>OZ026579.1:18346701-20746701 GCA_964020215.1 Aurelia sp. 3 sensu Dawson et al. (2005) | reverse complement strand
ATTCTGAAATTTGACAAACAGGAGTGCAAATAAACTGCCAAAATACAAGCTGTATCATGGAATCTTAACAAATTAAAAAATTTACTCGGTTTGACTATATTTCAACAAAATACATCGATTGGCTTTTGCTAAGGCCAATAAGACGGAAACTAGAAATAGATCCTTTGACAAGATTTCCTGATCTTTGCTTAGTCATACAATCATATCATTGCAAGTGCAAGGCAAGGATTCACCTAAAAAGTTAAACATTGTTTTTGAAAATAGAGGATAGCTCGATGATAGGAATCAAAATAAGAATACTCTTGAAAGATACAGTAACCCAACAGCAACCGAATAGCATCCTTATTTAAGCTCTTCAAGGAGTCACCCTGCCAAAACACTTATATATCTTACTTATTTTTTATCTTGTTTAAATTTCTTTCTCTTTTTTTTCAATTTTATTAACACACTAACCATTGTAAGTAATACCTATTCATAGGTCAATGTACAGTAATTTTAGATAGATAGATAGATAGAATACTCACGTTCTGTTGATATTTGAAGAAGCAGGAGATGCAAGGGAAAAAGAGAAAATCTGTCAATGGCGGTAATGAAGGAGATGGCTTACAAAATGTTGTTGGATCGGCGAAAAGGCTTTTCTGTTATTCTACAAAAGGATCGAAATACTTATCAAAATATACTTTAACGCCATAGAAAAAAGAACTAAACGCATCGGGCCGTGCCCTTAAAGACGAAAGACGAAAGGCGTTGTTGAAGAAAGAAGACGAAAGAAGAAAGACGTCGGAGAAGAGAATTATTCTTAAATTGGACACACGTGTTCCGAAGGACTTAACAAACAATTTTTCTCTCTGTGATTTTATCTCCTCTTTGATAAGTATTTCGATCGTTTTGCTATTAATACGTCGCCACACGCTGCACTGTTATTTGAATCGATTCTATAAAGGGTCTGGATCGAGCGACATTTTTGATACATTTTCATTTGCTCGTTTGAGTGGTATTTAGACTGATTACGATGAGTCCCAAGAATCGCTATCCAAAACGAGACTACTATACCAAACCGAGACCTCTCATCTTTTCCCCACAGAAGAAATATATACAGCATTAAAGTTCACTAAATAATCCATTTCATTTCATCATCGCCATGTTCGAATTTCGATTGATTGATGACGAAATCTCCTCCGCATTGGCTTCCTCCACGAAAACGAGGCAAAAATTTCGATTTCAAAATAATGGCGTTTGATTATGAGTCGTAGTCAGGAGCGTCCAGCAGTCTTTCAATAGCGATAACTATGGCCGTATAATCAGTCTAAGTGGTATTAGAGCTTCTATCAATTTTGCGCACGTTCGAAAATTTGTCAGATTTCAACAAAACGTCTTGATGCATCGTTCCTTCCAGACTCTTTTTTAAGCATATATCAGCCATCCATATACTATGGTTTATGGGCAAAAACTTTGCCACAGGTTTCCCAAAAGTCTATATTTTTGGTCTGATAAAAGATCTGCTGTAGCAATTGTGCAGTTAATATTGCCTAACAACCTAGGCAAAATTAAACGGTTGGAATGTCCGGCTGAATGTGGAAACTCACCCTATAAAGCGTGACGATACTTAACTAATGATAAAACATCACTGGCAAAATTTTGGGAGATAGATGTTTCTACCGGGAGAAAAACTATTCTAACTTCTGACAACGTGTATCTTCGTGCCAGAAATTCATAGCTGATAGCTTAAAGCACAACGTCAAGCCTTTCAACTGTAGAATCAGAAAATTGAGGTTTTTAACATTTGAAATTATTTCTTCCTATCTCTGTCATAGAAGCTTAATCCCGGTAAACGAAATGACAAAATTTGTTGAGGATATCAACAAACCGTTCTCAAATTGACATCTGCTCCTGAATCGCAAAGCCAGTGTAGAAGTTCTGATTTCCCCTCTTTAGCAGCCCAATGTAAGGCACTCTGCAGAAAAGAATATTACATGGCAAATCAAAAGAAAATTCAGTGCAAGCTTTCTATCAGCTCATGAATAACAAAGTTGGTTTTGCGTGTAGTACGTCATTAGGGTTGTAAGCAATTCATTCTCCAGAAAATTCTTCAGAAAATTGTAGCAATTGATTCTTAATTCTTTTCTATCAGCATCTTACTCCTTAATCACCAATGATAAGTCTACCAACATCAAAAGACAGAGCAGTTCTCTATGAATAGTCTATAGCAGTGTAATTCTAGTTTCAATCATTTACTAAAGAGATCCATTCTTTGACTGATGCTTGCTTGTGGTTAAAGGCAGTACAAAGACCAGCATGCATAGCGGGAAGTCAGCGACTTGCTCTCCACAGCTTCCGGAATAACTGCCTGTTCGAAATTCACAAAAACAAGAACAAACGATCGCAAAGGCTGCTGGTCTTTGTTCTCCCTTTAACAAGTATATTAGAGTTAGTTTCTCAGCGTGGCTTTTTGAGAAGCATCTCTCGCAACTGTCGCACAAATGAACAAAGTCGATACATGTTGCAATAAATCTGTTACTGTAAGAACACAAAACCATATCTCAAGAGATTCAAATTATCACGTGAGTTGTAGCTTGCTTCTCCACTTCAACTGATAGCTTTGGTAGTTGCGGCGGAAACAAAAAAAGTTATCCATTTATAATTAGCTGATTAATCGTTGGGATCTTCATCACAACAAAACACTTTGATACTTACATACTATTGTTTGAAACAGCAATTGATGAAGGCCACGATGATATATGTAAAGAAAGATAGAAATCATGAGACATTCTACACAAATATATCGAAGGAAAATGTTTCCTAGATTTGAAAATCATATGGGAAATCAGAATGGCTAAAAAAAGACTTGAACTCGAAAATTTTAGCCCATTAGCAAGCGCCTCCTTTTTGCACCCATTGAACGGACGTCTGAGCTCTCCCTGTGATAGGTTGCCAAGTTTACGAACGAACACAAAATGCACTAAATCGACAGAGCAGAAACTACGTAAAATGACGTCATCGAGCAATCTGAGAGAAGGAAGTGTTTGGATAGATAAGCTTTTTAAAACGATAAATCAACAGTTTAAGGCCCAAGGAACAAAATATCAAGTGTTGCCGAATTTTGGGATTTGTTGCAGGGAGCTAGGGGGGCCTCAAAGTTACCAGTTTTCGCGCATGCGTGCGCAGTTTCTGCTCTGTCCACTAAATCACTAGTAAAAATTCCTACTTATGATCAATGTCAGCAGTTTTCATGAAATCTGGCAGCAAAAAGTAAACAATACCTTGTAAAGAAACAAGACAAAGGACGTCAAATATTCATACTCACACCCTGAAGATGAGAAACCAAATAAACAGGAGCATGGAAAGAAAGAGAGAAAAAAACAATCAGAGAATGCAGCTGATTACTCTCTTAAGAGGAAAATATTTGCAATGAAGGATTTGATTCCCACTTAGTAATGGAGGTTCTAAATCCATGAAAATGTGGATTTAAATTCGACATCCTATTTCGTTGAACTGACAAGCGTGAAAGAAACTTTAGCCACTCTGCTAAAAAAGGGCAGATATTATGATACATTAGAAACAGTTGCAGTTGCTTCACTTGACACCTCAATTCAAAGTGATTAGCGACTGCATACAAGGAAATTCTCTCAACCGTTAAATCAAAGCAAACACGGCAGCAAAGGTTGCCCCGAAATCAGAACGGCAAACTCTCGCCTGGTGCAAGCGAAAGGTGGTTTCCAAGAGAAATTATGTGTCTATAATGAACGAAGAAGAGTAAATCTAAAGTTCTGTCCCGCGGATTTTGTTTATTTCAATCAGAAGCCGAGATGAAGGCATTATAATTCTAGGGTATTTAGGGCTTGAATGAAACTGCCAAACATCTCCTTGATCAAATAGTAAAGAATATATTTGCTTACCGTAAAGAAGTCCTGCAAATAAGGAAAAAGAAACACATTAAAAAAAACTGATGTCTAAAGATAGAAATAACATTTGGAAGACTGAATCGCAAAATCAGTTTCCCAACCAATGGCAGATGCGTTCTTAACCACGTAATAGACCATTCAGCTATTCCATTAAAAAAGAGCCGGGGTCGAGAGAGATATTGATACATTTTCATGGGAGAGATTCGGTCTAGTGGCGTTAGAAGTTCTATCACTATCATTATGTGCACATTCGAAAATTCTTCAAAATTTATAACGAAATTGTTCGATTCAGATTCTTTTCACAATAGCTAAAGGACAATTAACTAATTCGGCCAAGGGTCCTGCCTTTTCATTTCATTTAAGAGAAGATTGCTACATACAAGAGCATCATCTCCAAATCTCTTATCTACTACTCTACTCACTAATCTACTACGCAGAGATCAGCCACATGGGAGGAAGGGAGCAATGATGCTGATACCAATATTGATAAAAGCACTTTCCTCAGCAGAAAGCCCCCCCCCCCTCCTCGAACTTAAAGGAACTTTACAACCTGCATGTTATGTGATATTTCATTTTATGGTCTATTCATCGTCACAGTCCACGAAAATGGTTGCTAACGAAAAAAGGTCACGTGCAAGGCATGCTGGTTGCTCATTTTCATTTCATTTCATTTTATATTCTTTAAACACGGTAACCCCGTCGGCAAAGGCCGCTTTGCAGGGGGCCGTGACAAAAACTTAGTCTAAAATTTACAAGTAAAATATATGAACAAACGAAACTAAAAAATCTAATTACAAAGTTATAGTAAAATTAAAATCAATATTTACATAATTTTCATATCGTGAGTGGCATGACACAATCAGACCGGACCAGAGCAAACCGGACCCCATGCCCACCCTGAAATAAGACACCATTTATAGCACCTCAAGAAAGGCAAAGAATCCGACCGACCCCAGTCCAATCCAACCGCATCCCGCCACCCACGATCAAATTAAAGGCGATGTTTAAAAGCATATAAAGAAGGTGCTTGCTTAACCTCAGGTTCAAGGCTGTTCCACAGATGTACACCACGATATGAGAATGATTTTTGCCCATTACTGGTTTTATAAAGCGGAATGCGTAAGTCAGTCTCCGAGTTTCTCAACTTGACAGTGCGCCGTGAAGAGTTCTTTGAAAAGATATTTGAGAGATATGTCGGTGCAAGACCATTTAAAGATTTGTAAACGATCGTCGCTGTCTCTCGTTTTATGATTTCAGCGATATTTGGCCACTTTAACTGTTGTATAAGGGCATCAGCAGGTGCATCATAGCTACTGTTTGTTACAATTCTGGCAGCCCGATTTTGTAACTTCTGCAGTGTAAGCCTTCTGGATTCCCCACAGCTCCCCCACACAGAGCAACAATAGCGGAAATGCGGTTCTACGATTCCTCTATATATTTGACTAAGAGTTTCTTGGGGTAGTATTGTCTTGGCATACTTTAAAAACCCTATGGCACGGGAGACCTTAGCACGCAATAATCTAGTGTGCTCATCCCAAACAAGGTGTTGATCTAGCTGAATTCCCAGATACTTAGTTTTCTCAACAATCTCAATCTGCGAGTCACCTATAGCAAAGGAGGGGGACTGAACATTTCCTTCAGAGATCTTTTTAAGATTAGGTCGAGATCCTACAACCATGGCTTGAGTCTTAATAACATTTAAAGACAGTTTATTTCCCTGAAGCCACTGCTTCAGGCAGTTCAAGTCTCTATTTAGGTTATCGTTGATATCATCGATGTTATTGGACGAATATGATATGGTGGTATCATCTGCATACATGGTAACCTGGCTGTTTTGAAGAGAAAATGGCAGATCATTGATATATATCAAGAACAAAAGAGGACCAAGACAAGAGCCTTGTGGCACCCCACAATTCATATTGTTAACGTTTGAGGGAACCCCATTAACTCTGCAGAATTGCATTCTGTTTTCCAGATAAGAAGCAAACCAGGTATTCTCAAGACCTATGATACCATACTTCGCCAGCTTTTTAAGAAGAATTTCATGATCAACAGTGTCAAAAGCTTTTTTGAGGTCTATGAACACCATCGCTGTATACTGACCCTTATCCATGTTAATGTACCAGTCGTTCGTACAGTTAAGCAGACAGGTGACAACAGAGTGCAGCGATCTAAACCCAGACTGTTTGGAAAAAAGAAGCCTGTTTTTGTCAAGGTAGTCGTAAAGTTGGTTGTAAATCAACTTTTCGAAAACCCTGGACAGAAACGGCAGCACTGAGATCGGTCTGTAATTAGAACGATCATTTGATTGACCACTTTTAAAAATAGATGCCACTCTTGCAATTTTCCAGCTATCTGGGAATACACCAGTTGCGATTGAAAGATTAAAAATGTCACAAAGTGATTCAGCGATAACGGATAGACCTATCTTAAGAAAATAATTAGCAATACCATCAGCACCAGATCCCTTAGATGTTTTGAATTTACCATCGATCTAACATGGGTTGCTATGGTTCCTTTAAGACTTAACCTGAGGTCAAACGATCCAACATCTCACCGAACATTTCACCAAACATGCTGTTCAGTGAATTGTTGGCTCGTTTGACCAGCAATATGGGTCACCCAATATTTTCACTTTCGATGTTGGGTGAAAATTGACAGAGATAAAATGTTGGGTGAGGAAGCCTAATATTTCCATTGTTTTGAGATGTTGGGTCAATTGTTGGGTCGTTTGACCACCTCATCCAACATTGTCGGCTACACGCATGCGTGGTAGACTACAATTGGAGGGACTCATCGTCGTTTATTATTTTACAGTGTAGATAATTATATGTTGGGTCGAATGTTAGCTCAAACGTTGCATCGTTTGGCCACTGATGTTGGGTGTCTATCAATGTTGGGTTGAAAGATGGATGAATTATTGGATGAAATGTTGGATCGTTCGACCGCAGTTTTACCCCCCTGTTTCTCGCATGAATTTTCCCAAAACAAGCTTTTCAAGCATAAACAGTTTCGCGTGATCCAAATGAGCAATGTGAAATTACGCTATTACTACAAAAACACCAGCAAATACGACTGCGTACAAAAGATTACAGGGAAAAATCTTTAAAATCTCCAGAACCGAAACATGTATTTCAAATAAGCTGATTAAGATCATCCCTCCAGCGATGAAATCGCGCTTTCTTGGCAAAGAAAGATTATCTGGAGCCAAAGAAATGTTGAGCATTAGTATTATTTCTTCGAATCTCCTCTCTTTAATCAGAGGTCAAGATTAGAACGAGACACTCAATCAAATAAGAGATTTTGAAGAAATAAACGTCACATCTTAAAGGTGATCTGAAGCGAAATTTTTCATTGATGCAAATGAACGGCACTATCGAATAATGGGGAATCCTGCTTAGATTTCTTTGATATCTTATTTTGCTTTCAAGTTATCCACTGATATTAAGTTTCAGTTGATGACGTCATTTTGTTTGCAAATTACTGGGAGGATCATATGTTGAAATAAAGCTGTATCTAGCCTGTGAACGGCTAACGGCTTACGGCAACGGCTAACGGAGGCTAAGCTGTATCTGATCTTTAAAAGGTTACAGTTGTAGGAGACGTTCAAGCTGAGCTGAATAAAAGTAATAGAAATTGTCTCTTGGGCTGATATGATTTTTAGAAAGGCGTGTCAATTGAAGAGAAGTTCTTTGAGCCAATTTCCTTTTGGAAACTTGGTCAGCCTCATACAGTTTCTTTACTGTTTGCAAACAAAATGACGTCATCAGCCAATCATGCAAAATAGGGGATAACCCGGAAAACAAACAAGGTATCACAAAACTATAAACGACATTCTTCATCATTCAAAAGTGCTATTCATTTGCATCAATAAAAAATTTCGTTACAGACCACCTTTAAATGGTTTCTTGGATCGCTAAGATCTTGCGCTTTAGAAGGAGCAGTTGAAAACAAAGCGACGATGCACTTAGGCCCGAAGACCTTCGGCGTAGACCTGACTTTTTTGTTGGCGTAGTGGCGTAAAGTCGCTTCTTGGTGTGACAGCGTTTGAAAATCTGCGTACCTTGGCTTGAATGTGAAGTTGTCCTCAATCTTTCAACAGTTTCATTTAACACTACAAGTGTTCCTTTCATAAGAAACGAAGAAATTGGGCCAGTACTGAGTTTCTTCAAATCATCAGATTTTTTGAGTACTCATACTCTTTAGCAGCTTCTCTCTTTCTGAAAATACCTGGCGTACGAAAGCTTAGGTCTTGGCGTACCTTCGGCGTAGGTTTTACATGGAATGCACCCTGGCGGCCATTGAAGACATCAACAGTTTCCGATAAAGTCATTGAAAAGATAATTAATCAGAATATCAAGAAAGATAGCTACCAGAAGGTCGCACACGTACCTTTTTATTGATGTAAGTTGCTTCAACTGAGAGTAGCTCTTTTAGTTTATCAAACTTGCATTGCGAGGAAGCGACAAACCATTGCTTTTCCGACGCATCGAGCTAGAAAGGACGAGAGAATATAACAGAAAATGGGGGGATTTATGTTTCTGGAAAGAAGTTAAATCATCATGAGTTGAAATTTTCCCATGACTAAAAAAAATTAGGCCATCTTTGTATCGCATTTATCTTAGATAAAAATATTACACTGACAAGGTTGCAACGACATATGACAAGGAATTGTTTTGTCAGTCGCTGGATATATCCACAAAATAAATAGGTTCAATATGATCTCAGATCTAAACATCTGTGCAAATTGCCAATCACGGACCGACATTTAGCAGAATTGCTCTCATCCACAGGAAGCCTACTACGAAAGACTTTGAGCGATAAAGTAAGGAGCTACCGACAGCTGCAAGCTTTTAAGGAAAGATCAAAGCCTGGACAGATGGAAAGCGAAATAGAAGAATTTGTTGCAGCGTCAGCTGCCTACTATGTCAAAAGAACCAGCAAGCTGCGATATCGCTCTTCCTTCCTGTAGGTTTGTGGGAATATGGCCATCCTGCAATTCACTTTGCAGTAAATAACCTATATTTATCACAAAGTAACGAAAACATCAGAAGCGGTGTCATCAAAGCCTTCTTAATTGTCTCTTATTCCATGGAATAAATACGTGTTTGTTTGACTTCGCTTTGGTCTTGAGGCAATAGGATACAATTGTGATAAAATGCCAACAGAACTGAACTTAGTACAATAATGAGGAGTTGCGGGGGAGGGGAGGCACAGGCATCGTGTAAGGTTAACAGAATGAGAAGGTGCAGTTTGGTCCCATTTCCCAAAATACTGCAATCACTAATGTTGCTGCTAGTAAGTAGCCTACTCATAAGTTATGTAGCTTGCAAAGTTTATTCTTCATATATCATTGTAAATTATACTGAAATAGTTGGAATTAATTTGTTCATTACTTATGCCAAATCACCTTTAAAGAATGATGATAATATGATTTCTTTCATTTCATTTGATAAATGACAGAAAGAGCAGAATGCCACTTTGTATACTACGTTGCGCCGACGTGCTATCTATTCCAGCTTAGCATACTGTTCTGCCTCCTCTATCGAGTTACTATGTTTAAACTAATTTTAATTGCATCTGCTCCAAAGAACACGTGTTACGGGAAAGATAGAGTATCCGTTTTTAAAAGCAACTTAATCTTCCATTGTGAACGATTTCAGATATCTCTTTTATTTTGCAAATATCCAACTGTTTTATTCAGAAAATATCGAAAAAGTTGAATTCAAGAACTGTGTTTGTTCTAAAAAATCTGGATGAAATCGTAGCGATGGTGATGGGAAGAAATGGCTTAGGTTTCATTACTAATTCTTATTTCCAATGACTTCTAACAGATAGTTTTGCGTCTGCATTTATCTGTTCAAATCACTTATGAAGAAATCAGGTCATATTACAGTGAGACTAAGAAATGAATGCTAGCGAATAAACAAGCCTTTTCTTCTGATTCAATTTCCTTCAAAATGAGCCATCAACTATGGTAAATGGAACGGTTTGACGGATGGAAGGAACAGACTTGGAGCAAGTCTATGCGAAAGCTCTCGGAGGGGGCCAGGAATGTTGAAGCGCGAGCGAAGCGAGCGCTTTACTTCCTAGTACGAACAGAAGTTTGGAATCCTTGCCTATTCCTAGAAGCCCTTCTTATCACTTTGAAGCCTATCCACGGGCTAGCAATGATGCTGCAGAAACAAAACGTAAACAAATGAAGGTTTATAACTTTGTAGTGAGGAAAAAATTTGATTGCAGAATGGAAATTCCAATCCAACGAAATTAACTGCGTCCATAGATACTGACAGCCATAATTTTGCTATCTTGTACTTCGAGAAGCTTTGATAAAATTATCTTTGACCTTAAAACAAGTTTTCCTACACGTGGGTGATTCACCTTTACAACACTGTTGCGATGGTATCACTGTTCATAATCTGCTACGTGATGGGAGGATTGAATTAATTTGACAATTTCTAAGCTGCCTGTGCTTAGATACCCAAATATATCACAGTTAAATCTTAGAGATCATGTCGGACTAAAGGATAAATCGCTTTGTGAAACATGGAACATAAGTTGCGATATCTTTAAGAAAACTCTCAAACCCTGAAAAACGTCGATGAATTGAATTGAATAGTATTTTCTATACCGCAGGCGCTCAGTGCCCATTTCAATTGACCGAATCCAGCTTGTCGTAACTGATAAATTCTCTGTCACCGAAACAAGGTTGAATGATTGTCTAAGATTGGGCTACGCTATCAAAAACATAAACGAAATAGTCGAAGAAATTTCCTATACCATTCAAATAAGGATAAACAAATCCCTGTTTAAAAGACTGCCCCCTGCATATCAAGTTGATAATCAGACCATAGATATAACGTAATGGCAGTGGGGTCTGGGACACAGGCTACTATGGGACAGTCGTTCCAGAAACTAATTTTTTGGTGTTTTAGGCTCGATGGTTTTGAAACAAATTACAGGTAATTTAGGCCCAATCGTATAGGCCTTATGTGTGGAATCAGTACGAGGCTAATGCGTTTCTGCAAGTGTCAGTACTTCGTCTCCCCAACACCCAACAAGACATGTAATGAGTTTACCATGCGCATACAAGATGGTGACGCAGGAGCAAGGCTGTTCACTCTGTCAAATCTATTTGTGTAGGAGTATATTTGAGCAAGATTAATAGAAGGAAATCTTGGTATAACTTTTAATAAATCTGTTTTAATCCAGGAGGGTCTGAAAGGTGTATTTTGCGAATAAAGACCAACATAGATATGTGAAAAGATTATTTCCAGATTATTTCGGTATGTTGGGAAACTCATTGATTCAACATGTCGTGACAAATTCTATCGTTCTCTTGAGTATAGAGATTTTGTGAAGTTGTTTAATGTTGCAAAAGTAAAGGAGAGCTTCTACCACAAAATGGGGCGGAACGGGTAGGCAATAATTAGCTCGAGCTAAGCTGCTATTAATTCAAATTTAGTCTACTCAAGTGATGATGATGATGATGATGATGATGATGATGATGATGATGATGATGATGATGATGATGATGATGATGATGATGATGATGATGATGATGATGATGATGATGATGATGATGATGATGATGATGATGATGATGATGATAATGATAATGATGGTGATGATGATGATGATGGTGATGATGATGATGATGATGATGATGATGGTAAAGCGGATAAAACGATAGTGATAACCAGGGAGGTAAGGGAGGTATTGCTCCCTGGTGACAACAGAAACTTCAGATCCGTATATGAAACTAAGGATTTGACTAAGCCTGTTGAAATTCCAATTGGCAATTCAAACTTTCTTACGAGCTCCTGAATAGTTTAGTAACATCTAGATGTTAACATTCTGTTTCCTCGTGAATATTTGATTTTGATCCTTTATGAGGACATGATACAATTTAGACGAAAGCACCTTTCAAGTAAAAAACACAAAAACAAGCGAAAAAACGTAAAAATATGCTACAGATTTCCTTGAATAAAATTTCTTACATAATCGTATCCTCGTATTGAAGTTTCTTACATTTTTCGTGATCTATAACTAAGTTACCTGAAAAGAGTTTCTCATTGAAGTGAAGCAACCTTACATTTAAACTGATCTGAATATAAATGACGCTCTAACAAAGTGAAACTGTGTTATTGACAAACATTACATTAGGGAGCTGTCATAAAGTATGGAACAGAGGGGGGCGGAAGGGATTTGACAGGGTCACCAAAAATATTGGATGGAAAATGTTGGGCTAACAAACTACTGCAAGTGATAAACATGGGCCATGAAGCTATTTGTTTCTGGATTTGCTTTCAATATTTACAAAAGTTTCAAACACTGCCAGCGTTATTTTTGCTGTTCTTTTGATCACTGATATCATTCTCCATTTCATTTTTTACTACACTGGTATCAACAGGTTCTATCCTGCCTTCTAAAAGCACTATACTCCCATAAATGTGATACTGACAGCATGATACATAGGAAGAAAGTTCAACTGTATAGTGCAAAGGCTTTTCTTGAAGAAATTTCTGGACCACAGCGTTCATATAGAAGCCCTTGGGTCACCAAATCATTTTGACAGATGATAATGGGCTATGTAAGCAATTTTTGTTCCTTACATTGGGCTACATAATTTTACAGTGAATTTTGAAATCCCTTCCGCCCCCCTCTGTTTCATTCTTTATGACAGCTCCCTTAGGTAGCATCTTAGCATGATGATAAGTAAAGGTTCATCCTACGGTAATGCAGTAATCAATACATCATTTATGGCACCATGCTACAAGCACAAACAATCAACTATGTAAAGTTCATTAAAACATCGATTCAATTCATGGTATGCTATTTCATATGTCGATATGATAGCAACAGGCAAGTACTAGAAAGCAAGTACTTGCTGTACAGTAAATTCCGCAATATAAGAACCTACTAAGATAAGAACCCAGAGGCTGTTTTTGTTGAATTATGCGCCTTGTAATTAGGGAGCGGTCATTTTTAATCCTGGGTACCAGGGCGGAGGATTTTTGGCAGGGGCATGGAGCTTTTTTGTGGGGTACAAAAATATTAAGAGCAATTTTTATGGGGTACAAAACTATTTAGCTTGAAAAAATTTTGGATGAAGTCATTGATCAAAGATTGAGAGGGAAATTAAGAGACACCTGGAAATGATGAATCATTTGAACGGTATGAAAATCGCCTGGGACAACTTGTTATCTTTCCATTGATCTATGTTTTTTGCACATAGACTTCTGGATGGGGTACCATTTTGCTGAAAGATGGTGGGGGTACGAAAATTGTTTTCATGTTTAGGATGTGGTATGAAAATTTTTCTAATTGTGTGAATTATCCTCCGCCCTGGTATCCAGTATTAAAAGTGACCGCTCCCTTAAAAACCTGTTTTAGCTTGATGAAACATAGGTTCATATTGTAGGGGTAGCAACGTTGATTTTTAATTGTTGCTATGAAGTTCATTTTGGTGCCAATTGGCTGTTAAAGTGTGATTCTCCCTCCCAAATTAGTTATTAGGTCCATGAAACCCTTCCAGAACAAACACTGGGGCTGAACATCTTTTGTAAGGCCTACAAAAGGTATCCTTCAAATAAGAACCTCTGTACCTTCAAATTAGTGTTTGTGCCCTTGAAATATGAAACCATTTTCAGCCTCTCTCTCAATTTACTGTATCACAATGAGCCTCACTCCAAAACGGCCCTCAATTGACGCTCACCTTATTGAACTGAATTTATGTTGTTGTTGTCGCGTCCCAACTGTTCTCAGAACGGACAAAAATTTCCTACTACAAGGCATGGTAATCGTATACTATCACTGTTCTGCCCTCGCCACAACATGGGTTAAAATGCTGCAAATTTTCTAATAAAATTCATACTGTTTTTTACTCCTGACCTAATAAGCAGCGATGTGCTCATGTCAAATTTCCGCTCAAAAACTAACCAGGTAGGAAACCTTAAAAGAGAAAAACTACAATAGACGACTACGCTAAAGACGATGGCAAGGAACTTTTTACCAAGATGCATTGCATTTCATAATCGAATTGCTATAGAATAGACCTATTCTAAAAGAATCAGAATCGAACGATATTTTATTACATTTTGTAGAATTTTCGAAGGTGCACAATTGTGATAGAAGCTCTAACGCCACTCGATCGAACCTCGTGAATAAAAAGGTATAAAAATAACGCCCGATCCAGGCTCTTTTGTAGAATAGCTAAAAGGTCTATTGTTGAAGGTTCGTAATTCGAATGCAATGCATCTTGGTAAAAAGTCCTCGCTGCCATCTTTAGGGTAATAGTCTATTGGTAAGAACACCATAATACAAGCCACATCAACAATGCACATTACCCTTACTTTGATATAGGAAATCCTTGAATGTTCTTTCAAGATCATAATATCAGAAAAGTACTTCATTTTCCAACAGCTAAAATCACAGTGAAATACGGTGCAGTATGACGTATATATTGACGTATTTACGTTGCAGTATTTTACATTGTAACTGAGATAACACAAAATGTCGGATAACACAGACTATCGTTTCATTTCTTGCAGTAGTATGTAAAGAATCTAATTTAGTATTTTCTAGATATTTTCATATGATTTATCTTATTTCTCATAAGAAATTCTTTGTATGAAAGCAAAGTCTCAAAGCTAAAAAAAATTAAGAAGCTAAGAAAACTGGAATGAATTATTTAGGAAACTTTCTTCGATAATCCAATCATAAATTTGCACTTGTTTGTCGCATTACTTTGCATCACTTAGGCTTGTCTACGCATGACATGTGCTCTTACAGGCTCTGTGAAATTGCACTAAAAAGAGATCCTCGCTAGTGTGTACACAACAAGAATTTGGGAAATTAAGAACCTCAAGGGCACTTTCGTCATTGAATTTTAACAAAATGCGTTTACACCAAAGACATGTAGGGAAACATAAAACTCGATCTGATTTCATGTAGCATTCTATATGTATGAAATAATATATGCAGTATTGCTTAGGGATTCTTGAACAAAGTATTGTGTTTCATATTAGTTTTACCTGCATACGAAACTGTCCAGCCGAATAAGATAGTAGTTTACTTACCGGTAAAGGAGATCGAGCACTGTTAACACTCAATGAGCTGAGATTACTCTCACGCCGTCCTAAATTACTTGCACGACTTGTGCGTCTTCCTAAGCTGAACGAATTAGCTCTGTTTGGCAAAATCCTGTCCAAATTTCCCAAGCCATCTTCAATTCTCAATGTTTTATTCATATTTTAGCGCCGTATCAACAGTTTGATCTTGGATAGGCCAATTTAGAGTTTGTCATATTCCAACGACTTTATTACAGTACTTTTCTCAATAATACTATGTTTCCAGATGGCGTTCTCTCTGTGTGTGTCTTTCATTGGGTTTCAGTTACTCAGTTTAACAGGTCAGCTTTCATTGTTTTGTAAAAGTAAGCAACAACAAGTCTCCAAGGACTTTCTTCTTGCAGTTCTCAATGATTTTACTTAATTTTGTTGTTGTTAACTTCACTGGATTGGCTGATAAAGTCCACGATCTTTTTAATCATTAAGAATTATGTACAAGTCAGTTTCCAGGGGGTAACTTGGCTCCACTTCGAACTTTCTTACGACTATTTCTAGTAACCATGTACGGAGAGAATATTTAATTCATGTCAAATGTTTTTTGGTCTGAACCCCAATGGGCAATTACGATATCTTTGTCGGCTGATTTAGGGGCTAAACGGGGGCACGTCTTTCTTTAAAAACGATGTTAACACCTTCATTTTTGGAGAGAATCTGAGCAGCGATTGATTGTTGTTTTAGTGTAAAAAAAACATTAGCTTTAAGATGTCAATAAGCTTAAGAAACTTTACTGCTATGTTGAAAAGTTTGCTATCATTGTAAAGTTTTCTGGAGTAAACCCATCACGATCTTATGCTTTGAAAATTAAGCATCATATACAACTTGAAGGTGTTATGGCGCAGTGGTGTAATCCTCTGACTTTGCAGCCAGAACAGTCAGGCGGAGAGGGTTCGAAACCCGGTAGGACCCCACCACTTGAGCGTCATGACAAGGGGTCGCGGACTCGATTACCGCTTAGCTACTAGCTTCAATCTCGTGGTAAAAATTTACTCCAACACATTTCGTGCCATGCAAAGTTTTGCCATGAGAGCAAAAGGTAGCAAATTACTGAAACTTCCAAAGACTATGGTATGGTCACATGATTTGAAATGGGTAAAACAAACGTTTGCCGATTAGGTCTATTCTAGGAACGTGCTTTCAAAACTACGGAAGATTTTGTGGACAAGTTTGCGAGATTAATGCTGGACAAATTGATTGATTTGATCATCAGTTTGTCGCAAATTGTTAATCAAAACATTTCGACTTTAAAAACAAACAACTTTCCTCGAAATTAAGCAGATTACAGCGAAAATATGATTTAAAGTAAATTAAAAAAGCAAGTAAATATAAAATAACTGGTTACCCTGGAAAGAAAACCCGATCTTATTTCAGACTTCTACACGATTCTTTCTATTCCCAAAGGTCTCAAACATTATAGAAAAGCACGAAAAGCAATCAAAAAGTAATAAAGTTGCAATCTATTTTCAAAAGCAAGTTTATCCAGGAAGATCCCCGAGGAAATACTGGATGTAGCCAGCCAACACAGCCACAGACACGGCCGAAAAATTTGAATTTGTCTCTAAAGGATCTGGGCTTAGACCGAAAATCCCAAGGCCTTGTCTTGCCATGGCAATGTCGAAACACAAAAGAAAATCACAAACCACGCGCAATAAGAAACATATAATGTACTCACTGAATGTGTGTTTTTTGTGTCAATTCTTCTTCTGTCGTCGCCATCTTGACCATCAATGGTCTTCTGCGCGTGGTGCTTTTAGCAAAACCCTGCGAAGCACCACGCGCAGAAGACCATTGATGGTCAAGATGGCGACGACAGAAGAAGAATTGACACAAAAAACACACATTCAGTGAGTACATTATATGTTTCTTATTGCGCGTGCACAAACTGCAGGAAATGAGTTTGCCCATGGTCTCACAAAATTACAGGTGCATTTCACTCCCATCATTTTCGTGCACCTTCGCAAAAATACTTTTGTTTTCAAGAAAAATCGATAAAAACTCCGCAAAAATCTATTTGTTTTGGAAAAATCTCGTAGGTTTTTCCAAGTAGTGAAGTGCCCCTTAGTCATTTCTAGCTTAGATTCTCTCAAATCACTCAAATGATTTTACATATCTATGTAGCTGCTTTTCTTTTTAATACTCGGAGATGACAAAAATCCTGACACCCTGAGTCAGTAATGTCCGTGGGCGTTCTATAGCTCGAAAAACCAACAAATCAACGTATGGTTGCCAAGAGCATAATTGATTTTCCCAGGAAGATTTACCAGAAGAGGTGACTTAGGCTTGTATTTCATGTCATTTTGTAAGCTTCGATGAGAAGCCTGGGTCGAGCCAATTTTTTGATAATGATAATGATAATCAAATTGTTTTAAGTTGGTTACAATTCTAGTTCTACATTAATCTAATGTGAACTAATTTACACCAACTATTTACAATTTTACTGAAAAAGAAACCTACGGTACAATACAATAAGATGTCGCCAAAATTTAGTGTTTCCCTTTCTTCTTGCAAAGCTGACTTCATGATACTAAGATTTGCGATACTTGGCAAGTGTCTGGGGGTAACTGGGCCCCTCTGCGTTTCGGGTGAACTTTTCGATTCGATTTCGCTGCTCCTATAAGGCAAGGCGCCTGGGTCGAGTCAACTTCGCACCAAAATTTCTCTTTTCTTGTCGAAATAACACTTTACAATACTGTATGCTTTGGCATTTTATTCTCGTTCCCCCACATTAGGCTCTGGTACCCAGGGTAGCTTTAGCTGCTGCGTATGAAAGCAGTTAAGTTTTAAAATTAAGTTTCTTTACATTCAAATGAACGCCATTGGTCAATTTTATGTCAATTAACATATTCGGACAGGGGGCCTGGATCGAGTCAGTTTCGCGCCAAAATACTGTCTACACTGTGGTGCTACAATGACAACAGCTTACACATTTCTATGCTTTGCGAGTCAAATACCACGATGTTCTGGGAGTAATATTCAAGATATTCAACCACAGTTGGTCCTCAAGAGCTAAACATTAGACTGTTTGCCTTAGGCCAAGCCCAGCTATCCAAATCAGAGATTTACGTAAGCTTCTAAACAACAAGATGTGCAATATACTAAATAAAGGCATTATGGAAATTGAAACATCACGTGACAAGCAATCACACTTTCAAGAAGAATCGGGGCAAGCACGGCGACAAAAAAATCTTGTTAAAGTAGTATTTTCAGCATATATTTTCTATTAGTCCATTTTCAAAGATGACAGGCCCAAAGGTATAACAAGAATATAACAGTATAGTTAAGACGAATCCATTTGACAAATCCAAGTTACATAAACGAGTGATCAAGCCATAACTTTATTAGTTAGAACGTTTCAGATCCATTCCAAGATCCATCATCAGGGTGTATGTAAAATAGTTAAATGGAGCAGTAACAATGGGTTCCAACAAGGCAGAAAACACGCAAAAACAACGAGGTTTTACAAAGATAACACATGCCTCATGTTTTCGACCCAAAAGTCAGAGAGAAAGGAAAAAGCCAGAGATTCAAAGGAGCGAAAAATGATAGAAGGCAGTCTGTTAAGATAAGTTGAAGAACAAATTTCTTTGTACACATTTCAAGAGCAAATAATGTTTTTGCCTTGTCTAAATGTGAAAAGCAGCACCTTGACCATCTTGATGTACACGTCTGTGCCTTTTCCTACAGCTAATTTTAGAGATTGATAAATATTTCAAGAGAAATAATTTACAAAATGCAGCTTACCTTAATGGCCAAACTATTAAGAAACTCCAGTACTGGAAAAATATAACTTAAGAAACTATTTTTTTAACAAAGGAAATCTTCCACATATTTTAGATTTATTCTAGTCGTTTTCTGTGTTATGGATATCCCATGTGGGCTTCTGACCTGAAACCTGCAGCCTGGTTTCCATATGATCGCCAAAGATCGCTGGTAACTTTAAGGATCGTATAAATTTTTGACTAGCAATCGTTGCATCGAAATGGAAACAGTCTTCATCAGAGGATCGCTTGAGATAAAAAATTTCTATCTCTGCGATCGCAGCGATCCTTGCGTCAAAGGGAAACCAGCTGAGCATGAATTTCAGCTATTGAGGCCTCTCTTTGAGTAGATAACTCTTTGCTTTCTTTCACCACCATTCTGAGAATTGGATTTTGCCGCCAAAATTTTAAGAAATGGGCGATCCTTGTCATAAATGGAAACCAAATGGCACAAGGATCGCCGAGAAAGATTGGTCACAAATTTGTGCAATCCTTGCGTCACTAGCGATCCTTGCAATCATACCAGGCTTACTATGATACGATACAGATAAATCTAACCGATACAAGCAGAGCATGCCTAATGATGTCATAAACAAGTAATAGGAGTAACCCCCCTGAAGATAGTGACGCTAAACATGATATTATTGGATCGTGCAACTCATCTATGGGATAAAGAACACCTGCAACCAATTCTTCGAACAGAATGCAACTCTTAATTATTCATGCAAGCTTTCTTATTGTTGCCTTGGTTACATAGTTGTTCCTGCATGATGCTCCTCCGCAAACTGACAGCGTTTATTCAAACTGAGCAAAGTATTGCATGCGCTTTTGGGAGGAAACGTAACTTACGTCAGTAAAACGTAATAAGAAATTTAAGTTCGGTATCATGCAAGATCGCATGATCACCTGGTCTGGTCTGGCATCCAGGGTACGCTTTTCCTGGTACCCCAGGTGGGATTCTCCTGGCACCCAGGGTGAGCCTTTCCTTGCTGAGCACCCGGAGCTGAATAGCAGAATCCATCAGCAAAATAACTGATTTCCAAAATTGCGACATCTGATTACTTAAATTCCACATAGAATAGAGCTCAAATCTTTAAAAGGGTGAATGTAAACTTCAATTATATTTTTCTTTGAATCAAAGTGCTCGAAATTTCTTAATATCTCGATTAGTTTCATGTAGGCGGCATTTATCAATTTGGAAATTGTGACGTCATCAAATAATACTTCACCAGAAGAGCTACGAATACACCACTTCGATTAACAGCCTCGTTTTGGAAATTATTCAAAATTTGTTCATATGAAATTTCGGAGGCCAAATTCGGATTTAGCACCCAAACTTTAGTCTAACCACAGGTTTTCATGTTGCTAGCAGTCGTGGTGTTGTTAACTTTATGGCGACGTAAAGTTTGGAAATCTGTAAGGGATTTGACCGTGAAAATGACTCGGGGTGTAAAGTTTCACCCCGAACGATTTTTGACGGTCAAATCCCTTATAAATTTTTGAACTTTACTTTGTCATAAAATCAACATCACAGTCGCCAGTAGCGTAAAAACACGTAACTAGACTAATGTTTGGGTGCTAAATCCGAATCTGGGCTCGAAATTTTCATAAGAACAATAGGAAGGAATTTTGACAAATTTCCAAAACGAGGCTGCTTAATCGAAGTGGTGTATTTCTGCTTGGCGCCATACTTTAGACCTTCATAAACCATGGTTTTCTTGAAAATTGCATCAATTTTCCACTAGTAAGGTTAGATTTACGATGATTTTAATTTGTCCAAAATTTTCAATGAATTTTTACAAATATAATCAAAATGTAGCCTTCGAGCAGACCGGTTATTTAAAAGAAGAAAGGGTCTACGAAACGAAGAGTAAAAGACTTGCTACGGTTACTCGAGTAATTATCTTTAATTATCCTAATCCGCTATTCAAATAATGTGTAAAACACGTCTCAACAAAGGCTGCATAAATTACGTTCTAGAAATCTGGAACTCTTAGTAGCAAGCTTTTGCTCACTGTTTTGTAGACCCTTTCTTCGTTTGAATAACGGGTCAACACGTAGGCTAATCAAAATGCTGCCATTTTGAAAATGATCAAGATATCAAAAAATTGCAACGATAAATTTACAGTAACTTACCCAAAGTTCCTTTCAATTAATTTAATTCATAGAAAAAAGTGATACAATTTTACACCCACCTTCTTAAAGATTTGAAAGATTTGAGCACTATGCTCTAAAAACAACGGTTTGATTCGGACAATTTCTAAGGATAATCAAATCCATTCAAATCCGTGATCGAATCTCCAGTTTAGCCATTTTGTGGAAGACCTGCTTGCCCAACGTTAGCCCGACATGCAACGTTGCCCAACGAACCTTAGAGTGCCCTCACATGAGCAAACTCAGACCGGTCTGAGTTTCAGATCGGTTTGAAACTCATTTCGCTCTACGGTCAAAGCCCTTAGCGCGCTCACATGACACAGGCGAAATGAAACTCAGGTCGACCTGAAACTCATTTCGCTTTCTCAGATCGGTCTCTGAGTTTTCAGGTCGACCTGAAATTTTCATGTGAGCAGAAAAATTTTTCATTTCGGGGCGAAATGACTTTTCAATGCACGTGTGATTGACATTCCTGGCGTTCCTTTGGCAATCAAAACAATAAAGATTTCATTCAAAATCACCCAGCTGGATCTAAATGCTATGAATCAATGCCAACATCTTCCACAAAACAATCACAATTGTTCTAATTGCGGAAGGAACGCATGCATTGTTTAATATTCTCAAACCGGTCTGAAACTGTTCATGTGAGGGGGAAGCAAATTAGCAAACAAGGCCAATACTCAAACCGATCTGAAACTCAGATCGGTTTGAGTTTTCTCATGTGAGGGTAGTCTTAGTAATTATCAGTAAAGTTCATGTGTGTTTTTCGTAGCTGTATATTTAATTGCTGCGAGCATGCGCGAGCAGCCATTTAGAGCAAGAATTCGAGGATGGACAGTGGAGTATTTTTCAAACAACTACAACAACTGGTTGTAAAGTATAGTGCATTTCTGCCTGAGAGCGCCCACACCACGACTACAATTTCTGGAGAGAGAGAAGCTCTCACAAGTTTATTGCGGGAAGAAGGAAGACTTTTCACGGACTTTGGTACGTATCGAATCGTTTTTTAAATCTCATTTTACAGCAGTTATGAGAGGATTCCTTTTTCCTCTCAGTTGTGTTGACCGTTTGTTGTTTCACAGCGGACATGTTTCGAAAGTGGCAGGAAGATGCCACAAAGAGCGCCTAGGCCTACGCGTTGCTCGCGCTTTCACCAGCAAGCTGCAGGAAGCACTGCTTGCCACCGGGAGGAAGTGAATAAAGAACCATTGTTCAAAGTTAAGAAGGTGAATTCGAATGAGCTGTGGAAGTAGGCCCAATGATAACTCTGTTAGTGTTTCAAGCTTTCAGGCAGGCCTGCGACTAATTAAAAGATATTGCTGGAATACTATACTCCTACTGATAAACAGCTGGTTTCACTGCTTCCCACTGGTAGCGGTGGATAAAGAAAAATTTGTTCAAAATTATGAAGGAGAATAGCTTTTTAACTGCAAGGAATTTTTTTGGTTTGCCAAGTAAAACATGCATGGATAGGCCTTTTTCAAGTTTTCCAAACAGTGCCAGCTGTAGGTTTCATTAAATTCTTAAATCCCATCAAACTTCAAACTGCTCAAATCTTCAGAAATGCCATGATGAAAGAGATGATGATTTCCCTAACAAGGAAAAACCATCAACCAGAAAATTGCACTGGAGATGATTAAAAGGGTTTTTAACCACAATCACATCTGATAGAATCCTGATGATATTGCCTTCATTATTGATAGAAATTCCTGGAATGTGAAGGGTGTGCAAAACTATTCCAGATACTGTTTTTAGCATAATTTCTTTTCACAAGCGATAGTTAAATATTTTTCATAACTTTTGCACATATACAAGCTTATTTCATTTCATTATATATTCTTGCAGGAGTAAGGCAATTTATTAACTTGTGAGATTCCTATAAAGATCAACACAGGACCCAGCATTGGACTGCTATTTCTATATTCACTTGTGACATTCCTGTAAGAATTCTTAGAGACCAGCACAGCATTCGATTGCAATTATTTATGTCGTTCTTGCAAAGACAAAAGAAGCAGAGGATCATTATTGCTACTGTCACCATTCCCAACACCTTGTGACATTTCAACTTTGACACAAAGTGTTATTGGTTGAACTTCTGAAGAACTGTGGTGACCAACTGTTGTGCAGCATAAACTCTCAAGACTGTTTATCTTTGAAGACATAATTGGGTATTTAGACCGAACTGAATATTGAACCCTTTGTTTGCTGCCATGATGTGCGAAGTTAATCTTTTATGCTGACATTGATTAATGCAGATTGAAACAAAATAATCAGTAACTGTAAGCATTACAGAGAAATAACCAAATATGTTATTATAGAAGATCATTTTTACTTCAAAGAATACAATGAGCTGTGGACAAGGAAGAAAATTGTGTTATCTAGAGTACCACCCAGAGCAGAAGAAAGCCACCACACTACACATGTAGTCATGCGTGTTGCAGTCATACCAACCAGTCCTGAAATTTGTAAACAGTTATACTATGTTTGGAATTATATCTACCTTAACAACTGCAATTTCGCATGGCAAGACATACACGTTTCGAAAACTCCTCTCGATTATTATTCTTATACAGTAAATATTGCAGAATCGCGTTACACACTAGGCTGTGAGCAGCACTTCCTTAACATCGTTAACAGCTAGTTTTAGTTTAGTTACATGTTCTCTATGTTAATGAATGCGGAGTTGTCATGGTCTCTTGCACTCCATGGTATCGTCTTCGTAGTTTAGTAAAGTAGCTCATACATAGTGTAGTAAGTAGTTCCTTTTGTAAAAATCTATATTGAATAAAAAAAATTTCTAAGAGCTTCTAAATATTTAACGAACATTCATTTTCTGTTTAAAGTTTACTTATTTTTGATCACTTTATCCTACTTCCAGCGTGACAAGATTAAAGTAACTAAGGGAGACGAAACACGATTATATCCTGTGCCAAAAATTGTCACCAAGTAATATTAAATTCCCAAAAGGGGACAGAGCCACAAATCAATAAAGGAAAGGATATGAAATATGATGACATTTAAATGATTCTATTTCATGATACCTTATTATCATGTTTAATCATTTTTGATGGATTTGAAAGTATATTTGAACAAGATTATTTTTTATTCACATCGGTTTGATTTCCGATCCAATAACATTTACTTTTAAAATCTCGTTGAGTCCAAACAAGTTTTCGTGGAATTTTATGAATGTAGATTACAAAAAGAAATATGGACCCCACAGCATTTAAAACGACCAAATAAAGTGTACTACCCCCTTTCAACTGCGCCTTCATTTATGGCTTGAAGCCAAATCAAAAATCTAATTTTAACAAGGCAGTCTTTACAGATCACAGACACCCGATAGCACGAGTGAAGATGACTGTTGAAGATAAGGGACCTGGACCATCCTTGTGGTTACAACTGGCCTGCTTGGATCAGTAGATCACATTAGCTGAGTTCCTTGTTTGCCTGCATTCTTTGATTTGAAATTTAAACATGTTACTTCGTAGACTGATCACCTTGGACCCTTGTTTCCATGTACTCTTTGACTTAATGATGTCACTTCGGTCAACAGAGACCCATAATATTACTCTAAAAACTGCGCCCTGTTTAGGCCTGCACCCGCAAGAACGTATGACGGCAATCAGCTCGCAAGGTTGTAAAATCCCAATGTCATTCAACCTTCAATCGACAGTGTAAACTTCACTCTATACTTGCGTTTGCTAAGTTTCGTCATATCTATGCGCCAAATAGGATTCTTGCCACATTTCCTTTCTGCAAGATGACAGCTGAAAATGGGCCTAAGCAGGGTTATCCTATTCACAGTGTCATTACGAATCCCTGTTGAGCAAGGACTCTCACAGGGATACAAGAGATGTAAGCTATCAAGCAAGGAAGTAAAGGGTACTGAAAATGCACCCGCGACAGATTTCATCAGAAACAATTTGAACAAGTCTCTATCTTACACAAATATTGCGGCAATACCCCTGAAATTCGTCACAGAGTACCTTGTCTATCTTGTTCTTTTCGACTGTATCGGCCGATCTCTTTTGCTTAAGGAGAAGTGAAAATTTGAAATTTAGTTCTCTGAAACCTTCGTTCGGACTTGAATACAAAGTATCTGCTTGTTCTAGCCTACCCAGAGAAGATAGAATCCATATTCTGCTGCCATTGTCAATTATTTGTTTTTACTCCAGCATATAACTCTCCAAAGTATCAAAGATTTTGGTGGACTTTCAATTCATATTTTTGAAGAGAATTCTAATAATAAAGAAAACAGATGCTAACAAACCTTAAGGGGTTTACTGAACTTTTCTTGTGAACTGTGCTTGCGACCAGGCATCGGTGAGCCATCGTCTAAACGGAAGAAGACAAAATAGTAGATTGAGAATATTCGGGAACCGATAAACAACATTGAATATTGAATTCTTTATGATTACTTTTAATTCAAGCACAGGGTAACCAGTATTCACAATTCCACCACCGCAGTGCCAAAGAAGCTACGCAGCGTCCAAAAGATATAAAGCAATACACAAAAAGGAGAACACTGGTTTCCCTGTGATTCAAGGCAGCCATTTAAAAAAAGAGCAGCCTTGTACAAAATAGCTCCAGAACACTCTCAAAGATACTGGTATCATCGGCATATATCATTATTTTGCAGTTTTCAAAGCAAATATCAAATCATTTATGCGGATTAAGAAGAGTAGCGGCCCTAAGTAAGAGCCTTGTGGAGCGCCAAAGCAATTATTGTAAAAATTTATTGTAAAATTGATAAGAATAATCACAAAAACATTGAAGGCTTAGAAATTCATCTTTTCCTGTAGCAAGATCTGCAACTTACCAGAGCTCTTGGAGTACACCGATAGCCGCTGTATTTCTCGAACAGCCTGAATAAAAGAATAAATTCTTTTGACTTACATTCTTAAACTTGGGGGCACGAAATTTCTCGCCTCTCTCGTAGAAAACAACACACGATAATGGAAGGGGAAAGATGAAAATATTTTTAAGCCATTAAAATTAACAAGATAATTGTATGTTTCCATATTTGTAGACCATAAGAAATTAGTAACCGTATTAAGATAACATGTGTTTCTCTATCACAGAAGATTTTCACCTAACGTGTCAAACACGTCGGTTCTTTTTATCAAGCAGTCTTGCTGTTTTAATTCATATTCAAGTTTATTTACTGATTCAATGATTAAATAAACAATTTTCTTTACAATACGTCAATACAACAATTTAATCAAAACAAGATTTTTATCAATCGTGAATTGGTTTTTCAAATCAACGTTTACTTTGTTGGTTTTCAATTTCAACCGAAATTGACGTACTTCTGCTCCACAAGGTTAAACACAAAGTCTCTTTTTGATGGAAACAGTCACCATGTGGCATGGTGCTTGTTTCAAATATATATTTCGTTAGGATCAGTGCCAGGGGTGCCAGGGATCTCGAAAGACTATGATAAAGATGGACGACAAAATACTTATCCCTCCAAGGGGTAATGTATGGTTGTAGGAGGAGTTTTCAGAATAACTCCAAAACTAGCTAAATTAGGACATGGTCATGGTTAGGAAAGAGGAAAGGCGTCGATGCTCTCTCTGGATGCGTGGGGATCCTGTGCAACTTACATCCACAGCCTGGAAGAAGCTCTGCAACAAATTTATGATCTGGAAGTCCTAGAACCTTGAAAACCGCGGAAACCTTTCTTCCAAGAAGGCTCCCAGCAGAATTAATTCCCTGTTGTTTCAAAAATAATGCTGTATTTCCTGTCCTAAAACTCTTTTGTTCCGACAAAGTTTCCAAACCAAAATCGGAACTTTCTCAAAGAACATATTGATTTCATCAAAAGGAAGTCTAATTTTGAGTTCCGAGTTTCCCGGACGGAGGAAGGATGCGAATTTGTTTGTTCCCAAATGATGAGTCACAGACGAAAATAGTTTCACAGAAAACATTCTGTGACATATTTTACAGACGTTGAAATATCAAGAATCTTAGATGCTGCAACACAATGCTGAAATGGTATTTTTGGCATAAACTCGCCTACACACACGCAATAAGAATTTTATGCAAAAGCACTTCCATTTACGGTGAAAAAGCAGTACTGCCTGAATGAAGCTAACGATGGGCCACGATGGGAACATTTCATCACAAGAAAACCTTGGCCCAAATACTGAAAGTTTCTTAAAATTCGTGGTATTTGAATACCCAAATTTTATTGACCTTTTCTTGAAAGTTTCGTCAAATTCTCCCTTCTCAATAGACGTTTTTTCCAAGATCTACTTTGAAATATTTACGAAGGCACACGTGAACATAAATGTTAAGGCTGTTCTGGTGCCTTCAAGAAACTCGTAAGAAGCGCTGTGTTGTCAAAACCTGATAACTTTAAGAAACTTATATAAAGAAAAAGACGTGTATATCATCATAGCATTGCACTACCAAATAATATATATGTTCTGTGCCCTGCACCATGGTGAAAATTTACAACAAACCTTTGAGTTTCATGAAGCAAAACTGTCTAGACGTTATTCATGCACCATAGGGATATATCATATATCAAAATGATAAATTAGCAAAATTTGGATTCTTTTGTTTTTCAATTTATATCATATTCCTCAAAGTTAATCATAAACGCTTCACGTGCTAAGTGAGAAAGATGAGATTTCTATCCAGGCCAAAGAATGAGAAAGGACTTTTCGTACTCATTAAATCCCATGACCTCTTTCAAGTGCCCTTCGTTCTGTACCTACTATGTATATAGTAATTGAGCAGAAGTTATGGTGTGTAGGAGGCATGACAAGCATGGCTCTCGTTGAAGTTGGCATCTGAAGAGATCCAAGCCTAGACTATCCACGATCAATTCAAAATCCCAATTGTTGACGGGCTTACCAGGAACTTTTTCGAAGAGGAACTGCGCTTCAAAATAGGCCCAAAACGATCTAATTTCAAAACAAGAAGATAACATTATTGCCCCTCCTTGAGGAACTGAAATTTATAATTGCCATGGATAAAAAAGATAATTCTGGTAACGAGATGATTACTAAAATAACATACCATAAAATCGACCATCTTTGCTCTTCCTGTGTCACCTGAAATCTCTGCTGACTTGCGACTGGAATAATGAACTTTGTCTTTGAAAAGCCCCTCTCTATTTTTGTATAATCTGACTGACCTTCCCTTTGTAGGTAACTGTTTTTAGTTTATGAATCAATGTCAGTTAAATCTCTCTTTGTTTCTTTATACAGTTGAATATTAGTCTTATCTTTTCATGAAATCTTCCAATTTTGTGCTCTGTAGCTCTCTTTGTTTCTCCATGTTGTTATCGATGTTCACATGAAGTGTTTTTCTCTTCGAAGTGTGACGTTTGCCCTCTGTTTTGTCATAGCTCACAGTGTAATCCACAATGGTTTCGTGACTTACTACCATAAAACTCGGACCAAGGAATGTTCGTAAAGGTAAAGTTGCGTTTCTGGCTCCAAGCGCTTGGATCACAGAGGTATAGCAGATCAAGTCGAGTTCACGACCCTTGTCATGAGACTCAAGTGGTGGGGCTCTAACGGGTATCGAACCCTGTCTGCCGGACTGTTCTAGGTGAAAAGTCATAGGGCTACACCACTGATCCATAACACCTTTGTAAAGCTGCTATGCCTGCAGTGGCAGCGCCAGCTCTGAAAAATCTGAGAGTAATAGAGGGGATTTTGACGTAATTTTTTCAATCTAAAGGTATACCCAACTAATTTCATGCCATTTTTCTTTGACAATTTTTGTGGACTTTTGGGATTTGGGGGGACAAGTCCCCACAGTTCCCCTCCTCCCATGGCACCGCCACTGTACGACTGCGACTAATGTTGGAATGGACAATCTACAGAGCTTGTGGTACCTAAAAATATCCTTTTATGTCATCTAAACCAATCTCTCTGGTTCAAGGAATATTCCCCACTTTGACAAATGAGAAATATTACTTCAGAGAATTCATCGAGGAGTAAATCCTGAATTGAAATGCATACTGGGCAATAGGCATGCAACTGTTTCAACCACATTGTGTTTTGCTGAGGAAAGTGGAGACTCATTTCATTTCCCCACGGACAAAATTGATTTAAAACATTAGGCTGTCGAACACTCCAAAAATGGGACAAACAACTGTGTTGGACAGCCTGTGTTGGGAACCAAACAAAGAAACCTTGGTTTTTTAAAGACTCTGTGCTAACCAGCAGCCTTTGTCCGCATTCTTTGCAAAACAAAATAAATCTTTTCTTTCCTCCAAGGGCACTGCAAGGTATGCAGGTTGCAAAGATCCCTTTGAAATTTGAAGAAAGAGATTTATTGTTAGGATTAAATTTTAGTTCAACTGGAAAAACAAGATTAGTTCATAAGGTGAAGACTCCAAATATATTTGTAAACAAGTGGACGTTCTAGAATTGCAGTATGGGATAGTTTTATTGTGCAGAGGATGCCGGTTAGCGCAGCGTCTCTAAATAGATGTTTTTTGGGTGAAACCAGGAATCTGAGCCAGCACTGAAAGTTCCTTTTAATTGTCAGACTTTTATTTGTCAAGAGTTTTCTTTTGAGCTTCTTTCTAAGTTCCATAATTATCTATGCTTACTTCCAGTACAATTGTAAACATTTCAAAACAAAATATTTGAAGCCATTCTGATGCTTAGATATTACACAAGTGCAGTACTTTCTAAGTAATATGATACAGGAAACAATTAGTTGTGGGTAATAACCTTAGGTTGAAATATTGCTTCAAAATCCCCCCACTTCTTGGGATCTTTCAGAGCTGGCACCACCACTGCCAAAGAGAGTTCCTTGACCAAGAGAAATTGTTTAGCAACTAATTTTTCCCAGCACTGCAGTCTCTTTATTTTCAGCAGTCTGAGGGTTGAGGTTCTTATAAGCAGTTCCTTATAAAAAAATGCTTAATGCATTTCTAAACAGTTCTGGGCATAGAAAATCAAAACTCATTAGGGAAGAAGCTCAAACTTTCATTTGTTATGTCATATATAGTTCAGACTTTGGGAACGTTTATTGATTCACTGGAAGAACACTTTCTACCACTGCAATCAAAGTGAGTTAAAGGGCAACACTTCTGCCAAATAATGTAAAGAATTGTGGCAAAAACAGCAGGGTGAATACTTGATTGGAAGAGGTCCTTGGTCCTCTTTTCCTTCCTGGATTTTTCTCCACAGATGCTGTGATTCATCTGAAAAATGAGTGCATTTGAGATGGACAGCATTGATTCATCAAAGTTAAATCTTTAACTTTCAATGTCATATGAGGTTTTTGGGAATCTTTGCATGCCAATCTCAGAAGAACTCTCAACCCTCTTATTTCCTATGTCAAAAACCGAAAGAAAAACAACAGCACCTGTCAATGTTACCTAAACTTAAAAGACTGCATGCCATGAAGCCGTAAGCAGGCTAATGTCTAATCTCTTGGGGGGGGGGGGGCATCTAAGCTTCAAGGCATCTAAGCTTCAAGGACAATGTGCCCTTTGCCAGTTCTTTCAGTACAGTGGTCCACGTTTTATACGAGCAGAAGCCTGGAAGCCTGGCGAACTGACCGAAATAGGGTGTTTTCTGTGCTGTTGGTCAACAAACCGGAACAAAGGAAACAGAAACAATACAAAGCAGCTCATCTAATTCACTTCAGCTTTTGTCTGAAGGGGTGTAATGAAATCACAGATGAGATAAATAAATGGCTAAACCAAATGCAATTGAGTGAGAATGATACGTTTTGTATTAGCGGCGGGAAACGAAGAAGACGAGGAAAACACCAATCGGATACTCGGCATGGAGTGACTGTTTACGGATGACGTAATCGTGTTAGGTTTAGAAAAGGTATCAGATGCCTGCTGTGAGTTCATCCATGGTAGCATCAATCGCATCAATGGATTAGTCATGAAGAGGAACAGGAAAGCGGCCAATTTGTCCATCGATTTGTCTGTGGATGATGTCAGGAAGGCGTTGTGATGTGAGGATGATGCTGTGATGTCGACGTGACGACAAAATTTAATGACAGAAAATTGTCTGTTTATTTTAATGACGAAAGATTATGTCCTGAAAATGGGCGAACGTGGACATTTGGGAACGATGAAGGATGCACATACCTATTCATTGTTTCTCCAAGCCAGTTTGTAGAATATTAGCTTGACAACCAGCCGAGACAGTGGCAGTCAGTCATAGTCAAAGGCGTGCACTTGCATTTTAGGCCCAATCATCAAAATCTTCTGGAGGATCCGGAGCAATCTGGGCGCCAGCACTTCCATGAATAAGAAACAAAATCAAATCATGTCACTTAATGAACTGCAGTCACTTTACCGCCTTCTTGGTCCTAGCGGTGAGTTTTCTTGCGAAACACTGCAGCTTCTTTACACACCAGAGTTTGCATTTACATTTAGGCCTCTTCTTGGCCCATCTCAAAGTTGTTTGCCTTCACGCGCCAAAAGCAGAGATCTGGGACTGAATTAGGGCCCAAGCTCTATGCTCCCACTGAGTGGATGTTCCTAATTCCTAACAAACATCTCTTTGTTCCTTTCTTTTGCAATTGTAATGGCTCGAAGATAAAGAATTTAATTTCAATGATTTTTGCGCGCGACGAAGGAGCGTGCTTACTAATTGCGAGGTAGTGAATTTTCGTTTGCTGGCCACGCATATTTGTTTTGTCTATTGCTTCATTGCCGCTGTTCAAAACGTTCGCATACCTACAACTTTCCTGATCACATGCATTGATTGGCGACGACGCAGCAAATCGAGCAAATAAATGCAGAGACGCAAAAACACTGCAAACCTACAAACCTGGTTTGGAGGAAGGTTTTGGCCAAAAATTGAGGAAGGTTTAGTTGTCAAAATAAAATTTTACATTGTTGGCATAGATTTAGAAAATAAATCATCAATAAATACATAGAAGCATTAAAATTCATGTCAACAGTATGCAGATGGTGAGGTTATATTTCAAAACTATATAAAAGAAGAAAAATCAGGTTTGATCACACAATGTGATGAAAGAGAGAAAGTCTATGAGGAAATATGCACGTGTCTACTCTAGAAAAAATGACTTTTGAAAAGCGTCTCGGAAAAGTACTTCTCTTTGCAAAATCACCAAAATTTTATTGTAAGGTAGATCTTTCAAAATTTCTTTTTCTTAGCAGTATATGAAAAAAATTATTTTTGCAGGCAAAGCTGATCGTTTGATTTATTGTTCGATCAATTGAATCAAGCTCTTTTTAGTGCTGCCTGGTTTTGAAGCTTTCTGTAAGAAAGCACTTATTTGAGTAATTTCTTTTGTTATGCTGAGTTTCTTGTTTGGTCATGAATATCAGAATGAAACGTGAAGTGTTATTGTGGACTTGAAGAATACTGCAAAATTTTCAATGTAAACGGTTAACGAGGCAAGATTAACGATGTTGCTTAAAGAATGTTGCTCAGAATGAGGTTTTCGATGCATTATTTCATTATTTCATATAGAACAAATTTTTCACCGTCATTAAATATATTTGAATTGTTGATAGAAGAGATGAAAAAATTCAATGATAACTTTGGTAATCAAATTTTGGCGAATTTGCAAACAGGAGTACATTTTTGGACACCCAGTAGCTTTTAGATGTTCTCACCTTGAACTCTTTGTTCCCCCTTCGTTGCTCCAATACCTTTCAATTAATAAATCGCTTCCTTAAGACTGTGGCCTCCCTTGTATTAAAACCTGGTTAGAGCCCTGCTACTTACACTCAAACAGAAAAATTATATGGGAAGATCCCTAATTACATAGTTTTGTATGGTTTACAAAACACCGGTGAGCTGTTTTCCAGTAATTATATATTGTGTTAAAATGAGGAAGGTTGAGAGCATAAATTTCAGGTTTGGAGGAAGGTCAACAAGTTTTTGCAGCTCTGAATAAATGCTCGTCAATAGGATTAACTCAGCACAATAATCTGTTGACTGTGCTTTCATCACCCTTCTTCTAGTCACAAAACATGGAATAGGGAATAATGGAACAATTAATTCCAGTTCAAAGGAACAGCAAAAAAGTCATTTACGAATTTAGTGTGGCTTTATTTGAGTTCGGAAATATCTTAGAGTGCGCGCAGTTGATAACTTTTAGTTACTTCTAGTAGTATCTGTTTGGTAACCAATGCACTACACGTATTTTGCTATAAGAAATACACCCTACTTATAACACCCTACTAATGCACCCTATAACACCCTACTAATACACCCTACTTTCTGCACCTTACTTATAAGAACTAAAGTACTGTTCATTAGTTAGTCCAAGAATTCCTTAGTGTATTTTGCTTTTTCGTTTTCCTGTATCACACTACGTTGAAAATACCTGAGTAACGTTAAAAGGCTTCACGCTTTTGAAATCTTTATGGCGGCACAGGTAGCTAGTAAGCACAAAGACTGTTATGGAGCCTCAAAGAAACTCGCAAGAAACTCTGAGAACTCACAATCTGATAATTTAATTTTAAGAAACTGTGTGTACTGGCCTCGAATTCTTAGTTTCTTATAAATGCGTGTAAGGCCTTCATTTTTTGCGAAGTAAGATTACTCAGCGGTTCTCAAATAAACAAAAAATCAAGAGACTCGAAACATGGGGTACTTATCTTTTCTGGGCTTGTGTTATCAAGTACGGAATCATAACATGAATTTTAGGCGTAATAAGGCATAATAGAAATATTATCCGACAGAGATCCCCAAGCTCTAGAGTTGGTCTTCACGGCTGATCATTTTCACCTTGGAGGTCATTATTCTTGAGTAATACCACTGTTCCTTGCATTCACACGAGTCATAGCCCAGGCCGCAAGTTATTAACTGGTCTTTCCGGGTTAGATACCAGAAGCCTTGAATAAAAATCTGTCACAGCTTTAGACATATGTTCGAAAGTCAGATTTTGTAATACGTCTTAGGTCTGCAGGATGTGTTACAAAGATTTCCAGGTTGACGCAACTTTACCCTTGGTGTTACACTAAAATGTTATCTCTTTTTTCCTTTCTCTTTTTCTTTCTCTCTCAGACTCAATGCACGTACGTGGACCACAAAAAGTTCACATGGCTCATACCAAGATGGCTGAATTTCACACACCCCCAAAATGCCGAAAAATTTTCCAGGAGTTCCTAATTTGTCTCCCTGCGGACCCTAAATCAAATGGCCTAAATAACAACGCATCCAAAACTAATTTACTCAAGACACAAGACTTAATGCATAGACACAGCCCAAAAAGGGTTTTGGGTCATAAGACTCCCGTTAATTTATTCCATCATTCTTAGCGTAATTTGGGTTACAATGGCTTCTTAGTGCCACCCGTTTTGTCAACCAATCATTAGGCCCAATAGGTATTTGTTGGCATACTTTTTTTTAACCCTATAGTGGTTGGGCTATTTGATAGTACTATTTTGGTTGGGGGGGGAAGCCCCCCCCCCCTACCTAACTCTTGACTGGTAATAGGCAGAGCGATCAAATTTGGTGTGCTGAAAGACTCATGCATGTACTTTCTGCAAATATAAAAATTAACCTAAAAGTAGCCACCATTTTTGCTTACGTCAGCATTTTCCTTTGTGTGGTCAAGAAAAGCGGCAAAATTGGCCAAAATCAGGTAAATCGAGATAAAATTAAATTTGGAGCATATTTTCCATCCAAACATGATATTTATGATAGAATGCATCAAATAACACAACATTACAAAAGAAATTTGCAAAATATTCCACTTCTGCTCCTTTTTTCGCGATAATTGAGATTTGAGAATTTGCGATTTTTCCTGGGTCAGTCCCAGAAAATTGTCTCCCGCCCTCTCATTTTTCAAAATATTTCAATGAAACTTTTTGAGAAGTTGCACAATAAGTAGTTGCAAAAAGTCAAGGAGTTTCGTGGCTATAAAATTTTTCCTCGCAGAGTTATTTAAAAAAATCTACTAGGGGGGGGGTGCCCCCCAACCAAAATAGGGTTAATATCCATGTAAAAAATTACACTACATGCTACATCTACGTTCTACTATACTTTCTAATTACTCTACAACAATACCACACTACAGGGACGGGACCACAAGAAGCATGAGACAATGACTACCCTGCGGCCATTAACATAAAGACATATAGATAAAAATTTAATAAATTAAGACTAGATACTGATACTAACAAATACTGGAATCTGTTCAACATTGGATGTCAGGCCAGCATAGGCGCGAGATGGCAAACGTATGCTGTTAGGTCGGGGTTGAGTTAACGATATCATTGGTCATGGACCTTTTATGTGCTTAACATCAAATGTGAAACAGACTTACATAATAGGGAAAAATGTACTGTAAATAGTGGCAAACTCACTGAAATAATGCATTTTTGACCCGGTTTTGAGAAGTATTCTGGAGTATCTTCAAGGGTACTGTAAATGGGTTGTTACGAAGTCCTAATTTAACCAGTGTTGAAAAATAAAGATTTACCATTCGAGGTGGACGACTTTCCTCTACACATTACAACTGACTAGATTTCTCTTTTCTGAGTCCATCCAAGATAACAACATTGCCAAAAGATCCAAGAATCATTGAAAGCTATGTAGATTTTGATGCTCTATAAATAACGATCTACAAAACTATAAACAACGTATCGAATCAATGCAGCAATGATCTAATGATCTTACGAAAACAATAAGAATCATTTTAATCAAATATACGTTAGCGAGAGCTGTTTCACAATAACAATAGTGCAAGATACATTCAAGAAGACATTATACAGCTTTTCATCTTACACTGATTAAACAAAGTACTTTTTAGGGAAGGCTTCATAGCCTACGCAGATTTGGACTTGCTCCAAGTCTCGCTCTTGATCAATAAATAAATGGGAGGGAAGAAGAAGAAGAAAACGGAAGGGAAAGGGGGAGGAGAGCGAGACATGTGGACTACGCGCTCCGAAAATGAGGCTCTTATTCACCTGCTCAAGTTTGATTGGCTCTTCCGTTAACATGAAAGAAAGCTGCCGGTCAAGATCTTGACCGGTCTCGTTTTCAGAACGCGTAGTCCACAAGTCTCGCTCTCCTCCTCTTATCTCTTCCGTTTTCTTCTTCTTCTCTCCCGTTTGTTTATTGATCAAGAGCAAGACTTGGAGCAAGTCCAACGCAGATTTAGAATGAAATCTTTAAGAAAGGGACAGGACTCCAGTTTGGAATGAATACTATATCTCCCGCATTAAAGTTTCTTGCTTTTTAGCAATCGAGTTAAGCTGACCTTCTTGTTTAAAGAGTTTCTTACAAAACATTACATGTAATTCTGTATAAATTCATAATAAGGCTGTGGTATGTCAAATTAAAGTTTTATAAAGTCTTGCTGATAAAAAAGATACGTGGTCAGTTTATCAGACCTTTGCTCATCAGTGAAATTAGTTTTTGTAAAGTTATGTAGTAGCTAGGGGTGGGCGTCGAGCTGCTTCCTTATCTTCTGACGGTAGATACACAAGGCGACCGCATAAAGTTTAGATAATTCGTTTTCTCCCCCAAAGCCTTTATGGGTTTTGTACAAAATATAACCTTATTGACTGTAACTTGAAGGAAATCCATTGGCGTAACCTGATTTAACTAAATACGATTTCAAAATATTAAGGTGTGTTCAACAAAATTAGCCCTTCTGATTTTAAAGATGTAATGGACACCAAAAAACCTTGACAAAATTAACTTTTTAAAACCAGCTCTGACACTGCCCTTTCATTTCTATAAAAAGGGGCAAGGGTGTGTCTAACACGATTACAAAACAGATTCAACATTCTCTTGAAACTTTGCCCACACGACGGAACTGCACCCACACTTTTGCAAGAAGATACAGGCTACGTAATGATAAACCATAGTTCAATAAAATGAAATAATTCCATATCAAGAACGAAGCTTCAAGATAAACGTTTAGGCCTGCTATCGATAACTATTAATAAACCTGTATTGACTGAAATTTGACACGATTAGCAATATAGCGATAACTTTTTATCGCAATAAAAGTCAGTTGTAAAGAGTTTCTTTCATTGGGCGTTAATCATGATAACCTCAAAGTTGAATCAGGCTTAACAGACGTCCAAGAAGACACTCAGGAGTTTTTATACAGAGGAGCCAATGAAAGAAGCTTTGAAATAGCATCAATCTATCACAGTTCTGCACGTCTGCAACTGCCACCAAAGTCACTGGAAAAACCATGAGTGACAGGACACCATTAGGTTGAATTAGATCGTAATAGATTCTTTGCCTCCCTGAAAATGCCATAAAATTCTCTTCGTTGCCATTAGCAGCCTTTCTCAGCCATACTTCCTGGCCTTGATAAGAGCTCCATCACATGTGTTTTCAAAATGTTTGGGCCTAAATGACCTTTGCCATCTCCTATGCACTAATAGTACGCAGCGGTCTCGAAAGCGAAATGTACGGCAATACGCAGGAGATGGCAAAGGTCATTTAGGCCCAAGACATTTTGAAAGCACATGTGATGGAGCTCTTCAGTTCAATCAAGGCCAGGAAGTATGGCTGAGAAAGGCTGTTAATGGCAAGGAGGAGAATTTTATGGCATTTCAAGGTAGGCAAAGAATCTATTGCGATCAAATTCAACCTAATGGTGTCCTGCCACTAATGGAAAAACTCTGGAATTCACTTTGTGATCCAATGTTTTATGAAACCATGTTATCAACAGATTTTCAAAAGATCCTCAAAGTCTTTGCAGATCAATTTACTTTCAATATGACTATGCTTTCACCTGTGACTATGATATTTCACTAAATCGTTGGCAAAACATATTAGGCCTCTCCCAGGGAAATCTTTTTGAGTGTCACCCCTGGGAGAATCTAGACTCGATTACATGTCGTAGTTTAGCTCTTTGCCTGAACTGATGACGCTACAACACGTCGGTAAAAGATCATTCTTGCCACAAAAGCAAAAACTGCCTTGCTCTAAGCCACATGCTGATCGGTAGACGACATTGCGACAGAATCTCGTCACCGATTGAAATTTTTTGCCGTCTTTAAAGCTCTATGGGAATAAGGCCTTGAGTGGAGCGATAACAACAACAACAACAATTCAACTCAATGAGATGAGCGTAACTTGAGGGTCCTTGTGTAGTGAGGCTAGGGAGAATCGTGATAAGTATAACTTTGCAGTGAAGATTCAAATCTGGAAATCTAAAGTTTGGGTAAATTCCTACTCCTGAGTAACAACAATATAATAACATATAGCCTAATCAAACAAATAACGTTAGCACAATCACAAAAACATGTTTAATAATTCAGCAACAAATCAACGACACCCTCCACCTCAGATGCATGGAAAGGGAAGCAGCTATGAGGGAAGGAATTGCCACGCCGAAGGCGCCATGAACGCAGATTCCTCCCCTTGTAGGGTAGCTGCTGCCTAGACTTACGACGATCAGTCCCTTATATCCCTGCGGTAAACCTTGCTCAACAGGGACTCATAATGAAACAGTGAAAAAGCCGGCCTTATTTTCTGCAATGAACAATGGAATTATGATTGAGTCACGGCTTCGAATCTCAGTCCTGCGGGAGTGTTTTAAATCCTTTACTCGAATCAAAAGTTCTATCACATTTGCACCGAAATAATAGTAATTCACAAATCTCGCAATCTGATTGGCTCTTAAGGAATCGCGGAGTTTGGGCCTAAATAGGGCCAGGTTTGTAGAGTAATATTATGAGTCTCTGTTGACCGAAGCGCCATCATCAAGTCAAAGAGCACAGGGAAACAAGACACTCATCGTCATAAGCCTTGCTACTGTCCCCTTCTATGCCTCTGCAGAGGAGAGTGGATCAAAAACAAGTTATAGTTTCCACCTCACTGTCCCTACTCCTGTATCTTACATTTATTAGTCGTTAGTCCAGTTTCTCTGAATGACAAATAGCTTTGCAGATACATTAGTGTTCCAACTTTTACACTGCTGTACAAAATACAACTAGGACATGATAGGAGAATAATAAATACATCTTTTAAAATGATTGGTGAACACGTACGTGGTCTGCATTTTACATGATAGAGCAAGCTTTGCTACCGCCGGAGGTATTGGGTTTTAGTTCTGTTTTGATGTCTCCGCCATTTGCAGCTGCGTCTTTTTGGTTCTTTAAATACTGAAAATCGGAAAATCATAATGTAGTTATTAAGGCAATAGAGGATCTTTTTAAAGCTCGCATACCAGGCAAGATGGGACAGTCAGTAAAGGGAAAGCACAGAGGTCAAATTTTCAAAGAGGTGGGTGTGAAATTCTACTACATTTTTCTTTGACTTAAATTGCTTGAATGGAATTTTTGGTAATTTGGTGTAAATTTGCCGTGGCAAATATTTGATAGCTTGATTGGTTTCGAAATGGTGGCATTTATTAATTATGACGCCGTGACGTCATCAAATTTCTAATTCCTTAACCAGAAGAGCTACAGATTACTGCTTGCCATCATATTGTAGACCTTCATAAACTATGGTTTTCTTCAAGATTGCATCAATTTTCCTCCAGTAATCAAGATTAAGGATGATGATAATTCTTCCACAAATTTCGATGAATATTCACAAAAATAATCAAAATGGTGTCATTTTGAAACTAATCGAGATATCAAAAATTGCCACGACAGATTGACGGCAAATGCCACGACAGATTGTCCAGACTGATGACTTTCGCCTAAGTTTTGCTCCATTGAATTGAATTTTCATTTACTGTTATAGTCATTCCGCTAAAACTTGTTGGGGTATCGTTGAAGCGGAATGGGTATTGTTGGGGTATCGTTGGGGTAAATGGAGCGAAAACAAGGGCTCATGTAATAAGTCTAAAATTAGTCAAAGTTCCTTTCAAGTCGTTCAGTTCATAAAAATATGGGAAAAAATTTTACACCCACCTGTTAAAGATTTGAGGGATTTGAGTTCTAAGCTCCCGTTTGAAAAGCCAATGCACCCTGGATATCAAGCTGATAATATTGGCAAAGTAGTTCATTTGATAAAGGACATTATTAAATAAATTTCAAAATTCACCTCAGTCACTCTGTTCAGAAATTATGAGGGATTTTCTAGAGGAAGCCACTTCAAGATATTTTCAAAAGCAATACAGTAAATACTCATATATAAGAACCTACAATTCTGGAAGTTAGCCTGTCGATAGGTTTAACAACTAAAAATTTGAATATTTCAGCCTCCCGCTCTTAATCCACCAGGCTTTTAAACGCGGGTGGTTACTGCATAGGATCACGATCAAAGTTCTTCAATATTTCTGCCTTGCCGCAACGATTGATTCTAAGTTAAATTTTGACAACCATATTCTTGAAATTTGCAGTGAAGTAAACAAAAAAGTGAATGCATTCTCAAGACATAGGAAATAGCTTGGTGACACTCAAGCAAAACTCGTGTGTGAGGCAACAGTGTTGGAAAATTTCAATTATTGGCCTTTAATTTGGATGCTCCCTTGTAGAGCTGTAAATAAAGAGATCAACAGAATACATAAACGTGTACTAAGGGTGGGTGCTACATAAAGAATGCATCGTTCACGCCTTGGAATTCACTCTGTTACCTTCAGAGGCAGCATCCTTAGCAACACTGTAAGTGACAATAGAACAGCTTTCAAATAAAAGAAAATAAAATAAAAAGAAAATAAGAACATGGAAAGGGAAACATGGAATTTCGTTATCGAATATCGAATTCTGAATATCATAGCGGTTTCGTGTGGACGGGGATATTTTTGAAAAAGGTCCAGTCCAAGTGTGGACACGGATCTTTTTACGGATAAAACAGACGTTTTCAAGAAGATCCGGATAAAGGTGGACATGGCCTAAATCACAAAAACTTTGGGGAAATGCTAAATAAGTCTTACCGATTGCAGCATATTGACTTTGTATTTGAGTTGACCACGTTGGTAAAATGCTGCTGCATGGATTGCTTTATGGAATGCAGTAAAGTCTTGTTGGTCTTGTGGTTTCTTTTCCCATTCAGTAACAATATCCTGAAAAGAAAAACAAATCTTTAACATCTGTTTTCTGACAGGTGTTGCTGCCATTGCACGATAGAAAAATCATCTGATGATCCCCAGGAAGTAAGAAATAATCCAATTATTTATTAGTCTCGGTGGCACAGTGGTAAGGCGTCGGGCTCACAATCCAAGGGTCGTGTGTTCGATACCGGCACTGGCCACATTTGAGGATAGCATCCTTGGGCAAGGTGTTAACACAAATTGTGCCTCTCTCCACCCAGGAGTATAAATGGGTACATGGTCCGTAGTTATGAGCGCCGTCTGTGGCTGCACCCTGCTATATGCTACTAAGCATAGTGACCAGGGGGTAAGATGTAAAGTCGTTTGAGTAGCCTTGGGCTAGATAAAAGACTATAAAACTACTACTTACTTACTTACTAATAAACAATTAAATTTAGGCCCGGTTCACACTGCTCCGTTTTCATATGAAAACCGAGGAAAACTTATTCATTTTTGCCTTGGATTCATATTGCTCCGCTGTGAAAATGGAGCTTTTCAAAAACGCTAATTGAAACGCATATATTTGAAAACGGTGCGTTTTGAAAATGATCTATTTTCGGTATGAGCGCCAAAAATGGAGACATCTGAAAACGCTTCACATGCTATTGTTAATGGGCTGTTGATTACAATTACATTCAAATTCGCGATTGATGCCTTTTTGACAGCTATTAACAAAAGGCTTTTTCAGAAGGGGATGAACAGCAACACCATTTTGCTGGAGCAATGTGAATTATTTGAAAACGGATGTCAACGGCCAGCGTTTTCATCAACAAAAACGGACAGAAACGAAACCAGAGCAGTGTGAACGATTTGAAACGGGATAAGATGAAACGATTTGAAAAGGACATTTCAATAGACGATTACGCTAAAGATGGCAGCGGGGAACATTTTACCAACATGCATTGCGTTCGAATTACGAATACTTAACGATTCTATAGAAATTCGATCAAAGAACGCAGTGCATCTTGGTAAAAAGTTCCTCTCCGCCATCTTTAGCGTAATCGTCTATTAAAAAATTCGTAGATTATAGTTAATAAAATTCTTATTTAGTTTATCTGAATCATTTTCTCTGCATTTAAAAAGGGTTGACAGTGTTGTCTCATTGATACACCATTAACCGCTTAACAAATGCAAAGAAGATTTGAATGTGAAGTCGGAACTCTTTCGTTCAACCATCACTTGATTAACATTGCTGGAGAACAACAGAAGTGCCATTTTTGATGCGACCAGTTATTGTACCTTTCCCCAGCCATAAATCAGGAACCACTTGTCAGATTGACTCACACAAGGTCTCAAACTCTAAGTTGAAGCCTGACCTATGCAACTGTGTCAAAACCGAGAATCAAGGCTAGAGCTCCTCCACAGCAGCCACACAAAAGAGGCACATTTTTTTAGGACAACTTGAATCATGACTCAAAACCTTATATCATGGTTTCGAAGAATGTTCTATAAAAGATAAAGTAAAAAATCCTGCAAATGAGATTTAATTCTTTTGGTACCTGAATTCTTTTCTCTTTTTCTTGAAGTCGTTTGAGTTTCCTCTTATGCAAAATGAGCTCCGACTTTAACTGTGCCGATTCCCCGACTCCTGGTTGAAACGTTGATTGTCTGTGTGTCGGTTTTTGGAATTGCTCCATTTGACGTAGTTCCTAAAATAACAGAATTTCTAACATAAATATGCAACGTTACTTCTATTCATACATGACAAAACGTGTTCAGAAAGGTCTCGTGGTGCACAGCAGAGCATGAAAAAATATTTCACTTCTTGCGACCAAACAAATATAACGCTTGAAGTTCCTGCAAGAAAAAAATAGTGAAAAGATCGAGCACTCTTAAAGAGGTCATGTTCCAACGATTGACAATTAATCTGAAGGAAGTTTGGAATTGACTTAGTTGGAAACCCATGAACGAAATTATTTATGAGTTCTAAGGGGCATGAGGGCAAATCAAGTGCTCCACTTATCTCAAATTTGTAGTATACAATACTCATAAAATATGTACATGAGATACAATCTATTTTCGGTAACTTTCTTGATTTTATAAGTAATTTTCAATTATTAAAAATCAGAAAACAGTGCATAATACACGACAAAAAATTATTTTGAGAAACTTCCTGCAGGACATTATGAATTGAAAATTTCCTGCGACTGCTCGGTCGCACGGTCAGGTGGGTTTTCATACCCTGATGCACAGTACCGAGGTTTCTCGCAAAACCAAAATCAAAATGGGCAATGAATAGAAACCCTACGTTGAGGATTGCCAAAATAACCAGAGAAAATTCACTTTCCTGTACGCAAAATTGCAGTATCTAAACCTCTAAAATAACATTCCCTCCATTTTGTCACACAAAAATTTGTGATAATACATCGGTTATCATACAGGGTGTCTCAAAAAAATTGTTCGACGTTTGATTAAATATTGAAAAACAAGGACAACATGAACAGGATCATGAAAAGATAACCCTGTTCCTTAGATTATGAAATAATTTTAGAGACTAAAATCGTGCCAATCGGTTGAAAATTCACTGAGTTACGAGCTCTCGAATATCAAAAATATGCGATAGCTGAAACCAGAGACCCCCCAGATTACTTGTATTGCAAAAGCTCGAAGACGGAGGTAAGAGAAGCTTATTCAATGTCATACCTCTTGTTGATATCCTAGCAAACCAAATACGACTTCTAAAGTAAATTATGGTTCAAAACAAAATCGGCGAGAGACTGAATCTGATTCCTCCAAGCATCAATATGGTTGACAGTTAGGTCATCGAATACCTGTTTGAATCCCACTTGGTTCGCCCTGAAAGAATTGAGAAATAACAGAAACGACGGCCTATGGGACTTTTACCAAAAAAAATGCCATTTCGAGGCCTCTGGTTTCAGCTTTCGGACAAACTTGAACTTCAAAAGGTTGTAACCCCATGATTTTTTATCGGATTTGCAAGATTCTTGTGTCGAAAATTAATTTAAAATCTCAGAAACAGGGTGACTTGACCAAAGGTCCATTCAGCATATCGTTATTTTTTAGTATTTAATCAAACGTCGAACAATTTTTTTGAGACACCCTGTATATCATACAATTTACAGCTGAATTCCTTGGTCGAAAGTCGAATGAATTTCTCCGTATTGGTGAGCATTCCTGTATCAGTGGCCAAGTAACATTGTCTCGGTTAGACTCAATACATGAGCTCTAATGTTTTGTCTTATCTCTGACATTTCTGAAGGCAATCCACCTTAACTAGAGGATCGCAGCACTGCAACTCAAATATCTACCACATTTACTCAACCTGCTATAAAACTATGTTGAACTCCCTTCAGATTTTTTTTATATAGATACAATATATCCCTTCAGGTTGAATTCCCTTCAGGTGACAAAAGTATAGACCAAGAAACTTCGATTCACGGCTCTTCCACAGTGGCCACTCAAATGGCGAAAATTGATAGGACAACGTGGAACTATAAAGATATTACGAAGATCTAATTGAAATATCTCAAATAATAATGTAAACCTACCTTGGTTGACATCTTTAAAAGCCTTGCATCTGACACTGTATCAATCTGATTTCCATAAACAAAAAATGTAATGCAACCAGTATCGAACCATTCAAGATGGTCTTCTGTTATACTTGGAAATGAAAAGATCTTCGAATGATTAAATTCTGGTGAAAGTGTATCTTTTACAATTGGAGTCTCCGTTGGCTCTGTCTCACCCATCGTTGTGTATTTGATGTATAAACCTTGAGAGAATCGAGCTTTTTGTACCTCTGCATTTCTGATAGTTACCTAGAACAAGCAGAAATACAAAATCACACAAGTACATGGCCGTGAACAGCTCAAGATTTTCTGAAGAGCAAGGTAGGAAAATTTCGAAAGTGACCAAACCACGGGGGAGGGGGGTTCTTCCATAGTAAAGGTACCTGGGGATGTGCCGCCCACAAGGGTATACTTTTTTGGACCTCTAGTCTAGCCACGGGTATACTTTTTGGCAATTTTAGTCGAGTTTAGTCTAGGCAAGGGTATGCTTTTTGGCAATTTTGGTCAAAGAACTGTAAAAGTTCGGCAATTTCTGTAAAAAAATCAAATTTAAAAAAATTTCTGTCCTGAGAATACGAAAATTTGGCAAGTTTTGTCTAGAGAACGCCCTTTCAGGGCACTTAATGGAGAAATTAGTCTAGCCAAGGGTATCATTTTCACAAAAATTGGTCTAACCAACGGTTCCGTTTTGAAACTGTGGGCAGCACCCCCCCTACCCGAAATTTAGCTGAGAACCCCCCCCCTGTGGACCAAACTGACAATGCGTTGGAAAGAGAGAGTACAAAAACAAAGAAAAAGCAAACGTCTGTCTCACAAAATGTGTCAGGCAATAATATCAGCGAGTAAAAAACAATTTCGAAGTGGAAGAACACAAGCGCAAGGCAATGAACACCAAGGTAATACAGGAATTCGATTAAAGAGCGCAGCGTTCTCGGTAAAAAGTTTATCCCACCATCTTTAGCGTAATATTGTATTGTAAATTCCCCTTGCGTAAAAATTCTTTTCTGACAAAACTGGATAAAAGATTAAAAAAGAATCAGAATTATACCTTGAAATGATAAGGTTTGCCAAGAAGGTCTTTAGGGTCATCAATAAAAGAGTCCTCATCCAAAGGTTTTCCATTTGCAGTACATGGAGTCACATTTATGATTATGTGTCCTTCTTCTGAACCCTACAAAATAATTGAAGCGATATTGAAATGGTTGGTTGCTGCATGGGTGAGAGGAAACAAGATGCTTAATAAACAAATCATATTTATGTCTATATCGTTGTTTCTGGGTGCCTTTCCTTCTTCCTGAGCTCCATTCAGATGTTGGCAAAACATCGCCTTCCTATCGAGCTGAGATTGTAATGAGGAAAGGCACACAGAAATCAAATTTCTTCACAAGAGGACGATATTCTAAAATGGGAAGAAATCGATTTTCTTGCAGCTTTTTGTCTCTGTCTTCGCTAGGCCACAAAAACACATCGATTGGGGATACAGCACTGTTTAGGAGGCATTTCCTTGTTTTGGGAAATAAAACTATTAAAAATCTCCCAAGCCCCAAGGTAAAATCTATCACTTGTTTGATCTAATTCAAGCCTATGGGTATCTAAAGTGACATTTGAAGAAAATTTTGAGTATTCATCGTTAAAGGGATAAAATTTTACATTACCTTATAATCAGTCACCATAAGTTTGTCATCAAAGTCAAGAGCATACGACAAACTTTGTAGAAATACGTTTGCAGTTCCAATCAACACATCCTCAGGAGGTTCCCAAAATGGATCTTCCTCTAATGGAATATTTTTCACTGATTCGTCTCCATCTAAAAATCGTTGATACAAATCCTGTTGACAAAAAAAATACTGGATGAGTAAAACATTGTTGGGCATTTGCCAGTTTCTACTCGTTAAAGGGCCTTTTTCATCCAGCATGCCTTGCACGTCCTGTATCTTGGTTTACCTTGTTGTCGCCATTTCCATGGGCCATGAAAATGGCGACAACAAAGGTCAACCAAGAGACGACGCGTGCAAGGCATGCTGGATGAAACAGACCCTTTAAATTCACTACACAGGAAAGAGGCTAACGTGCATGTGAAAGCTTAGTAGGTCGGAATCGGTCCTTTTATTCCATAACTACCAGCGATTTATCCACCAGTCAACTTCAAAACCATATCAGACAGTTTCCTTTACCAATAAATTAAAACTGGGCTTTTATTGTGTTATAGCACAAAATAAAGACAGTTGTTTGATCATTTTATACCTATGAGGGACTGATCATTGAAATGTTATTGTTAGGAAGCACAAAGTGCTTAACATAAATTTTTTCTAAACAATCATTGTATAGCTGTAGCTAAGCCCAACAGTTTTTGCCTAATACCTAATGTGTGACAGACTTTACTATCTCTGAGCACAGAAAATCGATTTCAAACAAGAAAATATCGGTACTTAATTATTTTTCTCAGCGTAAAGTATTAATTTATTCAAGAGAAGCTATTACCATCATGAGAAATCTCCTATTCATGAATTTGCCTCGTTCCCACATCCATACATTATCGTTGAGGAGATTCTTCATCTTCACAATAACTCTGGAAATAAATACAAATATCATCAGCATCTTCTAATAAAAATAAATCAGTTTATAACACCCTTTGAATAACATATGCTAAACTTTAATATGGCTGTATCAAAAGGTGTTATAGATTTGAAAGGCTACTAGAATTACACAGCTTTCTCGGGAATTAGCACTCAACATCTAACTCTTAAAGATGAAGACTTATCTCCCACAGAAATAAAAGCTATGTTTTAAAAAATTAACGTTAGTGACTTGAAGAAGTTAGAAATATGTAGTAAAGATTGGTAGGAAATCAAATCTGACGACTTTCTGAAGACTGCTTGTTTCTTGAACTATTACTCACTTTGTTTCTTTTCCACCAGCTTCTTGTGCAGCACTTGAGATGAGAACGATCTCGAAAGTCCTGTAAAAATATCAAGCAAAGTTGAATTATTAGTTACTCAAAAAAAGTTACCTATGTTTCCAGTGCTCTGGAAAGTAGCTATACTTTTCATTACCATCGCATGCCTGTAATTAACAAAAATCGAAGTAGGTGCGAAGCTGCCATTCTAGTTAATATTGCATTTTATATGGTAACTTAATATATAGATTGTACCTTTTGTATTTAATCGCTTTGGTCTTATTTGTAATCGTTGCTAAATATATATGAATTTGAAAGTCAAATAATTGTTTGTCGCTTACTTCTGTTTATCCAATTCTTCACTGATGGCATTCACTTCACTGACTAATGGAAGCATCTCCAAAACTTGCTCTTGTGCCATTTGTTGCTCTATAAGAACAATTGGAAGGCATTTTTGAGATAAAATTTTCGATAGTCGAACTAAACTTTCCAGAAATCACTCGAGGGGTCTGTTTCATCCAGCATGCTTTGCACATGCCGTTTCTTGGTTGGCCTGTCTTTCAGCCATTTCCATGACCCATGAAAAATGATGACAACAAAGGTCAACCAAACCACAAAACGTGCAAGGCATGCTGGATGACACAGAGACCCGTTAAAGAACGCGTGTCAACCATCATTTGCAAATGCAAAATCATTTCGAGAAAGAGATTAAAAAATATTTAAGAAAGGGAGGCTTGCAGTTAATGAACGGGGCTTTAAAGTGTCGAAAACTGGAACAAAAGAGACAACTTCCCACTTCTTACATCACTTTTATATATACAAGACATCAAATACAACAAGCTATATTTTGATTGTCCCAGTCCGCCAATGTAAATTGCTTTCAGCTACATTGATTTACTTCAAGATTGACATTTAAGAAGCTTTCTTTCTGCTATCATTCTAATACCAAGTAACTTTGCGACTGAACAGAACTATTGCTCACCTTTCGAAAGGCCGGCTCCGAAACCAGTTGCGAATCCCTTGGCATGTGCAATTTCTTTCTGAGCGAATTCCCAATCGACTCGGTCAGGTGTACCCTCACTCTTCTCCTTATTCAAAGGATTTACAAAGTAGTACATATGATTCGACCCTGGGGGTAGTAGAAAATGAAAAATTAAATACAAAATCAATTACGATAAGGCTCAAGCCAACTGGGCAAGCAATATGCTAAATATCAAAGTTTGACTTCCAGAGGGCTCTAAATGTTTGAAACTTGGGTGTCATTTTGAGCTAACTGAGATGACGTTCGCATGATACTAGCACAATTTGAAAATGGTGAAAAATGCGACAGGTGGGTCTCTTGTTCACATGAAAACGGCACAGTTCTTGCCGGCAGATTTCAAAAAAGGCAGATTTTACAAAAAACCGAGCTGTAACTAGCACCATTTGAAAATGGCATTGTGTCAACACTCATAGCGATGAAAACAAAACGTTTTTCGACGCTTTTACAGCAAACGAGGCTGATTGATTAGTAAGGAGTATACATATTTCTTAGGCATCAAAATCTTGGGGAGATTGTGACGAATTTATTGCCTTCAAATTTCCTGAAATTTTCAAATTGCCCCAGTATCGTGTAAACGCAGTTTGGGGAGAACCATACAACGGCATTGCAAGAAATAATTGTAAAATACGATTTTGGCCGTTTTCCATTCCAGATTCAAGGTAATTCAAGGGTGGCAAAATTTTTCAATCGTCAAGGATATGTTTATCCAACCTACCATATAAAATACGGTCAAGATGTTTGAGAACTCTCTCTCCAGTTAGAGGTACACCATTGACTTTGGTTTTTGCACCAGAACTTCCTGGTTTCAAGGTGACTTCGTTGTCTTTCCATATAAGGACTGCATGCTGTTTTGTGATACTGCAAGGAAAATTAAGATAAATGACCCATCAGTAAATGAGGTAAAAATCCAAAAAGATATCATTTATAGTTTAGTCCCTAAATACGCCCTCCCTCTTTTAAAGTCCTTACTCTGTCCTAGGGGGAGGGCTCTTTCTAAGTCCCTCCTCTGTCCTGGGGGGGGGGGCTTAGCCGAGATTTTACGGTATTCACAAAAATCCATCGTACTGCATACTTAACAAAACTTACCTGAGTCCGGTCATTGGTATATCAGGTTGCGCATCCTTGCGTCCAATCGTCGTTTCTCCTGAAATTCAGACATAAATTCAAATTACCAGAAGTCCCTCGTGTGATACGGAATTTGAGAATAGTATGAAATTCTTCAGTTACAAAAAGTATGTGTACAAGGACTGAATGAAAAGGAAAAGGGACCCCGAAGATGGAGGCAATGACAACAGTTCAGATCACCAGAGAAACAAAGATCCATTATAAACTCAAGCTGTGTTAAAGGGAATGCAGTTATCAAAAATTCTGTGCGTAGATCTATCTTTGTCTCTATACAGGGTGTTTCAGAAAAAACCCAACCACACTGTCCTCGAGATTGCTCAGGAAATAATGATATTTCAATGAATTTGAAGAATGCCATTGGAAAATGCAGTCTATCTTCTTTCCAATGATATCCAGGTTGGGCGTATTAAATGAAGTTTTTATCAGTTAACCTACTTTTTTATAAGTAAGGGTCCTAGGTCATAAGAAAAGGTTCATTCTAAGGAAAGATGGCTCTTAACACTCATGTATTGCAAATAAGATTTTGTGTCATAGGAATTTTGATACAGAGTTTGATCAATGTTAACATTGTTACCTTCTTTCAGGCAATGCTTAATGACCCCTGATAGCATGTTATCTTCATTCAAATTGATCATGTGTGGTGTTGTTTGAAACTTTGCAGAATCAGAATCTTCGGCGCTCTCCTCACTTCGAGATGCTTGCAACTGTCGGGAAAATATGATGTTCATAGCATTGTAGAGCGTTTTGTAGGAAGTGTAATAAGTATTGTGCATTTTGTTTGGGAGACCAGATATGCTTTGTCCAAGGAAACTTACGTGTCCCCCCGTGCAGTGGGTTAAAGCTCATGCGCAGTAGTGTTTTGGGGTCGAAGCTTTGACGGGCGCATGAGCTTTAACCCATCGCACAGGGGGACATATTAGTTTCCTCGGGCACAGCGTATCTCGTCTTCCCAATAACATAGTAACATTTAATTGATGACATGACAATCGAATATTCTTCATTTTCCTATTCGTTCGAAAATCGAAAAATGGCAAAGTTGTATGAAAAATTAACATGGACAACATATTTGCACATTTTCTAACCTTGAAAATATTTGGTAAAAGTATTTTTTGAAAGAATTTCGTACGCTGCTAAAAGTAATATTTTGCCTCTATATCTGCACTAAAGAGCAGCATCTAAGTCTTTAAAAATTTCTGGGTAAAATTCTAAGAACTGTTTCTTTGAAAAGAACGACCATTCAGAAATTTTAGCTACTTTGCCATACTTTCACGTCGAACTTCTCAGAAATCTTCAATAGTTTTTGAAATTAGAGCAAATTCATATTTCAATCCATGCGAGGATATGACGTCGTTAAAACTCTCAACCGTAAACCTTTCGCTTCATATTGTAGAAATTCATAAGCTATGCTTTCTTGGAAACTGCTCTACGTCTTCTGAAATTGTTTCTTGTATTCTTAACAAAGAAGAAAAATCCTCTCATTCTATAGATTCTGAAGATTTTTGAAAAATCCAACGGTAAATCAAGTTCCTTTCACGTGATTCACTTCAAAGATATTGGTCATAGAATTTGACACCGACATTATTAAAGATCTGGCACCTCTGGCATCTATACTCTAAAATCTTCAAAAAAAATTTTTTTGTTGAAATAGGTACTTCATTTCAAGAAAATTAAATCGTACCTTTTCATCCCAGCTCATCATGGCCATTGCATTCGCTTCAAGTTGCGCACGAATTTCTTCTTCCATTTCCTTTCGCATTTTTTCTTTTTCTGGAAAGTAATAAATGCTATTAGCTACAAAGTCATTTGCACATCTTTTTTCACTGTAAGAAATCAGGTTTACACTGACCGAGAATCTGTCTCATTTTTAGATGTAAATCACTTTTAGATTTTTAAAACTAAGACAAATTGCTGTCCTAAAGATGTGTTCTGGTTTGTGGGATGGTACTATACCGGTAGATCCAAAATTACCTTACGAGCTAAATCACAACTAATTGTCTAAAATCCAAGTTATTGACAGATACTTTGTACCACTGTTTAACAAGGGCAGATTTTGTAATACAATAGGAACAGTTGCTTTAATTGACACCTCAATTCAAAGCGATTAGCGATTGCAGACAAAGAGACTTCTCTCAACCGGTAAATCAAAACAAACACGGCTGCAAAAATTTCCCTGAAACCAGTAGCGCAAACTCTCCCCTTGTGCAAACGAAAGGTGCCTTTTAAAAGTTATGTGCTTATAACCAAAGAAGAAGGGTAAATCTAAAGTACTGTCTCGCGTATTTTGTTTATTTGATCCAGGAGCTGTGTGGTAATTGTTTCAATTTTAAGTTATGTTGCTTATTGAAATTTTGTGATTCTTGGTAAATTTGGAAGTCGGCTTTTGTCACACATTCCAAAACATGGACTTGAAAAAGGAACGTGAAAGTCCGAGAAATGAAGGAAATGCTATGTTTTGAGCATGATTTTTAGCTGAGTAGAAATAAACTAAGTACGCAATATCTCAAAAGATAGCTGAGCCCTTAACCTACTTGTTTATACCTTGTTATTGTTTAGAACATCTGCTTAATGGACGCTATGCATTTCTAGCTCGTGAAGTTTTCTTGGATCACACGGTATTGGCCTCAAAATTCTCTTACCTTCTTCCGTCATTGCCATTCCCCCAGTTGCCTCACCAGCGACCGGTAAACCTCCCCCCGTCATCGCTTTCTTCAGTCTTTCATTTTCTTCTTTCAATTCCCGAATGAGTTTGTCCATTGGATTCTCGTTCACCACGGCTTTATTCTTGATCTTCTTTGCACGATCGGCATACCTAAAGATGAACGTAAATGTAAAATAAAGGGAATAAGGGGAGGTAAAAGTGACGCACTGCAAGTCTAAATTTAGCTTCCTGTGTTTGATGATCTCGACACGTGTCAGGATATTGTTTAGCAAGAGGAACAACCTCGTGTCTAATTTACTGATTACCCCACTTAGCTCCGTTCGTTCACTTTATGAATGCATTTAAGAGTTGCTACACAGCTTGATGTCCTGTTTAATGCCCTACTACATTTTGAGTTACTTCCCTACAGTGAGGCTTGATAAACTTGTTGCCAGAATGACTAAGATGCTTGGAAACAAGAGACTCGGGTAGCAAGGAAGAATTTTGTAAAAGAAAGATTTCGGCTTGCGAGAAGGCAAAGCAACTAGCCAACCAGAAGAATAGATTTGCACCTCTGAGTGCACTCAGTCAAAATAAAGAGAGAAGTAGAAGCAGTATGGTCAGCTGCACAAAATGTGTGAAATCTATTCTTGAGGTGGCCAAGTCGCTTTGTCTTTATCAAACCTGTATCCTTTTACTTTCAAAATTCATCTTTGCTAGCTCAGGCAGTATGCTTGGTACTCCAACAGTCTCAGTTATTCAGCATAACTTGTAAAGCTATTTTATCTCAACATATCAGCGATACCAGAGAAACAGGATAAAAAAAGCAGATATCAGAAATCTCCATAAAACTTGCAGCAATCTGTTCGTCGTTGAAAAACAAGGATATGACCTGTTATAAAAATGAAACTTTCACCAAGAACGGATTTCTAAGTTCTAACAATATAAATTCAGTTGCTGTTTAGTAACCCATTTTTGCATGATATCGAAAAGTAGTAACAATAACAGAATCGCCTATAGATAAAAAATTTATGACGCCTCCTTTGTAAAGCAGAGCATTATGACGGTAATATTGCATTCACACTTATACATGGCTACGGTGGCACAGGACAACCGACTTGGACTGCGTTCACACGATGCCGGCACATTTTGAAAACGGTGAAAAATTCGACGGATAGGCCTCCCGTTCACACGAAAACGGCACATTTTTTGCCAGCAGATTTCGAAAACGGTAGATTTTGAAAACGGAACCGTAACCGGCATGAATTTGAAACAGCATCGTTTAAACACTCAACAAAGATGAAAACAGAACATTTTTCGACACTTTTGGATCGAGAAAGGTCTATTCTTAGGATGGAGGTACTATTCTTTGGCATCAAATCCTGCAACGAGTTTTTATCGTCAAATTTCCTACCGTTTTCAAATTGTGCCGGCATCATGTGAACGCTAGCTCAAATTTTGCTACCGTCACAATTTTCATCGTTTTCAAAATGTGCCGGCATCGTGTGAACGCAGTCTTATAAAAAGATTTGCTGTGGAAGATTTCTCTAATCAAATTCAGCACTCACCTAAGCGTACTCAGTGTTTCATCATAGTTGATATCAGCTGGCGACAACGCCGCAATCATGATAGTTTTACTGTTTCCTCCAAGAGCGTTCTGCAGAAGCTTCGTAAGAACAGAATCTCTGTAAGGGACCAGAACTTTCTTTTTGCCCATTGACAAATCAGCCAATGCAGAAATAACGTTGCCGAGAGCTGACAGAGACTTATTGATATTTGCTCCTTCTTTAAGACGATCCCCAGTTGCGCCAGTACTATCAGCACGTTCAGAACCTGGTGGCAATTAAAACAAATGCTACGGTAGGAGCTCGTGTCATGGGCTAGTCTGATGCGAAAACTAGTCCAAATTTTCCATGGCAAAAACAGGCGGGTCAAGAAGATAACAGGCAGACAAGATTCTCTGGTGATCAAATGCAGCAGAAAGGTCCAAAGAAGTTGGTAACAATAAGAGAGATTGAGGGAAAAAGAGCGGAAGGCAGGCAGAGGGAAACACATTTCGTTGGCCTGAGTGAGGCATAGGACATAGCTGAATGATGTGATTGAATTTCTTAATCAAGTGTACCATGTACCATCTTATAAGTGTATTGAAATAAATCAGTCTGTTTTTGGCTCTTATCTTTGGGTGCCTTTTCGCACAAAATCAGTCTGCAGGTCCCTATTTTTGCTTTGTTCTTGTCTGCATTGTTTTATTGTATTTCGTTGGCCTGAGTAAGGCATTGGATGTAGCTGGATGTTAGGCATTATTGGATGTAAGGGAAACATAGTTCGTTGGCATTAGCAAGGCATTGGACGTTATTTGACTTAAGGCATTTTTACCTCTCACACATTGGAGTGATTCAATTGACAAGGAGTAGAGAGAGACCTGTGGTATGCCTTCACACCTCTGATGTAAAACATGGAAGGAAGGAATATAACGTATCTCCATCGCTGGATTTTTTCATCTTTTCAAGGGTTTCTCGAGCATAAAATTTTCGGAAATTCATGTTTTGGAAGTCTTTGATGAGAAAAAAATCGGAAAAAATTATTCCGGAAAAGCAAGACATTGCTGTTTAAACCGTTCAAAACACGAAAAAGGTTGTTTTTCTAGAACTGTTCAAACGGGGAAAGTTTTTTGGGGACAACCAGTACATCGTAAAAGCTCTATAAAAGCCCCTTTCCCTATCAAGCCCCCTCTCTAATAGCCCCCTTCCCTCTGTGAGCCAAAATTTTAAATAAGTCCCTGTCTCTGTTAAGCCCCCCTCCCACACATATATCAAATTCAAGACGTTACAAAGATTTTCAATCAATTTAACTTGAAGATGTTTGCATGTTAGTTTTAATATAGTTTGGGATAAATCTGTGTTTAATTCATGTATTTGACTTGTAAAATTGTACGTTGAATCCGCAAAATATGAGGTAAAAGACTAATAAAGCTACCATATACATCCTTTAGATCTAGCTTTTTGAATAAGCCTCCCTCTCTAATAAGCTCCCCCCCCTCTAGAGTGTCCAAAATTAAATACGCTTAGCGGGGCGGGGGCTTAATAGAGCTTTTACCGTAGTTGATAAACAAGTAGGCCTACCTGCTAAATCGACGAGATTGATGATACTAGTCTTCTTTGTCTCTTGTCCCATATCATTTTTAGAAATCTGATCAAACTGAATGGTAACGACGGTATGGGCACGGGAACTCGTTGCGTTCATCTGAGTTGATGCCACCGTCCTGTTTGCCGTACCTGTGGAGCAAGAAAGTAGTGTATTCAATAAAACTTCTAGACTGAAGGACCACCTTAAAAGGGCTTGATAACGGGCAATGCACGAAACGTCATGCTCATTTCAATTCGCATCAAAGTACTTCTATTTTGCTTTATTTACTTGTTTATTACAGTTTGAAACGGTCACTATATATATGCATGAAATAACAAGTGAGTCAGAAAATGCAAAGGCGTATTTAAGACTGCGTTCACAAGATGCCGGCACATTTTGAAAACGATGAAAAATATGACGGATAGGCCTCCCGTTCACACGAAAACGGCACATTTTTTGCCGGCAGATTTCGAAAACGGTAGATTTTGAAAACGGAACCCTAACCAGTATAAATTTAAAACAGCATCGTGTGAACACTCGACAATGATGTAAACAGCACATTTTTCGACCCTTTTGGGTCGAGACTGGTCAATTCTTAGAGTGTAGGTACTTTTCCTTGGCATCAAAGTCCTGCAACGAGTTTTTACTGTCAAATTTCCTACTGTTTTCAAATTGTACCGGTATCGTGTGAACGCTGGCTCAAATTTTGCTACCGTCACTTTTTTCACCGTTTTCAAAATGTGCCGGCATCGTGTGAACGCAGTCTAAGAGGGTGCAAGTGGGGGTAACTGCCCCCTTTCACGATGACAACTCGGTTTGGCACCCCCTCCCTTTTGCCGAGAAATGCGCCCATGGGCGTGACCCTAAAACAATCTTTTTTGAGCTGTTACGATAAGGTGTGGAGCAAACATACAAATCAAGGCGTTGTTCAGTAGAAAACTTATAAACAAATGACTAAAACTTGCGAAATCGCAAAATCAATTACGGAAACACTTCGAATGCTTTTATTAGCGGACTTTTCACGTGATATCAAATTTGAAAAAGAGTTGAGTTACACAGTATAACTGAGCTCTGAAAATGGCTATTAAAAGTGATTTTTACCTTCGTCTGTTCGTTTTTCTATTTCTTTATAGCTACCAACAGCAACGAATTTCAATCCTTGGACGTAAAAAGCACCAATCTTAGGATTTTGTCGAACCTGGAAAAAAAGATCAAAACTCCAAAATGCACTCTCCAAAATAAACTTTCGATTTAGCAAACCATGGGTGGAGAAATAGCGGACCACGGCATCAATATCATACAAAAAACGGGTAAATGAAAAGGGTTGGCAAGCTGGATGCCTGGGCACAACTTAACATTAAAACACAACGGCAGAAATAAAAGATTGGGAAAAAAGGGTTGATTTAAAGGTTGGAATCAATTTGCTATTTTTTCATTTTAGCTATCATCAACGATGAATAAATTGATGATAATAAGATTAACAAACACGAACATGTCATGAATATTTAGAACGAATACCATTAAAAAACGTACCCTTAGCTCCCAACAACGACCAAGCTTTGAAACAGTTCCATAGAAAATGAAAATCGTACCTAGGTGGCAACAGAGTGCCACTTTTTATATAAAGAGGCCGCCAGGAAGGAGTATTAGTGTACGTCACGGAAATGACGAAAAGAGAAAAAGAGGCCACAACTAAATTACAGGCGACAATCAAAGCAATTGCTACACTCGAGAAACCCAGCATGGTACAAAGATAAGAAAGAAATCCTTGCAACTCAAAGCTCAATTGCATTAGATGAAAAACTGTCTGAATTAAGATGGCCTGTTTGTTGTAGCGAATAAGAAGGGAAATGACGGAAAATTACATTTTTCGAACCGCCAAAGAAATAGATACGTCACAGATCAATAAAATCAAAACAAACTTCAAGTTGACGAAGATAAGCAGAATGAAACATCTGAGAGATATGGAAACAAGAATAAAAAATTCTTACTTTGAAACAGTACGCTTTGAATGGAGTTTTAAGCGATAAAGATAAAAGGCTCTCACCACTAACTCAATAAAACTCAGCTACAAGACAATTTAAATCTTTAATTTCTTTAAACCCACTCTAAAGGGACAGAACACCAGGGACGCTGTATTTGTCACCAAAACAAAGCTGCGACATATTCCTAGACCCCAAATGTAAACTTGATTTGTTATACAGGATAGTTCCCTTAAAACTCCTGCCAAATTTCTAAATTAAACAAAAACTGCCCCGAAGGTTCATCCGGTTGTGGGTTGGGAATATACAAAACAGTTGGTTGGGAGCAAGAAAAACCGAGAAAAACTTGAATTCTTTCGGAGATACCGAGGTTTTCATGTTACGCAATCTACTTCACTGCCTCAGGAAAATTTGGACAATGACAGTGCCACATCGTACAAAATTATGAGTGGCCAGGAACACGCTTCAACCGTACCAGTATGCTTGGGGTCAATTGGGTGAGTTTGGGCTCAAATGGATAGGGTCTAATCTAAAGCTTGGATAAATTTTCCCTCAATGTTGATCTGTCACTTTCGGGTTCACTGTTTCCCAGCAATGAACACTACCTAATTTACTCCCAGCCTAGTGAACTTGCAGTTTTAGGGCCAAACGCTTAAATCACAGAAGTAGGGAAGACTTAATTGCGTCTGCAACCCTATGCGATGACGCTCAACTAGAGGGACTTGAATACTGTCGGTCTGATGTTGTGGTTGCAGAATTACACTTAACACCTCTGCGCTTCAATGCCTGCAATGACTCTGTCGCTTCAAACAAATAAAAGCTTTAAAGTACATGCTTACCTGTAAACCTCCTTTTGGATTATCCTTTGTGAGTAAATCTCGGACCTGCTCATTGTAGATTTCCAACATGCTGAAGGTGACTTGATATTTCTAGAGAATTAAAATAACTAAAATAAAATAGCTGAAGTACCGATAATCGATTTGAAAGTCACCATGGAAAGCTAAGCACTAAGATGCACTTTTACTAATTGTTCGATTTGCTACTTGAGGCAGGTGCGATCAAGGGTGTTAGGACACGGATGTTTTGATTGATTATTTATTTACTTTATTTTGATACTTATGTCTTGTTTTGTTGTCTTGTTTTCTGCTCTGCTTCGTCTTCAACTGATGTGCACAATTGAGCGTGGTTAGGCCCAACCACTCTCAAGTCATTCGAAGAGAGCTCCCATACATTTCTGTGTCTTAGTGCGCCTTCGCACAAGAAATGTTTTGTGGTTTGAAACATTTCTTGTGCGAAGACGCACTAAGACACAGAAATACAAGGGAGCTCTATTTGAACAACTTGAGAGCGGTTGGGCCTAACCACGCTCAGTTGTGCACATCAGTTGAAGACGAAGCAGCACAGAAAACAAGAGAACAAAACAAGACATAAGTATCAAAACATGGTAAATGAATAATCAATCAAAACTTCTTTGTCCTAACATTCTTGGTGGTGCGAATAAATGAAATTGTTCCATCTCAGAAGGGTTCAAAAAAGAGCCTAAAATTAGTCACCAAATTTTCTGTGACAGTCTAAATGTTTCAAAATATACAGCAGGCTTTCCTTTCCGGACAACAAAATGTTTAAGCAATTAGCTACCAAGACCGAACATAATTGTGCAATCTGCTATCCGCTATATTGTTGGCACATTCGATCGAGGATTCTTGGCCTTTGAATTCTGAGATTGAAAATTTGTGTCAGAGACATTACAGTTGGAGAACGTCGTGGAAAGGTTTTGTTGACCAACCTTTTGTAACTATGTTGACAAGCAGAGCCGTAGGAAGAACCGTAAGCTTGAGAGAGCATGACACTTCAAGGGAAATTTTTCCCTTAAGATAAAAGGACATTTTCTGAAACAAAAAGGGAACTTCCCTGTTTATTGCAAAATCTTTGGGGCATGTGCCCCCAGTGCTTCCCCAGTTTCTAATGCTATGTTGAAAAGTTGACTATGCAGTCATCATCGGCTTCAAAACATCCTTGATCCGTTCATTTATATTCTTACTTTTGTAGATTCACAGGGGAGACAAATACAAATTCACACATATCACAAAAATAGTCCAATGAAGAAAGTTCAGCACGATTGTCATAATTCATTTGATTTCTTTACAAAGTTAAAACACTGATAGCCTGAAGATGGCAAGATATCCCGAATAATGACACGCAAGGAATTTTGAAAGCAAAACTTACAACGGAGCCATCCCCCTTTTCTATGATCTTGAACAACTCATCACAAGTAATTGGCACGATTCCCCTGAAAAAAATAAATCCAAAATATTTGACGAAAACATGACCACTCCATGAACCAATTCATTAATATGGCTTATCAAGCGACTTTTTGGCGCGACAAACCACCCCCTCCCCCCCCCGCCGCTGGGGTGTGATTTCTGATGTCAAAATGGCACAGCCTCGTCATCTGCCTATTGAAGTTACCAGCGGGATGAAGATCGTAATGATTGCTATAAATTTTGTCTTTGATACAAAAGTATATCTCAGAGCTAAGCAGGAAAACAAAATTTTAGAAACTTTTCAATCGCTGAATTTCTTTCTGACTCGCCCGCCATGGACCGAAGAAGGTGAAGTCTTTGCTAGAACATTTGTCAAAAGTTTTTAATAAGGACTGTCACGTGAGACTAAGCTTATATCATATAGCCGGCGACAAAGTTTGGGTTCATCAACAAATATGTAAACAAATGATTTGTGGTATAAAATTTTTAAATAGCCTTCAATAGCGGACTCATCATAATAAGCCCATGGACGTACAATAAACTTTTAGCCTGTAGGGAAACACTATCAACTCCTGGAAACGGACGATAATCAAAATATGAGATAACCCTGCAACTACAGAGAAAACTGTTAAATCTGCAAGAAAATTAGGTAATCATTTACCAACAACGTTATTATACCAAACTATTACACAAAATACGCGTTTCGTCGCACACTCTTCCGTTTGGTTCATGCGAAAAATAGATAGATGACACAATCGGGTTGTTTTACACCGAGCACAACAAAAGACACTTGAGTATCACGTGAACATCACACGTGAGCCACTGATTGGCCTATCTCACACAAAGATGTTTGAAAACATCACCGAATTGAAAAAGTGAGCTCCAAGAATATACAGGCTCTTCAAAGGCTGCTCAAAAGTTTACAAAAATTAGTTGAATCATGTAAACAGAGAGAAGAGTCGTACTTGTTTGCTCCATAACCAACCATAGAATAGGACTTTCCTGCACCAGTTTGGCCATAAGCAAATAGTGAACAGTTGAAACCTAGAAGGAGAACATGATTGCTAAGCTATGACACCAAAGAATTTAGGAACCAAATTGACGATCTGTAGTGACTTGTTGGGCAAATGAGTGAACTGTTGGGCATAGAAGATGTCAAAATCAACCATTCTAAAGGCTCACCGGGATGGATTTGGCCCTACTCTGTATTGCTTACTTGATTCAAAGCTGACTTCTGATTGTTTTCTTTTTAAATCTAAATATGCGAGAATCGAAATGCCTTTGCTTGGCTCCTGAGCCCAACAACAAAATTGGCAATGCAGATCTAAAATTTATCCTTCTTCTTTCGCTATAAACTCATAGCTTATCCTAAAAGCCACCTTTCGTATGCACAAGGCGATAGTTTGCCGTACTGGCCTCAGAAAAATTTTCGCAGCTAGCTTGTTTTGAATTTACCGGTGTCAATCAAAAGAAACTAATGCTACTGTATTAAAAAAATTTCCTTTCCTTCTGGGATGTAAAACTTTTTTTACATATAATCCATTAAAATAAACACAAAATATTTACAGCTACTGTGCCTGTCATGGCGGAAATAGACACTAGGTCATCAGAGTTCCCACCATGACAGGCACTCACAATTCAAATATTTACGTCTGTCTCAAATTTGATGTCAGGCAACGACCCCTGCAAGGCTATCAATGAGTATAAACGAGTGCTAGTCAATGAGCATGTAAAACTGGTTCATCATTTCGCAAGCAGCATCTGATATACGGAAATACTTACCTGCAACTGCATTATCCAAAACACCTTGTCCTAAATCATTGAAAACATTTCGCTGATCAGCATATCTTGGACTATCTGGAACTAGTAAACCATTTTCATCTTCTTTCGCTCCATCATGAGACCTGAATAAAGAAAATCAAAAATTTTGTGTTGGTAAAATATCTATTCCAGAGACCTACAGTATTTCTTAGGTTGCTTCCCTGCTAGTAGCCAACGTGTTGGCTCATTATGGATCTGTTCGTAGGCTATTCAGCTGTTCTACCAGGTGTGTTGAAAAATAGTTAACCCGTTTGGCGGGTTGTGGAATAAAACATATCTGGCTGATATTCAAACCTGAAATGTTGATGTATCAGTCAAAAGCTAACTTTGATGAGAAAAGTGTGTTTGGTAAAATCACTCATCTTTAGGACCCCTAAAATTAAACAAATGTCTGTAAGGAGTTTGTATGGGAATCCAGAATTCCACGATCCATTTGGGTCCAAAATTTATGTGACACCGAAGTTTGAATTCAATGTCACGGCCGGTTTCAGAAAATGGACATTTAATTTCAACGGCAACTAATTCATGGACCAGAAAGGAATGTGGAATTCTCGTTCCCAACAATGCACCTTACAAGCATTTTCCTAATTTCTGGGTCTAAATGATGAGTGACTGCACCAAACAAAATTGTTATATTTAAGTTAGCCTTTGACCTATTGATCAACATTTTAGTACTGAATATCGGCAACATACTTTTCATTCCATAGCCCACCAAACGTGTAAACGTTTTTGTGTTGGCAGCCCCTTGGTACACCCATATGGCCTTTGACCATAAAATACAACCTGCAACCTGCATTATGCAACCTGCGTTACGCAAATTACACTAGCGGCATCAATCCATGCTTTCTGCTTAGGCCAAATTCAATTTTGAAACAGTCTAAAATTGCAGCAAGCCCGTAAAGGACCCTGGTTGGCAACTGCTCTTTAAATTAAGATTAAATCAAGGATCCTTTCGGACAGTAATGAATATTTCCTTTCTGAATTATTCACCATGACTTGCATTCAAATCTGGAAGCCCTGTAACTTAATGCAAGAACGTACAGGAATGAAAATAGAGTCAATTAAAGAATGCTTCTGTGGTTTGTGTGGTTAACATGAAAAATTAATCACCTTAAAACAGTATGTGAAGTAAAATATTTGAATAAACTAACAGAATTTCCAAGTCTTTTTGTTTGAGAATTTGATATTCATTCTAAGTAAAGGTTAAAATTGATGTCTGAAACCAGGTCACAACTGTGTACTTTTTGCATCTTGATATGAAAGATGAATTTAAGTCTGGGTCATGAGGTTTTGGAAGAGAAGCATCAAGATTCATAGACTGCATAAATTTAGGGATACCTGGGCACAAAAAAAGCGAGGGCAGGTATAGAACCAAATAGTAATGCTTTAATAGATACGGCTAAAGATGCTAAGGGGCGTCGTGGCACCTGACTATCAGGGGGGGCCAAGGCCCTAAAATTTCCAAAAAATAATAGTTTTCATTTTCGCCCTTCTTCCTTTTACAAGACGCTAGCAATGAGTAACGGAACAATGTAGGATTTATTGGTAATATGTTTGAATTGGGTCCATATTAACCACCATGAAAAGGACAATCTTCCTGAGATGAGGCCCAGCAGTTAGGCCAGTCCCGACGAAATTCATATTTGGGGTGCTGATACTACATGCGAGCGAAGCGAGCAATTTTATTTTATTTATTTTCAATTTTTTTTTGAGTGGGCTTGTCAGGATTTCTAGCTACTGAAAGCTAATTTAGGCCCACTGTGCATGCCGCATCCAGGCATGGGACCCCTAGTTTAACGTCCCTAGTTTAACGTCCCTAGTTTAAGGGCAAAAGCAAAAATTGGGGATCCGGGGGCTCGCCCCCCGAAAAATTTTTGCGACCCCACCCTTCAGATCGTTGGAAAGTGCCCCTTTTTGTAAAGAAGTCGCCATTGAAACAAGCGGTAGAACTTGACTAACGGAAGGGAAATATTTAAAATGGAACTTTGAAATTACTTAGAAATAGATTGGTTTTTACTGTAGCTGAATGAAATATAAGCAAGATTGCTTGATAACTCTGATAACTTTATGATATCTTCATTTCTGTAAATATTCTTTTCCATAGGCTTGATTATAGAGACTTTTTCAGTGAAAGAGGAGCGGATTTGCTGCTGAAGCGAAAACATCCTATGCAAAATCAATAACCCATGGTTTCTGTTTTTATGGAAATAAGTAATAACTATCAGTCGTGAAAAACTCTCCTTGTTTCAAGGGCTAAGGTACCGTAGTATTTTATAGACTTAACTTTTCTAGTGCTATCTTCAAATATACATTTAGACCTCCCTGTTTAAATCAGCAATGTCTCCCGAACCCAATGACCTTTTCTCGTACAAGATCTTCGTAATTTTGCGACGCTCTGGTACACAACGCTGCTAAGAACATAACTAATGCAAAAAATCTAAACTGATCAAATGTACTTAGCGCAAGCCCAAAGTCAGTGATTTTCCGACAAAACCTAAAATTTCCGAAAAATCCGACGATCTGAATTCTAGGGTGGGCCATGGCCCCCCCTGCCCCCCCCCCGGCCACGACGCCCCTGGCTAAGGGGCTATGGATTTTGGGGAAAATCACTAATTTCTGTAGACGTTTCTACAGAAATCTGGGATGACTAAAAAACTATATATTTCCAGTTATTTCTGCAAGCTTATTGTAGAAATGTGATCAGAATGTGATACATTAAATGCCAAAACTTTTGGACGAATAAATTTGGTACAAAATCATAAACAAAAATTTTTGGACATTTTTTCATGGAATTTTGGGCGTTTCTACAGAAATCTGGGATGACGAAAAATCTATATATTGAGTCTATTTTTGTTTATTTCATACTAAAAAATATCTTATTTCTACAAGCTTATTTCTGCTAAGGTGGACCTAATTTCAGAAAATAAGATATTTATTACTAATAAGGATTGCGCTAAAGATGGCAGCGAGGAATTTTTTACCGAGATGCAATGCGTTCTTTAATCGAATTCCTATTGAATCGTTAAAGATTTGTAATTTGAATGCAATGCATCTCGGTAAAAAACTCCTCGCCGCCATCTTTAGCGCAATCCTCTATTAACACACTTGCCACATTACTTTTCACTTTTTCAATGCAAACGTTTTGTGAGTGAGATATTACAGTTTTCACGCATGGGAAATATTTTGCTGTGATTTATCTATGCTACAAAACATTTCAGACATTAAAATTTTCAGACAATGAAATTTTCAAAGATACAAAGTCCAAAATTTGTGGCTTTTGACATATCATGAGCTGTTTATTCAAGGATCTTTAAGTGTACCTACAAAACTCCAGCCAATCAAATATGGGCAGTTCTGACAAACCATCTGTTTCATGAAGGAGCATAAAAAGAATTTATAATACTTTCACTTACCAATATGAGAAATCAAATGAAAACTGCAAAGGAAAACAGTTGAATAATTAGAAGTTCATAGTGTTGATGACTTACTGTACAAGGTCGAAAATGGCCAAAAACTTTGAAAAAGCTACTACTGTAGGCTATGCAATATCATAACATAGGACTGCATATCGTAAAATAAGTTTGAAAGGGAACATGAGGAAAGGAAGTATTTCTTGAACAAATATTTTTCAAATAAACTGTAATATGGCTTCTTTCTGTGCCTGAAGTGAAATTGAAGTGAAGTGAAAGGTGGGGCTCTACCAGGTATCAAACCATGTAGACCTGACTATTCTGGGTGCAGTGCCAGAGGATTACACCAATGGGCCACAACACCCTATAAACAAATCATTTTCCTGGCACAAAAAAAACCAAATCTATAACAGAATGCCCAACATCTAAGGAGGCCTATTATAGATTTGCTTGAATTTGATGGCTTCAGCAAGCTCCAAGAATGAAACTTGAGATGTGATATATTTTTGCTGATTAGGGGCCTGGCAGCCCCCCCCAACCCATCAGCCCCTATACCTATGAATGTGTATCCTTTGTTCTTTTATCTGTCAAAGAGGCATGATGTACAAAAACACAAAGGACAATGTATCTGGCTGTTTGTGAGGAACCAAGGAAACAAACTCAGAGGATAATGCCCCGAAAAGGCAATTCAAACATTGAAATCCTAAGTTCATAACCCTTCACAAATATCCACAGTTTTTAAGAACACAAATGATTGAAAACAAGAGCAAATGTTTGTTTCGAAGACAGAACTGTTTGCATTTTGCCAAAAGAAAGATTTTCAAGTCAACAGGTGGCTGTTAATAGCAAGGAAGGAGAAAAGATTAAATGATTTGACAAAACTGATAAATTACCTCTTTTGGCGGTACATCTGAAATAAAACAAATTGATCAAAGAGCTGTGTTAGGCAATAATGGAAACAGATAAAAACTAAAAATACACCCTATGTCCTTGCTCTACCACTGATCAGTCTAAGAATGCATCTGCGTAGTGCTCTAGTGGGATCCATTGCTCACCTTGCACAAAAGAGATACATTGTTTCTGAATATTTCAACAAGACTTCTCGTGAATAAGATAGAGACTTTGTACTTGTGGAAAATGTATTTTGGTTTTTCGCATGACTTCTAAGGCTATGGAAAACAGTAGAGGAAAAGGAAAATGACGTATTCATACCCACACCTTTCTGTGGCGTGTGTGCATACACAAAAAAGACAATGGATTAGTTTCTTGTGCCGTAAGTTCTTTTCTTAAATCTCAGTCAATTAAAGTTTTGGCAATTGTGTCTCTTTCAATTTAATGCATGTGTGTTGTCCAATACCAATAACTGTATTTCAATTTGGTCATTCAAGAGGAGGTCTCCTTTTCTTTTATCATCATGAAGTATTAACATCAAAGACAATTTGCAAACTATCTTGCAGGTGCAAAACTATTTGTCAAAACCAAACAGGATTGATCATGGAAAGCAGATTAATAACCAAACCCAATTGAAAGAAGCACTGCTCATAAAACTTTTATACTTGCATTATGATTCTGAAATTGAGGATCTAAGAACCTTAAAGAAAGAAAGCTATTTAGGTGCTGGCCAAGACATCATTTTCCATCATTACAGTAAATACCTTGTGCTACTAAAGCCTGACAAGAGAATCAGTGACAATTTATTACACAAAAAGGGTCAGTTTAGAAGCCATTATGTAAGCTCTGACTAAAAGTTATTTTCTACATTTTCGTAAATGACAGAATTAAAGGTGTACCTACTCGGTTCGTCTGGATTTTGTATAAGTGTCATTTTTCCTTTCATATCAATGACACATTTTGCGCCCCTGTCCTTTTCCCTGAAAAAGAATTTTGAACTGGGATTATCAAGTAACATTATCATTTTCAAAATGTTTTCACAAAGAAAGTGTACATCAAACTTCAGCAATTCGCCAATAACATTGTGTGCTGTATTTTCCCTAATCATTGATGTTGTATTAAAGTAAAACCATTGAATTAGCAATTTTTACAAAAAAGAAATCTCAGAAGGCATGAACATGAATGAATCTGAATATAAATGTGAAAAAATGTACCTTGAGTTGAAGGGACGAACCCTGACTGCTACACGAACCCTGCAAGGAAAAAAAATATTCAAAAATGATTTTATCTTTGTAATGCTCCTCCTATAAGTAATTCCTTCTTGTTTCTTTGTATTTGTTACTGTTATATTATTGAAAAATGGTAATACTAATTTTCCGTATTAATTTTCTATAATATTGTCCTATTACTCTGTTGTTTAGTTATTTGTTAATTATTTTCAGTTATTTGTTAGATTATTTGTTGGTTATATAAATTTAGCTATTTATATATACATTGTCTATAATGGAATTTAAATATATGAAAACTGAAACTGAAAAAAACTGGTGCACCAATATAAACTATGCATTTTTGACAGATAACAATAAATTGTACACTGGGCCAATCTTGAAGATTTATAAGTTAATGTTTTGCAGGTCTCTGAGTATTTTTTGTATATTTTTTAGTCTTCCATTTGTGGAGCTATAAACGAGTTTCTTAAATTTTTGATTTTGAAAACACTGAAAATGACCCAAAAAACTTTGATCAAATTTTCTAAAGACTCAATATTAATGGGCAAAGAGAGAACATTTTCGTGGTTATTTGGTGATTTAGAATTTGATCAGTTACAATCAAATGCATGTGTATTAGGTCTTATGTTGGATAAATGTACAAATGTATGTCTTAGGTCTTATGTTGGATAAATGTACAAATGTATGTCTTAGGTCTTATGTTGGATAAATGTACAAATGTATGTCTTTTTCAACTTTCCATTGAATTTATACCTCTATGCAAGTACAGCGTTCCGTGTCAAGGGACTTTTTGATGAGATATCTGGTGTGCAAACCAAGTTCATTTTGTATCTTAAGCACACAGCATATAGAGGTAAAACCATCTGCCATAATGATCCACCAGGTATATTTCTATATGCCAGGCAGGGGATAATCCCGGGGGGTACATGACTTGCGGATGGACGGGGGTCTGCCGCCTGGTTTTCAGAAAGGTACCCTCTTCTAATTACCAAAACTTGCGGACATACCCACTTTTATGATGAAATTTGGCGGAAAACCACCCATTTTTTGCCATTTTTCGCCAATTTCTGGATAACCCACCCTTGTTTAAGGAAAATATGCCGAAAAAGGGACCCTTGTTTAGAGAATTTGGGGCCCAAAAACCCACCCATATGGGCGGCACATACCCGTACCCTCAACATGTTATTTACCCCCCCCCCCCCGGGGGGATAATCCATATGGCTTATGATTTACCTCTAATAATTTAAGATTTTGGTCGTTGTGTGCACACCAACATACTCCAAAATTCAGCAAAATTCAAGGTCCTGTCTGCACTATCATTATGGCAGAAACCCCTCCTGTTTCCTTATTTTATTCTTTCAATTAAGTTGGCTATTGTTTTTGGGACAGAAAATAACATTACTTAATTAACTCTGAAAGATTCCATGAGAAAAATCAAGGGTATGAGAAAACTTCACACATGTTTCAGAGAATTCCATGTTACATTGAAAACAATTCCGCTACACATTTTCTACTTAATCAACACTTTCAAAGAACCATCGCCCGACTTCTGCAGACATCTCGACTATTAGCAAGCTTCAAGTGAAGCGCATACGTCATGTCCTACCGGTTGTTTGTTAACAAATTTTGTCATGAAACAAATTCAAAATGTTAAATTTTTAACGGGAAATAGATCAACATTGCTATTTTACTAATCCGTTGACAGTTTAAATTTCCTTTAGGACTGAAGCGAGAATTAATTTCTGTAAAAATGTCTCATTCTGGTGTCAAGACACGTTGCTTGGAACAACTCCATCTCCGATTACTCAATAGTCCGCGAAAAAAGGCAAATGGGCCTACTGAACCTCGGGTCAAACAGGAAGTAGGTTCTGGCGGCTTTCCTTCACTTTGTCCCAACAAAATACACCGATCGTCTCATTCATTGATGTAACAATATACTTACGATTCGTCCGGCATGGCTTCTTATTTCTTTTGATCAATTATTTCTTTACTTTGAAGCACGATCTTGCAGCGATTACATTTCAAGGCTGTTCGATCGCAAAATGGCCTGATGAGAGGAGATCGAAAATTGTTGCTATAGAAACATTAACATAATTATGCGTCACGTGATCCTTGCGTTTGTTATTCCATTGAAGGTTTTGTAAACAAGAAAACAGTTTGTTATGGTCTGTATCTATGGGGGAAGTTTGATTTCTAAACAAACAAAACACTTCGAATTTTGATTTGTTGCGTTTGGAAATCTTTGGTTTTGATAAGGTCATCATTATCGTCGATTTTGGATTCGATTTTGGAGCGGCAAGTATTGTCAGACAGTAAAATATTCGATTACTGCAAATGTCACACCAAGATAAACCACTACGTGGGCGTTCTTTATCTGGAAGGCTGCATAACCAATTATCTGCCACAGCTGCACGCGGTCAAAGCCAAGCAAAAAGACCTGAAATGCGGAAATATCGAAATACAAAAATTTTCGGGAAGCAAAGGGTTCACTGCAATTGAGGATTGCGCTAAAGACCTAAAGATGGCGGCGAGAAATTTTTTACAGAGATGCACTGTACTCTTTACAGGCCCGTCGGAACGAAATTGATATTGGGGGGGGGGGCTTAAATGAAGTGCGAGCGAAGCGAGCCAAAATGGGGGTCCGGGGGCTTGCCCCCGGGAAAATTTTTCATGACCACGACCTTTAGATCGTTGGAAAATGCCCCATTTTTGGAAAATGTGCCATTGACGGAGGCAAAGGATCACGACTAATGAGGGTCTTTCCATGAAAGTTTTGAAATTTTTGACTTGTATGATATCAAAAGATATTGCATTTTGGATAGATTCTGGTAGCTTCCTTGAATATATACGAGTTTGAATCTTCATTCTTAGGACCTTGGCTTTTACAGCCTTTTTCACTTACAAAATTATCAAACTTCTGCAAATTATTGGGGGGGCTGAAGCCCCCCCAGCCCCCCGCTTCCGACGGGCCTGCTTAATCGAATTGCTATAGAATCGTTATACAACCTCGTTCCCAGGGTGTTCTTACGTCATACGCTGATCACGGGGCCGAATGAACACCCTGGTACACTTCGATCACATTTGCCCAAAAAATGGGCAAGGGCAAATGTGGAAGCCATTATGGATTTCACCGTTGGCTAGGCAACGCCAAGGGACGGAAAATGGCCGTTGCTCTGGCGCTAATTCTGCACAAGATGAATGGGTAAAATTGAAAACAAACACTTTGGGGACCTTATTCGAACCTTTTGCAGGTATTTAAACAATAATCAGGGGTCGGCAAGTGTGTTTGATGTCAAAGTAAGCTCGGTTTGTTTGGCACGAAAATGGGCCTAAGTTACAATCTCGGGAAACTTTCACCGCAGCTTCAAAAATGAAATGGCTCGTTATTCTTCGAATTTCGGAAATACTTGCAAATTATGGTCGGAATAGGTAAAGAATATGGTTTTATGCTGAATTTTGACATGCCAAGGTCGTTTACCCAGCGCAAATCGGAGTTACGGCCCAAAATGGCGAACAGCCAATCAGATTGCCGAACGGCCTCTTGTATCCCAGAGTAGAGGTAGAGCAACGAACTCACTCTGGGGACGAGATTGATCGTTATAAAGATTTGTAATTCGAACGCAATGCATCTCGGTAAAAAATCCTCGCCGCCATCTTTAGCGCAATCCTCTATTGTATGTTTCAGTGCGAAAAGTTCAGCACAACAAGCTATTCTCCATACGTGTATTGCAAAGAAACTAAACTTTCAGTTCAAGGGCTGAGTTAAAGATGATGTGCAGAAACCAAAATTGCCAAAAATATTTCGTATTTGCGTATAATTGACGTATTGTTGGTTGAAAATGAAACAATTTACCAAAATTGCCGACAAGTTTGAAGAGAACTTAAAATTGCGGGGAGATGCAGAATCCAAATATCCCCTTTTGGTTGCACCCCTGTCTACAATGAACATTTTAGCGAAAATGAAGCAATTTTCAGTGAAGATGGCTGATTCAAGCTTCTCCTAGGGTAGAAGAGGTTTTAGAAAAAACCAGCTGTAGTTTGCCGCAAAATAATTTGCAAATTGCTTCTGAAAGCACACTAATATGTCCGTATTTTCACCAGAAAAAGGAATTAAAAAGATATTCAAATACTTAGCTAATAAGTGATCTTCAAAGTTCTCGTGCTAAAAAATTTTGCCCTTCAAATAGTAATGGCAATGTCCATGCAGTAAAAACCTGCACAAGAAGAAATTGTGCCTGGATTAAGAACCTCAATTAGATATTAACCGGTTTGAAAACAATACTAGGCATTTCAACCCATTGCAGAAAATCGCTGGTTCTTTCATGCAAACAACAGAAACGGCTTCTAAAAAACCATAGAAGAGCTTCAGTAACGAAGGACCGCTCACCGTTTGTGACCACATAAATCACGTCGTATTTTATGAAATGTCAATGTTTGGATTCTCTTAGATGCGCCGTATTCACTCATGGCTTAAAATATTACGCAAAACCTTTGGTGCCACGCTTTAGGCTAACTTCAGGATTACTGTCTTCGACCAGAAGAAAAGCGATGTGTAGGCAATGTGCTATTGCGAAAGTGTGCATAACGCGAAATTTTCACTGTATATGTGGATTTCTTATCAATAAAAATAAGCACATTTTCTAAAAGGTAAATCTTTAGGGAGCGGTCAGTTTTAATCCTGGGTACCGGGGCGGAGGATTTTTGGCAAGGGTATGAAACTTTTTCCATCATTTTGTGGGGGTATGAAAATTTTAAGAGTAATTCTTATTGGGTACAAAACTATGTTTCTTGAAAATATTTTGGGTGAAGTCAACTACACGTTTTTTTTATAAGAAACTGGTTTATAAGAAACTAGTACTAAGATGGCCAAAATTTTAAGAAACTCTAGTACTATGTCTGAGAAGTACTAAGAAACTTCTCAAAGTTTAAAGCATGAATTTTATAGCAAATACATCGTTGAACCTTTATTATTGGGAAATATTATCTAAGCATTTGTGTTTTCAACATAACAGAACACTGTTTATTCCTATATGACGTCTTGAATATCAAGAAACATATCTGCAACAGTGTTAGCGACCATATTGACAATTCATGCATTCAAAAAATAAGAAACCAATTAAGAAACTTTTAGTACTAAAATGGACAAAATTTCTTGTTAAATTAAGAAAATTTTAGTACTATGGCCTGATCCTTGTTTCTTATAAAAAAACGTGTATCAAAGATTAAAGAAAAGTTATAGACATCTCTGGAAATGATGAATCACTTGACCAGTATGAAAATCGCCAGGGACAACTTGGTATCTGTCAATATCTCTATGTTTTATCGACTTCTGGATGGGGTACTAAACCATTTTGCTGAAAGATCATGGGGCATTAAAACATTTTCTATGTTCAACGATGGGGTATGAAATTTTCTCTAATTGTGCGAAATTATCCTCCACCCTAGTACCCAGGATTAAAAATGACCACTCCCTTATATACTTTTTCATGCAAAATCTGAGTGGAAGCACATGTTCACTGTTTGCCTCTCAAAGAATAAATGCAAGAATTCCTTTAATGGGCTCCATTCCCTAGAATACGCTAACAAGGTCGTGTCGTCTTCAGCAGTGTTGATAGGGGGTCAAAGTGAGTAACTAACCAGGGGCCTATATCACCTACCGGATGAGTCAAGAAGTTACGTTTTGCAAGCCTGTAATTTGCGACCTTCCAATCAGATTCGCCACTACTGCTCAGTTTTGTGTGGGCAAAACGTCAACTTTGTTTTTTGTTTTGTTTTCAATGTTTCGAGTTGGCTGGTCAGGACTTCTAGCTACTGAAAGCTAATTTAAGCCCACTGTACATGCCGCATCCAAGCATGGGACCCCTAGCTTAACGTCCCTTCCAAAGGACGACGAGGTGAGTTGTGAGGTCAGGCCTCCGAAGGCACCCATCCGGAGTTTGACGTCACTCGATCAAGCTTAACTTCAGTCACCTGACGAAGATTGTAAGCCGCTCGGCCACTCACCCCATTAAACTTAAATGATAAAATTTAGCTGGTTGAAACCAGTCACATTTTTTCGAGTTACAACTGACTTGAAACGTTTACGTTACAATTGATTTGCAAGCTAAAGGCTTTAAAACGTTTCCACTTTTTCTACTCACCCAATGTTTGTTTGTTTTCTTACAGTGGGAGGACATTGAATGGTTAGATACGATAGCAGGTCTGGACCTCATTCATAAAAATCATTGTATAGCTGTGGTTTCGCATGCACCAGTCCAGCATTGCACTGTCGTGATTAATTGAAAGCCTTGTGAATGAGGAATGCAGGGCCTAATGACGCGACACTGTTTGCTTGTTAAATCTAGCCTCAGTATGGATTCTGATTCCTGGGGAATTCAAGAATATTTTTGTATATATGTTAATTATCATTCACTAATTGAAACTTAATCTTCACATTCGACGCAACAACTTCGTCATGTTACTTCGTCATATTCTATACCCTAGTTGAAACATCTTATTTTTGCCGTGTCGGATCCAACAGTGTTATAAAGGGGTAGAATCTGCCGTGCTTAAAAATCTGATTTAAAAATCGTCTTTTGCCGCGTTGGGTTCAAAATAAAACTGTTGAAAAGACCATTTTCCAATATCATCTCTTTTAAGGCCCTTTTTCACTTCAATCGCAATTCGCAAAACGAATGCGATTTGCGAATTCCGAATTCCATACGCCAGCGAATTCAATACACACTTCAAACTTATTCGCACGAATTTTGATTGTTTATTCAACCAATGAAATCCGTCTCCTATTGATAGCGCATGTCGCCTTCGTCTCTTCGTTTTGTAAAGTTGCTTTCTGATTGGCTGCTTTCAATCCGAAACAATGGTTCGCATGCGAACGTTCGCAAGAAATCAAACATTGTGAACAGGTCAAAATCGCATTGCGAACGTTCGCTTGCGATTTGCGAACGTTCGCTTGCGAATTTCAAACAAAGGATCGCATGCGATTTGGGAATTGCGAATGAATGGGAAATGGGCCATAATAGACCTAATCGGCTAAGTTCGTTTTACCCATTCCAAGTCATGTGACCACGCTCTTGGGGAGGTTTAGCATTTTGCTACTTTTTCCACTCATGGCACAACTTTGCATGACACGACACATGTTAGGGACATCAAAAGGTGTTTTATCAAGAGGTATTTTATATCGATCACATGACTTGAAATGGATGTAAACAAACCTTAATGCGAACGTGGCATGGACTACCATAAGTAAAAAACGCAGACCATAGTCCACGGGGGGGGGGGAGTTCTCAGCTAAATTTCGGGTAGGGGGGTGCCGCCCACAGTTTCAAAATGGAACCGTTGGCTAGACCAATTTTTGTGAAAATGATATCCTTGGCTAGCCTAATTTCTCCGCAAGGGCGTTTTCTAGGCAAAACTTGCCAAATTTTCGCATTCTCAGGACAGAAATTTTTTTAAATTTGATTTTTTTACAGAAATTACCGAACTTTTACAGTTCTTTGACCAAAATTGCCAAAAAGCATACCCTTGCCTAGACTAAACTCGACTAAAATTGCCAAAAAGTATACCCTTGGCTAGACTAGAGGTCCAAAAAAGTATACCCTTGTGGGCGGCACATCCCCAGGTACCTTTACTATGGAAGAACCCCCCCCCCCCCGTGCCATAGTCTAAGATACATTGATTAACAGTAGCAGAAATACGATGTTCAAATCATAGTAACTATGTTCAAATCAAGTCGTGTTCTGTATTTCAAGACGACAAAGCGGGTGAACACTATAGAAATTTTTAGCAGGATATATCAAATTCGACACGGCAAAAAATTCGATGGTTGATTAAGGTCTGAGAGCTTCTTGACAAACAAAAATTGCTCCTCGAGAAGTTAGCGAAATAAACTCTTGCGGTCTAAAAATAATCCATTTTCAGGCTGAACAAAGAAGCCGCATGAATTCTTGACAAATTAGATTACATTTCATCATTTCTTTCAATTTACAAGCAAATACTACGCAAGTTATTTGTAAAATAAGTCACTCGAGAACCTCTTTGTAGCTACAAAGTACCTCTGCGAATAATAAGGTCTTTTAAAGCATCATTCGAAAGAATTCTCCAAATTCCCAAATGCATCCATAATGCAACCACGTCACGAGACCTCATAAAGTTTTCTACGCAACCATTAAATATTCAGTTCCCCGAATGAAAATCTGTGAAAGCTTTGAATTCAGGTATTGTATGAAGTTAAAGCTTTCAGAGAACTTGCTTTCAAGTGTTATTAAATCTGTCCTTTTTGTGGTTTATGCGAAGTTACGTCCAAATGCCTGCAATAATTCATTTTCCAAAAGATTTCACTCTCATCCATTTTCTATCAAAGAAAAAATTCACTCTGAATAAAAAAAAGGAATGTTTACAAAATTTTTCAATATCTTCAAACTTATTTCGTTGTAAATATACTTTCTTGGCATGATTACAAATTATACTTTGTTCATTAAAGCTTTAGTAGTGATTTCCACTTTATTCTAGAACTTCAATGAGTTTGTGACATTCGCATCCAGCAAATTGTTCGTTTGTAAGGTGGACAGCTTTGGTGAAAAGTCTTCTGTCTTTGAGAGGCAATAAATCCCCTTTTCGGAGACATCACTAACTTCTTTTCGTCGCATTATCGCCATACCATAAAAATTTCGTTTGCTAAAGGTAACCAATGCGACGAGAAACTCCTACAAACCTCAAACATAAGTTACGTTAAGAAAATGCATGCACCGTTTGAAAAGATCAGAACCATTAATTCTTCATGTGAAAACATTGTAGAAATCAATATCTCAAAACATGTAGAGGATTCCTCCATCAAAAGGCATTTAAGGGCCCGTTTTGTATACGAGCGTACTGTTGACTGTATTAGCGACAATATCTTGTTTAATCGTTGATAACTTTTGGCTGAAATCAATTCAAATAACAGTAGTAATAATTTGAAGATTACTACCTTCAGCAGCTTCAAGAAACAGAACGACCTGCTACCGGTTCAAAGCAATTTATAAAGATCAAAACTGGAATGTGCAGTCCAAAATTTTAGGCAGCATGTTCAAGCCGAAAATCATTTTAACCTAAACACGATTACTTTTAACTTTCTTTTGATAGAAACACGATCAACAGTTACCAGAAAAGATCGAATGAGCCTCAAAATTTCGAGATTCTAAATAAGACTACCAAAGTTTTCGCTGAAATTTTCAAACAGTATATACATTTTACATCAAATCTATAACACTAAAATAAAGTAAATACAAACTACGTCGGGATTGGTTTATCCTCCCCATCATCCTCTGTTTCAAATTCTTTAAGTCCTTCAGGAAGTGACGTATCTTCCTCCTCCCCACCAGTCCCTGCTACGAATTCTTCATATGTTGATTTTTCTGCAAATGGTCTAGGGCCCAATAAATCTATCATATCATCTCGACTGAGGACTTCTTTTTCCAGCAATCTTTGTGCTACCTAGAAGAAATGAAAACAAGAGATAGTTGCAAAAAATTCTTTCTGTACGAACAGAATATTTAATAAGCAGCTACGAATAATGGATAAATATATAAATAATGTCACACAAACGATGTTATCATGTGACAAATACTGCACCATTGCAGAGGTATATGGTCACAAACTTTACATCAACGACAACTTAGATAAAAAAATTCGCTTCTTTGAAATTTAAATTGTTTTCTCCACTGTAGTAGCAATCCTGCTTGGAATATCTTGAGTTCAAAATGGACTAATAAAACCGGGATCTTTTGAAACCAACTAGCGTTGAGTCATAGAACCATTCTTGAATATTCGTGTCAGACAATGGTCACAGCACATTATAAAATGACCAGCGCCAGTCGCAAACATTTACCAAATGGTTCCTCGTCTCTTAAATCCGTTTATATTACCTACGCGCTGGTATGACAACGATAGCATTCGTAAACAAACCAAGCGTTTGACTGGTTTGCATAAACTAAGCAGTTTATCATGTAAAACGAAAAGGAAGCAATGCAGTGAAGTCCTGCTTTTAAGAAACCATTTAACATGGAACGGAGACTCTGTGCTGAAACAGTATAAAAGCACAAAGAGAAACAACAGGCTAGAATCGAACAATCAGTTTCTTGAAGGCAGGCACGACTTTATTGTATATTATCATAAAAGCTTCGCAGTAAACATTATTTTGAAAGTGTTTCCGTTCTACCTAAATTGCATATTGCATAGAGTTTAACAATAGGTTTTTATGCTTGAAATCTTGATGACCTTTTCGAAGTATTCATCATAATTGTTCAATAACGACTTGAATATCAATATTGGACAAAACATGTAAAATCTTCTTTGAGAATCTTTCTTATTAATGTATCAAAAAGCAAGTATTCTTCGTGTTACAGGTATAGTCAGGTAAGTACTCACCTTTTCAACATCTTCTTTGTGCTTAGTCAGCAAATCAGTTGTTGTCCTGTGTGACAGATCAATCAATTCTCTCACTTGTTCATCAATCAGTTGAGCAGTTGCTTCACTGTAAGGTTTATCAAGGCTTGGTTCGCCTTCTCTTGGCATTTCAAATGAAATATTTCCAACTTTGTCGTTCATCCCAAAAGTAACAACCTTCGAAAGAAAGAGAGAAAGAGATGCTTCTGTTACATCATGTGTCTCAATGAATGAATTCTGACACTTAAAGACCCTGTGCTCCCCATGATCCTTTCTGGCCTGGCAATGAATTTCATGCTGTATAAAAAGATTATGGCCTAGCAATCGCAAGGCTTTATTGTCGGTTCAACCCTAAAATGAAAGTTGAGAAGTCATCGTTTTGAACTCAAACAAAAGACCTTCCCAAAAGGATTAGGGAAGCTTTTCTCCTTAGAGCTATTTCTTTCCCCATATTCTGTGGTCAAAGTGCGTTGTTTACAGTAACTGTGATGTTTTGCTGGTTTGTGCTCACACAAAGGATCATGGGGATCACAGGGTCTTTAACTGATCTACCATACAAAAAACAAAGAATGAAAGAACATTGAAACGACGATTTTCTCATTTCAAAAAGCTGAATATAATATTGATATAATCACTAGGCTTCGTAATTCGTGTGTCTATGGACTGTACAGCCTCGGGAACAGGTCAAAACTAGTAGCTATCTGTTTGATGTAAAGTTTAGCACAGATAGGGTCCGAAATTTCAACTGCTCTTATCAATCTGAAGAAGATGCTTTCGTGTCTAAACCATTCTTTACAAAGTAAAGATGACATAATATTCTAAAACCACTGAAGATCAAAACCCTTCTTAGCTTTTCGGTTTACAGCATTTACGTTCACTTTTTAGGCCTTTCTATCGTTTAGGCGTTCTTAGTGCGCTTCAACTCAACGAATGTTTAACATATGGCGAAGAACGACGTCAGATTTCCGAAAACAGAAACACAGCGTATTGCAGTTCCTATTTTCTTCATTTTCCACGCTTTTGATCTTCAATCAATATGACTTTTACAAGTTACCTGAAACTCAAACCAGAAAACAGAAAAATAGAGCACACCTGAGCATATGCATTTTTCGTGATTTTGCTAAGATCATCTTGTGCGCCAGTAGTAATTCGCCCAAAGAATAGTTCTTCCGCCACACGTCCTCCCAGTGTCATACACATTCTGTCGAAAAGCTGAAAGGAAAAATCAAAGAAATATGTAAGCTTTCATTTTGCAATGTTCTTTTGTGGACCGACAAACCTATTCTATCAAAACACAACACCCGGCCAAGATCCCTAAACCACCTGAATTGGAGTTTCGAGAGTTTGTTACGTCGCTCACAGAAGTTTCTCAAAGATTTCAACGCTATATTCGTTATCGGTGACCTCGAATTTACTACAACAGAGAATAAAAACTTCGCTTCATATGTACTTTTAATTTCTGAAGAGAACATTGAACTGGAAAAAAAGCAACATTTATAAAACGTACAAAAATGAGACCTTTGAAATTCATCCATCTGAGATAAGGTTGTATCGATGTTTCTTATAAAGAGAGAACTTGAAACGAAAAAATAAAGAATAGTAAATGTACAGTAAGTGGTTTAGCAATATTTGTAACGAAAAAACAAACATTTTTAGCAAATAAATGTCATTACAAAATACATCTTTATTTGATGAAGTTTCTGCTGTTCTAAATTTACAAAATACAGTTGTATGAAAATTGAGATAGTGACTTACTTGTTCTTTTGAGTAGAGGAACTGTTCTTTAGGCAGGTATTGTGCATATCCAAGTCCTTTCCCTCTTGGAATGATCGAGACCTGCAAAATAATATATTATTAGGTAAAAACTTGAAAGGCAAATTTAAAGGCATTGAGTCCGTATAAATAGCGCTCTCATGACCAATATCAACTTCTTTTCAATCATGAAACAAAAGTTGTCATTTAATCCCTATTGAAATTAAACCAAAGAAATTCCTCAGGATAATGCATGGATTAAGAAGCCTTTGGTCCCACTGCTAATGACTTTAGCATTATTGTGCGATAACAAAGGACTGTCAGCGGTTTGTCAGCAAAAATTCAGGACAGCGTTAACGCTCAACTATTTATATGGACTCAATTCCTTTAATTTCCTTCCAACCTTCCAGGAATAAAATTCCTCCAATGAACACATAAACCACATGCATTACAAAAAATCGTTTATGAAAATGTCCAGTGACATTCGAAATATCACACGAAATTCATTACACATTTCAAGTTTCTTCAACGTTTGATAAAAATGGGATCAATTGTAATGTTTTCCAATGACAAATAACAAATGTTTTTCCAAACAAATTCTGCCAAATGTTGACACATAGATGTGTTGTTGCTAAAAAGGTGACACAAAAACTGACAAATGTTGCTTCTCTCTTATGACAAATACTTCCTAAAATTCTAAGGAAAAATGAATTTCAAGTTGCATCAAGCGCAAGAAAGTGTGGTATTTTCTTTCATTACATAACATGTGCTATTGCGAACTTAAAAAATTTCTGTCCAGAGAAACTCAGACCGGAAATAAGCAGTTTACAATTAATACATGTTATCAATAAATGCAGGAAAAGAAGATACATTCTTTAAAAATCAATAATCTCTTTAGACGTTTGTTTAATAACGATAAGCAATAAACTTTCCATCAAAACAGTTTGTTACATCACTATTCTTGAAACGACTTGAAACGAGATTTCCCCCAAAAGTTGTAGACATCTGGTAAATACCAGTCAATATTTTTGTCGGAATCCAACTATCAGTTCGTTTCAACAATCTAAGAAGCCCGAGCACTCGATAATTGTCGATATAAAACAAACTAAATAAAACTGCACGTATTTTATATAATAAGAAACTAAAAATAAGAACTCAACTCTCAAATCGCCAAAGATCAAGACTAATAAATCAAGAAACTCTAGTACTGGGAAAATACACCTTAAGAAACAATTTATTTTGATAAAGAAAACACTTAGGTGCATCTGATCTCTGAAAGGTTACAGTTGCCGGAAACATTTAAGTAGAGCTGAATAAATGTAATAGAAATTGGCTCATGGACCGATATGATGTTTTAAAAGGCACGTCAATTTACGAAAAGTTCTTGGAGTCAATTTCCTTTGGGAAACATAATCAGCCACGTACATTTTCTTTACTTTTTGCAAACAAAATGACGTCATCAACCAATCATAAAAAATAGTGAATAACTCTAAAATGAAACAAGGTGTCACAAAATTTTCAACGACATTCTTTATCATTCAAAAATGCTGTGCATTTGCATCAATACAAAATTTTCGCATCCGATCACCAGAAACTCGTAAGAAACTCTGAGTACTCAAAATCTGATAATTTCAAGACTGTTCAGCACTGAGCTAAACTTTCTTATGAAATATAGTTTCTAACAAAAAATACGTGTATTGCAAAACCATATGGATTTCAAAATTTAAGGTAAAAATTCAGATATAATTTGTGATTTTGAAGGGAAATCCAAAAACATAAGGTCCTACCGAGATTTGAACTCGGATCGCTGGATTCAGAGTCCAGAGTGCTAACCATTACACCATAGGACCTTCGACGAGGATGGGATTCGAACCCACGCGGGCAGAGCCCAATGGATTAGCAGTCCATCGCCTTAACCACTCGGCCACCTCGTCGTGATCTCAAAAGAAACATGAAACAGATAACATTAGATTAAACCACCTGTTTAATTTACTTTTTACAAAGGAATTTGAAAAATAGTCTTTTGAGCTCAGTTCTGTCGTGCAGAAATCTTCTTTTATTCAGCAAAAGTAGCAGATTCAAGTTTTAAACCGTTGATGAAAACTAACACGTTTCTTTACATATCGCCGTCACATAAATTTAGCAACCATTGCTCGCCCTTTCAAACATCTGGGATCGAAAAAATTCTTTTTCTACTATTACTACTAATTCAATCATTTAGCGACCAATGAAACAGCATTTTCACGTTTCATGTGGAATGAATGCTGGGGCTTTTCACGTTTTAAGAGAAAAAAATATGGCCAAAATCTAAGGCAAATCACGTTTCACCTTTGGTTTCACGAAGTGAGGGCAAGCACGAAGACAAAAAATCCCAAATATAATGACAAATCCATGTTGCGAATGGCTAAGCCATAATTTGATTAGCTAAAACGAACGTTTCGGACCAATAAACATTTTAGCTATTCTGCAAAAGAGCCTGGATCGAGCGTTATTTTTATACATTTCTATACACGAGATTCGATCGAGTGGCGTTAGAGCTTCTATCGCTATTGTGCACATTCTAAAATTCTACAAGATGTAGCAAAGTATCGTTCGATTGAGATTCTTTTTCAGAATAGCTAAAAGGTCTATTCCAAGGTCTATCACCAGCATGTGAAAAATAGGGTAAGTAACAAAGGGTACTATAGAAGGGGAAAAAAGAGTCATAATATTATACTCTTGGACTGTCAAATCTTGAAAAATGGACAAATGGATATGCTGAGAATATCACAAATATGATTTCTTTTTGTAGTCGTGCCCGGTGCTCCGGGGGTGCTCCGTTTTATCATGAGACTGCAATTTCCACCTGATATTCCAGTTTCACAAAATACCCTTTACCACCCTCTTCCTACGTTTACCGCGCCTTCACAGCGCAAGAAAAATCGCAAGAATACTTCAATCTTCCTTTCTGCTAGCCTGCGTGCAGACTTTACTTGCTACTGTGAATGAGAGCCAAAGTAAAGTCTGCGCCCAGGCTACCTTTCTGCTATCCAGCAAAATTTGATTCATTCAAATCCATTCTACTTAAGGTGTTACGATTTCTCCAGTATTTTGTAATTTGCGAAATCTATTTAATTGGTAAGGCTGCCGGGACTTAACTAATTATTTTGGAAGGGCCTGCGAATTCACCCTTCCGAAAGATAGGAGCCCATTTTAAAACACCCTACGATCGCACAGTCAATAAAGAAGTACACACCTTTAAAACGGGATCTGCGTGTTCTAAATACCATCCTGCAACAGCATGTCCAGCTTCGTGGTAAGCAACTGTCTTTTTCTCTTCGGGCTGAAGAACTTGTGTTTTCTTTTCAAGTCCTAAAGTTCCGAAATAATCGCATCAAACTCATATTTCCATTCATGATCTAAGACTGCGTTCACACGATGTCGGCACATTTTGAAAACGGTGAAAAATTCGACGGATAGGCCTCCCGTTCACACGAAAACGGCACATTCTTTGCCGGCAGATTTTGAAAACGGTAGATTTTGAAAACGGAACTCTAACCGACACATATTGGAAACAGCATCGTGTAAACACTGGAAATGACGGGAATGGAACATTTTTAGACACTTTTGGAACGAGACTGATCGACTCTTAGGGTTTAGGTAAGCTTCTTTGGCATCAAAGTGTTGCAACAAGTTTTTGCCGTCTAAGTTCTCACTGTTTTCAAATTGTTCCGGTATCGTGTGAACGCTAGCTCAAATTTTGCAGCCGTCACATTTTTCACCGTTTTCAAAATGTGCCGGCATCGTGTGAACGCAGTCTAAATCTAACTGCTAAATCAGTTCCTAAATTATTTTCCAACTAGCAGCAACATCAATTTATGAATGTAGCGTTTTGGGAAACGGAGGTAATTTGCACCAACACATGGAATGGAATATCCGTAATTGGCCTTTCTCATTGTGTTGAAACTGCAAGATGCCTTTGCCCCTCCCCTGTCTCGCAACCCCTCATTCTTGCAGTCAGTTCAGTTCTGTTGGCATTGCATCACAAAATGACTGCCTGTCTCCCCGCATATTGTCTCAAGACCAAAACAAAGTCAAACAAACATAACATGCATTCATTCCATGGAATAAGAGACAATTAAGAATGCTTTGATGACACCGCCTCTGATGTTTTCGTTATTTTGTGGTAAATATAGATTATTTGCTGCAAAGCGCGGATGGCCAGATTCCCACAAACCCACAGAAAGAAAGAGAGATAACACAGTTTGCTGATTCCTTCGGAAAAAATCTAGAAAATTTGAAAAAATCAAAGTGATCGTAAATTCTAAGTTACTAGAGGAAAATTGACAGAACCGTCTAGAAAGCCATGGTATATTAAGGTTTATAATGTGGTTGCTAGCAGAAATCATCTAGTTAAGAATTTAGAAAGCTCTTCTGGTTAAGAATTTAGAAAGCTCTTCTGGTTAAGAATTTAGAAAGCTCTTCTGGTTAAGAATTTGTTTAGAAAGTTGACGACGTCACAGCCTCAAAATTAATAAATGCCGCCATTATGAAACAAATCAAAAAGACTGCCACGGCAAATTTACAGCAAATTACCAACAGTTCCTTCCAATCATTTTGATTAAAAATGTAATAGAATTTACCTATGCTTCTAGTGCTGGTAAGACAGCGAGAAAGTCACAAAAATACTTCAATTTTTCGGCTATTAAATGGATTTTGAATCGTTAAAATATGTGAAGTACTCTTTGCGCTACGAATTTTAAAAGTGGGAACTTTCTCTGGCTCACCCGGTATACGGGTTGTGCTGTGTGAAAGTATGATCTCACCTCCAATAACACGTTCAATGGCTTGTTCAAAATGCTTTAATTCAATTTTTGGTGATGTGTGTCTTGCAGCAATCAGAGCAGCTTCATTACATACATTGGCAACATCAGCACCTAGACGATGAAGTCGATAAAATACAGGTAAGAAAGGGTCAGCATTTTAAATGAATTTTAAATACCACATTAGACTTGCCCCAAGTCAATTTCGTCAGACTCTGATTTCGTCAATGAAAAAATTGGGCAAGGGAAAATTCAGGCAGACTTATTACAGATGACAAAATAGACTTGGGTCAAGTCAAATACCATATCAGATGAGTCAAAAGTAGTTAACACATTTTGTAAAGCTTTGAAATAAGAAGTATCGAGCCAATAGCCAAAACTGCGGTGTTTATCTATTTGTCAAAGGCTAACTTGTTTGTTTGTTTTCAATTTGTTTTGAGTGGGCTTGTCAGGATTTCTAGCTACTGAGAGCTAATTTAGGTACGTGCCGCATCCAGGCATGGGACCCTTAGGCCCGTTTTATAAGTCGTGCCGCGCCGCGCCGAACCAAGTGAATTTCGATCAATTTTGCCTGGTTCGGCACGGCGCGACTCTTATAAAACCAACCTGACACTTGGTTCGACTAAGTCGAACCATATGCCAAAGGCCTCTCGACTGGGTCGACCCGGTGCGACTTATTAAACCAATTTCAGTCGCGCCGTGCCGCACCATACTCACACGTGCCTAGAAGAACTATAATTATTTCAATAATGTCAATAGCATATGAAATCAAAAAGAAAATTTTCTTAAGTCAGTATTGCGCGCATTCATCATTATGGTTCGGTACAGCACAGCACGGCAAAAGTTTTGTTCTTATAAAACAGAAGAGTCGCTCCAAGTCGAACCTCAGTCGAACTCAAATTTCTATGGTTCGGCGCGGCGCGGCACGACTTATAAAACGGGCCTTAGTTTAACGTCCCTTCCGAAGGGCGACGAGGTGAGTTGTGAGGTCAGGCCTCTAAGGTCACCCATCCAGAGTTTGATCTCACTCGACCGAGCTTAGCTTCAGTCACCTGTGCTAAAGCATGCTGAAAGTCATTACTGTGAGGTTAACATATTAGGGAAACTTTCTTGTAACTTTAGCACGTTTTTAAGGTTTCTCGAAGGGAATCTTTTTAGAAAATCGTTTACAGAATCTGAACGGAGTGACCGATTTTAGCCAGGAAACATTTTAAAAATAATTGAGGATGTTTGCTATTCAATCAGATATCGCAAAATATCATTGCTTACATACTGAGGGAGCAGTAGCCTTTCAAACGTCGGGCGTTTTTTTGACTCACCCAGTACAAGAAATTCGTACAGAACAATTATTAAAGTTTTCAACGACATACCAGTAAATCCAGGTGTATAGGCTGCCATTTTTCTAGCAACTGTATCAATATCTGCATCCATCTTTAATGGCTTTAAGTGGACCTTGAATATTGACATTCTGTGAAAAACAGAACCAAATTCTGAATCAATTAAATGAATATGCAATGCAATTTAACTTCGATTATTTATTCAAAAAATTGTTCTGATTATTTCTTGGAACGTTGAGGGAGCGGTCATTTCTAATCCTGGGTACCGGGGCGGAGGATTTTTGGCAAGGGTATGAAACTTTTTCCCACTATTTCGTGGGGGTACGAGAATATTAAGAGCAATTTCTATGGGGTACGAAACTAATTAGCTTGAAAAATTCTGGATGAAAACATTGATCAAAGATTGAAAGAAAAATTAGAAGACACCTGGAAATTATCAATCACTTGGATGGTATGAAAATCGCCAGAGACAACTTGGTATCTTTCCATAGATCTATGTTTTTTGCACAGAGACTTCTGCATGGGGTACAAAACCATTCTCCTGAAAGATGGTGGGGTACGAAAACAATATTCATGTTCAAGATGGGGTATGAAATTTTCCCTAATTGTGCGAAATTATCCTTCGCCCTAGTACCCAGGATTAAAAGTGACCGCTCCCTGAAGGTGATCTGAAGCGAAAATTTTTATTGATGCAAACGAAGGGCCCTGTCGATTGATAAGAAATCCTGTTGAAATTTTTTTGATTTCTCATTTCGTTTTTTAGTTATCCAATGATTTTTAGTGTCAGTTGATGACGTCATTTTGTTTGCAAATTATTAGGATTCTACATGGAAAGAAGCTGTATCTGATCTTTGCAAGGTTACAAATTTAGGAGACATTACAGCTGAGCAGAATAAATGCGATAAACATTGTTTCATCAACTGATGTGACCTTTAGAAAGGCATTTCATTTGAAGGAAAGGTCGTTGACTTTATTTCCCTTTGGAAACGTGGTCAACCTTGTATACAATCTCGTACTTTTTGCAAACAAAATGACGTCATCAGCCAATCGTACAAATTAGTGGATAGCTCGAAGATGAAACACAATGTATAAAAAAAAATTTAATGACATTCTTCATCGTTCAGCAGTGCTATTCATTCACCTCTAAGATCACCTTTAAGGGGTGCAAAAAGAAAGGTTGCTATCTTCTTGCGTTCTACAACATTTCCAAAAGTAAGAGGCTTATTTCCGTCCAACCTCATTCTCGTGGTGTTCTTATGTCATACACCAATGTTTTAGGCCCTTTTCACTCATTTTGCAACCATGAAATATTCATAAAGTTGAATTTAACCATAATTCTAGTGCCGGCAAGACAACGAGAAAAATCTTGAAAATACTTCAGTCTTTCGGCTTTTAACTACTGCTTGAAAATAAAACAGACCTGTGAAGTGCTCTTGGCGCAATGGGTTTTCAAAAGCGGGAACTTTTGCTGGCTGACCCGGTATAATATACATTTTTAACTTGGCCCGGGCTAGCTTTTTCTTAGACTTGCCCCCAAGTCTATTTCGTCAATCAAAAAAATTGGGAACTGTTTCAGGCAGAGTTATTACAGATGACGAAACAGACTTGAGGCAAGTCTAGCTTTTACTATGTCTGTCTGGAATGAAACCCTATTTACCCTTAGATAATCGAGCATACAAATACAGACGGATGACATTTGGGCAAATATTTCAACTTACCGTCCTTTGATATCAGGGGGAGGCAAATGAATTTGTCTGTCGAAACGTCCAGGGCGCATCAAAGCAGGATCCAACACATCGGGGCGATTAGTACCAGCAAGAACGATTACATTTGTCGAAGCCGTGAAACCTGCAAACAAAAAGTAGAATGAAGGCCAAGACGAATAAAAATGTTTTCTTTGATTTTATCGGTTTGATAAATCCAGTTTTTCGAAATACAGCAAAAACAGCATAAAAAAGAGGCTTCCTTGAATGAAAACCCAAACCCTGTGGCCTTCAGTATTTATTCTTTTACGCAAGAACCTTCTCACTTTGGTCTTTCATAGGTTCTTGATTTGAACAACAAATGCATTGATGTAGAATACCGCAGTGAAAATAAAAAACATAAATGGATGGTTGCGTAAAATAAGAAAGATAAATATTGCTGCCTGCTCAGTCATTTTTAACACGCCTAAAAATGTCTATTCCATCGCAGTGCTAGTGTTCAAACCTCTATCGCAGCAGATTCAATAAACTCTAATCACAGTAGTTTTGATTCCGGGGTGGTAACTTCCATATATGGAGCTACGGGTCTGTGCCGCCGCGCCCATAAGGACGGCTTTGGAACCTGGAAAATCCTTAAATATGGGTCTCAGAATTCAAATTTTCCACTAGAAATGGGTAGCTTTTTGACTTTTAACAAAAGAGTTGTCGAGTTTTGTATTTGCAACGTTGGACTTTTAATGTTTTAGCTCTGAAACTTGGTTGGTAGCATCAAAAGTGAAATAAAACTTGATTTCTTGAAAGTTCAAAGGCATTTTCTCCAAAAAGTCCTTATAAATTGGGTATGAAAATAGAGCGAAAATCCTTAAACATAGGTCTTTCCGTACACTGACGACGTGATTCCTTGTATTCGTTCAACAGTTATAATCTGATGTTTTAATTTCACTCATACAAAGGCCTCACGACCAAACGGATTCTAAACTGGGAATAAAATCTTACGAAAGATCAGAAGAAACTTAGAACATCTTCCATCCTACGAACGTCGAAAGAAAATTCGAGCGTCCCTTCGAAGGTCATCTCGAGCGTCGCTTCGCTTCGAGAAGTCGAACTTTGAACTAATGAGCCAATCAAACGCTAAAAAAATAGGCACGTGGGTTGACCATATTAAGAAAGTAGTAATGTAATTGGTCGCGCCGTGAACACAGCGGACTTGGCCTAATCAGTCCCTGTATTGAAGCGTACTGACATAAGTCCCTCAACTGAAACGATAACAACAACAACAACAACAACAGCAACAACAACAAAAACAACAACAACAACAAGAGTAAGTTAGCAAAGCTTATGCAAGCCAATGTAGTCTAGTCTTTCGGATGATTGTTAGGCGGCACATCCCCGTCATCTCAAACTGGAGTCACCTCCTTGGGGTTTAGATAGAAAAAGATATTTCAAAGACAGAAAACAAAGACATTCGACAGAGTTTGGCATGATGGTCTGATGTATAAAATGGAATGTTGTGGAATATATGGCGATCTCCTCGCCCTCATTCAGAGCTCCCTATCTGATCGCAAGAAGCGTGTTGTATTGAATGGCAAGAGCTCGCAATGGAGTACTATCTCTGCAGGTGTTCCTCAGGGTTCTGTCTTGGGTCCTCTATTCTTTTTGGTCTATATAAACGACTTAGTTGATAATGTAAATTCTGATGTCAAGATGTTTGCTGACGATACATCCCTTTTTTCTACTGTAACAAATGAAACTGTGACTGCGGAAGTGCTGAATAGGGACTTAGAAAAGGTGCGATTATGGGCGTGGCAATGGAAGATGCAGTTTAATGCTGAAAAAACGGAAGAGGTTATTTTCTCGACCAAAAGACTCAGACTACAACATCCATCGTTAAAATTGGGAAATGATGAGATAGCCATTGTACCTGAGCATAAGCACCTTGGAGTTATTCTTGATTCACAGCTTAATTTCAAAAGCCATATAAAAGAAGCAGTTGTCAAAGCTAGGCGTGGTATAGGTATCATTCGTCACATTTCTAGATATGTCTCGCGGGAAGTACTTGACCAAGTCTACAAGCTTTATGTCAGGCCCCATCTCGACTATGGTGACATTGTCTATCACAAGTATGATCCTTAAATGAAATTAGATGTAACTAAAAAACTTGAACAAACCCAGTACTCTGCGGCTTTAGCAGTTACGGGTACTTGGAGAGGTACAAGTAGGCAACGTTTATACGATGAATTGGGTTGGGAGGATCTCTATAGTAGGCGACGGTACAGGAGACTGTGCCATTTCTACAATCTAAGGCAGACACGTTCTCCAGAATACTTGTTTGCCGAAATTCCATGTGAGCACCAGTTATCTTACAACCTTAGAAACACTCGGGCTTATGACCAAAGTGTAGGCAGAACAATTCGTTTCACGAACACGTACTTTCAGAACACAGTGTATGAATGGAATCTGCTGGCTGATGATATAAAAAACGCCAAATCTCTTGCAGCATTTAAGAGCAAGCTACTGTCGACCATACGACCATTGAAAAGAACTATGTATGGTATTCGCGATATAGTAGGTATCAGGCGTTTGACGAAACTTCGTGTGGAGTTTAGTGCGCTCAATGAACACAGATTCCGTCATAACTTTGACTGCGTCAGCCCACTTTGCTTGTGTGGTATTGGCAATGAAGATAACGCACATTTCCTCCTGCACTGCCATCGGTTTCACGAGATGCGTATTGATCTCCTTGGTCAACTTTCTGAAATCCCCGGTCTCGATCTCACAAATATGGACTCAAAAGCATTGTGTGAGTTGCTTCTCTATGGTAGCCCTCTGCTCACTATAATCGACAACAGAATAATCCTAGAAGCAACTATATCATTCATTAATAGATCTATGCGGTTGGACTAAATACCAACATAAGCAGCCATCCTTATTTGTTTGTAGTGTAATGTGTGAGATTATCGTACTGTTTTGTAGTGTGAGGTGCGGCGCGGGGCCGTGAGGAGTGGGGCTGCCATCTTTTGGCCGTGGGGCTGCCGATGATTTTCGGAGATAAAATGAACATGAAATGAAGAACGAATGGTGCTCTGTGGGTTGCTGGTGGCTCTATGGCTCGAGGCGGCTTCGCTCCTCATGGTTTTTCGTCTCTCCTTAATGTAGCGTAGTGTTATTGGTAAAGAGTGGTGTAGTGTTACATTGTGTTCTCTTGTTGGTTTATTTTTAGATAATTGTACAAATTCATTGTGAGAGCCATTCATAGTGGGGACTAGATGACCATGTGTCTTTCCCCGCTATGATTGGCTCAGATTATTGTATTGTAGTTTGTTTAATGTTATATTTATAAAGAAAAAAAAACAAAGAAACATCACTGGAAACAAGGGCCAAGGGACTCCAAGTCAAAAGTCTATAAATCTAGCACAGTAAAGGTTCTGATTACATTAAAAGCAAGATTTTGTCTTCATCCAGAATTGACTATAAATTTCAAAATCAAATTCAATTCATAAGATAATCAAGTATTTCCGAATCGGCAAAATCGAACACAAAAATTTCAGTGCTTCTAATTCGAATATATCAGATCTCACACAGACATCGAATCTAATCGCCTTTAAAAATCACGATTTTGTCTCTATCGTTCTTTGAATAATAATGTTGTCAGAGCATTAGCCAACTTTGCGCTCACAGATTCCGATAATGGAATCCAATGGAGATGAATTAGATTTGCAGTAGCTTTAACTGGACACATGTTCATTTTCCCACTTAAGCAGACAAATGACAGCTGGAATTTGTGTTATCCAGAATTAACTTAAAACGATTAGCTCGTCTTATTGGAGTCTTTTTCTTCGAAACGCTGTGCAAGCCAATGTAGCAACAGAGGAAACTGTATTTGCGTAGATACTGATTTAAAGATTCCTGGACAGTTTCAAAGGCAGGTTTCCACTTTAGGAAAGTCGCTACCGTATGAAGTTGCTAACGTATGCACAGGCCACCGAGAGCTTTTGGAGGCCCCGGGGCAAAACTGTGAATGAGGCCCCCTACGAGGGAAGCGAGCAGAAAACTTTCTCGATTACGCCCTTTAGATTGACTTAAAATGTGTTTCAGAGCATCCCCTGTAGTCAAAATGCTAACATCTTCAATTATGAGGCCCCTTAGACCCTGGATAACCGGACAGTTGCTTGATAGACAATCAAAATTGACAGGATCGTCATTGCAGTACAACAACAGCAACAGGACCGATGTTGCCATGCCGACAGGATGTTTCGATGATACTGTAACAAGAAGAAAGACACGGAGATAAACAGTCAACCATTCAACGGTATGAAGTTCATTTTACTTCAATTCAAAGGACCAGTAGTGTTACTTATTTTGCAGTTAGGGAAACAACACAGAATAAATTGCCTCAGTTGAAGCCAGGGGGGATGGAATAGTATCCCACAATGCTTTGCGTACCATTCATATTATCGGAGTTGCGCATTGAAATTTGATCAGTCAGAAGTTTTGGACGAACGCGAAGAACGAAGCTGTGACGTTGACCTAAAATAACGGAAGCTTTGCAAGATGTCGATTCGCTGATTTTGAAACAAAATAAAATCACCTAACAGCTTCAATGCATTGGCCAACTACCAGAAGAAGAGATAGCAGTGAAAATCTGACGAGAATATTGTTCAGTTTTGCTGTGGGTCACGCATAGTTTCTTCGGTCACATTGGACGAGAACCGCATCTTTACAGGTGAAATAAAGCTTTAGATGTTGGGACTTAGCGGGACTTAGATGTTTTTCTAGCAGTCAAAGCCCTTTGAAGTGTAAATGAAAGCAAAAAATTGCTAAGTCCCGTCCCCGTCTGTCAGAAAACGAAGAGCAAATCTGATAAATTTTGGTCGAAGTACGGTGCTTAGGCCCACAGAAACTTCCCACAAAAACAGTCGATTGAAGCTTATCACTAACTGACAATGACTGAAATTCACAATAAAACTGCGTGTAAATGCTCAGTTAATCATATTCGAATCAAAACATCTACCCAAACTGAATAGTCCGTCTCTGCAATGCCAATCTTTAGACCAAGTGTAGAAGAGGACGAAAAATTTTCCGCGATCCCAGCGCTTCTTGACATGCCAACGCAGGGGAAATAGCTAGCAACAAAGGAATGTCTGCAGCCAAATAGTCAAGTTGTGAGTTTAAACGAATGTGACCGCAATTATTGCCCTGAAACCTGGATGGCTAACTGATTTGGGTTGCATGCGAAAATAGGTTACCGTAATAACCATTATTAAGAATCATAGCTTTTCCAATTTTAGGCTAGGCTAACATTTTATTGGAGATTTCCGGAACTTTGTGAAAATTGCATTAATACTGGAAATATATTAAAGATAAACTACCATCAAAGTAAACAGAAAACGATAAATAAAAAGAAAGACTGTTTAAAAGCAAACGTTTCGATCATTAAAATGCAAAGTAGAAACGAAAGATCAACGAAGCAATCGCACATGTTCGCCTTTTACTGCATAGCACTGGTAAAATATAACAATGCAACACTTACCATCCATCTCAACAAGCAATTGATTCAACGTGTTCTCTCTCTCATCATGCCCTCCAAACGCACCAGACCTTCCACGTGCTCTGCCCACAGCATCGATCTCATCAATAAAAATAATGCAAGGCATATTCTTTCTTGCTGTTGCAAACAGATCTCGCACACGTGCTGGACCAACTCCAACGAACATCTCCAGGAACTCTGACCCGGAAACGGATAAGAAAGGTACTCCAGCTTCCCCAGCAGTGGCTTTTGCAAGTAGGGTTTTGCCAGTCCCAGGAGGTCCTGACAATATGGCCCCCTGAAAGAGAATAGATAATATTTAGTAACAACAAAAGCAATAACACTTCCAGGAATCTTCATCCGGAAACAGATACGAAAGGCACTCCAGTTTCTCCTGCAGTGGCTTTTGCAAGTAGGGTTTTGCCAGTCCCAGGAGGTCCTGACAATATGGCCCCCTGGAAGACAATAGATAATATTTAGTAACAACAAAAGCAATAACACTTCCAGGAATCTTCATCCGGAAACAGATACGAAAGGCACTCCAGTTTCTCCTGCAGTTGATCTTGCAAGAAGGGTCTTGTCAGTCCCAGAATGCCTTGATAAAAAGACATTTTAGATAGAAAACAAAATTCTCAAGCCAAGCTGGAAAGAATTACCTACTATCCCGTGTCGATCAAGACGATTAACTGTGTTGACGACTTTCGATAGACTTTCCATCTGAATGGTTCAACTGAATCATCAGTTTCGCTTTTTCTCTGATACTAATAACATCAAAACCAGGGAGAGCCAGAGGAACCTTTGGCGCTCCCCGAGCAAAACATAGTAGACGATTACGGCAAAGATGGCGTCAGGGAATCTTTGGCCATGATCCTCGGCGCCTCAAAGTAAATCAACCAATCACATTGACGAAAATTCTTTGAGATGCCAAGGATCATGCTTAGGAAATTCATTGAATCGCAGTAAATGATCGGTCCGGAAAGTAAGATTTAAACCATAATGCTTTTGTGGAGCTATCGAACACGGCGGAAGCAAAATATCATTTTCAACTTGAATGCGAACAAAAACCTTTCATTTCAGCACCAGCAATCTTTCATTCATAAGTGATGCAATCTTTGGATCCAGACCTCTAAATCGAATGATATTGGTTGTTGACGAATCTTGCTGACTCAGGCTATGAAAATTAAAATGAAGCTACTGCAAAGCACAATCACGTGCCTGTAGCCGATTAGAAGTCCTTGCTGCGCGCGCTCAGCTGCGGGCAATAGCTATGTAACGCCAACTTTACACAGATGGACTTTTATTATCAGGGGCTCAGGTGTATCAAATGAAATAAAAATGTCAAAATATATTCGCAAAATAATAAAAGCGAAATGTTTATAAAGTTGATTAGCTTTTTCGAATGCTCATTCTCAAATCGATTTTCATAAAATATTGTTTTTGAAATTGAATGGAAATTTGTTTATCTTCTGGATAAATAAGTCCTATGGATGAGAACAATATTCAACAAAGGCAACAAACTATAGCTGAAATATGACTAAAACCGAAAATTTGATCAGCTTTGACGAGTGGAACAAACACAGATGTCCAAGAAGAATAGATTAAGCAAGCAACAGGCAAGCAACCAGCGCATAGTTGGATATCTATTAGTTTTTGAAAGTATTGCGCCCATATGGCTGCAGAGGCTAATTGGTATAGAGAGGTTTTTCCTCTTCTCAATTTATCATTCTGATCCAAAGCGTCCGAATCAAAGGTCCACAGCTATGGCAAATGTTACCACAAACAATACGAAATTCAAAGTCCCTTTCAGTGGCGGCGCCAGCTCTGAAAAGTCTGAGAGAAATGGGGGGGATTTTGACGTAATTTTTCAATCTAAAGGTATACCCAACTAATTTTATGCCATTTTTCATTGACAATTTTGCCGACTTTTGAGAATTGGGGGGGGGGACGAATCCCCCCAGTCCCCCCGTGGCGCCGCCACTGGTCCCTTTGCCAGTTTTAAACAAAGATAAAAAGATGGAAGGGAGAAAATTGTCCATGCAAGTTATTCCGTGTCTTTATTCCGAACTTGGGCTTTTATGATACATATTTTTAGATATTGATTTTATGCTGTATAAATTTTGATGACTTGTAAATATTTTATCCACTATTTTTCTTATGTAATATTTGTATTTTGTATTTTTAACGATGGAATTAATTAGCTTATTACTTTTAGCTATATTTTCAATGTAATCCAACGATGAAGAAATTAATAATAATAATAATAATAATAATTCTAAGCAGGGCCGACGAGAGGGGGCAGGAGGGGTAGTTTGCCCCAGGGCCTCAGGGTTTAAAGGCCTCATAATTGAAGATTTTAACATTCTGACTGCAGGAAATGCTCTGATATGCATTTAAAGCCAATCTAAAGAGGGTGATCCAAAAGATTTTCCTCTCGATTCGCTCACATGGGGCCTCATTTCTCAGTTTTGTCCCCAGGCCTCGAAAATCTCTCGACAGCCCTGATTCTAAGTGATAGAAGGGACGGTCCGCATTGACCGGTTGGATTTTGGAACAGTGAAATCTCTCAGACAGCCACAAGCTGTGGAAAATTACCGATAAAACCGCCTGAATGATAAATATTGACTTTAGAATTCATCAATAAAACTGATCGATAATGACCACATCATATCTAGTTATACCTCACTCGATCACCAATTCTGTCTTCGTAAAGCATCGCATTGCAAAACCCCGTATTGTGATCTACTTCATTGGCAGCATTGAGTTTTTGTATGTGATAAGTGAGTCGGGGAGTGTCGCTTGTTCGGGGAGGCATGGTGCGCGGGCCACACAGCCCATTCGTCTACAACTCGAACCTCAATTCGTTGACTGAAGCCAAGATTTGATTTCGTCAAGCCTCCTCGACACATCGATAAAATCTGTACCAAATTTTTGCTGATCGGTTGGGTGGCTTTTTCGGTGCAACTTTGTGGGTGGGTGGTACATATATCCTGATTCACCAGGCAGAACAACAAAGGGAAGTTTTGCAAAGTAAATGGCGTCTCTCCTGACATCAAAAGTATTAATATCGGAGTGCAGCAAGGGTCTTGTTTGAAACCACTTCCTTTTCTGATTTATGTGGATGATCCTCGCTTTGCACTAAAGATGGCTGAGCCAAACATGCATACTGATGACATCATGATTTCTTTTTATTGGGTCTGCGCGCGAGCTACCAAAACCTTGGAAGACTTGCATATTGTGTTAAACCCGTTGATATTGAGATTTGAGAAATGGTCTCAAGGAAATAAACTATCCTTGAACGTCGTCAAAACTCATGTTATGATAAATGGCTAAATGCAAAATGCAAATAAAATGACAACGCAGCCTGCTTGACAACGCAGCCTGCTTGACAACGCAGCCTGCTTCGTTGCCTGTGTTTAACGTACGTGCTACTGACATTGATTTAGTGAACAAAGAAAATATCTTAGTTCTTAGACAACGGGGTGAGTGGCCGAGTAGCTCATACAATCTTTGTCAGGTGACTGAAGTTAAGCTTGATCGAGTAAGGTCAAACTCCGGATGGGTGACCTTGGAGGCCTGACCTCAGAACTCACCTCGCCGTCCTTCGGAAGGGACGTTAAACTAGGGGTCCCATGCCTGGATGCGGCATGCACAGTGGGCCTAAATTAGCTTTCAGTAGCAAGAAATCCTGACAAGCCCACTCAAAACAAATTAAAAACAAACAAACAAACAGTCTAACGTGAAGCCATCACACAGAGAGTATAAGATCTCAGAAAGGCCTATTATCTATTTTTTCATATGTTGGCTCAATTTGCGTCCATTTTCCAAAAAGCCGCGTTCACCAACTAATGTTATTTCTTGTCTGTAAGGAATTTTTTACAAGGATTAAGGAATAACTTTTTTTAAAAGGAAGTAAGGAACTTAAAATGATACGAAACTGAGACTGAAAATAAAAACAAAGCGTTTTACGTTTCATGTTATATGCAGAAAATCTTTACAACACACTCCTCACTACAATTAAATTCTCATTAAAATTATGAGTAATTGCTAGCGCAATAATGAACTAAAACAAGGAGAATGAGCAATAATTAAACTTCTGTTAAAGTGAACAAACTTTCACCAGCTTTGATAATAAATTTGTTGACAAAGCTGTAGTGTAGGTTGACTTTTTACCCAGCGCAGTAATCATTGATTTACGCCAATGATTATCAAGTAAACAATGCGAGTGTCTTTAACTAAATAATATCAACTTAGAATGTAAACATCTCTCATTGATTAAAGTAAACGCAGTATATTTATAATGTGAAAAGATGGACTTTGATTTCATTAAAACCATCCTTATCATCATCTGAAAAAGATTGGTGCTTTGAAAGATTAAAGGCTCATAGTCAACCAGCATGCATTGCAGTTCTATTTGTACAGGTGGCCTAATTTATGCTTCATGAAAACAATTTTGCGATGTCTCTCAAGTCGAAATGACGTTTTTGGTTTGTCAAAAATTCTACTCGAAATAACAGGCAAATGCAAAATACTGAAATTGATCTTTTGTTGCCTTTGAGGAAAACCAAGCAATGGGCAAAGAGGTATATTTTTCGTGGATCTAAACTATGGAATCAGGTCGACTATGACCTAACACAGGCACCTTCCCTTGCCCCTTTCAAACGAAGATTAAAGGGGCAGGGTCACATAATGTAAACAAACTTCTTTCGAAGCGACGATTTTGCAGTATTTTTGATAGTCCATATCACAGAGATTTCCGCTACGTTTCTCAAAGTAAAGGCGTTCTTTTGAAGATGGACTCTTGAATTTTGTAGGGAAACAAACCAAGCATTCACATGTTGTAGGATTGCAGAGACATTGGTGGATTTTAGAAGTAACTTTATTGTGGATTCACCCCATCCACCAATATCTGAGCAGCACACAATGGCCACGTGTGGGCAACAATATAGATTATAGAGATAACAGGTTTGTTTACGGTTACGTGACCTAGCCAATTTAAGGGAAATGAATTTTTGTATTCATCTTGTCACTTTTTTAATCGTTTGCCATGGCCCCCTTAAAAACACCCTTTAGGACTGACGGGGCTACCGTATTTAAAAAGTAAAAATAAATAAATAAGTAAATAAATTTTGTATTACAGTGTGTTAGGATAAAGTATGCTTTCAAATACAGCTTAAAAGACAAGTCTGGGGTCAAGCTCGTTCCAAAGGCTATATGTTTTTGTCAATAGTAGGCTACATCTCAACAGATACCATTAGGGCCGGTTGCCAAATTTTGGCAGATTTTGACCGGAATAATTAGCATAATTAGGCAGACAGTAGGTCCTTTTAAATCATTTTGAAATATATATTCCATGATTCGAACATCACTCATTGTGACCTAAACCATTCAAATGTTCTTCATCTTGACTGAACTCCAAACCAATCGAACTGCAGAACAGCCTAACAGGCTCAAAGGAAATGTACGTGTTGCAATTTACGGAAAACCCCCCATTGTCAATGGGTACGAGGTTGGTCTGGGGCTTCTATGATTAATGCTACACAACAGACTTACAAACAACTGCCGCAAATTCTTACCTTTGTTTAATATTTGAGCTTCCTAGCGGCCGTCAATTACTGCAACGTTTTGATTGTTTAGGCCAAATCTGGTCGCTGTGTCGCAATTTCATTGAAATAGCATACGATAAAGAGGCTAGCAAGGATTCCAAGGCGAGAAACAATAGGAGAGCCTCGTTATCGTTGAAACTGACGCAAATTATTTGAGCGATATGACGTCACTTCGCATAAATAGTTTATTTGAAGAAGCGATTTCACAAGGAGAAGGAGAAAAACGGCGGAAAAATGTATGATACACCATTCATAGCAGTATTATCTTGTATCTCCTCATCAGTCATACCAACTCCGGACTTGTCCTTTAACATTCAAGGATTCTGTGGGTTATGATTAAATTTATCTCACCTTGGGTATTTTTGCTCCAAGTTCCTGATATTTGTCGGGATTTTTCAAAAAATTCACGAACTCCATAATCTCAATTTTGGCTTCCTCACAACCTGCAACATCTCTGTGAAAAAGAAGATGATTACTAAAATAAAACAACCAATAACATTAATTAGTGAGTGCCACGTTTTGGGAAGTGAAGAGAAAATACACCAACATGGAACGGAATGAAAATAGATGGTAAGTATTTCTGGTTAGTTTGACACTACAAGATGCAGGGGCTGGATAAGACATACGTAAACAAATCAAACGCTAGTGCATCAAAGATTGCATTTTGAAAAGAGAAATTCCGTTGGAGTCCGATAGAGTTAAAGAAAGAGACCCTTGCCTGCACAAAAGCTGAATTTCATATGAAAGATCAACTGAAATGTTCGCTGGAAATCAATTCATATCTCAGCAATCGCAGACATATAGCGATCAAAAGTGTGTCAAAGCGACGTCTCAAGATTCATCTTCGAGACGTGACAGACGTTTGCTTTAAGCTTACGGGAAGTCGTCCTGATAAAACTCATCAAAGAATAGGCAAATCAAAAATGTCTCCAAGCATTCCTTATCCACTCATTTTCAGTTATTATCAGATATCCATGACAAAATATTATACCTACCTGAACCGAATCTTCACACCAGTTTCTTTGTTATAGAATTTTGCAGTAGTCTGTCCAACTCCAAATATACCCTTGAGACAAAGAAACATTATATACTTGTTAGAGGTTGATCTAATTGAATACTCAACAATTTGAAAAGGATTAAAGTCATAACTTGTGCGCCGGAAATAGTTCAGACCATTGAAACTTCTTAGTAGGCAACACTACATAAGTCCCTCTAACTTACGCTCGTTGTTGTTGTTGTTATCGCTTCAGTTGAGGGACCTATGTACGCTTCAATACAGGGACTAATTGGGCCAAGTCCGCCGCGTTCACGGCGCGACCAATCAGATCGCTACTTTCTTAATATGGTCAACCCACGTGCCTATTTGTAGAGTTTGATTGGCTCATTAGTTCAAAGTTCGACTCCTCGAAGCGAAGCGACGCTCGATGTGACCTTCGAACCCGGGGGGGGGTACATAACATGTTGAGGGTGCGGGTATGTGCCGCCCATATGGGTGGGTTTTTGGGCCCAAAATTCTCTAAACAAGGGTCCCTTCTTCGGCAGATTTTCCATAAACAAGGGTGGGTTATCCAGAGCTTGGCGAAAAATAGCAAAAAATGGGTGGTTTTCCGCCAAAAGTCATCATAAAAGTGGATATGACCGCAAGTTCCGGTAATTAGAAGAGGGTACCTTTCTGAAAACCAGGCGGCAGACCCCCGTCAATCCGCAAGTCATGTACCCCCCCCCCCCCGGGCCTTCGAAGGAACGTTCGAATTTTCTTTCGACGTTCGTAGGATGGAAGATGTTCTAAGTTTTTTCTGACTTTTGGTAAGACTTTAGTCCCTGTTTAGAATCAGTTTGGTCGTGAGTCCTTCGAGATCGACATGAGTGAAATCAAAACATCAGATTATAAATGTTGAACGAATACGAGGAATCACGTCGTCAGTCTAACTTCTTAGCTCCTAGGATATTGGAAATACAAGTAAATCAGTGTGTCTAACATATCTAAGTGAAATACTTTAGTGATACTATCATTAAAACCATTAAAACATCAGACTGAAGAAGACTTTTGATGCATCAGATAAGTTTTAGTGTACTAGTTGACTCATCTTCTAGCGCTCACTGCACATTTGGGATTCCTCCAAAATTCCTAGCCAGAGATTAAAGATTCATTCACTGTTTTAAACGCTTAGTATGAACATTTAGATCATTTGCACCATCATTAATTTATCTTCAAGAAATGCAAACTAAATTTACATACTCCTTGTCCTCTTGCCCCAGCTGAAAGGCGTCTACTGAAGTACAAGATAGCACCAATTATCAAGATTGTGGGTGTCAGTTTCAAGAACTCCTTCCTAGAACAAAAAAGAATAAAATTAAATACAGACCAGATCAGACAGGAACCATGCAGTCCAGGCCTTGCGCACACTATATTTTCCAGCATAAAAATTCTTAAGAACTGCAAGCAAGCAACATTTATTCATCAATGCAGGCTAGGTATGTGGTACCTATACAGCTGATGTTGCCCTGCAAAACTGCACATTGTGCCCTCAGAACTGCATCTGAGTACTCATTTACTGACCCCAAACGGATGGACATGCTTTTAAAAATTTTGATCAACTTACAGATATTCTGATTCCTTGACATATGTAACTGGAATGAACTGTGATGGATCTATCCCTTTCTCAATTTGAACTTGTTCCATGTTTTTCTCAAAATTGTCAACACTTCCAATATTGAAGCTCAAGTGACTCTAACAAAAGAAGGCAATGCTAAGAATATAGCAACCCATAGATGATGGGGGAAAATTAGTTTAAAATTGATAAATACTTCAGTGTTCACCAAATTTGTCTGGATTAGGCCAGCAACGATTTTGTGATAGAACAGTTCCAGTTTCCTCTCACATTATTATTTCTTTTGATAGGAAACCCAAACTGTTCTATCAAAACGTCATAGTTGGCCTAATCCAGTCAAATATGGCAAACACTGAAGTAACAAGAGAGGTACAGTATTAATCAATTCTAAACTAATTTTTCCCCCACCACCTGCGAGCAAACAGTTCTAACAGACATAAATAGAAATGGTGTTTTTAGGAAAGAGCTTGAGTGCCATAGAAAGATTCTAATAGACCTAATAGCTATTTTTTTTCTAATTCAAACGACACTATACCGGAGGTACATGGTCTACATTCTAAATAAACTAAATATTTACATCAATAAAGTTCAAACTACAAACAAAAAATCAAAACTAAATAAAATTACTTAAGAACAAAATGAACAGTAAAGGGAAACAGAGAAACAAAATTTAAACCGAAGGGGCTACGAGACCAAACTTAAAACCATTCTGCTTTTAAATGCCTCTTTCAAATATTTTGCGATTGATGAAATATTGCTTCGGTTTCATTAGTATTTATCAGTTTGCCAGGCTCAGTATTGCAATTCAAACAAAGGTCTATAGTATTTCAAAACTTAAGCCTTGGTCAAACGCATCCAACATTTCATCCAACATTTACTTCAAAAAAGTTTGTGAAATTTGTTTATGCTGATGAGGGGGCGGTCAAACGCATCCAACATTTGATCCAACATTTCATACAACATTGCTAGCAAAATTCACAATCGTCGCTCGCCAGCGCAGCGACGTGTTGAAATTGATTAAAAATATTGGTAAAACAAACTAAAAATACCAATTGCTGATTTAGAATGCAAACTGCTGAAATAGGTCGAAAATGGCACTCTGATGACTAAATATCAACTTTTTAGAGTGTAGTGCGCATGCCCAGAAATGAAATGTTGGACGAAATGTTGGATCAAGTGGTTGAATGCATCCAACATTCCATCCAACATTTGAAAACAAAATTTGTTTTCGATCTCAATCAAACTTCATCCAACATCAATTTGCAAATGTTGGATGATCCAACATGGGTGGTCAAACGCATCCAACATTGGTTTTTAGCATGTTGGATGAAATGTTGCATGCGTTTGACCAGGGCTTTACAGTTTTAGGATCATTCCTCAAGTAAACTTTCACAATGCTCTTGTTGGACTGGGCTTTGCCAGGGTCAGTATAGCAATTCAAACAAAGGTCTATAGTATTTTAAAACTTACAGTTGTAGGGTCACTCCTCAAGTAAACTTTCACAGTGCTCTTGTTGGAAACAACAAGACGGTCAACATCTCCTCTGTCAAGATAATTGGTTCGGAATTCTTGCCAATTAATTTCCTTTGTTGAGCTTGAACCACCAAGAAGAAAGTAGCCAGCCCCAGCAGCAACAGCGATGCTGATCAAAATACTCTGTTGATTGTCAAGCAGTTCTTTCCACCAATCTTTGCCACCTTTTCCACCACCACTACCTCCAGACTGTTCACCACCAGGATTTGGACCACCTTGGATACAATTGAATAACATATTGCAGTTATCAAGCAATTGAAGTACAAACCTTGTGAACATTAACATCATCATCCCCCCGCCAAAGAAGTCCCCCAGCCATTCAAAATCCCAACCTAAACAAATCCAGTCTTATACCCAAAACTTTACAGGTGTATATCTAAATTTTCAAAAAAAGGAATTTTTAAAACATTCCAAATTTTCTCCACAACATTTTGAAAAATGATGCAGCCTGTAAGCAGGAACACATTTACAAGATGCTGAAAGGTCATTCTCACAGTATATATAAAATAAGATTGAAAATTTCCAACATTAATATTTGGACACTTCATATGTCTGAAAATTTTGATGTCCAAACTTTTGTGTGGTCTGAAACATTTAGTGTCCAAAAGTTTTGCAGCATAAAAAAAGCACAGTGAAACATTTCCACTGTTTGAAAACTTTATGACTTGATCACACAAAAACATTTTGCATTAAAAAGGAATGTGGTGAGAGTGTTCATTAGTGAAAAATATCATATTATCTTAAGTCAATCCATCTAAGCAATCAATCTCATCATCCTAACCAATGAACATTTGTGGAAATTTCTGACCAAGAATCCTTAAAATGGAGAAAGATCTGCATGTATGACAATCCTAGTATGAAATACGCAAAAATGAAAAGAAACTACATCAATCTAAAAAATTCCTGCCTCAAAGTACTTTGTATGAAATTTATTTGTCCAAAATTTTTTGGCTTTTAATGTAATTGTGACAGCACAGGACAGTCCATCTCTTACCTGATCCTTGTTTTCCAGACTGTTTTGCTTGATTTCTTACATTTGGAAAAAAATTACCAAAACCTTTTGGCACCTTTGAACTGAGAACGAATGATGACAGATTTTCAATCTGAAAAATAAATTGCTTATTAATCTCTAGTAATATTTTTCATGAAAAATATTAAGAAACTAAGGTGTCTGATTTAGCCAGCATTTCTTTACTTGCTAACACTTCTCTGACATCTTCTTTGACACTTATAGTAGTCCTTATATTTTACATTGAAGGTGAGGGGAGCTTACAAATTCTCTAAAGATATTCAAAATTTGGATTTTGCATTCAATTTTAGCCTAACTATGACTTTTCATGTTGCTAGCGGTCATAATGTTAATTTCATGGTGATGTAAAGTTTCAAAATCTAAATAAAAGGCATTGACCATGAAAATGATTTTGGGTGTCAATTTTCACCAAGAACGATTTTTCGCAGTCAAATCCCTTATAAATCCTGGAACTTTACTTTGTCATTAAACCAACATAACAATGGCCAGCAGTTCTTTTCTCCTCTGCGTCTAGCATGTTTTAGCATTTTTTTGGGTGTAAAAATCATAATGATAATTCACTTAGATGTTCAATCATTATCATGCGTCTGTTCTGCTTTGGATGCACTCTCTTTCTTCTCTTACCCTTTTCACAAGAACAGGCTTCAAGTTTAAATGAGCTTTTCGTAATGTTGATACTGCTCCTCCACCAATAATTCTAGCAGCCATCATTCTGCCACACTTGTTTTGCAAGCCTTTTAGGCCAAATCAAAACAAACACACCACACGCTGTATGTGGAATCAGCGTCTGCTTGTGCTTGAGTTCAAACTTCTTTCAAAATCTTCAACGATTCTTTTGGGCACGAAATCTCACGTGGGAGATACTTTAGTAACTGGTTAGTTGAACAATGCTTCGATTTTTCAGTAATTGCGTCGTTTATACCAATAATCAATCGTCAAACTTGCATAAGCGTTGGACAGTCGGCAACTGAAAAAGTTACGATGCAATGGCTATATGGCTAGGCCAGTTTCTTTATTACATAATGGTACCCAGACCCCTGTACTGTTTGAACACGTGATACTACGGAGGGAAAGGCACTTTGGGCTGCGGCGAAGGATGACATGGGGCAAGGACCTTGGCAAATCTTACAGTCAGTGAAAGCACGAAAAGACTTCGTTTCACAAAAAATGTAAAAGCAATTGAAAGTGAAGAAAATTCAGCGGACAATTAGTCGAGCAGTGAGCATCAACACATAGAACGAAAAAGGATGCCCTGAGGCTAGGGCCTGTGTACCGAACTCCAGAAAATATAAATTATTTAGGGGAGGGGTCATTTTAATCCTGGGTGCCGGGGCGGAGGATTCTTGATGGGGGCATGAAACTTTTCCATTACTTTGTGGGGGTACAAAAAATTTAAGAGCAATTTTTATGGGGTACAAAACTATTTTGCTCGAAAAAAATTTGGATAAAGTCATCAATCAATGATTGAAAGAAAAGATAACAGACATCAGAAAATGATGAATCACTTGACCAGTATGAAAATCGCCTGGGACAACATGGTATCTGTCCATATATCTATGTTTTATGGACAAAGACTTCTGGGTGGGGTATTAAGCCATTTTGCTGAAAGATGATGGGTAGGAAATTTATGTTCAAGATGGGGGTATGAAATTTTCTCTAACCCTAACCCTAACCCTAACCCTTTCTTAAGCCTGATTCACACCAGGTCGTTTGGGTCGTTAAGATCATGCAAGAAGACCTAAAAGATAAGGACTCAGAATTTGAGACCTTTGTCGTTTGGGTCTTTCACCCAGACGACCTAGTGTGAATCAGGCTTTATGAATATGCTCGCATAGTTTTTTCTTTCTTTCTCGATGTTCTATTTTTGCAGAGCGGCCTTCAAAGTTCACTTTTCAGGTTGTCGGTTCCTAAAAAACATACATCTCGTGGAATTATTATCTCCAAAAAATGATGATATGGAAACACTGTCTCTCTACTTTCAGAAGCAAACATTTCATACATAGAGAACCTAATAACGTAAACACTGTTCAGTTTTTAATTTTCTAGAACAGAAAAATCCAATGATTTTTTTCAAATTTTCGAAAATTTTGTATACCAATCATCATCAACAACAGTTACTCACTATCACAGGAGTGTATATAACAAAACAAAACTAAAGTAACCTAAACTAATCTAAACTAAGCTAAACAAAACAAAAACTACCTTAACCTAAACTAAACTTAACAACTTTTCAATCGAGAATCTCAATGACATATTTCATAGTACTTTTGTTATCTTTCGACGTAGATCTTAATAGCGTGTCAGTTCGTATCTCAAATGCTTTTTTGTTAAAGAACTCTTTACGAATATCAGAGTACTCTTGGCAATCTACTAGAAAGTGTTGTTCGTTTTCAACGCAGCTGCTTGTACAAACGAGGCACTTGCGTTCATCTGGAGTAATATTCTCCCTTCGTCCAGTCTCAATTCGAAGGCTATGATCACTGCACCTAAATTTAGCTACTGCTCGGCGCAATTCCCTATCGCTTAGGAGACAGTAGGGCTCCATTTGAATTCGCGTCTTGAAAGACTGGTAACTTCGCAATTTATTGGACCCTTTCTTTGATCGACCAACTGTGGAAGTGATAGCTCGAGACCAGTATGCGTTGAAGGCACTGTTGAGTTTTCTCGTTATTACATTTTTAAAGGTCGATGCTTTCATGTTCCTAGTTCTACAAATATCAAGCTCTAGGTTGACCTGTTTGGCTAAGCAACGGAGAGATGACATCCAACTATGCTTATCATCCCGCTGCAGCCCGACGCTTTCATTAAATGCTTTTGCAGCGAGTCTATGATTGTCCATGGAGCAAAGACGATGGAAAAAAAGCAAGCTCTGTCTCAAACAGAATAGTGTGATAGGTGTCTTTCCCAAGTCTCCTGGACTTGCTACAAGTCTCTCTCGCGTAAAAAAAACAGGAGAAGAAAAAAAGCGAGAGAGACTTGTATTACTTGGCATGCTCATTAATATTCATGAGCTATCGAGCCTTGCTTCCATTTTCAAAATAACAGGGTTAATGTCAACTGTTTCATCGAAGCTTGCGTCGGCCATTGTCAAAGAACATCGCAGAGCCTCCCTCTGTTGTATCAATTTACTTTCTAAGCATATGATTAGATATTGGTCTTTTGTCAAAGGATGCCGACTGGACAGAATCCTGTCCAGCCAACGATCCATGCTACCAGGTATTACAAGTCTCTCTCGCTGTTTTCCTTCTCCCGTTTTTCCGCGAGAGAGACTTGAAGCAAGTCCAAAGTCTCCAAGAACCGCTAGGTTGCTACAACTTTTCTTAACACCGAGAATATTCTTACAGAACCGAAGGTGTTGCTTCTCGGTGACACTGAGAAACTTCTCGTAGACAAAGGTACCGTTGTTATCTTTGCAAAGCATTTTGATCTGGCGGGAATTAAGCTGGGTCCATATCTCGCAATTGTAGGTAAGGATTGGTTTAATTAAAGAATCGAAGATTTTTAATGAAACTTTAGGCTCAAAGTTAAGTTTATTGAGAACCTTCCTTACGGCAAAATAGGCTTTTTTTGCTCTGTCACTCAGGTTTTCCATTGCTGCAGTGAAAGATCCAGAGGCAGAAAGCATTGTGCCAAGGTATTTGTATCTGTTGGTTCTTGGGAGTTCTCTCCCTCCAACTGTAAATGATAAGTTTCTGGGTCTCATCCCCGTTTTGTTGAAGATCATCACATTACTTTTCTTTGGATTGATATTAAGTCCCCATTTATTACAAAATCCGTTGATTTTGTCTAGACACCTTAAATAATGCAAGCTCAAGGGCGGTGGGCTGGGGTGGGCTGGGGTGGACGTGGACATGTCTAGTCCTTTCCCCAGGTCGGTATTCATTCCTATGCAAAAATTACATAAAAATCGTTAGGTATACCTTCTGGACATTAGTTTTATCTCTTTTCCACCCCACTTTTTCTGGGCTGGAGCCGCCCCTGTGCAAGCTTGATATCATTCAAGAGAGTTTAGCTAGCGGAACTCGATTCTTGCAAGCAGACCATACCCAAGGAAAAGTTAGAGTCTGTGCAAAGCTGCTCACTTTTGTGTAGTGTATGCTTCAGCATATATTTGAAAACTTATCGTTGTACAGCCAATAACATCGATTTCGTGGGAAACAGGGAAGCAATCAGATTTGAGAACAAGCATCATGTGATCAGATCTCAAGTTTCCCTTTTTTTCTATTGTAACTGAATGTTGTCTGCAATGCAGGAGCCATATTGGGCAACGGTCAACAGGGCATAATGATGATAGACTGGAATTGGAAATAAGTAGTCGCTAGAAATAATCATGTAATCTGTTGCATAGCCTTTTCGCATGCACAAGGATTGAGTCAGCTATCTAGGTTTCAGTTGCCTGTGTTCAAGAGCCCATAAGAAAAGTAAGTAATTCATTTTCTTAATTACTATTCAAGAAGTAAGGGAGCAGTCATTTTTAATCCTGGCCACCAGGTCGGAGGATAATTTCGCACAATTGGGGTTAGGGTTGCTTCCAAGGAAGGTGTCTCAGCTTCTCTGGGAGGAAATAAACTATAGAATTGGGATGCTGCAAAACCTTTAAGCGGCCACAACGGCCGAGTCTCACCGCTGAAACAATTCAAACAACCTACTTCTCTGATCCCAGGGGGGGTGGGGGTTACATAACATGTTGAGGGTACAGGTATGTGCTACCCATATGGTTGGGTTTTCGGGCCCAAAATTCTCTAAACAAGGGTCCCTTTTTCGGCAGATTTTCCTTAAACATGGGTGGGTTATAAAGAAATTGGCGAAAAATAGCCAAAAATAGGTGATTTTCCGCCCAAATTCATCATAAAAGAGGGTATGACAGCAAGTTACGGTAATTAGAAGAGGATGTCTTTCTGAAAACTGGGCGGCAGATTCCCGTCCATCCGCAAGTCATGTACCCCCCTCCCCCCCTCCCCGGGTCTCTGATATCATACAGTTTGGAGGAAAAAAATACGCTACGCTCACAGAAAATCTACGAGAATAATCGTATCAAGAAATTTACTAAAATGGGCGGCCGTTCAAGACATTTTCTCCTGAGAATGAGCTACAGTTTTGCTAGACAGCAGCTCTATCCAAGCCTATTAGGATTAAGAACAAACTCAATTATGTGGGATCAGCCCAAGTAACGAGTGAAACTAAACTCAAGTTATGCAGGCCTCCCAAAGAGAGAGTAGACAAACAGCTGGAGAGCCGCGATGTTTCTCACATTACGTTCTATCGCTGTTTCTTCATGTCTCTAAAATTCTCCATGACATTTAAGTAATATCTATTAGCTCTATCAGAGAAAACCCGAAGACCCATTTTCGAACCCACGGTTCCTCAGCATGGACAGTCTCTTTGGCTCTGAAAATATGAAAAATCATGGCTTCAGTCATTAGCGTAACGGCTGTAAACAGAGAAAAGGATTTAAAAGTGAATTAGAAAACCATAAGAATAATCATTTAAATATAAAAACATATCGTTGACCTCTTGATGTCAGAGAGTCTGGAAGGGTACTTCGAGGAAGAATCTTTCACAAGCAAAACCAAGGGTGCACAGGAGGCTCTCGGCTAAATTTAGGGTGGTGGTGTTCCGCCCATAGTTTCAAAATGGTCCCTTGGTTACCCCGGGGGGGTACTTGACCAGATTTTGGACGGGGACGTGCCATCGAGGTTTCAAAAACATACTCGTTCCTTATACCAATTTTTCCTAAATGTATACCCGACTTTATACCAATTTTCCGCATACCAATTGTGAAAATTGCGAATACCGTTCCTTGTACCAAAATCGTGAAAATCGATACCGTTCCTTATACCAAAATCGTGAAAATCGATACCCTTCCCGATGGCACGTCCCCGTACCCAAAATATGTATAGTACCCCCCTGGGGTTGGTTAGACCAATTTTTATGAAAATGATACCCTTGGCTAGACTAAATTCTACAACAAAAGTGCCATGAGTTGGCATTTTCTAGACAAAAGTTGCCAAATTTCCGCTTTTTCTAGACCCTAACCAAAACTGTGAACCTCCCCAGTAAAACAAGCCTCACAAGTGAAACCTCGGCTGTACCGCTAGATTCCTCAAAACAACTTCCAAATCTTTCAATCGATGCAAAAGGCGGGTGTAAAATTCAATGACCTATTTCTTTAAACTGAATGGCTTGAAGAAAAATTTTGCCACTTTTCTATGATTCTACCGTTGGACTTTTCAGAAAGCTTAGATATTTGTCGAAATTACAGCCTATTTCATATTTCAGCTCATCTTATGATGTGACGTCCTCAAATTTCTAAATCACAAACCAGAAGAGTGACAGAGTTTTGCTTGATACCATCTTGCAGACATCCATAAACTATGATTTTCTTAAAAATTATTTGATCTTTCGTCATCAGTTTTAAGTTATTTTCGAAAATTTTCTTGAATTCTTACAAGAGAAGAAAAGCACTGTAATTCTGAAAACATTGAAGATTTCTGTAAAGTCCAACGGCAGATTTACTGTAAAATGGTTAAAGTTTCTTTGAGGCCGTTCAGTTCAAAGAAATAGGTCATAGGAGTTTACACCCAGCTTTTTAAAGATTTGAAACCTATGCTGAGAGGCGAACTGGTCCATTTTAGGACCAGCTCGGCGAACTTGTGTTTATTTTGCGTTCCCTTGTTAGCTTGTTCAATGGACAGACCCAGTATATCAGCATTCTTCAGCAATGGTTCCCGAAAGTATTTTCTTAGCCATTGCGAATAGCAATCTTTTTGTGATGGAATTGTTCTCACTTCCAGTGTCCTGTTCTTTCCTCTCGATGTGAATACACCTTGTGACTCCCTTAGTCTGGAATTAGAGAGTTGGTCACTCTCTTCGCTCTCGGTAGCAGGTTCGACAGGGTGGGTGCTCAAAGAACCAATATAAAGATTTTAAAATCCTAGCAAGCACTATCACAAGTCCACGAGTTTCATAAATTTCCACAAAGAAAAAAGCAGATATCACTCCAACATAAATCCCAACACATCAACTCAAAGATAAATTCCAGCGACATCTACTCTCTCGTCCATTCGTGTTCAGATCAACTCCGTTATATAAAAGACTTTTACACAGGGGTTTAGTATACAAAAGAATTCAATACGGGGGTTAGTCCTTAGTCCAGGGGGTGGTTAGAGTCCTCACAGGAGCTTAAATTTGGAGCGTCTGCTGGACTTGCTACAAGTCTCGCTCTTGATCAATAAACAAACGGGAAGAAGAAAAGGGAAGAGAAAGGGGGGGGGAGAGCGAGACTTGTGGACTACGCGTTCCGAAAACGAGACCGGTCAAGATCTTGACCGGCGGCATTCTTTCATGTTAGCGGAAGAGCCAATCAAACTTGAGCAGGTGAATGCTGAGCCTCGTTTTTGGAACGCGTAGTCCACAAGTCTCGCTGTCCTTCCCGTTTCCCTTCCCTTTTCTTCTTCTTCCCTCCCGTTTGTTTATTGGTCAAGGGCGAGACATGGAGCAAGTCCAAGCGTCTACCCGATAACGGGTGAGTGTCCAAGTACAGGGTGAGCGGCCGCGTACGGGTTGAGTGGCCGAGTGGCTTAAACAGTTTTCTTCAGGTAACTGGAGTTAAGCTCGGTCGACTGAGGTCAAAATCCGGATGGGTAACCTCGGAGGCCTGACCTCATGGACCTAAATTAGCTTTCAGTAGCTAGAAATCCTGACAAGCCCACTCAAAACAAATTGAAAAACAAAAAAGAATCCACCCGATTATGATTATGGCTGCCTTTGACAAATTTTTCTAACGTTTGGGGGCTACAGCCCCCTCCCAGCACCCTTGCCTCCTACTCCTATGAAGTTAGATGATGATTTTCCACTGATAAAGTGCGAGGTTTTGGAAGTTTGGCCTCTTCACAAAGAAATCGCGAGAACTCCCGCTATTTTTGGCCATCATGAAAAAGTGGCCCACTTTCTAAGAGTAATTTTATGAGCCCCTATTGATCATTATTTCTATTTCTATTTCTAATTCTTTATACACCGAGACCCTTCAGCAACAAAATAACTTTAGCTAAAAAAACATAAATCTAATTACAATCATTTTTTAAAACTAAAAAAGAAAACTACTGCTGATCTTCCAGGGGGCCGTGTTTGCATTGGTTTCAGCTCATCAAATGACTTTTTAACTGTTTTTTATATTGATACAAGGTGGGGAGCTTCCTAATATTCATAGGAATCTCGTTCCAAGCCTTCAGAGCTGTGTAAGAAAATCTCTTTTTAGAATATTCCAGATTATACTTTGGGATTTGAAGGTTCTCACAAAATCTAGTATTATAGTTAGAGTAATGAGATCTCCGTTGAAATTTATTCCAAAGGTTTTCTGGACATAGCCTGTTCATGATCTTATATGTCATGACTGATCGATCAAACGTAATGAGTTGTTTAACTTGTAAAAAATTCTTCGACCAGTCATCCTTTATCCTGGCAGTGTCAATTATCGAAATGGCCCTGTCTTGAAAACGCTGTAATGATTCCATTTTGGAGTTGGATACACTACCCCATATGACATCAGCGTATCTTATATGACTCTCTACGAGCGCACGATAGACATTGCTTAATTGAGATTGCGAAACAATGTTTTTTAGGGTTTTTAAAGAAGCAAGATATCATGATATCATCAAATCAAAGAACGCAGGGAAACTATGGACTAAAAGGCAATAAGTTTACCAGGTGAGTATAACTAAACTTACAAGTCTTAATGCTGGAATCAATTACCTACTTTTTTTATTTTAGCTATCTTATTTTACAATCCAACGATAAATAAATTGATAAAAATAATAATAATAATAATGGAGGATTGCGGAAATTGATCTAATAAACTGATCTCTACCTAAACTGACTTGAATTTAGAGGCTGAGTTTAATAATCTATGTGTTCACCATTTAGTTGTCTAAGTATCGCCTTTTTATAGCTTACTTCTGGCCTAAGGCAAAAACTGACCAGTGCTTTTATTCACCAACTAACGGCCTAACAACGTTCCTCTTTGGCGTGAAAGATGAAGAGGTTAACGGTAAACTGTTTTTGGTTAAAGATTCTATGACTTTGGTTTTGAAAGTTCTGCATTTCTTTCGGACAAGATGATTATTACAGATTCTGTAGCAAGTAAAACACGGACCAGCCTTTTGTACAGACCCAACAGAAACTTTGAAACTGATATCATGCTACGATCAAATTTAGAACACCTAGATGTTAACAAAGATATCTCTAAATTAAGTTAAAAGTTTATCAGTAACTAAAATTAAAAATATTTTAGATCGATCAATTAGATTATGTTTTGCAATTTTACAAAGTGCGCACATTCTTTTTAATTACCAGGAAGAGGCTTTTTTCATTAATTCGATACCCATTTGTCTCAAACTCACCTTGAAAACGGTGAAAAATTCGACAGATAGGCCTCCCGTTCACACGAAAACGGCACATATTTTGCCGGCAGATTTTGAAACGGTAGATTTTCAAAAAAGGAACTCTAACCGACACATTTTGGAAACTGCATCGTGTAAACACTTGAAAATGATGAAAACAGAACATTTTCAGCCACTTTTGGAATGAGACAGATCGATTCTTAGGGTGTAGGTACACTTCTTTGGCATCAAGTCTTGCAACGAGTTTTTGCCATCTAATTTCCTATCGTTTTCAAATTGTTCCGGCATCGTATGAACGCTAGCTCAAGTTTTGCAGCCGTCACTAATTTCACCGTTTTCAAAATGTGCCGGCATCGTGTGAACGCAGTCTTAGTGATCATCAAAAAATTAATTCTTTCATGTCGATGTCTAGTGAGGAAGGTTTAGGAAACAGGGGGCTAGGGGGCCACAGCCCCTTTAATCTGGGAATATTTATCGCATTTCAGACTCAATTCAGGCAGTTTTAATTCACTGAATCCATCAAATTGGAGTAAAATCCATTGAAAGCCCCCTCCCCTAATTATTGGAACTTCCTCTACGCTAGTGTTAAACGATGACAACAATGTTTCAAGCTTTGCATTCTCAATTTACACCAAGAGTCGACGAAGGAATCTCCCAGATAACTCCCCACAAAGGGAAAAAGATTTCTAGGAAAACAAAAGGATTTCTAAAGGACTTCGGGAATTTGTTTAGAAACCAAAAGGATTTCCAAAAAAGTGTATGAGATTTCTAAGGAGTGATTTGTCCCCTTCAAACAGCAACAAACATAGATTTGAAGTTTTCTTTATCAAATGTCGTAAAGGTTCTTAAATTTGTCTTTCATTATTGGACATAATGATATTGTTAATTCGCAGTTGCTAAACATATAATCCCTTTAAACTGAAATTAGCGAGTGATTCTTACTTTAATGTTTCTTATGGAGTAGATAGGCCATGTATCCTAGACCATGTAACTTGTGTTGAATGAAAAAAGATAATTCCCTTGGGAAAAAATGGAGTCGTTGCCAGCCGCTGTTTTTTCAGAGTCTAGGTCAATTTCTTTTGAAAACGCATGCGAATGGATTAGCGAAGTATTGAAGGTCGTTCTGTAACGGTTAGATGAGCGAATCTATGTTGATACAACTGCCTATGTCATTGATTTAATAATTGGTCAGAATTTGCACGTGAAAATACAGCAAACACAATAATAGGGTCTTATAAATGCGGGCGGTATTGCGCTGAACAGAAACTCTTTTCCTACTCCAGCAAAGGAACTCTCTACATCATAGCAGTTCTAGAATTTAACAGTCTCTTGCAGTCTGCCGAATTACAGCTGAAGGGGAACGCTGGTTATTAATTTGGTATCCAAACTTGCAAGGCATTGCAGCACCCTGGTAGACAATAAGGATGGGCCACACCAGACAAGAAAGCAAAAGAGCAGTCTTGGTAGACAATTAGAGAAAAGACAAAGTGGGAAACGCAGGTCTTAGAATAGCTGGGAGTACAAGAAGACAGCTTCCATTATAGACAGTTCCTTCTACAGAGACCTAACGATAGAGACAAAGCGGATGGTGATAGCCAGAGCATAATGACAGACATGAATATGGAGTGAATGTAAATGCCTGTGAACGACTGAACAGACCAAAACAATACCAAGCTACCAAGAGACAGCGTAAATCAGCAGACATCATATTGCGTTCAACGGTTAAAGAACCCTTCAGCGTAGAACACTACCGAACTCTCCTCAGGAACACTTCTGGCACAGATCACGAGAGTAACAGTCTTCACAAAGATGTCTTCAGACAGCAGAGAACACAGCCCAAAAAGGCAAACACCTCCTATATACAATGAAAATCGTCCGTCGTTTCGACCCGTAGAGCCAAGACGACACTCCTATTTCCGCGGTCTTCAGTTAGGACTTCCAGCACCCAATTATCAACGCTTGGACGTTGGTCAGAAATTTGGTACAACTCAAATTTGTTATGGTAGGTGTTGCGCTCAAACGTGGTCTTTCCCTGCCAGCCACTCATTTCCGTATGGTAAGTTTCTCTAATTCCGATTTCTAACCTGTTTGATTCTATAGTGGGGCACAGTCCTCTATAAAGCAGACTAGATCTTTATGAAAACAAATAACTTTTAGAGACTCCAAGGGATTCTTCTTAAAAACAAAGAATTTTCCCCAAAGGAGGACGCAACTTCCAGGTAATGATTGCTCTCTCTGTTCCATCGACTGATGTCGCTGCTTCTCCATCCCTCACAATCTTCCGCGATAGCTGTCGCCACTCATCTCGAGATGACATAGAGAAAAGTAGGCATCTGTAATTATTACTACTTGACATGAAACCTATGTTGAACTGGTAATCATAGACTTTACATGCTTAAATCCAATATTTTAGGTCCCGTTTCCAAATGAAAACTGTACAAAATCATGTCGTTTTGGTCTTTCGTAACCGGCATCAAATGAAGACGATTTTGAAAACGGCACGATTTGAAAACGGCATGAAACGCTTCAATGTAACCGCTTGAAAACGGAGCGATTTCGTTACTGATCGAAAGGGAGGCAAATTATTCCTTTGTCTCTCTTTGAATCTGTCACGATATCGTTCTGTTTCAAGCGTTTACGCTGAAATGTTTCAAGCCGTTTTCAAATCATTCCGTTTTCAAAATCGTCTTCATTTTTAGCGTAAGCGGAAGGCCAAAACGACATGAATTCGTACCGTTACGGGGTATTAGAGCCTAAAGACATCGAAGAAGTTTGCATCATTCTCTCATAACATAAAAAATTTTTAAGGGAACAAACTTTTCAGATTGTCTCCATACTCTACTTGATTCTATCTATTTAGGTCCGAAGCGCTTGATGCTTTTGCGATTCATTCTTCAAACTGATATTTCGAACGTTATGAATATATTTCACCTCTCTTTTCCGTTGACACAAAAAAATGCACCTAATAGAGGGTGAACCCAAAAAAAAACTTCATGTCAGAGCAAGCCTAACTTCCAGGAAGCACATGTTATGAACAAAAACGAGGTATCAACTTGTATGTGAGGAGCCTTTGTCATCTTTAAGATGTTGCTTGGTCAGTTTAAGCTACAAGTACTCTCCGAGAAGGTAGTTTCAAAGTTATGGCGATTCATTCATTTCTCAGACTTTCCTGTCCATTTCCAGACGACTTTAAATTCATCTTCACATGAAGTATTCACAAAATTGTGACTGGAAATGGGTTCCGATTATTCAACTCTAAAGTTAGAAAATGTACGATTCGAAATTTTCTTTCTATCTTGATTTTCGGATGGCAATAATTGTTTAAAGCAACCATGCAGCATCTCACAATATAGCAAAGCCGTTCAACCGAATGACGAAACAAACAATTTGTCAATAGTTCTCAATTTCAGAGAGCTGGTTATGATCTAACTTTTAAAGGTTTTTTAGTTCACTCTGCAGTAAAGAAACTTCGTCCCTGCTGCCATCGAGAGAAATGAAAGTTGGACAAATTTCCTTCCACGCGAGAAAAGTCATCGTTCCAATCGCGAGTTATCTGTTAATTTCAATAAAATAAACGGCTTTTTGTAGCTTAAATTTCAGAGTTTATTTCCTGAAAATCTTTATGACACATTTGCGAATCATCTATCAATTTCAACAAGTTTATTTCCCGAAAATCCGTCATCCCGTTTTATAGTTACGAACAATTTCGCTTGAAATCTGTTATGAAATTCTTGAAAAAGAGGCCACAGAAGGAAAATATAACCCTAGACTAAATTTCTTTTTTTAGCAGAAAGGTTAACTTAAATTTCGAAGTTTATTTCCCTAAGATCTGCCGATTTGTTTCAGAGTTATAAGCGATTCGATTGGAATCTGTTTATGAAAATGCTTGAAAGATACTAGAAATAAGAAAGTCTGTCAAAGTCTGCTTCTCATGTTACCTTTAGTGCTGTGTGATGTTCTACGATTCACTAAAACTGGCTAGTATTTATGGCAATATTTTATAGAGCTGTACCGTTCGGTGAACGCCTAAGATTTTACCTCTTTATGGATTCGCGGATATTTTCATATATTTATAATTTTAAACTTTATTTACAGTTAAAAGAAAGTCACATACTTGGTTAAATTTTGGTTTGTTCTCACAAGTTTAGGGTATATATTTGAGTAGCATGTAAATTTAGGGGTATCGTTTTTGCAAAAAACATACATTTCAGGGTGTGATTTCAGACGTCGAAATGGCACATCCCCGTCACCCGCTTATTGTATTGAATTTACCCTCCCCCCCCTCCCCGGAGTCATCAAACTGAAACTGGTATCATCAAACTACAGCATCAAAAACTTAATTCATTGTAAAGCTAATTGGCAGCTTCGGAGTCTACTAACGGGCCAAATTGTGTACCATCCTAGATCTATAACATTAAAGACGTAGAAATTTATTAACTTCTAACTCACATCGGCTTTCTCAGTTAAGACTGATGACATCTTAGAGAAAAAGTGTGCAGAAAAGGTTCTTTCATTCACATTGTTCTCTACTCAAACGAAAACCACACTTGAGTGGCATAATTTCTCCAGGGCACTTGAGGTCATGTCAATCTGCCGCCACGCGTGGAGTTAGGATGGCGCCTTCGCAGGAGAAGTACAAACAGAAGGAAAACAAGTCGATATGTCGCGCACGAAATGATGAATTAGGATGAGAATAACTCGATTTCTAATACTCAAATCTTTCTTCCAAATTCAGTATTTCCTACATCCTGTGGACAAACGAACTCCTCTCAACCAGTATCTCAAAACAAACAAAGCCGCTAAAGTTGACCTGAAACCAGTACAGCCAACTGTCGTCTTGTGCGCGCGAAAGGTGGCTTTTATGAGATTTGATGACTTTTTCACGAAAAAAGGAGGATAAATCTAAAGATGTGTGAAGTGGATTTTGATAATTTGATTGTCTATTTAATAGGCTTCCCTATTGAGATATTTTCTGAGGCCATAATAAAACGCGATACAAATCACAAAACATAGTTTGGTAATTCAGCGTTAACTAAAATTTGAATCATTCAAATCTGTCAAGTTCATTTGGAGTTAGGGATTTCTGACAACGGGAAATTCTTCTGGCTTATCTGATGTGTAATTAACAAATCTATTGCCTTCTCTTAGATCCACGTGCAACTTTTGAAGCGTTCATTGCGATGACGAAACCAAAGAGGTTACGAAGAATGAGGGTTCGCACGAATTTTACTGCGTGGCAGTTAGAAGAATTAGAAGGAGCATTTCAAAAGACTCATTATCCTGATGTATTTACAAGAGAAAGCCTCGCTATCAAATTACAGTTGCCTGAGTCTCGAGTTCAGGTAAGTAGCCATAAATTCGGGATCACAAAATATTTATTTTTCGTACCGGGTTAGTCAGAAATATGTTCACAAGTCTGAAGCCGGTAGTTCTCAAACCACTTACTAGAATCTTATGAATCTTATGTTTGTGTAGCTGACATATTTAAGGGCCCTGGTCAACATCAGTACAGTGCGCTCTCTTTCTTCTTTGTTTCCCTGTGATTAAAAGATTCTGCCAGGCAGAAAAGATGGCGCATGGTTGGTCAATACAGTATCCAATAAGAATCTTTGAAGGCTGGATGGATTAACCAGCAACTTGCCACTGTCTTTATAGATTGCTTTACGCCATGTAAGGGTACTTTAGTTTCTTACTCTTTCATATTGGCCTGCAGCAAATTCTGAAAAATAGCAGAAATATTCAGAACCTGGAAAGGACCTGTATTTCTTCTACAGTATATTTTACCAGTACGCCGTACAGCTACTTCGAAATATTTCTCTTGAGTTTGAAATGCAATGATCTGTAAAAACTGTATTGCGACTGTGATTGAAATATTTCTCTTCTTTAACACATTTTAACAATTGTCAGAAATCATAACTGGTCCAAGAAGTTTTAATGGAAAAGCGCTGTTGAACGATAACAACTTCCGTTCAAAATTCGTTCATATCTTGTCGTCTCTTTTTCGAGTAATCCACTATTTTGTATGATTGGCTGATCACGTCATATTGCTTGCAAAAGGTAAAGAAAGTATGCAAGATTGACTAGGTTATAAGAGGGGAATTCTTGGTTCTCGTAGGCTAGCGTTCTACCTTCTAAACATCATAAGTAATGAGAAAATTTTCTTACAACTTTAACCTTTCGAAAATAAGATACAGCTATATTTCTACATGTTATTCTTGTAATTTGCAAACAAAAATCAAAATGAGATATCAAAAAAATTTGAACAGGATTTCTTGTCATTTCAAAGACGTGCTGTTTATTTGCATCGATATAAATTTTCACTTCGGGTTGCCTTAAAGGCCAACTCTTCTCTCTCAATCATTCACCCATTACATAAACAAAACTTTCTGCCATTTGCATGAGAACAGAAACATTCTGCGCGGCAAAACCATCATCAACAAATTCATTTTGATTTTTGCCGCCGGTGTTTGCTCAACTGCTGAGGCAAAATTTTGCATTGGCAAGGCAAGACAAAACATGAAAGCCTAGCTGTAGTGAGAGCATATTTGTAAATGCTTTGAACTAATCACTTTTAACTGACACACTTTTTCACTGCAACAGATGAGCAAATTCTCCTAAAAATCCGAACGCGGAATGCGGAATTAAATCAATCATAAAAAAGTCGATAACGGCGGAAGCCAGATCACGATAAACTCCAAAATTTGTTCGTCTTCATCCGCATTCGGATTTTTAGGAGCATTTACTCACCTCACCTGTTGAAGTGAAAAAGTGTGCCAGTTAAAAATGATTTGTTCAAAGGATTTGCAAATAAGTTGGAACATTAAGTTCTCAATGCAGATTAGAAAAATTTTAGAGCAATTTGAATATCTATCAAGGCGTTTAAACGGGTATTTAAGTTTGATAATTAACAATAAGTCTGAGCTCCCCTTCCCCATTCCATAAAGAACCAACAAAATTTGTAGCATATTTCAAATTTCTGTTATCTTGGCAGTCTTACAAATTTGGGCCTGAGTTTGTTCATCTGTGAAAATGAACAACTGAGACTATTAAATAAACAATTAAATCTAAGTCTTAACAAACATATCCAACTGCCTAATTCCCCCATCAAAATGATAGCCCTTGTGATGGAGCTGCGCGAAAGCTGCACAAACAAAGATTAGTCAAAGCCAAGTGAAATCAAATATGATTATTCCTTGTTTGCATCTCGCATTATTGATTATAATTGCCCTTATTGAGTCGGATTTACGTAACAGGAGGTGTCTTTTCGCGCAGAGCAGAAAAGTAAATTTTAGGCCCAATAGGAGTATACTTGCCTTTATTGATCGGATTTACCTAATAGGAGGTGTCTTTTCACGCAGAGCAGAAAAGTCAATGCTAGGCCCTATAGGAGTCGATAGATTTTTCACGCAAAGAGATGATATGATTTTAATTTTTCTCTCGAAAAGAACATGAGTAACTTAGCAAATCACTCATTATTTTGACCCAGGAATTAGGAAAATTTTGGTAAGGGGTTTGCATGGGAACAAGACCTCCATGTTCGACTCCGGCCCATGATGTTCTTGTCACTGACGTCAAAACTTCTATTTCTGAAACAGCAATTGTATTGAATTAAATTTTTTTCTGAAAGGCAGGTAAATTACAGACCCGAATTGAACATGGAAGTCTCGCATCGAAACAAATCTATAGGTCCAAACAGGACCGTCTAGAGCCAGCTCGGGCCCTGGAGTGATCTATGGGGACAGGCCACAGAGGGGTTTGGGGGCGCAGCCCCAAAGCAAATTTTTGTTGCCACGCCCTTCAGTCTTCCAGAAAATGAGGGAAACGCCCCTTTTAGGACTAATTATTCTAAAAATTGCTCAAAACTTCCGTGCAAAGGTTATACAAAAATTGTATTCATGAATCAAGGACATCGATGTATGTTAGTAATGCCAAGTTCATACCAGGTTATTGCAGTCGCTGGAGGTGCAAGCAAAGATCATGTGCAAGGGGAACGAAGGACTCAACAGCACAAGAAGATTGAATGTGAACAGTAACTCAACGATTCTACGACACAAACTACTGATTCGCTGGAATAGAGCTTGCTTCTATAAAATAGAAATTTCAATAAAGATGTTTTGGTTTGTAATGTAACATTTATACTGTCATTATTAATGCAGATAAATTGTCATAAAAATTCACTGCAGAGATATATAGCAACAGTAAACTTTTATGGCAGAAAATATTCACGAGCCCCCATCGGGGCCCGTGCTCTGGACCTTTTACCCCATCTACTCTCCCTTCTCGACAGTCCTGGGTCCAAAAGATGAGTGATTTTACCAAACAAAAATTTCATTGCTAATTTAGCCTTTGACTGATGAATGGAAATAGATTAACTTTTCAGCTTGAATATCGGCCTTGTTCTTTTAATTCCACCACCCGGCAAACGTGTTAACTTTGCTTACTAACACGGTACTGGAGGAAGTTTAACTACTATTGACATCTAATGGGGGCAGTCCTCCGAAATACGCAGCCATTCGCATCGATCAAGCCACTTTGTGCAAGAGATACTTAGGCTATCTGTTCGGAAAGCATGACAAAAACATGAAATTGTAATTCTTTCATTATCAGGTCTGGTTTCAGAACAGGAGGGCTAAATGGAGAAAACGAGAAGCTGGCCTACAAACGAGCCCTGCACCATCTTCAAATACAGACGAAGAAAAACTGTCATCATACGATGATAATGAAAGTGAGGCTGAATCATCAGCGGGGATAAAGATTGAGGAAGAATCCAATGCTCAAAATGAAGACAAGATAGAGGAGAGTGTGTCACAGGTAGTCAAAGATGAAGATGATGAGTTTTTGGAAAAAGATAGCGAGCAAAATGTTGAAATTGAAGATGAGCTGAGCGAAAATGAGGAAACGATAAGCAAAAGGCAAAGATTCATACCGTTTGATTTTGATACAAAGGGCATTGGACCGCCCCCTAAACTTATACCAATTAATGAAATGAAATGATCCCTCTACGCCGTAATGTAATTAATGCATAGAGAGTTTCAGGCAGTATTGGTAAAATACTGTAGAATAAATCAATACAATATCAAAAAATCTTAAGGCTGGTTCTCACATGTCCCATTTCATCGCATTTCATCGAATTTCATCGTAATTTGTGGGATGTCCATAATGCGATTGTATATGCAAATCGAGAATCGTTCGTCCTATTTGATCTTAGAAAACAAAATTCTTTTGATTCACTGGGATCAGTTGCGACAAATTACGATAAGTTGCGTCTTGCGACGAATCAGGATGAAACTTATGATACCTGGTTTGGTATATATAGGAAATAATTCTGATTGATCGTATCGTAGATCCACAATGGACGACTGCGCTCAAGATCGCGGCGAGGAACTTTTTACCAAGATGTGTTGCGTTCTTTGATTAAATTCCTTTAGGATTCGTAATTCGAGCACAGTGCAGCTTGGTAAAAAATTCCTCGCCGCCATCTCTAGCGCAATCGTCTATTCCAATGAAGTGCGATGAAGTGCGATGAAATGCGATTAAAAGGGGTTAAATGCGACATATGAAAACCCGCCTTTAGATAGACGCATCGCTCTTTCACTGCATGAAGAAAATTTTAAGTCACAAAAATTAGTTTTGCTGTTGGGTTATTAAATGTTGCGTTATTGACGGTCAGTTTAACAAATAAAACTAATAATATTGCTACCGATTTAACCAGCTTTGCGCTTCGTCGAAACCAGGCTAAAGTTCAACCAATGAAATGACTTCCGATTTGTTGGACTGGCCAATAAGAGCGCAGTATTTGATAAACTGATTTTAAGATAGTTTGACTTGCTAGTGAGAATGGGGAGTAAAAGTTATCATTATCTGGTTCATAAAATGTTTAAAATTATCAGCATTGTTAAAGTATGATTTTATTTCTGAACAATGTCATGTCATTTCCAATTTTTTGTTTCTATCATTGGTGATTGAACCAAAAAGTACAAAACGTTGCACTTTCTCGCCCCTTACTTCAATAATTGTTTGAACGCACTGGGCCTTACAGATATAGATTAACCGAAGCACGCTAGCGCTTTTGGAGCTATGACATCTTGTACCTTTGCAAAGTCATAGAAATTAATCCAATAGACAAATTTCAAAACTGCCTTTCATTCATTTAAAGAAATCCTAACATACTGTAGATTATTTACATTACTGTCACTCCTGGGAATGTCAAAGTTTTTAGACACTTTGTTGAAGATCTGTACAAGTTCATATTGCAGAGTGTATGTAAAATGCCTTTTGCTTCACAAGCACATGCAAATTTGAAAATTGGACCAAGGATCAAGGACTCACGTGTCTTTCATTGATTGTTTATATCTAAGACTTTTCTCAGCACTTTCCTTTGCTGCGATTCGGTTGAGACGCCTTTTCCTCAAGTCCTACAAAAAAATGGGAAATAAAATGCAAAGTAAAAAACCAATCTCTCAAATTTTTGGATGAAGCAAAAATTTGGAAACACACATCATCAGCCAAGAGTGGCACTCATTGTACAATTCAATGTTGCCTTTTATTTGTCTGTAAGAAACGTCATTTAATTTTTATAAAAAAGGACTGGTACAATCTTAAACTGATTGCTCATCACTTCTAAATGAATGGAAAAATTCACCTGAAATTTCTTTAACCATGATAAAAAAAAGTTTTCATATAAATAAAGCCAAAAATTGTCATTCTCTCTCTGAATCTACCTAAAAAGTGGGTTATTGTTGAAACACAAGTTCAACCCAGCTCTGCCAAAAGGAACATTTCAGTCAATGCATGTTTGTATATTTTGAAGAAAGCAGATAGGTTTTTTGAGAGCCAGGGACAAAATTGCAAAAAGGGGCTTTCCTGTGCGCAAAGCAGGCAGAAGATAGGGCAGGCCTTGAAATGAGCACATGTTAGGTGCTTGGTTGATCAAGCTCCTCAATTCATTTAGGCACTTGATCAAGCTCCTAGATTATTTTTGTCTTTGTGCGAAACCAAGGAAACCCAATGGAAAGTTCTGGAAAAACGAGCTACAGTTACTGTTTTGTCTGAAAATTTTCAGTCAAAATCACATCAATCATTGAAGAAGAATCAAAAAAATATACGAAGGCCAGCATTGCAGCATTGCCATTTAAGCTAGGCTGCACGTCAAATAAGGTGGAACAGCCTTGGAATGCCTCCTGCAAGGTTTGCACTAAAATTTTAAGAAATGCTGCTCTTTGTTGATAACTTTAACTTCTGGCCAATCCAACTGCCCTTCTAAAAGAGTTGAGCAGTGATGATTCTGTCATATGATCAGCACTGGCAGACCAGCAGAGCTTGCAGCTATTTTGCTTCAATGTGTGCACTGAGGAAATCGTAGGAAATCGTAGTGGTAGTCAGCACAGAAGCGAGGCAGCTTCGTAATGGCGGCGTAGGAAATGAGCTGAACGCTACTTTGGAAGCGAGTGAAATTTTACGAGTCAATGGAGAGAAGAAAAGACAATTTATTGCACTTTTACAGAGATAAAAAGGAAGGTTTAGGCTGAATATTTTATTTCAAATACATTCACAAATCGCAATTATGGATTATTAAAAGGAACACCTTTGATCTGCAAGGCGCTTGAACAATCGAGCCAGTAGAAATTTTGAGGCGAGTGTGGAGGCGCTCGGGCTCGATCGAGCGCCTCTCATTTCAGGGCCTGAAGATAGGGGGTATCTTGTGAGGCCCCCTAGACCCCAAGATCCTGTGGCAAATCACCCTCCTGTCCCTGTCTCAGTGGCCCTGGTGCCACACTGACTCTATCCAGCTCTGGAAGACAGACAAAGACAGACCAACAACAAACGAAAGGAGACAAGTTTCTTATCTCACCTCTTCTTCTATACATTTAATCATTTTTAATTTAGCATCATTGCATTTGCCAAAGAATTTCGCATAAGGGTGCTGAAACGCAAAATAACAAGTTCACGTTATGACAAATAATGGCGATATATATAAATATATGTGGAGATATCATGCATTTCAAAGCCCCCACACAACAAAATATTTTGAATACCGTACCTTGCAACATTTTCCAGGAAAAACCTTTCAACAAGAGCTCTTACATCCTGGAGTAGTGGGTAGGTACATAATTGATTGGATGCGGAAAAATTGCATCACTTTGGCAGTTAAACAAAAGACTTTTCAATTAATTAAGGGCCATTGACTTTCGATTTTCATATTTTTTGACAGAATTTGGTAGTTAAGATCAGAACCCCTATCCCCCTTCCCTGTTAATGGCCCTCTACCAAATGTGCCTCCGATCCGCCTAAAATCTTTGGCCTAAGTAAGACTTGGGGAGCAGTAAATAGATGTCTTGCAGAACATGCTGGGCTTCAACCGAAGATACGCCATATCGGAAGGCATATCGAAAGTAAAACTGTTCTATTCTGCACTCTATACATCATTTGTAAAGATTTTATCTACACCGTACGATTTGTTATTTTCTTAATGGCCTAAGGGTAAGACCCCCTCCCCCATAAGCGTTTTGAGTGTGCGGGTGCTGCGACCAAGATTAATTTCTTCGGTAGCAATCGCAAGCGCCCGCGATGGGAGTTGAACTCGTTCCTACTCCCAAAGCGCCCAAAAATCGGTTGATTGCGATCAGATTTATTGCTAAAGTTTTATCAACTGTGCATGCTCCTATTTGGTTGCAGCACCGGCACGCTCAAAAACGCTGGATATGGAGGGCAGCCTTAATTAATCTCCTGATATTATTTACAAAGTAAACACTATACATCGTCACGTCCATCTGATCGTTTCGTCATTATCACTTTCATGATGATACAATGGCTTATATTGTTTCAATCTGATCTTTATGAACTGTAGGTAGTCTCCACACCAGCAATGATAGCACAATAGTACAGACTGCTCTTCTGAAGGGTCCAAGATGAGCGTTAACGGTAGGGAAGGTTAGAGCTTCTTTTTTGTCTTTGAAGTTCAAGTTCTCAATCCAATCCATTTCGAAGATCATCGAGCAAATCTTTCGAAAGACAGAATGAATGGAGACATATACTTACTTCCGTATGGCAGCTATTCAGCATATCTATTGCTTCTCTGCATTCGGAGTGCAAATGTGGAGCTAATGATGGGTGCATCTCTACCCAAAAATATATTTAGGCCAACCGATGAGCATTTTTGATTAGCCTCTTAGTGGTATAAGGCTTGATCGTAAGGGAGGCTATGCAAAGATGCTGGATCTCCTAAAAACAAATATGGAGGACTGAAATATGGAACTTCAACATTTTGAGGAAAAGTACCGTTGGCTTACAGCAAAGAACTGAAGTTTAGCTACAGTAAGACACTAGAAACATGGCTGGTGGAGGGAAAAATAAACTAGAGTATTTGAAACAGGATACACCAAAATTTCTCAAAGATTTCAAGGCACGTGTGAATTACAAGGAGGGCCCAACTGTCGAAACAAAGAAACAGCAACTCAAAACGAAACTCGAAGATGAGTGTGATAATGTTGCTAGGGATGATGAGAAACCGGTCATTTGCGTGCTGAAAGCTGGGGATCTCACGGAAGAAGAATATGAACAGCACAAGAAAGTAAATAAACACGTTGAAAAGGATGATGCAGATGTAGCAACTGGGGGAAAGATTGAATTTAAAAAGCCAATAAAAAGGACCAGTGGAAGTGATCCTAATATCGCTGGAAAGAAAAAGAAAGCTCGCAAGGATGAGAAGAATAAAGAAAGAAAGACGTTAGATAATAAGAAATTACTTTCTTTTGGTGATGACGATGAGGAGGAAGATTAAACTTATTTTTCACTCTTTATTTTTAGATATGAATGAATGATTCACATTTTGAATCGTAAAATAGCTGTTTTAGCACCCTTTCTTGTTTACGCTTCAGCCCTTTGCTGCATTATTACACCCCCCCCCCCGTCTAAGTGCCCCGGTGAAAGGCCAGATTTTCACCGGGGTCCTAGTGACCGAAGGATACGGTGAAATAGTCTCTGGGGAGCTCGAATTTTGTAACGAGGACACCATGAGTATTGGTGGGGAACTGTTTCTACGTGAAAATAATTTTTTAAATTTCTCTCCGGGGTTCGCCTGTTTGCTGCCGAGGTTTCACTTGTGAGGCGTTTTGTACCGGGGAGGTTCACAGCTTATCCGGGGACTAATTTTGCTCCAATTTTTTCGCCGGGGAAGTCACCGGGGTAGGATGTACCGGGGCACTAAGACAGGGGTGTATTATTCTGTACTGATCTTGATGCGGGTCTTACACACAGGAGCTGTACAAGATTTGGGTGACCATGGGCACGTGTCCTGGAATTTCTTCAGCCCAGCAATGGACTGGCTGGGCTAAACAATAAAGCTGTATTTCTGAAGTCGTCGATGGTATTCAAAATCTGACTGCACTGGCTGATTTCTACGAGGTTCAAGTCTACGGTATAGAAAACATTTTCATTTTTGGTATCTACTGCTAGTTACCTGCACCATGGAGGGATGGTAATTTAATTATTTATTCTTAGTTCACACAGTCCCTTAGAGTTGTATTTCTTTGAATAATTGTCGCAGGCAAACTTTTCCCTGGGATCCGATGTCCTGGTACACAAATGTTTGAACAATTGCCTGTCTGACGCTACGCTGGGTACCAGAGCCTCAAAATTTAAATGAAAGGAGTCTGACGCGGTACAATGAAAGGGCCGAATAATGCTGTACTAGCCTTGAAATTGAGACTACACTCGCAGAACATGAGTCTTAAATATGAAATATAGAAAATCTTCTTTCCAACCATGTTTGCTTTATAAATATAACATAACAATATGTATCATTGCCATTTTACCAGCAAAAATCTTTTCCAAAGTCATCCAACAAAATTTGGAGAGAATGAGCTAAAAATTTCTTCGAGCAACATTTCCCTACACAACTGAGTCCTTATAATTCAACATCAACGAAAGTACGAAAAACGATGGCAAGAGCTACACTCCATCTCAAAATTCTTATCGCAGAAATGTTTGGCGAGAAACGTGCTGCCAATTTTCACCGAATCAATATTACATTTAGTTACGAAATTGAAACTGCTGGTGTTTAGAGCTTGTTCCAAGCTAACGCTAAATATTGTAACAAAATCAATTTATCGACAGCCAGAGTAGCCTCTGCATAGCGAAATTTGTGTGACAACATTTTTGAGACGGATCATACAATAAGTGATAACTATGATAAAACTAGGAAATCAAAGATACGTAACACATGTAAAAACGTTTTAAACATGAAAACAAAGATAGGCTCTATCTTCAAATAAAGGATATCATATTCACAGGTGGTCATCAATATCCTTCAGTTTTATTCACGAAAACCCAGAAGAATGTTGCACATTTTGTGAGGTCCCATTCATACCGCCCTTCTCGATTTAATTTGTGTTGGTAAGGAAAACGCTTCCTATCGTTGGAATGGGACGAAAACGTTTCACCAAGGATTCTCTGTTTTATGACCAACATGATCAACTTCAAAGGTCTTATTTAAACAGTTCTGTGGCAAAAACATCAGGCAAATTGAATGAAGCGATTTCCAGAAACTGGTCCATCTGTTCAGCAGAGTTTACAACATCCAAGAACAGATTTTTATCGACAAGCTTTGATGACAACGTACAAAATGTCCAAATTAGAAGCAGAGACATGAAAAAGGACTCACCATGTAAATCAAATACGTAACTCCCAAGCTGTCCACTTTAGAAAACGGTGAGCGAATCTTATTGGCCAGGCACAGCAATGTTTTATGATAAAATTTGAAGCGTTTTCATCACAACTGCCTCAGCAAGACTTGTGTGTCACTGGCGCCAAGAAAAACTCTTCAAATGTACATTTAACTAAAGGAGTCCCACCTAACAACATTAGGCCCTAACTGTGAAACAATAGATCTATCTCAATAGCAACATCTATCAATGATAAAATCTCTAAAGTCCAATGAAATAAGAGCGCCCATTTGCATTGTGGATATTACTATTTTGTTGTCCTTGAACAATACACCATTCATACCAGACTTTCGTTCGTGAGGTTTTACGCCAAAAATGAATGCTGACATCGGACTCGTCAGGAATCAATAATGGAGTCTGCAAAAATAACAAAGGACAACTTGAAATGAGTTCTCGTTTTCTACAGCAAATCGTCGAATTAAATCCCAGAGAGAAGAAGCGAACATCAAAAACAGAGCAGCAAAGGCTGAAAAGTCACCGAAATTGGTTTTTTACTAATTTCGCCCATTTATAGCAAGGACCAAATTTAGAAAAACAATACAGTAAATCTCTGCATACAAGAACCTACCAAAATAAGAACCTAGAGGCTGTTTTTCCTAAACTATGTACCTTGCAATTAAGAACCTGTTTAAGTTTGATGAAACATAGGTTCTTATTGCAGGGGTTGCAAAGTTGATTTTTGATTGCTATTATTAAGGTCTTTGTGGTCCGTATTGGCTTTGAAAGCTTCATTCTCCTCCCCAATTACTTATTAGGTCCAAAAGAACCTTTCTAAAACAAATAATAGGACTGAACATCATTGTGAGACTCTTAAAGGGACTGCATGAGGCACCCTTCAAATAAGAACCTCTGTACCCTGAAATTAGTCTAAGTACATTTGAAATAAGAACCAATTTCAGCCTGGATCTCAAAAAAGTAGGTTCTTATACGCGTGGATTTACTGTAAGAGCAAGTTTAGTTCAAAGATCTGAAAGACAACAGAGATGCGTCGTGAGAAACCTGATTTTAGGTGATACTATCTATTTATACTGATGATTCAATTTTGTTCGGCTATACTGATGGCTATACAGATAATTCTGGCAATGCTGGCATCAGGCTGAATATCAGCTCATTTTACATTTAAAAACCTGTACATGAACATAAAATATCCCGGAAAATGCTAATAGAAGTCAGCATTGCCTCTAGCGAACCCAGAAATATCAGTTAAACGATGTTTGGTGTCAAAAAATATCATGAACATAGCTGTAGTTTAATTTGGACCCAAAAATATCATTTTTGGCAATTTCTGATCCAAAATATCGGACCTACCTCCCCGTATGTGCATGTACTGAGTGTCCCCATGGGTTTAGGCATTACTTTGAAAGTGGACGACGAAGCACAACAACAGGGAAACGGTTACATACCTTGATTGGGAAGTAAATTGGAAACCAGCTAAACATGCCCTCAGAATGAGTGTCAGGATGAATACCTAGAAAACAAACATAAATACACAAAAATCCAAAGCGGCCAAAAAAATGTCACTCATTGGCAACATACTTTATTGGAAGCAGTACTGTGGAACTGTAAGCAGCGATAAATGGTGTTCACGTTTGACAGATCGTGAAATTAATCAAGCAGGCTGGTTGAGGATGCTGAAATTGGAAACGAAAGTTTCTCTATTTTAATAAAGATTTACCATTTTTGTTATTTTTTTGGGACAAGAATTACGGTGTTGTGTTTTTACAATTACTAACGGTAGGTTTCTTGCCATACAAAAGCATTAATGAGAAAGAATTCTATCCATCTCAAAAAATTCGATAGACCATTTGGGTATTCTGCACCAGAGCCACGATCGAGTGATATCTTACTACATTCAGTAAAAAGATAGCTGAGCCTTTCGGCTACCTGCTGATACCTTGTGTGTGTTCATAATAATTGCTCTCAGGAAACTGTGTTCAATCTACCGGGTGAATCAATAAAAACGCCCCGTGTTTGAAAAAATCCTGATCCCTCAATATCAAAGCAATGATATTGAAAACTGTCTTGTTTTATCCCTGACATGTCAAATTAGGTTCAGTAATTTACCCAGCTTTAATCGGTCATTCCTTCCCGTCGAAATAGGAGATTTTCTGCAGAAAGCCCCTTTCGAAAACCTGCAAAAACGAGTGAAAACACCAAGCAAAATTTCCCATTGTTCTCCTTTCTAGCAATAATGACTATTGGATGTGTTCATGTATTTTGTCCTCATGGGAGAATGGAATCCTCCTGAATAAGTTATTTACACTAGGGGGTAGACTTTTCAACCCGCCAAAAGGAAAGCACGCGCTAAAGCATGCTGAAAGTCATCGCTGTTAGGTAAACACATTAGCGATTCTTGCTTGTAATTCTAGCATTTTTTAAAGGTTTCTCAAAGGGATTCATTTCAGAAAACCGCTTACAGAATCTGAACAGAGTGACCGATTTTAGCCAGGAAAATTTCTCAAAATAATTGAACATGTTAGCTATTCAATTAGGTATTGCAAAATACCATTGCTTATATGTTCAGGGAGCAGTAGCTTTTCAAACGCCAGGCGTTTTTTACTCACCCGGTAGTTCGTGATGTTAATTTTCTGGTCACTCGGTACAAGGAACACACGTATTGCACTTACTTATGTTAACATCATCGTATAAAACTGCATCAAAATATCCAGCTATTCCATGAATCAAATTCCCTGTCTTCATATGAAAAGTTGTCTTCGAATAACGTGTGTTGTCAATTGGTTTTTCTGGGAAAAAAGAAAAAAATCCAGTAAAATCCGCATATCGAAATCACCACTTTTTACCTTTCTTTTGAAACACCAGGTATATAACACTTTATAAACATCCTTCTGTCCACTTTTACTGCAATTCTCACAACATTCGGGAGATTTTTCTTCACAGCTTTAGCACAACGACTCTATAGTTGAGGGCCTTAATCTCATATGCAGGTCTCTACCGAATGTGTTGGGTAATTTCATCTTAACCCCATTATACAAAATAGCTAACATTATTACAATCAACGTCGAATATAACGTCTGCTTACCACAAAGTCCTAGTGACATTAAAATTTTATCCAGCTATCATTTAATTGCAATGACCCCTATCCCGTGTAGTAGGACTGTACACGATCCATTGTCATACTAATCTATGCTAATATATGTCTCAACTGTGCATACTCTGTAACTATGTTTATGCTACAAACCAGTCAGTTGTTTACATCCCCAAGAACAGCACGTTTATCTACATGTTCTTTGACTACTCACGGTAATAGGTCAAACTTATTCTATTACACTCGGGATAGACGGGGCTAATGCGGAGTCATTCACGTTTTGCTCTTGCGAAAGTGAGCGATGTTCCCGCCTACCGGGGCAACATTCTTCTGCTAATGGGAGGCGATAGCTCCGTCTGAGCCTGCTCCCCTTAAAGCCCTGGCAGTTTGAAAGCTGTAAGCTTTGAGATGAAGCGAGCCGCTCCACTCATCCCCGCTCACCAGGGCGAAATCTTCTGTGAACAGGAGGCGGATGGCTCCGCCTATCCCGGTTTGGGGGGATCAGGCCAACAAACTGATAGCTGCATTACTTGGGAACATAGCATAGACATAGAATCTTTAAAGAAGAATTGAACATATAATCGATTCATCCTTTGTTTGATTTAACGGCTTGAAATGAACTTCGGCTTTATTGAAGATTCTTGCAGTTTCCCCATAAGTTTTTGCGATGACTTTGATTTTTGGAAAGCTTATCATGAATTCTTTGAAATAAAAACAAAAAAAGCTGCAATTCTGAAAATAATCAAGATTTTAAAACTGCCAGTGAACAACTACGGCAAAGTATCAGTTGAAATCAAGCCAAAAATGTAATATCAAGTCAAAATCAAGCCAAAATCAAGCCAAAGTCAATCCAAAATCAAGCCATTATAGACGATTTTCGTTTTTCAGGGTATCGTTTTCATAAACCCTGGACTTGTCCTTTAATGTCTATGCAGCCTTTCAGTGCATTTATCAAACCGTCTTACTTACCATCGTTAGGATGAACAAATGTGAAGCATTTCTTAGGTTCACTAGCAATATTCACGTTCTGTAGTCTCACTACGTATGGCGTTTCATAGCATGCCTGTGTGAATGATAATAACAACGATTAACCTTTTCCCAGTCATAGTAGGCAACTGCGTCAAGTATTGAGGCAAGGTTTTATCAAAAGACCCCGTCTTAAAATGTATGTTTGAATTGAAAGAGAATCAATACATAATGAGTGGCAGCCACAAATAAACTAAATATCACGCCAAAGCCCTTTGCTACACAAGAAACCGCACGTACGAAGAGTATCAGATACATTTGCTATTTCTACGTATGGCACAGGCCAGCTTTAACCTTATCGATTCCCTTTAAACTCCCACTGCTACCAATGTCGCATCAAAGTTGACGTTCGTTTAGCGCCTGATATCAAACAAAGCAATTTTCTAGAGCCGGTTGTAAAGATAGGGTATTTTGTTGGAGCGAGTTGTCATTTCAATGTAGCTCATTTTCATCTTAACTTTTTGGGGGTATGCTAGGAAACTTATGGGGCCGATGAAAAATATTTGTTGTTGTTTTTGTATATATTAAATATAAAGTTTTACAAAATGTGCTCCTTAAGACGCTACGCACGAGCTACTTTACTAAACTACGAGGTCGATACCACGGAGTGCAAGAGACCATGACAACTCCGCAGTCATTAACAAAGAGAACGTGCAACTAAACTAAAATCAAATATACAGCTACAACAAATACACATGAACGATTTTTACTGCTTATTACTAAGGTTCGCTTCACTACGCATGTCGGGCTAACTTTGGGCAAGCAGGTCTTTCCACAAAATAAGTGAACTGGAGATTCGATTGCAGATTTTAATTTTGTTATTGTTGGGCAACTCATGCAAAATGAAAGTCAAGTACACCTGGCCAAGGTTGGGAATTTTACAGGAAAGAGAAAACAGGAATTACGGAAGTTAAAGATGATACCTCCGGAGATTTTCCAGGTTCTTTGCACATTCCAGTTTCAGTATGCAATTTCATGGACATCATTGGTGCTACATATGATGTATATTCACATGGTATGCTTATTCCATCATCTACAAAAAGTAAATAAATATCTGAAAAATCTTAGCAGTTATGATATATCTACACCGTTTGAATGGCTACTGTGGAGGAGCCATAAACCCAAGTTTTAAACAGTAGAGACTTTAACTTAGAGTTTGGCACAGAGTTTGGGCAAATCTGACAAGTGGTTGCTGATTTATTGAGAATACTAAATCAGTGGTTGCTTCAAAACGAGAGGATTTTATCGACGCGCTTTACCTTATAACTTGATAATGCTGAGGCACGCAATACACAAAACGGAGCGGCGTTGCACTGACTGTACGTTTTTCTTGGGTATAATCTTCAAGCAGGCTATTAGCAGCATTAATATTTTATAACAGATGACATGCAAACCTTTGAGAAAGTTCTGAGCACCATCCAAGCATTCAGGTGAAAGTTCGTTGTCACCAAATGAGCCAAGTAGCTCGCTAACCAAAATATCGGCCTAAAATGAAAAAATCATTTGAAATCATCTAAAATTTGATCATGTGAAAGAACTTACAATTCTGAATTGAAATTAATTCAAGTACAGAATCGATCCAGCAGATATTAAAAAACATTGGCATATCCTTAAATAGGACTTAGTTTCTAATTTTAGGCACTAAATTTCATGCATATAGCTGAATTTAAAAGCAATTTTCAATCGTTCAGATCACGTTCATGTTCGATCCCTTGCTTGCATGTTTCACAGTTTCAAAGTGAGGGCTTTACCATGTAAGAAATCAATGCTGATTCAAAATGATATGAATAACGTTTTTGTAGTAGAAATAACAGTTTCTTTGGCACCACAGGAATAAACAAGCACCCCCTCTCTGTCAAATTCTTGAGCAACTTGAAAACAAATTCAGCTTTAAACCTTTCAGATTCCATGGAAATTTATATTTTTTGTGCCTTTCAAACAGATACTATGGATCACCAAGTAAACAAACGATTTAACGTGCACTTAAGATGACAAAATATCTTGAAAACAATTCTAATCTGAAACGAATTTAAAGGAGCACGAAATGAGCCAAAGCGCAGGTGAATTATGTATAAATACCTTTTCGCAGGGGTTAAAATCTCTCATATCACTTGACACAACAGTGACACATTTCTTCCATTCTTCTACATTCAAAGTTTCCAACCTTGAAGAGAAAATGGTCAACAAATGACATGGAAACGTATCACAGTGTGTAAAAAAGATCAAAAAGTGAGTAAAGTAAACATCCCTCATTAAGAAGACTACTCCTCCTTCGGGGATCAAATTTGAATCATTTGAATCTGTGAAGTACCGTTGGTGCTATGAATTTTCAAAAATGGGAACTTTTTTCTGACTACATTGAATTAGAAATTTACCTGACTCAAGTCAGCCACTCTGTTGTGAAATTCTAACGAATTAGTGTTTACACTGAAACGTTTCATGCCGTTTTTCAAAATCGTATTCATTTGATGCCGGTTACGAAAACGTTTTAGTGTAAACGGATGGGCAAAACGGCATGATTGCGTACCGTTTTCATTTGAAAAAGGTATAGTGTAAATGGGGCCTAATCTTCGGGTAAATGATGTTAAAACTTACGTAACAATGGCATTTTGATTTTTCTCTACTGCATACATCTTAACTTTTCTGTCTGCTTTCTTGGCCGCTTCAAATGAAGCTCGTACTAACGGTCCTCTTCCAGCACCAACAACCATTATGATTCTGCAAATAAATCACAAAGTGAGTTATAAACAGGGACGTAACTGAAACTTATGTGGGTGTCGAAATTTTGTTCCCCAAACTTCCCCATTTTTTTTCAAGTACCTGAATTCTAACCGTATAACATTTGAAAACTGTTGATCATCAAGGAGTCAACACTTTGAATTTAAGGCACATAGTACTTCAAAGCAATAACTGAAAAAACATGTTCCTTCTTCCAGTTGAGACTGGGTGATAAGGACAATACAAAGAATAGGAAATTTGAGTGGCTGCTATTCCTCTGACTTTTTACGACCACAGAAAGTCGAAACGATCAGCCTTCCTTCGTTTCAAACACACAGATTAACCGAGAAATCCGTTGTGTTGAACTCTGACTGTTGCGGCCATTCAGATACGTGACAGACTGCCTTTAAAGAAGGCGAAACAATAATTTGCGCCAAACATTGCGATCCTCCGTGCACTTCTTAAGTTCGTTGGTGTCCTGCAATCAAGTGTCGCGTATCAGGGTGTCGACATGTGATTGTGTGGTCCACCTCTCCAGGTTGCCCCATGCTTCGGGATCCAGGTTACAAGGTGATGCACAGGAGATGCTTTGTCCCTGTATGCATGCCCAGCCAGTCTGAGTCTTGTAAACACAGCAACTTTCTTCAAAAGATAAGCTTTGATTACATTTCCCAAAAACTGGCCCAAATTGGAGCCTAAATTTTTACTCGGTCTGGCAAACATTGGAGTGTAGCATTTCCTCGCACACATTCTAAAGAGCAACCCACTGGCTATAAACAGGGTTCAATTCGACTAATCTACCAGATAGCATAAAAAAATTGATTGCTAAGTTGAAGAAAACACTAGAACTTGAGGCATAATGAATTACGAAATTCCTGTTCGGATGAATTATGTTGAAGAATAACCAGGAATCAAACAGATACTCAGAGTCTAAGAAAGAATCTGAAATAAGTTAAATTTTGAATTTTACTAGGATATGCACTAAATTCAGGTATATATCATTGTCAATACTGAAGAACCATCTTAACGACTTTTCCTTAGATGCATGCTTCACGAGCCTTCGTAACTAGTTATTAACCATACCAGTAGGAAATTGGATAAGCGTCAACAAGTCATGTGTAGTCCGAGATTTGGATTCAATCAAAGTTTCTTATAATAGTTTCGCAATTAAAGGGAATCGACATGGTTAAAAGCTGGCCCGGGTCAGGTCAAAAATATAATCTATTGTACTCGACAGCTTAGACGCATCCGGTTTCATTGTGCAGCTAAAGAAACAATGGATTTTTGGGCGTTTCTCTGGCCTATTTATAGCGATTATGAGATATACCTATGTCTATTCCCTTTAAAATTAAAAACTTACGTAGTGACCTCCTCTTTCCTTCCTTCTGGGACTCTGTCAAGCAGTGCTGTATAAATGGCCTGAGGAAACAAAGTTAAAAATTACGTGGGACGATTGGGTCGTAAACATGCGCAGATTTAGTTGTAGGTGAAAGGTGGGGCAGAATAGCTCCTTCATAGATTTAACATGAATAGCATATTCGTAGATTTAACAGGACTTGCTGTTAAATATGCAATATGTAAAAACGTATTTTATCCCAGTTGAATAAAATCAGTTCCTGTCATAAAGAAAGAAGATTTATTCATTTGCAAATTATGCAAGTTCACAAGCAAGAGCATTTAAAGACCCTGTGCTCCCCATGATCCCTTCTGGTCTGACTATGAATTTCATGCTGTATGAAAGAGATTATGACCTAGCAATCGAAAGGCTGCATAGTCGTTTCAACCTTCAAAAGAACGTTGTGAAGTCATCGCTTTGAACTCAAACAAAAGACCTTCCCAAAAATAGTGGAAGGATTAGGGAAGCCTTTTTCCTTAGAGCTTTTCATTTCCACATATTCTGTGGTCAATTGCGTTGTTTACAGTAACTGTGATGTTTGCTGCTTTGCGCGCATGCAAAGGATCATGGGGAGCAATGGGTCTTTAAGAACAATATTTTGCTAGTCACTGGCAGACAAAAAATGGCAAATGGCTGCAACAGGACATTTACAAAGGATAAATTCAGCTTTACATGTATGTTCGCTTACATTTACGGAGAAATTAAAGGGAATCGACATAGGTAAAAGCTGGCCCGGGCCAGGTTAAAAATATAATCTATTGAATTTAATAATTTCAACACGTGTGGCTTCATTGTGGAGCCAAAGAAATAATGGATGCGTAGGCGTTTTCTATAGCCTATTTATAGCAGCTACGAGATATAGCCATGTCTATTCCCTTTAAAATTACTGAAACCCTTCATGCAGTGATTCAGAAACTCTGTTTACGATGACCGTTCGTTAAAGCATACCAAACAAACCTATTAATCGTTCGACGCACAATTAAACACAGAACATAAAATATACTCAGTTGATTCAACAAAAGCACAAATGATTTATTCCAGGTTTGGGTGAAATCGACCACCCTTACGAAAAAACCCGTGTGTACCCCCATCGAGCATTGTTGGGCCATGACTACATATTTAACGAAGACGTAAAACCGTCTAACGAATTTTTGATAAAATGTGCTGCCCAGAAACTTGCCCAAAATGTATCAGAAAAGTTTCCCGTGTCCCACACACCTTGTGATAGGGCAAGACTTCCACTTCAACCAAGACTTTGAATCAAGCATCTCTGTTGGGAAACTATTAGCTATTTCTTGATTATTTATCTCAGATTGAATAAACTGTTAACTTGGAACGAAGATATTTCAAAACCAAGTTGAGACCTGCTAGATGAGTTGCACATTTGTTATGCGTTGCCACCTAATGGCAGCCGCTGTTAAGAAATGCACAGCTGTAGATTCAAGATAGCTTTAATTACCTTTTCATACTGCGAATACTTTATAGGGTCTTTCTCAAATACTTCATAAGTTTGCGATTCCAAGTTGTCCATAAGAGGCTGCAAAGTAGGGGAAGAAAGCTATACTATTAAAAGCCAAGTTCAATTAAATCAAATCATATCTAAAACAGTTTAAATTGACCGACAAGGTTTCACTAGATATATTGGAGTGAGGCTCAATCAGTAAGAGTGGGACACAATAAGTATAAAAAAAATTCAATTCTTTGACAAAAATTAAAGCCCCGTTGATACTGATCCGTTTTTACTCATAGAAACCGAGCTCTTTGTCCTCCCCGTTCACACTGCTCCTTTTCAGATAATCAAAAACGAATATCTTTCAATTGATGTTCACACTTTTTCCCAAAAACACACCTGATTGTCTCTTTTTTAAAACAAGGCTAGCAAGGCTTGTTGTTATTAGCGTATCAAAATTCCTCCGTTTTTTGTGCTCACATTACAGACATGCCCTTTGTTTAGCTCTGTCTTCATTCAGCTCCATTTTTGTCAACGTACTCATTCAGGTCAGTTTTTAGGGTGGATTAACGTGAACGCAAAGCCAAAAACGGAGAAAGACATATAAATTTTCGTGCAAAGATGGATTAGTGTGAACGGGGCCTAAAGGCTCATAAATTTTGCAATGACATTGGACAAATCAATAGAATGTTCAAAAAACACTCAAGTTCTGAAGGTCTACAGTGCCATTGCAAATAAAAGTATGTAGCTCTTAAGTTTCATGATGTCACAGCTTAAAACTAATAGAAATATAAAGCGATGTATATAATTCCAAGAATATTAATGACTTCAAAAATTGTCTCTCTGGAATGATAGCGAAGAACCTTAAAGTTGAATTCGAGCAGTCTATTGGAAAGAAAAGAACTAAAATATTTTGCTTGACAAACATGAAAGCGTTGTAACTGTTCACAGCCTATGCCAGCAGCTGTACTTTCACTATCGATAATTTTGAGGAATTACCTGCAATGGTGCCTGGAGATAATCCTCATATCCTTTAGCAAATTGGGCAACAGAATCCAGTGTGGGCTGTGTCTGCAGAGTAGAAAAACAACATTTAATAATCATTGAAAGAAGATCCAGGTATAGGAAGGTTGACACTTTTCATCAACTTTGTAGTTTAGACTTATGCGTTTTCATCCCTTGTTTCCCTGTGTTCTTTGATTTGCTGTTATCACTTGGTCAATGGCGACTGAAAAAATTATTCTTGAAAAGTGGGTCCAATTTAGGCCTACGTAGAATAATGAAATTGCTAGAATTTAGTTTTCAACCAAACGGGAGGCTCTATTTAGACTGTTGCTGTTGTTGCATATAAAAGACGGTTGATATGGCCTAGAGTTCTCGTAGGTGCGATGGATCTATTTTGTTTCTATAGAGGAAGATTACTGCTTGAAAGGCATATATTTTGTGATAAGTAGGTCCGGGAAAAATCATTCTTTGTACTTAAAGTTTGCTTTTAAATGTTGAAGCTCTTAGACTAGACTCTGAAGCGATTTTGTTTAGTGTGCGAAAACCATCCCTAGTGTAGACCACATCGAAAATGTGGGCTCACTTTTTCAGAGTAATGTTATGAGTCCCTTTTGACCAAATGATATCAGCAAATCAAAGAACGCAGGGAATTAAGGGACGAACGGCAAAGTCTAGTTATGGTTGTCGAAATTAGGGGCATTGCAAAACTATCAGTGCAACTGCTATGCTATGTTGATTTTATTTCACAAGACTGGCATCAAAATAAATTCCTCGTTTTTCATAGGAATTGGCTTCTATCAAGAGACTATGAAGTTGTAAATTTCAATCCTGGTTGCTTGGAAATCCCATCTCAGATTTGCTGTATTTCATATATAAGTCTCTGTTAATTGACTCATTTCAAATATTAGTCTTCAAAGAAGAATAAAGGTTTTTAGGCATTAAACTGTAGCAGAATGGACTAAAAATATTTACCACGAAAAGGTGATCCAGATATTGGTAATAAGCTTCGATGTTCTGGAACAAAATGATACATGAATTAGGAAATCAAAGAATCAATCGATGTAGCAATCATCAATCAAAAACCAATCAGTAATCAATCAAAGGATTTTTTCAAAGAGTAGGAAACCATGCCATCCGGATGACAAAGGAACAACAAGAATCGCAACGAAATGTATGTATGTATGTATGTATCGTTTGCCACAATAAAATATTTACAAGCTATTATAATAGATATAAAACAGATACAATACAGTGCAATGCAATACAATACAATACAATAATATATAAACTTAAAGGTTAAAAACATAAAAAGAAAACACCTCTAATTACAATGGCTGGGTTAGCATTGTTGGGGTCACGGTGACCTTATTTCCATGATGATCCCCTTAGAAGTACAGGTTTTTGGGGCACGTTATTGGAAGAAACAGCATAGAAAATATATCAGAAACAGGAAAAGTAGAGGGAAGAGGGGCATGAGGGAGACAGAGGATGACTTATCTAAACAACGTGAAAGAATGGACGAACATCATAAATGGAAAAGAACTCTTCATGCTTGTCAAGAAAGAGAAGTTTGGAAGAGCATGATAGTCGACGACATACAAAGAAGAAGAAGAGAGAAGAGATGCTGGTACAACAAAAAATACGAGAAAAGAAAAAAGGAAGGTGAAGGCTATCTTGATTTCATTCATATTCACTCTATATTACATTCCATAATTGCTGACAAATCGAATACAAGTTAGTGACAATTCAAGCTTGGTGACATTTTTAAGATATCAGTAAAGACAAATCCGATATCTAAGAAGACTAGGTCATGATATTTGTCATGCTATTGACGCCTGGAAGCAACATAGTTCTTCATCATCAGAATACAAAGTTTCGAAAGCGATGGACAATATTGATACGCATAAAGGCAAATAGCAACTAAAAGTGCAAGATTAAGACTCCTACGCAGAAAGGAAATGAAGGGGCGAGCCTGAATTAAGCAAGGATTAAAGGCCACCAAACGTTTGCAATTTCCAGGTCAAGATCTAACGCCATTGCAAAATATTAACAAATTTTCTCAAATTTGTTTTGACTGTGGATATTTAGTTTAAGATCTTATATGCATCAATTCTACATTCAGAGAAATAAAAGCTTCAAAAAATCATAACAAACTTTCAACAGCAAAGACTTCCAAAAATTTAAGAAGCCTGTTACATTTGCAGACCTAAGCTTCTCAGAGGCGGATTTACGGGGGGGGGAGGCAAATGGGAGCAGTTTCCCTCCCTTTGTAAGCAAAATTCTGCTTGGCACCCCCCTTTCAGGTAAGAAATGCTCGCCTTGTAACGACGCAATCCATCAGGTTTATTCTATTTCATACAAAATGTACGGAGAACACTAGAAACAGACATTATTTCGAAGAAAGACTGACTCATTTTAGCCAAGATGCAGTTCAAAAATTATCACGCGCCTTAGGCGTGGATTCAATACATTCCATCCTTGGCGCCCTCTGCTGCAAGTTGCTATTCTTTCAATCTTAGGCTGGATCCACCAATGGAGTGTCTTAAAAGTGCGTGTACCGGCCTGGATAATAACATCTTTAGTTTATTCTCTAAATCGAGATCTGAAGTTTCGGTTTATCTCGCATTTTACATAAGAGAAGCATGCTTAATCAATAAATCAATCAATCAATAATCAATGATCAATCACAAAATAATGATTACGGAAGAAAACAATGAAATCAAAGGCACTGATGGATCTCACAATGCAGTCCATGACATACCTTCATTTGGGGTGTACCAGATATGATAAATTGACAGTTCAGCTGAAAAGAGACAACAGGAAAGTTTGATTCCATCTGGAAGCAACAACAAAATAAAATCCATTTACATTATGTCCAGAAAATACGGTATCCCAATTCTAACGCGTACTTACTGTATTCTAACGCCTATTGCAGTTTTGCAGGAAAAAGACTATAACATGTACAATTTCACTCTACCGTAAGTCCTCGAATAAGCCCCCGGGGGAATATTTCACAAATAAACTTTTGGGATGGGGGTTTATTCAAGGGGGGCCTATTCGAGGAAGGGGCAAGCAGCACCCAAAAATATTACCAGGATTAACTTCCTTCTTTCACTTGAGGCTGGCCAGTATGCTTAAAACAGCAAGTGTATTGGGATATATTGTTTCCGAGGCAATAACTAAGCCCGAGTAAGTTGAATAAAAAAAAACACCAAGGTACTCAGTCAGAAATGACCACCAAAAGACTTTGCTAAAATAGCAAACAGTTTTTTATCAAGAGTTATCAAAAACAAAAATATTAAGCCACCATGGGGGCTTATTCGAAAGCAGGAGCTTAGTTCGTAAAAATGTTTCTAGGTGGGGCTTATTTCGTAAAATATACTTTTAGGTGGGGGCGTATTCGACGGGGGGGGGGGGGGCTTTTCGACAGTGGAAGTGGAGGCTTATTCGAGGACTTACCGTTTGTAGATTCATTTATTCCTATTTTGACACTTGAAGATAGAATATTTCCATTTTTTAAGGTATCTGCCTAGTTATGATTACCTTGAAAAGGCGTCTAATGTATTCTTGCATCTGTTTCGACAGTACAGGATATCCTAAGCGAGAGATGAAAAAATATTGTAAAGGAATCACTTTGCCTATGAAAAAAAGCAAAAGTTCTCGAACCACACATGAGCTGCAGCCACACCTAAAACTTCAATTAGCCTTCTCCTCAAGTTGAATTTACACCCGAAGCGTTTAGTCTGGGGTGACTTTGACACATTCTGGCTAATACTGAAGCACAGTGACCCAATGGCTGATGCATGAAGCCACGCCGAAGTGCTTTGGTCAATAGGACAGAGTTGGATAGATGCAAATTTATTACGAACGAGGGCAATCTAGCTTTATGAAAAAACAAATATAGCTGCTGGAAATACATGCTAAAACCTTGGGGACGGCAATAAAAACACATTGATAAAGAAATTTCCTTGCAACCAAGGTTTCACAAACAAGTCTACTGCACAAACATAGGTAAAGACTTGGTGGACTGATTACAGTCGTCCTAGTTAATGCTAATACTTCAAGAGGAGCAGCGAAAGTCGAGATTGTTGTGATAAGCCCTGGTTTCACGCTGAAAAATTTGGAAAATAGGTCTTGTACTGATTTAATCCTGAAAAATATTCTGAAGTTCTGAAAAATTCTGAAGTTCTGGTGTCCTGAAAAAAGTCTGAAACATTCTGCAAAACTGGTGGTATGACCCGACTTTATTCGAAACTGACCTTTCTTGTTTGCCATAAATACTTTAGTTGGAATACAAACAGCCTTGATGGGTTCTGCAAACCATCGATCGAGTTCTGTATCAGTTGGTAGCTTCCTGCTATTTAGCTCCAAAACTACAAAAAAATGAAGCAAATGTGAATAGAACAAAATTTCTGCAGGAATCAACAACATTTTCGTTTTTTTATGTAACAAAATCTCAAACAGAAAAATGGAAATATTGATTGGACAAGTTTCTGCCAAACTTCTTCTATCATCAGTTGCTTGTTATTAACAGGGCTCAATAAAATTTTTTCCTTCCTAGTAGCAAGCTCAGCACTTTCGTTTCTTCTTACACAATTCCTTCTTTTTTCCCTACATACTACCCCATTCTATCTCGAATCTTTTCTCTCTTTCTTTTGCTTCCTTCTTTTCCCATTCCTTCCATCTCGTTTTCCTTCTTTCATTTTCCCCTTTCTTCCGTTCGTCTTTCCTTTCTTCCTTCCTGGGAAATTTGAGCATTTCAGCTATCTTCCTACTAGCGCTGCTACCACGCTACTTCGTTTTTTGAGCCCTGGTTATTAGATATCTGAAATCATTTTTCTTAAAATCTTTGCCTGAAAATAAGCAATCAACAAAAACAGCTAGGTTAAAGAAAGCCCATACTTCTCATGCATTTACATTTATGCCACTGTGGTCTAGTTAGGCCCGTTTTATAAGTCGTGCCGCGCCGCACCGAACCATAGAAATTTGAGTTCGACTGAGGTTCGACTTAGAGCGCCTCTTCTGTTTTATAAGAATAAAACTTTTGCCGCGCTGTGCCGTGCCGAACCATAATGATGAATGCGCATAATACTGACTTAAGAAAATTGTCTTTTTAATTTCATATGCTATTGACATTATTGAAATAATTACAGTTCTTTTATGCACGTGTGAGTATGATGTGGCAAGGCGCGACTGAAATTGGTTTAATAAGTCGCACCGGGTCGACCCAGTCGAGAGGCCTTTGGCATATGGTTCGACTTAGTCGAACCAAGTGTCAGGTTGGTTTTATAAGAGTCGCGCCGTGCCGAACCAGGCAAAATTGATCGAGATTCACTCGGTTCGGCACAGCGCGGCACGACTTATAAAATGGGCCTTAGTGGTTAAGACGCTGTCCCAAAAAGCAGGATACCCGCAGTTTGACTCCCGGTAGTGCTAAGTTTTAATTTTCTGGATGTATCTGATAACTTCTCATGCATTTTTCCACCAACCGCGACGATATACTTTAATGATCACAACTTTATAGCTGAATGTAACGGATTTTTCAGATCTTATCCCGATGTTACCAACACGATTTTTCAAAAAGACACAATGAGCTTTACCTAAACCAATTTTCCTGTTCTGGTCGCACAACAATCGTATCTGGTTCCACCTAGAACAAGAAATGAAATACTGACCTTCTACAAATCTAATTTACACTTTTTATAGGCATAATTTTATAAGAAGTCCGATCTAGAAATGCTTAAAAGGCAGTCTGTCACGTATCTGATTGGCCGCAACAGTCAGAGCCCAACACAGCAGATCTCTTTGTGAAGCTGTGTCCAAAACAAAGGAGGACAAATTGTCTTGACTTTCTAGGGCCAGGGAAGTCCGAGAATTAGCAGCAAATCAAATTTTCTGTTCTTTGTATTGTCCTCATCACCTAATCAAATGCATGACAGACTGCCTTTAAGATGTCGGATAAGGTAACATGAGTATGAGCAGCACTCTTGATTAAGCAAATCACTAGATTTCCCAAACACCTTCAAAGATTTGCTCAAGCCTGATGACCAAAACTTTGCAAGTATAAATTGACAAGAAACGACATTTAACCTAAACCTGACACATTGTTGCCAATATCTGGTTACAAAAATATCCAACATCTTTTTGTTATTCGATATTCACTCATCCAAATTTGGAACCACCAAAGACCAGAGCTTAGTAAAAATCAATGAAGGCCTTCAAAGTTAGACCAAGACATCAATTAAGTAGAAAGAAATATGAAGCAATGCAGAATTTCAAGAAGCATCACATTGTTAAAACATAACACAGTCATTTTGAGCATAAATGAAACTGTGGTAAAATTTGGTAGGCTGAGAGGAAATGGTCTACGAAAATCTACAAAATTTACAACAATTCTAAAATCTTAGAAAGGAAATTTGTTAGATTGTTTCCTTCAACTTACCAGTGCCATGTATCATTGTGTCCATCCCCATGAATCTGCCGCTCATCAACCTAAAAGTTGATATACCATAAAGGAATTAAATGAATAAACCATCAGCTTGGGCGCAGGAAGGACAAAATTACTTTCAGCAATGTAAATATATTTTCTCTTCATAGATTTGCTAACACTCAAGGGATAACTCAAACAATAACTGCTGGATATACAAATCTTTCAAATGATGTTTTACAAGACATTGTGTCAGTTGGTGATGACAATTTACAAGACGATCCCAGTAAAAATATGCATCTCTTAACTCTGTGTTATATTCATAAAACTGGCTACTTTCAATAGCCAATGCTCAAGTCACACAAACACCATCTCTCTTTTAGCAAGTGCAAGTTTGGTGCTCTTTCTCTGGTAGTATCGCATAGCGCAATGTTCGTATATTCTGTTCTATGTTACCATCACATAGTCATTGTTTTTTGTTCCTAATGGTATCATTGTTATAGTAGTAGGGTAGAGTATTTTGTAAGTAGTGTAGTTAGTAATCTGTTTTGTAAGTTTTTAATGGGCGGCAGAAAAAAAAATTGCTGCTAAAACTAGCCTTGCACTGAAACTTGACTTCCTGAAATAATAGAGAATAAAAGCATAGGACTCAAATCCTTAAAAGGTGGGTGTAAAATTCTATTACACTTTTCTTTGAAGTAAATGGCTTGGAAGGAAATTAGGGTACTTTGCTGTAAATTTGTCGTGGAAATCTTTTGATATCTTTGTTAATTTTGAATTCTTTCAGTGATTCACCCTGTAAGTACATATGAAGTTACCTGTAAATCACGTCTAATGAGACAGTGGTCCCTCTCTTTGGCTTCAGATTTTATTGGCACTTGTATCCAAATCTAAAGAGAAACCACCACAGTAAATTACTTGTACTCTAACAATCAGAATCTATAAACAAGCAGAGCAAGCAGGACCGTCAAGGGCCGACTCTTTTTTAATCATCCAATGCCTTCCATGGCCCACCAAACCTGTTAAGCTCATCTGGTATTATATGTCCAGGATGGCTTCAGCATAGTTTGAAATGATTGATGCAAAATAATATCACATAAGAGATCGTCTCCAAATATTCGTATTAAATTGGTATAGGGAATTCGTAGCATTATACGATATTGATATGATATTCTATAAACTGCATACGAATTAATTCGTATCGTCACCTTTCAGAATTCGTATAAATTCATGTACAATTCGTATGTGATTCGTATGCAATTCGTATCAAATTCGTATACGAAATTCGTAAACACAATTCGTATCAAAATCATATAAGCAATTCGTATAGACAATTCGTGTCAAAATCGTATCAAATTTGTATCAAATTCATATCATAGTTCATATAGAAATCAAACAATTCGCATACAATTCTTATCTCTTGTGTGGCTGTATGAATTAAATCGTATAACACCTTTCACGCATACGACTGAATTTGTATCAATTCGTATAAACACTATACGATAATTTGCAGATGATCCCTAATTTACCTGTTGGAGATGGGATCCAAGAGCAGAGCTATTCAAAACCTGACCCAGTTGGATATTATCAGGCCTTTTCAGCTTCAAAATCAGAGATGGAAGACTGAGATGGCAGGCAAATGATATCTCCTGATTCAGAGCCTGGAAAATAACAGATTAAGAAGTATACATATCAGTTATTCAAATCTATTTGAATATGTCTGGCATCAAATAAATTAATAGTCCATTTGCAGAGGAATTTTAATATGTTTTACAGCTCTTCTCAGTTCTTCTCCTGTTCTTGTGTCTGGATGGTTTGTTAGCTGGTTCCCCAGTGACTTACAGTATCCTTGAAGCTACATCTCTTCAAAACGAAAACAATCTTCCTATTGAACAGTAGACCTATGTTTTGTCACTTCTAGTCTCATTTTACTCATGCGGTCAAAGTTAAGCAGAAGAGGTCGTGTCTGTTTGAGGTCATGGGTATCAGGACTATAGTAGTAAGAATCGTACAAGTCATCAAGTTACCTTCAAGGAATTCTTTTGGAATTGTTCATCACTAGATTCTACATCTATCCAAGGTGATATCTTCCCAACAATAAGGCTGCTCCAGTCTGTGAACAAAGCAAAAGCAAATCATAAAGGCTCCATGCATCTCTGTCCCATAACTTCAAAGACTGAGAAAAGGTTTCACAACTAATGTCGCGTTCAATTCCTACCCTGACCATCCCCCCCCGGGACACCCCCGGGCATTTGCACAGAAAATATTCCCGGCCCCCGGGCATTTGACAGTCAATCTTTTCCCGGCCCCCGGGCATTTGACAAACCCAGGGATATTCAAAATGTGTACAGTATTTACTGTATAGGAGCATGAAACTTTCATTACAGTAGTTTCGGCTTTCAGGTTTCGCTATTTTTGGGAAAACACTTCTGAATTCGAACACGGGAGATCTCCGCATTTTTGGTTTCCAATTTCGGCATCGAAACATGGTCTTCGGAAGCTTACTTGATATCCTGAATGATACAGGGTTTAGGAGCCGTTAATGTTTGTTGAACGATATCCCAGACTTCAGATTGCGTCTAAGGTAGTATTTGGAATGCAATAGGCTACTGTACATCGTTTTCTAGATATTGAGGAAGGCTGAGGAAGAGCCTTGCAGTCGCAAGAACATTCTTTTGAATTACCCAGTTGTATTGAACAAGAAGTTCAGTTTTGTTCTTTTGGAAGTTTCTTTAATTGTTACAGTTCTGTTCCAGTTGTTATACCCTGTGAGTTTATTTCTCTGAAACACATTCTTGACAAATTTAGATTGTATTATATTTCTGAATGTGGATCTTCTATTGCGTCGTTTGAATCAGCAATATTTTAGAAAGTGTTAAAAGTATCAGAAATCCTTCGTGTTCCTCCAGAATACCGAATATTAAAACAATTAACAACATCGCTGACTATAACTTTTATATTTCAATGGACGGGTTGATAGCAAAATTGCCCACCCCCGGGCATTTGACAGTCAATTTTTTCCCGGCCCCCGGGCATTTGACAGTCAATTTTTTCCCGGCCCCCGGGCATTTGACAGTCAATTTTTTCCCGGCCCCCGGGCATTTGTGCGCAAAAATTTTGTTGACCCCCGGGATGCCCGGGGGGGGGGGGATGGTCAGGGTAAGAATTGAACGAGACATAAAACCAGAATATGACCTAATAAAAGGATGGTCAGCAGACACCGCTTGTGGGCTGAAACATGAATAAACCTGAAGGTGAAAAACTATTTCAGGCTCAGCGATGCTGTTCAACCTAGAAAGGATCCTTAGTATATTAGTTGACAGGGAATGTTCTGCTTTTTGGGGTATATATTGTGTTTGCTTTGCCTTTTTGTCATTGGGTATCAAAAAGGTAAACATTTTCCAGGAGCTGGTCAAGCCAGGGAGAGAGGGGTGGGTACTTTACAGAAGCTAGTTGTTGCTTCAATGTTGCTCAACTTAATTTTCCACATTCTGGATCATACATTTCACTGATCTTTTCTTGAGTCTAAGAGAAGTATTCTGGAAAAGATGAAGAAACAGTTTTGTGTGGTGACAACAGCACAGATGACTGTTAAGTGCCCCCACCCCCTAAGGTTTTGAAATAGCCTTTCAGCATAACTAGAAAAATGATCAATGGCAATGCATTTCTATAACTATCAAATTCAATTCAATTCAATTCAATTCAACTTTTTTCATAGAATACAGGACTAAAAGCTATTACAAGTATACATGAAAAGATCTGTATCCTAAGCGACCAAAGAAAAGCATAGCTTATCTAGCTTTGGCCGCGAAATTAAAAAGCAAAAGGTAAAAGAAAATATAAGGATGTATAGAAAATTACAGCATTGTCAAAATAGATATACATGGATGGAAGATCAGTTGTTCATAAAGTGATAAGTTTGAATTTAAGTGTTATAATTATTTATATTTCGCTATTTTAAACTCTTTAAGGCTAGCAGTGAACTTTTTTATTTTGGTGATGTTTTTTATCGACTTTGGAAGATTGTTCCATAATCGTGCACCTTTGTTTCTAAAGGTTTTATCTCCCCAGGTTTTCGACGATTTATATATTCGATAATCCATCGTCTGCCTTGTAGTATATTTGTGTAGACCCTCATTTGTTGTAAAATAGTTTTGAAATACATCAGGCAGTTTATCTCTGTTATATTGCACGTGATGCATTAGTTTTAAGATGTTTATTTCATACAGATCTGCTGTTTTTAATATCTTTAGTTCTTTATGAAGTAGATTGGTGGAAAACATATGGTCTTTGAAGTTTATAATTTTAAGTATTCTGTTTTGCAATATCTGCAATTCCTTTAGATACTTATTTGCTGCTGAGCCATATATTTCTAGGCCATAGTTGATCTTAGACGAAACTAAAGAATCAAATAAGATGATTAGACAATCTTTAGGTATGAAGTGTCTAAGCTTTGCAAAGAGAGATGCAAATTTAACGATTTCACTCTTAATCTTCTCAACATGTTTACTCCAGGTTAGTTTAGAGTCAATTTTAAGTCCAAGATATTTGATGTCTGTGGCTTCTTTTATGTCACTACCCATGGTTATTTTTATGTCATGATCATTTTTCATGTTTCTATTGGGACTGAATATACAATAATTCAAGTTCCTATGAGGTCAAGAGACTTCATCCAGATACTTTGAGACTCCCATTTTTCTGTGTGACGCAGTGACAGTAGTGCATTTCGTAGTAGCAAAAAGATAGAATCATTGTCAGTGATTGCTTCACAATTCTCTAAAACCGCCATCAGCCACTCTATGACCTCGAGTCTTTTCGTCAAAGCAAATCAATGGTGGTATGAGCTACCCAAAACAACTGTTAATAAACAAACATTAAATTGAATTTGGCAATGGTATCTCAAAAATTTGCAGACTTTCTTTGGGAGCCCATAAAATTGACAAACCCTACAGTGGGGTAAAGTGGATACATTTATGGCTAAATGGGCATAGCAAAAAATATGGGAATAGATTTTACAAAAATTTTGACATTACATTTAATGCAAACATTTGCTTGAAGCTGTGGATGTTGGTTGAACAGTTCACACCATTTTCAAGCGATCAACATTACCCACTGTACAGAACCTTCCCATTTTAACGTTGTCGATGACCCTAATCATTTAACCAAATACTGGTAATCTTTGAGAAGCAACTGAAGTCTTGTGACATTATGAATAGTGTGAATTTTTAAAAAAACATTGCACAGTACCTGATCCAGGAAGAAGCAGATCTGATCTTGTGAATGCACCTGGCCTTGGAGGAGCATCCTTTTCAAATTCTCTCTTGAATCGAGGATGTGCAATTGGAGCACAGATAAAATCAAACCTGAAAGAAAACACACAGTTCTCAATAAACTAAATCTGCAACACATTAACCCTATCTGACCTCCCTCGTACATTTTCATTTATACATTTCTCCCTGTTTGCTGGATGCCTCAGAGATTTAGCAAGTTTAACTTTCTATCATATAGCAATGAAACAGTAGCAATTTCGGTGTTCTATTTTTAGCCTTGTCTCCATGGTAACCAAGTTTTCGTGCACCACTCTGATAAAAATATACATTGTAGCTTCTTTTAATCCTTTGAAATTGGTCCAATAAAGTCTAAACTATGAATTTACACCTATTTTGATCTGTATATTTCATTTCTACACATACATTAAAGTTTTACGACCTTTTAACACACTTTCATTTTTATGACGTCATATGACATCATAATATTAATTATGCTCTAGCAACAACAACAACAATGCTAATTAAACCATTGTTTCAAAAATTCATTGTTTGTATAATGAACAACCTGTGTGCCAAATTTGATTGCCATATCTCAAGCAAGAACAGAGATAAACAGGGGGGTGGAATCCGCCCCCCCCCAGGCATTGAGTGTTTCAAATCACCTAGGTCAGATAGGGTTAATTTTGGTCAACATAACCAAAAGGCTTCATGAAGAGAAAACAACCAATGGCAGAGCCAGACGAGGATATTGAGGGGGTAAAAATTCAAAATTTTAGGCTAGGAGTTAAATGGTATGCCAAAGTACTGTTATTACATTTTTCCGATATACTTTTAGCCAAATTTTTGGAAGTAAGGGGGTATTAAACCCTTTTATGACTTTCCCCTGCCTCTGTCACTAAAAACAACCAAAGTTCTGTTACAGTGATGAAATAAGAATGTTTACAATTCTTACCAGGCCTTGTATCTACCTGTATCTATTATGTGCTTTGCAGCTGCAGGCAAGTATGGAATGTTCGATTTTCGTGCGCCGGACGGATATTTATACCTAACGTTGTGTGTGCCAGGAACCCGGAGATTTATACCTAACGTTGTATTACACCAACATAAAATCGCATTCTGTGCGCCGATTTGTGCGCCATCAACTAATGCTGTGCGCTGGACATGTCCGGCGCACACACCTTTCATTCCATACTGGGCTGCAGGAGATTTAGAATGGATAACTATTGTGGAACTGGCTAAAACTTGCACACAAGTAAAATTTTTGTGTTCTTTGATTTTTGGTCATGCATCGCATTTGTTGTTTCACACAGACTTAATAATTAAATCAATTTTTCACCTGCTGAAACTATCAAATTTACTGGGAATACTGTGCCTGGGCATTGCAGAAACAGTATGGTTAAACGCAAACCTTCCAGCCCAAACTGCAAAATTAGCTTTTATGAACCATAATCCTTAAAATTTACATGCACCAAGTTGGAAAATTTGCATTAGCCTATGTAAAAAGCTAGAGAACTAATGTAAAAATGCTGCGAAAGTCACAAAATTAAGAAATAACATTTTGATTATTAAATTTCTCTAAATTTTAATGCTCATTTGTTATAATAAGGTGTGTAAAAAGCTAGCAAGCAGTTCATCCATCTGAGTAGCATGCTTTTTCCACTCTGACACCTCAGTTTGATTTTATGAATGCAGCAAATGGGCAACCATCATGGCAGCAACTGAACTCCTCATCCATCCCGTCCCTTCCAGCATCCAGCGTCAGTTGATTGAGACTTCTAATAGACTGAGCTAGTTTGCAAGGGTGTGGGACATGCATTCATGTTCCTTGTACCACCATAGTTACCGTTCATACTTACCCTGACTGGTTTGCCGTTTGGAGTGCAATTCTTAGGTCAGGAACACAAAATAAATCACGACCACACGAGACATGTGCACTGGCTGAGTTCGCCATCTTGGAAAAGCAAACGACAAAAGTGACTTTCCGGCGAAACCGAGGCAAGGAAGACTGAAATCGAGGTAGCAATGCAATGGCGGGCGACGAGAAAGTTGCAGCGATTGGTTAGAAAAGGGTTACAAACCAATGAATTTCTCCATGTTTGTGAACTTTGGAGCAAGGCCATTCATACGAATTCCAACGACCAGAGCTCTGCATTGTACGAGACATGTTTGGAATGACATTGGCAGTGAGCAGAGCCCAGATTCACCCAAAAATGACGATGGGCCTACTGGGCCTAAGCGAATACCGTTTGAGTTGCAGGACAAAGACAGCCAAGGCCTTTTGATTGAGAGTGAAATTGAAGAGAGTTTTATCAAAGGCAGTGGCCCAGGAGGCCAGTCAGTTAATAAATCAAGCAACTGTGTGCAGCTGAAGCATTTACCTACTGGAATTATTATAAAGGTTAACAGCCTCTTTTTGTTTTGAATGAATACTAGATTAACCTGTGTGCAGTCTGCGAGCCAGTCTGTAGAAGTGTGGCACTTTTCAACAAAATCTCTTGTGGACCAGGCTGGAAAACAGATGTGATCTGGCCTACGTGCAAAAGCACAAACCACACCACAGGGCACAAACCATAGTGCCAAAGGCCCACATCAGCTAAATAGCTTTGATATATCTTGCTTGGGTTAACAAATATATAAATGTTACTAGCCTGCTTGCTCTTTTCACTCCCCCGAGAACCCGAGACCCCCAATAAAAGCCCGTTTTGTCCCGTGTACTACATCATATCAGAAATTACAGCTCCCCTTACCGTGGTTTCAATCCATGCTAAATTTTAATAATTTTTTCCACTCGTGATCCTTTTCTCATAAAAAATAATCTTATTCTAGTGCCATCAGACAAGATCACTCTTTGAAAACAGAAAACTTGCAAGGAAGCTTCTATTTGAAAAGCTTGAACATATCAAGAAAGGAAATGACAGCAAGTTAGGCAAAGAAATTCAAGAAAATAAGAAAAAATCTGCACAAAGCAAAAGACGACAAAGAATCAGAGAACAAGCAAAGGCAAATTCATTCACACTTGAAAAGATAACTGAAAAGGATTAAAGAAGAGATGGCATCAAAGTGTGTATTCCCAATCATCAATGGACAGGTGTCAAGTTTAGGTGAATAGTGTGTGGTGCACAAAACAGTTTCAACTTTTGAAAGGTCATGATAAATCATTCACAAGGCCTGTGTCAATGACTGATGATGTATATGTGCAAAATCCAAAATACCACGCAGCAATTTTTGTTCCATTTTCTATTGGCTTGTTTCCCAAATTACCAGTGATTTTTTATAATGTGGTTGAAGTCGTGCAACGAAAACATTATTGATAAAATTTTCACAAGAGCATTGAAAGGAGCTGCAAGAATATCATGTTTTCTTTTTCAAAAATCAATTCAAATTATGTTCAACGCAAATTCATTGAAAAGAAATTTGGGTCTGAAATTCGTTATTTGGTTTTTTAACTTTGAATCCGTAATTTCTTACCAAAATAATTTTTTAACTCTTGACATACGTGAGATTGCGTGTAAAAGGCGTCTTAAAGTGCAAATGTATTTGAGAGAGACAATTATATATCTCCATCTTTAGCTTATCTCTGTTAAGGAATTTTCAAAACTCTGTAAGGAATTCTTCTCAGTGCCAGGACTTGAAAACAATTATTCACAATGGTAAGGTCATTCTGTGCAGTTGGCGCAAATGACTCTACATTCAATATTAATTGGCGGATACAAGGTACTTTTCTACCAAAGACAGAGAGGCATGAACGGGTCAAGACTCTCTGCGATGGTGAATATTTTCTGAAACTAGACATATTAAGGTATGTGTTAACAACTGTTGTCAGCGATGAATTTGAAATAAGAAATGCAAAGTATTTCGAGGTCCAACTTTTATCGCTGTTTTCCAAATGTTAATTGAATCTAAAGATTTTCGAAAACACTTTGCCCCCTTATTGCACGCCCTTTGTTGCAGCGATGGTGACGTATCCATGTGAAGATCTTGCGAGCATTTGGACTTTGTGCAAAATGTTCCCATTTACAGAAATTATATTCCGGTTCCAAAGTTCACGATATTGCCAAAATCTTCCGGACATCTGTTATCTTTGTATTCCAGATCTTTACGAAAACACTTTGCAGATCTTTACGAAACAAGATCTCCTCCGTGTAAAAATCTTACTAGCACTTTAGACTTGCCTAAGTCGTATTGGGCAAGTCCACAAGCACTAGGAATTAGTGCAAAATGTTTCCATATACAGAACCCGGGGGGGGGGGTACATGACTTGCGGATGGACGGGGGTCTGCCGCCCGGTTCAGGAAGGTACCCTCTTCTAATTACCGAAAGTTGCCGTCATACCCACTTTTATGATGAATTTTGGCGGAAACCACCCATTTTTTTGCTATTTTCGCCAATTTCTGGATAACCCACCCTTGTCTATGGAAAATCTGCGGAAAAAGGGACCCTTGTTTAGAGAATTTGGGGCCCAAAAACCCACCCATATGGGCGGCACATACCCGTACCCTCAACATGTTATGTACCCCCCCCCCCCCGGGATACAGAAATTGTATTCCGGTTCCAAAGTTCACGATGTTGCCATGATCTTCGGGACAACTTTTATCGCTGTTTTCCAGATCTTAATTGGCCTTAATTGGATCTAAGTATTTTCGAAAACACTTTGCTGCAAAAGAAACGAGATCTCCTCCATGTGAAAATCTTACTAGCACTTTGGAATTGCCTAAGTCGTCTTTGGGCAACTCCACGAGCACTAGGAATTTGTGCTGTTCATTTACAGTTCACAACGTTGCCAAAATCTCCAGGTTGCAATACGCTGTTTGTAGGGTGAAATTTGATCTGATGAAATTTCGGCCTGGAAACAGCTAATTGCAACCCGGAAGATTTTGGCAGCATCGTGAATTTGCCGTTGAAAAATCATGTCTATGGTGAAAAAAAGTTTTAAGTAAGACCAGAACCATGTCCATCTAACTGCTCTGGTTGCGAATCCGCACCAAAGTAACTCCCAAAAATCCACCAACATCTCTGCAATCGTACAACCAAAGTCAGTAGAAAGGACCATAGTCCTTTTCTTTCACTTATGGTACAACTTATGAGTGTTTCGTTTGTTTTTCTACGAGGTTCCATGGGCGTAGGGAGAGCTAAAGTTTAGGGGGGCTGCCCGATAAAAAATCTATTGTTCACCAAAATTTCGCCCGACTTAAAGCCGATTTCCTGCCCGATTGTGGCCAATTTCTGCAAATTTTTCCAACGCTGGAGGGGCTGCAGCCCCCCAGCCCCCTGTCTCCTACGCCTATGCGAGGTTCAATGGTTCAATCAAGAGTCCATCTTCAAAATAACACCTTCATTTTGAGAAAAGTAGTGGAAAATCTCTGTGACATGGCCATGGCCTATCAAAAATACTCCAACATCGTCGTTTGAGAAGAATTTCAAAGAATAGATACAGTGGAATTTCTTAGAATAGATACAGTAGTATTTAAAGACGCTGCGTCACGCCTCGTTGATGTAACAAACCCAACCGGTACCAATAATACCCTGTTCCACTATGTCACATCCTTTGTCACGTCACGTCCACATTGTCACATCACACCTAGTATATACCGCAACCAACATCGCCTAGGACCCTCCCAAGACCGTGAAGGCCACTGCTCTTCAACCTTCCCAAAATAAGCCTGAAACTTGTACTTCTGCTGTCTACGCTCATCTATCAATCCATGCACTTTAGTGTCAATGATCTGAACAGAAAAGTTCTAAAATCTTTATAAAAAGTGTTCGTAGGATAACATTTGTCTATTTGTGTTTTGTTTTATAGCCCTTCATCAAGGTGCCCTCAAATCTGAAACCTAACAAATGGAAAAGGAAAAAAGAGAAACGTACCTCATTACAAATTTTAGGTTTATTAGATACTAATAAAAAATCCTTGTGACCTAAAATGAATATTTACAATAAAGGAGGAAGTCCTTATGTTTTAGTATACACACGTTTTTTATAAGAAACTTGGATCAGGCCATAGTACTAAAAGTTTCTTAATTTAACATGAAATTTTGTCCATATTAGTACTAAAAGTTTCTTAATTGGTTTCTTATTTTTTGAATGCATGAATTGTCAATGTGGTCGCTAACACTGCTGCAGATATGTTTCTTGATATTTAAAACATCATATAGGAATAAACAGTGTTCTATTATGTTGAAAACACAAATGGCTGACAAATGGTTAGATAATAATGCCCAATGATAAAGGTTCAACGATCTGTTTTGCTATAAAATTTATGCTTTTAAGTTTGAAAAGTTTCTTAGTTCTTCTCACACATAGTACTAGAGTTTCTTAAAATTTTGGCCATCTTACTTGTTTCGTATAAAGCAGTTTCTCATAAAAAATCATGTATAGACATAAACCTAGCATACAGCCACTCAGCAAGCTTTTTTGAAATTTTCATTAAGTTCCAAGACTCTATGACTGCAGCACTCGTTGACCCTGTCTCCATCAATCCGTTTTCATATACAAACATTTTGCAGAATTTGTTTCAAATTAGTGAAAATGCCCGTGAATAAGAACGGTAAATGTTTCACACCACCAATTTTGCGTTGCTGTAAATCTCACCATAATAATTCATGTTCCGCGCATAATAATTGGACTGCACACGGTTGGTTGAAGTCATGTCTAGAAGCACGATTTGTTATCTGGAAAGAATTCTACAAATATTAACTCTTTCAAAGTTATTGAAATTCAAATCCACCTATAGCCTGAGTCACAGCCTATGGGCTTTTCATCCTAAGAAAAAACGATCCCGTTTCAGACAATACTTTCAGACAGAGGCCAAGTTGCGCGGTCAAGCAGGTGGCTGCGAGACCGCGGAAGACGCAGTTATTTTTCTGTTTTGTGGTGCGAACGCACATAAGTACAACAAGGAACTTCTGATATCCAACGAAAAGAGACGCAATCACAACGTGACAAGCAAGATTCAAGTTGAAGGTATTGACAAAGCTGCTTGCAAGTATCCAACGAAGATGATGTTTCTCGCAGTTTCTACAGTTTTGGCGATTTTTGGAACGAGTAAGTGTGCTTTTAACAAACTATTACTGTCTCCGTTCAACTGGATTGCAGAACGTGCATGCAGAGAGAGCAGAAAACAGGTTGTAATCAGAGAACAGTGAGTCAAAGATTATGCCTAGAGCCAGACTTGCTTCCAGAAACTCTCCCAACATGTCTTGAATTTATTATCATAACGGAGTTGAAACGTTCAAGTTTAGCTATATTTAGGCTGAGTAGGACGAACAATGCCAATAATTTAAGCTGTGTCTCATGTTGCCAGTTCAGATTTCTCCATCTTTAGGGACCTTTCAGAGTCCTTCAGCAGAAACTTGTTGCAGAAACTAAATTTAGTATCAGGCGCCGGAATAGTAGGAATAGTCAAAACTGTGAAAGGAAAATGGAGGGAAAGGTTGCTCATGCCTTTCTCTTACGACTATGCTTATTTATAACTCTATTTTCATAAGAGACCAGAAATGACGTGCAAGTTTAACTATAGTTTAGTTGTTTTTGTAAAGTTTAGTTTAGTTTATAGCTGCCATACATAATTTTTATGTAGTGCGTGATAGCAATTATGATGATGATGATGATTAACTCACCCTCGAATGAATACAGTCGATAGGTTGCCATAAAAAGGGGTAAAATTGGACTTGATTTGTTTTGGCCTAAGGAGGCAAAACCAGTAAGCGCGTGTCTAACTTTTTTTGTTGAGCGTTCGCCAAATTTTCCCATGTGAGTTCGCTCAAGCGATTATAACTGTGGTGAAAGTAGGTTGATTCTGAAGCAATACAATGGACCTTACGATTTCATCGGGAAAGACAATACAAGAATAAAGAAGTCTGGGTCGGGCTTTTGCTCAGATGAAAGTCGGATCATCCCCTTTGTATCAGATTGACCTTGGCTTTGTTTCGCTATTTCTTCAAGATTTGAAAGAATAAAAGATACTTTTTGAATAAAATGATAGAAAGCTGATTATTTGTAACAGTCAAATCTTAAAATGCTCCCACAGCCAGTATGGAAAGAAACAAGTGTGCACGGCACATTTGCACGGCACATTTGGTGCACAGAGTCCTTGGCTTCTATTGTTTCCTATTGTTTCTAGGTGCACAAGTGCAGTGCACAGAAATTTAACTTTCCACACAGGTCTCACAGCATATTGCTCTCGGGCCAAATCCGGAAGATAATGTTTTTGAAGAGCGAGAGGCAGTGCGTGTCGGCGCACAGTGAAAACCCACGTATAAGAAGCTCGTGAAGAATATATAAGAACCTGACCAGGCTAGCCTGCGTGCAGACTTTGGCTACTGGGGAGGAGAGAAAAGAAAGAAACTACAAAGTAGTTTGTAGTTTCTTTCTTTTCTCTCCTCCCCAGTAGCCAAAGTCTGCACGCAGGCTAGACCCCCGGGGGGGGGGGGTACTTCACTATAAATTCATACGGGGGTGTGCGCCGCAAGGATTTCTGTTACGACCCAATCCCAGAAATTTGGTCCGATATTGATACCCAATCCCAGAAAATATGTCAGATATTGATACCCAATCGAAGAAGTAACAAAAGCAATTCGACGTCAAAAGGATAAGGGATAGAGGGCTGGGAACGGTTATTTTGGTTCCAAGTGGCCATTAGAACGAGGTTCTGATCTGAGGACGTTTTTCAACACAAAAATACTTGAAATCAGTTCACCTGAAACTGACCACGTGTTGCTCGAAAATTTATCCAGTTGTACTTTCATTCAACACCCATTACAGAATTTTGAGTAACCCCCAATCCCAGAAAATTCCGAGTGAAAGTATACCCCAATCACAGAAATTTACCAGTAAAAGGATACCCCAATCCCAGAATTTTCAGGCCAAAAACTACCCAAAACTGACGCACATCCCCGTCTTACCCAAAGTGAAGTACCCCCCCCCCCCGGGGCTAGACCAGGCTGACTTGCGAAATTGTAGGTTCTTATATGCGGGGTTTTTACTGTAATCACCATATTAAAAAAGACAGTAAAGTCTCCTTCCCAGGGCGGCCCTAAGTCGTTTCCTTTCAAGGATTCATTTATAAGGAGTTCCTCGTCGCATCTTTGGTTGTCGTCAATTTGATTGCAAGATTACAAGTCGTTGCGTTCCCTGTGTTCCTTGCTAACCTAAATAACAGCCGTTTGCCGTCATCCAGCTCAATGAACGAACCGGTAACTGGGGCTGAGGTATAGTGTAGGGAAGCACAGCAGGAATGGTTTGAAGAACCATTAGTGCAATGTCAAATTGTTTGCATACTTTCTCATGAAATGATAATGTCTATTTTGCGAACAAGGAATAACCGAGGGAATAACCGTGAAATTTGCGACGATAAGTGCTATTCGTTTCAAGATAGTAAACAAAAGAACATTTCTTGTCAACTTACAGTAATTATATCTGGAAGAAACGTTAGTTTTTTCAGGTGAAAAAATATTTGAATAAGTCTTAACTGATGTGAATCAAAATATTTGCGAACATTTGAACATTTGCTTTAAGCAATACATTGTCAAACAAAATATGTTTGCACTAACTTTTCTTAGCTCTTATTCGTGGCATTTTAGACGTTTGACTTGTCTAGCATTTACAGCAAAGAGAAAAACAAAACAAGGTCAGCGTTTAGCCTCGTATCCAGACCGAGTCAGTTTCGTTCTTTACTTTGGAACGTCAAAGACACTGATGTTTGGCATTGTTTTCTGATCAGCTTCCTGGTGATTATAGTGATTGTCTACAGTTCAAAATTGAAGAGGAGAACTCTCTCTACTTGTCTTCTAAATATTCACCTTTACTTCCATCGATATCTGCTTTTTTTTCAAAGATATATTTTAGTTGATTACTGGCGTTTGTTGCAAGAATCTTTCTTCTATTTATATCATTCTATATTTCAAGTATCAAAATGGTAAACATCAAATTGCCCGAGGTATCAAATAGTTATCATCACAAAATAAGGAAATTAAGATCATGGAGTAAAGCTGTAAAAAGGCGAAGGCAAAATTGGTATGGTCATCTTCTGATGCCGCCAAACATCAGATGGCAAGGCAAGGTATCAATCAAAATGGTAAACATCAAATTGCCCGAGGTATCAAATAGTCATCATCATGGAGTAAAGCTGTAAAAAGGCGAAGGCAAAATTGGTAAGGTCAACTTCTGATGCCGCCAAACATCAGATGGCAAGGCAAGGTATCAATCAAAATGGTAAACATCAAATTGCCCGAGGTATCAAATAGTCATCATCATGGAGTAAAGCTGTAAAAAGGCGAAGGCAAAATTGGTATGGTCATCTTCTGATGCCGCCAAACATCAGATGGCAAGGCAAGGTATCAATCAAAATGGTAAACATCAAATTGCCCGAGGTATCAAATAGTCATCATCATGGAGTAAAGCTGTAAAAAGGCGAAGGCAAAATTGGTAAGGTCAACTTCTGATGCCGCCAAACATCAGATGGCAAGGCAAGGTATCAATCAAAATGGTAAACATCAAATTGCCCGAGGTATCAAATAGTCATCATCATGGAGTAAAGCTGTAAAAAGGCGAAGGCAAAATTGGTAAGGTCAACTTCTGATGCCGCCAAACATCAGATGGCAAGGCAAGGTATCAATCAAAATGGTAAACATCAAATTGCACGAGGTATCAAATAGTCATCATCACAAAATAACGAAATTAAGATCATGGAGTAAAGCTGTAAAAAGGCGAAGGCAAAATTGGTATGGTCATCTTCTGATGCCGCCAAACATCAGATGGCAAGGCAAGGTATCAATCAAAATGGTAAACATCAAATTGCCCGAGGTATCAAATAGTCATCATCATGGAGTAAAGCTGTAAAAAGGCGAAGGCAAAATTGGTATGGTCATCTTCTGATGCCGCCAAACATCAGATGGCAAGGCAAGGTATCAATCAAAATGGTAAACATCAAATTGCCCGAGGTATCAAATAGTCATCATCATGGAGTAAAGCTGTAAAAAGGCGAAGGCAAAATTGGTATGGTCATCTTCTGATGCCGCCAAACATCAGATGGCAAGGCAAGGTATCAATCAAAATGGTAAACATCAAATTGCCCGAGGTATCAAATAGTCATCATCATGGAGTAAAGCTGTAAAAAGGCGAAGGCAAAATTGGTATGGTCATCTTCTGATGCCGCCAAACATCAGATGGCAAGGCAAGGTATCAATCAAAATGGTAAACATCAAATTGCCCGAGGTATCAAATAGTCATCATCATGGAGTAAAGCTGTAAAAAGGCGAAGGCAAAATTGGTATGGTCATCTTCTGATGCCGCCAAACATCAGATGGCAAGGCAAGGTATCAATCAAAATGGTAAACATCAAATTGCCCGAGGTATCAAATAGTCATCATCATGGAGTAAAGCTGTAAAAAGGCGAAGGCAAAATTGGTAAGGTCAACTTCTGATGCCGCCAAACATCAGATGGCAAGGCAAGGTATCAATCAAAATGGTAAACATCAAATTGCCCGAGGTATCAAATAGTCATCATCATGGAGTAAAGCTGTAAAAAGGCGAAGGCAAAATTGGTAAGGTCAACTTCTGATGCCGCCAAACATCAGATGGCAAGGCAAGGTATCAATCAAAATGGTAAACATCAAATTGCCCGAGGTATCAAATAGTCATCATCATGGAGTAAAGCTGTAAAAAGGCGAAGGCAAAATTGGTATGGTCATCTTCTGATGCCGGCAAACATCAGATGGCAAGGCAAGGTATCAATCAAAATGGTAAACATCAAATTGCCCGAGGTATCAAATAGTCATCATCATGGAGTAAAGCTGTAAAAAGGCGAAGGCAAAATTGGTATGGTCATCTTCTGATGCCGCCAAACATCAGATGGCAAGGCAAGGTATCAATCAAAATGGTAAACATCAAATTGCACGAGGTATCAAATAGTCATCATCACAAAATAACGAAATTAAGATCATGGAGTAAAGCTGTAAAAAGGCGAAGGCAAAATTGGTATGGTCATCTTCTGATGCCGCCAAACATCAGATGGCAAGGCAAGGTATCAATCAAAATGGTAAACATCAAATTGCCCGAGGTATCAAATAGTCATCATCATGGAGTAAAGCTGTAAAAAGGCGAAGGCAAAATTGGTAAGGTCAACTTCTGATGCCGCCAAACATCAGATGGCAAGGCAAGGTATCAATCAAAATGGTAAACATCAAATTGCCCGAGGTATCAAATAGTCATCATCATGGAGTAAAGCTGTAAAAAGGCGAAGGCAAAATTGGTATGGTCATCTTCTGATGCCGCCAAACATCAGATGGCAAGGCAAGGTATCAATCAAAATGGTAAACATCAAATTGCCCGAGGTATCAAATAGTCATCATCATGGAGTAAAGCTGTAAAAAGGCGAAGGCAAAATTGGTAAGGTCAACTTCTGATGCCGCCAAACATCAGATGGCAAGGCAAGGTATCAATCAAAATGGTAAACATCAAATTGCACGAGGTATCAAATAGTCATCATCACAAAATAACGAAATTAAGATCATGGAGTAAAGCTGTAAAAAGGCGAAGGCAAAATTGGTATGGTCATCTTCTGATGCCGCCAAACATCAGATGGCAAGGCAAGGTATCAATCAAAATGGTAAACATCAAATTGCCCGAGGTATCAAATAGTCATCATCATGGAGTAAAGCTGTAAAAAGGCGAAGGCAAAATTGGTATGGTCATCTTCTGATGCCGCCAAACATCAGATGGCAAGGCAAGGTATCAATCAAAATGGTAAACATCAAATTGCCCGAGGTATCAAATAGTCATCATCATGGAGTAAAGCTGTAAAAAGGCGAAGGCAAAATTGGTAAGGTCAACTTCTGATGCCGCCAAACATCAGATGGCAAGGCAAGGTATCAATCAAAATGGTAAACATCAAATTGCCCGAGGTATCAAATAGTCATCATCATGGAGTAAAGCTGTAAAAAGGCGAAGGCAAAATTGGTAAGGTCAACTTCTGATGCCGCCAAACATCAGATGGCAAGGCAAGGTATCAATCAAAATGGTAAACATCAAATTGCCCGAGGTATCAAATAGTCATCATCATGGAGTAAAGCTGTAAAAAGGCGAAGGCAAAATTGGTATGGTCATCTTCTGATGCCGCCAAACATCAGATGGCAAGGCAAGGTATCAATCAAAATGGTAAACATCAAATTGCCCGAGGTATCAAATAGTCATCATCATGGAGTAAAGCTGTAAAAAGGCGAAGGCAAAATTGGTATGGTCATCTTCTGATGCCGCCAAACATCAGATGGCAAGGCAAGGTATCAATCAAAATGGTAAACATCAAATTGCACGAGGTATCAAATAGTCATCATCACAAAATAACGAAATTAAGATCATGGAGTAAAGCTGTAAAAAGGCGAAGGCAAAATTGGTAAGGCCTACTTCTGATGCCACCAAACATCAGATGGCAAGGCAAGGTATCAATCAAAATGGTAAACATCAAATTGCACGAGGTATCAAATAGTCATCATCACAAAATAACGAAATTAAGATCATGGAGTAAAGCTAAAGCTGTAAAAAGGCGAAGGCAAAATTGGTAAGGCCTACTTCTGATGCCACCAAACATCAGATGGCAAGGCAAGGTATCAAATGGTCATCTTTATAAAATAACAAAACGAATATCATCGAGTAAAGCAGTAAACAGGCGAAGGCAAAATTGGTATGGTCATCTTCTGAGACTTCCAGAAAAAGTACAAGTACCAACAAAACAAAGACTAAAGCCATGAGCAATAATGCACCGTGTTTGTATCTAAGAATTTAAAGTTTATTACCTCGATATTACTGTTCTACTTTGTTGCTTTCTCTTTTGGCCTGAAACCTAACCAATGCTAGGAATCAAATTCAAACTGGCTCCTGCGCGGTTGAACAATTAATTCCTACACAGCGTTCATCCTCGTTTCAAACTTCCTCTTAGGCAGTTTGAATCGAGGATGAACGCTTTTTAGGAGCCAACAGTTCAGACGCTCAGGAGCCATTTGAATTTGATTTCTAACATTCATTATATTGTTGGGCCAAAGGGAAAACAACGAAGAAACTATGGTATATCGAGGTAACAACTTTATCTTCCAACCAACAAATAGGGTGCATTATTGCAGATGCTAAAGAACCCGAAAAAGACATGCAGGAAACCTAGACGAGGACACAAAATCACATGGATGAAACTTATTGAAAAGGACTTTAAGAACATTGAAGTTAACCTTGTAATGAAAAATAGTGACAAAAAGCATCGAAGTTAGTAATCATGAAGAAATTGCAAAGTACAGACATGTATGAAAGCTTGTGGTGGACTGCGCAGTGTCTGCTACGGACGGAGTGTAACAGAGAGCGAGAGAGCCAAAAACATAGCGGAGACTGCTTACATTTTCGTTTCGGAGAAAATCACCAGACAAGGTTCGAAAAGGAGGAAACGAGACAATGAACAAGTCCATTTGAGTGAATGAATTTATGAATAAGCAATTTATGAAAGTTCGAACAGCTATATTTCAAAGTCATAGCAAACTTGAGAAGTGGTAGCAGAGTTACCCTGGGTACCAGAGCCTCAAAATTTAAATGAAAGGAAATTTGGCTCTGGTACCCAGGGTATAGCAGAGTATGCAGTATCGTTCGCAGGACTTATTTACTTCTCGCTATGAGCTGCAAAACGGAAGTATTAATCTTGATACCTTGCCGCAGCCCCTTGGCCACTGGCCGAAATTTTGCACGATAAAAGACCAACTACAAGCTTCAAGAAGTCCGCAAGAGGGAAACACGAATAGATGCAATGTAAGTCGAAAAGAGTAACAGCTCGTTTACACTGTACAATGCCAGTACAACTTTGGGTCGTGAAGTCTTTTTTCTACCTAGCGCCCTTGAACAGCAACATCTTTGTAGCAGAGCAAAACTGTATTGGTACATAGCCAACATAGGGTCTAAACGCAAGCGTTTAAAGAGCCATTTGAATAAGGCGTACTTGAAATACTGAACAGGACATTGAATACTGCATTTTTAGGTTTTTTGCAATGTGCACATATGGTATTATCAGTTTCACAGTTTGTAGATTCAGTGACTTAGCAACTGGACTTTTGATTTACCGCTCGTGGGGGGGGGGGGGGTAACTCAACCTATTATGTGACGGGGACGTGCCACTTTGCCCGAAAAATTGGTACCCATAATTCCGTAAATTCTGCTAGGTTTTAGGGCCATAATTCCACAAATCGAATAAATATCTGGGCCATAATTCCGGAAATTATGAAAAATCCCCTGAGAAGAACACTCATAATTCCGTGAATTGTCAAAAAATTGTGAAAATGATACCCATAATTCCGTAGTGGTTTGAAAAAAGTACCCCTAAAAAATGGCACGTCCCCGTACCATGGAAAGTACTAAGGTACCCCCCCCCCCCGGAGATTTACCGATTCCATATTTCAGGCTGAATGGGTTCTCATAGAATGGGGGTCTAATTTCGGAGTTTCAGCCTTTGGATTCTTAATCACTGGGTTCTTATACGCGTGTTTTTACTGTATGGCTCCACGCTTCTGAAAATGGAAACTCACTGTAATGTTTTGCGTGTCCAATCAGAGCGCAGTATTTCTGTCAAAGCGACACGCCTGCAGGAGTGAAACAGGAGACTTTGGAATGAGTCAGTTCAACTGATAGAAGAGTTCAAGTGTTAAAAGGATATTTCCACTTAGGCCGAATTTGATTGTCAGAATGTGTGGAATTTCAGTGTGCCTGCAAACGACTCTAACTGACAAGTCGTTCTATCATAAGCCTCTTCTTAATGATGCCTTGACAACTTGAAAGTGTTTTATGAAAGGATGATCTTTTTGCTTTTCAGCACTGGCTGCCGATCCGAAATGGTGTGTAACGTCCACAAATGCAAAGGCGAAGTGTGAACAGGTTGGGACCGCCATTGGCGGTGGTTTGGCTTGCGTTCAGGGGACGGATGAAAAAGATTGCTACAAGAAGATCGTCAACAAACGAGCCGATTTCGGTGTATTTGATGGGGGCATGGTGTATCAAGCAGGTAAGGCAGTTTTACTCAAATTTACCCCATGAAACTATCCCAAATGTAATCGTAAACAAATTTCTACCCTTTTCAGTCATGAATATCTATTGTACGTGCACAGGGAAACCAGGGAAAATAATCCGTTTTTCGCAGTTCCTTGCAGCTCTTTGCCATGTACCCTGGATCACACTCTCCAGAAAAAAAAATGGGACTCATGCTTATTTCAACAGAGTCTGGTTGGTCCGCATGCAGGCCATTGTAACTTCACTAATCACGCCTCGTAATCGTGCGGTGCTTGCAGTCTTGGGGCAAATTGTTCAATTACTGCATGGTGATATAGGACAGTTAAGTTCGGCTTTTGGGATGGAGAAAAGTTTGTTCCAGTGTGACAAAAGGTCCTTAGGACCCGGTTGTAGGATACCCTGTGTGTATTAGTGCTAAGCTTTTGCTAGCGTTGAGCCACAGTAACGCAGTATGCGTGTGTTTGGAATTTATTTTCCATGGTAGTGAGCTACATCCAAGAATTTCGGTTTTTAGTTGTGATCCAGTGCAAATCCACCGTAGCAAAGGTCGTCAAAGGTAAAATATTTTTGGAGAAAGTATAGGAGTTTCCCATGATTGGAGGATCAAAACGTTGCGGAAAATGGCCAACCTTTTTGTCACATTTGGATGCCTTTCTACCTTTCGTTGCGTCCAACTATGACAGAAGTCCGTGGGGACGAGGTTATATGAATATGTTCCCAACTCCTGTTTGAACGGCCACAATAAATAATAGTTCTATGGTTCAACTCAAAAGGAGCTAAACTTAGACTCCTGTCATAAGTATACCCACATTGTCCATGGTACGTACAGTACAAGCCATTTCGTGTTTGACTGTGCCGCCTACCAAATGCCACACGACTTTACGAGGATTTCATTGTTGCAAAATCCTAGACTAACTACTTCAGTCCCAGTTTTCGCTTTGTTTATTGAATTGGATGATGGCACTCAGCGATTATCAGCCTATCAAGGAGCAAAACTACGACGATTTCCATCAGTCTAGCAAAATCCCCGAGAAAAAGGCCAAAACAGTCGATCAAATCACGAGGGAACTTCTCCTACAGAAAAATGAAAAGGTAAAATTTTTCACGGGTGGGATACTCATCTCCGTATTTATTGCGATGGGATTGAAAATTTCAATCTTTCTTTGACAACGCATTTCTTATCACTCCTAAGAGGGTTGAAATACTCTTCTATATTGTTCTGTATGAGGAGATACCTTAACCTAACCACTTGAATAAATGTTTTAGGCCCTTTTCAGGCATTTTGCAACTAAGGGCTATTTGTAAAGTCGCATTTACTCTTGTTTCTATTGCTCATAAGAGCGAGCAAAATCATAGAAATCCTTCGATCTTTCAGCTTTGAACTCGGATTTGAACCATTCAAATCCGTCAAGAAGTCTAGGTGCTATGAATTTTCAAAAGTGGGAAATTTTTCTGGCTCACTCCGTATTGCATTTTATGTTACAGGAAAAGAGCACGATTTAAGAGCAATAATGGCTGAGAAACTAGCGAATGTGACAGGAACCGCCACTGCCTACTATGCTGTTGCCGTTGTTAAGAAAACAAGCACTGGTCTTAACATTAATAACCTAAAGGTAAACACTGTTTTCCTTGTCATACAGTAAGTACCTTCGTCGAACAACCTGGTTTAAGAACCTATAGGCTAGACTCAATCCATCAGTCCCAATGTTTTCACTCCATTCCACTATCACTGTAGTGGAAATACCACTATACGTGGTTGCGCAGGAGCAGAAAATGTCGCTTCGGTCAGTTCAATTCAGTCATGAAAAATGTTGTTGTCGCTGTAACTAGGACGTTGTGTTGAGCCTACCTGTTGGCTTGAATTGTCAAATTAGACGCCAATTTATAAGAATCTAATCTATGGTATTTATTTAGCAAGAAGCCAGGCATATGTAGCAAAATTGTAGGCTCTCAAACGCAGGTATTTAATCTAATGAATACTAGTCGCTAATCCTGGTTGTTCAAATGTTCCTTGGACTATATGTGCTTTGGCCAGTGTCAAGAATCCAGCCAAACTCACGGAATTAAGGCTGTGAGCCGAAAGAAATTCAAATCAAATGAAATCAAATCAAGGAAAGTGGTGCTTTTTAATGAGATATGAGGAAGGTTTGGTAATTGGAAGGAATGAAGGAAAATGTTGCGTTATTTTGGCAAATTTCATTAATTGTAGAGCTATAAGCAACGCAGTTAAGACGTTGTTATTTTGACTTTATGAAATGATAAATGATAAAATGAGGAAGATTTCACGAACAAAATTAGCATCCGGAGGAAGTTTTAATCATTCCTGGACTCTGGCCAGTGTCAGATGAAAATCTACTCTCTAGAGTAGCGTTGTCCTTTGGCTTTGCCTTTAATGAGGGTAAGAACTGCCCCCAGTTTGCAGTCTGCACTTTTATGTTGATAATTGCAACTCATATTCCCTCCAGGGAAAGAAATCATGTCATACCGGTGTCCGGAAAACATCCGGCTGGATCATCCCGGTTGGGACCTTGTTGAGAAAGAAGTTGATGAACTGGGTCAACTGTGATCAATATGCATCAGCAGCAGCTTTCTTTAGTGCCAGTTGTGCGCCTGGTAAGTCCAATAATTTTAGTGTATATTTATATTGTTTCAAATATAGTGCAATCGATGAAGTTTCTCTTCCCTGGAATTTCGTCGCTTTTCAGAGATTATTACATTTCATTACGTTTGATATTATTTTCCAACGGCCAATCAAGTGCTCACCCTTTGAGCCTCCCCCCTCCACTCCTCGGGGCAGATCCCGAATTAGGCAACTCTTACACCCTTGGGCCTTAAACGTTTGATTTGTCATTTCAACAGCTTACATATGCAACACTTTCTTATATCCGATTGCTCGATGACGGCGTTCACGCAGTTTCTGGTGTCTTCCAGAGTAATATTTAGTGCAACGAATTCACTCTGGGTACGTGATTCAGCATTGGCTTCCATGTCCAACGGGATATCCCCTTTATCTCTGAGCTCAGATTCAACAACAACAACAACAACAACAACAACCTCAGTGGATACAGAGAGCCAAAAATTAACTGCTGTTGGAAACGACGACTCCTTGATTCTTGAAGACTTTAGTTTATTGCGAAAAATAGGCCAAAGTCGGAAATGTCGAATTTTGCCCTAAAAGTTGTGGCAAATTCTTTGTTTTTCGCGCAAAAGGTTATTTTTCAAAAAGAATGACTTTTGCCCAAAAAAGGTGTTTCACTTCTTTTGAAAAAAAGGCTATTAACAGCGTACGCTTGTAACTGACCCGTGCGAGCTGGTAAAGCGCTGCACCTTTCGCTGTCAAAAAACTGCTGTAAAGAGTGGAGCTGTGTCGGTTTGTCACATCAAAGCGAAACTGGCAAGCAAAAATGTAATTTCGTCTTTCATTTTGATTCACAGGAGCAAATAACAATAAATACAACCCAACGAAGGCTGGATCAACCAAACTTTGTTCACTCTGCTCTGGAACTGGTGGTAAGAATTGCTCAAGAAACTCAAGTGAGCCGTATTACTCATACGCAGGAGCATTCAAATGCTTGAAAGATGGAGCGGGTGATGTTGCATTCATCAAGGCATCAATTCTTACTGCCTTAGGAACTGCAGAACAAGCTAATTACAAACTGCTATGTCCTGATGGCACTCAAGCTGGTAAGTTGATAGACTTACTACCTGATTCCTTTATATTGCTGCATTCAACCTAGCTCAACAAGGACGCATGATTAAACTGACTGATACGATGCCTAATTGGTTTATAAGAAACTAATGATACCTTAGCGTCCTAGCGATAGACCCCATTCACAATGACATCTTTTCTTTGAAATTGATCCTTCGCCAAGATATGATGTGGAGCTAAACTAAACCCTAAACGGAGGCTAAACCCAGCACAGCAAAAAATCTACATCATGCCTATGTTGTAAGTGAACAGAATCATTTCATGCGTAACTAAGAGCAATGTACACTTTTAAGATTTAGATCCACATTACATCGAGACAAGTTATGTTCCTGGAATTATTTCAAAAGAACAGGCGTCATTGTGAAAATGGTCAGTTTCTTGCAAAAGTGTAAGTTTAGGTGTTTTTCTTCTTTCAATTCGTGCTCCTTCAAGTTTTTTAGTGGTGGGTTCTATTACATTTTCCTTAGCCAGACTTATATCATTATGAACACCACAAGTCCTCTTGTTTCAAGTTTTACCTCCTTTGCAGATCCTAAAGATTATGTAAAATGCAATCTCGCCCGTGTTTCATCTCACGCTGTCCTTGCACGTAAAGATGCCCCAATCGCAGATTACCAAGCTCTGTTGAAGAAAGCGGATAGCATGCTTGGCGAAAAGACAACTAACCCAGTGAAGTTATATGATGGAGTATTATTTTCCAAAGGATGTATCGGAATAGATGAAGTAAAAGGAAACAGACAAAATTACGCCAAATATCTCGATACTGCCTACATCAATGATGTTTCAGCCTTTGATACCTGTGGTAAGTGGCGATTGTGTAGTTAAAGATGTTAATTCCCTTGTAAAACTTGCAGTTATGGGTATATAACTGCTTAATTCAACGAACTAAGTTAGTATAATAAAGCTAAAGTAAATCATTATAACAAACTAGTGGCGTAAAGATGTTAATACCTTTGTAAACAAGTCCTATTATGGGTATAAATATTTTCGGATATTAAAGGTATTTATTCAACCAGGATGCTTTGCAGGCGACATCTCTTGGCGGGGACTACTTGGCAATTTAAGAGGGGAGGGGTTGATTTGCGTGCGAAGCAAGCAAAATGGGAGTGCAGGGGCTTGCTCCCAAAACAAGTTTTAAGACCACGCCCTTTAGAACGTCGAAAAACGCCTTTTCGTGAGAATTAACGACCTTCATATCGCCAATAGACTGCATTGTTATTCTTAAAATCGATGTTAACATTTTCAAGTGAATATCGTTTACGGGAATACTTTCGGACAAGATGAAGTTCTTTCAGTTCAAAGCCGAGTTGTCACTTTAGGAAATTTTACATGAAGGGTTCTAGGCCATGAGATTCTTCTGATTTAAAACTCGTGTAAGCTCTTCGGGAAAGCATCAAACCATATGACTTCAACATCACCAAACAACTGTTTCTCAGTTGGAAAAATTTCAACCCATGTCTTTGAAAAAGTGGGATGGGGGGCTTTGCCCCTGCTGGCCCAACGGCTGCGCGGTCCCTGTCTCTTGGTGGCCTTTAAAGTATTTGTGCGGAGTTAAAGCCTGCAATTTCATATGTAACTATTATCAACATGCATCTCATGGGGATAAGTTTTGTCTTTTTACTTACTGGACGCATCACCTCATGTATTTCTAGGCCTGAAATGCTTTGACATAGTTTGTTTCGTAATTTTTACTGTAAAAAGACGTTGATTTGCGCTTGCAACATGCTTCGTTTGAAATTGGCCATACTTACTAAAATATCAATTAAATGATAAATGATTTCATTAATATATTCAAACTGCGTATCAGTGGAAAGAAGAAAGATTGTACGTTCAGACCGTATGCACCAGGGCTAAAAAAACGAAGTAGCGTGGTAGCGGTGCTACTAGGAAGGTAGCTGAAATGCTCAAATTTCCCAGGAAGAAAGAAGGGAAAAAGGAAAAGAGATCGGAGGAACGGGAAAAGAAGGAAAAGAAAGAAGGAGAGAAAAGATTCGAGATGGGGTGGTATATAGGAAAGAAGGAGAAATTGTGTAAAAAGAAACGAAAGTGCTTAGCTTAGCTTGCTACTAGAAAGGAAAAACTTTTATCGAGCCCTGGTATACATTTCATCTACACAAACTTTATCAATTTTTTAGGATTTTCAGTCAAAGTTGGGTTGCGTTTTTTCTGAAACACTCGGTAGAACTCTACATTGTATTGTTTACAGTAAAATGGTGTGTGACATCTGCAAAGGCAAAATCACGATGCGAAGCTGTCAACAAAGGTATCGGTGGTGGCATGACGTGTGTTATTGGAAATGATGAAAAAGATTGCTACACAAAAATCGTCAACAAGCAAGCAGATATTGGTGTATTTGACGGTGGGATGATCTATAAAGCAGGTATGTGTTAGGGAATGGCTCCGTGGTAGCAGTCTTTGAGACAGAGCTTCAACCCAGGGGGGGGGGTACATAACATGTTGAGGGTACGGGTATGTGCCGCCCATATGGATGGGTTTTTTACGGGTTTGTGCCGCCCATATGAATTCTCTTCACAACTTAACAAGCCAAAGAGACAATTCCATGCACAAACTAACTGGGTTTGTGTTGTACAGGAAATATTAAGCCCAAGGTCGGTATATACCCAGCTTGCGAGGTCTATGCATTGAGACCGAGGGCTTTCCTGTTTTCCTGTACAACGATAACACCGGTTAGTATGAGTTTTATTACCTGACAGCTTCTAATCTTGACTCGCATCATTTAATCAAACACATTTTGTTACAGTCATATCGTTCGAGTTTACTGTAAATCTCATAGGCCTAAAGCAGTTGCCGTGGCGACAAAAACACGGCCTTGTATCGTATTATACAAGGCTACGAGAAACCCGCGGAAAAAGTGCGATTAACCAATAGGAGTGGCGGATTCTGTATTGCCTCGTTTTTGAAACTCCAGTCAGGTAATAATGAGTTATGTTATCAACATGTCTCTTTCGTGTTTTCTGTCTCCGTTACAAACTTCATAATAATACAATCAACCGATTTTAATGTCAACAAGTGCAGTCCACAACATTCACGGCAATATCACCATTTTGTTTTGAAAATTCTAACGAACATTGACAGCCTCGAAATCTATTGAGACGACCGAATTTTCAAAACTTCCCTGAGATGTTTTCAAACCTCTCTCTGTACCAGCGTTCTTCGTACATGACTAATGGGCCCCTTTAATTATTTTGAGAGTAGATTGCCTTTTATTGACTTTGTCTATGCCTGGCTCTCTGCTGCTACTGGCTCAAATTTTATGAAATTTGATGCATGAGTTTTCAAACCAACATTTTTTCAGAAATCGCTGATAATTTAGGATGCAGCTGGCCAAATGATGAATAAAACTTGTGAGCATTAATTAGGATGTTGACACAAGCAAAAACAATCAATGTTTGAATTGGCCATTTGTACGACTTGTCACGAGGGGCATTTCACTCCAAAAAATCTCGTACGCCTTTGGCAAGAATCCTTTTGTTTGCAAGAAAAATCCATCAAAAATCCGTAAAAATCCTTTTGTTCTGAAAAAATCTCGTACGCTTTTTCGAATGAGTGAAATGCCCCTCGACTTGTCATGATCTCTGTCAAAAATGGGAACTTTTTTGTACCGATTATTCTCACGAAAATGAAATCTTGTTTTCATATCCTTGCAGGGAAAGAACATGACTTAAGAGCAATAATGGCGGAGAATCTGAAGAATGTTGGGACTAATGCAACTGCTTATTACGCTGTAGCAGTTGTCAAGACAACAACAAGCACTTCGTTGAACATGAATAACCTGAAGGTAAATGTATTGACAGTTGGAATCTTGGAATACTCTCCTCTGCGCGGTTACTTTATCCTTTGTTTGTTTCGGAAAGTTATTCGATGGTCTGTAATTGAAATCTCTCCCTGGTTTGAATGCGAGGTCATTTGATTTGAGTATTGCTTTGTAAATGTCATGTGACCGTCTCTTTTCCCGCCACTAGGTCCACGTGGCCAGTCCACGTCCCTGGGGGGGGGGGGGTACTATACATATTTTGTGTACGGGGACGTGCCATCGGGAAGGGTATCGATTTTCACGATTTTTTGGTATAAGGAACGGTATCGATTTTCGCAATTTTCACAATTGGTATAGGGTCGGGTATGCATTTTCGGAAAAATGGTATAAAGTTGGGTATATATTTTTGAAAAATTGGTATAAAGTCGGGTATACATTTTGGAAAAATTGGTATAAGGAACGGGTATGTTTTTAAAACCTCAATGGCACGTCCCCGTCCAAAATCTGGTCAAGTACCCCCCCCTCCCGGGTCCACGTCATCAAAAAGGGAGGCGTACCATTTAGTACCTTGTAAGCTTGAGATATGAGAAGATGGATATGACATGTAATACTTCGAGCAATTGAAATCAGAGACGAGTAAAAAAATATCGTTAACATAATCAATCCTTGTTGATTTTTGGAAAATGTGTTCATTCTCGTATTGGGTTAACCGGTAGTTAGTCTGAGACTTATTACATCATAGCAGTTACCATAACTGGTAGAAAAAGTCTAGCTATACCTACTCAGTCTCTATAAATGACCATGGATGGTAAGACGCCGCAGTTTTGCTTGATTGGCTTTATGCTTCTGCTGAGGAAAATTCCAATTTCCGTCACGGAGGAGCCAGTGAGAGACCTCGTCCGCATGGCCATGCAAAGCTTCTTCTGCAGAAGCATACAAGCTGAGACAATACTGCTGCGTTGTGCGGTGTCAAGCTACCCATGGCAATACTCGATCTCCGTAAGTTACCGGACATTCATATCTCGCCCAGGGAAAGAAATCTTGCCATACTGGTGTCCGCAAAACATCTGGTTGGATCGTTCCTGTTGGAACGTTATTGAGAGAGAAACAGATGAAATGGGTCAATTGTGATGAGTATGCGTCGGTTGCAGCGTTTTTCAATGGAAGTTGTGCACCAGGTATGTGTTTGTTTGTTTGTCTTTTTGTTTGTTTGTTCTTTTGTTTGTTTGTCTTTTTGTTTGTTTGTTTCTTTGTCTTTTTGTTTGTTTGTTTTTTGTTTCTTTGTCTTTTTGTTTCTTTGTCTTTTTGTTTCTTTGTTTTTTGTTTCTTTGTCTTTTTGTTTCTTTGTTTTTTTGTTGCTTTGTCTTTTTGTTTCTTTGTCTTTTTGTTTCTTTGTTTTTTGTTTCTTTGTCTTTTTGTTTCTTTGTTTTTTTGTTTCTTTGTCTTTTTGTTTCTTTGTCTCTTTGTTTCTTTGTCTTTTTGTTTCTTTGTCTTTTTGCTTGTTTCTTATCATGTTCTAGATTGATTATTCAAATAGATCTATTTCTCCATAGACATTTTTATTCATTTTTCATTTCATTTCGTTTTTCATTATTTTTCACGGTAGCCCCATCCCATCAGTCTGCATTTTATACCTGAGCTCCTAAGCTGCAATGCTTCTCATTTCAAAGATACAGTAAATCGCTGCACATAAGAACCTACCAAAATAAGAACCAGAGGCTGTTTTTCCCAAATGACGCAACTTTTAATTTTCAGTTTGATGAATCATAGGCTCCTATTGCATATGATTATTTCGATTGTTGTTATGAAGTGCATTTTAGTGCCATTTTGTTGTTGGGTTTTGATTCTCCTCCCTAATTAGCTATTAGGTCCATAAAAACCCTTCCAGAACCAGTAATGGGGCTGAACACCTTTTGTTAAACTCTGAAAGGGCCTATGCAACGCATCCTTCAAATAAGAACCTCTACATCTTGAAATTAGTATTGATGTCTTTAGAATAAGAAGCTGTTTCAGCCTCTTTGTGAAGAAAATAAGTTCTTACATGCGGGGAAGCACTGTAGCTTGATATCATATATTTCTAAAATGTTTTTGTTAAGTTTTTATTCATGTAAAGTTTACATTAGATCTTACATGTACTATGTAAGGTACCTCTCAAATTACTATACAACAATAATAATAATAATAATGATAATAATGATGATGATAATAATGATGATAATAATAATAATAATAGTAACAATATCTAATGTTTAAAGTGGGTAGCCTGTACTAATGGACACTAAAGTTCAATCTTTTTACAACAGGGCCCACTATAAATCAAAACCGGGTGTTCGTTAAAATACTTGAATTAAAATAGAAAAGAATCGTATAAGAAACCATTATTTACAATAAATATATATTAAAAGTCATGGATATAAAAGTCTAATTAAAGTGCTGTTTTGAAAAGGAGCAAACTGTTCAGTTTTGTTGTTGATGCTGGTAAAGCGTTCCACATTTTAATGGCCCTTGCTTTGAATGTTCTAATTTGCCACCTGTTTCTTTTCTGTGTAGCCTGTGGACAGGCTTAGAGTAATAACGAAAAGGAAGAAGAGAGCTTGTAGGAAAAGGCTACATTCTTGAATTCTATAAATCTGATCTGAGGTACAAAAGGCTATTGTTATTTGTCTCAAATTTCAATGCCACAAGTGATGAAAATGGTGTTATTGATCAATCTTGCCTGTTACTACTTAGATATATCATTGTGGGAAGCTAGAGTGTCGATTTCAAGGAGAAGTTACAAATAAAGCCATATACCTCAAATCGGGTATATGGAATTAAAAAAAATGCTGCCCATTCCTACAGGCCCTTTCCTCTCTTTCCCGCCTCCGCAGCTCTCAGATAAGGCCAGTTCACAGGCTATTTTCTGTGGGACATACACCACACGGGATGAGTGGCCAAGCACCTAATACAGTCTTCGTCAGGTACCTGAAGTTAAGCTTGGTCGAGTGAGGTCAAACTGCGGATGGGTGACCTCGGATGCCTGACCTCACAACTCAACTCGTCGTCCTTCGGAAGGGACGTTAAACTAGGGGTCCCATGCCTGGATGTGACATGCACAGTAGGCCTAAATTAGCTTTCAGTAGCTAGAAATCCTGACAAGCCTACTCAAAACAAATTAAAAACAAACAAACAAACAAACAAAACCTCAGGAGCGAAAGACAATGACTACCACATGACCAGTACATAAAAACACACCGTTAAAATACTACATACAAGAACAATAAAAAACTAATGGATACTATACTAGATTCTGTCTGACATTAGATGTGAAGATAGGGTTGCGATGCATTGAATAATGTCACAAGCGTCACTCGTTCTTGCAGTTTATAGTGGATAAAATGCTTGAAATCTGATGTGAAACAGAATTTACAGAGAGAAAAATTTACGTTAAGGGACTTGTTAGTTGCTTGGTAGCTACATAAGTGAAGTTTCAAAGTTGTTTATCAAACCGACCAGTTCTTTCAGTTGATATATTCACGTGAGGATTTTGTTCATGACCTCTATCATAAAGTCTCATGTTATACCAAATTGTGTGGTACATAGAACTCACAACTCACTGTACCCAAAAACCGGCCTAAAATCCTCACGACAACACAACAAACGAATCTGAAACGTGTCTTTACCTCTACTTCAGTACGAGGTTAAACTAAAATGTCTCAAAACGTCATAACTCGCATAATGTCTATTGCAGGAGCAAGTGACACTAAATACAACCCAACGAAGGCTGGAGCTACCAAACTTTGCTCACTCTGCTCTGGAACTGGTGCCAACAAATGCTCAAGAAGTTCAAGTGAGCCGTATTACTCCTACGGAGGAGCATTTAAGTGCTTGAAAGATGGGAAAGGTGATGTTGCTTTTATCAAGGCAGCAATTTTAAATGCATTATCACCAGCAGACCAAGCGAAATACAAGTTGCTTTGCTTGAATGGCAGACAAGCGGGTACGTTAGTTGTCATCATAACTTTTAGTTGGATTTAAAGGGTTTCTTTCAGTTATAAAGTGTTTGTTTGTACGTTTGCACGTTTTTGTTTCTGTTAGCATGCCTTGCACATGTCATTCCTTTGTTTGCCTTTGTCGTTGCATTTTCATGGCTCTTTCAGAATTCCTTGTTCCATTCTGGTAAATACTTTATTTTGAATAATAATAGTGATAATATATGAGAATACAATTTATTTACAGTTGGCTAGAAGAATAGCTAGTAAATGCTAATAAAGGCCGACTCTAACCTATTTACAGTGCTCGAATGTTCTATCATATTTAAAATGTGCATATACGGCAGTTACATCCAGATCCCTTCCAACTTTTGATTTTCATTTTGAACTCATCACAGCTTTTTGCACCTTTATATATGTCTGGAAGTCGATTCCAAACCTGACATGAATTGACATTTAGATTCTACTTCAGACAATTGTATAGAATGTGCACCCTAATGGCAATTTTACGCCAGTATCGAACGTAGAACTCTGGTTCCAACACAAACTCCTTACCAGTATTTGCCTAACTTCTGGATCTAAAAGATGAGAGCTGTTCCCAAACAAAATTTTGATCTCTAAGTTAGCCTTGGCTGTTAGATTAACATATTTGTACCGGGTGAGCCAGAAAAAAGTTCATAGTTCATAGCCAGAAGTAAATTCATAACACCGGGACTACTTCACGGATTTGAATCATTCAAATTCTAGTTAAAAGTCAAAAGATCGAAGTATTTTTGTGATTTTTCTCGCTGTCCTACCAGCACAAGAAGTATTGGTAAATTCAACTTTATAAAAATTTTATGGTTGCAAGATGACGGGAAAAGGGCCCCTAAAACATTGATCAAATCGTAAGGACTCTATTCAAATCGAACAATAGGCCATGGGCGTTTCACCTCCCTCAAGAGTTATAAGACACTAATTTTCAAACATATACGAAAGATTTTCAATCCCAAGGCAATTAATGCCTGGAGGATATCTCTCACCCATGAGAAGTTGCATTTCCTTCATTATTCTGTGCGAGAAGTCATTTATGCATTGATCGATGTTTTAGGCCATTTTTCAGTCATTTTGCAACCGTGAAATTTTTGTAAAGTTGAATCAACCTATATTTGTGGTGACGGTAGGACAGGGAGAAAAATCACAAAAATACTTTGATCTTTCGGCTTTTAACTAGAATTTGAATAATTCAAATCCGTGAATTAATCTTGGTGTTATGAATTTTCAAAAGTGGGAACTTTTTTCTGGCTCACCCGGTATATCAGTCAGCTATTTTTTATTCCACAGCCCACCAAACATGTCAACACTTTTTTGACATTTGACATTTTTATCGATGTCTCTCAACTACCTTTTCCCCACCACTGTTCCCCCGTAGATCTTCCTATGAAGTTTTCTCTCAATCTGTTGCAGATCCAATAGACTATAAAACATGCAATCTTGCCCGCGTCCCATCTCATGCCGTGCTTGCCCGCAAAGATGCACAAATTGCAGGTTATCAGTCACTGCTCACTAAAGTAGACAAGTTCCTCTCCAACCCTTCATCCATGATAAAATATGGCAATGGAAGTCTCTTCTCAAAGAACACTGTCAGCTTGGCGATTATTGATTCAGCGAGACAATCATACGACAAATATCTCGATACAGCGTACATGAAAGATCTCTCCGTGTTTGATTCTTGCGTGCCTAAGACCAGATCAGGAGCAAGCTCAGTGCAATACAACCTATGGGCTCTCGCAGTTGTTTTGTTTGTCTGCAAACTCTTCGTGTGAAATGCTTGGAAATTTGCTGTGTTTACTGCTGCTACAAAGAAGAAGGATGATATGAAACATACAAGAAGATTTAGTTTTCTAGATGTAAACAAATTACAAGAAGATTTAGTTTTTTAGATGTAAAACAAATGAAGTCGATCGATAAGCTAACTGCGGGCATCTTGATCACATCATCAAGATGCTTAAATGCTTAACGTGAGAAAAGACTTGAGCACCAGCAACATATCTGCAGGGCAGTTGGAAGCATCTCAAACTTGTGGGGGGGGGCACGACACTTCGAGGGCACTTTTTTCTTTAAGAAAAAGGGGGCATTTCTAAAAATAAGAAGGGCACTTCTTTGTCTATTGCAAAATGTTGGGGGCACCTGCCCCAGAGGCCCCCCCCCCCGGTTCCTACATCTATGCATACCAGATCAGTAACAACAGCTTGCACCTTTTCGAAAATTCAGAATCCAAACTAATTGCTGCGAAGCTGGATGATATTCTTGTACAATAGCATTGGCATTGGATTCTGTTTGTCAGTCCGTCTGTTTTCAATAATATTTGGAGACCTAATTTTGACTGTAAAATGATCAGAGTCGGTGGATGTCAAAGGGCGCTTCATAAAAATGTGATATTCTGATCTTTATTTGGACACAGATGCCTAGTTAGACTTTTATTGGTAAAGCAACAACCTTCCACCTGAGTTATGCGACCGCATGCGACAATGCAAAGTTATTCGTTGAAAACCCTTCAATTTTCTTTATTCGCGAGCATTTTCAAGTGATGTCTACCTCATTTGAGACTGAGTTAGGATTAATTACTACAGTGTTTTTGAAATGGTAAGCTCTGTTTACTCACCCGGTACCTGATGCTGTCAAAATGTGAAGTTCTTTTTAGCAAGCATTGCAGGAATTTGATTACATTGCTGTTTCCTCCGCATGTTGTTTGTTTATCGCTATTTTGTAACGAGCAGCATAGGCTCCAAATCTTTAAATCGGAATGAAAAGGCGGGTGTAAAATTTTATGACCTATTTCTTTAAAGTGAATGACTTGAAAGAAACTTTAGCCACTTTTCTCTGATCCTCCCATTGGACTTTTCATAAGTCTTGAATATTTGTCGAAAGTACAGCCCATTTTATGTTTCAGCTCATTTTATGATATGACGCCATCAAATTTCTAAATCACGAACCAGAAGAGTGAAAAAGTTTTTCTTTTATTTGATCTTTCGTCAACAGGTTTAAAAATTACGATAGTTTTAAGTTTTTTTTTCAAAAATTTTCTTGGATCCTTAAAAAAGAAGAAAAATACTGTAATTCTGAAAATATTGAAGATTTCAGAAAAGTCCAACAGCAGATTTACTGTAAAAAAGTTCAAGTTTCTTTGAAGCCGTTCAGTTCAAAGAAATAGGTTATAGAATTTTACATCCAGCATTTTAAAGATTTGAAACCTATGCTGTAACGAGCCTAGTAAATATTGATTTGTCTTCATGACGATTGAGTGGCTTGAAGCGAGAATTTTCTTTATTTCAAACTTTACTGCCTACTTACACTTTTATCCAAACTTTCCTCGCGTTTTTGAGATCCCGAAAAGCACACGATGAGCATCCTAGTAGATCATGAGGAACAAGGACAGATTTTGTAATACAATAGCAGCAGTTGCTTTCATTGGCACATGATTTCAAAGCTATTAGAGACTGCAGACAAAGGAAATTCTGTCAACCAGTGAATCAAAACAAACACAACCGCAAAAAGTTGCCCCAAAAGCAGTGGGTCAAACTCTCGCCATATGCAAGCGACAGGTGGTTTTTAAGAGAAGTTATTTTGCTTATAACGAAAGAATGGTAACCTAGAGTTCTGTCTCGTGGATTTTGTTATTTGATTCAGGAGTTGTGTGGTGATAGTTTCATTTTATCCCTAAATAGCCGAGAGGAGAATTATAATCAAATAAACGAAATGCGCGAGACAGAACTTTAAACTAAACCTTCTTTTATTATAACCACATAACTTCTCTTCAAAACCACCTTCACTTGCACATGGTGAGAGTTTGCCCTATTGCTTTCGCTGCAACTTTTGCAGCCGTGTTTGTTTTGATTTACCGGTTGAGAGAATTTCCTATGTCTCCAGTCACTAATCGCTTTGAATTGAGGTGTCATGTAAAGCAACTGTTGCTATTGTATTATGAAATCTGTCCTTGTTGAATAGGACACATTATGGCAAAAAATGATGAAACGAATTGCTACCTCAAATTGTTTTGAGCAAAGTTTGTTAAAAATAAGATTCAGGTTTCCCAAATGATAGAACGATTTTATGGTGGACAGGGAGGAAAAATGCTCCGTTTTTAGGGCAAAAACGGATCTAAATGAAACCGGATTAGTGTGAACGGAGTGATTGCCATTTAATCACGTGATAAAGTGTGGACAAAAAACTTTGAAGTGGTCCCGCTGGATGCAGCAGCAACAACTACAACGCGGTCACGCAAGGCCAGAAGGCCCAACAAGGGCAACAATAATTTTCAAATTTTACAATTAAAAACGAAAGGAAAAAGAGTCCGTTTCTAAGCAGTTTTGTTGAAACCATACAGAGAGGTTGCCTGCGCTGAGTCTGACTCTCAACTGACAGGCTATTCCATAGTTTAGCACCAAGAGAAACATTTCTGGCCATTTTTTTTCTTTTAACTTTTTATCGGTAACCTCAAGTCGGTCAAGATTTTTGTTTCACAAATATCTTTTCTTTTCTTTGCTCAGAGGTATCCTGTTCCTCTTGAGTAGATACGTGACCTAGAGGAAGCACCGCAGATAAATGGTGTGCTGTTCGATTTGGTTTGGCGTTGCCATCGTCGGTCCCTGTATATTCTTAGCAAGTTATAACTGATGAATTCAAACTATCCCAGTTCTGTGGCAAAAGGTTATTGGCATAAGAAACTTTTATTCATATTTGAATCGGCGATTTGATTCTAAATTTAAGACAGTATCATAGGTGACGAATCAAGCCGACCAAGTGTCTCGCTGACCTGAATTTTGTCCACATCTCAAAATCATTGCCAGCAGATGATAAAATTTATAGTGGTTATTTGTTATTAATGGTGTATTATGTTAATAGTTCAAAACCATCCAAATTCTGGAAGCAGAAGACTTCACATAAACGGGAATGTATTTCTAAACCAAGCAAAACTCTTAATGACAAGATTCGGATTCACTATGGGAGTACCACCTACTACGTTGATGAGAACTTTGGAGTCGATCAAACACAGATCCCTTACCGCCCTTACCGCATCTACCATTTTCAGAATTTGTCTCACTCCGGTTCAAGAACGTTCAAACTGCTCCAGAAGAAAATTTTCAACAGATCGAAGGAACGAAAGTTTCATGGATTGGTCGGAACTAGGCATATACCTTTTATCCCCGTGTTTCCCTGCATCTTTTGATTTGCTGATGTCACTTGGTCAATAGGGACTCAGAAGTCAAGCCGTGAGTGTTTGTCGTTTGGGTCCTTTTGCACGACCTTAACGACCACAACGACCTTCCTTGTGTTAACTAGGCCTTAGAAGACTCAAAAGACAAAGAACTTTTGGGTCTTTTCGAACGAACCACCCGACCCAAACTGAAGCGTCCGTCCTGCGGGTCTTCTGAGAGGTGATAAGATCCTGGTTATCCTTCAATTCAAATACAAAATTCTTGAGGCAACGTTAAAATACACTCAGGCCGCAGAACTCGTAAGTTTGTTGTCACTTCTCAAGTGTGATTTGTTTTTTCGTACAATCATTTTTTGTGATATTTCTTATCTTGTCGGAAACATTTGCAATCTTTATTTGCCATTTGCTATCTGTAATAGGTCATTCGTAATATCTAAATGTAATATCAAGTTGAACCTCTATGCTAATATGGTCGCGGGGTTGCCATGTATCCTCATTCTCCTCGTTGCATCATCTTGTAACCTTTCTTTGTTTAATGTAAGATTTTATTGGAATATCAAAAAATAGGATCCCAGGATGGTGGCAAAAGTTCTACGGTCCTACGATCCACTTTGACATGCCATCCAAAAAGACTCCCATGCGGTTTTGCAACCCTTTCAGCGATGAAATTAAAAAGTTAACCTTTGGATGATTGGATATCAAAAACCATTTTGATCTTGATCTCTCTTTAGAACCACATAGTATCGAATTTTTCGGAAGTTTTCAATCAACAGCTTCCGCTGTCCCCAACCTTTGTACTAATTTGCACCAAGTGGTGCACACCCGTCTTAGACCAGTGTACTGGTACAGTTGATCCGCTACAAAGTTGCTTCGGTCCAAGAGCTCTTACGCTGCTTCTGAGGTAGACTTTTCCATAGATAGAAAGTACAAAAGGTGCACTGATTAGCAATAACAGTGCAAACGGGATGTAGACTTATGACTTGGAGTCCCTTGTTTCCCTGTGCTGATAACATTCCCACAGGATCCGAGATTCAAAGCCATGATTCCATCATTCGATTGATGAAATTCGATTGATGAAAGCAAAAAATGGGGTCAGCTTTTTCACTGCTTCATTATGAGTCCCTGTTGAGCAAGGTTTACCGCAGGGATATGTATCCCCCCAGGATATGGAGAAGAATTTTCACCAAATAGAACAGTTTAGAAATGAAGGCGGAGCGGACCTGTTATACTTATTACTACTGCCCCCAAGTTGCACTGTGGAAGCTCCAATTTTGTACTAGAGACAGCAGAATTATTAGCTGGGAACCCTTTCTACATAGAAATAATTTCTCAAGTTTTCCTCTTATGTTTTTGCAGTATATGGCTCACTTATAAGGCGTTTTGGACCGGGGGATTCACAGGTGACCAGAGAAAGGTGACCAGTCCGGGACCAAAAGAGCTTGCTTTATATTTTCACCAGCAAGTCACCGGGGTGGAATGTACTAGGAACTTAGACGGGGGTATAGTGACTGTCACAAAAAATCTTATATAAGTTCAACTTGGTTCACACCTACACCATTCCAGAAAGGAGAGTCAAGATGGAGATTGCAAAGATCGTCCTCATTGCTTCTGCATTCGTACTTGGAACTTCAGGTAAGAATTTCACGAGTTAGTGCCGAAGATCCCTATCAGCTGCATAGTTGCCATATATCTTGCCTGCGTTTGCAAATAAATATTGCTTAAGCTGTAATCTTGTATCGAACAACTTCAGAAATTTTCTGATCAGATTCTTCACCCAAGATTGACTTATGAAACAATTTTGAGGTATTAACGAATGAGCCAGTAAACAGTGCCCGCTTGCAGAAATTCGTAGCGCCAAGATAACTCGATCAGTTTGAATGAGCAAACGAGCTATCACTTGTGAAATATTGTTCTTTCGTTATTGCTTTTGCACAAGAACTTTCTTCATGACTTGATGAGAATATCGCAGGCCTTTTCATGCACTTCCTAACCATGAAGTTTTCGTAATGTTCATTTTACCTATATATTTATTATAGTGCTCATAAAAATATGGGTAAAATTACAAAAATACTTCAATCTCTCACCTATCAAGCGAAATTCGATTTATTCCAATCCATCAAGTGCTTTTGGTGTTATCAATAATTTTTTCAGAAGTGGGAAATTTTTCTGGTTCATCCGGGATGTATATTTATGTTATAGTTTGAAACCGTCTTCTTCGACCAACTATAGCCTTTTCCATGATTTTCAAGATCAAATTTGCCATAGCTTCTAAATACCACAGCCTCAAAACCAAACAACATGCTACTTCCAAGGCCTTCAATCTGCATGCACAAAAAGAAAAGCGACTGCTTAAAAAGTCAGGGGCGATCAAAGTGCGCTGTACCTTGTGACCTGCTCTTCGTTCTGGCAAGAAAAATAAACCCAACCTCATTTTGAAACGTTACACATATTTTCTTATAAACAAGTAAGAATACACGTTTTTTTTTTATAAGAAACAGGTTTATAAGAAACTAGTACTAAGATGGCCAAAATTTTAAAAAACTCAAGTACTATGTCTGAGAAGTACTAAGAAACTTTTCAAACTTAAAAGCATGAATTTTATAGCAAATAGATCGCTGAACCTTTATCATTGGGCATTATTATCTAACCATTTGTGTTTTCAACATAATAGAACACTGTTTATTCCAGCATATAGCTCAAATCTTTCAAATCTTCAAAAAGGTGGGTGTGAAATTATATTAAATTTTTCCATGAATTGAATGACTTCAAAGAAACTTTAGGTAATTTGCCGTAAATCTGCCGTGGCAATTCTTTAATATCTTGATTATTTTCAAAAAGGCGGCATTTTGATTATTTTTGTAAAAATTCATCAAAAATTTTGCAGAAATTAAAATCATCGTAACTTCTAAATTACTTGAGGAAAATTGACACAATCTTCAAGAAAACCATAGTTTATGAAGATCTACAACATGATTGCAAGCAGTAATTTGTAGCTCTTCTGGCTAGGGATTTAGAAATTTGATGACGTCACAACCTCAAAATCAATAAATGCCGCCATTTTAAAACTAATCACGATATCAAAAAATTGCCACGGCAGATTTACAGCAAATTGCTCAAAGTTCCTTTCAAGCACTTTGATTCAAAGAAAAATGTAAAAGAATTTTACACCCGTCTTTTTAAAGATTTGAGCTCTATGCTGTTTATTCCTATATGATGTTTTAAATATCAAGAAACATATCTGCAGCAGTGTTAGCGACCACATTGACAATTGATGCATTCAAAAAATAAGAAACCAATTAAGAAACTTTTAGTACTAAAATGGACAAAATTTCATGTTAAATTAAGAAGCTTTTAGTACTATGGCCTGATCCTAGTTTCTTATAAAAGAAAAACGTGTAGACCAGGAGGAGCAAGTCTAGAGATTAACTTGCCATTGATATTCAAATTCTATTTCTGAACATGACACCTGTATTGAATTTATAGTTTTATGACGACAAGCACTTCATGGACCAAATCGAACGTGCAATTCTCTTGCCTACACAAACTCCTTTCCAACATAATTGCGTCTAAAAGATGAGTGCTTTTTGAAACTTTCTTATATAGCCAGTGGGCCATGAAAAATTATGTTTTTCAGGCTAGGCCACCAAATTTTTGAGGAAATTTTGATTTTAACTCCGGCCTACCCGAGCATAGACTGATGGCATATTTTTAGTTATCGCTAGCGATAGACTGATGGACGCTCAAACCAAATTGAGCAAAAATAAAAAATGTTGTTGCTGTTGTTGTTGTCATTATTGTTGTCGTTGTTGCTACTGTTGCCATATCTGGGACTACTCCGTGAGTCTAACCCGAGCAGATACTTAATTAATGAACGGTCCCTTACCAAAATAATGTTCACATTGAAGTTAGTCCTTGACTTGCTTGTAGAGAAACATTTTATTTTTGAATATTGGCTGCGTACTACTTATTCCATAGACCATCAAACATTTCAATTTTTCACTCGCCCGTGCAATGCTTTCATGCCTGCGTTTCTTTTCAACAGCCCAGAAGCAGAAGATCCCAGTCTGGTGCGCACAGGGAGTCGAGGCATTTAGAAAATGCGAAGAAATAACCGATCGCTACCGAGGTAGAGTGAAATGCATCATGGGAGAGGGTGAAGTTGATTGTTATCAGAAGATTGCTGCAGGTCTTGCTGATTTTTCAGCATTTGACGGGGGCTCCATCTTTGATGCAGGTTTGTTTCTGATCATTTTATAGCGACAGAGTTTACAACCGTTCGTTCTACCAGTTTTCATTAATAATCGCCACAACCCAAATATCTCCGCCCTGATAACAGTGTCATTACATGAGTTGTTAGGCACTGCAGTCATGGTTTAGTTTGTATGATCCTGCAGAGGATATTTAATATCGTTTTGCGGAGGAGATTTCGAAAGATTGCTTTGCTGTCTCCTCCGTAGCATTATATGTTTCTTTGTTCATATGACCATGGGCGACAGAGCAGGAACTGGGTAAAATGACGTCATCGAGCAATCAGAGACAAGGAAATGTTTTGATAGATAAGCTTTCTTAAATGATAGGCCCAAAGAACAAAATATCAAGTGTTGCCGAATTTTGGGATCTGCTGCGAGGAGCTAGTGGGCCTCAAAGTTGCGAGTTTTTGCGCATGCGTGCACAGTTTCTGCTCTGTCACCATGGGCAATAATGCACTGTGTTTGTAGTTTGGACATTAAAGTTGTTACCTCGATATTACCATAGTTCTCTTCGTTGTTCTAACTCTGGTCCAAGCCTAACCAGTGCTAGAAATCAAATTGAAATGAAATATTGACCATGCATTGCAAATCCACAACGTGTCCAAAAAAATTGTGTCCCTCTCTATCTGCCTGCCATGGAGGAGCTGTATATTCTAGCGTACAGCAGCATACAGTCTTGATACAGTAGCATAAGAAATGGTTCAACTTAGATTTTGAGACTTTGTTTTATCCAATCTGACAAACAGTTGCCGATTCATGAAACAAGAAAGTCGACAAATTAATTGCTTCAATAAGCAGCGCTTTTCCTGTTCTCAAAGTAAGACAAATCTAGTAAACTTGAAGAGTCACCAACAACATTATTCCGCCTCCCAATCAGAGGCGGCACCAGCCCTCAAAAAGTGGGGAAGACAAGAAAAATTTTTTAGGACCACGCCCATTTTTAATGAAAGCCACGCCCATTTGGAAAAAGAAGAGCCTTTATAAGGTTTTTATCTATAAATCATGCAAAAAGCAATTAAAGTAAACCTGGGTAAAATTGTAATATTTTTAACAGAAGGTCACTGACAAAGTGATTTTTTTCTCATTTTTCTCATGTGCCAACATCGTACCCCCCCCCCTAAATATTTCTCCTCGGATTTCGACGAATTGAAAAATCGGTCCTGAAAAACATTGGGGAGGACATGTCCTCCCCAGTCCTCCCCGTGGTGCCGCCTCTGCTCCCAATCATAGTAAAAAATTTAGGGTCTAAAGAACCACACATTATTTGGATGAGAACATGTTTATTTTGATCAAAGTGTTTTTGGATGCCATTACCTTGATTTTATACTTTGATCGAAGTGATTTTTGGATATTACTACCTTGATGTTTAGTCAAGGCCTTAACTGCAAGTGAAGCGAGCTACCTCTCCCTTTGTTATTCTATTGCTAGCTGGCAAGGCGCTCCACCGGAGAGGTACTTCAGCCACTGCACTTCTAGGTAAGGTAGCAGTATCGAATAAACATTTTGTTGAAAATAAAGGTGCCCGCAATGCTCCAAGGTGAGAATCATACTCACTAGCAAACCAGTGTCAGCGTTTATTCATGCTTCCATTCCCCGGGGCCCGGGGGGGGGGGTACTTGACCAGATTTTGGACGGGGACGTGCCATCGAGGTTTCAAAAACATACCCGTTCCTTATACCAATTTTCCGAAAATGTATACCCGACTTTATACCAATTTTTCAAAAATATGTACCCGACTTTATACCAATTTTCCGAAAAAGCATACCCAACCCTATACCAATTGCGAAAATAGCAAAAATCCGAAAATACCGTTCCTTATACCAAATTCATGAAAATCGATACCCTTCCCAATGGCACGTCCCCGTACCCAAAATATGTATAGTACCCCCCCCCCCCCGGGGGCTCCCATTCGCCTTCATCGTGTTCCAATTCTGAAAAATCGAAGTTTTGAACTTGTAAATTTTGATCTCTGCTTTGTCAGGAAAGAAGTACGGACTGAAAGTGATCATGTCCGAAAGACTCAAAAGCCTCTCAGCACTTGGAACGAAGTACTTCGCTATTGCTGTTGTGAAGAGATCCAGCCGACTGACATTCAACACCTTGAGGGTAAGATTGACATGCACTCACTTTTCAGTAAAAAACCGCTTGTAGGAAACTGCAGTAGTTCCTTCTTCCAGAAAGTTAAGGAAGACTTCAAGAAGCGATCAGAAGTCGATTAGAAGTTAAGGAACATCTTCAAGTCTTGGTTATATGCGTTGCAAAGTGTTTTAAACAAAACAAGCGGTGCATTACTAACCCCAGTGTCAGGTATATGTGTCCGCCGTTTACCGGAACAAACCTCTCTCCCCATTCCTCTTTTTAAAATTGTTCAAATGGTCAATTTGTTTTTTAAATTGTCTTTTAGGGAAGTCTTTACGTTGAGTTTAAGGCATTGTTTTAGCAGTTTCCCAGGGGGGGGGGTACTTGTGAAAATTTTGATAGGGATGCTCGTGTCATTTTTTTGGGTTTGAAACTTACGAAAACGTCATTTTTTTGGGTTTCGCTAAGCTGTCGTCATTTTTTTGGGGTTGAAAAAATTGCCGTCATTTTTTTGGGATCATTGAAAATTTGCGTCATTTTTTGGGTTACTGAACTTTGTATTTAGAAAATTATAATCTCAATCAATTAATGGAAGTGCTACAAGTTGTTGAATAATTCTTTTTTCCCAATTATGCTGAATCAGAAGTTTTATCTACTCTATGTGTCAATTCATTGATATAGTTTTTGGAAAGAATAGTTGGTTATTAACATGATGATTGCCAAATTCAATATCAGTTTTACTATCTTGTGCAGAATTGTAAGGTGCAATTTTCTCAATTTAACTTGTTGTACAAAAAGGATATTTATAGGGGCTCGAGAATAATTCCGTCATTTTTTTGGGTTTGAAAATTTTGGGCCTGTCATTTTTTGGGTAGATTAAAAATCTGTCCAAATGAGCATCCCTATCTTACATTTTATAGAGTGCCCCCCCCTCGGAGCAGTTTCAGCACTATGGCGCAAGAAATTCCAAGGTATTACCAAGTCTAACAACATTTATCAAATATTAAACGAATAAAGTGTGAGGGTGAGATCTTATGTTTAAAAGGAAACATTAAGTTAAGTTTTTGGACATGTCAAATTGACATCTTCATTCCTCTCGAAACAACATCAATTTGAGTTGGTTGAATTCGCTTGGTATCTTAGGTTGTCCTGCATTTGCAGACAGCTATGGAGGAGGTTTATCAGCACAGCATCAGCAGCGAATCGTTAGTTGATGCAACTTCAATTGCTATTTTACGCATCATTTCCTCAGGGTGTAAGATCTTGTCATACCGGTGTACAGAAGTCATCTGGTTGGATCCTACCAGTTGGAACTTTGCTGAACTCAAGAACAATGCCTTGTATCAATGGCGACCAGTATTCCTCAGTAGCATCATTTTTTAGTGCCAGCTGTGCCCCAGGTATTCAATTACATGTTGATTAAAATGACGCAGCCCAAGCCGCCATGTGTTTGAGATTGAGGCCACGTTTACACTGTACCGTTTACAAATGAAACGGTACGAAATCATGCTGTTTTGGCCTTCCGTTTACACTAAACCATTTTCGTAACTTGCATCAAATGAAGATTATTTTGAAAACGAAATGATTTGAAAACGGCATGAAATGTTTCAGTGTAAACGCTTGAAAATGGAACGATATCGTTACGGATTCAAAGAGCGACAAAGTAATAAGCTGCCTCCCCTTCAATTAGTAATGAAGTACTCCACTATTTATTTACTCCACTAAATAAATCTTGCTTCCTACAGGGTAAAAGGAAGCAATCAGATTCCAATATCAACTAAAAAAATAAGCATTAATATATCTAGAGGCTCTGGTGGATGTGGACTAAATACATACGTTCTCTTGTAGGAAGCGGTAGCACTAAATACAACAAAAGACTGTACGGTGTTGACAAGCTTTGCGCTTTATGTGTGGGACGAGGAGGCGCAAACTGTGACAGGAGTTCCAAAGAGCCATACTACGGTTATCAAGGAGCATTTCAATGCCTCAAAGATGGCATAGGGGATGTTGCTTTCATCAAACAGTCAATCCTGACAAGCCTAAGCCCAAAAGAGCAGAGCAAGTACAAACTATTGTGTCCTGATAACACAGTTAGAGGTATGTAGACCAGGATGGAGCCGAGCGCTAAGCTGGGCTCCTAGATGAATCAAGAGGCCAAGCGAGGTACCAAGTTTGAAAGAGGTATCCTGTCTTGTCTTGGTTCGGAAGCTTCCCGAATTTCGTCCACATTAAATACAAAAATTTTCGGGCGTTAATATTTCCGAACAAACTCAAACATCCGAAAATGTCAGTGAAATTTTTTCAGCAAGAAAACTCAGAATAAAGAAGCTTTTACTATTTGAAATGTAATGTCTTGCCATGGGTATTGTGGACACGATTTGTGTGTTTATCGTGTTCACGTGCACATCTTCTGTTCCCTGCTTGGGAGCTGATGCATTTCCTCTCGACAGTTCGATATGGTTCTAGCAAAGGCATCAGCTCCTGAGTCGTGCAAAGGCAAATACGTGGTCGTAAATATAAACAGAAGTAACAGGTTTGCAACAAGCCAAGCCAAGAAACTGAATCATGATAGTTTTTCAGTATAGTTTCTCAAGAAATCCCCCATGTACTGCTAAGGAGGAGCCAACCACATCTTCTCCACAGAATGATATAAATCTTCCTCCGCGGAAGCATGAAAGCTGAAGCATAAATGTGGTGTCAAATTCCCCATGCTCTAATCACTCACTTTTGTATTGTAGAACCAAAAGACTACTTACAATGTCATCTTGCTGCATCTCCAGCACATGCCGTCCTAACCAGGGCTGATGCTACGGTTGATGAAATCGCATATTACCAGCAGCTTTTGGCAAGTGCTGCGAAGCGTTTCGGACGATTCAGTCAGATTGCAAATATCTTTGACGGAAAATTGTTCTCCAAGTCAGCAATTGGCCTGGACAGAGTCGCAAAGTCCAAGAGATCATACCAAAATTACCTTGGAGCTGGTTATGTGAAAGCTATTGCCTCACTGGAGGGTTGTAGTTGAACACATGAAGGGTTGTGATTGATAACGTGGCTGGTGGTGCTTGGTCACATGGAAAGTTGGGTTTGCTCAAATGACAAAGAAACATAAAAGGCTTTGCTCTCAAGGTTGATACCATGTAATTCATTAGATGTAGATACAATGACCATAAATGCCATTGAGCATTCGTTAATGAGTACCCATTGATATCATCACTCGAATGAAATTGCCATGTTTTCTCCCTGCTTCTGTTTATATTTTCTCTCTGCTTCGGAACCACTGTCTTCGGCAGTGCACTCATTTGCTTTAGAAGAAACTAAGGTCCGGGGCTCTGGTGGGTAGTTTGCTGAATTTGAAGACATATTTCCTACCAAAAGTTTTTTATGTATTTCTTATAGTTTCAATGCCCTAAGTGTGGAGTTGATCTATTTTTGTTAGAGAAGGACTTCCAAATTAAAAATTAGATTTCAAAACAAGTAAAAGTTATTTATAAGAAACTAGGACCAAGCCACAGCACTAAAAGTTCTTAATTTAACATGAAATTTTGTCCATTTGAGTACTAATAGCTCTTCATTGGTTTCTTATTTTTTGAATGCAAAATTATCAATGTGACCGATAACACTGCGGCAGATATGTTTCTTGACATTTAAAACATCATGCAGGAATAAACAGTGTCCTATTGTTTCGCTCGTCCCATTGATCAGCGAGCCAATCAGAGTTAACATCAGCTCCATAGTGATTTACCAAAGGGTGAATTTGCAGTATACCAAACAATTGTTTTGCCTTTCCTGTGTCATAAATCCGCAGCCACTTTTCCCATTGACCCAAATAATGTCTCAAACTCTAAGTTGAGACATCCTATCCTACGTAATAGTCTAGAAAAAGGAACAAAGGAAGTTACATCTCGTTTGTGACAACCACGCAAACGGGGCACGAATTTTTGGAACACCCCCTACGAGGCTCAAATAATGCAATCATAAAGTCTTGAAATCTTCCAGAAGTTAGATTTTGACAGATTTTGATACAAAAAATCTCTTGCGGTTTCGAACGTTTCTTTAATGTCAAGTGGATCTCTTTTACCTTTGAACCATTGAATGTCGAAATAACCTTAAGTGTACCCTTTTAATTATGAATTAATCTCTTTCAGAATAGAAACTATTGTATTTTTTCGGACAATTTTCAGCACAAGCTTCTGTTGCTTCCAACCTTTGTACTATTTCGCGACAAATTATTGTGACAAGAATGATATAAAAGTTCCCTACGTTTGCTTTCAATTTCACTTGTGCCAGTTCAAAGAGAAGAGGCAAGATGCAGGCTGCAAAGATCTTTCTAGTTTTCGCTGCTTTTTTTCTTGCAGCATCAGGTATGAAGATTTATCTTTAACTTCAAAAGTGTTGCGAGGAATTTTCAAATACCCCATGTAAATCAATGATGATATTTATTCCCTATTTATTCACAAATCAGCTGAAAATAAATACTTAAGCCTCGTTCACACAGGAACAATTGTTTCGTTCCATCTTCGTTCCAGTTACTGGAGCGCAAAGATAGATTGTTTACACGGGAACGGAACGATTGCGCATCGGTTTTCGTTTCTCTTCACGCGGGAACGCAATCGTTCCGTTGCATTTTCGTTCCAGTTTCTGGAGCGCAAAGATAGATTGTCTACACGGGAACGGAGCGAGTGGACCTACTTACTTATGTGCTGAGCATACCCATTTACTTACGTATTTAGAAGCAAGACCAGACGAATGCAAGAGAACAAAGATGGGTCTTGAATATAATGGATTGGAAACCAAAACAAGATCCGGACTAACTTGTCAAAGATGGGATTCTCAATTTCCGCATCGTCATCGCAACACCCCTCAGCTCAAACCAAAAGCCCTACTACAAGAGAACTACTGCAGGAACCCAGACAATGAACCTCTACCTTGGTGCTACACTACGTCACCCAGTCAAAGATGGGACTTCTGTGATATACCATTTTGCCCTGAAGGTAAGTTACATCAATTTGCTTGGGGCGGTCTCCATCCAGCTGAATCTGCACGCAGGGTTGACTTCCAGGCATTTGGAGATGTGCCGCCCTCAAGGGTATAATAATTTTTTAGGATTTCTAGCGGCTCAGTGTTCCAACATGGTGTAATCAGTGATTGCGAAAATGCCCTATGGGGTGTTTGATAAAGTATTGCAAAATAGCAACAACATGAAAAGTACAGGGAGGCCCTTTCATAGTAAAGGCACATGGGGATGTGCCGCCCGCAAGGGTATACTTTTTCGGACCTCTAGTCTAGCCAAGGGTACACTTTTTGGCAATTTTAGACGATCTCAGTAACCTGAGGTTGAGGATACTCTTTCCCAATTGTTTGCTTGACGAAAATAGACTTGTCGCAAGTCTAGGAGATCCGTGAATCATCCCCATGTCTGTGACTTGTCGCGGGTGTTGAGCCGAAGGCAAGTGAAAAGATCGCCATTGCAATAGATGCAGGGGCGGCGTGGCCCACCAGGGCACGGGAAAATTGTCCCGGTGGCCCCTAAAATTCATGCAGATATGGGCCCCCTAAAGCTTGCAGAGAATTATAAGTGCACGTATGTTTTGTAAGAATGTAAAGACAAGGCAAGTGTAACTTATGTACTATTAGGCATTTGCTCCACCAGGCATTTGCCCCACCAGGCCCTCTAGCTGTCGTACTACAAAGGAAAAAAACCCCACCAGTGACAGGGCCCATTTGAAAATTCAAACTTTATGACCATTGGGCAAGACCCAGAAATCCACTTGACACACAAAGCAAAGATGGTATGACGATCGCAAATTATGTGATTACCTATAAACTCGATTCGAAATGATGGGTATCCATTGTCTACAAAAGTCAAGAATAAATTACGACATAGAGTAGGGAGGAAATTACTTTAGGGGCAGAAACTTTCGCGGGCAGAAAGTTTCGCGATTTTCGCGTTTTTTGGCATCTTTCGCGAAAGTTTCTGCCAAGGCATAATCCAAATTCAAAATTCGCGAAAGTTTTTGCTTGCGAAATGGCAGGAAAGTCTCGACTCGCGAAAGTTTTTACTATCCATTTTTGCCGTTTCTCCAAGTTTTTGCGTTTCCTTAATCACCCCGATCTGTAGTCTCTTGGGCTATAAAACCTTGTAAATTGTCACCGTGACTGTGCGAAGTACTGAAAATGGATAGAAAACTATGTTTTTCCCCTCAACTTTCTTCAGTCGCGAAAGTTTTTGTCGCGAAATATGCGGGAAAAAAACGTCATTCGCGAAAGTTTATGCCCTTAATTTCGCGATTTTTTCTTCTCGCGAAACTTTCTGCCCGCGAAAGTTTCTGCCCCTAAAGTATTTTTGTAATGAAATCCGGAGGTTGCGGATACCACAATATTTCAATATATAATGTAACATTATTTATATAGCGAAATGAATCCCGATGTTGCGGATACCACACAATGCTTCGATATATAAGATGCCACAATATTTCGATTCATTCATCGATTGTGGATACCAAAAGAATATATTTCAATGTAACGAAATATATGTCGAAACTTCAATACAAATTTGTATCTTGTATTTCGAAAGGCAGAGTATGCGATACCTGCTACACCTCCCCCGGACAGTTTTACTCATATGAAATAGAGTTACTGTGAAATGTTTTCTAGTTCTTCACGAACGTTGGAAGCATATTTGGCATTTGGTAATTGTTCTTCTTTATACATAGATGCAGTTTAAAGAACTCTTCGTATGACTACTGCGAAGTGGTTTTCAACAAAGAAAGCGTGTTGCGCTGAAAGTGGCTGTGTCATAAAACAAAGCAGATCTCAGAACTCGTAATCTTAGGAAGTTAATTTCATGAAATTTTTGTAATTTCACTGAAGTTATTTTGTATTCGTATTCATGTTAACCTTGCAAAGCGAATGTCTATCTTCTTGCCTCGCCTTACTTTACAGCAACAATTAACATACCGGGTGAGCCAATGAAAAGTTCCTACTTTCAAAATTTCATATAAAAAAATCATTTATTTCATCTTAAAATTATTTACTCAGGGTACGATTCAGTCTAAATACTGTTTTACAATAGTCTAAATACTGCAAAAAACTACATACAAAATTAAAAAGTTATATACTACATACAAAATTTACAATAAAAATCAAAGATGTATAAGATTATTTTTTCTTGAGTTTGGACTTGAAGGCATTGATTGAGGGAGCCATCTCGTCATTTTGAAATCAAATCGCTTTAAGTTTAGAAAGCCGTTGCTTGTTAAAACCCATGTTTATATCAATCTGAAAAGTGGTGCCTGAGTTATGGCATGAGAAAGGCAAAACAAATGGTTGCTTCAAAAACTGCACTTCCTTTCACGCGCAATAGGAGATGCTGGAGTCATTCGTGCGAATAATTGTTAAAATATGAATTATTCACTCTCACCTTGAGTCTTTTTTGTATTTTTTGTCTTTTTTGTATATGCAAATTTAGTGTTTGCTTCAGCAAGTCGAACAGCACCTGAGCTTCGGCCAATGTGGTGGCTTACAACAACAACAACCGACAGCAACAGCTTCGGTGCCGCATTGTAAGCTGTTGCTATTGTTGTTCAATACGATTGGCCTTAGCTCAGGTGCTGTTCGACTTGTAGAAGCAAACACTCAATTCACAGATACAGAAACAAGACAAAAATGACTTAAGGTGAAAATGAATAATTCATATTTTAACAATTATTGACACGAATAACTCCAGCGTCTCCTATTGCGCATGTTCCATTTTTCTCCAGCAATGTCAAATACTGAATCCAATTTTTCTCTACATTTCTCAAGGGGTAGTGTTGTCTTTTTGATAAAAAATTTACTAACTCTTTCATAGATGTAGGCAAAAAATAGAATAAAGTGCTAGAACTATTCCTTTCTGAATTTACAATTTACATGATTTGACATTGCAAGGGAACCCTAAAACACATGTCCGATTGACTCGAATAAGGTCTCAAACTCGTAAGTTGAAGCTTGTTAAGGAAAATTCTAGAAAACGAAACAGCTCCGCCACGTCAGCCACACAAATGAGGCACCACTTTTTGGAACACTCTGTACGAGGCTCAAATAATGCAAATATAGTTTTGAAATCTTTCTGAAGTTAGATTGGGATACAAAAAAAACTCTTGTGGTTTCGGAAGTTTCTCTAATGCCAAATAGATATCTTTATCTTTGAACCAATGAATGTCAAAAAACCTAAAGTGTACCCATTTAATTATGAATTAATCTCTTTCAAACCAGGAACTATTGTATTTTTCGGAAGATTTTAAGAAGAAGCTTCCGTTAACTCCAACCTTTGTACTATTTCGTGACAAATAATTGTCACAAGAATAATATAAAAGTTCCCTACGTTTGCTTTCACTTGAGACAGTTTGAAAAGAAGAGGCAAGATGCAGGCTGCAAAGATCTTTCTCGTTTTCGCTGCTTTCATTGCAACATCAGGTATGAAGAAATATCTTTAACTTCAACGAGGACTTTTCAAATACCACATGATGAATTAGAAAGAGTAGCGACGTTTGGACAATCCACGAAATTTAATTTTATTTGATCTTAGCTTTATTCAACGGGCTTTTAAAATCTGTTTGGAGTCTTTTCTCGAATTCTTCGATGCTATCCATACCATCTCAACTGCGAACCCTTCGGAGTGTTTTATTCCTTTTCATGGCGTAGAGGGAGATAAAATTTAGGAGGGCTCCCGATAAAAAATTCATTGTTTACGAAAATTTTGCATAATCTAGACTGATTTTCTGCCCGATTATGGCCAATGCTTTGCAAATTTCCATCGTGGGGGCTGCAGCCTCCAGCCCCCTGTCTCCTACGCCTATGTTCCTTTATAGTTTTTCCAAGTTTCTTTTGATTTTTCGTAAGATTTTAGTCCCTGTTTAGAATCCGTTTGGTCGTGAGTTCTTTGTATGAGTGAAATTAAAACATAATAGGCCTAAAGTTCAAACTGTACCGCGCTCTGAAAATTATGATCTGAGAACTAGTTCCCAGATCGATGAGGCCTAAAACTGCGAACACCATAGAGTTAGGAAAATATGGCGAACATGGAACATTTGTCGACACTTTTTAAACGAGGTTGGTTGATTCTTAAGGAGAAGATGCATTTCTTTGGTATCAGAGCCTTAGGGAGATGGCGACGAGTTCGTTACCATCAAACTTCCAAAAACAATTTTCAATGGTGCTAAAATCTAGATAGTTGAAATATTGCTACCGTGCAGTCATTTTTTTCACCGTTTATTTTCATGGCGAATAAAAAGTTCCTGGCTTAATTACTTTTTCAGTATTTAATCTGGGCACAAATGCAACTTATTCTTGCATTTGAAATTTAAGTTCAAGGAAGTATTGAAATCTTGGAATTCCAAAATAGAAAAACTTTATGTAACTTGGCATTCGTTCGACCGGCGTATCACTCTGTAAAATTATCTTGTGCATCTTTGGCAAAAATCCTATTGTTTTCTAGAAAATCCATAGAAAATCCCTAAAAATCCTATTGTTCCAAAAGATCTTGCATCGCCTTTAGTGAGAGTGATAGGCCCCTTAGGTTATCAAGCTTAGGAAAGAAATCAACGTGTTTAGTTTTGCTCTTATAAAATCACAGATTTCTCATCTCAAAATTGCAACTGCTGCAAAAGTGCCATACCATAGGGTTTTGCTGTAAAAAACCGATCTTTGTAGCAAAAAAAATCCGCAGATATATTATCACCAAGTCCTACTCACTTACGTGCATACCCATTCACTTACGTATTTAGAAGCAAGACCAGACGAATGCAAGAGAACAAAGATGGGTCTTGAATACAATGGATTGGAAACCAAAACAAGATCCGGACTAACTTGTCAAAGATGGGATTCTCAATTTCCACATCGTCATCGCAACACCCCTCAACTCAGACCAAAAGCCCTACTACAAGAGAACTACTGCAGAAACCCAGACAATGAACCTCTACCTTGGTGCTACACTACGTCACCCAGTAAAAGATGGGACTTCTGTGATATACCATTTTGCCCTGAAAGTAAGTTACATCAATTTGCTTGGGCGGTCCATCCAGCTGAATCTGCACGCAGGGTTGCCTTCCAGAATTTTGTACATGTAAGGGCATATTCCCCGTTTTTCTGGAAAGCCCCCTAAAGGTATGACATTGTATAAATCCTTAGAATGAAGCTAATGGACAGCTCTAATCAGTAAATTGGTTTTGATTGAAACATTTTACTGTTTTGAGATGACAGACGGGGGTAAAATTACACGGACGTGCTTCATGTTCGGACACTTTGGTACATATTCCCCGTTTTCCTGGAAAGCCCCCTAGAGGTATGAAATAGTATGACCCCTTAAAATGAAGCTAATGGACAGCTCTAATCAGTAAATTGGTTTTGATTGAAACATTTTACTGTTTCGAGATGACAGACGGGGATAAAGTTACATAGGCGTGCTTGATGTTCGGCACTTTGGTACATATTCCCCGTTTTCTTGGAAAGCCCCCTAGAGGTATGAAATTGTATGACCCAAATAACAAAGTTAATGAAAAATAACATAGATTATCAAACAATAAATGCAACGGTTAACATTTAATCTGGTTTCCCTGTGCCGAAGACAAGTGAAAAGATAGCCTTTGCAATAGATGGAAGTCAGATTTCACCACGCGCAATAGGAGACGCTGGAGTTATTCGTGCGAATAATTGTTAAAAGAAAGATAGACTCAAGGTGAAAATGAATAATTTTTCTTTTAACAATTATTCGCACGAATAACTCCAGCGTCTCCTACTGCGCGTGATTTCACTTATCAGAAACGAACTGTACTGCCACGAGTGTGAAGAAGACTGGCGATATGATTTTTAGCATGCCCCCCATCATGACATAACATTTATGCAAGCACCACTAGACTTATGCCTTTTCGTCCCTTGTTTCCCTGCGTTCTTTGATTTGCTGATATCACTTGGTCAATAGGGACTCATGATATTACGCTTATACATTGGGCCCACTTTTTCAAAATGGCCTAAACAGGTGGGAGTTCTCGTACACTCAACAATTATCGCTTCAAAATCTGGTTTAAAGAGTTCGAACATTGAATAGCGAAGTTTTAGTACAAAGAATGATGTTGTGTTTACCTACAAAGCGCAAAATGCATACCTTTCAGGCAGTAATCTTCCTCTGTAGAAGCAAAATAGATCCATCGAAGCTGCGAGAACTCCAGGCTTCTTCAACCGTTCTTTAAGAGCAACAACAACAACATTCTGAATAGCGGCCCCTGATTGGTTAAAAACTGAATTCTAGCGATTTGATTGGTGAATACGGAACCACCCTACGCGGGCCTAAAGTGGGCCCACTATTTCAGAGTAATGTTATTAGTCCCTCTTGACCAAGGAACGCAGGGAAACAAGGGACGAAAAGGCATCAGTCTAAAGCACCACACCAGTAAAATGGATATGAAGTGCTCTACAACTAGACTGACGACGTGACTCCTTGTATTCGTTCATTATTTTCAATCTGATATTTTATTGTCACTCATACAAAGTGAGCGAAAAAATAAAAAAAAAACAAAAAAAATAGCGATACTATTGAGACTTATGTCATGAGTATACCCTACAACTTGCAATGCAACAAAGGTAGTGGGCATTTGGTATTTACCATTGCTAGTTATGTTATATTAATGCTATACTCGGAACAAAACCTGTTGCTTTTCTCAAGAAACGCTGTTCATCCAACTCTATCACGTGATGACAAGTTAACGAATTTGCCCTGTTTTTTTCAGCTGAGCCAGACAAGGAGGAGGAGAAGACCCCAGTCTGGTGCGCACAGGGAGTCGAGGCATTTAGAAAATGCCAATATATATCCAAGCGCTACAAAGGTGGAGATAGAGTCAAATGCATCATGGGAGAGGGAGAAGTTGATTGTTATCAGAAGATTGCCGCAGGTCTTGCTGATTTTTCAGCATTTGATGGGGGCTCCATCTTTGATGCAGGTTTGTTTCTGATCATGTTGAAGGTATATGACTTGGTACCCTGGGTATATGACTTGGTACCAGAGCCTTTATTTTCGGCTCTGGTACCCAGGGTAATGACTTTGAGATAATCCATGTTCACACTTTAGATACACGTATCTTTTTATAAGAAACTGCTTATAAGAAACTTAACTCTCAGATCGCTAAAAAATTGAGGAACTCAAACTATATTTTCAACTAAGGAAATCCTTGACTAGCCCGTGTTCCAGTAATCTTTGACTTCTTTTACTCTATTTCACTTGTTTCTTGTATATGTATCATATCACTGGGAATGTACTTGAGTGATGTCCAAACATCGGAGAGTGTTCAAATAACATTGCTTTGAAAACTTCACTAAGGGGGCATTTATTGAACATGAAGCTCTTGAGTGCTCAGAATTTGATAATTCTAAAAAACATTCAGTACTGGCCTAAATTCTTAGTTTCTTATAAAAGAAATACGTGTAGTCTTAGAACCAAGTTTACACTGTATCAGTAAAGTTTTAACCTTGTTTCAACCCCGTGGGGGGGGTACTTACTTTATCGTGGGGGTCATCCGGGTTTGCAGAACAGCGGAATTTGAAGAAAATTTGTCGCGGAATACGGAATTCTAGCAATTTCTCGGCGGAACGACGGAATTCTTCATCCCTACCGGACGCAGGTTTTCTCAAAAATAATAAGTGAAATGCGGAGCTTTCATGAAATTTTATGGATTCGCGGATCCTTCATCTGCTGTCTTGTAAATAAAGGTCGTGGTCACATCTCTGTTTTCTGGTCAGCACTATGAGAATATGTTCAAAGCTTTGCACAACAATTTTAACTGCCACTCTCCTCCTCTCTCCACTTGGATGGATGAAAATGTCGAACAATACTACTTTGAGCTATCATTGATAACGAAGTGGCGGGACGCGGACCTTTGGCTAAAAATGACCGAAACGACGGATTTTAACTGAAGATCGCGCGGAACGGTGGATTTCTACCCCCCCCTTGTTGACCCCCACTTTATTCATGGTACGGGCGGGGTTGTACCATCTTTAGGGTACATTTTTATGAGAATCCAAATTTATGGGCATGGTTTTCAACAATTTTTACACTTTCCTGATTTATGGGTATGGTTTTTGCAAAGTTCATTGAGCTTTTTCAGCATTTCCGGATTTATGGGTATACTTTTCAGAAGTTTTTCGGATTTATGGGTTGTTATGAACGATGTGAATGGCACAACCCCGCATATTGGCAACTCAAGTGACCTCCCCGCGTCTCCAAGTCCATTCCATGGTCTATCACCGCTGATAGGTCCTAGGCCCCAAATCATGTGGTCGCAGAACTACAGTAAATCCCCACGTGTAAGAACCCACTTTTTTGTGAGCCAGGCTGAAATTGGTTTGAAGACAGGAACACCACAATACAACGCGTAAGAAACGGCGACTATTATTTGGATTAAATATTGTTGATTATATGAGAGCTGATATTTCGCCTCGGCATACGAGGCTTCCTCAGAGCTAAACTAACGTTATCACAAATGTACAACAATTTGAATAAGGTAAACTGAAACATGATTGGCTAAGTTGTGCTACATCGCAGGGGTGAATGTTGGTGGATGTGGGGGATGAGTATGTGTAGCGCAAATATGCTAATGTGGAGGAGGAAAGTAACGTGATGATTATACAGAGAATAATGGTGATATGATAGAATACAGAATAATAAGATAAGTAGAGGATGTATATATATATTTTTTTTGAAATTGGTTCTTGTTTCAAAGGTACTAAGACAAATTTCAAGGTATAGAGGTTCTTATTTGAAGGGTGCCTCATGTAGTCCCCTTGGAGAGTCTCACAAAGATGTTCGGCCCTATTATTTGTTTTGGGAGCATCAATATGGATCTAATAAGTAATTGGGGAGGCGGATTGAACCTTAAAAGCCGAATGGGGCCAAAATGAGTTTAATAACATCAATCAAAAATCAATTTTGCTACCCCTACAATAAGAACCCATGTTTAATCAAACTGAAACAGGTTCTTAATTGCAAGGTGCATAATTTAGGCAAAACACAACAACCTCCAGGTTCTTACCTTGGCAGGCTCTTATATGCGGGGATTTACTATAGGGGGCATTTACGCATAAAGAAAATGAGTTCCTGAACGTACAACTTCGAATACAAAGTCTTAACTGGTACTGAAAACCTTTTACCCGGGGGTCGATACCCTTAAAGTAAAGGTCCCTGAAAACTTTGTACTTTTTGAAACTGGGATCTGGGGAACAGGCAAGAAACCCTTATCGAACCTCCCAAAGCAGATTTTGGTGGATTTTTGGACATGACTTAAGGGAAATAAATTCTCTATTTCCTTTCCGAATGCTGAATGGCTGACATTTTCGTAAATCAACCTCATCGATTCTAGTAAAATCACCACTAAACGCAAATTCATTTCATAACAACCCAGTTACTTCTTCAAGGAAAGAAGCACGGCCTAAAAGTGATCATGACTGAACGATTGAGCTTCCAGCCAGTGCTTGGAACAAAGTACTTTGGGATTGCTGTTGTGAAAAGGTCAAGCCGACTGACATTCAGCAAGTTGAAGGTAGGCACATTTTCATATGAAATCCAATGAATACATACAGAGCTTTTAGCTTTGCCTTTAACCTATTTCCTCAAGTCCGCTCGACCGAACACTTTCCCATGTTTCCACTGGTGGCGGAAAATGGTTCAGTAATACTTGCACGATTCAGTAATACATACAAATGTACTAAAATTTAATCATACCTGCCATTTAACTGTGTTAAATTTCTCTTGAATCCTCTATCAATTACATAGACTCCCATATCCACATCTCTGTTTTCGTTAGGCCAAACATTGTTGTGTTGTTGCAATTGTATTGAATATACAGACTGTATAATATACAGACTGTATATTCAATACATTTCATTTATTAAAAAAGCATAATACAATGTAACATCGTATATCGCCTTAACAGAACATTATTTAAAAGATACACTCCTAACAAACTACGATAGAATGTTACAGCGAAAGAAAAACTACGAAAATATGTAATAAAAGTGTAATATAACGAGTTATTATCGTGGATTAATGGAACAGACTCTTCGCTTAAAATCTACTCTGTTTTGGAGCATTTTCACGGGCAAACATTTTGTCGCTGAGCATTTGTTAAGGTTTTTGTTCTAAGTTATGTTGCTTGCTGCAGGAATTGCGCGAAGTTTTTCTGCCTGCTGATATCTTGGGCTGTCAATACGTTGATGAATGCATATTCTATTTGTGTTGCCGTTAGTATCTTGTTTAAGTTAGGTCAAAGAAAAGTCTGCCTAAGATCACGATCAATCAGATCACATTCAATCAGAAAATCACATTCTCAGAAGATCACATTCAATCAGAAAATGAATTTCGTTTTCTACTTTGCCAGACTTACACATGTCGCAAGTTCGTTGTGCAATTTCTAGTTTTTGGTGTCTGCCAGTTTCACTGCAATACAACTGCAACAACACAACACAATATTTGGCCTAACGAAAACAGAGATGTGGAGATGGGAGCCTATGTAATTGATAGAGGATTCAAGAGAAATTTAACACAATTTACTGGCAGGTATGATTAAATTTTAGTTAATATGTATGTATTACTGAATCGTGCAAGTATTACTGAACCATACTCCGCCACCTGTGATATTTCCCGGACCTGCCATTCCACCAATCTGTAATGGAACAAAGGGGATAGAGAGAGCGATTCTTTCTCTCTCTCTCTCTCCTTTTTACCTTGACAGAATGCAGTACCCCTCAATGGTTTTCGAATGTCCCTTCCAGGCTTCCACGAAGTAGCATTTTCAGCAAATTCTTCGTTCATGCAAACTGCGTAGAGAACCAATGTTATTGAGTTATTTTTTTTCTCTGTAAAATTTCGGTTAGCAAATGTCTCGGAAAAACAAAAACAAAACATGTCGATCATCGAAATTTCCGGACGTTTCTAATATCTGAAAATATGAGTGTGTTGTAAAATATTTTGCATTCAATGCAATGTACATTCACTTGAAATTTCTTAATAAATTTTTCACAGTTTTTCACTTGCAATGCCCCTCTCTCTTTGAATCAAACGAAACATAAAATCCTCTAGATTTTGAATAAGTCCCCCCCCCCCCAATTACTTATTATGGGAAATGCGCAAAGACACGTCCAGGCTTTCAACCAGAGCGTAATTCTCTGCAATTCCTTTACACAGGGCGCAAAATCTTGCCACACTGGAGTGCAAAGGTCCGCTGGCTGGATCCTCCCTGTTGGGACATTATTGAGCTCAGGATTGATGCCATGCATCAATGGTGATCAATATGCCTCCGTCTCATCATTCTTCAGTGCAAGCTGTGCTCCAGGTATTTTAATGTTTGTTGATAGAAATCCAGGGGGTGGTGCTTAACTTCGTTGTGGATGTGAAGGTGCATGGCACGGGAGAATCACAATTTACTGATAAACTAGGATAATCGCAGATAAACCTGGTTTATCTACTGATAAACTAGGTTTATCTGAATGAATTGGGATTATCTGCTGATAAACTTAGCTTATCACTTCTGAGTGGCGATAAACTCGGTTGATGTTGCATAAACCAAGATGATCATAGACAATCCAAGTTTATCAGACTAGCAGTAATTCCAATTATCACGTGATCATCAGAGGTGTGCTCTAGCTGACAAATAAACTCAGACCATGAGCGTCAGGAAACATTTGGATTGGACTTTTGAAAATTGTGCGGTCGAAGGCTGCAGTTTTTAAGACTACAAGCAGCCGCGGTATATTCTATGCGGCTTCGTTTCATTTGTTAGCCACTGGACCGCTGACCCGACAGACGCTCATTTGCCAATCGACTTAAATCAATAAGCAGATTGGCGTCTGCCGGGTCAGCGGTCAAGTGGCTAGTTGGATACAAAGCCGCCACAAAGACATCGCGGCTATTCTCAACCTTGAAACCGCTACCTCCAACCGCAAAAATTTTAAAGTCAATCCAAACCTTTCCTGACGCCCACGCTCAGACCAAACCCAAAACAAAACTATTTTCCAATTTAAAAAATACCCTCAAATTACAAATACAATATGCTTTTTGTTATAACTAGATGTATGACGATTCTTTTCGTTCTCACAGGTGGTGCAATGCCAAGATACAACAAGAAACTAATTGGTGCTGAGAAACTCTGTAAATTGTGTGTTGGGGAGGGAAGTAATAAATGTTCAAGAGGCAGCAAGGAGCCCTATTCTGGTTATCAAGGTGCATTTCAGTGCATGAAAGATGGAGTGGGGGATGTTGCTTTCATTAAACAGTCAATCCTGATGAATTTAGAACCAGAAGAACAGAAGAAATACAAATTATTGTGTCCTGATGATTCTGTCAAAGGTAAGTACCGGGTGAGCAAAAATAACCCGCTTTCGAAAATTCATTGCATCAAGAATGCTTGAAGGATTAGAAAAAGATTTGAATTCTTGTTAAAAGCGGAGAGACCAAAGTAAATTTGTGACTTTGCTCGTGCTTTTTTGAGGACTAACAATACCGGAAAATTCGACTTCACGATAATTTTTTGGTTGCGAAATGCCTGAAAATGGGCCTACTAAACGATCAAGCAATGAGGAATCTGCTCACACAGAACAATACGTTAAGTATATTTCACCTATCATAGGAGTTCTTAGAATGTAACGTCAAACAAATTCTGAAGTTGTTCAATCCCATGGCATGGCTATGAATATGCAAACGGTACCTCAAACCTGCGAAAAGTACCTTCTTCGTTGTTCTGTGATGGGAGTTCTTTGTGCAGTGGCTGATTTCAACGAAATTTACATAATTTCGCGAATTCACAGTTCACATAAGAATGCCAGAAAAGTTACAAACGTATTTATTAAAAATGCTGAAGGTGTTGTGGCGCAGGAGTTTAATGCCCTGACTTCCATTCAGAATAGTCAAGCGGACAGAGTTCGACACCCAATAGAGCCATACAACTTGAGCGTCATGACAAGGGGTCGTGGACTCGACTAGCGCTTATTAGCTATTTCTGCGTTCCTAAGCGCTTGACGCTAAAGCCGCCCGCCAAACCGCTAATTAACCTTCACCTTCACTTCAATAGCTACCTCGCCTATCAAACAGAATTCGATGTATTTCAAGCCACCAAGTACTCTTACTGTTCTGCGTTTTCAAAAGTAGGAACTTTTTCCGGCTCAGGTGGTACAGTAACCAAGCCGAAGAGGGTCGAGAATGAGGTGGCTGAGAGCAAGTTTCGTGCTGTTAACAGCCAAAATTAAATGAGTCGGTCTTCTCATGCCTTGTATTTAAAATGCAGGAGTCGTCCTAAGATGCCTTGCAGTCAAGCAGATTTCATTCATCCAGGTAGAACTTGCTGATGTTCTGACGAATAAAAGTTTTGTCGTATTGAATTGGAGAGAAACTGAAATGACCAGAGGGACTCGGGGGACTATCCTTGACACTGAGGTCCGTCTCAAATTAGACGTCAATCTGGCTTTTTAACTGTGCACCCCAGCCTCACTCTATAAGGAACTTCTAGTTAACGCTTATCTCACTGGGTTGAATTGTTGTTGTTATCGCTCCACTGAAAAGTTGTAGTGTCATCATTTCAGGAAAAGAGCGAAACTGCGACATGTAATTGAGTCTTACCCCTGCAATCTCCTGTGTTTAACTTTAGCGAATTTTGGCATCAATTGATAATAGATGAGAAAATTCGCTACAGTAGGTTCCCGCGTACAAGAAACTACTTTTAAATTTGAGGCCTCAGAAAGTTTCTTATTTAAAGAGACCTTTTCATGATCAGGGTCAAAGTTTCTTATACATAGGTACCAAGTCAAGGTATGTGACAGCACCGTGCATGCATGTATATTGAACACTACTGGTAATATTGTACAATACTGTTCAGTACAATGTTTTGATATCAATAAACTGCTTTATGCATTTAAGATCAATACTTCATTGCAAAGCAAAGGAAGTACCTTGAAAACCATTTTTTTACTATGACAAAAAAGAAACCAAGAAAATACTATGAAAAAATGAGGAGCCTCTTGTGAAGAAAATGAGACCTGTGTCTTATACACGCGAGAACCTACTGTATTCTGACATTATTTCAAAAGTTGAAAAACCTTCAAGTTGGATCTTCTGCGATTTTTAGAACGTTGTCAACATCTCTCACTATGAAGTTATGAAAGTGATTCCACGCCTAAAGAAACATCGATCATTGATGTACCGATATCCGTGGAACTCGCTGTGACAATTCCTACAAATAAAATGCAAAAATTCAGGGGATTTACCCTTGCTGATTGCCTCCAAAACTGCTATGTTTTTCGTAACTTGAAAGTGGTACAACTAAGATCAGACGTGAAATTTCTGATTATTGGTCAGGGCTCGACTTTCAATTAGATTAGATACATTTTTACAGTTTTACGAGTTTATAAAAGGTGTAACGTCTTCTTACTCACTACTGATTTCATATTTCATTGCAGAGCCCAAGGACTTCCTTCAGTGCCACCTTGCCGCTTCTCCAGCACATGGCGTTCTCACCAGGGCTGACGCTACGGAGGAGGATATCGAGCGCTACCAGTCCTTATTAGGTGACATTGCAAAGCTCTTCGGGAAAACGAACCTGGTTACAAACGTCTTTGATTGGAATTTGTTCTCCAAATATGCAATTGGCCTCGACAAAGTACCTCTGGCAAAGAGATCATATGCTGATTATTTGGGAGATGGATACGTGAAAGCGATCGCGTCATTGGAAAGTTGTGCTTAATCACGTGAACAATATGACAAACAATGATTGATTAACCCAAAATTTTTGTCGCACAAAGCTTTTTTTTATGAAGAAATGGCATTGAAAATTTGGTAGAAACTACATCCTTTATCAAAATACCAAAGCAATGTTGCCAAGAGAGCTACATCAGGGAAAATTTTTGATGAAAAATCATTAGTTGTTCATTAAAACCAGTCTGTAACTTAGATCATAAATTGCGGCGAACGCTGATACATCACTTGCCGTTTTGTTCCTCCACCTCGCTGGATTTGTGTGACAAGCTTTTTGAGGCAGTCCATAGCTTTACGTAAATGTAATTGAATAACTGTAGAGAGTCGTGACATCTTTACGCCAATGTGTGAAGAAAAAGTTCTAAGTTTATTTCTTGTTTATCTCTCTGGATGATTTGCACTGCCCCCAAAGTGTTTGCAGTCCTCACAGCATTGGTTTTGACCTTGGTTTCATTAGTGCATATGTTGGAGAGGCCTCTCAATGAAAAAAGGCAGCAGGCTTGGCCCGGGGGGAGGGGTGCAATTGAGCAGATTAAGCTTCAAAAACATACATTTTCTTAAAAGAATGCCCTACCTTGCACGTATTTTTTATAAGAAAGAAACCCAACTCTCGGATCGCCAACAAATTAAGAAACTCCAGTACTGGGAGAATATAACTTAAGAGACAACTGATTCTGACAAAGGAATTCCTCAACATATTTTCGCATATTTTCACTTGTCCCTGTATCATATTACTCGACAGGTGCTTAATACGAAGACTGTTATGAAACGTAAAACTCTGAGTACTGAAAATCTTACCCTGGGTACCAGAGTCTGATACCCAGGGTATGAAAATCTGATAACTTTAAGAAACTGGCCCAAATTCTTAGTTTCTTATAAAAAAAATACGTGTATACCAATTTTGCGAGAATTCATTGGTGTATTTCCCTTATCGCAAAAATCAATACCTTTTTCCATCATGGTAACTGTGATTCCATTATACCAAAATCGTTAAAATCGATACCCTTCCCGATGGCACGTCCCCTAGTCTGCAGTGCGACCTCTACGGGAGAGGAAATGTCCACCCCCGGGCTCGGCAAACTTTACTAGCGTTTTCAGAATGTGGTAAATTTGGAATTACTAATCTAACATTCCCTGGATTGGATTTCATCGACACTGGACTTGCCCAAGTCGTCCTATCCTGGGCAAGTCCAACAAGACACGGACTACACGGACACGAAGGACAAGAAAGTAAATGAACTTTTGGCGGGAAAAAAGCTAGTTCCCAGGCCAAGGAAAATAAAAGCCGCACAGCCATTCAACATCACGGAACAGTATCACGCGTTGAATGCGGTTCACCTTCTCACCAAACATCGATCAAAGGCCTATTGTTTGAGTGTTCTGTACAGACAATTGTGTTGACCGTTGTAAGCATGTGGTTGGCTGTTTGAGACAAAGGTCAAATATATTGTATGCTTAGTGAACAATAGTTGCCAGCTGTTTGTCAATGATCAAAAGTATTGCGAAGCTTGCCTTCAACAACCGCACGATTTCACGTTCAATAAATCAAAAACACAACAAAAACTAGCAGAAAATAAGGGGAAATAATGGAGAACGTAGTTGTGAAGAATTCAAAGATGTTTATGGGAAATTCAGACGCAATGCTTGAGCAATTCGCGACAGACCAAAGCACAACAGCAGGCAAGAAAGTTGAATCGGGGCCTAGATGGACAGATGAAAACATTCGCAAATTGATTCAACTTTGGAGTGAAAAACCAGCGCTTTACGACACAAAACATGACTCGTATTTCAGCAAAAATAAACGGCGAGAAGCCCTTGATCAAATCATTGAAGAAATGGGCATGTCGGAGAAGGATATTCAACAAAAAATGGTCAGTTTGCGGACATACTACGGATCACAACAAAGGAAAAAGATTGCATGGGAAAGTGACCCAACAAAAACAACTTCATTTAAAAGTCGATGGCAGTTTTGGATTCCGTTGGATTTCCTCCAAGACCATATGACTCAAAAACAATCCGACACAAAAATGCAAGATGAAGAATGTCTTTCGCCGGAATTCTGCGAAGATTCGCCACCTGAAAAAGGTACAGTATGGGGAAGGGGTAATGGAGAGGGTGCGGCCTTTCTCCCAACTCGACCTACTTTTATACAGGATGCCCCCCTCTGTCTCAGATATACACACTCTCATGATCAGCATCCCCTCAGATGCATTTTCATTAAATCTAAAACAAAAAAGTACCCCAGAAATAGTAGTTTTCGCAAAGTCGCATCTTCGGTGGTAATCGGTGGCAATGATTCCTCTCTGCCACTGGACTACCCTGGGTACCAGAGCCTCAAATGGTACCACTGGACTACCAATGAGTACTCAAAGTTTCTGCAGAAAGGGTTTCAAGGGGTTTCTTTAAATGTGCTTTAAATGTTAATGTTGGAATCCTCAGTCGTGCGTGAACGTTTCAGAACGAAGATCTGAGAAACCGTGCGACTGCCAGACATGACATAAACATGGAACATAACAATAACGCGAAAATAAGCTATCCACTTCCTCGACTAGCGTAAGGAGTTTCCAAATGAATTTGGCCCAATGCTGAAATCAGTGGCGGGGAGAGACAAAAAAAACAGTGAAGGGGTAAAGGTAAACAATTTCAGCCTGGGAGCCTAGGGTAGAATGGGACACCCAGAAATCTTTATTGTGCACAGTTAACAACTGCAATTGGTATTAACCCCCCTGGCTATTCCACTGTTTGAATTTTTTTCATTTTTGGTGATGGGAGGCTTGAGTTTCTTTCAGAGACTTCCCTGTAAATGAGAAATGTAGATATATTAACAGTACAGAATTTCAAGGCATTTCAAGGCAAGTTTAGAACCACATTTACAGGAAGTTTACTAAACCTAACCTGTCTTTCTCAGTTCCTTAATTTGTAATTTGAAGGTCAAATTCAACGTTGGTGGATTTTATTTTCAGATGTTACAAGTTTCAACATGATTCAAGTACCTACAACAACAAAAGTATCAAAAAGAAGTTTTGAGAAAATTGAGAAACCAGTAGAAATATCTGACCATGATCAAAATTCTGTTGAAAAAAGGAGGAAATGTCAGGAAAAAGAAGAAATTCCCCAACAAAAGACTGATGATGAACTTTTCCTTGAAGTGATTCTGAAATCTTTGTCAAAAATTGATGAAGGTGAGGCAAAAGAAGCACTGAAAATTGAAATTCAAAATCTGGTTTTCAGAACAAGATTTGGATCCCACAGACAGCTGCCCACACCAAATTTGATGCAAACACAGCCCTGTTTTCCTGGCTCATACCAACAATATGGAACTGCTCAGTATCAAGGGAATAATGATATAGGGAATTATTCTCATAACGGAAGTGATGATGAACCATGTATGACTAATAGAAGAAAAGCAAGCAACCCTAAGCGTTCAGCACAGAATGGCCAAGGGAAAGCCAAGGATAACTATAATATTTTGACTATGGCACATGGCTTCACTGGGCAAGAGCCCTCAGAGATGTAGGATTCATAAAGTCTATGTGAGGGGGGAAGTGGCATTACTCAGTGCTGATCGCTGGGTACAGGGAAACTCAAATACCAGCACTGGATAATATTGGACTATGACTAAGGCAGGCGGCTTCACTGGACACGAGCCCTCAGAGATGTAGGATTCATAAAAGTCTACGTTAGGGGGGAGGTGGCATCAATTAGTGCAAATCGCAGCTGGTACAGGGAAATTCAAACACCATCCCCCGACACCACCACACTGGATAATATTGTGACTATAACTATGGCAGATGGCTTCGCTGGACAGGAACCTTCAGAGATTTAGGATTGATGCAGTATTAGTTGGGGGGGGGCATCTTTTTAATGTTGATCCAGGTCCCCAATAGTTGATGACCCATTCACCCTTACAAGGTGTTGAATTTTTGCTTTGGATTCATTTTTGACCAATTTTCTACTTCATGTTTAGAAATAATTTTAAGGAAATTTTCTGTTCCAAAACCTAGTTTAAGGGGCACATCTCTTTGAACATACAGTAGTGAGTGACCACCAGAGTGTAGTGAAACACTTTTTGTTCAGGTTCTCAGATTTCCCTCACTCCTGTAATTGGAATTTTCTTTAACTTCTGAAAAAATTACATTTCAAATTCCTTAATCAAGTTTTGCATGCTAAACACCTGCCCACAAAAGCTAAAAATAAGATCACAATATCTTATGTCCCTTTGCAGCGTAGATGTACTCTCTACGCATAGGCAAAAACAAATGATTTCTCAATGCTGGGAGCATCAGCTGGGGAATTTCAGGACCTGACGAAAATAGTAAGATTCTTGAAGTGGGCTTAATAACTTGACCAAAACAAGCATCAGTTTGAACATTTCCTTTTAGTGTTCATTATTTTAATGCTGAGTAGTTTCATCCATTACACATCTTCATTAAATTTAAAAATGAGATTTATAGACATCAAATTCATAGATATTCAACAGTATATACTAATGATAAAAATATTCTTTAAGGATTCAGTCATTTAGGTGTATAAGATGCATATCAGTTTTTTCAAAAGATGGTATGGATACATCCCACGTACAGAACATCATTTTATAGAAAATGAAACATGGCTGCACGTTTGAAGATGTGCATTTATGATCAATCAAAATTTTCTGTTTTCAATAGTGGGTGAAAAGGCATTTATTTTATGTATTTAAAATTTTTTGTTGAGTTATTCTTATCATTTTTCAGTAGCATCAACATCAACCACTCTGTTTTCTTTGCGTGCAACCTCTGCAAGAAAAACCAATCTATGACCAGCCAAGCTCTCATCAGGGCCAGACAAAATCATGTCAGGGTCTTCAAATGCTACTGCTTTCACAAAAGCTTTCATCAAGTGGTAATCAGCACCACCATGTCCTAGCATTGTTGTCTGTTCTACAGGCATTTCCTCTCCTCCATAAAATGTCTGTCTCCTCTTTGTTGCAAAATCAAAAACTGTGATAGGTGAACTTTCGCTACAAGTCATTTCACCATGTGTGCCAAATATTTTAGTTTGTCTCACACACAGTTTCTCTGTGAATGCGATCATGGACATGCTTATGGTCTTCCCACCCTCAAAAATCATATTGACAACTTGATTTGACATGACATCATTGTCACAATCATAAACGCATCTCCCATAAGGGCCAGTTTTCAAACTCTCCTCAATTTCCTCTGGAGTAGGATCATCAGCAACCACAAAGCAAAAGAAATTTGGGAAACCAAATTTGGCTGGCGTGAGATACATTTTAACAGCAGAGTATGGACATTCGGCTTCAATAGAGCAATCAGTACATCTTTTTCCAGCACCATCTGGCTTGTTACTCTTTTTGAAGTGACTCAGAGACCCAAAAGATGATACTGACAAACATTTTGAAGGGCTCATGAAATAGTTAAGGAGATCAATATCATGACAACATTTTGCAAGCAATGAAGAGCCAGTATCTTCTTCCCTTCTCCAATTGCCTCTGACATAAGAATGGGCATAATGATTCCAACCAACTGGTTCCATGTGCTGTATGTTGACTATTTCACCTAAGATTAATGAAAAATGGCCTTATGACATAGGAGCCTGTCAGAGGTGGAATTGCAAGGTGCCATGAAAACTGTAAGGAAAGTCAGAATTGAAATTCAAATTACTGGTTTTATTTATATGCAGCTTAGTGGGTCAACCTAAAGTCATCTTGTTGGGGATTAAAATCCCTTTAGGAAAAAGTTTAGCTCGCAACAAGCTTGCTCAAGCAAGATAGGAGCATGACTTTGGCTTGAAGGAGCTTGAAATGAGTTAGCTTACGAGTAGACCCCGTTTTCTAAAGAATAAAGGGTCTACGAAATAAGGAGACAAAGCTTGCTACAGCTGCCTAGTTAATGACACCAGGCTTGAAAATAAGGCAAAAGTATCTTAAATTTTCCCACTTGGGGAGGAAAAAGGTATACCAAGGCAATTTGGTGAGGCTTCTGCTTGGCAACCAATGCTACCTATTCAGGAAACGGAGTGGACTTGACTTCCCCCACGGTGCTGTGACATATCTTCTTTAAAACAACAAACAAACAATGCAAGCTTGAAAAATATTCCTTCATCAGCTCTCTTGTTCAAAGACAGATCCCCACCATCTCCCACATGCATATAATGTTTCTAAGATTAATAGACTAGTGCATTCTGACTATTTAGACTTTCACTTTCAAAATATACAGCACAGTACATACCTATTTTACCACTTTCAATGATTTCTTTCACCTTCAAGTAATGTGGTGTATATCTTAACACATGTCCAATGGCCAGGATTATCTTATTTCTTTTGCATGCTTCCACAATTTCTTCACAATCCGCAAGAGTTGGTGCCATTGGCTTTTCTAACAGGATGTGATATCCTTTGTTTGCAAATGCAATAGCTGGTTCCTTATGCATGTGGTCAAGAGTTGCAATCACAACAGCATCTGCAAATTTCTCTTTAGAAGCAGCCTGAAACAAATCAATAACAAAGCTAAATACTTCTTTGCATTTCTTTGTAGGATACTTGTTGTGGCCTTTTCATGAAATTCCATAAGAATCAAGCTTTAAGAATTGCATACAATAGAATATTGGGTGCAGAAGATACTTAAATTCATTTTCTTATAGGAAACACAGGTCCAGGGCTGGTATGCACTTCCTGATTTTCAGAAAGTTTTTGCTACAAAAGTTTCTGATGACTTTCTTATAATTTTAAGGCAGGAAGTGTGGGGTTAATTTACAGTCTTGTTAGAAGGGCTCCAAAAATACATAATAAGATTTTAAAACAAGACAAGGATTAAAAACATAATTTGTATTCAAAACAATCTCAAAACATTTGTTGCACTTATTTTGTAATGGCATGGGGAAATCAAAGGTGCAAATCACAAAGTTTGTTAGCTCTTGTGTAGTTAAGGTAAGGTAGTTTCTTAATCTTTGAAAAAATCAAATGAAGCTATAATTTTCAAAGGCCCTTAGAGGCTGTTTCTTCTGTAAAAAAGTGACGGGAATATTTTCATAGGGGTAGGGGACAAGGGGGCTGGGGGGCTGCAGCCCTCCCATCTTTGGAAAATTATGAATATTTTGCATCTGAAGTATCATTTTCTGATGCTTTGAGAGTTTCTTACGACAGTTTCCAAAAATTCTCGTTGCTTCTGAAGGGGATCCTATCCCTTTAGGAGATACATTATTTGGTTTATTTGGATACATTGGAAAATCAACATTGACAAGGAGCTGTGGTAGGGTCGGTCCCAACCCCACCCCTCCTCATTCTCGCTGCTGCATAAAACGTCCAGATCTATCAAGCCTCCTACACAAAATGAGAAATTGATTTGAGAGATCAGCTGAAAAGTTAGTTCATCTCATCATACTACAAAACAAAAAATTCGACACTCACATCCTTCCAGTCATCGAATACATTCTCCTTCTCAATTTTGTAAACATTCTGCATCATGCTTCGACGTTGAAACACAGGCTCAGCAACGCCGACAACTTTCATTCTGTTTGGGAAATCTTTGCTGTATGTTGTATATGTTTGACCACGCATCCCAGCCCCAACAATCAAAACAGAAATTTGCCGATGCTCATCTTCAGCTTTCGTCTCAGATTCATCTTCGATGACTTCTTTCTGTTCTGGAGTTCTATTTTCGACAGCTGTTGGCTCTTTGGACGTGTTATTTCCCATCTTGCAGCTGCGAAGTCCGCCAACGATTGAGTTCAGGCCACGACGCTTCCCAGAAGTATTTATTGCTGACAAAGCACTTCCTCATTTTTGGGCAATTGCATAGAATCCGGACCAAGGACCATAGATCAAGAAAGGAGGACCCATATCTCCCTTGCCTATTTTCATGCAAAACGAATGACACGAACATAACGGAAAGTTAGTTACTATCCAAAGGGAAAGGCCAATGATGAAATCAATAGGGCTTTCATCTGAGTCTTGTTGTCCATCGCTATGATTCTGGTCTGATTTTTCACCGTGATCACGCCACGTTGGCATTCACACGGTGCAAGATTCCAACAGCGAGAATGCATTACGATTGCATCATCAATGGCAAGGTTTACTTGCTTGGCTTTTAAAGGGTCAAAAAAGCACAGAAAAATGACCATTTCCTCAAGAGTTTTCGTAAAGAGGAAATCCAGAAAGAAAATCATGGACGACAGGATCATATAGGGTATCCTTTTACAGAAACCCCTTGATGGTAGTCAGTGGACCCAAAATTGAGTAATTTGGTAGCATGTAGTAATCACAATTTTCTGAAATTCTAATAATTTTCTACTGTAAAAACCGATGGAGTAACGCAAGGAAACTTCAAAATTCATTAATGATTATTGCTGCAACGATCACATTGCCATGCGGAGGAGCATACTGAACTGAAATCTTACAACTGGCTAGAAATCTTAAAATACCCCCAACTGGTAATCTGTCTTGACAAAACGGGCCATTGGGTAGCCATTTTTCGAGACCCTTAGACTAACTAAATGTGAGGCACAAGCGGAGGCACCAAAGAACTTTTACACGAATGGGTATCTTGACCCCCGGACTGAGAGAGAAGAGGGAAAAGAAGAATGTTAAAAGAAACTTGGAGTATTTTGAACGATATATTTGCTAGCCAACTTTATTGTGATTGAAATTACGTATGAATGTGACGAAGACGAAAGACCGAAAGAAGCACTCCAAGAAACACCCGAAGAAATACAATATCTTGTGTTGTTGGTCTGGAAGTTAAACGATTCAAAATACTCAGGAGATGGCATGGGTATGAATGATTCAGGGTTTAACTGCAGGTGCACAAGCAAAAGGAAGTCAAAGAATAGTGTTCTTTTGAAACCGGTACCCCGACATGACAATCAAAATTCAGAACATGATCTAATATACGACTGCATAAACAATTTTTCGACTCAAAGATAAACATTTTCGTATAGAATGATCTAGCAACGTCGTAAGCTTCTGTCCTAAATGCTCTATGGTCTAGCAAAGATTCCTTGAATACAAGTCTTTTGCATCCTTGATTGCTACACCAATGAAAATAACTCATACCCATCTACCACCTTCCTGTCTCTCATCTAAGACGAGGCTGCTGACTTCGCAGCTTTCTTTTGTTTCTTCTTTTCAGCTTCTTCCTCTTTTTCCTTTTCTATTTCTGCTACATATTTATCAATCTCGTCGTTTTCCAGAAGCTAGAAGAAAATATCACTGTCGATAGCAGCAACGGGCTTAAAATCCGCTGGGAGGGGGGGTACACTTCATTATGCGATCACACGGGGATGTGCGCCAGTTTTGGGAGGTTTCTTGGTCGAACAATTCTGGGATTGGGGACTGCTCCTGAATTTTGGAAATGCTCAAGTTTGAGATAAAAACAATTATCCTATTATTTTGTCGTGCCAACACTGGTTAGAAACCACATCCATATTCTAGGACTGGGTCTCAAAATTCAGCCAGAATTCTGGGATTTGGTCATACCACAAAATCTTGGAACGTACACCCCCATATGATCCAATAGTGAAGTACCCCCGGGCTTGCAGTATAGTTTGCATGAGGCAGAAAACCCCTGCATTGTTCAAACTGGAGACGAAGGTACAGAGGTGTTTTCGAAAAAAACCACTTCATCGACAAGTGCGGCCAGCATTTCAAAAGTAGAGGCTTCGGCCAGCATTTGAAAGTCAAGAGGAATTTTCCAACAACACAAGAAAAAAGCTGATAAACTTACCCTCATTGGTTCACCACGTTTCATAATAGCCATCTCGACATTTTTACTGCCTGACTGAACAACCTGTTAGCATTATAAAACAAATTAATAATGTAAACATTAGGTAACTAAATGCTGCATGGGCGTTTCTGTTGTCTTCTTTACAAACCATCCATTTGATTCTGTTAGTTTTAATTAGACTGACGACGTGATTCCTTGTATTCGTTCAACATTTATAATCTGATGTTTTAATTTCACTCATACAAAGGACTCACGACCAAACAGATTCTAAACAGGGACTAAAATCTTACGAAAAATCAGAAGAAACTTAGAACATCTTCCATCCTACGAACGTCGAAAGAAAAGTCGAACGTCCCTTCGAACGTCATTTCGAGCGTCGCTTCGCTTCGAGAAATCGAACTTTGAACTAATGAGCCAATCAAACGCTACAAATAGGCACGTGGGTTGACCATATTAAGAAAGTAGCGATCTGATTGGTCGCGCCGTGAACGCGGCGGACTTGGCCTAATTAGTCCCTATTCTGAAGCGTAAGGACATAAGTCCCTCAACTGAAGCGATGACAACAACAACAACGAGCGTAAGTTAGAGGGGCTTATGTAATGTAGTCTATTCCAGCTTTACAAAAATATAATAGAAATATCACTAGGAGGATAAGAATTCGAGCTAGGAAGCTGAGGCGGCAACCAGACTCGTGCCTTTTCATCCCTTGTTTCCGTGCCTTCTTTATTGAGCGAGGTGACATCAGAAAGTTAAAGAACGCAGGAAACAAGGGACCCGAGGTCATACCTCTAGACTGCAGCCCCCTTCCCAGAGATGGGAAAACTTTAAAAAATCAGCCTTTTAGGAAAGAGTTCGCCAGAAGTTGGGTAAAAATATTGCCAAACAATGGATTTTTCATAGGGGAACCCCCAGACTTTACCTTCCATACTCTTATGACAGAACCATTCATTAAAAGCTTGATAGATAGGAAAATAGTTCGGCAGATCGCCGCATAAGATACTTTCGAATTTGCCCAGCAACTTAAGATCCATAATTCAACAATGTTTTCAAGGTTTGCAGGCAAAAGGCGTTCTTGACTGGTACCAATTCTGAAAACGGTAGACTTGCAAGTTTCAGAATTTGTATTTGAATGACCCTAACACTCTAAAAAAGGGGTTAATTTGGAAGGCCTCTAGAAAATTCTGCTCCAGAAGGCTGAGCAAACTTTGAAGAGCTTGGATCGGAAAACTACCATGTAGTTAAGAGATTTGTGTTTGATAAGAAAACATAATTCTGTATCTGTTAAGTCTACTTTTTGGAATTTGGTAGGTTAAAAGTTAAAGGGAATAGACATAGCTATATCGCGTAGCCGCTATAAATAGGTAAGAGAAACGCCCACAAATCCATTGCTTCTTTAGCTACAGAATGAAACCGGATGCGTCTAAGCTGTCGAGTACAATAGTATGTTTTTGACCTGGCCTGGGCCAGCTTCTAACTATGTCTATTCCCTTTAACGATCAAACACAATCAAACAAAGACCTTCTTGAAATCAATCAATCAATTAATCAATCAATCAATCAATCAATCAATCAATCAGTAGATGAACCAATCAACAGATCAATCAATCAACCAATAGATCAATCAATCAATCAACAGATCAATCAATCAATCAATAGATCAATCAATCAATAGATCAATCATTCAATAGATCAATCATTCAATAGATCAATCATTCAATCAATCGATCAATTGATCAATCAACAGGTCAATTGTTCAATAGATTAATCATACAATCAGTAGATCAATCAATTAATCAAGACATATAAGTTGCACCGAACTCATACCTCTAACAATGCTCTTAGTGCTAACTTGATGGTGTTGTCATCTGACTCAATAACTTCATCAGAATAATTCTTTTCTAAGAATTCTTGTACGGTTTTTGAACTCCTTCCAATGGCATTTGCTTTCCATTCATGATAAGTGCCTGAAGGATCTGTCTGGTACAGATGAGCTTTTCCATCATAATCAAATCCTACAATCAGCATTGAGATGCCAAATGGCCGTCTTCCATTGCTTTGGGTGTAAAGCTGAAAAATGGAATTTTGGGCATTATTACAGAAACTTTGGATGACTAAGAACTATTTACAGTTTATTTTTTCTTCTTTTGATTTCAAAATGTCATATATTTATAGACTCTGCTTCATTATGGTAGAGGCTCTTGATCAGAAATTTCGATGAGTGATTATTGCTGTGTCTGTGATTGCTAAGATGGATATACTTCAACAAAACATAATATTTTTCACTAATCAGCACTCTCACTACATTCCTTTCCATTGCCAAAATTTTGCTTTCAAACAGTGGAAATGTTTTGCTTTCCTTTGCCACGAAACATTTTGGGCACTAAATATTCTGACCACAAAAATTTCAAAATTGAAATTTTTTAGACGTAAGAAATTTCTAAAAACATCAACATCTGAAAATTTTGGTGTTTAATGTATCTTTTCTTGGTTTAGGTTGACTCAATATCATTTGAGACATGTTTTTACATCACTGGGGAAGCCAGAAAAAAATTCCCACTTTGAAAATTCATAGCATCATGAGTATATACTTCACAGATTAGAATGATTCAAATTCTAATTAAAAGCTAAAAAATTGAAGTATTTCTGTGATCTTTTTCGCTTTCTTACAAGTACTGGAAATGTTGGTAAATTGAACTTTACAGAAATTTCATGGTTGCAAATGACTGAAAAAGGGCCTGAAACAATGATCAAATCATAATGGACTCCTCACGAAGAACAATAAAGGAAAAGCCATTTCTTATGGGTGAGAGATATCCACTGCAAATTTATTTTCATGGAACTGAAAATCTTTAGTATTTGTTTGAAAAATAATGTATAACTCTTTAGAGAGTTGAACTGCTAAGAACATATAGTTCTGTGTAAAGAGAATTCTTATAGCTTGAACAATGTTTAGGCTCTTCATCAGTCATTTTGCAACCATTAAATATTTATATAGTTGAATTTACTGATACTTCTAGTGCTGGTATGACAGCAAGAAAAACCACAATAATAATTCAATCTTTTGGCTTTTAACTAGAATTAGAATCATTCAAATCTGTGCAGTACTCTTGGTGCTATGAATTTCTAAAAATGGGAACTTTTTCCTGGCTCACCTGATAGTTTTCAATCTTAGCTACATCTAAACCACTTTGAAATATACTTGTATAGCCAAACTCACTTGTTTTTTACTTGCAATAAATCTTGTTATATATTCCAATGAGACTGGATCCTCTACACTGAGCTTATGACTCTGGCATTCAACTCTTGCAGAATTTACTAGGATACGTGCATCAGCTGTCAGACCTAAAATTCAATCAAACATTTATGAAAAAAGTGTGGCAAGTGGTGGCAGTTTCTCCCTTAAGTGAAGGAAATTCTGCTTAGGACCTCCTTTCTGGCAAGAAATGCATCCCTTGTAATGACATGAATCCATTTATTTTAGTCTGGTTCAGACAAAAATGGACGGAAAAACATTTTACATTACAGACATCATTTTGCAAGTAAACTAAATCATTTTAGCAACATGGAGTCAAAAAACTACTGCCTACAGCATGTGTGTCAAATGGCATTGCAAGAAAAATACACAATGATGCAAGAAAATGATACATAAGACCAAACTGAAGACTGATTTAGCTTTCATTTAGTTCTGGGAGAAGAGGAATGAATTTGGTATATTTATCCTCCAGATGTTGTATGCAGTGTTACTCAGGGTAACTTTTTGCTGGTTTTTTCTGGAGCTGGGTACAATGGATAACTTTTCTAATAAGTAGAAATTTGTGTCTCTTCTCCTTGATTTTACCTACAGGGTGTCCCAGAAAATTTGTGCCCCGTTTGCCTGAAGATTGCAACAAAGCAGCAAAAGGTCCTCACCATACTTTTACTTGATGTTGCTCTTCAGATGTTCAATTAAAGTTTGCTACCATCCCCGTAAAAATCCGTTGAAAAATGATGGAGCTATGACGTTCAGAAGGCCAAATTTACCTGATGGCTGAAACCAGCGGTCGGCCATTTTGTTTTACTATTTTGCAACGGTAAACAGCTTCATGGATGAGCTGAAACAGTAACTTCCAATTTCATAGCTCTCGCGAAAGTTTCAGTAATCATCAGAGAGTTCAGCTATTTCGTACCCCACGACCCTTGATTGAATGTCAAAACGAAGACAAGGGCCCCAAGATAATAAACAACCAAACGGTAATGACAAACATATAGTCACGTTTTGTTTGCAGGTGTGAGGAGTGTCTGAACCAATTATTTAGTTTATTGATCAGTTCAAAATCTTTTGCCTCTCTTGTTTCTTTTAGTTCATTGTCTTCGGTAGTAAATCAACAATTGCTTGTAACAAATTAAAGAAGAAATCTATATAGGGAAGGCGACAAATTTAATTTGAAACATATTTTTGTCGAAACCTTTGATGTTTTACTGCCTTGGGAATTCTTATCTTCATTTTTGTATCCCATCAAAGATCGTGGGGTACAAAATAGTTGAACTCTCTGATGATTATTGGAATTTTCGTGAGAGCTATGACATTAGAAGCTGCTATTTCAGTTCATCCATGAAGCTGTTTATCGTTGCAAAATAGTAAGATAAAATGGCCGACCGCTGGTTTCAGTCAACAGGCAAATTTGTTCTTCTGAAAGTCATAGCTCCATCATTTTTCAACGGATTTTCACGGGGACAGTGGCAAACTTTAATTGAACATCTGAAGAGCAACATCATGGAAAAGGTTAGTGAGAATCTTTTGTTGCTTTGTCGCAATCTTCAGGCAAACGGGGCACAATTTTTCTGGGACACCCTGTACATTAAGCTACAGTAATGTTTAAGGGAGGTGGACTCTGGAGCTCAGTGAAAAATGTAACAAATGACTAGAAAGAAGCTGCTATGAACACAAACAAAGTGTGAGCTCTTATTTGAAAGGTTGTATCTTGTAAGATGTTATTTGGTCAGTTTAAGCAACATATAAACCTTTACAAAGATCAGTTTCAAAAACATGGCAATTAATTCAATTTTTGGCTTTCCCATCTTTTTTCCAGTCCATGTTTTGGAACGAGTGAGAATGGCAGAATTCTAGATTTGCCTAAAATCACAAAATTTGAATAAGACATGGAGATCAGTTATCTGCAAACACTAGATGTCCCTAGGCGACTTCAAATCCATCTGCGACAGTATGTTTTTGCAAAAAGTTGACTGGAAATGGATGGCAACTATTTCACTATAAATAAGAAATGCAGGATTCTTCATTTTCTTTCAATCAGGTCTTTCAGATGGTAGTCATCTCAAAAGATAGCCGTGCCTTTCAACTAAAAGCAATACAAATCATTTCTCAATGATGACTTCATTTCAGAGAGATAAAGTTACTTTATGTTCTAGCTTTTGAAATTTTAAGGTCACTCAGTATTCAGCAGGCAAAATTCTTACCAAAAAGGTCTAAATACACCTCTGAGCCTTAAGTGGGATTTGTCTAACTTTTCAGTTACCTTTTTTGGTTTTCTTCCTTGTACAGTCACTGAGCCCTACACATTCGACATGGGGAAGGGGCAGCAGAAATGTTGATAAATTCAAAATGGCTTACAAGTGAAAAAACATTTGTGGTCAAAAGCAAAAGAAATTTACAGTAGAGGAAGGAATAAAGGATGGATGTAAACATTAATAGTTTTGAACATTTGGCAAATTGGAAAAAATATCAAAAGGCTTTTGTTTACCTGCAAAAGCTAGGAATACATGGTCATCAAGAACACATATTTTCCTGACTGTTCTTGCCTCTTGCAGCTTTGCTACAGACTTCCTTTCAACTCCAAGGACAACAATATTCTTCCCTCTCACACCAACCTGTAGAATTTGAATGAAAATTTGCAATGATGATACTGTATGTAATGTAAGATTAGTGGGAAACACAGCCATCTTTGGTCAGCATCATGGCGACACTTTATTTAGGCATAATTGCAGGTCCCTAAAAAATTCTCATATTTTCAGCTCTGTTGTTCAGCGCAGAAAAGATTGTAAAGCAACTGGGCTTTTACACAATTATACCATGACAATTGTCTAAAGCAAATAGACCTATTGTTCTGCCATTTTTATTAATGTTGCTCCACACCATAAATATTTGGTGCAACATACATATTTTCCAGAATGGTTCAATTTCAGGGAAGATGATTGCCCCCACACAGAAAGCGAGAGGCTCAATACTTTAGTTTTTCCCATTTTATCTTTGGTAGACGAATCAATTTAATAGGCCCATTCACTTCAGGGGCAGGGCAAAAGTACTCTATGTCAGAAATCTGTTTGGGAGAAATTGATAAAAATTTCATTAAAGGCAAATAACGGATATAAATATAGCGTCTTGTTTAAAAATAGAGCAAAAGATCATCATTTTCCCAGGCCTTTTCTTGAGGAAAGTTGCACGAGAGTGCCAGAGCGCTCGCTTAATTTCGTTTGCGCGAGCGATTGCTCAGGTAAAGATTCACAAGCACTGTTTATTCCTTGGAAAAGCAAGTTACAATGAATCTCGATATTATTATTGTCAAATGAGAATGAATTGTTAGAACATTAAATGTTAGTCTTTTCAATCATATGGTAAGCACGGATAGGATATCATCGTTTTTCGTCTTGTCTCATCACGATGAATCTTTACTTTCTATCTTCTGTTTCTGGAGTGTATTTGGTCTTACTATTTATCAACTCTGAACATCGGGCAGGGAATTTTCTTGGCTCCTTCTTTAATTTAGACCACAATTTTATTCGCCGTAATTCAGTTAAGATACGGTAAACAGTACGACGCTCTCATATCGAAGAGCTTTAAATGGGAAGAAAGGTTTCGCATTCAATGATAAACGTAAAGGATCGATGCACGTTGATTGATGAAATGACGAATCTGATGTCTGGCAATCATATTTGTACCATCGATGAGCCTTCTGCTACAATGTTGATTCCCCATTTGCGGTTTCTATGAGGATGATTCCTTGTCTTCTTGAAAGACTTAAAATTTCTTCCGAAAGTTGGTTCCCTTCTTTGAGTATTTTAGGCCCTGTTCACGATGTTGAAATTCTTTAAATTATATTTCTGTTGCTCTTAGAACCAATGTTTAATTAAATCATCTCCCCTACCGATCCAAGTAAGATACTTTCCAGCTTTAACTCTGAGCTTATAATGTAGTTGTTCTAATATCAGGTTTCTATCGCATGTTTATACTACTGTATTTCGTTTTCCCGAAAAAGATATTTTCTTGAAGTATGATCATTTCCACCTGAGGTCAAATCCATTAATGCCGTTTTTCACAACTTAACAGAAGATTTGTTCATTGATCAAGGAGAATCTTATCCTATTGCAATTCACAAGAAATTGTTGAGAGCGATTTCCCCTAAAATTGGCAATTTTGCGAGAGCGATAAAGAGCTCGCGTGATCATGTTCGCGCGAGTGCTGACGTGATCACGAGCGATCGCTCACGTAAAACGAAAAGGCCTGTTTTCCAATTGTTTTGATAATTTCTCAAGATCATCAAATACAATATGGAACATAATGGACTATATTTAGATTGCCCAGACCCCTTGATTTAAGTTGCCTTGTCCGTCCATTTGTCTTTAAATATTTTGATAGCACATGTTTTAAACTACTGTTATTGCGATTCAAAGGTTTGTATGCGATTTCTAAGTGGTGATAATAACCAGTTGAATAATACTGTCCGCAAACTCAGTTGCCAGACTGGAGGTTTTTTTTAGTATGTATGTAAATGATCATTTCTTGTAAATAGGTTTTTAATAGTATGGTTTTCATTGTAATTAGATTAGGGTAGTTTTCTTTGGTATTCTTGTAATAATAATAAAGTTTTTAATGGAGGGCCCCTTGAAAAACGGCTTTTGCCGAAGGGCAACCCTCCTTAAATAAATGAAATGAAATGAAAGGTCACCTCCTACTACACGACAACAGGGTGAATCCCAGTGAATCTGAGTGCCTATTTCCAGAACATTTTGGCGCAGAAAAGGGCCATAAAACAATGGGTGATTCAATGTCTGATTGTATTAAACAATAGCTAGGCCTACCAATTACTTTGTGCTCCGAAATCTTTGGCACAGAGTAGCACAGAGATTCACCCTGGCTACGACCGCCGTATTTCAACTTACCGCTGTACTTCCTTTTTTTACGGCTTCCTGGGCATATTCAACTTGAAATAGATGACCATCTGGTGAAAATACTGTGATTGCTCTGTCGTAACTTGAAGACATATTGTAAAACTTGGAATCAGTCGCAGAAACTCGTCTGCACAACTAAAATGATTCGTCTGCACAACTAAATGAATATTAGGCCACCAATTTGCAGACTCATGGACATCTTGCTCGAGACTCGATTCTAAAAAGAGACTGCAGGATCATTGCTCGTCCCAGATCTCTTTTCAATGTCACACAACGGTTCATCCCTTTTTGATTACAAAGTCCAACTTTGTAATCTAAGGGGGGACTCGATGTCAGTAAGAAAGTAAGAAAGAAAGAAAGAAAGAAAGAAAGAAAGAAAGTAAGTCACGCTCGTTAAAGCAATTGATTAACGTTTTATCTCTGCTAATTGGCACTGAAATAAAGAAAGCGCACATAAAGCGCATACAAGACAGAAGTTTCCCGCGATCCTATAGCAACATTCGACGTCGGCTTATTTCATGTTAGACAGATTTGACACCATAAGATGGATAAATTACTAGGATGTTTACCCTGGCACAGCAACAAATTCACCCAGAATTGGCACGTTCTTGACTTCATTAGCAGCTTAATTATGTCAAAACAATCGTTTTCTAGGACGAACGAATCATTAGCCACTTATTGATAGTACTCATTATGCAAATAACTCAACTTTAGAGGATGATGTAACCGGCGGCCTGCACAGAGGCTAGCATTTGCAGCATAACCAAAGGTAGAAGGACCCCCCTCCTACACAGCAACGGATGCAATCATCGCAGGTGAAGTTGAGACGAAAGGTGCAGAATCCCAGCAAGCAATGGCGCCATGGACTGGGGGAACGGACGTGATCACACTGAACCAAAACATCTTCATGCATATCATTCTGCACAGAGGAATCTTCGTGACTGCTTGTCTCAAATTAGATGCCCGCGAATAGCAACAACTGAAACGTTCTGTAGGGTTCTGCATGGATAATTTTGCGTTATCGTAAATCTCACATGACATCTCATTTGACACAGATGCACCAATAGTTTTGTGCACGAACTATAATCAAACTAGGGGTAATGACTTTTGATTTTTGCGTATCATTCTCGTTTGACATAAAGACCAAAATATTGCCATCGACCTTGAGGCGATTCTTGTCCTTATACTAGGAGCAACACTCATCTCTCTGACTGTAGCAAAAAACAGAATCAACGATCATTTGGGGTTATGAAGAAATCAATAATCAGATATTCTTATGCTTGTTTAGCTCAGGACGGACTTTGTAATCATCCAAAAGGATCTTATGTTTGATTACAAAGTCCACTTTGTAATCTAAGAAGGGGCTTCGATGTCAGTGAGTCAGTCAGTCAGAAAGAAAGTAACCCACTTCCGTCACGCTCGTTAAAGCAATTGATTAACGTTTTATCTCTGCTAATTGGCACTGAAATAAAGAAAGCGCACATAAAGCGCATACAAGACAGAAGTTTCCCGCGATCCTATAGCAACATTTGACGTCGGCTTATTTCATGTTAGACAGATTTGACACCATAAGATGGATAAATTACTGGGATGTTTACCCTGGCACAGCGACAAATTCACCCAGAATTGGCACGTTCTTGACTTCATTAGCAGCTTAATTATGTCAAAACAATCGTTTTCTAGGACGAACGAATCATTAGCCACTTATTGATAGTACTCATTATGCAAATAACTCAACTTTAGAGGATGATGTAACCGGCAGCCTGCACAGAGGCTAGCATTTGCAGCATAACCAAAGATAGAAGGACAACACAGCAACCTACACAGCAACGGATGCAATCATCGCAGGTGAAGTTGAGACGAAAGGTGCAGAATCCCAGCAAGCAATGGCGCCATGGACTGGGGGAACGGACGTGATCACACTGAACTAAAACATCTTCATGCATATCATTCTGCACAGAGGAATCTTCGTGACTGCTTGTCTCAAATTAGATGCCCGCGAATAGCAACAACTGAAACGTTCTGTAGGGTTCTGCATAAGTAATTTTGCGTTATCGTAAATCTCACATGACATCTCATTTGACACAGATGCACCGATAGTTTTGTGCACGAACTATAATCAAACTAGGGGTAATGACTTTTGATTTTTGCGTATCATTCTCGTTTGACATAAAGACCAAAATATTGCCTTTGACCTTGAGGCGATTCTTGTCCTTATACTAGGCGCTCGATTTTCCATTGAAGGCGACTTTAGCAGCAACACTCATCTCTCTGACTGTAGCAAAAAACAGAATCAACGATCATTTGGGGTTATGAAGAAATCAATAATCAGATATTCTTAAGCTTGTTTAGCTCAGGACGGACTTTGTAATCATCCAAAAGGATCTTATGTTCAACAAATAATCAGCAGAGTAGCAAAATCCATCATCAACTATGATCTAGCATCAGTTCCAGGAAAGACTAACGACTTAATTCCACTTTTGACAATAATTCGTACATCAATAGAACTGATTTTTCGACATCTTCAACATTTTGATGACCTCCCATATCTTTTAATGGATGCTTCTTGACTAACGGACTATTCCATGAAACTAACTGTTCCTTCAGAGTTGATGGTTCCTTGAAATAGATGTTTTTTGGCATCCCAGATTCCGAGATGAATTCTCACATCTAAAGAATCACTGTTTTCTTCCATCTGCAATTCTCTGTGGTTTTCTCACATCTATACAAATAAGTTTTTGCGACATCTGCAGTTTTTTTGATGACCTCCCTTGCCTATTTAATCGATGTTTTTTGATTAATGGAGCAACCCATCAACTTAACTGTTGATGTTATTTTATTTCTATAAATGTTAGGGGTTTTGGACGCTTACACGTTTCTTTTTATAAGAAACTTGGATCAGGCTATAGTACTAAAAGTTTCTTAATTTCATATGAAATTTTGTTCATTTTAGTACTAAAAGTTTCTTTATTGGTTTCTGGTTTGAATGTAAAATTATAAATTTGGTCGCTAACACTGCGGCTGCGGCAGATATCTTTCTTCATTTCATTTTCATTTCATATATTTAAGGAGGGTTGCCCTTCGGCAAAAGCCGTTATTCAAGGGGCCCTCCGATCAAAACGTTAATTACAAAAATACCAAATAAACTGCCCTAAGCTAATTACAATAAAAACCATAATATCAAAAACCTATTTACAAGAATTAATTATTTATATACATATTGAAAATAAAATAAAAGAGAGAAAAATAAAACGAATCCGAGAATTCTCAAACGGGGGCAGACCCTGCAACGCCAGCACCTGCCGCCCGCAGGCGACCCGCCAGGCCAGCCCAGTGCGAACAGCGATCAAAACATGACCGCCATTCTTGACATTCAAAACATCGTAATGGAAATATCAGTGTTCTGTGATCTGAAAACACAAATGGTTATGAAATATTGCTCAAGAATAAAGGTTCAACGATCTATTTGCTATATCCTATATTATCCATGCTTTTAACTTTGAAAAGTTTCTTAGTTAGTACTTCTAAGACATAGTACTGGAGTGTCTTAAAATTTTGGCTAAAAGAATGAGTTCTGTGATCTTGAACCACTTTGGGCTGGTGCAAAAATCTGAGTCATTCACCACTGCTTTGGGCTCTGGTGGAATCGTTTGGGCTCTTTTCGCTTTTATCATCATTATAATGAATGGCTTCCTTTCGTTTCTGTGGACAAGAACTCGAGAGCTTCATCATTGAATTAGAATTTGAAAGCATAAACAATTTGTTTCTCAAGAACCAAGGAAGCAAATAGATAGGCCGACGGGAAGGAGCTTTATTGACTGGGCAGCTTTTGGGCATATCGTAGGTGTGTCTACCCATGATTCATTGCTTTCTAAAACAAAAGATTTCTTGAAATAAGCCAATCAGATTAATTTATCTATTGAAATAAAACAATAGATTTGACGTCACAATAAAGAAAGAACAATTTAGTTGCGCAATAGCACATTACAAGTATCGCGTATTGAAAATATGTTTCAATCAGTTGCGGGTGAAGCTGGTTGTTAGGCGGCTGGACATCTCGTCGCGTGGATTAGGCCTGAAGAAAAGTTGGTAAGGAAAGCGGCTTTTTACTCTCTTTTAATTAGTTGTTCATCAAAATTCTTTGCACATTCATGAAATAACTCATCAGAATTTGTTCTAATGTAATTCCAACGAAAATTGGAATTTGCTGCCTCATAAAATTTATTTTTACTCGAACCAATTGCAAAAACGCCAACTGGGTTGTTGTGGCACGTAGACAGCGCCAGCCACATGCCACGTAAATTGCTAGAAGTTTCGTGAAAACATAGCAGGGCAGGGTTCACTGTTTTCTAGCGGCCTGCTCTGTGTTGGTATGTTCGTTGCGACTGTTACTTATCTGCGGGGAGCTTCTATATAAAGCCTCTCTACTGGGGGATCAAAGTGTTGATTCCCCGAGCCTCTCAGGCATGATGCCTTGGACGGTAAAAGCGGGAATATACAGTATTGGCCGTGAGCCAACCCACCGCGAAATGAAAATAAGGGGAAATGAAAAACGAAATAAAAAGGCAGTCAGGGGCGAGGGAACAGCTTGGCAGATGGGTTTCTCCTTTTGATATACGAATTCAGCTATTGTTGCTTAGGCCTGATGTTGATAGTCTAGTTAGTTGTTTTTTAGATCGTTAACTTTAGTCTTTTGGTCGTGCAGGAAGACCCAAAAGACCAGGGGCGGATCCAGACCGAAGTTGAAGGGGGGGCAACTTGGAGAGGGGGCGCCAAAAATACAGTGAAAAGTTAGCGCGCCGAAGGCGCGCGAAAATTTTTGGGGCTTTACTAGAGAAAATTATCTGGTTTTTCTACAGAATAAGGCCTTAGTTTATATGTTTCGCCGCATTCAGAACGAATCACTGAAAAAAGAGTGCATTCGGGTCAGGAGAAGGGGCGCTTTTCTTGCCAAAAAGGGGGCGCCAAAGCTGAATTTTCAACGTGAAGGGGGGGGGCAGTTGCCCCCATCTGCCCCCCCCTAAATCCGCCACTGCAAAAGACAAAGGACTAAATGTGAGTCTTTGCCTTTTTGCACGACCTTAACGACCAAAACAACCTAATTTGAACTATCCTTATCAAACTCTCAAGTCAACTGACCATACGCTTGGGAAATCATCTCTTTTATCTGTTGATAATGGCACTTTTCGACGAGATCTCCGGTGTGCAAGAAGAAATTTCTTTTGTTCTCTATTGTCTATTTTGAATAGACTATTGAAAATCTCCGGTGTGCAAGTGCCATACTCTGCACACCAGTTGATAGAGTCATTGATTCCCATGAGACATTTTAAAGCATGAAGTTCTTAACTGTGTGAAAAGAAAATTTCTCACGCCTTGTCCACACGTATCTGGATATTTTTGAAAACGCATCTTCCTTTATCCATATCAAAAATATCCACGTCCACATGAGGAGTGTTTTCAAAATTATCCCTGTCGACACAAAGACACTGCTGCATTCAAACTCCTCTGTTTGAACTTAGACAAAAGAAAACAAACAATCAAAATGCCCTTGCGTGATCCCCAAAGATCCTTGCACATGCTCTGGTACATTGTAAATTGATGCTGTGACATCAGTGTTTTCAAAAAGCTCTGTTTTCACCCGTCCACATGACAACATGAAAACAGTGTTTTCAAAGAGATCCACTCTTGATAGCGTTTTTGAAAAGCTTCGTTTTTGGTGACCGAAAATGCTGTCTCTGTGTGGACGCTAACCCAAAACAGATTGAAAAAGATGTGTTTTCAAAAATATCCAGATACGTGTGGACGGGGCCTCAGTCAATCAAGGGTCTCAAAGGGACAACCAAACTAGGTAATTTTTCGCATGAGTACAATTACGATCAACTTGTGTATGAAAATGAAACTTTCCTTGAGTGGACAACCAAACTTGTTCATTTCATTTATTAAAAAGCACAATACAATTTTACATTGTGCAAACAAGGACATATTTTGTAATACAATAGCAACAGTTGCGTCAATTGACACCTCAGTTCAAAGCGATTAGCGGTTGCAGACAAAGGAAATTCTCTCAACCATTAAATCAAAACAAACACTCAGCAAAAGTTGCCTGGAAACCAGCAGGGCAAACTCTTGTCTTGCGCAGATTGCTGTTATCAGGGCAACTTTTGCCGCTGTGTTTGTTTTGATTTACCATTTGCGAGAATTTTGTTTGTCTAGTTACTAAACCACTTTGAACTGAAGTGTTAATCAGAGCAACTGTTGCTATTGCATTACAAAATCTGTCCTTGTTCATTGTGCATGGAAAGATAGTTTTCTCCAGAGGACAACCAAACTTGAATGAAAGGAAAGTTTACTCAAAGAGCAAACCACACTCATTGAATGAAAAGAAATTTTCATCAAAAGGAAAATCACTTGCAGTGGGTAGTGCAAACAACCTTATCTGAATTTGTCAATCCTATTCAAAATTGATAAAGATATAACATGAATGTATGGAAGAACAAAGAGACAATAGGCATGCATATGTTTCTTGATGATTTCTTTTCATACCACTTATCACAAAGTAAGATATTGTCAGCACCTCTTAGCCTAGTCAAATACTGTTTTACTAGCAAGCATAGGAATGAATCAATTGGAACTCCAGTCTGTGGTTGGGTTTGATGTGGTTGCATTTGAAAGTTTTCTACTGACTGCACTGCAAAGTTTGCACAAACTGTATTTTTGTGAAGGGGAATCCCCTTATGCTGAGAGTGAGAACTTTGTCTATGACCTCGCAAAGTTTTACAGTAGGGTGCTTAAGAGAACATTTAAGACTTTGGGACATGTTTACCTTTCAAGCAAAAGCATTCTTGAGGGATTTAACAGCTCATGCCAAACAGCAAACTAGACTGAGGTTAGGAACGTCATTCAAATGACAGGTGATCAGATCATCTTTCCATTCAGTGTTTGTAGTGAAGGTTATTGTCTGGTTCATTTGATATACTTTCATCCAGCCATACACTGATGTGATAGTGGATGAATCCCTGAGGGGCACAACATATTTCGGGTATGGGGACATGTCACCAGGAAGGGTATCAATTTTCATGAATTTTGTATAAATCAATTTGTATATAAACCAAAATTAAGAAACTCAAGTACACATATTTTTCATAAGAAAACTGCCTATGAGAAACTCAACTCTTAGATCACCAAGAAATTAAGAAACTCCAGCACTGAGAAAATACATTACAAACATGGAGGCTACTACCGGACCTCTAAGAAACTCGTAAGAAACTCTTGAGTACGCAAAGTCTGATAATTTTAAGAAACTTTCAGTACTGGCCCAAATTCTTAAGTTTGTTATAAAAAATACTATTCATTTTGTCATAGGAAATCCTGAACACATTTTTGTTTTAGTTTTGCGGAAGGTACTTGAGTAATTTTTAAACATTGGAAAAAGCTCCAAAACATTGTTTTGAACTGTTCACAAGGGCACAGGTGGTGAATGTGAAGATTGTTATGGACCTTATTTAAGAGACTTGCAAGAAGGTTCCAAGGAGTACTCAAAATCTGATGATTTTAAAAATTTTCAGTTCTCCCTAATTCTTAATTTAGGTGTAAACTGTATGCGATTTAAAAGATTGCCATATATCAAAGCAATATTCTCAAGAGTTTCATCTTCATTCTAGAACATGGACTCCATGAGTAATGGCCATAATGGCAAACCCTGCACCAAGAAAAGTAAATGGGTGGTTCCAATTTCAGAAGCTGCCGAAAATACAGAAAACCCAATCAGAAGGATTGTTGATACTATGAAGATTGAACCAAATCCAGAATATGATTTTATATCTGTTTCCATTGGTAAGTTGTTAAATTAGCTAGATTGATGAGGTTACTAGGTGGGTACAGCACACTTGCATGTTAACTCAAATCTACCCATATAATCCATCATCAAGCTTGAGGAAGAAACTATTTCTCAAACCAGTGGCGGCGCCACAGGGGGATTGGGGGGATTGGGGGGATTCGTCCCCCCCAATTCTCAAAAGTTGGCAAAAATTGTCAATGAAAAATGGCATAAAATTAGTTGAGTATACCTTTAGATTGAAAAATTACGTCAAAATCCCCCCCCCCATTTCTCTCAGATTTTTCAGAGCTGGCGCCGCCACTGTCTCAAACAGAGTAAATAAACCAATGGAACAACTTGCCAGCAACCATAGTCAATGCAAAGTCAAGTTCTTTTCCCTTGTTGATTTTTTTTTGCACATCAGATGTAAGCATTTTCAACATTTGATCTACTATCAACTAAAGAGTTTTGCCTGACGTTTGATGTGGAACAGAATCTTCTGCATTTTCCACCAATTCTTAATCGTTTGTAGTGTAGTTGTATGCTAGTTTAACGTTGCACGTCTTTTTTATTGGCCATGGGGTAGTCATTGTCTTTCGCTCCCCATGGTATCGTACCTGTAGTGTTGTATAGTAATTAGAATAGATAGTTAAATGTAATGATATATTGTAAATATTTCTAATTGAATAAAAAAATGCGAAGTCAGTTATAGAGTTTGAGAGATTATATCATTCATATCATAATGATGATTTTTGCCGTAATGAGAAGACTATGAATACACTTAAAAATGAAAGCTAATGGGTTTAGTAGGCCAATGGCCTCCTTATCCCTCCTTATATCATATTATGTTTTGAACTAAAAAGTAAGAAAAAATACAAGAAAATAATTGCAAGACACTTATCTGAAATAGAAATATCAGACGAATAGTCAACATGGCTAACCTATAAGGATAACCTCCTTATAAGTATAACCTCCTATAAGGATAACCTAAAAAGATAACCTCCTTGAAACGATTTCTTACCACTGTTAAAGAAAATAAATTGCATTCTTACCTATAACAAACATTAGTAGACTTGCAATTAAACCTACGAGATCTTACCGTCTACTGCTTCCTACCATCGTTTAATTTTTAACTTTGCTACTTGTGTTTCGTCCATAATCTTGTGTTTCTATTGTATTTTACGATAATTTTTAGAATTTATTATAGCTATATTCACTGTTGGTTACTGTTCTAGTTATTGTAAGCGCCCCAGACTCGATAAGCTTTGCTTCTTCTGGGGCGTATGGATTGCATATGTATATTAGCATTAGTACATATGTTTTTCATGAATCAATATCATCATCATTATGGCTGGTGCCAGAGATCTTATGACAGAGAGGTAGGAACTTCCAAGGAGAGGTTGAAACAATGAAAAATTGCAGTGTTCATTTCATAAGTATGAATACCATTTGCCAAATTCTCTCCAAAAATAGTCCAAAAAGATCTCTGATTGGGATTAGATGCTTCTAATGTATGGCTGTAGCCCCCCTGACACCACCCTTCTTGTCAGAAGATTCCTGTGAGAATTGTCAAAAAACTCTGCAGTTTTAAGAGATCAATTTCTAATGTCCTGTGTATCGTATTTGAAACCTCAAATTCATATCTTTGTCATGTTTTTCTATAAAATTTTCAATTGTTTGCAGGGGATCCCACGATCTTTGGCAACCTCAATCCCCCACAAGAAGCACTTGATGCTGTTGTTGAAAGCACACTGTCTGGAAAACACAATGGTTATGTGCCTGCTGTTGGTGAGATATATATAAAAGCTGATAGAAATGTTTTGTAATATTGATCCCAGAGCTGGACAAATGACTTGTTTCTACGTGAGTAAAAGGGTCATGTAAGATTCCTAAAGCAAACTTTGCCTGTCTCTTGAGGCATACTACCAGTTGAGTCAATAGAAAGGACCAGTGTTTGATAAAATGATTCTGCGTGAATATCAAATCAATGATATCAAACAGGTCTTGTTTTATTCATGATATGTCCAATAAGCTTCAATGATTTATCCAGCTTTATTTGGCCCTTCGTTTGGGTCAAAATGGGAGATTTTCTGCAGAGAGGCCCTTTTGAAAACCTGCAAAATTGAGTGAAAATAACAAGCAAGATTACCCTTTGTTCACCTTCCTAGCAATTATGACGCTTTGATGTGTTATTCGTTGCAAAATCTTGGGGGCGCCTGCCTCCAGTCCCCCCTGGTTCCTGTGATATGGTGACCACTTTCCTTTGAAAATCAGTCATTTATCAAAATAGTTTGCTTGTTTCTGACTTGTTTTTTAGTAAATAGCTAACAGACCCATTCTTTGTGGTTTCTTGCCTGCCACGTAAATTACACCAAGTGAAATGCTTTTATGTTGGTCTGCTGAAACAGCTGACTTATTAACCAATAGATAGGCTTTCAGTGCCTAGAAGACCTTACTGGCAGATATTATGGAAATATATTTATGAGGGAGTGATATATAGCTTAATCTTTTGTGGTGAAAAGCTGTTCACCTAAAGACGTTCATTGATAGGATTTATCCATCATGTTAAGACAAGTTGGATAAAGCTGTCAGACACAAACCACTATCACTCTATCAGAAAGATGTGGCAGGGTCCCAGAAGTTTCTCAAACAAAATAGAAGAAGACTCTGCGAAAAGTCTGCAAAGTCTTTAACATAAACTAAAGTCTCAGAGAGTCAAAAAACAACTTTTGCTTGAAAAGCCTTAAATGAGATGTTTATGTAAATGCATCTGAAAAACATCAACATTTCATTCTCTTCGTAGGGAAGATAACTGCACGGGATGCAGTTGCTCAGTGTATGTCAACCCCTGAATCACCACTTACAGAAAAGGTATAGTGCAGTACATTTGTAAAAGTAGATCCGTTTGTGGCCCTCCAGAGAGGGGGGTCAACGTTTAGTTGTTTTTCTGTTGCTATTCATTTTGGCGTTGTTTGGTGTGAGACGAAAAGTTCATAAATTTGTTCAAGAATATGTTTTTTCACAGCTTTGTTCCCCTGTTTCCCAGTTTGAGAATGTTGAGTGTTCCCTGTTCTTTTAAACTCCCGGGAAGGCCAAATGCTTTTAGGGAGGAGCGCCATAAATATAGACCTTTAAGCTATTTTTCAAAGACACTGGATCAATCGACATTCCAATACATTTTGTAGAATTTGTCGAATTTCGAATGTCCCTAAGGGCCTGTTTATATGAGGAAAAACACCTCACTTGCCAGGCCCGGTGCTGAGAGGTGAGATTCCACCTTCCAATAAAATCCTTTGTTCTTTCATTTCGCGTTTACATGAGGAACACAACACCACCGGTATAGTGAAGTCCCACCTCACTAGAGGTGGAATCTCACCTAGGTGAGGTGAAATTTTTCCATATAAACGAAACACCACCGGTATGGTGAGGTGAATTGAATCTATTCGTTGATTCTCATTGGTCAGTTCATCCTGATTTCACGGAAGAGAGACTTTACTCCACCTCACCTCTCAGCCCCGGGGCTGACAGGTGAGGTGAAAAATCTCATATAAACAGTGACTGAAATCTACCTCGCCTCTCAGCCCCGGGTCTGGCAGGCGAGGTGTTTTTCCTCATATAAACAGGGCCTAAACCTCGCACGCAGATCAATCGAATCTTTCAAACAACAGTGTACAGAAAACAGAAATGCCTCTTCTGTGTGTTTAGACTCTTTGCACTGTAGCTGAAAAGTATGTTAGTATGACTTTTGACTCACAGTTTTCATGATTTTAAAAGCAATAGGGCTTTATTTGGGCCAATATGTCTACAAATGAAGCCATAGCCATAACTTTTGATCGAAGAAAATTTTGATGATTCAATGATAACAATTTCGGACTCTAACACAATAGAAAAGAAAAAACAACATTGAACCTTTTAGTCCTAAAACGTGAAAATTTTTGTGAAAAATTAGGAAGAGTCGAAATGTCCTAATTATATCGTACTTTTTATGAAAACCAAGTCTTTCGTATCTTGGATGTGACCTTAACTTATTCATAATATCTGGACAGCCAAAATGTTTTTCATCATCATGTAACTGAATTGTCTTATTGATCGCGAAAGCAAAGAGCAAGAAGTGTCTTATCTCATCGTCGTTCTCATTTGAAGAAGAATTATCTCAAAGTGCTGAATAAAGGTTAGTTACAAGAGCCGTTCGAGAAAATAATCTTTATTGTTTTTGTTCGCTGATAGGACGTGGTACTTGCCTCTGGATGTTCGGGTGCAATCGAAATGGCAATGCAAGTATTGGCAAATCGTGGTGATAATGTCCTTCTCCCTAACCCTGGTTTCTCTTTATACAAGACCTTGGCATGTTCCAACAGAATTGAGACCAGATTCTACAGACTTTTGGTGAGTTATGTATGATAGAATTGAACCAGTCATTTAGTGTTCTAAAGTGATGTTTCGATATTTTGAAGATTGAAAGGGAAGCTTGCACACCCAAGGGAAGTCTGCACATCTATTAGGTGTGCAGTTTATTTAGGCCTGGAAGTTTGAAAAGGAAGTTTGAAACATAAATGAGCATATATCTGCTTAACTGAAGATCTGCCTCGATAAAAACCTTCTTGGTCTTGAAGAAGCGTCTATAAAATGATATATTTAGTTTGACTTTGATTTTAATGATCCAGAATCGTTGTAATCGTCCTTGCAAGTTTCAAAACATTGACAACATTTTGCAAAGCCTGAGTATTGTGGTGCTAGAACCCTGGAGCCTAAAGCAGAGAAGACAACTATAAAGCACTTAATCTGAACAAACATTTTGATCTCGAACTTTTCTTAGATGTCTTCGGGAATGGTGCCGTGAGACTTTTATTTTATCCAAGTATCATCTCTAGAATTTTTTGGAACATTTGATCATTTGTGAAAAAGACTCCTTGCACGCATCTATCATGCCAGCGTTAGTGTTTGCAGACTTCAAATGTTTTCAGTTTGAGAAAGTTTGAATTGAAGATCGATGAAACTGTCTATCCATAGAATCATGCATGGAGTTTATCCAGGTCTAGATGAATAGACGCTTCGCAGAAGTAGCAAATCAACGGGGGCGAGCATGGCATCACTTGATTATACCGTTATCATAGAATTAGACTTACTAGAAGTAACAAATCGTTAGTAAGTGCACGTGCCCCGTTCTTAAGAGACGTGCTTCACTGGTTCGGAAAATTGACCAAAAATGAGAAACACGTTTTTTTATAAGAAACTGGTTTGTAAGAAACTAGTACTAAGATGGCCAAAATTTTAAGAAACTCTAGTACTATGTCTGAGAAGTACTAAGAAACTCTTCAAAGTTAAAAGCATGAATTTTATAGCACATAGATCGTTGAACCTTTATCATTGGGCAATATTATCAAACCATTTGTATTTTCAACATAACAGAACACTGTTTATTCCTATATATGATGTTTTGAATATCAAGAAACATATCTGCAGCAGTGTTAGCGACCACATTGACAATTCATGCATTCAAAAAATAAGAAACCAATTAAGAAACTTTTAGTACTAAAATGGACAAAATTTCAAGTTAAATTAAGAAACTTTTAGTACTATGGCCTGATCCAAGTTTCTTATAAAAAAAGTGTATGCAGAAACTGACGTGGTTTTTCTACCTGACGAGAAATCCTTTATTGGGGAGAAACAAGAATCATGTTTTAAAATAGTGGACTGAGATTACACAATTTTGGGACTTTTTATAAGAAACCGCTCATAAGAAACTCACACTGTCATATCGCCAAAAAATTAAGAAACTCTGGCATGTTTTACTTTAGAAAACAAAGTTGTACAAAGTTGTTACTTTAGTCTCACTTGCTCATGTATCATATTACTCGGCAAAATGTCAAATCCATAGTTTCTAATAAAAGCATCCATGTATCGGCTTGTGGCCCCCCCCCCTTCTTGTGACTTACAGTAACTTCTGTCATACTCCGTGAAATCTTTAACTTTGCCCAATTATCGACTCCACATGATTTCGAGGAACCTGTTTAACCCTTTCACGCCCGGCTAGAATTAAGCTTAACAGGAAACCTAATGTAGATCGTCATTTTCCAGGGAGTATCATCATCAGTGATTGAGTAAGCAATAGATAAATGCAATGTGCATAACCTCTTACATCACTCAAATTCTAAAAGCTTTCTCCCCTGAAAAATTCGCAGTTCTCAATGAATACTGCTGGGCCATATGGCCCTTCCGGGGGTGAAAGGGTTAAAGTTAGCGATGTGCCCCTCGAAGCCCTTGGGTGCTCGCAACCAAATGGTGTCTTGCCAGAGAAAATTTCGTATTTTGTTGACGAAGATGCCTTTCTCTTCAAGGAAAATCCGCAAAAAGTGCGTAAAAATCCTAAATCCTTCCAGTTTCAAAAAGCTTGTGCACGCTATTTTGAATGCGTGACAGACCCTTGCTGACCATTTCATTAGGCCTAACTCAAGAACCCACGTAAACAACCTTTTATTTCAGTTCGTTTCCGGACACTGATTAAAATCAAACAACAAACCAAGTTTAATTCTATACTGCAGTTGATTACATCATAAAAGGACGACCTATTTGAAGTTGAAAGCAATTGTATGTCAACAAAATACCTAAAATGCCGCTGATGGCTGTATTTCATTTCCTTTCAAACAAGGAACAACTAAAAACACAATAAACAGTTCACTGAAATGATGTGAGAACAATGTGATTTCTTTTGTTACATTATGCAAATTATTGATGCAGACCTATTGACCAGCGGAAAATAGCAATGCATAACAATAGAATATGCGTGGACCAGGAACGAAACTCGGCTGCTTCCTAATAGTAAGCCCTCGCTTCGCTCGTGCAATGACGATGAGTCTCCTGTTTCCCTGTGCTCTTTGACTTGATGATGGCGCTTCGGTCAATAGAGACTCATAGTATTACTATGAAAATCCTGGCCCTATTTAGGCCCAAACTTCGCAATGCCTCCAGTACCAATCAGATTGCGAGATTTGGCCAAAAACAATGCTGTCGAATTTCAATTCGAATTATGCAGTTAACTAGATTTTGAACTATGTTGCTGCTGCAGGTTGTTGTAAATTGCTCTGGTTTGTTTTGGTCTTAAAATCACGGAAAATGTAGCATCGAAAGACTTATTTTGCACTTACCAGGTAAAGAGAACTTCCTTCTTCAGATTTATACCAAGTTTCTTTGATGAAACGCCTGCTTAACGAGGTTTCTGTCGCATTTTCTTTCCGAGGAGTGACCGTTGAACAGAGCTACGGCAGTCGTTCGATCATGATTCGATCGATCGAATGCCTAAGATAGGCCCTAAGATAGATAGGGAAGATAGGGTCAGGTTTATTACTGTTTCATTATGAGTCCCTCTTGAGCAAGGTTAACCGCAGGGATAGAAGGGACTCATCGTCATTAGTCTATCATAGCATAGGCTCCAAATCTTTAAAAAGCTGGGTGTAAAATTCTATGACCCATTTCTTTGAACTTTTCTGAACGATTTCTACAGCGTTTTTCTTCTCTTTTAAGAATTCAAGAAGATTTTCAAAAAAACACTTAAGACTATCGTAATTTCTAAACCTGTTGACGAAAGAGCAAATGATTTTTAAGAAAATCATAGTTTATGGATCTCTGTAATATGGTTTCAAGCAAAATTCTTTCATTCTTCTGGTTTTTAATTTAGAAATTTGATGACGTCAAATCATGAAATGAGCTGAAATATGAATTAGGCTGTAATTTCTACAAATACTTCAGATTTCTGGAAAGTCCAACGGTAGAATCATAGAAAAGTGGCTAAAGTTTCTTTCAAGCCATTCATTTTAAAGAAATAGGTCATTCAATCTTACACCCAACTTTTTACACCGATTTAAAGATTTGGAACCTATGCTCGTAATCACGTTTCCTTTTACGTTAATTCGATTGTACTTATACAAAATCCCAGATGTAATAATGATACTAAACCTCTTTTACAGCCAGAAAAGGAATGGGAGGCTGACCTTGCTCACATGGAATCATTGATCGACGACAAGACACGATTTATACTCGTGAATAACCCCTCGAACCCCTGTGGATCCGTGTATAGTAAAGAGCATCTCATAAAGATTTTAGAAAGTAAGAACTTAAAATTTTCGTTGCTAAGCAGTACTTTCCATCCTCGAGCAATTTGATTTTTTCAGGTGCTTTGAAGATTTCTTTCAGATATGGATAGTCAATAAAAAGAACAAAATTTAATTTTTGGTGAATTCTATGTCATGAATTATTAGTTCTTAGACTGCGTTCACACGATGCCGGCACATTTTGAAAACGATGAAAAATGTGACGGCAGCAAAATTTGAGCTAGCGTTCACACGATGCCGGAACAATTTGAAAACGGTCAGAAATTTGCCGGTAAAAAGCTCGTTGCAAGACTTTGATGCCAATGAAGTGAACCTAAATCCTAAGAATCGTTCAGTCTCGTTCCAAAAGCGTCTGAAAATGTTCTATTTTCATCATTTTAAAGTGTTTACACGATGCCGTTTCCAAAATGTGCCGATTAGAGTTCCGTTTTCAAAATCTGCCGTTTTCAAAATCTGCCGGCAAAAAATGTGCCGTTTTCGTGTGAACAGTTTCGTGTGAAAAATCCGTCGAATTTTTCACCGTTTTCAAAATGTGCCGGCATCGTGTGAACGCAGTCATAGTTAGCAGGCTAAGGTTTGTTTACAATTATTTCAAGTCGTGTGATCAATTTATTTTATAAACATCTTTTGATTTCTCTGACATATTTCGTGCCATGGAAAGTTGTGCCATGAGTGCAAAAAATAGCATGATGCTGAAACCCCCAAGGGTGTGGTCACATAATTTGAAATGGGTAAAACAAACCTTGGCCAATTATGGTAGGCCAAATGGTGCAAAATTCAAGAAAATAAACTTGCATCATAATTCAACAGTTACTTTCAACGTCAAGAATTACGTTTAATATCAAGAGCAGAATTTTCAATAAAATCAACGAATGACACCACATTCAAGACCGAACCACTTTCAACTTCAAGGGTACAGCTCAACATCAAGAGCATACATCACATTCAAGGATATAATTCAACGTCAAGGGTATAAATCACATTCAAGGATCAATCAACTTAAAGGACACAATTCAACATCAGGGTACAATTCATATTCAAGGATAAAAATTCAACTTCGAGAATATAAATCACATTCAAGGGTTTAAATCGCGTTCAAGGTTCTGGTCAATATCAACAAACTATTTTTCACAGTCAACAATCATTTTTCCTTGCTCTTGATATTAAACGTAATTCTTGACGTTGAAAGTAACTGTTGAATTATGATGCAAGTTTATTTTCTTGAATTTTGCACCATTTAGCCTACCATAGCCAACTAGGTCACACAAAAGCTCTTGGGTATGTCACTAAGTCGTAACAAGTTTTATGATCACAAAGTTTGATCTCACAGCTAGTAATAAGATTTAAGTTTTCCTTTTATAACAAGGATAAAATTATACTTAGCAATAAAAACAGCTATGCTCCTGCGAGTAAAAGGCTATTTTAAAACCTCTTGAGAATCTTACTCTGAACATTCATATTTGATTCGTCATTTTTGCTTAGAATTAGTATGTAAATTTCTTTTGGTTGCCCTGCATATGAAAATGATGTCAGTTGAACTGTTTTGTTGTCTTCCTTCTTCAGCCCTCGTGTAAAGTTTGAAAAAGATTTACTTTCTACTACTTTCTGGAGCAGAAAATGTAATAACTTGTAAGCTGCAATTCCAGCTTTTATTTTCAGAAAATTCGATACAATTCGATAAAGTCTATAAGAAGAAAATTAAAGTGCTCAGGTGTTTGAACACTTAAATTCTTGAAATTAGATATGAACTTTAAGTTGGACTTCCTATTATATTTCAACATTATCTCACTTTTTCAAACAGTCGCAGAAAACCATCAATTACCTGTTCTGGCAGATGAAATATATGCATACTCGGTAGGTTATTTACTTACACTGCATTTTTTGTAATTTTGTGGTATCTAGTTAGGACAACTTCAAACCGAATACAAATCTATTTGAAACCTAAGAACATTTTAAAACTGCCATACATTTGGACCTGCTATAAGTCTCTCTCTGTCTCTTCTCAGCACAAATGCAAAGATATGGAATGAAGTGAGCTTACAGGGTGGGGAAGAAGGAAGGAGTGAGGAGAGAGCCTGTCTCTCTCAGATTCTCTTTTCTCCCTCTTTCTGCTCTGCGTTTATCTTTTGCGTCTTGTTCTAACAAGAGACAGACTTGTAGCAAGTCCGCCGTAAGAAACCCGCATAGAAGAACTTGTCTTTCTAAGAACCTTTTAGGCTGAAATTTAATCCTAAATAAGAAGCCACCAGCGGCTGAAACTGGGAGAGTTTCTTTGGTAACAGGTTTAGTGTTTTCTGAATTCCTCAAGCATTTCAAGAATTCCCGATATTCTTGTCAGAATTTTTCAGTGGTACTAAAGACTAGATCTTTAAGCAAGATTTCTATCATAGAAAACTATTCTCGAAAAATTCTTAAGAATACTTATGGATTCTTTAAAATTCAAAAAAAAAACATTTCTGAATCCTTTTTCTGCAAAACAGTATTGCAGGCTGGAATTTAGAATAACAGCCATTTGATTAAGAACCTCTAAAGAAAAACCTAGATTCTTTCATTCGGGTTTCTACTGTACGTTTTACACAACAGAACAAGTTTCACGATGTCAGAAGGTTTGTCGAAATATTGATCACTTGACTTGAATTGGGAATAAACAAACAATAGCCGAATAGGTAAATTATTATATAGTTGTTTTATTTTTTGGTATCTTCTGCATTATGTTGATTTCTATTCTTGTTTTTATTTCAGGTTTTTAAAGGTGAGACCTTCTATCCGATGGCAAGTTTAACCAAAACCGTTCCTATCCTTTCTGTTGGAGCCATTTCGAAAAGGTACGTATTGCAAGTAACTATTTTCAATGTTTTACTTTGAGCTTCTTGATTGAGTTCAAGGAGAATTGATCAAAGTCAGGCAATTTTCTATAAAAGGCTTCTCATACCTTTTTGTCAACCATAGTCTCGGTACCAAAGTGTGCAAGCATCTGACAGGAATATACGAAAATTCGGCAAACAAGTTTTGTTTCGTCAAAGATAGCTTTAGAAAGGGCGCATTGTGATATTTAAATGATTAGATTTTGACAAAATCAGCTCATCACTGGTGGCTTACAGCTCTTGAAAGCTTAAAATATGCTTCTCTTCGTTTTGCTTGCCATCTGGTTGTTAGTCATGTTGCAATGAAGTCAGAACGAATACCTAACGAATACAAGGGCATCGCCAGGGAGTCGATTAGGGGTATGGTAAAGTAATCATAGTTCTTTTTTAATTCCTACCCCCCTAACAGCCTCCCTGAATACTAAAGTGGCTTTGCCGTTTCTCATTGACAAACGTACAGATAGTGGCAGACCTTTTGTCAAATTTGGGGGGGGGTGAAACTACTGTTTCAGTTAAAAGATTTGCTTTATTTCTATTGTATTCAAACAAAAGATCTTTGTCATAGCCAAAATTAAAGGGCGATCGCACCGCGTTACCCCAAATTTTCCGCCACTGATTACCGTCGTTGACAGAAGGATTGTTTTAAATACAAGTGGTCTCAATTTCAGAGTCCAGAAATAGATAAAGCTCCACAGTTGTGACCTGGAAGAACTTTTCGTGTTTTGATATCATATTGGAGGAAGGTTTAGTAATTCTTGAGAAACCTGAAAAATTTTGGGTCATTTTGGCAACAGTGACTAATTTAGAAAGTTTAGGTTCATGTGCTGCGCATGGAGCTTCAAAATCTGGTAATGTTGATAAAGTGGGGAAAGTTTTACTAAAGAAATTAGCATCCGGAAGGTTTGACCTGTTTCTGGACTCTGGTCTAGTTCATGATTTTGATAAGAAACTTAGGATAAATATGCCCTCTTTCCCAGACCCAGCTGCTGTCCAAAAATAGACGCTACTTGTTTTACCTGCAGGAATACTCGAATCCAGTGAATGGACACCAACTAATATTTAATGCATCTTTTGCAGGTTTCTTGTACCGGGCTGGAGGTTAGGATGGATACTCATTCATGATCGAAACAATGCATTTCAGGACGTAAGTAAAACCAGTTGTAAAACTAACATCAAGTATATTTAGCAGAACAATGCCGATTTGCTGCTTCTCAACAACTCATCTCTCGAACCAGTGTCGTTTACGGTTTCTTGAATATTTCAACGTCTCTACTGTCTGTTGAACGAACTGAATTGGTATCAGCTGCAAATCAACAGTTAGTTTAGTCCGTGTGGCCTATTTTATCCAAGAAAAGAAGCTAAGGTTTAAGCTAGATTCTCCATTAGGCACAAATGTCAAGCGCACCATATCTTCACTGGCCATTGAATTATTGTTTACACAAAGATTTAATTATAAGTAGCGCAAATAGCAAATAGCCTGTTACAATAAGACGTTTCGGGGACAGAGCAGAAACTGCGCTTGCATGCGCGAAAACTTGTAACTTTGAGTCCTCTTAGCTCTATGGAACAGATCCCAAAATTCGGCAACACAAAATCTTGATTTATCGTTTCAAAAGCTTATCTATGCAAACACTTCCTTATCTCAGATTGCCCCATGATGTCATTTTACACAGTTTCTGCCCTGTCCGTTTCGGGCATAACCCTGCATTGAATCATTGTATATACTAAAGGAATATGAATCGAACGGTATTTTTTATACATTTTGTTGAATTTTCAAGGTCCATCTTTAAAAACAAAAGATGCCGCTATTTAAGTTACGTTGTCTTAAAGTTAGCACATTAATCAGTGGAGAATGTACAATAAATCCCCGCATATAAGAACCAATAAAAATAAGAACCAAGAGGCTGTTTTCCCTAGATTATGCACCTTGTAATTACCACCCTGTTTCAGTTCAATGAAACATATGTTCTTATTGCAAGGGTAGCAAAATTGATGTTTGATTGTTGATGGTAAGTTCATTTTGATCCCACTTGGCTCTCCTCTACTGCTGTCGGCAAGCTTAGAATTTGTTATTAGGTCCATAATAACTTTGCCAAAACAAATGACAGGGCTGAACATCTTTTGTAAGACTCTGTACAGGCCTACACAAAGCACCGTTTGAAGAAAAACCTTTATACCTTGACATTAGTCTTAGTACCTTTAAAGTAAGAACCCACTTCAGCCTGGATCTCAAAAAGTATGTTTTTGTATGCGGGTATTTGCTGTAGCGCGTGCGACATATTTTACCAGGTGGAAAATCCAGCTTTACAGGCCGTATAAAATCGCAAAGATTGCCATTTTGTAAGGTTGGTCGATGAATTTGCTGTTTTCCTAGTTTGTTCGCCCCAATAATTCTTTACAAGAAGAAATTTGTTGACGATTCTGGTCCTTTTTTGAAACTTGAATAGATAAGTTCATATGCAACTTGAGAATATTTGGTTAAATTGTGGGCGATGAATAATTGTTTTCCTTTTTAATCAGCCTAGCGTACAGTTCGCTTGGCCGCCAAAAGTGAATGCTTTGTAATGATTTTTCGGGAACCGAATTCGTTCTTGGCAATGCAAACATACCATCAGGATTTTTCCATTTCACACATCTGTGTTTTTCAACAATGCTGATAAATGATTTTCTGTAGGGCTTGATGATTGTCAAATGTTTCTCACAATTTAAGTTTCAATTCCAGTGCTTCGTTTGAAAATTTCTCACGTGCAAACAAATTCAAATTAATCAATTATATGTGGATAACAATGATTAGACTACGGATACAAATGAAAATACAAATAATAGCGATGTACGAAATTTACATGCAGGAAAGTTCTGAAGGAAGGGTAGACAAACAAATCCAGGAGAGATCACCTCCTGGTTTCGAACAGATCCGAAATTTGATTAAATATCTGAGGAATGATAATAAATTTAGGAAGAATGAAGCAATTTTAGCATATCAATACGGGTGTAAAGTATTCCCGACAAGGACATTAGTTGTCTACGCCAGTAACACAGGTGCTATGTCATTGTTTTTAGGTACGACAAGGGTTATTTGATTTGGCAACGCGGGTTCTTGGACCCAACACAATCATCCAAGGTGCACTACCTGCAATTCTCCAAAGAACACCAGAAAGCTTTTTCGATGATACGATGCGATATATTGAGGTTAGTTCAAATAATGTGATTGAGAAATTGAAAATAGTTATCTCAAAAATTACAGTGAGAAAAGAGCTTGTTCGCTAGATATGTTTTAGGTTTATTTGATTGGTACCAATTCTGAAAACGGTAGACCATGAAGACTCGAAATTGTGTTTGATTGACTCCCCAATTCCGAAAAAGGCAGATTTGGCAGGTTTGGCAGGCCTTCTGAACCTTCTGCTCCAAAAGGCAGAAGGTTTGGCAGACTTTAGAGAGATTCTCGATTTCATTTGTAGAACTCTGAAAACGAGGCAACTTTGCTAGCGTTGCTACGGTCATCGGTAACTTTACTCTTTGTTGCCAAGCACCAGACGCGCGTTCGTATTTTTCAACTGGAAACTTCGTCTTCACCAGGATAAATCTAAAACCTGCTGTTGTGAAGAATTTATTATTTGATTGGGAAGTGTGTTTCCAGCTCTGCGAAGTCTACCGTTTTCAGGATTCGGTAGGTTTGGAATTACCAATCAAGCGCACCCTTACTAACAACTGTCGGATGATTAAATGATTAGGTAACATTGCGACTCTTTGATGTTACAACGAATCTGTTGTTATTTTACAGTCTGTGCGAGTGAGCTGAGACAGAACAATACAAGTAGATCTTTATGTGAATCACTTAAAAAGCGATTGGTTTAATCAATAGAAAATCTTATCAGCCTTTTGGTGCTAGCAAAATCAATCCTTAAATTGTACCATATAAACTGATGACATTGAAGCACATCGCACGTGAGACATATGATGCGATCCAATTTTTGTGTGTAGAAACCATACTGTAAATGCCATTTATGCTTTTAGAAAAATGCTGACATCTGTTCCTTAAACCTATCAGTGGTCCCTGGTTTGAAGCCTGTCAAGCCTAAAGGTGCCATGTATATGATGGTGAGTTTTTTACAGAGTATCTTGTTTTAAACATATTTCTACTTGCCTTGCGTGCATCATGCAAGGAGAAATTATTTTGCACCAAAAAAGTACAAATCCGATTGCAAATTTGCTGATGACTTCCCAACTTGCTTACAAATATATTACAGGGTTGCTATCTTCATGCTTCAATGATTTGAGGTTTTTGCAGGTTTCAATAACTGAGATTTTTTTGCACTTCAATTCTTCTGTGCAGATGTTGTTTTATTACGATATTATCTTTATTTTTTTCACCGTTGGAATTTTTATGAACCTATGTCGATCTGACATTACCTTGAATCAAATTGTTCGAGAAATTTTTTCGTAAATACTCAGTTCAAAGTTGTTCGCCAGAACTACAGATTGTAATTTGCTTATGGGTATTATTTGCGCAATTATTATGAAAACCAAATTGTAATTGCAGGTTGGAATAACAGAAGATTTGATGAAATACGTCAAAGATGACCTCGATTTCACACAGAGACTGGTATCCGAGAAATCGGTTTTCTGTCTGCCAGGATCGGTATGTTACATATTCGTCTTATGTGACAAAATGATAGGTAGGATGTCCACGATGGTAGTTCTGCTGAATGCATGACTGTTAGCTTTTATGTCAGCTGCCTCGTCCACATTATAATTGTCTTCAAAATCCATTTGCCTAGTCTGCTGTTCTTTCAGTATTGTGTGGGCTGTTGAATTCAACGATGCTTTTGGTTGACAAGTATGTGTAACGTAAAGCAAAGTCAGTTGCTTAGATTGAGCAAACAAGAGAGTTTGAAAATACATTGATTCATTAGCGCAAGAGTGTCAGCTCCACAATAGACCTTTTAGCTATTCTGCAAAAGAGCCTGGATCGAGCGTTATTTTCATACATTTTTATACACGAGATTCGATCGAGTGGCGTTAGAGTTTCCATCACTATTGTGCACATTCGAAAATTCTACAAGAAGTAGCAAAGTATCGTTCGATTGAGATTCTTTCTCAGAATAGCTAAAAGGTCTATTGTTAGAAGGATACATAAATGATAAAGATCGACCCACAATAGCTGTGTTTGCCAACTATAAAGAGTTGACAGGATTGACCCATTAGCAGGTAATGAAATTAGCTGAGAACAGAAATAGATCTATATAGACAGCTACTACCCCCATCTTATAGTTAAGGAGCCTATGTCATTGATCTCTCTTGTGATGCTTGTCCGTAAAGCTTTTAATAAATCATCTTTGGTACCTTCCAAATCTGTAGTCCCATCAAAAGAAGGTGCAGGTGAATGTAAAGTTGCACTTTTAAGCACCAAATGCTGGGACTGCAAAGAAGAAAAGATTTAATCGAAATACGCAACACCATGTCATGGCTGTCAAGTAGTAGTGGAGGGTTGGGCTCGAACCCTGTTACCAAGCTGTTGTAGCTGCAAAATCACGGGATTACAACACAGCGATTGCACAATACTTTCAACGAAAGAGTAGGGAGATGGGAAGTATCCTTCTCTCTTCCTGTTTTTCCCTTTTCCCAGATTTCCTTTATCATCTCCCCCATAATTTTCATTTTACTTGCATTTGTTTTTAATTTCACATTATTTCTCTTCACCATAGTGCTTTGGCTATCCAAATTTCTTCAGAATAGTGCTGACAGCGCCCGAAGAGATGCTGAAAAAAGCGTGTGATCGTATTGGACAATTCTGCCGATCGATTCTGGAGCCAACATCCTCCGATAAAGTGGAAAATGGAAATTGAGTGCATGAAATAAGTCTGACAAGAGAGTTCAATCACAATCAAGGCAACTTAAGTGGAAACCTTCTCAATATATGTCAAATGGTAGTTTCTAATCGTAAGTGCTCTGAGGTGGTTATTGATTTCTTGCCAAAAGTCTACAACTTGTCTTTGGCACCAAAATCTCTATATATAAAAGGCGCTGAAGCCAAAGCCTTTCGTTCTTTGGGATTTTGCTTTTTGCGGCTAAAATCTTGTTCTGCATACAATCCCAAATATTGGAACGAATTTTCACATTTATATCTGTCTTCAGCTCGAAATTGTGGCGATATAAAGAAATTGAATTCATATTTGCTTGACCGTGAAATCAAAATTTGGACTAACTTTTGTCCAGACTTTGATATCATTGGTAAAGGCATCTCATGAATTCAGTAATTTGGAAATGAAGCCAAATGCAAATGTGAAAATTTGTTTCTATGCTACTGTTTCTACGAAGAGCAAAACCTTGGCCTCCAACAAAAGTCTGACGCTTTGGGGCCTCTTATTTTGAACACGTGGATTAGCTTTTCATCAAATTGTGAGTTACAGGTGATTTCACTCAGAAGGAATACAGTTTTTGACATTGTAACAATTTTTTTCCACTCTGAAAAAGCGCCAGGAAGCTTAATTCAAAATGTGTGTATTTGTTAAGTTAAACCTGGAGTTTTGCTTTTCTCAATATAGTTTTCGACGATAGTGCTAGAAGGAGTCGTACTTGAATTACGGGAGGTATCGCTGCAAGATGTGTATGACATGAGATCATTGAGTGGCCAAAAACCTTAGTTGTCTGCATGCAGAGCTTGCTATCTACTGCGTATGAGGCTCTCCTTCGCAGTGGAAAGTAAAGTCTATGCACAGGCAAAAAAATATGGAGGTTATGGCGCTGAAAAAACCTTTTAGTTTACAGATAACTATGAAATTCTAATTTCATGACTATTTCAATGCAAAAAGCCTCAGTTTGTGTCATTAGAGCATTACTTCTTACATGTCACTGAGTCCCAGACCTAACAATAAAACCAAATCTCAATGACATAGAAACTAGAATTAGCGTCAACACTAAACAATTATCAGAGTCTCGAATGTTAAGCTATTGTTCAAATGTCATAATGTCTTTGGCGAGAACTCAGCAAAATTATTTATCCAGAGTTTAATAGATGCTTGTGTGAATTGTAGAGAGTTGAGAGTTAAGAATTTGTGAGTAATTTTAGAATGTAAGAGAGCTTATTTATCTTTATTTAGTAGCATGTATCTTTAAATTTGTTCCTCAGTGGTTCGCATTGCATTCTTATTTCATCATATCATTTCATGCACACTTTACTACTGTCTCAAGTTAGATGTCAAATGAGATTTGCGATAACGCAAAATCTTTCATAGATAAGCCTTCAATTATTATTATTCACGGGCATTTTACGTGACATCTCATTTGAGACAAACTATGGCTGTTAAATTCGTATGCACCCCCCCCCCAATTTTTTCATTTCCTTTTTGAAGAGTCAAAAAAGTATCCAAATTTCATATAGTTTTAATCATGCATTATCAATCCTTTTTATTGGCCAGTGGTCCTTTTTTACAGCAGAAAGGCTAATGTATTTATGAAAATTTGTTTCACAAAATTCGATCGTATCCTTGTAGAGTTGTTTACAACTTTGCTTTAAAACTGTTCTGGAAAACTTGAAAAATGGTAAAAAGTTTTAAACAAATCAAGTTCTGCAATTTTGTGGCTTTAAATTATGAAATACTGCACGTAAATCTTCCAAGGATTGCGAATAGGTACTGCAAAGGCGAGACGAGGGACTCATGTTCATCACTTGTTTTTGGTAGAAGGTGGTTATGTCAACTGACTTTTCAAGCTGAAAATTAGGAAGTCAACTTTCTGCGATATTTGTTGTCCGTCAAATATTTTGAAAAAGCAGTTTCCAGACAAGATTGCCTGTACTTAATTTATTCCAGCGAAGTAAAATTTCATCATTTAAGAACCCTTATACGCTGTTCCGGTAAGCTTTGGATCTATAAGAACAAGTGAAACAGATCAGCATTGCGGTTTTTCAGTGCCTACTAATCCGTAACGCTTTTGTACTTCTAGCCATTTTCATGTTCTTTCTTGATTGATTTAGTTTTGGCGCAATGCAATTGCTTTTGAGCCGTAATAACTTTGTAACAGATCAAAAATGAACTGACATTGTGAATGATTTATCGTACGGTAAAAGTGAGTGACAATTCATGCTTTTAAAGTTTGGAAAACGGCCATGCTTTATAATTCAGGAACAGCCATGCTTTTTTGACACACCTGTTAGTTTTTGAGAGGTAACACTGTGTATTTTTGCGAGTGTGAGTTACTGTATACCGTTGTTAGATTGTCTTCATGTTTCTTTGTGAATTCGTTAGCTTGGTGTTCGGGGAGTATCATCGTTCTAAATTATTTGTAGTTTGTATTTAACATTTTATCTAAAAAGAGAGTTGATAGGTCTAGACAAGTCTTTTTTTGTCTTTGAACAATTCTGTTGGTGTAGAGGAAGCATAGCAAATGAACCAAGAATTTGTTCGACATGAGAGTTCAGAATTTCCACCAACGCATGTGTCTGTTGGCCCAAAAGAATTCGCTTGACGCTCAAGAACCCATCCAGAGATTTCGTGTAAATTAACCCTTTTCACTTCATGATTACAAGCAGGGAGAGGAGGCAAATGCATTTCGGGACAAAACTTTTAAAGCAGAAATAAAACTCAATGCATGTTTTTGACGCAAATGAGATGAGGCTCACATGACATTGCAGTCTTGTGTGGCAATAACCATTGACGAAGTTTCTTTAGTGTTTAAATGTTTGGGGGTTCAGAAACCGCAAACGCGTCAAAATGTTCGCAAAAACCGTGAAACCGTCCGATGTTTTACATGAGACCTGAAAACCGCTTGAAGGCTTTGGTGAAAAAGACGCAGCAAATATATGAACCAAAATATGAGTGAAACCGACAAAATGCATCACACTGGGTTGTTTCTTTCCTTGATTGATTCCCCCAATTCATTCAAAGTTTGGGTAATTATTGCACACTGACTTGGTCCAAGTTTATTTCGTCATATTTTTTTTGATTGACAAAATAGACTTGGGGCAAGTCAAGCACACAGTTGATCAATTTTTTTCTTGTTCCATTTCATTTCATTTTCATTTTAACTTTTTTATCCATGGTAATCCACTCAATAATAAATACTGCTTTACAGGGAGCCATGCAAAAACAAAATCTAATAATAACTAAAATATATAATATACCCTATTTACAATAATCTCTGATAAAAAAAAAAAAAAAAAAAGGAAAGAAAAATGAGATGAGTCATAATTTGGCTTTATAGTTTCTTCGAAAAGAGCAGAGCGACGACGATGCTTTGACAACACTATCTAGGTCACTCCAGACCTTAGCCCCTCTGTACGCAAACGATTTCTGACCAGTTGATGTTCTCAGTAATGGTAATCTAAGGTCAGTGTTAGAGTTCCTCAGCTGACGGTTAGTAGCTTCAGATACCTTTTGAAATATGTTTCGCAAGTAATCTGGGGCAAGAGCATTCAGAGATTTATAGACCATCTTGCTCGTCTCGAAATCAATCAGTTCTCTAATGGTAAGCCAGCCGAGACTCTTTATCAAAGGCAAAGCGGACGTGTCATAGGGGCTGTTCGTGACTATCCTAGCGGCTCGATTTTGAAGTTTTTGCAACTTATCGAGGGCTGATGCACTGCAAGATCCCCAAACAGGGCAGCAATACCTAAAATAGGGTTCAACGAGACTTCTATACAGCATAATGAGGTTTTCCTTAGGTAGGTATCGTTTAGAATACTTCAACATACCGATACCTCTAGAGACTTTCTTGATTGTAGAGGACAAGTGAGTGGACCATTTCAGTTGGTCGTCAACCTGCAAACCTAGATATTTTGTGTTGTTAACCATAGTGATCTCCTCACTACCGATGTTAAGCTCAGGTTTGGAAGAACCTGACGATCCATCATAGTTTTGTGCCTTTCTTTCAAATGTTGGTACATTCAGAACAATTCATACTGTCAAGATTGGTCACCTGTAGTACATCAAATGCATCATGGGATAAATTCCATAGTTACCCATGACGTCATTTCCTGCCATTGTTAAAGGAGGGAAAGTTTGTAGCGCCTGCGCCAGCGCAAAAAAATTCCGAAACTGAAAGAGGGAAACAAAATTCAGCGGGTGAAAGCTACGTCCATATCTCTGAAGAAACAGAAAGAAAACGACAGGAAAACAAGACAGAGAGTAGCAGAGAAGCTTGCAGAATTACGTGGTGATTGTTTGTGATCGAAACCGAAGAGAGTCGAATCGAAACAGATCGCTTTATCCAGCTTGCTGCGAGGCCTCTTCTTCAGTTAGGCCCATACTTTGTGAGAGCGTTGCTGTATCGAGAGATCATTGCAGATTTCTTTATGTTTTCCACAGGATACTCGCCAAAGAAAGGAGTATACTTTATGAAGGACTTACTGGACTGTTTGCATTCATCAATGTCGGGTTCACCAATGGCTGTTGGTAGTTTTAAAGTGCCGAACTTTCTCACAGCTGCAAGTTCTGGTATTTCAAGTTTTAGTTGGAGTTGTTTGCGGCTGGCCTAAATTGTATCTCACGCAGTCGTAAGCTAAAATTAGCCTGCAAGAGCAACGCCTCCTAACCTGTCTGTCAACAAAAGCAACACTAGCACGGAAGATTTGGAGCTGCTGAAAGTAGCTGGAGTGTTCTGCTTTGTTGCTTGAGTGTTCTACTTTGTTGCTTCTTGGTGTGTAGGAATATATCACAGAACAAGAAACATGAAGCTTTTAGAGAACACAACGTTCGACTCTCTGAGCACAGAATTGTCGGTGGAATCAGAAAATATTCGGATTTGTGGGAGGTAATAATGCACAGTCGCATTTCCTGGTAGGGCTCCTTAAGGCCAAAAGAAAGGCAAACTATATGCGCTAGAAACATGCAATTGTATCAAGGCTTGAAAGTTTTTTACTGCAATTGTATCAAGGCTTTTTACATGTTTGCTAACTGTGCGCAAATGCACTGAGACATGAGACAGGCAAAATTGCATCTCCCAAATAATGGAATGTCGGTGCTATCCTAGAATCGCACACCTGTGGCTATACTGATCCTAACTGAACACAGCTGTTACGACCGGGAAGTCAAGTCGATTTAGGCCAATCGTGCCACCTCGCGCTATACATTTTAATATAACTTGTGTTCTGTAAAAGCTATGTATAAACCGAAAACAGATTCAGATTCAGCGTTAAATTCTCTACAAATACCTTTTCAAATATTTGTTTCTATCGCAACACGGAATTTATAAAAATTTTTTTAAATCGATCTTACCAGATTTTGCGAAGCGTGACAACAGAATCTGCAAAGTGATAGCAGACCGCACTGCCTACAGTCGACCAGAAAGAATGCAAATGGAAGACTAATTGCATAATAATGATTCAGAAACTATAATATGATGGTTTTCCTTGAGAAAAATGTTGAAATTTCTTCCAAACATTCATCAGAAAGGCCTACCTTTGATAACTTCCCCTCCGTTCTGGTTTCCCTACGATAAAAAACAATAGGCGCTGCGTGTGGGTGCCGCGCAGCGGCAGCCAACCTGGAGAGTTTCGCTGCAACTGGTCGCCGAAAAGTCGCTGGGGATCTTGTCACAGGAGGTTTAAGGTAAGAATTAAACATTAAATACAAAGATAATTGAATAAAGAACACACTTATCTATGGCTCCACAAATTCCAAAAAGCCCGTTGGCCTCTCCGCACATGTTGAACTTTTGAAAACGCATTCTGCATTGCTAAGCAACTGCGGATACTAGGGAGCCAGTGATATTCGAGCAGCCTCGTTCTTAAACTAATTTATGCTGAAAAAATGAAATAATTATTTTATTTCGTTTGGAATCCCCAACATAAAGTTTGAGGACCATTTTGGGCCTAATCGAAAAAAATTTCGAAAACACCACTCGGATTTAATTTTTTATTTCATAAAAGAAAGGAACGAAGAAAAATGCATTTAAACAGGTAAATTAACTGATGTTTTATCTATTCAATGATACTAAACTCCATTGACTTATCGATTTCTGAATGCTTGAAATAAATTTTCAAAAAACTTGAAAATTTGCAAAATCGAGGCGTGCGGTCTGTTGTCGCGGAGATTTGGGCAGACTTGACTTCCACACAAACAATGCCGCGTAACAGCTGTGTGAACCCTACCAAAAACCCTACCCAAGCCCTATAAGGTGTGTGATTCTAGACTAGTCCTGGAATGTCCCGCAAACACCAAAATGTCGCTGAGGAGGCCTTTTTACATTCAGATCAATGCAGCTATGGTTTTTTGGAGAATGTATCATGCAAAAAGTTCTTTCAGATAGATTTTTGGGCAAGCATTGTCCAAAATTGCTATCCATTTTTAAAGTTTGATTTCAGATTCTGACTGCTTCAGCTGCTCTCTAACTAAATTTGGTATATTTTACAAAGATTTCAACCCAGGAAGTCATTTTGGCAATTGGTACACAAAGCAGTGCAAATGTTATTTAATTTTGGACCAAAGAAAACAGGCACAAGAATAATGCCTTTTGCACAAAGGAATAAGTGGTACAATTCTCTTATTTCGCACCTCACAAAAATTTAACACTCCGTATTGACATGCAAAGCTTCCATTCCTCAGGATTTTGTTGTATCTGTGATAAGCATATTTGTCATATTTGCATGAATTAGAAATGTTGAATTCCTTTTTCAGCCTTGAATGCTACTCCTGTAAGATGACTGGTCAAGACAAAAGACTCTACAAAAATCTCAATGCTGATGGACATAGCCCAAATGATCTTGAAGCTTTATCACCACCTGAGTCACAACTGAGTGTATCACCAGTCTCCTACATGAAGGCAAGCAGAAGTATCAGTGTAGATGAAGATGAGAACATAATAATCTCTTCAACTTGCAGCAGAAGAACCCTCTTCTATCTTATTGCAACGCTGAATGCAAGCTTCCAAGACTATGATTTCAGCAATGCCAAATCAGAAGAGTTTAGCAGAGAGCCAAGTTTAGAATGGGTCATTAATTCTATCAACAGCAATCTGTCTACTGCTATTGGGGAACCATATGCTAAAATGAGTGCACATTTGTGGTCAAGCATTGATGAGCAGATTTCATTGCAGGATTGTAATATTTACAGGTTTGCTACATATAATTTCTTTACAAATTTAGATAAATCCATATTGATGCTTGCTGAAATTTCACAATGAAAGTCAGATATGGCTAATGATATTCTGCAGCCCTATTTTCCCCAAATTTTGTATCTCTTAACATTTCATGAGAGCTTTTACAGTGGCTTTATTGCCTTCAAGCAAGCCTTTGGGGAAGGCAGAATCATTTAAGATGATTCATTGTGGGATCTATCACACAATTTTTCCATCAAACAAGATTGAAAGCATGTTGGCCATCAGGGTAGTCATTGTCTTTCATGCCCCATGGTATCATCTCTGTATGGTAGTGTAGTAATAAGAATAAATATTGCAGAAAGAAAGATGTTATTGTGATATTTTATACAAGTAAAAAAGTTTATATATATACATATTGAAAATTGCAAGCTTATATCAAGATTGTGATAAGAAATGTTTTCCTTACACCTATTCACATTTTCTCCTACTGGAGTACTTTTTTATTGAAAGTTGTAATATTGTATCTGACATGTTATAAATCTTGAAATTTGATGATATAATATATGATTCATTTAGCTTTTTCTACAGTACATTAGTACATGAAACTGCAATTCTTTACATGGACTTGCTCACTTACTATGGTCAGAATTCTTGAGCCAACGAAGGTGGAGATTTTTCTAAACAAGAATTCTTAAGCAAGAAACCCATATCAACATGTGCAAGGTCTATACTTTGAGTCTATTTAAAACAAAAAGTTTGCATTGCACCTTGGTTTCATTAGCATTAGAATTCTTTTTTAATGTTGTTTTGCTCTCTTTCCACAGCTACAATCCTGACCTGGAATCGGATCCATTTGGTGAAGAAGGAAGTCTTTGGTCGTTTAATTACTTCTTTTTCAACCAGAAGATGAAAAGAATTGTATTCTTTAACTGCAGAGCTTCAAGGTACATTTTGCCTGAGTCAACATTTCAGGGGCGTGTTTCAAAATGCCATCTAATCATACATCAATATCATTGTGTAATATAAACACAATTTCTAGATGTATGAACTGTATATATATATATATATAGAAACTCAGAAAAAACACATTCGTTTAAACGTTTCGGCCAAAGCCTTCATCAGTATGACTTTCCAAAATCCGACGGAGCATACATATAGATTTCGAATTTCAAAAACGATACACAACAATAGCCTAAGCGGGTCCTACCTATTACAATGCGTAATATAAATGTGTTAAAGCAGCCGGTAATACAAAGGTGGCGGGAGAAAGATAAAAGAAAGCGCAGAGTTAAGAACTGCTGCAGTCGGTGGCTGTGTCTGTCTCGCCGAAGCTGAAAAAGATAGCACGTTACAACAAAACAAACAATAGAAAGATCCGAGAGCGGATTGGCAGAACAGAAAACCTTAAAAAAACAGCGTGTGTCCCTAACGAAAAGCTAAGTGCTAAAGTTAAAACAACACAACAACCAAAATTATAACAAAAATGAAATCTATGTATCAACCTGCCTAGTGTTTAAACCCTTAGGGGCAAAGCAATCTAGCCGATATTGCCAGAAGCTTTCCCGCATCCTATTACCCCCCGTTAGCCTATCAATTATCTTTACGCTAATATCCTTCAGAAACCCCCGGTGGCCTTCTTCAGTGAAATGTCTGAAGAATTCCGCCTGGGGTACTGAGGCCCCCGAATTAAACTTACGACTGCACGCCTTGTAATTATTAAACCTAAGCCTAAAAGGCGTGCAGGTGCTACCAACATATTGTACACCACAAACAGTACATTCCAACAAATACACAACATTTGACGAGTCACAATTAAACGAATAATTTATCCTATATTCCCGGTTATCTACATTAGAATGAAAATGCTCACTATTGCTCATGACATTACAGACTTGACAACGAGATTTACCACAACGAGAACACCCCTTCTTATCAGTCCCCCCATTTCCCTCATTACTCAGCCTAGCCCTAACAAGTATATCCTTAAGGTTCTTACATCTCCTAAATGCAATTAAAGGTGGCTCAGGAAACACCTTCCTATGCTCTTCCGAATTCGTGAGCATAGGATGGAGTTTCCTGGCAACCTTCCCCAAACTATTGAGCGCTGGATGATATGTTGCAACAAGTGGAACCCTTTCCCCCCTCCCTTGGTCATTGGTCCTATTGCCCGAATTTGCTAGAGGAGTTGCCCTATCCAACCTACGTACCCTATCGATTTGCTCGTTAACTAAAGACTCTTCGTAGCCCCTGTCCTTAAGCCATCCAGCTAACTCACCTACTCTCTCCTGAAATTGGCGATCCTCCAAACATATCCTACGAAACCTAAGAGCCTGACCATAGGGGATCGCCTTCTTGGTGTGCCAGGGGTGACAAGACTTGTCACCCCTGGCACACCAAGAAGGCGATCCCCTATGGTCAGGCTCTTAGGTTTCGTAGGATATGTTCGGAGGATCGCCAATTTCAGGAGAGAGTAGGTGAGTTAGCTGGATGGCTTAAGGACAGGGGCTACGAAGAGTCTTTAGTTAACGAGCAAATCGATAGGGTACGTAGGTTGGATAGGGCAACTCTTCTAGCAAATTCGGGCAATAGGACCAATGACCAAGGGAGGGGGGAAAGGGTTCCACTTGTTGCAACATATCATCCAGCGCTCAATAGTTTGGGGAAGGTTGCCAGGAAACTCCATCCTATGCTCACGAATTCGGAAGAGCATAGGAAGGTGTTTCCTGAGCCACCTTTAATTGCATTTAGGAGATGTAAGAACCTTAAGGATATACTTGTTAGGGCTAGGCTGAGTAATGAGGGAAATGGGGGGACTGATAAGAAGGGGTGTTCTCGTTGTGGTAAATCTCGTTGTCAAGTCTGTAATGTCATGAGCAATAGTGAGCATTTTCATTCTAATGTAGATAACCGGGAATATAGGATAAATTATTCGTTTAATTGTGACTCGTCAAATGTTGTGTATTTGTTGGAATGTACTGTTTGTGGTGTACAATATGTTGGTAGCACCTGCACGCCTTTTAGGCTTAGGTTTAATAATTACAAGGCGTGCAGTCGTAAGTTTAATTTGGGGGCCTCAGTACCCCAGGCGGAGTTCTTCAGACATTTCACTGAAGAAGGCCACCGGGGGTTTCTGAAGGATATTAGTGTAAAGATAATTGATAGGCTAACGGGGGGTAATAGGATGCGGGAAAGCTTCTGGCAATATCGGCTAGATTGCTTTGCCCCTAAGGGTTTAAACACTAGGCAGGTTGATACATAGATTTCATTTTTGTTATAATTTTGGTTGTTGTGTTGTTTTAACTTTAGCACTTAGCTTTTCGTTAGGGACACACGCTGTTTTTTTAGGGTTTTCTGTTCTGCCAATCCGCTCTCGGATCTTTCTATTGTTTGTTTTGTTGTAACGTGCTATCTTTTTCAGCTTCGGCGAGACAGACACAGCCACCGACTGCAGCAGTTCTTAACTCTGCGCTTTCTTTTATCTTTCTCCCGCCACCTTTGTATTACCGGCTGCTTTAACACATTTATATTACGCATTGTAATAGGTAGGACCCGCTTAGGCTATTGTTGTGTATCGTTTTTGAAATTCGAAATCTATATGTATGCTCCGTCGGATTTTGGAAAGTCATACTGATGAAGGCTTTGGCCGAAACGTTTAAACGAATGTGTTTTTTCTGAGTTTCTATATCTATTTTTATTACATATTGAGATTGAGCTAATGAGTACATATATATATATATATATATATATATATATATATCTGGAATTATTTAGGGAACTTTACTAGGGAATTTAGGGATTTGTTGTTGAAAAGTTCTTTCATATTACCTAAGAATTCTGAATTACGAGATCTTAGCAATGAATTCATGAAAATTTTTGCAAGTTCATGTCCTATTCAACAAAGGAGCACAACTTTTTCTTGTAGTATACTTGGATTTGGCAATTTTTGACAAAAGAGTTGTTACCCCTTTTGAAGAAATTAGTTTTCAACTTTCTTGTGCCATAAATCAGCAACTAATTGTCTGATTGGCTAAAACAAGGGCTCAATCTCTTTATCAAGAACAGAGCAATATAAGGCACAGCTCCTTCACAGTGGCCAAAGAAATTTGGCACATTTGTTTGGGATACCCTTTTTTTTAAGCATTTATAAACGAAAATTAAACCCTTCAGCATCTAATAATACTTATATACAATCTTATAAAACAAACGAAAATTTCCCAAATTGTTAATATTACTGTTCTTCCAGGGGGTCGTGTTTTGAAGTTAAGGTTTTTGATCAGCCAGTAGGTGTGCTTTCAATTGTTCTTTAAAGCAACCGAGAGTTGGGGCCTCTCGTATATCAACAGGCGTATCATTCCACATTTTTAGAGCCGAATATTTAAAGCCCTTTTTTGCATTTTCTGTATTTAGCCTTGGGATCTGAAGATCATGGCAGTTTCTTTTTATTACATAGCTTGAGTGCATTGATCTTAGCTCAAATTTGTCCCAAAGGCTTTCAGGGCTTAATTTATTCATAATCTTATAGGTCATAACTGACCGATCAAAGGAGAGTAGCAGTAGACTTAATTTCTAAAGCCTTCATTTTAGTTTGTTTGCTGCACCAGCTGATGAGATGGCTACAGATGGAGATACTATAATGAAGCTGGAGTTGGATATGGAAATGCCAGATGAGGAATATTATGAGCCAATCACATCTCCAGGCAGGTAAGTAATTTCTATTACCATTCCTTTATGGAAGAGTCTTAGACTGCGCTCACACGATGCCGACACATTTTGAAAATGGTGAAAATTTCGACGGATAGGACTCCCGTTCACAGGAAAACGGCACATTTTTTGCCGGCAGATTTTGAAAATGGTAGATTTTGAAAACGGAACTCTAACTGACACGTTTTTGAAACGGCGTCATGTAAAGACTTGAAAATGATGAAAACAGAACATTTTTGGACGATCTTGGAACGAGACTGATCGATTCTTAGGGTGTATGTACACTTCTTTAGCATCAAAGTCTTGCAACGAGGTTTTGCCGTCTGGATTCCTACCGTTTTCAAATTGTTCGAGTATCGTGTGAACGCTAGCTCAAACTTTGCAGCCTTCACATTTTTCACTGTTATCAAAATGTGCCGGCATCGTGTAAACGCAGTCATATTTTGAAATGAAGCAAAGGGTCTGCTACATATTTACTGGATGAGTCAAATGTATAAATTGTTACATAAATTGTTACATAAACGGCAAGTTTCAAGACAAGCTTTTATCCTGACTGTCTTTCTGAATGGAACAAACTTGACCCAGAAATTAGGTTATCACCCTCACTGAGTATTTTTAAAACAAAACTATCGAAACTTATCCGACCCACTCCTAAACTAGTATATGGTATTCATGATCCAAAAGGTCTAGGTATTCTCACTCAGTTACGGGTAGGATTGAGCAAACTGAATTTTCATAAATTTAGGCATAACTTTAGAGATACAGTCAACCCTTTGTGTCCTGCAAATGATGGAGTAGAGGACACGGAACATTTTCTGCTGCTTTGTCATTCGTATAACGGTCCTAGATCTGATCTTCTCGATAGTGTGAATGCAATATTGCTCCCTCATGGTTTTTCGCCTCTTTCAAATGAAACTTTACTCAAATTCGTTTGTATGGTGACGAGCGGCTAACCTTTGACACCAATAAGAAGTTACTTCAGGCAAAACCCTCAAATTCATTCATGCTTCAGAACGCTTTTAAATGTTCCATTGCTGCAAACTCCCATTCATTAGCACCTACCTTTTGTCAATTTTGTATTTGTAATTAGTGGTTTACTTATCTTTCTTTCTATCTTTACTTTATGTTGTGCGTTTTTATGTATTGGCCAAGGGGTAGTCATGGTCTTTCGCTCCCCATGGTGTCGTACCCGTAGTGTAGTAAAGTAATTAGGGGTAGTATAGTAGAATGTAAAATTTGTATTGTAATTATTTTATATGAATAAAAAAAATTGTTACATAATACCTATGAAAACATAGTATATAAAGTCTATTATGTTTGCTACTACCTCCAAGGGGACCATTATGGAAATAGGGTCAACTCGATCTTTCAATGCTATCCCTGCCACTTTAATTAGGGGTGTTTTTAACTTGTACTTAACTAATTTGTTACTACTTTTTTCTGCATTGTTGAAATCTACTCTTTAACGTTCTGCAATTTGACAATTTGTGCAATTTGATGGAAGCTGGCATATCAAAAACTATAAATTGTATAAATTCTTTGATTATTAGATATGATGAAATACTGAAATTTTTCTTTCTGAAGCAGAATATTTTCAGTCTCGTCCCCAGAGTTAGTTCGTTGCTCTACCTCAACTCTTGGGTACAAGAGGCCGTTCGGCAATCTGATTGGCTGTTCGCAATTTTGGGCCGTAACTCCGATTTGCGCGGGGTGAACGACCTCGGCATGGCAAAATTCAGCTTAAAACCATATCCTTTACCTCTTCCAACCATAATTTGTAACTTCTTTCCGAAATTCGAAGAATAACGAGCGATTTCATCTTTGAAGCTGTGGTGAAAGTTTCCCGAGTTTGTAACTTAGGCCAATTTTCGCCCCAAACAAACCAAGCCCACCCCCACATAAAACACACCTGCCGACCCCAGATTATTATTTAAATACTCGCAAAGGTTCGAATAAGGTCCTCAAAGTGTTTGTTTTCAATTTCTCCATTTATCTTGTGCAGAATTAGCGCCAGTGCAACGGCCATTTTCCGTCGATTGGCGTTGCTTAGCCAACGGTGAAATCCATGTTGGCTGCCACATTTGCCTATTTTCTGGGCAAATTTGATCGAAGTGTACCAGGGTGTTCTTTCGGCTTCGTGATCAGCGTATGACGTAAGAGCACCCTAGGAACGAGGTTGGAATACTTTTGATAGGAAGAATCCGTTTCTTTTATTTAGGCTCACACCATTGCTTGTTGGTTGAAGACAGTTATCCAAAGTCAGGACTTTGTACTCACGAAGCTTGGGGTATTTATCCAGTTATCTAATACATAGCTGATTTGCTGTAAAGCTGTCTGCAGTTTAATGTAGGTTTTGTGCAGTTATCATTGTTCCTATAGCTGAGTTAGAGCCTGCGATTCGTTGCCAACAAAGAGAGGGGGATACTTCACTATCCGATCATACAGGGATGTCCGCCAGTTTTTGGTCCTTTTTGGCACGAAAATTTTGGGGATGTGAAGATACTTTTCCAAAAAGAATTCTTGAATTGTGGTCTAATGTGTGCTAGAAATTCTAGGAATGCCTAGCTATAATTAACAATTTCATGTTGTTTTTGTACTGCAAACGCTGGTCAGAAACCACATCCATGTTCTGGAATTGCCGATGGGGTCTCGAAATCCCGCCAAAATTCTGGGATTGGGTCATAACAGAAATTCTTGGAGCGCTCACCCCCGTATGACTCAGTAGTGAAGGGCCCCCTGAGCTGCTAAGGTGCTTAGATGGAATCACTGAGGTATAATGCACTCTCTGTCCGTAGCTGTTGGTTCCTGTATTTAGTATGTGTTTGACGTTTATGATTGCACTATATCATAATCTGTATAGGCTGACCATACTCGTATCTATGTCATAGGCCTCGTTTACATTTACACTATATCGTTATTAAATGAAAACGTTATTACATTATGCCGTTTTGGCCTTCCATTAACATTAAAATGTTTTCGTAACCGGCATCAAATGAAGACGATTTTGAAAACGGCACGATTTGAAAACAGCATGAAACGTTTCAATGTGAACGCTGGAAAACGGAACACTATCGATACTGATTGAAAGGGAGGCAGATTATTCCTTTATCTCTCTTTGAATCCGGTAGGTCATCATTCCATTTTCAAGCGTTTACTCTGAAACATTTCACGCTGTTTTCAAATCGTGCCGATTTCGAAATCGTCTTCATTTTGTTCCTATCATGAAAACGTTTTGTGTAAACGGAAGGCGAAAACGGCATGATTCCGTACCGTTTCCATTTGAAAATGGTACACTGTAAACGGGGCCTTGAAAATTGTCCGCATCTGATAGATGTATCACTGGCTGCTAAACATTATCGTCTTATGATCTTATGCTAAGAGTTCGCAAAATTATGCAAAGAATGGAATTCAGCCAACTAGAAATGCTATCAAAATGACGCCTTTGCTTCATAGAAATGTATCGCTCATTGTAGCATTTTGCGTTACGGTATAGCTCAGTTTTACATTCGCACATGTAGTGCAATTGTTTTGGATACGATCTTGCTCCTTATTAGATAGTTTTACTGTATGCTTCACCTTGAATTTTGAAACCTGATGTTTTATATTAAATCCTGAAGTAGCTTTTAAGAGGCAGATGCAAGATCGAATTTGTAAATGAATGCACCCTTTAGTTATTCACATAATACTTAGCATTGTTATGAAAGAGTGCACAAAACAATATAAAGGTGATGTGAAAGTTACACGTTCCCGAGGCCAAAAGCATCAGCGTATTTTGAATGAATTAATAAGCTGTATTGGCATGTCAACCATTGCTCTCATATGTTCTCTACGTGGTTACAACGGTTTTTCCTTGTATTGTCCCTCTAATGGAAATTCTGATTAAAGAGAACAATTTAAGTGTATAGTTTCTCATGTTTCTATAAGTTGTTCGCCTCTGTTGTAGTTCTCGCTGTTCACATGCGCTCATTTTCTGCATTACGATTCATATATCGTTGTCAGAGTTGGTCAAGCAGCCACCCAACTGGTGAGACTAATCCTTTCGATTGAGGGAACTGTAGGGCCATTTGTGGACATGTAATGCAGGTTGGTTTTGCACTGCAAGCAGAGTCGTAAAATGTTTCACACTCCACAAACTGCACAGTGTAACTTTTTCGTAACAATAGCTTGAAACCATGATTTGGAGTTAATTTTGATGCAAAGAACTTAACCACAGCACAGCAATTAGCTTTATTTAGATTTATATAACATTGGTACCAGAGTATTTGCTCGAAGAGAGCCTTTCTCTTCTCAGAAAGGCATCTCAATGCAGTCGCTAGCATGTATCCCATTTTTTATATCATCAATTAAAACATTTACAAAATACAAGATACTCACTGCACTACTTACAAAATACTCTACGATACTACAAATACAATACCACGAGGAGCAAGATATCTTGTCTACCCCGTGGCTCTAGGAAGAATAAAAAGGGAAGGGAAAAAGGCAAGACTACATAGAACTATACTCAAAAAAGGGGGACTTGGTGGCTGCTCGACGGATGGCAAAAATTTGGACGAATTCAATCAAATCGACCAGTTTAATGGATAAACTGTAGAGTTAACTCCAGGATATTTCTATTCATTTCATCTGGGAAGTCCTTTTTACCATACGTTAACAGTTGCGTTAAAAGATATGTATCCCCTCACCCTAGCATCACCTTTTGGTGTCGTTAGTTTTATCTCTATATAATTTGAACATAAGCAGTTTGAAGTCTTGTAATCTACTGTATCCTATGTAAATCAGTTTCCACTGCACTCCACTCATTTAGATCTTACCATGTACTATAACGCTGTTGTAAAGTTTAGCTGCATTATTGGTAGCAAAATATTTAAGATGCATTTAAAGATTCTTCATTGTCGTTTGATACCATCAAAAATCAAGAAACAACATAGCACAGTCTTCAAATCGCCAAAACAAGATAGTGCTAAAGGCTATTCAGTCTTTCTGCTCAGATTGGCTAAGCGACATTGGCTTGAGCGCAGCTTTCGCTTTAAGCGACATTAATTCAACCGTTGAACCGTTCTTTTTGAAATTTTGGTAACAGTATTTTTCTTTAATGAAAAGATCTCAAGTCTTCAAGGAGATGGGTAGAATTTTATAGGAAACCGTGATTTATGAACGGCTTTCCATCCCTAAAGAACTAGTTTTTGGACAACGGTGAAGTTTTCAAATCAGTCTTCCTTTCCATCAATTTGTCAAAAAAGTCAAGTTTCAATAAGCCCCCTATCTAATCAAAGTCCTGAATGGTACCTTCAAGCTGGTTCAACCTTTTTCCATCAGAATTTACGAAAAAAGACCAGTATTTCAATTCATCACAAAAGTGGTTACACCTTTGTCCGCCAAAGTTATGCGAAGAAAGACCAGGAATGCTAAGTTTTCACCAATTTTTCAAGATTTGTAATTTTACTTCGCAGGGCAACCGGTTTGGGTAAGCTTGTTCTTTCATGGCAACAATTATCATTTGCTTTCGACGAACAGTATTTGGTCAAAACTACCAGTTCTTTTGGACAAACATCATCAGTGATAAATCATGTTAAAATTTTCTGCTAAGGGAACTGTCATTTTAAATGCTGGGTACAGGGGTGAAAGAAATCTTTATACAAATAGCAAAATTTTCTTACCCCATTCACGAAGTTGAATGAAATTTGACAACCCATTTCAACATAGCAAAAAATTTTATACCCCACTGTTGAGTTATTCAGAAAACTTACACACTAAGAAACCCAATCCAGACACAAAATGAATCAAATGGGAGCAATAGACGATTACGCTAAAGATGGCGGCGAGGAACTTTTTACCAAGATGCAATGCGTTCCAATTACGAATTCTTAACGATTCTATAGGAATTCGATTGAAGAACGCAGTGCATCTTGGTAAAAAGTTCCTCGCCGCCATCTTTAGCGCAATCGTGTATTGGAAGAGTCATCGAATCATCATCAATATTTCAGATAAATTCTTTCTTGCCTAATGAACATAGCAGAAACAGATGAAACCTTCATTGTGAAAGAATACATAATATTTACTTCAGTCTGAAATATATTCCAAAAATTTCACGGCCCATCAGATATTTTACAATTTTTTCCGAAATATTTGATACCCAAATAAAACGATGCCAAAAAATTTGGTACCCCTCCAAAGATTCTTCCACCCCGGTACCCAGCTTTAAAACTGACAGCTCCCTAAACTGAAGAAAGATAAAACTTTTGTCGTTCTTCAGTTTGTCAGAAGGTTTTAATAAAAGTAAACATTTGCAATCAAAAACGACCAGTTTTTAGGGCAAAGATGGTACAAAATCTTTTCATGAACTACCGGTTCTCGGACAGAGGTAGGACCATCGCCCCAAGTGCCCCCCCCCCTGATGGTGATCGGCAGAAGTCCGTTCCTCTTCCGGCTTGCGATTTGGAGGTTAGATGACGTCACAATCGCAAAATAGCCGAACTTTTGAAAATCGTGAGAATGACATTATGCCATTTGAAGCCTATGATTTTGATCATCGAATCCGCAAAAGCGGTCATATCGTTGGCGCTGACCAGCGACTGTGGATCTGATCGGTATGCTGCTTCGTGTGGTGACAGAAACATTTCGAGTCCAAAGATACAAGCCTTATCTGGCGACTCTAAGTCGATGTCTTTACAGGCGGATCCTCAAGACAACATTTTTTTATGAAGATCTACACTTATCTTTATTTATAAGAAATTGCTTATAAGAAACTCAACTCTGAAATCGCTAAAAAGTTCAGAAACTCCAGTACTAGGAAAATAAAACGTAAGCAATGAACTTGTTTCTTGTATAATTTGTAAGGTCCTTGAGTCAGTCATTTGTAGACGATGACAGGCTTCAAAAACAGTGTTTTGAAGTTTTCGCATGGGAACACGTTGTGAACATGAAGATTGTTAAGGAACCTTTAAGAAACTCCTAAGAAACTCTGAGTACTCAAAATCTGATAATTTTAAGGAACTTTGAGTGGCCCAAATTCTTAGTTTCTTATAAAAAAAATACGTGTATTCAGGTCTTTGAGGATATGGGCAGCAGAAAAGGATCTTCATGTTAGAAGTATCAAGAAATTACCAAATTTGAATCATACTGGCATTTCTTCTGAAAGACAGAACTTTTTCCATAAAGACGAGAGTGACATCATTTCTTTGACCTTGATTGCAGTGGATAGAAAATTGAATTGGATGGAAAATTGAATAGCATGAAAAGCTGCCTCGATTTGGGTTGGGTCCTTGGCCTAATTTTTCGCGCACTTTTTTGTCGACTTGTCAAAAGGGAAGGAAAGGGCGAGAAGCCAAGCAGAGATGAAAACAGAAGTCGCTGAATATTATAGATGGATAGCAGTGATGCCAAACACACGCTCATTAATGACTGGATGAATGAGTATCTAATTGGGAACGGTTATACAATACCAGGTATTCCGAGCTGTTCATTACCAACTAAATGAAATTTCTGAGCGCGCGGGTTTCTGCCTTGCTGCTAGGTCAAATATTTAGGTTAGGAGGGGTTAGGCCCAATGCAAGCCATTAAGTCAAACCAGTCTTCCGTTCGGATGGGGAGCGAACATTTTCGTCAGCAATGCGTATTTGCCATTCATAGCCTTTTTGTGTGTGTCCCAGAACCTTATGTTCCACCCGCAGCAGAGTTCACACAGTTCCTGGTTTAACAGTACCATTTTTGACAAAATAATACCCCTTTTTGCACCAGTATGGAAAGTTCGTTTTTGTTACGCCAAAGGTTTACGCCACGCCAATTGTCTAAAAACAATAGACCTATTGTTCTTCTCTTGTTCTTGACGTTTCATCACGCCAAAGGTATTTGGCGTAACATACATGTTTTCCAGTGTGGTTTTTGCATAGACATAGGAACTGGGGGCACTACCCGGGGGGGGGGTGTACTTCACTATAAATTCATACGGGGGTGTGCGCCGCAAGGATTTCTGTTATGACCCAATCCCAGAAATTTGGTCCGATATTGATACCCAATCCCAGAAAATATGTCAGATATTGATACCCAATCGAAGAAGTAACAAAAGCAATTCGACGTCAAAAGGATAAGGGATAGAGGGCTGGGAACGGTTATTTTGGTTCCAAGTGGCCATTGGAACGAGGTTCTGATCTGAGGACGTTTTTCAACACAAAAATACTTGAAATCAGTTCACCTGAAACTGACCACGTGTTGCTCAAAAATTTATCCAGTTGTACTTTCATTCAACACCCATTACAGAATTTTGAATAACCCCCAATCCCAGAAAATTCCGAGTGAAAGTATACCCCAATCACAGAAATTTTCCAGTAAAAGGATACCCCAATCCCAGAATTTTCAGGCCAAAAACTACCCAAAACTGGCGCACATCCCCGTCTTACCCAAAGTGAAGTACCCCCCCCCCCCCCGGGGGGCACTAGGGGCACGTGCCCTCCCTATAAGATTCTTTAATAAACAAAGAAGTGCCCTATTTATTTTTAGAAAATGCCCCTTTACAAAAACGTGTAGTACAGAGAGATCCTCTCCATGAAGTTAAATGCCTTGTTCTACTTTAAAACAGAAAAGGAAAGTAAGACAACAATGGAAGGCAGTGGACATGATGTCATTGATGTCATAGAGGATGAACCTTCATTTAGACGAACGTGGTGATGGCATCAAGTTGTTTTCCATGAATTCAATAGCTTCAGGAAGCCATAGATTTAAGAATTAACCTGAAAAAAACACCCCAGGGAATTCTTTCATTGTGAAAAGTGGATTTTATGCATTTTTCCCATGTTTAGGAGACCTAAAATTAAAAGATATAATTTCTTATCCATATACTGCTCAGTTGTTATTTTGATAAATGGCTCCCTCTTCTTTTCAGAGAATACTTTTCAATCAAAAAGTGAAAGGATTTGGATCATGCTTATGTTGAAGAAAGGAAGATCCATTTTGAACTATGATGAATCAAGATTACCTCTTCTTGTAAAGATCCTACAAGAGTTGATTAAAAAGATTGAAGAACCTGATCTAAGATGCAAAATTATCAACTGTCTTCTGAGCACAAAATTAAAGGTGAGCCTCCCTGTAGATTTTGTAATAACTATATAACATACAGAGGGCAGATTTTGCTTTAATGGAGATGTTGATACAAAATTTGATGAAGTTTATCAAAGGAATGAATTTCCGTAACTGTTTAGTCATGCCACAAATAGAAAAGATAGAAAGATGGTTTGCTGGAAAAAATACTCTAAGATCTGTTTAGTTTGCTCATGATTTGCATGAGAAGGGGATTGTTAAGAGAAGATATCGGTATGCTACAGTAATAATCATAACATGGCCTTGTCCAACCATTGACATTGTTTATAAATTTTATAATTATGGCTTCATCCCATCGCTTACATCCCAGACTGTAAAGTTTTTTAAATGCGCAGAGAACATTTGGTTTTAACTCTAAAATATTGTGCAGAAGAAATTCTACCACAAACTATTTGTGTCTGGATTCTATCACTAAATACTGCATTTGCACCCAGATCTCTGCTGCAGCCTTAATCCACAAGGCCCACAACTGTATCTTGCATTATTCTTGTCTGTGCTTGATCCAGTCATCTACACGTTTTTTTTTATATGCAACTAGGATCAGGCCATAGTACTAAAAGTTTCTTAATTTAACAAGAAATTTTGTCCATTTTAGTACTAAAAGTTTCTTAATTGGTTTCTTGTTTTTTGAATGCATGAATTGTCAATGTGGTCGCTAATACTGCTGCAGATATGTTTCTTGATATTCAAAACATCATATAGGAATAAACAGTGTTCTGTTATGTTGAAAACACAAATTGGTTAGATAATATTTCCCTATAAAAAAAGGTTCAACGATCTATTTGCTATAAAATTCATGCTTTTAACTTTGAAAAGTTTCTTAGCACTTCTCAGACATAGTACTAGAGTTTCTTAAAATTTTTGCCATCTTAGTACTAGTTTCTTGTAAACCAGTTTCTTATAAAAAAAACGTGTAGGCAAAGAGCAAAGTTACAAGGATTATATTGAAACCATTCCGTTCTGAGCAGAAGCAAAATTTGCAAGCCTCTTTGAAAACTGTGCGGGTAACACAGCAAACTGGTTGGAAAATCTTCACAGAAATTGGTCTCTCAAAGAATTTTGCACAGACGGAAAACAAGCCAGAAATTTTTGCATGGGGAACGCGTTCCCCACAGACTTTACAGTCTGGCTTACATCTCTATTTCACAGTATTGTCATAATGCATTTGTCATCAATAATTTTCATGGAACTGTCACTTTCCATGATCATTGTGTTCATTCTTAATATCCAAAGAGCATGGATGGATCTTAGAGGCACCCCATGAATGTAAACAAAGTAGGCTGAAAAAGTCCCTAAAACTAGGTAAATTGCTGAGACTTACTAGGTAGCTTACTGACTTGTTGTGCATGGGAATTGAGTTGTTAAAAGAAGACATCAGTATGCATCCTAAGGACATGGATAGATGCAAACATCCAGTACCAAGATTTTATCATTACTGAAAGGTGACATATTTCTTTGCTGACAATTAAAAGTATGAATCATGGTTTTAGATTGCTTTGAACTTATATCAAGAAATGAGCAAACCTGGAAACCTAACAGAAAGCCAAAAGATTCTCATCATTGACAAACTGCTTTGGTTAGATAAAAGATTTGTGGATGAACTGGTGAGAATATCATTTTTTCATGTGCTTTGTGGCTTGCCCAAGTTTTTCATGTGCATTTTTTGCCCAAATTTTTTCATGTGCATTTTTTCATGTCCACATGCCCTCTCTCCTTCGCAGAGGCAATTTTGATTTCATGTATGCAGAAGAGACTTAAGTTCAGTCTTCAGTGTGTTAAATGCTGTAAACATTGGTTCCCAAATATATTAAACTGTTGTTCAGTGCATCAAATTTTTAAAATTGTTTATATTAAACTGGGAAACAGAATATTTTATTTCTCTCAAGAGGAATGCATTAGAAATAAGCTTGATAAATCAAAGAATGAACATTATTGCAAAAGCCAAGGGAAATTAGCACTGTACATCACTGGATTTCTGTATTTGTATAGACAAATTTTGCATGGTTATTGATGATAGGTTGATAATTTGAACTTGTATGAATGTCTGAGGTTTTGTGGTAATTTGGAGCATTTCCTTTTCAGAAGTAATTTGCTCAAGGGGATATTCCCATCCACTTCCTGTAGAACCAAAGGCACACAGCAACTGAACTTTGAAGACAGTGTGATTTCGATGAAAATCATGACTATTTACAAATAAGAAAACTTACACTGTTTTGAGCTTTGAAGCTTACTGTAACGCTTTATTGGGTTTATTAGATGTTCAGGGCGTACATGACATTTTGATGGTACAGACATGTGCTGCCCATGTCGGTGGGATTTTAGGCCCAATATTCTCTAAACAGGGGTCCGTTTCTTGCAGATTTTCCTTAAACAGGGGTGGGTTTGGCTGAAATTTGTAAAGATAGATACAGATATAGAAACAAGTGGTTTTCCACCATAATAAATCATAGAAGTGTGTATGAAGGCAAAGTTTGGAAATTAGAAGAGGCTAGCTTTCGAACCCCATCCATGCACAGGTCATGTCCCCCCAAGGTCAGATCTATATAAAAAAGAGTCAAGCTCAAAATGTCGTAACAATTCTTAGTCTTTCTACATAGTTGTGTTTGTTGAGAAATTATTTTTTATTGATACAAATGATGTACAACTTACACAAAAACATTGCTTTCTACTGAAATTTATAAGATACATAATTTTTAAACCCAGTTGGAAAGGCATATAAGTTTAGTAACCAGTCAAGTGTTAGGGGGTATGGCCCTCTGAGCAGGTAAATCCTTATTGCTGCTACAGGAAGTTTGTAATAAAAAATGTCATTCATCTCTTTGTGTATATTCGTTAGAGGCAGGCTTCTGCTGTAAGATGGAGAGGTCTTCTTTCTGAGATGCCCAGCCAAGTTGTTGTTTATCTTAAATTTCCTATTTTATCGTCATTGTAAGTGGCTGCCTTGTTAGGGATACCTCTGGGGATACGAACAGGCTAAGTTGTGAGCCTCAAGGAATCCCCCGAAAAGGGCTCCAGGTCGCATGCGCATTAACGGTTAATTTCAATGACGCAATATGCAAATTAGCTTGACCGTTGAGAACAAGAGCTTGAAACAACAATACCGATGCGCATGACAGTGTGAGCCCCAGCGTTGATTCGCTATCAACAAAGCTGAAACGCAATTTTGCAAAACGAAAGGGTCAGTATTGCGTCCGTCTCCCCATGCCATAGTTGGAACTCAATGCCATCATGTCCTTTCTGGCTATGACAGCCATAAAATATTCATATATATTTGTAGTTTATTTATTTTTATTTGTTTATTTGTTTTTATTAGTTTATTATCCAGAAATGTCTGATTCCCTTTCTAGAGTAACAAAGAGAAAGAAGCAGTTACTACTCACATTCTAGAATTAAAAAATTTAATCTTGTTTAAATCTGACATCATTGGACAAATCCATGCAGAGCGAGGTGCGAAGCAAGCATGCATTGATGAACTTGAGGAGGTGGCACAAGGAGTGTTGCAAATATGTGGAAAGGGCTTTTTAGAGAAGGTATATATAAACACCTTAATTTTATTTTAAAGTTTTCCAAAATGGTATATCTCCAAGTGTCTCTAATAAGATCTCGCATGATAAATGTCCATGAGTTAAACTCAAATGAATTTTTGTGCTTGAGTAACTTTCCTAATTTAAATAACTAGAAGGTTGAATTGTTTACATGTCTTCCCAAACAAATAGGATCTCTTAGAAAAAGAACAACGAGAAGATTCATGTTTCAACATCCATTGATAACAGATTTAACAACATTTCGCTGTACATCCATACAGCATCATCAGGTGAATAACTAAAAGCTTTAAAAAATATGAACTTTTAAAAAAGTAGGATCTCGCTGGTTTGCGAATCAGTTTTTATCCATAGATCTTGACGAGTCGATCCTTACTTTCTCAGGTAGCAGACGCAATAACGGGAAATGGAGAAACGACAAGAAGAGACGTGGCACACGTTTTAAAGACGTGTTTAGAAGAGAATGGTACAAGTTGTCTTGGGCCTGAAAATCGAAGCAGAAAAGTGACAATGGAAAACAAGGCAATAAAGGTAAGAGTAACCTTCCAAAATAATTCATGTGATACGACAGGACGTGAAAGAAACCTTTCCGAAGAAGCCACTGATGGACAAGGTGACTTGAGTTCCCTGGAGAATTCCCCCGAAATGCAGCCATCGGTAACAGTTGAAAGAAAACGGGCATCCCAATCCTCACAGACCCCAGAGGCTTCCGGTATCACTGCTGTTGCATCAGATGTGAATATTAGAGGCCACGGGGGACAAAGTAACAAACAAATCAGAACGCACTTGAAGGCTGAAAAGGGATATAATAGGCAACATGATGTCATTGCCTGTAGGAACGCATCGGTGAACGAAAAGGGATTTCAAGAAATTGCACCAACTGAAAAGACAGATTCATATTTCAAAACAAGGTCCAGTGCTCTATTAGAATTATCACCAGTTAAGCTGAAATCCACTAGTCCAAAAAGGTCTTCTTATTTCAAAACAAGATCGAACGCTATGCTGGATGTATCCCCAGTTAGATTAAAGTCTACAAGACTGCAGACGAGAAGGCAAAGGGCTGGCGGTAAACGAATCGAAGGCTCTGTTCATGTGCAAGTACAAACAGCTTGTTGTTCAAAGATACAGACGGCTGATGGTACTACAAGACGGCGGGCAAGAACACAAAGAGTTGGCAGGCAACAAATCAAAGGTTCTGAAGGTGTGAGAATGCAGGCAGCTTCTGGTTCACGAATTGAGACGGCTGAAAGTGCCACAAGACGGCCGGCACAAACGCGAAGCACTGGTGGTAAAAACATACAAGCAGCTGATATTGCAAATATTCAGACGACTCGTGGTGCACGGTCACAGACAGTTGTTAGTGCCATGATAGCAAAACCTTACGAATCATCATCACAGGAAACTAATGATACACCGGATGCATCATTTCCATCAGCGGCTTCTAGCCCCTCGTCTCAATGCTCGTCGTCCGTTTCAGACGTATTTCATGGCAGGAAGTATCAGAGGTCAGGCCTACTGCAATCAGGGCAACGTAACTCTACTAACTCGTCGTACTTCGCATCAGTGGAGTCGAGTTCTTCCGTGGCTAGTAAAGAGCTCTCCGTCTCGAGTTTGCCTGTTTCAGTCGACCTTGCCAAAGTTAATTTAAGCAAGATGCCTGTCTCTATCAACCGCGCTAAACTGAGCTTAAACTTTGCTTCAAAAACCTTCCTGATTGACAGTGAACGGCAAACGACCGCAGCCAGTGGGAAGACCGCGCTCCAAATCAATGAGCGGGCTAATTCGCTTTCAAAATCTGCCGAAGAAATCATTGAATTAAGTCCTGAATATTTGCCAATAAAGGATATTACGAGTACTCGTCATCTAGCGCTCCAGGAGGCTGATCTGTCGTCTGAGAGCTCGACAGTTACTTCCAGTCAAGAGCAGGGCTCTGATGATGTTAGACTTGATTTACGACCAGGAGCGACGTGGTCTGATTTATGCAGAGCGGAGGAGCAATCACAGAAGATAACGCAAACTGGATCGTCGGATGAAGTGACTTCGAGTGCTTCGATAACAAAGCGATCACCTGAAGCCTGTGCTTTGACTGCTTCGAACTTTTACTCAAAACAGCCTGTATCTATTGATAGTCAAGGCCAGCGTGTAGTGAAATCTAGTAAACTTAATCGAGCAAAACGAAAAATTGTTACATGGACAGAAAGCCCAAGAAGCAAAGCATTGAGATTACTTAGTAGTAGCGGAAAGAAAGGGAAGGTCACTGCTAAGAAATTTGGTGCGTTGAAAGGGGAATTTGAAAAACTGAAACGCAGCGGAACAGCCCAAAGATTTGTTGAGTCAACTAAGTTGTGGAATCATGAGCGAAAGAAAGATTGTCGGAAAGGAAAGGATAGTGTAGTGGCGAGTTCGAAGAAAGATGAGGCGCCTGAGAGAGGGTCATCTAAAGCTGACCATTTAGGCCAAGGTAGTTCTTCTTCGAGAGGTCAATATCGTAGATATAATGAATGTGGTCGTAGCAATATTCAAGGAGTCCCAAGAAAGGTAGTGGTTCTGGACAGCAACGGGGAAAGTTGTTTTCACGAAAGACGAAAGAAAGATGTTCAAAATGAGATAGACATTGGAGGGGTCAATCAAAATCTTCCGAGCGATGAAGTCACAGAAAATTGTTCTTCGCCACTGTTATTTGCATCGACACCCAGTTCCTCATCACTCTCAGAAAGAGGCCCTAATTCTAGCACCAGTGCCCAATATTTATCTTCAGAAAACCCCAGCTCATCTTTCACGCCCTCAAAGAAGCCTGAACTTGTGAACATGGGTTTAAAGCGCGACCAGTTTCCTAGAACTGTCTGTGAAATTGACGGTGATTTGACAGATATGAGTTCTGGTACGCAAACTCTGTCTTCTGGTGGCAGTTTGGTATCTGATAGCCCTCAGAGAAGTAAGCTTGATTGGACATTTCCAGGGAAGGAATCTTGCAGGAATAAACTACTTGAAAAGATTGACAAAGAAATGGAGGCTCTTGGAACAGTTTTGGAGGATATCGATGCAAGGAGAATTCTTAAAAATACATCCTTGGAACTGGAAACAAGGGACTATGTTAATGATTTTCCACAGAAAAATCTAGCTATGTTGAATGAATCCTTCCAAGTTCTGGATAGAACGGAACAAAGTTCCGGGACGATTTCAATCGAGAGTTCGATCAGCAGGACATCAGATTCCGATAGATCTTTCAAAGAGAGTCTTTTTGGAAGCAAAGACAGTATTTCTACGAAGATAAACCATGAAAAACCATTTTCGACTAAGAAGCGTATGGTACTGAAAACCTGTAAGGAAGTAAGCGAGGGTGACAGAATTTCAATGAAGAGGGGAGATACCGTCACGACCTCTGCGAAAACGAATGCTTTGGGAGAGGAAGAGACCTGTACTGATTTGACAAGTGACAACCAGCGAAAATTGTTTGAAATTAAACCCAGAAGACGTTTAGCAGTGAGTAAAAGCACAAGAGAAGTTTTTTCTTCACATGAGATTTCATCTGAAGTTATTTCTTCACACGAGATTTCACCTACAAGCAAGGGTGTTGCCTCGGATGCCACTGATCACAGCAAAAATAGCACGAGGGGAAAGGTTTTGTCACGCAAGAGCTTGCCCACAAGAACCGGCATTCCATCACAGGTAACGGATGAAAACAACAATTCTCAGCTCATACAAAGCAAGAATAAGCCAATGAGAAGTGTAAACAATGAAGGAACAATGGGAGATTGTGTACCGTCATTCCAGAACAATACTCCGGACACTGAGAACAACTGGACAATTCGGAACATCAGTGGCCACTTAGAAGGTAGTGGAAAGAAACCATTGCAGTGCAACATTGAGAAAACTGCAACCACACACCCTAGTATCGTTAATGACGATCCAGTAATGGAAGAAGCTGTGAGTCTTTGCAGCACCGATCGTGCTAACGACCCATTAGAGGATGTAGACTCTGTGGAATTCGACAGATTCATGTCCGTGATGGATGAAAGTCATTCAAGTCAGCAACAGAAAGTTATGCCGAGGATTGACAAACAGAAAGTAGTTATCGAGATTTCAGATACTGACAGTGATAGCTTGAATGGGGTCGAGAGTGGAGACTGCAGGCAACGATTCAGTAAATTTGCTAAAGAAAGACTGTGCCAATACCCTGAGTGCATTAGCTTGAGTTCTTGCTCAGATATAAGTTTGAAACTCAGTGAAAGCTTGGACTAGGCCTAAACTCATAGGGCAAAATCTTTTTTAAAAAGTTACTCTCGAGTACCGAATAATCGTCCCCCCGCTTATTAATTTGTGAAAATCTTCCAGCCCCCCTCTTATTCTAACCCTAACCCTAACCCTAACCCTAAATTAACTTTTGGAAAAATGAAATGATCGTAAACATAATTTCTGAATAAACGCAAGAAGTCTCAAGGAGTGCATTCAACAGAACCAGAGTTCATAAGTAACTGTATCAGTAACATCACTCTTCACATAAGTATATAAAAGAAGCGTGTTTAACTAACAACACGACTATTTTCAATTTCTCCAAACACCCCCCTTGATTGTTCCAGCCCCCATTATTGTTATACCGAACCACTTCCACCCCCCTCCGATTATTCTCATCCCCCCCGTTTATTCGGTACTCGAAAGTAGGTGTAAAATTCTGTTACATTTTTCATTGAACTGAATTGCTTGGAAAGAACTTTGTGCTTTGTGCCGTAAATATGCCATGGAAATTTTGTTATATCTTGATTCTTTTAGTAATGGCGGCGTTTTTATTTTGCTGGAAATAATTCATGCAAAAATTTGACAAAATAAAATCATCGTAAATCCAAAACCAATAGAGGAATAAGAGACAATCTTCGAGAAAACCACAGTTTATGAAGGGCTACAATATGGTGGCAGACAAAAATCTGTCAGTGTCACTCTCCTGGTTTCAGATTTAGAAGTTGATGACGTCACATTTTCAAATATGATAAACACTGCCATTTTGAAACTAAAGCATCAGAAAATTTCAACGGCAGATTTACAGAAAAGTTCGCAAAATTTCTCTCAAGCCAATTAATTCAAAGAAATATGTAATATAATTCTACACCCACATTTTAAAAGATTTTCAGCCCTATGTTGAAATAGACTGGCGCTCTTTGAGGCAGATTTCAAACTCGGACAGCTTTAGAGCACATTTGAGAAGACTTTCTTAGTTATTAACATAAGGATGTTTCCGCAGTTAGCTGCGATCTGTTTCCACGGAAGGCAATGCTTCCATCCTGTTATCAACAAAAAAAGCTCGATCTGGGCTCTTTAGTAGAACAGCAAAGATGTCTATTGGTCTACGAAAACTGTCCTTTCACACTGGTTTTAATTTGATCTTTCTACGATTAAGTTGGCCTCCCCTTTATATGCGAAACATTGTGTCAGTGTGAAAGGAGCGACATTATAAGCCACTTTTGACGGGCGAAATTTAGGTCAATTTTCAAGGCTTAGTTCATAACTGAAAGAAGTCTTGACCACTGCCCAAAATGATGTGTTTGACTTTAGGAATATGAACGAAATCCTTTTATTTTGCCTTTTATTTTAACCGTCCTTCGAGAATTGATCAAACACATGAACCTACCGCGTGCGCCAGAAAAAAGTTCCCACTTTCGAAAATTCATAGCATCAAGTCACTCGACAGATTTGCATGATCAAATTTGAGCTAAAGGCCGAAGAACCAAAGTATTTTCGTGATTTTTCTCGTTTTCTTACGAGCACTAGAAAGATAGGTAAATTCAACTTAACAAAAATTTTATTGTTGCAAAATGACTGAAAAAGGGACTAAAATATTGATCAAATCGTAAAGGGCTCCTCTCCAAGAACAATGAAGAAAATACAATTTTTCATGAGTGAGAGGTATCCACTGCACATTTACTACCATGGGATTGAAAATCTTTAGCATTTGTTTGAAAATGGATGTCTTATAACTCTCGTGAGAGGTGAAACGCTCATTGGGTATTGCTCTGTTTGTGGAGAGTCCCTACGATTTGATCGACGCCTTGGGTCCCTTTCAGTCATTTTGCAACCATGAAGTTTTTATAGAATTAAAATTACCTATACTTCTAGTGCTGATAAGAGAGTGGAAAAAATCACAAAAATACTTTGATCTTAACTACAATTTGAATCATTCAATTCTGTGAAGTAATCCTGGTGCTACGAATTTTCAAAAGTGGGAACTTTTTTGATATCTATCATTGTAATGAAGGATACGATTTGTAAGACCACAACGCAAAAAAGAATAAATTTATTGAATATATGTATCGCCAATGTTTCGTTCTGCCATGGAGGACTTCTTCGAAAAACAACTTCGGACAAAAATACCAAAATATATATGTTAAAACTAATTGTAATTCTGTCATAAATATCAGCTTATCGTGCATAATCCCATCAAACATACAAAAGCATTGGAGTGAACGTTTTTGTCGGATTGAACGATGTTAAAATTGCAAAGGATTTGTGGGCGTTTCTGTTTTTAACGGCCACGAGATATAACTACATCTATTCCCTTTATAGCTGTTATATAGCAGCTCTGAAGAAGTCCTGCATGGTAGGACGGAATATTGGCAATATTTTCTTTAAATTTAAACACACACACATTTGCTGATGTTTTTCTGCTCACAAACTTAGTCATATATTCGTAATCGCATCTGCGGATCAGACGATCAACGTTTGGTTGGTATCATGACATTTCCTTTTTCAATCTACTTTGATAAAGGCTACGTACTTTTAACGAGACTAATTTCATATAATTTTGAACAACTTTTACTTGATGTTTTAACTTATATTATGCAACAATATTTGTGTGTTGATAACACCGGATAACACAATTTCAGTCGATGTTTTCAATTTTTTTATAAAAGAACATTTTGTGTTAATAAAGTTTTACAGTTTTGCTTCAATATATATTATGTTTCCTAACATTTTGTTTTGTATTTAAAATATCGATTTCAAGGTTATATCATTTTAACAGTAGTTATTTTTCAAAGACAGTTCTCATCACAAAAATGAAACTTTTTCACTTTTCTATGTCAACATTCTATACAAAAATTTCTTCCGTAGATACCCAATACATTTGGCTAATACTACATGAGGAAATTACAGACAAAATTGCTTCGACAAACAATACATAATACTGTTATGCTGCTTACTTTCAGGCCTATGTAAAGAGCAAAAGCTTCTATCGTTTTTTTCAAGTCGCAAGAGGCTACTGGGGTAAAATGGGCTTTTTTATTTTCAGGATGAGTCGTTGGGAGGCCGCGTCGATCAGGGAACTAGTTCTCAGGTCATAATTTTAAAAGCGCGGTACAGTTTGAAGTTTAGGCCCATTTCAAATCGTCGAGAGCAAGCCAGCAGCTCTAAATCAATAAAGAGAAGATAAACAAGGAAGGTATCTCAATACATTTATTCATTTAGGAACATTTAGGCCAGGTATTGTGGACACGATCAACACCCAAATCGTGTCCACAACACCCATGTCAGTACTACAGAGAAAAGGGGAAACCAACATGGCTGGTTAGAAGTTACCTGGTAAGTTTTGTTTCTTGGGAAAACGATACCCCAAAGTTTACAGGCCATTGAAAATGTATACCGTAAAATTGAAACAGCAATCCAAAATTTTAACCAAGTAAGGGAAATTAAAGAGTTATTTTTCTAAAATAGCACCCAAAAATCTATGACTACTCGTGATTTTACCAAAAATTTTCTGCTCGAAAAAAGGCACCCCAAAAATGGCACATCCCGTACCAGTATATATGGTAGTTACCCCCGGGCTAAAATTCCAGCGTACCCGCAAAGGGGGGTCCTGGCTGACAGTGGCCTGGCTCATGAAGCAGAAAGTGTACAACCTTTATAAAACCCTCAACCTCTATAAAACATTGCAAATACACTAATTTCTTTGTAAGAAACCAACGTCCATGGATGGTAGGTACTTTCTTAAATCTTAGGAAACAAGCTACAAAAAGTTTGCAATTGAGTTGATCTTCCATTTTTGATGCCGCAAATGTAAAATTAATATCGCTTTGTTGGAAGGTCTCCCAAATAAAATGAGTGTAATTTCTGCTCGCTCTACAATTTTATCAGGTTGACCAAAGCAAAACATTGCTTTGTATTTCAGTCTCCAGTTCTTAAATAATGTTCATTGCGATTTAATCCTGGTTTGATCTGGCAAGTCATTTCCCTCGGCTGTTCTTCCTTCACTTTCTTGCTTTGGATCACTGCTTTGGCCTCGGTGCCTCCCGCAGTTAATAGCATGGACTTGCCCAAGTTGGGCAAGTCCAATGATAGCACTGCATTGAAACTCACCAATCATTGAGAGGTAGGCACAGCTGCTGCTACAGGTTTCATGCAATTACCATCCGGGTATTTTTCTTTGAATCGCTTGACCACATCTGGATCGACTAGATTGACACCTCGTAATTGATTTCCGAGTGTTATCCTGAAAATAGAATTAATAGACACTGTTTTGAGTCTATGATTTAACAGCGATTTTAGGACCCATGCCTTTGGTACGACACTGGTTTCCATATAATCGCAATTGCTAAATCGGCAGGACAACGGAGAGGATGGAAAAACAAAGAACACTAAGGTAGGCCTGACAGTTATGATTCTTTACAACGAAAATTAATCTAATAAGAACTTTCACGTTTCCCAAAACCCATGCCGTAACAGATAAAAGTAATGCTTATCTTGAAGAATTTGTCAGTAAGGATATATAAACTTACCAATTTGGCTGTACATTGTGTTGCCTACCAAAAAGTTCTGAAAAAATAAACCAGAAACTGAAATCAGACCTGTTGCATTTTAAAAGTAATGTGTCCATGTCAGTACGGCAACGTATACACTCGGTCAAACTATGCTGACAACATGCTAACGAAGGGCCTCAACGAGCGCAATGTGATTGGTAGAATTTAACTGATCACATGCAAACAAAAATTTTAATTTCTTAAAGAGGCTGCCAGCTGTGATTCAGCTCTTAAAACGCAACCGCGAGTAAGTCATCAATGCACTTATCTTAGAATGGGCTGTCTCGTGCACTTATTCATCACAGTGAACCCATGAAATAACACGTTAAATCAGCATGCCCCCGCTAAACCGCTTTACTTACATGGACACAATTGCAGTATTAAGAACTTTGAATTTCAAAAATATGAATATCAAAATGCAAAAGCTGTTTTGCCGGATTTTCCTTATGAATTTTTTTTAGACAAATATTGAAATTGAATTGAATATATACTGACCAATTTTCCGAGTCCCAGGAGATAACCTTTCGATTAATCCGTAAATTTCGTCAGGTTTGTGACTTGTATCTCGAACCTAAAAGTTACAAACTATACGTTGCAAACGCAGGCATGGATTGACTACTAAAGATTTAGGATATAGGATTCCTCTGTAATCCTTCCTGTAAAACTTTAGCTTGAAAAGACTTTGCTGACGTCTGCCTTGCCGGGTGAGTCAATAAAAAGGCTGGGCATTTGAATAAATACTGCACCCCGAATATCAAAGCAATGATATTGAAGAATGTCTTGTTTTATTCCCAATATGTCCAGTTAGGTTCAGTAATTCACTCGGCTTTAATAGATCCCTCCTTCCCGTCGACATGGAAATTTTTTGCAGAAAGCCTACCTGCAAAATCGACTGAACACAACAAGCAAGATTTCCCTTGGTTCTCCATCCTATCAATAATGATATGTGGATATGCTAATAACGTGGAAGAAACTTTTGGTAGTACAATGGACCAAAATTTCAAGAAACTGTCTACCAGCCCCGGCTTTTAGTTTCTTATAAAAGAAGACGTGAAAAGGGAATGAGTGAGTAGTTCTCAATAACTTGTTTCGAGAGTTGAAGAGGAGTTGCTGACCATACTCAGTGAGTTGCCATTTGCATAGTTCAGGAAAAATGTTAGCGAGGATCATGCGAAAAAGTACATAATGACAAGACTACGGTACTCACCTCGGATACTAAAACGTCGCAGTCAAGCCCAACATTTATGCCTTTGGGGTTTCCCTTTCTTCCTACCTGCAGGTAAAAAATGAAAACTCAGAATAAAATTCGTCCAACAAAGCTCAAATGTAATCTGAACATGTTGCTCTTAATTAAAGGACAAGTCCGGGGTTGATAAAATTATAGTTAAATAGCAACCTTACCAACTGCTGAATACTAGTCGTGAGTTCTTTTCCAAGTTGTGATGCCTCCAACTTTCATAAATTGGTAATGAATCTTCGTAAGTTAGGCCAAATATCGTCGCCATTTTGTATTTTGTACGAATGTGCGAAGGCTCAAGAAAGAGGCTAGCAATGTGGGTGGTATAATATCTACACATTTGGCAGCCTCGTTCAGGTCAACATGAAGTGATGTCATAGAAAGTGACGTCATTTCGCACTTCTTAGCAGATTGAAATATGCAGTTTCGCAGATTAAAAGAGGAAAAAAATGAAACAGTACTACACATCATTCACGACAGTGAAATATCTTGAATAATCAACAATGATACCAACCCTGGACTTGTCCCTTAAAGGGTTTGTGCAAGGCTATAAGCCTGCATTTGCACACGGCAGAAAAATCTAAAAATAGCCCATTGAAATTGATGGTCCACACGTGTTGTTAATAATTGATAGCTAAAGAAACAATGCTGTGTTTGCGTATTTTCTTTGTTCTATTTACAGAGCAGCGTATTTACCATTGCACACTCCCTTTAAAGGCTGCTATCCATATCCAGCGTTAAATGATATGTTGGGGATAAAACTTACAAGGCAGTGTTCTTTGCCATGATTAATCCAATGCCCAGTTCTTCCAGTTCGAATAAGTCTCTGTAACTGATTTGTTTTCACCCATATCAACTCATCAACCAATTCATATCTGGAATATAAATTGAAAACGATTTATTTTGTATCAGAATCGTAGAGAGGTCAGGGGGTCAGGGGGGTCAAAACTTGGGGCTCATGGCCATAGAGGCCCATTAAAACTACCGTAAAAGCTCTATTAAGCCCCCGGGGGGCTTATTTAATTTTGGACCTTCCAGAGGGGGGGCTTAATAGAGAGGGGGGCTTATTAGAGAGGGGGGCTTATTCACAAAATCAAGTGAAAAGGATATATTTGGTAGCTTTTCAGTTCCTTTATTCCATATTTTGCGGATTCAGGACACAATTTTCCGGCTCAAATACACAAATTTGAATCAGTTTTTATCCCAAATCATACTAAAATTAACATGTAAGGTTGTATAGCAATAAACGGAAAATGTTTTGTAAATTCTAGAATTTTGTATAAGTGGGGGGGGGGGGCTTAATACAGAGGGGGGGCTTATTTCAAATTTTGACTCAGAGGGGAGGGGCTTATTAGAGAGGGGGGCTTAATAGAGAGGGGGGGCTTAATAGAGCATGCCCCCGGAACCCCTTAGATGGGTGCGCCTTCAGCGAACCTTTCACAACTCAAGTTGTCAGGGCCCATGTTTCGTTTTGACCTGGGGCCCATAAATCCTCTCCGCAGCCCTATTTAGTGACGAGTCTTGACTTCATTTTCACAGAAATTTGTCTCAACACTGGACAACGTTCTTCTCAATACTACCCTCAAAATGGCAGCTTAAAGTCATACCCTCCAAAGCAAATCGAAAGGATCTGACGTTACCACACCACTTACCCCCAAATCAACAGACATTCTCTGCCAAGCTCCATAGCCCTAAATAAAAAGGAAAGCATTTGTCAAAAGAAATATGGTAAGTTGAGAAGCATACAATCTTTGCATAATTGCTGCCAATACTTGTAACTATAACATGATTATGGACAGTAACCTTCCAAATTCTGCAGATCGTCAAGAACTATTTCTGAACAGTTATTTTCACATTGAACCGGAGAAAGTGGAATTTACAACCACTAAACTCTGCATTTTGCACTCTAGCCCTTGCAAAGAACTACTTAGATTTATACCTTCCTGCACCTCGTAAAATTACCTGGAACATTTAACAAATAACAAGACTATATAGGCCTATAATCGAAACTGAACCTCAAATTACCTGGAACATTTAACAAACAACAAGACTATAAAGGCCTATAAGCGAAACTGAAACTCAGACTCGATTACATGTCGTAGTTTCGCTTCAGACTCGATTACATGTCGTAGTTTCGCTTCAGACTCGATTACATGTCGTAGTTTCGCTTTTGCCTGAACTGATGACGCTATAACTACGACCCATTTCCTTACGCTTGTGGAAACAGATTAGCTCCGTAGTGACACCCTTTAGCTGTTCCACAAAAGGTTCGATTGGATGGCGTTGGAGCTTCTAACACTATTGTGTACATTTGAACTCTATCAAGCTATCTTTAGATTTGGGTTCATTTTTAGAGTCTAGCTATTGTACCTAAATCACCTGCTACTTTTTTCTCACGATCACCAGGCCTAAAATGCCTCAACAAGTACTTTTCTAGACCTGCCGTACCATAAAACTAGGTATCAGTACTTCGGTAAAGGATCACTCTTGCCATAATCACAAAAACCGCCTTCCTGTAAGCCACATTCTGACCAAGACGACAGGCGACAGAATCTCGTCGCCGACTGACATTCTCTTGCCAATTTTTACAGCTCTAGGGAGACAAGGCTCTCGGTTGAGCGACAGCAACAACAACAACAACAACAACAATTCAACTAAACGATATGAGCGTAACTTTAGATTGCTTATGAAGTGAGGCTAACTGAACCTAAGAACCTACCTTCCAGTAACCCAAAGAAATATAAATCCATCATCCTGGAGATCTTTTACTCTTAGACCTCTCATTTCATTGTCTTGCATTGTTCCATATGGCAACTGTAAGAAGAAAAACATAAAATTCAATAAAACAACATAACAGAAAGTACGTCAACTTGATAGCAACCACATAATTTGCTCCACTACTTCTGTCATCATAGCACGACATGATCTAATGAAAAATAAAAATAACAGATCGAATTTTTATATAGGATAATCTACCTGTACAAAAATACACTGTTATCACTAGAGTCCTGTTCCTAAAGTCAAATGACAGTAAAATCTTACAGTAAAAATAATCAAAAATATAATTTTTGCTCATTAACAATCCTCTTCTAACGCTTTCCTAAATACAGTTCTATATTTCATTCTCCTAACCTCGGGGGGGGGGGGGTAATGCATTAAATGCTTCAGCAGCAAGGAAGTAAAAACCCATGCGTCCAATCTCAAGCTTCACTTTCGGTAACTTCACTGAGTTCAGGTTGTTTCGTGTTGCATACTAATATTTTGAGTCCGTTTTCTCAAAATAATTTTTAAAATCTAAAATCTGTATTTACGAGAATCTATCATAATCTATAAATTAAAGCAAATTTTTTGCTATTTTTTGGAACTTTCAAGAATAAAATTGGTATTACCTCCATGTGAATATCCCATGGTGGATCTGCCATTATAACACTGAATTTTCCAAGGACTTCAAGATCTAAAAATCGCATATCGCATTGCACCCACTAAAAAAGAACGGAATAAGTATATACTGATATCATTTTCAAGTTGGAAAGGACCTGCTTACGATATCTTTAATACGCTTCGTGGTAATTTGATAAACTCTCGAATGTCCAAAATAGACCTCGCAATTCGAAGAAAGGGACTTGGGAGAGCTCGGCCCATTCCGACAGCCTTGCCAATAGTGGCTCAAATGCACTCACCAATGTGTACAAGTATGATAGATGGCTAAATAAACCAGAGAAAACACTTATCAGACTAAACAAGTATCGTTTAATTCTTCAAAGGTACAAATACATCGAAACAAACTCAAGTTTGCAGGGAGATGCAACCAAGCCGCAAGGACTGGAATTCCTACTGTTGCCAAAGATGTCAGAACGGGCCGCGCTCTCCTCAGTCCCTTTCTCCAAATTGCGAAATGGTCTATAGGGATAGAAGCTCTGACGCTACTCATTCGAACATTTCATAGCAAGAAGTATAAAACGTCCCTTGGTACATACTCTATTTTAGACTGCGTTCACACGATGCCAGTGCGTATTGAAATCGGTGAAAAATGCGACAGCTGCAAAATTTAAGCTAGTGTTCACACGATGCCGGCACATTTTGAAGACGGTAGGTAATTGAAGGCGGCAAAAACCTCTTTTCAAGACTTTGATGCCAAAGAAGTGTACCTAAACCCTAAGAATCGATCAGTCGCGTTCCAAAAGCGTCTCAAAATGTTCTGTTTTCATCATTTTCAAGTGTTTACACGATACTGTTTCCAAAATGTGCCTTTTAGAGTTCCGTTTTCAAAATCTACCGTCTTCAAAATCTGTCGACAAAAAATGTGGTGCTTTCGTGTGAACGAGACTCCTATCCGTCACATTTTTCACCGTTTTCAAAATGTGCAGGCATCGTGTGAACGCAGTCTTAGAATAGCCAAAAGGTCTATTTGCTTGGAGTGAGCTATTGCCAATGGAACCCTGAAGTCTGATTTATGAGTAATTTATCGAAACTGGAAAGTTCCATATGTTTACCTAAAGGATTATGATGCTTTCGTAAGTCATTGGACCATTTCAGTAACTTTTCACCAATGACCATAGAATCTAACTGTAGAATCGTTACTTTTACAATGAATTCTCTTGGAATAGCGGCTTCAAATATTTACCTGAGGAGGGTAAAGGATATGTTTTTGCCTTTCAATTGCAATCTGGAAAGGAAAACATAGAATCTATGAATAAAACTTGCAAAATTTAAAATCTTGGCAAGAGCGTACCTTGCAATAGAATTAAAACAACAAAACATGAAAAATAACAGCAACAAGATTTAAATAATAATTGAGAGCACGCCTTTTATGAAATAGAAATACTTAAACTGTTTTATCAGGGAATGGCGAGTTAAGAAGAATTTCGGTAGAATTTGTTTGTTTGTAAAGTTAATTTAAAAAAATGAATCAACTTCAAAATCTTTTGTATCTCCAGAGAAATCCTGAAAGTGCCTTCTGCACTCTCTAGAAACTATGAATAAATTTCCTTTGGTTTTGGTATACTAAAAGGTTTTCTCCCAAAACATTTTCGAATACCAAAAAGATGAGAAGTTATAGGAAGCATAACCCTCTGAACACAATCATAGCTTTTGCCGGAACAAAATTGCTGCTTTTCAGATTGTTTAACGCTTTTCAGAAGAAATGGCAGTCGGTGCATTTGGAAGAAATTTCCGTTTATTTACTAATAAGACAGACTTAGGCACTGGAATCCAGCTAAAATAATGTAAACAGTTCGTGATGTCTTCAAGTTATACTTTGAACCGCAAAGTATTGGAACACATGCAGTGATCGAATAAATGTATTTCGACCTTACCTGTCGATGTTTAGCACCTTGATTCGACTGTGTATTTTTCTGCTTTCCAGCATCAGGGCAGGCTGAGTAATCCACTTCGTAATGAACGTACTGAAAACACAAGGAATAATATTTCACGAAGTCTCCTTGAAAAATTTCAACAAGCCTAACTCATTAATATGGAAAGTTTGTTGCGCTTATTGCATCGAGTGAAATGAAAAGGGGAAATGCTGTGACGTTGCAAGTTTCTTACAAGCTAACTTCTTCTGCCGGCAGAAGTTTCTATGACTTTTTAAATGATTGGCAAGTCAAGATATTCAGCACGATTTATCAAACTTTAAAATCTTGATTAACACATACCTTACACGTGTCCATGTGAAAACAAGTATTGAGAAAGGAACAGTCTCCAAGTGACTCTGAAATGAATTTAAATGAGGTCATACAAATATGGTACTACTCTTGAGTACCGAATAATCGTCCCCACCCCGCTTTTTAATTTTTGAAAAATCCCCCCCCCTTTTGTTGATTTCTGGAAAAATGAAATGATAGTAAACATAATTTCTGAATAAATGCAAGAAAAAGTCTCAAGAAGTGCATTCAACAGGACCAGAGTTCAAAAGTACATGTGTCAGTAACATCACTGTTCACATAAATATATAAAAGATACGTGTTTACCTAAGAAAACGGCTATTTTCAATTTATCCAAGGAGCCCCCCCCCGCGCGATTATTCCAGCCCTCCGATTATTGCTATATCGAACCATTTCCAACCCCCCCCCCCCCCCGATTATTCTCATCCCCCCCGTTTATTCGGTACTCGAGAGTACATGATACTAGGCATGTTGCTTAGCTCTTGATTCCTATCTTTCTATGCCTTACATCTCTCAAAGTCAAAGAGTTTGTAAGTAAACATACTGTATCTGAACAGTGGCAGGCAAGCCTAAGGAGCACACCAATACAGTTTTCACCGTTCAGCATTCCTAGACTGACAAATTTTAAAGTTCTAAGGGAAGCTAATCAGAAATGTTGAAATTGGGTTTTTCGAAACATCTTTTCACTGCAAAAAATATGATAAGATTTCACAAACATTTCATAGCACATTCTGTCAAATCAGGAAAAACTTTGGAAGTTAAGTCAAAAAGTTAAAGGCCAAAAGTTAAACATTTTGGATGGGCGATTTATGGCAGGACCAAGATGAATCTATGATTTGATAATTTACGTTACACTATTTACGGGTCTGTCCGAATTGATTGGTTATCTTTTGGCACGGTGAAATGTTTTCAACCGAGAAGATGGTTTTGGTCAGCCGGTAGATGGGAAAAATTTTCAACCAATGTCAGGGGGATTAGGTCTGACAAAATTCACATTACCGGTAAGTTTATTAGCAATTGTCCTACTATTGTCAAATGCCTAAAGGGCCAGGGAAAAACTGGCAGTCAAATGCCAATGGGTCTGGAGAATTCTATGTGCAAATCTCCGGGGGTGTCCCGAGGGTGTCCCGGGGGATGGTCAGGATAGGAATTGAAACAGACATAGCAAGGGCAGATTTTGTAATACAATAGCATCAGTCACTTTGGTTCACACCTCAATTCAAAGCGATTAGCGAATGTAGACAAAAGAAATTCTTTCAAGCAGAAATTCAAAACAAACGAAGACGCAAAGTTGCCCTGAAACCAGTACGGCAAACTCTCGTTTGGTGCGGGCGAAGGGAGGTTTTTAAGAGCTGTAATGTGCTCATAATAAAAGAAGAAGGGTAAGTCTAAAGTTCTGTCTGGGGTATTTTGTTTATTTGACTCAAAAACCGAGCAGAGGGCATTACAATTTTAGCACATTTATTGCTCAGATATACGCAGTCACTGCTCAGCTCCTGAATCAAGAAAACAAAATGCCCAAGACAGAACTTTAGATTTACCCTTCTTCTTTCATTATGAGCACATTACATCTCTTAAAAACCTCCCTTCGCCCGCACCAAACGAGAGTTTGCCGTACTGGTTTCAGGGCAACTTTGCGTCTTCGTTTGTTTTGAATTTCTGCTTGAAAGAATTTCTTTTGTCTACATTCGCTAATCGCTTTGAATTGAGGTGTGAACCAAAGTGACTGATGCTATTGTATTACAAAATCTGCCCTTGTTAACAGACATTAGTTTATCTTTGCATAGTTGATAAATAAAACACTTGAACTTAGCATTATAGAAACAGGTTTTTCGAGGTCAAATGACCCCAAATCTGACACTGTTTGTAAATTTGATAAAGTACATAGGTAACTATCTTACTATCTACAGATCTATTTTTGAAAAAACTAACACTACATCATCTTATCGCCAGATAGCGAAAAAAATTGCAGAATGTTTGTAGGAAAGAGGATTTGGGCGATATGTTTGCGTATCATGAATTCACAAGGGCGTATTAGTGCTGTCATGGATACGCTCACATGACTTTTCATTCACTTTTTAGCAAACTAGAGTGTCAACAGAAGTGGGCTTTCGCCCAAATTTTGCCTTTGCATCATAAAATTATTTGTCGTTCGTTGAAGTTGCGTGTGCATCACAACTTTCCAGAGTCAAGAGGGGACTTTTTGAGTTTGGAACAAGGATCAAACTGAAATAACCCGCAACTGACTTCGAAAGCTAGGGGTCAAGTCATGGATTCAAATCACGAATGCATCGCTTAGGATTCCTATAAAATTTTTTCTATAGCTCAGTCAACCGAAATCACGTTTCGTATCATCTAATTCTAATCGTTGAAATCATCATCTTCGGTTTCCAGGTTTCCGAGAAGAAAAGGAATTTGCCTTTCTGAAGAATAGGGCCCCGTTTAGACGATGCCATTTTCATTTCATATCGGATCGAATTGGCCTTCTGATTAAACGAGACCGTTTCTACTTCATATCGGATTGTCCTTTTGTTTACAAGATACGCTTCATACTGTTTTTGCGTCTTCATGCGAAAACGCTCTGACAGTGGCATGAAACCAATCCAATATCGTGTAAACGGTCGAATAGTCGAATCTGGTATCATCTCAAAACAGAACCTCCTTATCAATTCAATGAGCCTCCCATTCATTTAGGGCGCTGCGCAGAATGCGCAGTAGACGCTAAATGCATACTACTATGAAACAATTGAAATGCAAGGCAAAACGGTGTCGTGTAAACAGAATCCCAATCCGATAAGAGATGAAAATAGTATCGTGTAAACGGGGCCCACATTTCAAACCTTTGAGTGAACTCAATGAAATAGCAATAACCATAGAAATAAGGATAGAAAGCAAAACATTATGATCAGCTGCGTTGAAGGCGCGAAATTTATTCTTGATGCTGGCAGGTCGCTTTGTGTTGATCAGACCTACATCCTCTGTTTTACCACGGGCAATAACGCACCGTATTTGTAGCTTGGAAATTTAAGTTGTTACCTCGATGTTACCATAGTTTTCTTCGTTGTTTTCCCTTTGGCCCAAGCCTAACCAATGCTGGAAATCAAAACTGGAAATCTCACTGAGGAGGCTGCCGAAAAAGGGCAGTGAAAATTGTGAGAAAGATAAAGAGAGTGTAAGTGTGTTTTTATTATGGCTATTTGAATTTCATAGTAGGTATGAAACTACCTAAATACAAATTGAAATGGATACTGCACTTTTGATTTGTGAGCTCTTACACAGCGTTCATCCTCGTTTCAAACTGGCTCTAAAGACATGTGCGAGGAAGCTTGAAATCAGGATGAACGCTGTGTAGGAATTAAATGTTCAGACGCGCAGGAGCAATTTGAATTCTAGCAATGACTAGGCTTCAGTTGAAGGCAACAATATCGAGGTAATAAACTTTAATTTCAAAGCTACAAACACGGTAAATAATTGCCCATCTTTCAACAAAATCCGTACCATCCCATTTTTGCTTCTTATCGCCTTAGATCGACCGCAAAATACGTTACAGACAATCTTGTAGTTATCAAAAATCTAGTAGACAATCTTCTAGATATGAAACGACTTTTTTAGACAACCTTCGTGACATTAAATATACCGTAGACAACCTTTCTGATACGTGATCTCTATTAGACGGGTGGTCAATGATTTACATCTATTCCTTAATAATCTTGGAATGATATTTTGCCCACAAGAAGCAAATTTAAATAGTTATCTATGTGAATTAACGAAGGAAAACTCGTCAAAAAGATACATTCAATATCTGCTCGACTCAAAATACCTAACAAGAAAGAGGCTATTTTAACAGATATCAATTCAAGAATAAGCGTTTTTCCTGTAGACTCATGATATAGTCCCAGTTATTACAACAATAACGATAACAGCAATGACAACAACAACAACAATGACAACAACAACAACATTTCTTGTATTTGCTCAACTGGTAACAAGTTCGAACGCGATGCATCTTGGTAAAAATTTCTCCTCGCCATCTTTAGCGCAATCGTTTATTGCATTGAATTTGAATTTCAGTGGCAAGTAACTCATGGGCCAGAACCAAACGTGAAATTCTCATTCCCATAGCGACCCATTGCCAGTATTTCTGCGTTTAAAATATGAGTGACTTACCAAACCAAACAAAAGCTTCGTAGCTAAGTTAGCCTTTGACTCAATCTCGTCCCCAGAGTGAGTTCGTTGCTCTACCTCTACTCTGGGATACAAGAGGCCGTTCGGCAATCTGATTGGCTGTTCGCCATTTTGCGCCGACACTCTGTTTTGCGCTGGGTAAACAGCCGCGGCTGTCAAAATTCAACGTAAAACCACATTCTTTACCTATTCCGACCATCATTTGCAATTTATTTCAAAAATTCGAAGAATAACAAGCCATTTCTTTCTCGAAGCTGCAATGAAAGTTTCTCGAATTTGCAACTTAGGCCAATTTTCTCTCCAAACAAACCGAGCTTATTTTCACATTAAACATACTTACCAACGCCAGATTATTGCTCAAATACCTTCAAAAAGGTTGAAATAAGGTCCTCAAAGTGTTTGTTTTCAATTTCTCAATCTATCTTCTGCAGAATTTGCGCTAGAGCAACGGCCATTTTCTGTTGATTCGCGTTGCCTAGCCAACGGTGAAATCCATAATGGCTTCCAAATGCACCCAGATTCTGGGCGCATTTGATCGAAGTGTACCAGGGTGTTCATTCGGCTTCGTGATCAGATTATATTTCTGATAGCGCAGAGTGAAAGCAAATGTAAAGATGGAACTAAAATACTGTACTAAGGGAATTAAAAGCTAAGGTAACTCAATAAAGAGGGAGTAATACCTACCACTTAAAAGCTGTGCCGACTGTGGTTCTGCAGGATGTGCCAGGAAAGGTTGTAAAAATCGAAAGGTCTTTGTGTTTGTATCATGCAGGTATAAATGGGTAGGGTACTGTTGGCATGGAGGTGGTTTCCGAACGGCATGTTGTATCAGGAATTCTCCATTCTATGTATAGTTCGCGGTAGGAATCAGTCCGATAAGGTAATATGTAAATGTCTCTATGGTTAAAGACTGACTTTACGCAACTCTTCAGCTATAAACCCACAAGGATGCCTTTGACTGGTAGATTAACATCTTAGTTTTGAATATTGGCAACATACTTTTCATCTACAGCTCGCCATACCTGTAAACTTGTTTCCTTCCGCTGTATAAATCTGATTTAAAATGAGGACGAGCTGATAAATAACGGATCCTAATTCCTACCATAAAGATGTACGACAAATAAACAAGAAACCTATAGAGATGATTGCATTTTAAAGTCGCGATAATGAACTTACCATCTGTATGTTTCTGGAGTATCTTTTTAAAATGAAGCTAAAACAAAAAAGTAATTTTCAGCATTATCGCAACAAGTATTTATTTGGATTTTAACACATGCTCTTATCATCTCCCAAAAGAAACACTTTCCTTGCAAAGCTGTGCAGAATCCTTCCTGCTAGGGGATACAAGATCCAGTGGGCTAAACGCTAGAGAAACCTTAAGCATCGAATGGCTGGTTAGGCGGCATACTTGTGCTTCATTGCCGCAGCTTTGTTCTTCTGCGCAGGAAAAAATTATTTGCTACTACGGAGGATTTTGAAACCTCCTCCGCAAGAAATAAATTTTCCTCCTCAACCATTTGTTGCATGTCTAGCCAATCGAATTGCTTAATAAGGGGTACAGAGGAAGCGGCAAAGGGGCTATTTGTGACTTTCCCGTACAAAGAATTAAAAAATGACGTGAAGTTGTTTTTGGTGTAACCAGTGCATGGCATTTTCGGTACTCATAAGATATGTATATAGGCATATCTACCTTTGTGCATCTTTCTTTTTCGGTATTATTTCGCCGGCATTCATCCCTTGTTCCATAGGGACAAAATTCCTTTACGGATGTACCACCTTGTGATTTAAATTTCTCCATAAGTGACAGCTCCTGAATGAAAGAAATGTAGGAATGATTAAAATCATAACGAAGCATTGCCACATTTCGCACACTTGATGCCACAAAGAAAAAGCAAGCATCTCTTCCAAATGCAAGTCATTCTTGCACAGTAAAACTTCTCAATGTTTCTTATTAGCTAAACTTCTGGAACGGCTATAGCAGTGCACAAAAATTACGCTTCTCTCCAAATAAAAGATAAAAGAGGATAGCACTAATCACACCTTTGCTGTAGGCTCATTTAGAAGCTCGATAATCTCATCACCAACTTTGTTAACCTGAAAAGAGGCAAAATATTATTATCAAGACATTAAATTATATATTTTTATTCATCAACATTTTCCTAAAATAACAACGGTTTACAACAAACTGCAACTACGATTGTCACAAATCAGAAGACTGCAGGACCATGCTTGATATTTTAAGGATTGTTCATATCAGGAAAAACACCTTACCTGCCAGACTAGGTGGCTGGCATGCAAGATTCCACTTTCCCACAGAATCCTTTGTATTTTCATTCTGTTTTTATATATCACGAATGCAACACAATTGGCATAGTGAGATGGAACTAAAATTTTCCGTACAAACGAAACACCACGTGTATAAGGGGTGAACTGAATTATCCATTGGTTGATTCGTCTGCCTTTCATGGTGGAGATACTTTTCACTACCTCGCCTCTTAGCCCCCCCCCCCGCCATGCTAGGGATGACAGGTGAGGTGAAAAATCTCGTATAAACAGTGGCTGAATTTACATCACCTTGTCAGCCCTGGGGGTCTGGTAGGTGAGGTGCTTTAGGTGCTCTCCTGATAGAAACAAGTCCTAAGAGTTCAATTCAAGTGCCATTGCTGCAAATCTTTTATTGCATTGCTGTTCGAAGGTTCTAAAATTGTATCATTTTGTTATTTTGTTAGTTGTTTCTTCATTCGTTGTCATACGAAGCAAACTACCAGGAATGCAAGAACCCATAAATCAAGTGAATTCTAAATTAGTTGCTTTTTTGCTGTGGCTGATTCTCGAGCAAATTCTTTTTAAATTTGTTGTTTTTTAGATTTTATATCAATTGCGGACACCTCACATGTCACTCCTCTACTATGTTAGTGAAATTGTACATGTTGGTGAAAGTCAGGAATTCTCTTTCCAACGTAAATCAGATGAAAACTTTCATCAAAATTTTCATTATTTCTTTTCGTTACGTGTGGCTGCCTGAACAGAGTCGGCAAGAAGAAACATGTGGTCTCTCCTTAAAGATTCTTCAAAAGCACAAACCCTAAAATCGCTTCCGTTTCTAAATGTCTTAATTTGTCATCATCTCAGCTAAAAGCAGATAAACTAATATTTCTAAATGACAAGCAAGGATCAGCATTTCCAGCATCGGAAAATTAGCAAGTGAGATCGGAAAATGAACTGATACCGGAAAATTAGCAAGTGAGACTCAAGCTTGAAACTGGCCTTAATTGCTCAAAATTTGTCTTAAAATCATGCGTGCTTGCAGATTAAGGAATAGACCTTTTAGCTATTCTGAAAAAGAATCTCAATCGAACGATACTTTGCTGCATTTCGTAGAATTTTCGAATGTACACAATAGTGATGGAAGCTCTAATGCCACTCGATCGAATACCGTGTATAAAAATGTATAAAAGTAACGCTCGATCCAGGCTCCTTTGCTGAATAGCTAAAAGGTCTATTCAGCTGAATTTCTGCAGGTTGACATTAAAAGCATCTGGATAAATTATTAGCGTCTAGTTTGGTTGACGCCATTAGTTGCTGGCAAGGGGGGCCATCACGTTTGACGGGGAGACAGTGCCGATTTAAGTTTATGGACAGACCTAATCGGCTGTGGTATGTTTACACCCATTTCAAGTCATGTGATCGATGTCTTCACAAAACATCTTTTGATGTCTTCAACATATTTCGTGCCATCCAAAGTTGTGCCATGAGTGCAAAAAGTAGCATAACACAAAAACTTCCCAAAAGTAGCCTCACGACATAGTCCCAGATATCGAAAAATAGCAACAACGACAACATTTCCTGTTTTGCTCAATCTGGGCCTTATGGACTTTGATATAAATTTTTGAGACGGAGATGCACACGTTTACGTGTGCCCTTTGGAACGAAGCTGCAGTGTAGTCTCGGAAGCGAGGCAAGTGACCATCGACAGTTGGAAATTCTCAAAGCTGCGGTGAAGTTCATGGAAGCTAATTGGCCTTAAAACTGAGGAACTCCTGATTCACAGTGAAAGGTTTGTTGATTCTTGGATTGAGGAAACATTCGTATGGATACTTGTGTCTTTTGTTCATGGCTAATATCACTGTAAACTTGAATTCTGAGCTGTTTTAACATTGGAGGTTCGAGACGGCAACTTAGGCCCATCCACCATTGCCTGGTGCTCGTACAGTGTTGCTATGGTTTCCAAATCTTGTTATGAAATCGATCGGGGAAAACTTCATCCCAAATTTTAGTATCAAAGTCCATAAGTCGTAGTTTGAACGTCCATCAGTCTATCAATAGCGATAACTACGAATATGCAATCAGTCTATCCCAAAAGTATGGTCACATGACTTGAAATGGGTAAAACAAACCTTAGCCGACTTTGTCTACTGCCTTTCAAAATTCTGAAAAGTCATCATTTCTACAAAACTTTGGAGACGGATGCGAGCTCCTTTAATAAAATATTCATACATGCTTGCTTCCCCCGTATTCTAAGATCACGCACTGTAAGTTTTGGTCGCCTAAACATGATAACTCCAGCTGCAAATTGACTATTTATAAATGAATTTATTCAACTTTATTCTAACGCGCGTAACTCGACAGACCAAATGAATCTATAGATTGGAAATAGAAATCTGCAAGAAGTCTGCCTTCTTTCAGAATCAATCAATCAACATTTAGAGCCTCTGGAGAAACAATTTATGAGGGCTTGGCAATTTAAGAATGAAATCTAAAATCATTAGTTCTGTCTTTTTCTTATTCTATAATAAAATTTACAAACCGCCGCTTTCAAAAGTCCACTTAAAACCAACTTAATTTAGGGCACTGATTCGCAGTTTCTGATGACATCCAGTCAATTTTAGTTTAAGAATATGCCACATGCGAATTTTGCATAAACGACGAAACTTGTGGGTTGCACAGGTGGACTTCGGGCAAGCTAATAGAACGTAGAATTCAAGTGTAGTTTTCAACACTGCAAACACCTTACGGCAGATGTTTCAGTTTACCTAGCAAGTTCACACGCTTAGAGGGCTGTGGAATAAAATGTATGCAGCCGATATTCACAACTAAAAAGTTAATCTATCAGTCAAAGGCTAATTTAGAGGAGAAGATTTTGTTTGGAAAACGCATTTGTCTTTAGACCTAGAAATTACCAAAATGCTGGTAACGGGTTTGAATGGGAACAAGAATTACACGTTCAATTCTGGTCTATAATTTACTTGACCTTGAAATTTGAATTCAAATTCTGAAACTGACAATAGTATTAATTTCAAACTTCGATTGGAAGCAAATCATGGACCAAAATTGAACAAAGGATCCTAGTTCCCATACCAACACCTCACCAGCATTTTCCCAATTTCTGGGTCTAAAAGATAAGTAATTTTACCAAAAAACGTTTGCATCTAAGCTAGCCTTTGACTGATAGATTAACCCTTTATATTTGAATATCAGCAACTTGTTTTTTTACTCCATAGCTCACCAAATGCTTTACCTTTTTGAATCACTCAATATTTCCTCGGGCGGGGGGGGAGGGGGCTCTTAGTACTTTTCGTGGTACGGGGATGTGCCATTTTTAGGGGTACATTTTTCAAACCTTTACGGAATTATGTGTATCATTTTCACAATTTTCAGATATTTTACAGAATTATGGGTATCCTTTTCAGGAAATTTTTATGATGTCCGGAATTATGACCCAGATTTTCATTCGATTTGCGGAATCTTGGCCCAAAAATTTATGGAATGAAGGGTACAAATCTTTCCGGCAAAATGGCAAGTCCCCATCAGATTGCAGGTCGAGAAACTCCCGAGAATATTTCATCCAAGTTTGTAATTCAATTTCCCCAGTTCCTTCACTACTGATTGACCTACTTGCTTCTTATCAAATGATTTCAGTTTCTAAAACCTTCCTCCCATTGCAGTGCAGAGCAAGGACCGCCGTGTTCAGTGTCTACCATTCTCCAAAAAGAATAGCAAAAGCTTCTGAAAACAATTTGGCTTCAGTAAAATACTTTAAATTGAAACAGAAAGCGTAATCAAATGATTCCAAGGTGGAGCAAGAAAATTATGTCAGGAGAAATAATGTCATGGGTTTGAAATTTCGGTCACGTTAAACTGAAAAACGGCCTTCCCCTGTCTCGCAGGCTTCATTAATGTACGCGACCACACCAGCTTTACTCCCAGGCACAAAATATCATTACATATAAGTTGCTGGCACCTTTACTGTACCCAGAGTGACGTGATTTCTGCCATATTTCTCTAAGACGTCTGCTTGCAGGCACAGAATATCAATTGTCAATGAGGCCTGCCTGTCTGCCAGTACATACAAACTGTTTCTCACTACATATGGCGTGATGTCGGCTTTAGCAAAGAAGAAAAACAGAGAACTTAATATTTAAGTCCTATGTGAAAACAAGCCGTTTTCTAGAAGCTCCGTTGTGATTACCAACGAAGTCTATAATAAGTATAAAGTTAATCTGAAACAGGACATATAACGGTCCTTTGGCTTCTCTTTACTGACACAGCGACAAAGAATCTAGGCAAGCGACAAAGCTTCAACAGAAGCAGCCGAAGTCGCTCGCAGTTTGAAAGATATATAAAGACGCCAGCTCGCATTTTCTAGCATCAACTCACATCCGTATTACGGTATTTTTGTATTCCCATGAGCTTTTTGCGTGCCTAGACGATGACCTGTGGATATCATTCAGAGCAATTAGGATACCAGTAAGCAGAAAGGTATTAGAGAACAACAGTACCTCTTTTTCTTTCATAGTCGGCATTGCAAGAAGACTCTGTAATAAGATGCATGGTATTAGCCAATGAACAGGCTTAAATGTGGCATTAGGGAAAGAGCTTAAAACAACAATAACTTAGCATAACTCAAACTTTTCCCAAAGGATAAGCTCAAAACAATAAACGGTTTATTAAAAGTTAATAGATCATGAGAAAAGATTTAAATGTCATTTCGAAAATTTATCATGCTGGAATAGGCAAATCAGTTTACCCTGGATTTTTGACAACAAAATACTTTTTCAGCTATACGGGGGATAGATTGAAGGATAGAAACGGGGAACTACTATTACCTAAAACTATCGATAACGGATCTGAAAAACGGGGAACAGGGAACTTGTTTTGACAGAAATGGGACGCTAGTAAAATGGGGGCATTATATCGTACTGGAATAATTAAAGTAGACGATAACGCTGATGATGATGATGATGATGATGATGATGATGATGATGATGATGATGATGATGATGATGATGATGATGATGATGATGATGATGATGATGATGATGATGATGATGATGATGATGATGATGATGATGATGATGATGATGATGATGATGATGATGATGATGATGATGATGATGATGATGATGATGATGATGATGATGATGATGATGATGGGGACGCTCCAAGGGGGGCTTATTAGAGAGGAGGCTTGTTCGAAAAACTAGATGAAAAAGGATATATTTGATAGCTATATCAATCTTCTACCTCATACTTTGCGGCTTCAAAATGCCATTTTACGAGTCAAATACATAAATTCGACACAGTTTTATTCCAAACTATATCAAAATTAACATACAAACTTTTGTAAGCCACATAAATTGAAACTCTCTGGTAACTTCTGAAATTCAATATGGGGGGAGGCTTGATAAAGAGGGGGACTTAATAGAGCTTGTACAGTAGATGCATCTTATTCCAATAAAGAATATTTCAACATTCGGAGATGTTCCAACAGTCTCTTGTCTCGCTGCGCGAACTGACTTGTCGGTAATAACAACTTGCAAAACTTACAGGAACTTATGTAATGATTCTACTATCGTTGAAGAGATTCGATTGAAAAGGCGATCTATCTTGGCAAAAGTTCCTCGCCACCACCTATAACATTATCGGCTACAAGAGAGAACGTATCACAATACCAAACAACCTTTAAGCATGTCGTTTTCTCTCTGTGCCAACATAACCTTTAATTCGCTGCATTAAATGATTCTTTGATTACAATATATAATCATCCTATAAGAATAAATCTATTGTTAAGGCAAGTCAATTGCACTTACTTCTATAGCAATTTTATCGCTTGATGTTTTATCTGGCCTCCTTTCCGACATACTTCTCTTCGAAGACCTCGATGGTGATTTAGATCTGGTTTCATCTCTGAAACAAAGGAAATTGATAAAAACAAACTACAAACAATATTTGTTTTTAGAAAACATGATAAAAAGACAGAAACAAAGACGCAATAAAAGTGCAAACTGAGGAACGAATGAATGAACGAACAAATGAATGAATGAATGAATGAATGAATGAAACACAGAACAAATTTTCTATCAAAAGACAGTGTGCCATCGACATGTTATCAGGTAGCACCGCACCGACAGGACCACCAGTTTCAGCCAGCCACTCAGACTTGCTGGTAGAACAAACAGTCTAACAGCAGATTTGAACATCCCTTAGCCCTGTCTGACCTGGGCGTTTTGAAGCACTCACTCCTGGGGGCAGTGTTTATCTCTGCTATTATTTGAGATACGGCAGCCTAATTTGGCACAAAGATTGTTTATTATATAAACAATGAATTTTTGAAACAACAATTCAATTAGCGATGCTATTCTCGTCCCTGGAGCCTGATCATTACAATGGTGTCATATGACGTCATAGAAATGAAAGTATGTTAAAAGGTCATGAAACTTGACTTTTCGTAAAGAAATAAAATATATATATATCATATATGTATAAATTCAAAGTTTAGACTTAATAGGCCCAATTAAACAAGACTAAAAGAGATAAAGTATATTTTTCTCATAGTGCGGCATGACAACTTGGTTACCATAAAGACAAGCCTAAAAATCTCAGAGACCTTCTGTATACACTAAAAAACGTATGAATAAAAATATACATGGGGGGCGGAATCTGCCCCTAGATCAGATAGGGTTAATTAAAACGATGTCGTTGTGAAATAAGAGACACTATTGCTTGGATACTGTTTCTAAAAATGATTGAGAATGGCTAGAAATAGCTTCATTATTTTGCTCGGTTTTCAGCAGCAAAATTACGACAATGGCATCTTGTTTTCATACAAAAATGAACATACATTCACGACTTGCTTTACTCCCAAGGGATTAGTCTGCTCGTTTCACTTTGATCATCCTAAAGTTTGAGACCGCTGAGATGAAATCGCTGAAAGGTTATTTTACCTACAAAACCCTTTCATGTCGGGTACACTTTTTTGATGAAAAATTTAAGTATTAAAGATTCATGTGAATTTAATAACGGGCAGATCTGAACAGTTAATGAGGTAGCTTGACCTGAACGTAGATGAGCCTTGCACTGTTTTGCAGGCAGCTTGCACTCGAAAAAGGAGTTGCAAAAACCTCCCAGCAACAGCGAGGCACTCGAATAACTAAAACAAGTTGAACATATGGCTATGAAAGGCCTTTCATACCACAGAACAGGGGGATTTGTCTTTAAAATATCTCAATGATAATCCAAAAAATAACTGAAATAATCCTTAGTTCGGGGTCAATCCAAAAGGCTTAAATTCACGTTGTCAGGAGGATATACGATGTATTTTTAAACTCTGCTTCATATTTTTTTCTTATTGAACATGAGATGGCTTTACTACAAGCTTGATTGATTGATTGATTGATTGATTGATTGATTGATTGATTGATTGATTTTTATTTATTTATATATGGTAATACATTCAGTAATGAAAAAAAAACAACTGTTTTACAATGCGCCCTGTCTAAAAACCAAAGCAAATCAACATACAATTCAATAACAAAAGATAAACGAAAATTAATATGGAATATATTCCGGTTAGAAAAGAAAAGTTTGATGCCATACAAGAACTTTTACACCCTTTGATTTTTCAAAGATTGTTTCAGCAAATTTTTGAAAGTAGCCAGTGAATAGAAGGGGAATTTTTTATTTCAGTACTTAGATTATTCTACACGGTCACACCTCGATATGAAAAACTACGTTGCCCGTAAGAGGTTGCAAAGCGAGGTATTCTAAGATCTGTGTCGGTATTACGGAGAGACCGTGAAGTGTTTTCCGACAATTTTGAAAAACATTTTGGAAAGCTGCATGTAAGATTTTGGAAAGTAATCGGCGTAGAAAGTTTCCCTGGCCATCAGTAAAATGCACGATTACGGGAAAACATGAGCACAAAGATCACAAAAATATTTTGATCTTTAGGCCTTTAACTAGAATTTGAATCATTCAAATCTGTGAAGTACTCTTGATGCTATGAATTTTCAAAAATGGGAACTTTTTTCTGGCTCACCTGGTATGTTTGTGGAGCGTAGTATATAAAGATCAAAAAACTGGAAGAGCAAGGAATATATAAGTTATTTACCGCTCCTTCCTGGATTTTTTCGCTTCAGGCTGACCATCGTTTGATTTTGTTCCTGCTGGAGAAAGTACAGAAGATATTATTAGATGTCATCGAATCTATCACATCGAAAATGTTTCTGTCCATTCCGCTGCTACTTCCCGTTATCTCAGCAAGCTACGAAGACCGATATTTTGTAACTTTGAAAAATACCCTTCAATACGGGCTCTGGTCTGTGCGAGATCATGCGGCAAGATGCTGGAATAGCATTCCGGTTAATGTTAAATGTTCACCATCCGCCTTTTAGCCTTCATGAAAACTCAAAGCCTATTTTTTGAGAATGATCACCAATCATGGCGGGCATACACAAGCAGTGTATTCATATCTTTTGAATTGTGCTGAAAGTTGACCAACAACTGAAAATATCTATTACTTCCATCCATCGGTTATTTTTAAAACAGGAGGTGCAGTCTCCTCGATTAGCCTAGCTACAGAGAGAGCTCCTCCTCAAGAAAATTCCCATACATACAATTCTCCTCTTTTGTATTTAAACTATTCAGTCAGTGTTGCATCGTATGTTAGTTTATTTGAATTTGGTTTACTATATCTCAATATCGTATGTATGTGGAATTTTAAAATAATAAGCTGAAATAAACTAAACTAAACTGACCCGAACTGAGCGTTACTATGCAAAACCAAAGTTAGGCTGAAAGTCTCAGAGAGATAAGAAGCTATAGAAATATTCTGTAGTAACATAAAAATTATAGACTTAAGAACAAAAAGAACCACAATTATGATTAAAGTAATGAAGAGCTTAAAAATTAAGTATCAAATCCAATGATAGTCCAATTATACGATACAGTTAGAACAGTGCGTTCTTTATTCGCTTAGCTTTTAAAGACCTTGTTTACAGAGTTCAGAGTTGAACACAAAATGTAACGAAATATACAGTACACTAAAACCTCATTAAAGGTGGATTTATGCCAATTGTTGGCACTTCCCACAAACTGAACAATTTATGGTAATCTAACGAAATTTAACTGAATGGAATCTAGCAGCAACAGTAGTCAATCCCCGCATATAAGAACCAACAAAAATCAAGAATAAGAACCCAGAGGCTGCCTTTCCTAAATTATGCACCTTGTAATTAAGAACCTGTTTCAGCTTGACGAGACATAGGTTCTTATTGCAGTGGTAGCAATGTTGACTTTTGATTCCTGTTATTCCTTACAGGGCCATGGAGAGCGGTCAACACCTTGAATCGCATCTTCTTGAATTGTTCAATTTTTTCCATAGCAGCTAGCATAACAGAGGCTCCACTTGTCTCTTATTAATGGTTCCCCAGGCACAAAACAGTTTGATCTACGCGTAAAACAAAATAACGTTGTGTACAAAATAACAGTATCCTCATGTTTTTGTCGTGATTTGGTTTGGAAATAAGATTTCTATCACGCAAACTGACCATCAAATAATTGAATTATGAGATATGCTTATCTAAGGGCAACGATATGAAGAGTAGATTCAAGAAAATTCCCCAGATTTGCTTCAAATAAATCCACTGAGGTAGAAACAAAGTTTTTTTTAACGAAAATGCAAGGAGGACAGCAGTGGGCCGTGAAAAATCAGCTATTTCGGGGGCAGTGTCTCGAAAGTGCCCATGTTGTGGAGTTTAGCAGGTTATAGCAAGCAGGTCTCCTCGTGCACATTGGATAAACAATAGAGTATCACTCGATGTGTGCAAAGTCATGAGTCAGCCTCCCACAGAAACAGTGTTTGCACGTGAAAAGAACGTGTGTAGGTCACAGACCAAGGTCATTATGACATATTAGGAATTAACTGAAACAAATATGGGCATGACAGATCCACTAGTAGAATTTTTCAGTAAGTGAAGGAGCTTTAGGAAAGAATGACGTAATGAAAAGGATGCCATTCTCTGGCGTAGCCCCTGTGGAGAGGCGGGCCGTTACTCACCAAAAATTGGTCGTAACAGTAGAGTAGAGAAACCGGATAGTCGTGAATGCAATGTGCATAAATATATATGTATGAAAAAACATCAAAAGTGTCTTCATTGTATTTGCCCTGAGAGAAAGGGAGATATTTCAAACAGCTCGCATCTGTATTCTTGTCACTCTCAAATGTCAGATGACACATGAAACTCATCATCTAGCTTTTACCCTTAACAAGTGATACCACGCGCTAAAACAAGTACAGGTCGTTGCTGTGAAGCACAAATATCAGGGAAATTTGTTTGAGGACTTTACAACGTTTTTTGAGGGTTTCCTTAAGAGGCTGTCTTGAGAAAATCGTTCATAAATTCCGGACATAGTGAGAGACTTCAATGAAGTAGACCATTGGTATTAGGAAACATGGAAGGTGATATATTAGATTATATATTGTTGTAAAGCCTAATACTTTTGATTCTTTACACATTTCACATTTCCTAATACCCATGGATAGGTGTTGAAATCTATTTCAACACCTCCACTTTTCATGTTATGTTCGCCAATATAAGCAAGCAGTAGTCTTTCAAAAGGGGACTGCCTTTCTTCTCGCTTAGTACTGTTTACAGACTCTGTCATACCTTTTCCTTTCTTGTCTTCGAAGACTGCTTCAAGCTGAAAAAGCAAAATGATATTTATGAATCGACAAGATCTGATACATGTTACGTAAATAGGTAGTGAAAAGCAAAATTTGTTTCGAACGTACACAATAGTTATAGAAGATCCAACACCATTTAATCGAACTTTTTAAAGATCAGGTGAAAGGTTTCATATAGAATCAGTACGGAGCTTCGCCGTTTCTACTGTACAAACATATGGAAATAAGTCGTAGTTGTATAGCCTGCGTGCAGACTTAAAGCCTGAGCGCAAGCTATAGTTGTAGCGTTATCAGTAGATTGACGACGATGAATCCCTTGTATCCCTGCGGTAAACCTTGCTCAAGAGGTTGACTGAAGCGCCATCATCAAGTCAAAGAGCACAGGGAAACAAGAGACTCATCGTCATAAGTCTATGTTATCAGTTCAGGCAAAAAGCGAAACTATGACATGTAATCGAGTCTACCTTTAACTAAGTTACAGCTGTTTCAAACGTCAATATGTAGAAAGAAGTTCATAATTCGCGGCAGCAGTTGGTAGGTTTGCCTTCTAGCATTAGTCATGCCAACACCAGACTTGCCATTAAAGGACAAGTCCAGGGTTGGTATAATTGTTGATTATTCAAGAGATTACAGTTCTCTCAGTGCGAAATGACGTCATTTTCTATGACGTTACTTCATGTTGACCTGAACGAGGCTCCCAAATGTGTTGGCATTATACCACTAACATTGCTAGCCTCCTTATCGCGCCTTCGCACACTCACTCATACAAAATACAAAATGGCGACGATATTTGGCCTAACTTACGAACATTCATAAACCAATTTATGAAAGTCGGAGGCATCAAACTTGGAAAGAACTCACGATTGGTGTTCAGCAATTGGAACGGTTGCTTTTTAACAATAATTTTATCAACGCCGGAATTGTCCTTTAAACCCATTAAAAATAAAGGATGATACCTTTGAGTATTCACATTCGGTAACAAGTAATCCATTTGCTGTCTTCTTTACACTATGAAATAAAAATTTGATTAAATTCTTAAGTTTTAAAAGTATTGAGGTATCAACTGGAAACCCTGAAACCACTGATCCATCCGTCCGTTACGAAATGCATCAAAAGCATCACGGAAAAATGACATGATCACGTAACAAGTTTTCTTTGTATGTGCTCATACAGTAATTACGAGGCAAAATGTACGACGCAAGGATAACACATGGAGCATTGAATTACATAACGTTAGTCCATTATGACATTATTCAAGGTAATTGTTAAATGTAGCATTTAACAAGTGACTTGACTTGAGGTCAGTCTCAAAATACATTTCAAGTGAAACAGTTCGGGAATTTATCGAATGCCAAGTCAGCAAAACGTAGACCCTGAACTTTTGATAGGATCAGCAGGGGTGAAGGGGGTAGGGTAGGCTGGGGGTAACAAGGGCAGTCTTGATTGTTGAAAAACAGTAGATCATGAACCGATAAATCAACATTCACAATGTCAAGAAGGGCAGTTTGAGCGGTTGTAGCTAAAGGAAAGTTGTGACAAGGTTTAAGCAGAAGTTATACAGATATCTCCCCGTTCCTTGTTACCCCCAAACTTGCCCATTTTACCCCAGTAAACCCTAGCAGATATAAAAGATTCTGTGATTCCCATGATGCTTTACACGCCTACAAACCTTGAAAACATTACATCGGCTAGAAAATATTAGGCGAAAAGCATCTGCAGCACTTTCCGACTGCCTATGAAATTGACCTAACATACATCTGAAATCACGGATTTTGATTTTGTATCTCTATGCAAGCAATACCTCTTGAAGGTCTTCAAAAATTCGAAACTTCCTTGGTTCTTTGTTTATCTTTTAAATCATTCATAACCGTAAAGAAAACATGGCTATCCAATACGGAAATACAAGAAGCACATGTTAAATCTTTGATCAGATTAGTTCGTTTCCTTATCACTGCTAGGCCTTTCGGTCGGAAATTAATTTCGGAGATTCCTAAAGTCAGCTTCAACTATCTACTATATTTGTTTTATAAAAGTCGCTCGAGCGTTCAAAATAAACTACCCCAGGGGGAAGCTGATGCTCGACAATTTACACAGCAAGCGCAAAATCTCATAGTCTATACTAAGTGTCATGCCAGATGCCAGAAGTCAATGACCGTCTTCCTAGCCTGCGTGCAAACTTTACTTTCCATTTACGAAGGAGCTCCTTCGCTCTCCTTCGCAGCAGAAAGTAAAGTCTGCAAGCAGGCTGAAGTCCTTCCTTCTAGTCAGGCTAGTCAGGTAAAGACTCCATGCCCTTGCCCCTTGCTTTCATTTCCGAACCTCTGGTTCAGTTGACAAAGCTTGAATTCGCATACGGGCAAAACAACATATAATTCGCTAACCCAATTTATTGACATTTTCCGACTATGGCCTAACACTTCACTACTTAACGTGCAAAGACAGTGTTCAGAAACGTAGGTGTCCGTCTTATTTCACTTCCATTGGGAGGAATCATGAAACAGACCATTAAACATTAAGTCGGGAATACATTCAAGAAATATTGTCTACTGGTTTGACCTAACTACTGGCTAACAGATCTTCCTGACTTTAAGAGGAGATCGTAGAGTTCTTGCAGTGCGTCGGGCTTAAAGGTGAAAATGACTATTTTCAAGTTCTCTAGCCATTGTACCATAGAGAAGAATACAGTGCGAACGGATAATAATTGCTAGTTCCCTGTGCAAGTTACCTTTGGGGCTTTCAGTAAACATTTGAAAAGGCTGCAAAAGTTTCCCCACAAAGTTTTCGCGGTCACAAGCATTTCAGGTTACTAAAGTCGTTTGAAAGTTTCCAACGCAGTTTCTTTCGATATCTCGACGACTTTTCAGCAATGTATTTAAATCTTGTATCACATTAGATTTCAGAAAAAAATATTAACGAATGAAGAAAAACAAAGAATTTTGCATGAGTATTTTTGCGTAAAAGCACGTCTCAAGTGACATAAGATTTGTGACAGACTTTGCCAACAAAGTTTCGCATCACATGATTTTAACTTCTTCGTCTTGACTTTTGTAAACTGGTGGTTACTCACCAATGATCATTTGAACACATATCGTTATTGTCATTAATTTGACGTAATGGCCTAAAGTTCTAAAGCACGTCACACATTTTTTGATAAGATAAGGCACGGAAATCACAAAAACCACCAGCAAAAACCAAACGATTATTTTCTTATTATTTCTTTATATGAATTTGAAAAAAAGGAAGTCTAACTTATGATCTTCTTATCTGATTATTTCATTCATTTTCAAGAATATTGCGTTAATTTGTGAAACTATCCTCACCATTCCGGGTGTCTTATTGAACTGTTTCTGAACTGATACTTTTTGAAAGGTTTCGTTGACTTCTGCTCTATGTAATTGCTCCACGTGTCATCTAATGGAGAAATGCTACTTTCCTCAAGGAAGTGTACCCATAATTCAGGCCTTATTGCAAGATTTTGAGCATAGGAGTAGTGCGGAGTAGTGCTAGGCTCTTCTGGTTATGTTCAGATGAGCTATTCATGCAATGGCGGTGCCAGCTTTGAAAAATCTGAAAGAAGTGGGGGGGGGGGATTTTGACGCAATATTTCAATCTAAAGGTATACCCAACTAATTATATGCCATTATTTTTGAAAATTTTTGCCGATTTGTCCCCCCCAGTCCCCCCTGTGGCCCCTCTGTGGCTTTGCAACTGTATTCATTAATGAACTGACAGCAAACAAAGGGAAAGGAAGAAGGGAAGATTGAAGGAGAGCAATTTACTGTCTGAACATTTCGGTGAAGCAATCTACAGCTCCCCTCCAAAATTTGAGGGGGCTTGGAGGAGAGCAAGCGTGATAGCCCTTATCATGATAATTCCACAAAATTTTGAACAAAATTCCCTAAAAAGGTAAGGGAAGCACCAACAGTCTGTGATGAGATACGACCTTATCACTTCAATACTGGTTCAAAAGTTTTCTTATTTTTCACCCAACATAGGAGTGTATTTTCTACAACTGACAATGACTTGTTTCAGGGGGTGTGAAAATCTTCACATCATCACTTTGTCACTTAAAAATTTGGTGCTGAAGCTGGGTAACTAACTAATGGAATTTTTCAGGACTTGATAACTCTTTTTGGTCAAGGAAAATATATTTGATGATTTACCTCAACTTTGATCAGGAGAACATGTTTAAAATTCAAAGCAAAATGGTTTTACAGCATGTTCATTCAGCTTAACAACTACCCTTACTCTCATGGTCTCAAAAACAAGAAATTGGCAAGCAAAAAAGTACTGATGATGCATGCTCTCTTTCAATCAAACATACTTAAAAGCAATCTCTCGAATGTCTTGTGCAGTTAAAGATCTTTTCTGCTTCAACAACTGCCCAAAAGGGACTTCTAAATAGTTTCTTTCCCTGTGGTGGTGCTAGCTCTGAAAAATCTGAAATAAATGTGGGGGGATTCGAACATATTGTTTCAGTCTAAAGGTATACCCAACTAATTTTATGTCATTTTTCTTCGACAATTTTTCCCAACCTTTGGGATTTGGGGGGATAAGTCCCCAAGGCCCCCTCCCTGTGGCGCCACCACTGGTCTTTCCTATCATTGATGTGAAACATGTGGCATTAGGAGTTTATGAATCAAGCTCCAAGCGATTGTTGATAATCTGAGTAAATAGGCTGGATGCATATCTATTACAGGTAAACATATATCTTAAACAATGCAATGTACCTTATCAGTGCTTGTGCTTCAAGCTTCTCCAATATATGTCTTATAGCAGGTTCTGAAGACTTTCTTTTCCTATTCTAAAATAGAAGGCAGTTATACAGTATATGTTCAAAAATGAGGAATCAAATCAGGCAAAAGACTGAGGAACTGTTGAACAAATTTCACAATGATGATAAATCTAATATGTTTTAGTGAAGGTGAAGTTGCGTTTTTCAGCACCAAGCGCTGGGATCGCAGAAATAGAGCAGACCTAATCGATTCCGCGACCCCTTGTCATGACGCTCAAGTGGTGGGGCCCTACCAGGACTCGAACCCACTCCGCCTGACTATTCTGGCTGCAATGTCAGAGGATTACACCACTGCGCCACAACACCTTCAATTTTAGCAAATCTTCTTTAAAAAACCTGTGGGAAAAGACTGCTGAACTGAGTGCTTATAATCATTTGCAGGATGCTGCATTTTTCAAATATTTTAAAGGATATATTTCTTATCCAGGATCACTTTTCTTCAAAATTCTTTTTATTCACAGTACACCCATGTGCATATCATTGAATAAAAAGCACACTTCTTTTAGTGGCACTCAAACTTCTATCAAATTTACATTTGCAGTTTCAACCATAATGGGGTCAACTTATGTTATCTACTGCAACATGATTTTTACTACATGAATGACCATGGGTTTTGGGAAAAATAGAAGTAAATATTAGATTAGTTATAGTTGTAAAGAATAAGAACTGTCAGGCCTACCTTTGTGTGTTCTCTGTTTTTCCATCCTCTCTGTTATCCCGTCGATTTTGCATTTTCAATACGCTCTCATTTCACTTTCCTCCTCATCTTCATCATGGCTTAGATTTGTTTTCAACACCACAAGCACAGCCTCATTTTGACCTATGTGAGCTCCTTCAATGGGGACAGTGCTTGAGGCTGTGCTTGTGCTGTTGAAAACAAATCTAGGCCATGATGAAGATGAGGAGAAAAGTGAAATGAGAGCTTATTGAAAATGCAAAATCGATGGGATAACGGAGTGGATGGAAAAACAGAGAACACACAAAGGTAGGCCTGACAGTTTTTATTCTTTACAACTATAATTAATCTAATATTTACTTCTATTTTTCCCAAAACCCATGGAATGACTTACTTTACGCAAAGCCTCCTTTATGTCTTCTGTGCTAACAGGTAAATTGAGGAGAGTGTTGCAAAGAAGATCAACAACATTCTTCTCGAGATCTGCATCAATCTCTGCTATTTTGTCTGTTGAGTCACTTGATTTTGAGTCATACTTGCTTCCTTTGTTGGGTGGAACTTTTGTTGATTCTAGTCAAAAGAAAAAAGAAAATTAAGAGTTACTAAGCTGAATTGTTACAATTCTTTTATCTCTCATTCGGCCAGCACTTACGTTATGGTGCAAACACATGTTCTTGTCCATAAGAAACTACAAATCTTAACTAATGCTGAACGTTTTTCAATATTATTACATTTCAAGTATATAATCATTGTTTTGATGAGGTCCATAAAGATCTCAATGTTTTCTTCTTGTGTCCTTCTGAACATTTAAAAAAGAAATTCTTTGAAGCCTTTTCATGTTTATACATTACTTGAGTACCACCTCTGAGTAACATGATCAGGGCCACCTAGAGCTTTTCGAGGCCACGGGGGAAAACTGTGAATCGAGGCCCCCCTGTGCAATAATCTGTAATAATCTGGGTTGATCAATAAACAAGATCAATTATTTTGGCTTTGCAAGTAAGACTTTATTAAATCTGCAGCACGCATCCAGGCTTCGTGCTCAATCAAAAGTTTCACACACAAAAATCGAATCAACATTAACAATTCCCATTTCCAAATGAAGAGAGAGAGAGAGTTGCTTGCTAATTGCTTTGCTTTTCCACCAAAGCGATTTCACAATAACACACCCAATAGTTTACCTTCATTGCTTTGGCCTTGTGTAGATGATGTACCCGGACTCTCTGATCCCAAAACACCAGCGAGATCTCCAAGTCCTTGCTGTCGTTCTTTCCTTCTCTTGAGCAATCTTTCTTTGAGACTTTCTTGCTTTCTCTTGTGAGCTTGGAGCTGATTCCAAGTATCTGATGACATTTCGGCAAATTCGGGTTAAAATCAATGTAGCTGAGTTGCATTTAAGCTATAGACCGCAATGATATACGGCACAATTTCCAGAGCACATTTCGAATGACCGCCTTTCCTCTCTGCCTAGGCCAGTTTTGGGAAAGATACTTCATGTAAATCGTTCGCAAACCTTTATTTTGTGTTGAGGGTGGTTGTTGTTGCTATGAGGATTTCCCACTGATCTTCCCACAAGGATTTCGGGGTTGCTTTATTTGTCTTGTCTTTATTTATTCTCGAGAAATCAACAAATCATATGTGACTGCCAAAATTGTTCAGAAATCTAGTGATATTAGCTTTTGATTCTGCTGGTTCTGTTTGTTTTGATCAAACTCCTACAAGTTTACATTGGTGAGTCTGCAACTGGAAACACCCTGGACACAGAAACCTTTGCTGAAGAAACTCTGCAAGATAGGAAGAAGTTTTATGAAAACTTGTTCAAATAATTCTAGTGCACAATCGTGAAGACTCAAATCAAAACTTAGACAAACTGTAAAAAGTATTAAGATCTATTCAATATTTCTAGTAAGAATTATTCAAGATGATAACTGAGAGAAGAAATAAGAGTTTGTACCAAGCTGCGTTTTGCAACATAGTCATGCTTGAAATCAGCCAATCACTGATCAACTGATCAGCTGATCCAATCCACATGACATTGCTCATAAGAAAGACTTTAGGCAACGTTGAATGGTATCCATGCGTCCAGATAAAAGAGATATATGTTTTGACACGTGTATCAAAGATTGAAATAAGTGATAAGAAAGCTCCGGACGTTTGAAGGATTATTCACAGCATAATTCAAGACGTTTGGTGGCTTGTTTCGAAACGAAGACATTACAAACTGACATAAGTCGCTGAAGCTGAACAGTATAAAACTTTTTCACCTGTTTTATTTTTAAAACCATTCTGTCTCTGAAATATTCCTGTCTTTGAGTCATTAATTTTCTTTTTATTCTTTCCTTCCACTTCAGCCCCACAGTCTCAGTTAGTTCTCTCAAATTTGCGACAAATGATAGCTCTTTTTTTAGCATTTGAACCAGAAATGAGTGACTTGCAATGCAAAGAGTAATTGAATTCAACAGAATGAAAAGAAAGAGTCGGCTGAGGTTTACATCCATTTCAAGTCATGTGATCAATCTCTTGATAAAACATATTTTGATTTCTCTAACATATTTCGTACCATGAGTGAAAAAGTAGCATATACTAAAACTTCCCAAGAGCATTATCACATAACTTGAAATGGGTAAACAAACCTTAGAAGATTCGGTCTATTATGGAAAGAAACAAAAAAAGCAAAACAAATATAGCTGTGTCATAAATTTGTGAATAAATATTTTCGTTGCCGTTTGGTCGTGACAAAAGGTATTGATGTTGAAAACGGTGTTATGGCATGCTGGATTTGAAACTTTACAAAATATCAATTAAATGATAAATGATTTGATAAATGTATCCAAACTGCATGTCATTAGAAAGAAGGAAGATTGTACTTTCAGACGGTATATATTACATCTACACAAACGTTATCAATTTTTTAAAGATTTTAATATATAGTTGGGTTGCTTTTTTCTGAAACACCATGTATAAAATACATTGGTTATGCTTAAGCATTATTCCAGCTTGCAGAAGAGGTATGCATTTAATTAACGTTGCTCACCAGAATAGCTAATCCTGGATGCTTTTGGAAAGGTGTTTACATCTTAGATTGACAATCACGCAAGCAAGCATATGCTTTTCAACACAATCACTGACTTTCATAGTTTATGCATAGTTTGACAAGGCAAGCCTCGATATCACTAAATTAAGAAAGGAAATCTACTTAGCAGGTGCTCAAAAATTAGGTAGAAAAATTTCATTGTTATCTGCACCTGAAGTATGTGTCATCATACCAGGGGGCTCTGAGAGCTACATTTTCCCCTCCAGATGCTCCCGTTTACTGGATTATTTATCTGAAAACAATAGGTATTTTCTATTTGAAGATCTCTACAAAATTACAATGTCCAGAGCCTTGAATATTTCAAAATTCTTGGCCAACCAACAACACAAACAAGACTTTTATTAACCATTTCTTGAACAATAGTTGGTAAAACAGAGGTTTACCATTCGAAAGTAGCTATAGATAGAACAAAAAATGTTTTCTTTCGAAATGTGTCTTCTCCACATCGATGAAATTCGTTCCAGGTCGGTCCCTTTGCTAAGGTGCTAAAATACCATTCTTGATATTAGGTCGTTGAGTACCAGATCTCTAAATTTATTTTTAGAGAGTCTCTAAATGTGCTAAACACTTTTATGGCATGGTCTGGACCTTCCAGCTAGCCAGAAAATTTCGACTGATTTTATTGGATTTTTCCAATGTAACGTCAATCAAACAGAGGAGCACGTGACATTTTTGCACCTTATCTTGTAGTCTTGTGAGAGGTAAAGGAAATCTAAATTCTTTATTTCCTAATTGTCTTTCCACCTTGAATTTGAGCCATTTCATCTTGGTATATTCTCAATATGTCCCAAGATGCTTCAAAAAGTCCCCGAATTTCTATCAATTTTTTCTCTTGAGTCTCCAATGATCAAAGCAACCCCCGGCAAACTTCCTTGCAGAGCCAGTCAAAATATCAACAACCTACCCCCTGGATCAGTTAATAGCGAGTGCGCCCCCCTGGAATACTTAATTGTGATTTCCTGTCCTTGGATTTGGGCGATCCGACAACCGTAACTTTGCTTAGCTTTACGTGCAAGAATTCGCTGTAAGGCAGTTGAATTTCACTACAGAATCAATGAACAACTATTGATTTATCATTTTGGAAGAATTCATTGCGATCTGATCAGCTGAAGAGATGGGAGACTCAAGCGACGGCGATTCGGCCTCACTGTTTAACACCATCATAGCCGACATGAAGGTAGGCCTATTGTAAATCGTAGTATGGTTAAATGTCATATGGGAAAGGTTTGCATTGGTTGAACTCGTGGTGGGGTTTAAGAGTAAATTTGGGGTAATTTGAAGTTCATTATGATATTGTAGGGTAAGTGTTAGTGCTAGGCTTCGGAAAAGAGCTAATTTGGGAACATTGTAGATAGTAATTGTGACCTCAGAGTACAAAAGTCAAGGTAATTTTGCATTCATATTTTGCCCCTAAAATTATGCCACAAGGTATTTGCGTCGCAAAACTTAATCAGCATCTCTGTTAAGTCATTTTTCCGATGGATTTCTCTGTCTTTGGTAACGTTAGATAGCTAAGGATAAGCTCTGTATACACTGGTATATTTTATTTACAAAGCTTTAAGATTTGGTAAAAATTTAGCTCGAAAAGTTTGCGCAGAAATAATTATTTTGCAGAATTATTACGTCAATATCTGCCCAAGAAGTATGACATCACGTCTTTACCATGAAACTGAACTCTCATTGTTTTGTTGATCTTCAGTATGCATCAAAATACATCTGTACCTCGTGTTATTCGCTTAACCCTGGTACTTTTGGCCACAGAAATTGATGGTAAGGTAATATTGGGGGTGCAGAGTTTGTTGTTAATTTGTCAATAATTTAAGTTGTGTATTTGGGAAGTAATAAATGAAATGAGTTTGGAGCATACTGAAGATCACCTGCCGCCAACGAGCCCAAAATCCGAACTGATATTTCGCTGTTTTTTCGAAGTAAAAGCTTTGAAAACTGAAAATAAATTCATGGTGATACGATCAGATAATTGAAATGCTGAGCTTATTCAATGTTTTATTCGTTCATCTAGACTATGATGCCGATGTGGGAAGATTTCCTGGTGAAAGCTTCGAAATTTTACAGTGCCGTGAAGTGAGTATATTTGAGTCTTCATACCATCCATGGGTATGGCTAGATGGTCACCTGGCGAAAAATGGATTCTGCATTTTTATGCAGTAATATAATCGATAAAAGGAAGCATAAATCGATCATTAAAGATTGAGTAAAGATTCAGTCGGAAGCCAAAAGAATATTTGTGGCCGTCCTGAGATATTGGAGATATTTGCTCGAATCACCCATCACCCTCCATGGCCAGACCACTTCAGATAGCCGTCCATGAAAGCCTGTCTTTCGACTTATAGAGTTGTTTTTCATTTCTAAAAGGATAAGTAAAGTTCACAGAAAATAGAAGATGAATATTTCCCGTAACTGAAGCATAAACAGTTGATTATTATTGGGGAAATTGTATGAAGTAGTTTCAAAGAAGTTTAGAACCTCCCGATCCTTTCAAACTTATCCTGAAAATTCTTACATGAACAAACATCGTTGTTTTGACTCTGAATTATGGGATAATATTTCTTTTGAAAAACAAATCAAACTGTTACGATTCTTTAATCATTTTAATCCTGACTACCCATATTTTATAGGGAAACTTGAAATTTAAACCTTTATTACTGCGCACAAAGTTTTTTAGCGACGCGAAAACTCGAATCCCAAAAGTACTTGTTGTTGTCCATGGTAGATTCAAACAAAGATCTTTTGAAAACGCCCAGGTTGAATTTGGAACTTTCTGGAGGATGTAAACAAGATGTTATGTTCCTGATAAAGTCATCCAGGAAGATCTCGAACTGTTCTGCTATTTTTTACCTGCTTTGATAAAGGAAAAATGTCTAGAAATTCGTTCAATTATCGCGTGTGGACATATTGAATGAAAACACTTCGCGTGCATGGAATTAACAAAATCATGCCAAAAGTACGCCTATTGTGGACTGAGATATTATCCGCAAGAATACATTTATAAAACACCAACTACGTTGCAAGTTTGTGAATAAACCATTCTAGGGGAAAGACACTCCGTGTGCATTTAATATTTTTTTAAAGCATTTGTAGCGCTCTTTGAATTGGATATAGACTAACCCTAATCCTTTGATTGATTCAACTTTTGTAGCAAAATTATTCCTCTTTGGGGGTTGAGAGACATTTTTCAATGGAATAAGCTCCTTTGAAAAGACATAAGATCTTCCCTGCATAATTTCTACTGAAATATTATAGCTTCACTCTGTGACTCTGCTAAGTTTATTATAGAAAGCTTAGGAAAGCTTAAAATTGATAGCTGAAACTAATATCAATGTATGCCTATATATTCCAGGAATATACTACGACTTTGTCAAAAAAAAGTTACAGTATATTCCTGAATTATCCTTTAAAATTTCATATGCGTAGGAGAATTGGCTCTTGAATTATTCCTATATATTCCATTTTGTTTCTTATGATGTCACTGTAGCCAAAAGAAGGGTAGGATCTGCAAACATATCACTTTCCATTCAAGCTAGCACTCAGATTGAAGTTTCTGTGAATTTAGATATTCATATCTTGAGTGAATTTGATATGAAATTGAAAATTTGATATGAAATTGATGAAGAATAGAATTGGGAGGTATGAACAGAAATGATGAAAAAACATGCAAAAGCTTATTCTGTGATAATTTCTTGGAGAGCATTCTTCTTCACGCTAAAATCTTACTAAGATATCCTTCTCAAAGCTAGAACCTCTTTTCTGTAAAAAGAAACAGAGAAACAGCAATTTTGATTACCCCAAGAAAACTACAGACAGACTTGACATCACAATGTTTTCAATTTGGGAGTCCTTGCACCCACTCCAAGGAACTTGTCACTTGGGAATGCATCCTGCCCAACTAATATTGAAAGCTGAATCTGGAAACTCCTCAAGCAGGCTGTCCCTTTTTATCAGGATGTATTATTTATACTTAACCAAGAAATATCCAGGATTTGTGCAATATCCAGCTTGCTTCCTTTGCAACATAATCTACCATTCATAGACAATATCATCAAATCTTTTACTCAGTTTACTAGATTAAAATTGTTGCTTATGAATTCTTAGGAATTGCTGACAATATACCTCTTCAGATGCTTCTTAAAATCCAAATGATGTCCTGAAGGAAACTGCAACTTTTACTCTGAAGGCATATATTTTGTTGTTGTAACTATTTAAAACTAAGTTTGATCTAAGATTCAGTCTGGGAAAAATTGGGAGCAGTTCTCTCAAATCAGGAATAAATTGAGTGAATATACTTGCATTCTCCTCCTCTCTGGAGCAAACTGTAATCACTGTAATTGGCCCATAAAGTTTGCTTTCTTGGCAAATGTTGGTTTTCAAAGCAGTCAATTTGTTGGTGTACTAGTGCCTGATCTTTTGGTTGGTTTTCTAGACCAAGTTGGGCTTTATTTCCAGTTGTAGCTACTTTTTTGTGTGTAGTCTTGTAAAGACTAGATAGGACAATTTTAAGTCAATTGCAATATAAGTTTCTAGTGTTTCAATTTATTTCATGCGATTATGAAGTTCTTGAAGCATTTTTTCTTCATCTTATTCACTTTTCATTCATGCATTATTTTCTCCATCAATTTGTGATATAATTCACACATTCATCATCTGAAGCCAATAAGAAATTCCTTAAATACTCTCTCACCGTAATCAGGAAAATACTCTCTCCGTAATCAGGATGTTGTTGGGCGAATAAGGGCAAGAACAGAAAAATTTCAGTCTAGTTTCTATCCTAACTGCATATCTGAATGGAATAAACTCGATCCTGAGATTAGGATTACACCGTCCATTGCTGCCTTTAAGTCAAAGCTTTTATCAATAATTCGTCCCCCTGCAAAACCTGTCTTTGGGATTCATGACCCATTAGGTTTATCGTATCTTTCCCAAATAAGAGTTGGTCTCAGTAAATTAAATTTCCACAAGTTTAAGCACAACTTTAAGGACACCATAAACCCAATGTGCCCTACAAATGACGGTATTGAGGATACGGAGCACTTTTTGCTGCATTGTCCTTCATTTAACATCCAACGACGAGATCTTCTCGCTGGCGTGTCAGAAGTATTACAGCCATTTGTTCAAATCAACACCCTCTCGAACAACGTTCTGGTACAACTTTTATTGTATGGTGATAAAGACCTTTCCAGTGACGTTAATAAACATGTTCTCGAACTGACTTTAAATTTCATTCACCAAACTGGTCGGTTTGACTAAGGAACTTCTAAACCTTTGTTTTACACTTTATACTCACCAAGTCTCCTTACCCATAGTTCTTTTGCTTGTAAGTTTGTTTCGCATTGGATGTTAGGCTCATTGGGCACTAATCCATTATCCAAATCCGTGATTGAATCTCCAGTTTAGCGATTTTGCGACCGACCCGTTTGCCCAAAGTTAGCCCGACATGCAAAGCGAAACGGACCTTAGAAATTATCAGTAAAGTTTATGTGTATTTTTCGTAGCCGTATATTTAATTTTAGTTTAGTTACATGTTCTCTATGTTAATGACTGCGGAGTTGTCATGGTCTCCTGCACTCCGTGGTATCGTCCTCGTAGTTTAGTAGAGTAGCTCGTACGTAGTGCCTTGAGTAGCTTCGTTCTGTAAAATTTTATATTGAATATAAAAAAAAAAAAAAAAAAAAAAAATTCCTTAGTTATCCTTCCAAAGATTAAGATAACTTTTTAGTGTTATTTTGGTACTTCAAATAGTTGTCAGTGTAACCATGGCACCAACTTTGGAGCAATCATAGGATGCAATAGCCTTGCAGGCAGAACCCACACCTAAAATAAACAGTAAATATCATGAAATTTAAAGGCAAATATCATCCCATGAATGGGCAAATATCACATTGGGGTATGCATTCTATAATCAGGCACAAGTTTGCATCTTATCTTTCTGTGAACACTCACTAATGAGAAAGACAACTCAGAAGTTGTTTTGGTAAAAAGTCCTTTGGGTATCTGTAAGTTGTCTCAATAATCTCTTTAGAGGAGATTTAGCAAGATCCATGTGGTCACTTTTCAGATTCCCATTCCCAGATGGGAAGCCACAACTATCCCTGCACAGATAAACCACACCATTTAGTTAGGATTTTAAGTAATTATAAAGCTTACAGTATAGCCAAAATCTGTCACATTCTTTTGGGTTCTGCCACCCATATTGTCTAAGAATGTGACTGCAGCAAATTCAAAACTTTTCTTCACAAAAAGTGTTACTTGTCAATTGTCCATTTTTGTCATAACACGGCTCCAGTTATGAGTTAGATTAAAATCTGGTTTGGATCTTCAAGGAAGTGCCCAAAACCCTTGCAACTTATTTAGTCCTTTGTAAATCAGCTTGTTGGTAACATTGCAAGAGACTGCAAAATTTCAATTTTCTTTTGTCTGGCAGAGAAAACTCCAAATTTATGCAATAAACTAGCCGAGATATAGTCTTGAACATGGAAAAGGAAGAAACACGGTTTTTTTGAACTTTTGATATAACAGGAGAAAATCTTGTAACAAGTGTATAAAATGTTTTTAAAAATGCTTTATGAAATGTGTATGAAGCGTATCAAATGAAATGAATTATTGATTGCTTTTGTTTGTAGGATGGAACCTTTGACTGTCAAGGACCGAGATACAAGTTTTTACATGAGGGGGCCATGGGCAAACTGGGTGAAGAGCAAAGCGAAACCAAGACCTTGAAGGGGTCTGAGTTACTCCCCTGGAAAAATTCGAAACCTCTTTCTGCAGATTTGGCTCAAACAACGCTAATTTTTGTACCTCAATACAGACAGACTCTACAAGTAAATTTACATTGGGATGTACACATCCCCAAGAAAACGAAAAAGTTTTTGTGGTTTGACATCGGCTTGAGACAAGTTTGTTAACTTGTAACCTCCAAATACACCAAATGGCTTCCTAGACTAATGTAAGGTAGAAAATGAATGAGAAAAACATAAGAACATATTCTGAAATACTAAAATAGTAAAAGAATAAAGATTTACTGCAGCAACTACTGAAAATTTTTGAGGGGGCCATGGCCCCCCTGGACCCCCCTGTATCTCGGTCCTCGTTGACTGTGCTAACATTGGTTAGACTGCAACCTATTCTTTATAGCTGTAAAAATCTAAATTTTCCAAGACTTTTATTACTTTATGAGCACAAAAGAGTCCAAGGAGCATGCACAGGGAAACCAGGATTTAGTGGTAATAAATGATGGATACAATATAATTCCGTATCTGCAACAGGGGACTTTTCCCCTTCGCGTTCGTGGTTTGAAAGGTGATCCCCTACAGTGGATATATACATATGTAGAAGTTATGTATTTGTTTTATTCATTATCAATAAATTCTGGTTTACCTGTGGAAGTCTACATGTTTCCATTTAATTTGATTTACTTTATCAGTGATCATATCTGAATCAATTTCTTTCCAAGGTCATCAGCATACACTGCAGATGCATTCCTTGAATCTTTTCAGAAGTTAGCAGATGCTACTTCAAATTCAAAAGGTAAATATTCCTTTGATCTTTACTTTTACCATGTTACGTGACATCTGCTATTACTTGATTAAGTGTTTGCTTTCAGAAGAAGTTATCAAATCTCTTGCCAAAGAAGAAATTGATTAAATGCAGCTTGCCGTAACTTGCTGGTAGACATGTTCTTCAAAATATGTGGATGGGTTTCATCAAGCACTGGTTGTTTATTCATATCTTTCCATCAGCACGCAAAGATGCCACGCTCAAAACATTGATGTTCTTTTGGACAACAGAATGGTAGAATTATGACAAGGGCAGAAGACATGTTTTAAGTGCAAACTGACATCTGAAGTGAACATATTTTCAGGCTAGAATCAAGCCAACTGTATTTGCTTGCTGTGTGAAAATGTAATGGCAAATATGGCACAAGATACTTTTTTATGTTGCTGTCAAGGTTGAGAGTCAGTGTTTGACAGTTCCCTTAATAGACATAAGAGCAGTGATTATGTTTTTGTTTACCTGCACTGTATATAGTGGTGATAGCACTTAACTACAAATCAAGGATCAGTGGTTTAAGTCCACCCAGTCAAACTGCTCCATAACATGATTGCAAGATACTTCTATATAACTACATAAATGAGTGAATTTGCTCAGGCCACTATCAGTGAAAGTTTTTTGGATTTTCTCCAGAAGAGCCAGACCCCCACCTAAGATTTTGGGTTTATGCACAGTAATGACTTCAGGGTCATGCTCGTTCCTTTTCCCTTTGTGAATTGAAACATGCCCCAAAACGTTTTGCTCTTCCTATTGGTCAGGGAACCAATCAGAGCTACTTCTTTTCCTTTGTGATTTACGTAAAGGGGGAGTTCACAAGTTCACAGTATCCAAATGATTTGAAAGGGTTAACTTAAAAGCATCCACCAAATCTGCTAAAGGGTGTTGGCAAATTGCAACTGTTTGACTTGCACAGCTTTCTTTTTGACGTTTTAAGCCATCAACTAAGGGAATTAATTCATCTCACATTGCCCATGTGCAGGTCTTCATAACTCGGACATTATCACAAGCTCATGATTCCAGCAAAAGAATTCTTGCATTATTTATAACATTTTCATAACTTCATGGAGCTCAAAATTCCACAAGAACATTTTATGGTCTTACTACTAAAGTCAAAGTTACTCTTAAGACACCACAAAGCCTTTTGTAGAATTTCCTCTTTCCTGTGGCAGGTCTAAGAATAGTATTGAATTGCTTTTTCTTTGATACTATAAAGCTCTGCCTAATCTTACATCTGACCAGCAGGAAACTGATCAAGCTCTTTTTATGTTCTGAATCTTTGGAAATCAGATGCAATGTGTAAGGTATTATGAACACTGCTTGAGAAATTGGCAGGAGGCAATCTTGAAATACTTATCCACACACTTTCAAAGTTTCTGCATGAGCCTTGGGACTTCATAAAGTTTCTCAGTGCAATTAACTCACATCACTTTTACATGTGTTCCCAGTGGACGTAGCACTTTTCAGAAATCTCATCAACCTTTTACTGTAATCATTTTTTTTGTCCTGATAAATTCATGAAATCCACAAGAAATCCTGTTGTCTCACAGAAGTCTTGCATGCTTTTTGAAATAGTGATACATTCCTTGTATTCTCTGTCAGAGATTCAACTTCATGCTTCTCATAAGATTTCGAGGCTTGGAGAATTTTGAAGCCTTCATTCTAGACAGCAAGAGTTTTGGAATTTTGAACTAAAGCACCAAACCAAGCAGGGCATCCAGGGTACTCATCCAAACATAGACTCTCTAAAGAAGATGCCTCACTACCCCCTGTCTCACAGCTGGCATTGCTTGAAATAATAAGTTTTGCCAAAGAAGTTTCAAAATACTTTATAAACCATTGTTTCATAACTTCTTCAATTGCAATATGGTGTCTTGACATGCTATCCTGGTTTACAGAGTTTTCATTGTGAAAACAGAGCCTTAACACCTTGGACAAAAGGCATTGTTTGTGATGTGCAAAGCATGTTGTGGTAATAGTGAAATGTATTGGAGATTGTGTTGGCTGTAACACTTTCGTGAACTGGCTGTGTGATCTCATGATTTCGGAAAAGGACACTTTGAAGTTTTGCTCTAGCTATTGGAGATATCCGTATTGTATTTTAGTAGAATTTTGCAGGGTGTTTCTGAGGCATGGGGTTGTCTCTGTAGAACAGTTCTGGGGTCCTCTCCTACCTCGAGCCCTCAAGATAGGATTTTAATGATCTGTTCCCAGTTGGATACAATTGAGGTTGTGTTCTGCTGCCAGAATGTGCATGTTTGATTCTTTCGTTTGTTTATTTTAAGGTATTTTTTCTTAAGAGATTTCAGATTGCCAACGACTAAGTACCTGTGGAAGGTTAGATTTTATGGGATAAAGCTGTCAAAAGCCTTTGCCTTCTGCTCTTGAGAAATGCTTGTTTTTCACAAAGTAGTTTTGCTATTCCTGACAGTTCTTGGGAATATTATGGTACGGACTGCTGAACATCTCTTAGAGTTTCACCCGTTGTTGACCGTATGTTTATGATTTCGCTTGAAAATGATCGCCTTCCCACCTTCTTACTAGTAATATTTGTAAACTGCAATCTATTCTTCTTTCACAACTAATTTGTCTTTCAATAAGTGTCGGGTTATCTGTTCACTTTGGCAACATCTCCCTGATAAGTTGGTATGTTATGAAGTTTCAATATAAAGCTCACTGTGAGCTTAAAAAGAATCTTTCAAAGAACTGGACTTTCTTTCAATGTGAAGTCTGTAAGCAACGGAATCACTAAATGACGGAATGGATTTGCAACGGAATTACAAGATACGAAATTACAAAACAACGGACTTGCAGAACCATGGGTAGCTCGACAGTGCTATAACATGTTTCTGCTTGGTGAGCTTTCGCAGTTCAGGCCTTTCAAGGTATCTGTTTGGTGCCAAAGGATTCATGTTCAAATATCCTTTCAGTCTCTCCTATCTTTCAAGAATCCTCTCCAAATTTTGAGAATTCTTGAGAATTCTTTCAGAATTCTTTGGTATTAATCCAGATTAATCTGCACAGTCCTTGTACCGAGTGAAACTTGCATTCAGATAAATTCTCGAATCTTTTCTTCCTTTCAATTTTTGCTCATTAAAAAAATTGTAATCTATATTGATTGGCAAAGAAGGAAAATATGGAAAATACGAGTTGAATCGCTTTGTATGAGTGCTCTAGCCAATACTCTTACCTGCCTCTAGCACTGATACTGGAGGCATGTCGCTGCTAAAGGGAAACATAAACAAGGGCCTTGCCTCCACGTATCCACAAAAAACAACTCGTACAACAGACTTATTCCATGGTTCTGCTCATTAGTTTCGTGATTCCATGTTTTACATGCAGTTGATGTCATGACCACCCATTAATAATTTAGGTCCGTTTGGAAGAATTTCTCATGAGAGTAGTGTTTCTTTGTAATGATTTTATAATGCCCAATGATGAAAACTTAAAGACTTGAAGAGTAATGTAAACCACAAGTAGAATCTTGCCAGCAGCAGGGTGTTAAGAATATTTTTTAAGTATTATGCTTTCTAAAGACGATTCCGGAAAAGATGGCGGACCTTATTTCACGCAATGCATGGTAGGAATATGCCCCCTAGCAACGCATAGCTATCAAACTTACAACTGCATCATAAAATCTTTACCGCAGTTACGACAAAGTTGCGACGGCCTAAGTCCATCGTAACTGTGGTCCAGATTTTATGCTGCGGACGTAAACTTTGGTAGCTATGCGTTGCTACGGGGTTTATTCCTACCATGCATTGCGTGAAATGAGGTCCGCCATCTTTTCCAGAATCGTCTATCAGATTGGTGCCAGAAGGGAACATAATAAACGTATTTTCTTATAAGAAACCACTTATAAGAAACTCATTTACCAGACTAAAGTTCTCTCCTCTCTCCAGTCTCTTTCAATCCACAGAATGCCATATTTTAGGGCACAAAGGATCACGGTTAAAACCTGGCTGACAGTAAAGAGCCATTGCTATCCAAGATCTTTTGCAGGCACCCTGCAATTTCAGATTGTCTGAAAATCAAATTGGGCCTGGGCAGAAAAGATTTGTCTACAGTGCAGTGCTAAAACTGATAGGAAAGTTTAACTGCAGTTGATTCGTCTTGTTATTTTATGCTCTGCAGTGTTGATCTCGTTCCCAGGGTATTCTACGTCATTTGCTGATCACGAAGCTGAATGAATACCCTGGTACACGTTGATCAGATGCGCCATGAAAATGAGTGCACAAGCATAGCATCCATTATGGATTTGCCTTTCTCTGGGCAATGCTAATTATACGACCTCGATTTCAAAACAACTAAGCAGCAGTGTAGTGGTTGTTGCTCAGTGATAAGGTTGGATTTATCCTTGCTATTGTTTTCAAATGTCCAATCAAATTGTAGAATTGCCTCTGGTATCCCAGAGTAAAGGCAGAACAACGAACTCACTCGGTGGACGAGATTGCTGCAGTTTCAATCCATCCTTCCCGCTTAGGCCAAGGTTGACTCTCAGACAATCCGAAATTACAGTGTGCTTGCAAAGGACCCTGGGTGTGTAACATAGTTGATAATTCTAGTGCCCAAATTGGTGTTTGTTGCAACTAAATTGCAATATCTATTTGTGTAAATGATTAAGAAAGCTCTCGATATTATTGTTATTCTCGATCGATGATTATCATTTAAATGCTCTTTAAGCTAATTAAACCAAATGCAAATTTGCATGTTAATTAGGCGAGCAATCAAAGAATTGAATCTCATTTCCTGGTTCAAAATCATTTATCATGAACATCCCCCGCCTTGTCATTCTCGTGGCTCCTTACTAGGAGGGATAGATCAGGGGGTACTAGGACATTTCCGAGGACAAAATACACTGTCTGACAAAATTATTCAGGGTGTAATTTTTGCACTGACAGTGCGTAGACTTCTGCAGAGCTATGAAAATCATTGATATACTTTGTGTTTATGGTACAGACCTTGATGCTTGTTGGGGTCTGGGGTGAGAAAACCGTGCTGAGGCCCCTCAAAATACAAAGTTGACTCAATCTTATAAATTGAAGAAATTTGTTTGAGCAAACTCTCCTCACTCTCCGTAAACAAGGACTGAGACAGCACTGCACTCTCCTGGTTGCCACAGCAGTTTGATGAAAAGGCTTTTGCGAAGACCCCTCTGAAATGGGGGGGCCTGTGAAAGCTACCCCTGGCCTCTCTCGGGGGGCCTGTTTGGTGTTCAAACTATTGTTCACCTGACCACCAACGCTTTTATCACAGCGTAGCATACAACTCTGCCTGGCCAGGTGCTCCTTGGTAGCTAACTTCGTTGTTAATGAATTTTGTAAATGTGAAGAGGAGGGGCATTATTACAGATGCTACCCTCTTGTTAATTGCATCAAAGTTTCAATTCATGGAATTCCTAGTTTGTAGATTGTATCACATTTTCTCCCACTAAAATGAATGAAGCTTCTTTGACAAGCCAATTTATCAGCTCACATAGACTCAAATCTGGTTTAGATTTAAAGACCACTGGCAGATACACATCTTTGTTGGTTTGCTAAATTTCGTTAGCTTAATGCATAAGGAAAATGTTGTGTTAGTGATATTTGATCATTTGCGACGTTGTGGTTTTGTGTCGTGCTAATAGACAGACGTTTTTAAGATGTCTAATTTAGATATTTTTCTGAAAGCTTTGAAAGGCATGCTTGGAAGGGGAAGGTTTAGAGGGTTTGGCTCGTAAGCAAACAGCTTTGCTCTTTCGATTCTTGGACCTTTTTATCTTTTGAATATTGCTCTTAGTCCTATAGGATCTCTAACCCTAATCCGAACCCATGAACAGACAGTCCAAGAGTGTTTCTAGGGAGAGTTTCCAGAGAGTGTGTCAACCTTTCTTGAGTTTTTAGGATGAGCGTTGGGGATGCCCGGCATTTTGGGCGCTTATCATAGATTAGCCATAAATATGACGGCTTTAATGACATAACATTGTCCAAATGGCGTGTGACATGCGAAAACCTGTCCCTAATTAGGTGGAATGTAGCCCCCTAGCACACTCCCTCCTGCACCTATGGTTTTAGCAACTTAGAACACAAGCAAGTATTCATTACATCATTACATATTGATTGCGAACTGAACTACGTCGGTCATATCACTGCGAGAGTAGCTTAGGCCCGATTACCTAGTCTGTGTGTCCTTTCGCTCATGCCCTGTGCCCCGTTTTCATCGTATTCCTGTTTCTTGCACAACAACAACAACAAAACAACCTTCACGATCATAGGGACACAGGAGGAATAAAACTGCATTTGAAACAACTACCACTACAGTAGATAGCATCATCTCATCATCTTATAAATAGGTCTGTGCGCTAAGATCAGGTGCTATCGTTATTTCTTGAAGGTGGATAAGGTGGATGAAAGCAGACTTTTTTGTTTTACTTTACAAACAGACGCCTTTGCTTTATATTCGTTCTGAATTTTGTTGTTATGCAGGCTCTCTATCTTCTGATTTTATCGGTTGTTTTCGCTTGGGATGGTAAACTTCTGTAAACTTTTCAACAGATATTTTATCTGTGATATTAGAGATGAGACTTCTAGTCCTTTGCTGCAAATGAAAGAGTAGAACAGGCCTTCGTGTATTTTTGCAACTCCATGATTTTTGATATCTTCATGTTTTTAAATTTTTGGAAGGAACTGTAACTAATGCACCAGTCAATGAAGGTCCACAATGTGATGGTAACTGGTTAACACGAGTCTGTAGCTTCCGCTTTTCTATTCAGATGACATCACATACTGACGCGAACTGTAAAGTATAAAACGCTGTCAGTTTGAAAATAATGGAGATATCACAAACATTTACGGAAGAATGATGACAAACAACCTAAACTTTCTTTCAAGCCAATAAGTCAAAGAGAAGGATGTCATGACTTTTCTTGACTTCTTTTTGAAAAGATTTGATGCCTATGATTGGTATCATAATCATCAACATCAGTATCATCATCATCATCATCATCATCATCATCATCATCATCATCATCATCATCATCATCATCATCATCATCATCATCATCATCATCATCGTCATCATCATCATCGTCATCATCAGGTCGCTTTCTTGCACATATCAAGGTTGCCTGCCGTACTGAATATACGAAGCTTTACAGACAACGAATTGCAACGAATTATGCAGTCATGTTGTTTGTCATCTCGTGATGTGGTTTCCTTTGCTTAGCAATGCTCACTGTTATTTTCTGGAGGTCTGTGGTTTCTCTTTCAAGAGACGTTTGTTTTTTTGTTTTCGCAGCCCAGGCTGTGTTTTTGTTTTTGCTGAAAACAGGCCTTTTTCTTCTGCTTTCTTTTATGGTGATCTGGGAAGAACTTTGAATGTTGAAGGTCGACGCCTGTTTTTACACTTTTGATGTTTGCCAAAATTCACCTACAAGACCAGGGGGTTAGTATTACTTTTAAGGAAAGCGCAAAAATAGTTGAGGAAATAAAGAAGGTACAACAAAGGCCACAACCTAGCAAAGCAGAGCGACTATCATATTGCTTTAGCAGCTTGGCCCCAGGCCTTTCTTCTTCAGTAAAGGCTGCATGATTTGAGGCGTATGGGAATACCTTTGCTAGTCATGCAATTTTTTGCGATCTTCCCCTCTTCTCCTCAGGACAGTGTTGTTTTCTGATGATCAGATGGGGATAACATGATGATTCGCGACTCTCATGCAAAGCCGAGACAATAACCCTGGAAATCAACATTGTTTGGGGGTGAGGGGCTGTTTAAACTTGTCATCGAAGCAGCTTAGGGAAATCGAAGTTAGGTAAGGCAGCTCGGTCCCCTTTAAGCAAGCTAATAATCCTCGTTTGTAAATACATACACCCGTGTTTTAATTTCTTTGTTTCGGGAATCTATTAAAACGTCATTAGAAAGAACTGCACGAGGCTCAGCAAGCTGATTAAATTCATATCTCCTTCTTATTTTCTTTACCTTGATGATATCATAGCAGGAAATGATACCCAGCTGTGAGGTTGAATTGAATTGTTTGTGTGTTGGTTGAAAAGTTCATGGTGTGGATTCTGCTTGCTTTATCAGCGGTCCACATGACTGAATGTTGACGAAAGGCACTTCTATTGCACGTGCCTCTTGGTTAGAATAATTTCATTCGTCCGAATATCTTCACTCCTTGCCATTTTTCGTAGTCATGTTGCTGTTGTTGCGATAACTAGGACATCGTATTGAGTCTGCCCCTTGATTTTTGTTAAACCGGTATTCTGCAGAATTTTTATCATTAAATTGAGCACACGATGAAAGGCTTCTAACATGAATAAATCTTAGCATGACTATTAGCATGATTGGTCGCTTTGCCAAGAAATGCTGCATATTGCGCTGAAAGTTTCTGAAATTGAATGTGTGTGACCTTCTTGAGATCTTCTGCGTAAATGATCTTCGGAATCTTCGGAATCCTATGCTCTGTCCCAACAATACGGCCTGCTTGGAAACAATTTGCTGATTTCTGGCCATTTTCTCAGGCTGAATGATGTCGAATGTTATGGTGGTATAAGGATTCCTGTATGAAAATAAGTAGTTTCTTGAGTTATATTTCTTAGTACAGGAGTTTCTTTATTTTTTTGGCAATATGAGAGTTGCGTATCTTGTAAGCAGTTTCTTATAAGAAGAAAATACGTGTAACACAACACAGTCAAGTCAAGTAGATTTGGGTCCTCTTGTGCATTGAGCAAGGTTCTAGGATTTTAGCAAGCTTTATGGTTGGTTATCTTCAAATCAAAGCCCTTTTCATATTCTGGCCTGTTGTCTTCTAGTGCTCATTCTTGAATTATTCCTTCCAATTTGCTATGATCTGTGTCAGATAAAATTATTTAGCAAATCTACCTCAAAATATCACGTACTTTATTTTCACACGGGAGAAATTCAATTTTTGTTATTTTACTGTCTAGAATTGTCTGAAATTGGACTGTCATGTTGATAGTTTTCGAGTGTGTGTGGTTTTTGCACTTCAGAATCTCAGCAGTATTTTTAGATTTGCAACCGCGGGCCGACTTTCAATGAGTAATGTCTTACCGCGCAGTTTTGTGGGAAATCATCCCGCAGTGCGGCGAAGTAGCGGAGGTAGTCATGGGGATTTTGGCTGTTAAGTAAGATTATGCTTGGGAAATCACAGTTTAAGACATGATCTGGTGTTGTTGGAAGCTAGCTCATTTGATTGTGTAATGTAAAATACATTTGTTGGAGAAAATTAGAAAGATGCGGAAAGATGCATTCCCAGGCTTTATTTTGGATTATGAGTCAAGTGTTTTGTGACTCTCTTGTAATTTGAAATGTTATGTAGGCCACCCGCCTTTGATGCTTGTTTTGATGATATGAAAACTGCAATTAAAGCAAGCGCCTTCTTACTCTCTGGTGAACTAAATTTTCTGTTTTTGAAAATTTTATATCATTACTATGTATGTGATATGAACCACACCTTGAAAATGTCATAATTACCTCATTTATAAGAACCTAGTCAGTCTGTTTTTTAGAAAAGTATGTTCTTGTTTGCGGGGTTTTACTGTAGCTCAGAAGCTGAGCGTGAAGAGTTAAACTTCACACAATAATAAAGTGAGAATCTTGCTCCCAGAAACTTCTGAACTCGACAAACACAACTTATTGCCATATGTGCTTAGATTAATCCACCCCATCTTCTTGTAACACGTGTCATAAATAGTCATCTCTCGATTACCTAGTCCTTCCTATCCCATGCATAACAATTGAGATAGCCATCCAACTTTCAGTTTATCTCTTACGGTCTGTCTTTGTTTACTTTTACGGCTTGACTAATAAGCTGTAGATAGCGTTATGCTGCCTACCAGTTGTCTCTTTGTACTGATGTGTAAATCAGAAACAAACGTTGCTATTTTTTAGAGTTTTCTCTTGACTGAACAGTCAGTGATGCTGTATTTGGGGAGGGGGTGAGTGGAGAAAACTGCCCTGCCTTGAAAATATAATCTAATTTCCTTACCCTCACGATGTATGTTACATTTCCGACGTTATCCTCCTGTCCTTGTTTTCGAAACACTCCACCTTGTTGCAGGTTGCAAGTGTAATGGATCAAAGCGCATCCCCCCTTTATAATGTTATCCCTTGCAGTTTTTCTTGATGGGTCTATCTACCCCCTACTATGTACCCCTTCTAGCGTTCTTACGGGTGCCTAAAGTATACTTGATCCCCCGTCCTCGTTTTCGACACAACATCTCTTGTTGCATCATACTCACTGGTGACTCATTTATAAATGTATACACCACGGTACCTGTTTTCAGAGCAATCGAAAAACGGGTCAATACACTTTGTTGATTGCTTCTTTGTTTTAATTTCTTTTCATACGTAGGTTAACGTAACGAGCAACGTAACAGAAATAAATTTCAATTAATGGAACTTTCTAGAATAAGCGTCATAGACCAAATAATGAATAAAACTTATGATCGGAGTCCCTTGTTTCCCTACGATAGACCTTGCTCAACCACTTGACTGGCCTTACCCAAGACAAGTCCGCCCAGAGACACCAGTTGGCTGCGGTGATGTCATTTGAGTTATTGCGCACAGGGAAACAAGGAGTCAAAATCGGCCTCACATAAGATTTCAGGCGAACCCATTCGCGAATAAAACCAGTAAAAGTTTTTAAATGTGTAATTTTTGCGTTACTGCAAATTTTATCGGACATCAATTGTGAGACAGAATTAAGACGGTGCACCTTGCACCAAACTTCTAGGATAACTGACACTTGAAAGGTTCCTCTGTAGTATTCTTGACAATTTACTAAGATGTAACTACTTCTTTATTTTCTATCGGTTCAAAAAATTCTTTCACATTTAAAAATCTTTCAGCTCACTTCTTCAATCCACCCCACATTTGCGTTGTGCTTCTAAACTGGGCTCACTCAAGAAGCCTTTGGCCTAAATGTTTACATAATCTGTTTAGATAGCGATGCATCTACGTAGGAGTCGCTGTATATCAAAATGCTGCACATGAATTCTTATCTTATCATTCTTTATTTGTGTGTATGTGTGAGTCGTGTGCTTTTACAATGAATAGCCACACATGTTTGTAGGCAGGTTCTTTATCAAGTCGAATAAACATTCAGAAACATTCAGTAGTAAATATGCAGAAGCTGATAAAGTTTCAAGTAGTAAGGCACCTGAACTTTGCTGAAGCTTCAAGATGCTTGTCAAGAAGACGCCAGCAAACGTATTTATTTGAACAGATGACCCAACTTTCGTTGTTGAAAGATGCGAAATCAAAGGAAAAGATGGAGAAGTCCCTCGAGGTTTAAGTTTATCTTTCACAAATGAAAATGAGAAGAAGATTTAATCCACAAGAGATTTTTGTAGAAGCTTGTCTTTCCTAAATATAAACCTCGAGAGATGCAAAGAAAAGAAGCCTCGCGAGAACGTTAAAGGGAATAGACACAGCTATATCTCGTAACTAGGCCAGAAAAACGCCCACAAATCCCTTGTCTCTTTAGCCACACAATGAAACTGGATGCATCTAAGTTGCTGAGTACAACAGATTTTATTTTTGACCTGGCCCGGGGGCCAGCTTTTAACTATGTCGATTCCCTTTAAGGTGAATCAACGGAGTTAGAATTTTTGATTAGCAAGGGAGCTTGGGCTGTCTAAATATAGCCTATTCTCTCCAATAACAATATGACAATTATTGGCGCTTGGCCTTCAAATGCGTTCGAGTGCGTGGAATAGTTCCCAAGGAAACATAGAATTTGGTAGCCATTGCCTAGGCCATGTTCTGTTGCAAATTGAACCTCCTTTTCCACCCTGGGCAATACGCTTGCGCCGAAATCACCCTTGACCTTGCTCAGGTAAAATATCCTGAATTAGCAGTTTTCCCAACTTTAACTAACTTCTCAATTAATTTAAGATTCTAATGACGTTCTTCATTAGTCAGCCCATTTAATTTTTGAAATGTGAAACTCTGTTTAGTTTTCTTTATCGAATAGAAAAAGCCACAATTTCCCTGTTGGGACTCCAGTGACCCGTGCTTTTATTCGGGGGCATTTGTATTTGATAAACTCTATTCTTTTGATAACGAAACGCATTAGTGGTCAAACTCTCTAAGAAACCTGATCATGGAATCAAATATTCGCGTCATCAGAATGGCCCACGTATTAAATGATTTTTAATCATTTCGGAACCAACCTTTACAATGCGGAATACCACTTTTCGTCACTTTTTCTTTGTAAGGAAATTCGTTGTTATCGATAGTATTTGAAACATTCGCGTGACCTCGTATGTGACTCGTGATAAAAGTTTGTTTTGTTTGACGAAATTTTACACGATATTCTTTCGTCATTCACTGCTGAACAGAATACGTAGGAAATTTACCAGAATAAATAGTTCCTACAAGAAAACTGCGTAAATAGCGGATTATGTTTAGTATAAAATTCTTATCTGATACTGGTCGCAAAAAATTTTCAAATATTTTCGGAAAGAGATAAAAAGACACTAAATACAGCTCTCTACTTTGAAAGAAAATCAAACCATTCCAAGTGTGACGTTTTGCTTTAAAATGAAGATGAAGTGTAGAGTCTCAGCTTTTTAATCACTTTCTATCGGCATTTTTTGTTCCAAATCCATATATTCCTTAATTTTTACCAAGTTCTCTAGCCAACCTAGGCCTTACAACATTTGTCATATGTTTCATAAACTCCAGGGTATCTTGCAGTCTGAAAAGTCTTAGTGTCTTGGTTATTGACAGAATACCCCCGTCCTTTTTGGACTGAATATGCTCTTCAACGAAAGTAGCTGTCCTGTATATTTTAGTTGTTCACATGGTACAGCTTTAGACTGTCTCAATAGACTGATGCCTTTTCGTCCCTTGTTTCCCTGCGTTCCTTGGTCAAAAGGGACTAATAACATTACTCTTAAATAGTGGGCCCACTTTAGGCCCGCGTAGGGTGGTTCCGTATTCACCAATCAAATCGCTAGAATTCAGTTTTTAACCAATCATTCAGAATGTTGTTGTTGTTGCTCTTAAAGAACGGTTGAAGGAGCCTGGAGTTCTCGCAGCTTCGATGGATCTATTTTGCTTCTACAGAGGAAGATTACTGCCTGAAACGTATGCATTATGCGCTTTGTAGGTCAACACAACATCATTCTTTGTACTAAAACTTCGCTTTTCAATGTTCGAGCTCTTTAAACCAGATTTTGAAGCGATTTTGTTGAGTGTACGAGAACTCCCACCTTTTTAGGCCATTTTGAAATAGTGGGCCCATTATATAAGCGTAATATTATGAGCCCGGGGGGGTAACTTGAGTTTCCAAGATACGGGGTTGTGCCATTCAAATCGTAAAAGTACCACCCATAAATCTGGAGAAATTTCTCAAAAGTATACCCATAAATCTGGAGAAATTTCTCAAAAGTATACCCATAAATCTGGAGAGTTTTTTGAAAACCATACCCATAAATCCGGAAAATGCAAAAATTGTTGAAACCATACCCATAAATCCGGAATCTATCATGAAAAAGGTACCCTAAAAAATGGCACAACCCCGTACCATGGACAAGTTAAGTTACCCCCCCCCCCGGGATTATGAGTCCCTATTGACCAAGAGATATCAGCAAATCAAAGAACGCAGGGAAACAAGGGACGAAAAGGCATAAGTCTACTGTCTCAATAGGCTTTACGAAGCGCCATCATAGAAGCAAAAGTGGGCCTCGCAAAATACACCGCTGATGGAGCCCTAAGCCTTTCTATGCCTTTCTCAAGATCTTAGTCCTTCTTTAAACACCCCGTCTTATTCATATTGTGAAGACTGAATTTTTCATATTTTAGGCTCAACTCGGGATATTGGTGTATCATTTACGAAGCTTGTGATGCGACATAAAAGTATTGAGCATAAACTGAGAACCTATATTGGGTAAGGCGTTTTTTATCAAGAATTTTCAATTCATATTTAGCCCTGTCATGATCCGAAGACAAATTTTCCATGTTGAAATTTGCATAGACATTTGGGATACTTCAACAAGGCACACAGTCAGCCCCTAGGCTTTTTACATTGCGTTTAGGCTTATCTATCCGAGCATGATTTCAGAAAGCGCTTTCCTACATCCCAGCAAGTTTGGTGCTTGATAAATTCCAGACATATCGTCCTAATCTTTCATATGAATTATTCACTATATTTTCTAAGGGCTTCTCTTGATGAATGGTTTTAATCCCCTTTCTTGTGGAATCAAGTTCGCCCCAGACCAAACATCGCCCTACTGGACTCAAGGTCGTCCTACTGGATTCAAAGTTGCCCTACTGGATTATCAGAAAGGATCAGCTGCTCTCTTTCGTTGTTTTGGTTTTAAAGATCAAAGCGAACACGTTATTTTAATTATTACTCACATTCGTGTAGGGTTTATCTGCAAATAATCTTTTTCCCCAGCTCTTGTATACACGGGGGTTGTTCTTTTCTCTCAAAGGTTGGGGTAAGGGGATATTTTGCTCCCAAAAAGGTGTCACCTTTGTATCTCCTTTGTATTAGGTGTTATGCCATCAATATGCCTTGACATAGGAATCTGTGGGATGGAATTGTCGAAAGCTTAAAATAATGTAGCGATTCTTTTCAATCTTGCGTGACAGACGATTTCGCTAATAAAGATGGCGGAGAGGAACCTTCTACCAAGACGCATCGCGTTTTGACTACAAATCTTTAAAATTCGATCAAAGAACGTAATGAGTCATGGTAAAAAGCTCCTTTCCGCCATCTTTAGCGTAATCATAAATTTGAATCAAAAATTCAATCAATTTGTCTTTCACTCCATAGACGTAGGAACTGGGGGGACACTGGGAACACGTGCCCCCCCAAGATTTTGCAATAAACGAAGAAGTGCCCTTTTTACTTTTAGAAATGGCCCCTTTTTTTGAGGAAAAAGGTGCCCGCGAAGAGTCGTGCCCCCTCAAGTTTGAGATGCTTCCTACGTCCCCGTTTCACTCCATTGTTGATACATTCATTCTTCTACCCTCGTTTACCATAGAGTTCAGGAATAGCCCCCGTGGTTTATCTGGTTCCTTCGTATTAATTTCTTTGACCATAAATATTATTTATTACAAAAACAAGACCAAAATCGTTGATATATTTCAATTGCATGTTGAATTAAACCACATTAAAGAACATTCGAGACGAAATATGTTGTTGAACTTTCCGAAATTTCAGCTGCTCTTTATCATACTCCGTAGCAGCCTATCTGATCATTATTTCGTACCGTAATTGCCAAAATGGAGCCCTGAGGGTTGCAGGTCAGCCTGGTAAACCTTTGATTGAAAGGTGTGTTGCAGGCAGCTGGAGGAATAAGCGACACGATTTAGTGGTAGTGAAAAATAGCTGCTATATCATTTAAACATAACGTTAAGGTGGCATCAGAGCACAAGAAAAGTCGGGTCGAGACTGCCAAAATTGGACTTGACACAGCCCAAGGGGAGACTTCTATTGGTATATGACGGGGGGGGGGGAGGGGGTCAGACACAGCATATTTTGGAAAAACCCAAAAATATACTAAATTTAGGACATCTTAAGATCCCAAAAGTATACTCATTGCTGCATTTTTTGCAACTGCGCTGCGATGTTTTGGTGAAAACACTCGCGTTTTCAAATTTTCTCATCAGCAACCCCAAAAATATACTGATTATGCACCAAATAGCGTACCCAAAAGTATACTAGACAACGTTTCGCAAACCCAAAAAGTGTCTCACCCCCCCCCCCCCCTGTCACCTACTAATAGGGAGTGCCCCCCTAGATGATGCAACTGGCAGCAAAATGCGTGTCTACTTTCATCCCAAAAAGATCTAACGTGCACAGAACATTAGGCATGGTTTTAAGACCACTGAAAACCATTATTTGCAACGACAACATAAGAAACCAGACCCATCCAAATGAAAGAATGAAATCACTCCCACCTTTGAAACTCTTGGACTGTCATGGATTCTTTCGACCAATTGATATAGGCCGTTCACAAATTAAGATGGTATTCCTGCCTAAGAATTCTTAAGAATAATTTTAGTAACAGTTCCACAGTCAGGGCTCAGATCTTTGAAATCTTCAAAAAGATGGGTTTAAAATTGTATCACTTTTTTCTCTGAACTGAATTACTTGACAGTTGGGTAATTTGCAGTAAATCTGTCGTGGCAATTTTTTCGTATCTTGATTTTTTTCAAAATGGCAGCATTTTGATTATTTTTGCAAAAATTCAGCGAGACTCTTGAAAACCTTAAAATCATTGTAAATCTTAGATTACTTGAGGAAAATTAATACAATCATCTAGAAAACAATAGTTTATGAAGGACTACAATATGGTGGCAAGCAGAAATCTTTAGATCTTCTGGTTTCGGATCCCGGGGGGGGGGGGGGGTACTCCCATACTTATTGACTTGACGGGATGTGCCGCTCAACAGGGTGTCCCTTTACGGTAAAAATTATGCGATAGGGTATTACAATTGATGAGAAAATTATGCGACAGGGTATCATGTGGAAGTACACCTTTTAGAGTAATCTTGAAACAATGGATTTTGGCAAAATTTTTATGCCACAGGGTATACTTTTGGCCCATTTTTTATGCGACAGGGTGCAGGGTGGGGAGAGACTTGCCACACACCCCCATCACTTCCCTAGTCAAGTACCCCTCCCCCGGGTTTCGGATTTAGAAGTTTGATGACGTCAGAGCCTCAAACTTTGTAAGTGCGGCCATTTTGAAAGTAATCAAGATATCAAATTAAATATTGCGACGGCAGATTTGAAGCAAATTGCTCAAAGTTCCTTCCAAGCACATTAATTCAGAAAAACATGTAATCGAATTATATACCCATCATTTTAAAGACTTGAGCCCTATGTTATTCTTATCATAACATCCTGCAAGATAGAAGTATTCCTTCAAACCTGGCTCGACAGGAACATAGAAAGGAAAATGTGAAGGATCAGAAAAATGGTGAACAGAATGAAAAATGGTGAGTGAAAAATGGTGAACAGAATGTAGAAAGTGTGATCACAGGTTTCCTGTCCTTTTGTCAACGTAGGAAAGAACAGTCCAATTGGTTACGATAAAATTTTGTATATATTTGAAATTTGAAGATCAAGTTCAAAGCCTTTAGGGTGTTGATTTGTTAAATGACTATCAAATGCAAGCTGCAAAACAGGGAGAGTTTTGACTCGTTGAGTAGAGGTCTAATCATTTCGTTTTCATTTTAGGATCTTAACTGACAGTTTCATTGGACCGTTACAAGAGAAACTTGAAGAATGGAAGAAAACAGCAAGTCAGTTGGAGAAAGATCACTCGAAAGGTAAATATTTCTACAATTCAACCGATTTCTTTTCAGAACTTAGCTTAGTGGTACAGAAATTGAAAACTGGACTGGTTAGTGGTTGCCTGCAGAAAGTTATCAGATGACGTTTAAAAGAAGAGAACTGGGAATAAGCTTGTCCTCTAAAGAGCATACGAATGGAAAAATTTCTAAAGACTTTCAAAGTATTTTTATTGCAAATAGTCAACAAATTTCTTGTTGATCTTCCATGCCCGTTGCTTTGTAATGTTTGTCCTATTTGTCCAAAGTACTACGATATAGCCAACTGTATAACTTTGAATATTTTACACTTGATAAAAAACAATGTTAGGAAGTAAATATTAGTAAAGTACAGATAGCACTCGCGTATAAGAACCAAGTGGGTTAAGAGCCTGCAAGCTGTAATTTTCAAATTAGACCCCCAATTTATTAGAACTCGTTGTATAATCCATAATAAGAGAGCCCAGCCTGACTTGCAAAATTGTAAGTTCTTTTTCGCGGCTGTCTAGTGTACGCAATTGTAGCGCAAGTGGACGGACTGTATTGAAATATGACAACGTGTGATAAATTTTCTCTTTCAGATTTTAAGAGATCTAAAAATGAGACGAAGAAGTGCTTAGCTGAAGTCGTGAAATTGAGAAAGAAGGTCGTCAAAAAAGGTGATTATTATCATCAATCTGTTGTTTTCATATATAATCTCCACTTAATCATTGCGCCAATCTTTGAATACATGTATTCTTTTATAAGATTTAAGGAATTTGAACAAGCACTGAAAAGCATAGCGGTCGATTCTTTGGAAGACTTTGAAGTTAAATATGTAAAGTGTTATTGCCCCATGCTTTCAACTAAAGTTTGATACTAAAATTTTCGAATAATGGAGCAAAATGGAAAATTTGAGATGAGATTGAGATCTTTCAACTAAAAAGATGTAAGGGAACATTCAGGCATTTGCCATAATTCCAGAAAGGACATTTTTGACATCTTTAAGCCTACTTTCCACTAGGCGGAAAATTCCTCTCGCAAAAATCTTCCTTTGTTTGCAAGCATGATTCCGCTCGAAAGTTGAATGGGTTTCTACTTTGGAGCGACGTCGCTTTTCTGCAAGCCAATCAGATGGCTGGAAAAGGTCGCTGCGAGCGGAATATTCCAGCGAATGGAAATCAGGCCTTATGAAAGGATGTACTAGAGCAGTTATCGGAAGCTTTGACAAAAATTAAAAGCACCATAAATTGTGAACTGATTGAGGAAAGTCAAAGTGAACTGACCAATCAAGCAGTGTTCAGGTTTTGAAGATCCGGTTGATGGTAGCAAGCAGACGTCGGTAGTTTTTATGGTTTACGATTTGGCAATTTGATGACGTCGTTACTTCAAAACAAGCGTAATTTCATAATTGTTGTAATTTTGAAAACAGCGATGATATTCAAAATCCTCTTTCTGGAAATATGGTGAACGGCCAAATGTTCTCTTCGATCCATTGAGTTAAAATGATTAGGCCCAGGGGGGGGGGTTACTCCCATACTTGACTTGACGGGATGTGCCGCTCAACAGGGTGTCCTTTTACGGTAAAAATTATGCGACAGGGTGTCCTTTTCTGATAAAAATTATGCGACAGGGTATTACAATTGATAAGAAAATTATGCGACAGGGTTTCATGTGGAAGGAAATTTTTTAGATTTCTTTTGAAACAATGGATTTTGGCAACATTTTTATGCGACAGGGTATACTTTTGGGCCATTTTTTATGCGACAGGGTACAGGGTGTGGAGAGCTTTGCCACACACCCCGTCACTTCCCTAGTCAAGTACCCCCCGGGGGATTAGGCAATAACATTCAATTTTAATGTTTTGCAAAGATTCGAGCCTTATTGTAACTGAATTTTCTTAAAACATGATAAGGACTTCATTGATTATAATAACTAGTTTCTTGAATAATTTTGTCCCCAGCACTGGAGTTTCTAAATTTTGTAGCCATTTGAGAGTTAAATGTCTTAACAGCAGTTTTTTATTAAATATTTAGGTTTATTGAATTAATGTTTGTTAATCTCTATAATATGAATGATATAAACCTCTTCAAAGTAGACAAATATAAAGAAAGGATTTCCTGCTTTCCATCAGGGTGGGAGTTCTGCTAAGAAGAATAAAAACTGATTTCAATCAAACGGCAAATTGATTTAATTCGGAAGTTGATTTTGTATATCTGGTACTAGATTTAGGCCCTACAGTTCACTCCTTTTATGCTGCCGTTTATAGATAGCTCTGTATTTGTCCAATTTCCATTATTTCATATAACACAATTACGTTTTAGATTCTGGAAACCGTCTTAATGTTCTTTAACTTTCTATAGTAATACTCTTATTGATTTTGTGGTAGACTAATACGTTTATGATACTTTGCCTGGAGGGAAGTTTGTAACTAAAGAGTGCCAGAAGCAGAAATAAAGCTGGGCTTGACAATAAATAAAGAGATGTTTTATTATATCATGTGTTTTACTAAGGCTGGAGATTTCAAGGTTTATCCTCTGTCTGTAGTGAAGTATTTGCCTTTGCAGGCACGCCCAAACTGGGATTACAAGTGTCTTGAAAAACTGATTTATTTCCCATCAAGATTTTTCCATTTATTTTGCTAAACAAGCTTGCCTGTTAGTTTGTGGATGGTTTGAGATAAAAGCTGTGTAGAATTTTTTTGTTTGACTCGTAAAATTGTTTGTTTTAAAAATTACAAAGCTATCAGTTACCTCCTTTTCGTTGTGATTTGACTTTGTGAATAAGTCCCCTCTCTAATATCCCCCTCTCGTTTGAGCTCCCTCCTTGGGAGTCTCTAAAATTGAAAAATCCCCATAGGAGCTTAGTGTTCCTTGGCTCTTCTGAAAAAGATTGGCTAGAAATTGTTTTGGAATATTTGTAGGAAGACAAGAATACACCTTTTCAACTAAGCATCCTCGTTTCGGAATTTTCCAGAACTTCTTCAGCTTGTGCATAAAATTTCTTATCCCAGATTCACATTCAGCACCCAAATTTTAGCCTAACTGCAAATTTTCATAATATTAGTGCTAGCAAAATTAATCTTATGAGGATAACAAAGTTGAGAATTTATAAGGGAGTTGACCGTGCATAATGACTAAGGGTGTAAAGTTACACCCTGAGGGATTTTCACAGTCAAAAATTCTCAAATTAATTATTGCCATAAAATCAAAACCACAAACTCTGGGAAAACATAAAGTTGCCATGAGACTAAACTTGGGGTGCTGAACCCAAATTCGTGATCAGAAATTTCGTATAAAGAAATACTTAAAAATTGCTAAAACGAGGCCGTTTATTGAAAAAGTGTATTGATTTTGGTAAGTGGATTGAAAATTGACTTGCGAATTGGAGAATTTAGAAGCTTTCCTCCACCTGGCCGGTTTCATTTTCTCGAGCTTTTCCTGTCAGAAAGGAAAACTCTTCTTGTTACTTTAAATGATATTGTCACTTGGTTTATCAGAATGACATACTGTTTAGATGATTCTTCTGCAGGTCGACATGAATATTCAGGACAGTACAAAGAGGCCTGGAAGGTGAGTCAAAAATTCGTATTACTAATTTACAAAATTATGTTTGATTACTGTTCAGGTCCACGTGGCAACTGTTTGTTGCAAGCTGCCAAATTTACTGGTTGTTAAATTTGGTGAAATAATAATAGTAGCTAATGTTTAAAGTTGGTAGCCTGTACTAACCGAGCCAAAGTTCAATTTTTTACAACAGGGCCCACTAGATGAGTGACAAGGTAGTTTCTCGAACGATTTTTGCACGGTTACCAGGGATTTGAATGCTCACTGAACACAGCCCAATTTCCCAACTGCTTGCTGTATGCGTCAGAGCCTCCATGCGCATGTGACGTTTATGGCTGTGTTTTCATAGCACTGTCGGAAGATTCCTTAACTTACATGACATCAAGCAACATGACAATGCAAGCAAGAACTGATTTTGTAAAACAAAAGGATTCAAGTCTGATCAAGCCAAAGCGATTTGGTAGCCTGAAGAATTGATTTCGCACCTTCTGCGCAGCCAACCATAATGCTTTGCTTTCACATTTTATTTTGATTTGATCGAGTGCATTCAGAGGTGTTAAATCATTTCTTCAAAAAGCCTAATCGCAATGTCTGTTTAGAAAGCTGAATCATTCGTGTCGCAAAATTTGCCCTTGCTGATGGAAGGGTGTATGGCGGCTGCATTAATAAACAGAGAATGTTCAAAGTTAGGATTATTGCCACGTTTTTCATTGTGAGATTGAAAATCCTCACCATGATCTGAAAACCACACTTAAAGGCTCTTATTCAACCAGAATGCCTTGCACGTGTCGCCTCTTGGCTGGCCTTTGCTGTCACCATTTTCATGGGCCATGAAAATGGCGACAACAAAGGCCAACTAAGAGATGACACCAGCAAAGCATGTTGGTTGAATAAGAGCCTTTAAGTGATAGCTCTATTCCTAGTGAGAATGCACGCAGTATTTCGCGTTATTTTTGAAGGCCTAGGGGATGTAGATTAATGGTCCTTATCTTTTAAGTAGCGCCTTAAGCATGAATATGATTTATTATGGTAGGTGTATGGTATCTAATCATCCATCACAACAAAAAGGATCACTGTAATCGCTAGCTATCAATAATCAGTCTATTTCAATACGTTTTGTTTTTAAGAATGCCTTGAGGGCCAAGATGGTGAAGGTTAAGGTTAAGGTGATATTGCGTTCTTCTGCGCCAAGCGCTGGAATCGCAGAAGGAGTAGATCTAATTGAGTGCGCGATACCATGTCATGACGCTCAGATGATGGCTTGTTCTGGGCTTGAACCCTGTGAGTGCGCGATACCAAGTCATGACGCTCAGATGATGGCTTGTACTGGGTTTGAACCCTGTGAGTGCGCGATACCATGTCATGACGCTCAGATGATGGCTTGTACTGGGCTTGAACCCTGTTCGCCTGACTTTTCTGGCTGCAAAGGATTGCCAGCCGAAACACCTTCCTTTCAATTGAACCAATGGAGCAATTGAATGTAAAGTCTAAAGAGCCAGGAATTCTGAAAAAGTTGTTGATAGAATGATATGTTTTATTAAACAAAGCATCTTCGTCTTCGACTATGAAAGTTAGGGCAGCGTCAGAAGATAGAATGTTTTGTTGAATATTCTCGTCTGACACTGGTCACAGGGAACTTTCAGATCACATTCAAAAGAGAAACAGCAAGAATGCTGTTTGATTTAGCTGAATGCATAGAAGTACCTGGAGGACCCAGATTATTTTCACATGAGTTTTGAACGCTTCAAGACTTTGTAACACGTGCTGTAAACAAATAACTGGGCCTGCTCACAACTACGGAACTAGCTTAGTAATTTCTTAGAGCAAAACTGCCTGTGGGCCTAGTGCCTTGCCTACATTGTCTTTAAATCCCACAATCTGAATTAAATTCCATGAATCTCCTTACAGACGTACATTTTTTAAATTTGAGCTACTTTTGGTCAGGAGATGTCCCCAACAATTTATACTTTTTATTAAAGTAATTAACCTTTAACTGTACCAACCGTTACGTTTTTCAAGAATGATTCAATTCTTCAGTACAATATTTAAATCTTCAACTCTTCTTCGATATATAATGTTATGCTATGTCCAGATGCTGATATGTGGAATTATAACCTGGAATCCTTTGTTTCCCTGTGTTCATTGACTTGACGAAGTAGCTTCGGTCAACCTGTTGAGTAAGGTTTACCACAGGGATACAAGGGACTAAGGTAGTCAGCCTTTGTATCTGGAGCCTATGCCTTTGTTCGGATATTTAGCAGTTTCAGTGAAGCCAATTTTATAGGTTCCTCGTCACCCTGTGTTTCTTCATTCGAATGTCATTTCGCTCCAGTTTTCGTAGAGAGAAATTTCTCTGGATACTTGATTTCTCATCAAAGAGCTTACATTGCTTATCTTTGTACTATTGCGCTACACGCACAAGAAGATTTCTGTTTACAGTTTATTAGAATGACTAATGACGATGAATCTATTCGTCATAGGCTGCGAACATCAACATTACCGCTATGGAGGATCAAGAAAGACTTTACCTGCGCAAGTTGATGGTGGAGGAGCGATCACGTGCCATATTCTTCTTTAATTGTTATCGGCCTGTCGTTGAACAAGAATTGTCTCTAATTGGGGAAATCGAGAATTTGCAGACGATTCTAGAAGACACTGTCAAACAATGCGTGAGTCCTTCAAATTTGCCATTGATTGCGGAGGATTCAATTACCAATTACAAGGCGCAAGAAAGAGCTGCGTTACCTAAAACGGAAAAATCGGTAAGGATCTTTTGATTTTGTGTTGTTTGTCATCCACATTTATGCCAAGTTTACACTGTACCGGCATTTGTGATCCGTTACAAAGTTGCCACGGTTCAAGAGTGTTTACATCGCTTCAGTAGACAGTTTTAGGCCCCGTTTACACGATACAGTTTCATTTCTTATCGGATTGGTTTCATACCAGATTGGTCTTGTGTTTACACGAGACCGTTTTCAGTTCATATCGGATTGGCGTCCTGTTTATATGAGAACGCAAGACACGTGAAAGAAAAACGACGCAAAGAACACTACACTCTGTCTCAGAATAGATATCAGGTGAAAAATGTCCGTGAATGGTAACAGACAGGATGTTTCCTGCAGTTATGAGTAAGGCTGATCTACTAAATTTTTGCCATGAAAATGGTGACAAACAAAGGCCAACCAAGAAATGAGACATGCAAGGAATGCTGGATGGAACAGACCCTTTAATCGGAGTTATCCAGTGGTCTTCAGAGCAGAATGCAAACACTTAATTTGGTTTTTTAGATGCTTTATTGAAAGTTATTGTACGGCACATTTCTGGACTGTTGTCTAGTCTACGGCATCGCTTGTATGTTTCTTTTTATCATTTTCGAAATTTTTATGCCTAGACCAGCCCTGCGTTGGCACTAAGTTTTAGGCTTAAATTCAGCACTCCTGCAGCCAACCACTGCTTAAGTTTCGTTTTGGTCTCCTTATTTCAGAGCCCACCACCAAGTCCCACACTGGAAAGTGCCAGAGAGCGTGCATTCACAAGTATCCCAAAAGGAAACCAAAATCTGCATCGAAGCAACACAATTGCTGGACCACCGACCTCAGGATACAGCACTCTCAGAAAGAAAGGATCTGGGGGTCCTGCTCCCAAACCTATTGGTATTCCGAATCCCGCAAAATCGCCATCAAGAAGTATCAGCAGTACTGAAGTCCCGTACGATGATACACGTGATTCTTTGAATTCCTCATCCGGGAATGTTTCAAATTTCTCCTCCATGTCGTCATTAAGCACAGCTTCCGGAGATCAATTAGCATCAGATGCTAATCAAGGGAATCAAGTAACACCGACGTTTGGAGATGAAATGAGGGAACAAGTAGCTTATTATACACAGCATGATGCGAAAGCCATGATGTTAGGTGAGATAAATGTGTTTGACTTTTTCTCTTATTTTGGATACGAAGTGTTGACACTATAGTTTTGACACATCATTTTTCAGCTTCGTTGTTGGCAAATTGACGTTGGGGCTCATAGTCATACCCAATATGTCATGTTGTTTGTCTTTGGTATTCATTTAATTTTTATTCTAAATTCACAAAATCCTTTTAGCAATAGAAAGTAACAAAAGAAAAAACCTAATTACAATAATACATTATAATATATACATATTTACAGTGTATCTATCTAAAACCTATTTTGAAGCAGCTGCTCTTCCAGGGAGTCGTGTTTTTGTTTTCTTTCAGCTCTTGAAATAGCATTCTATTTCGTCATCGGCTCCCTCGCTACGGAGGAGTACGAGAGAGCGCAGCAGTTCATGCAAACCAGTTGTGTGGTGCGTTTATGCGAAGCCAGTCACGAATTTTTGCAGCTCGTTTGGAAAGTCTTCGATCTCTTCCTGCTTCTTTGTGTGTAGATATGAAGATCCCTGATAGATATGCTTGAAGCGAATTTCAGCATCAACCGGTGAAAAGTCAGTTCTCTCTGCATACTCGAACCAGGGGGGGGGGGTTTGGAATTTATTTAGTTTTTTAAAATGTATATCTAATTTTCGTCATTTGGCTTTTCTATTTAATTTAGTATTTTATATTCGAATTAGATTAGTTTCTTTTTATTTTGTAATTAGAAACTAGAATGTTATTTTCGAATTAAAATAAGATCACACACACACACACACGCTCAACAAAATTGGTATTTGGCATAGTTGCTTTTTGAATCTACTAAGTGTAGGGAGCTCTCTGATGTCAATGGGAATATCGTTCCAAGCTTTCAGTGCCGAGTAATGAAAGCCTTTCTTGACGTATTTAAGATTGCTTCTTCTCTTTCTCTAAACGATCAATCGAATTTGCATATCTTGTGAATGAAATAAATCTTTACTGCACATTCGTTTGTGAGCCCTTTTTAGGGGATTCCACAAGGCAAACAACTTAGCTTGCTCATATCCCCAAAAATCTCATCGATTCACAGGATACATGCACGAATTTTGCAAAATTTTGCACAATATCGATCTTTTCTTCCATTGCATTTGTGCCAAAGACAAAATGTGTATGTGCATGTGATGAGTGCCCCCTATGAGTGCTATTCAACAGGCTTAAAGGGACAGTTGCATGAAAAGGTAAAGGAACATAACGCGAGACAAGCCAATGTCATCATTTCAATGAAAAATTCCTCGATTAATTTGACGGAAACAAAGGAAGCTGCTATCTTCCAACAGCATTTGGATGCTTAGCCTAAGCAACCATACTCTCAAATCTGCCTCCATCTCAGCCATCACTGTAGCTATAAAACTCTTGAGTGTTGGAACGAACTCTTTGGTACTTTTTTACCTACAAAGAATCTTTATTTTGTTAAGTTATCTTACAGGCAACACAGGATAAACCAATCAAGATATGCAAATTTGTGAGAAATATGCCAGAACGGTGCAATTGCCCTCTTAAACTTTTCTGCAGCTTAAGTGGTCTGGAACACAGGCTACAGCTTGGCAGCTTTGATTAAAATGTATTGCTTTGATCGCTTTCATAGGATCGAATGGCATGCAGAATATGAGCACACCTACACAAGCGACAAGAACCTCATGGTCAAGTTTAGAAACTTCCGACTCATCAGGAATCGGGTCGCACATTTCACTTAATTCACAAGGTCGTCAACAACACGGTTACGACAAAAGCAATGGATACCATAGTGACGGGCAGTATGAAAATGAAGGCTATCCTGAGTATGATTTCGAAGAAGATATCAACGCTCAGATGGCCAACCTCAATTCAGGAACCGTCCAAATGCCCCATCCTGCACCACAACAACAACTACATCAACAACCACAAGGACAACCGTTTCGACGAAATACAGACGTTACTTCGAGTCTTCGTGGCACACGTGCGTCTGGTGCTCCTTTTAGACGCTCAAACAGTCTCACAGAAGGAGAAGGTCTCGCTCCCACCAATGACTACCGAATGACTATGCCTCGACGTCCATCAAATACAGTATACGCAAAACATCCTCCAAGTGGTGCTAAACCAACAGCTTTCCAGATATTTGCAGGAGCACAAACGCCTGCTCAGTTGAGGTCACGATTAAGCCCGACTGGTTCACCTGTGAAAGCTGTGCACCCGCCGGCACCAGCAAGGAAGGTATCCTCGCCACCGAACCTTATGAGCAGTGGAAAGCCGCCAGTCTACCCACCTGGAGTGTACCCATCAGGCTCTGTCACTACTGCTGGGAATGCTGGGACTTATACGAGCAATAACTCGACTGGGGTTTACGCTACTGCAAATGCTGGTAGTGTAAACAATGCGCTTGTCAGTGATTATGCTACGAGAAACGCAGCGATGCAGAATTACCAAGCAACTAATCCCAGCTATGCAGATGTCAACAAAAGGAGAAACCAGGGGAGCGAAGACTACGCTACAAGAAATGCTGCCATGCAAAATTACCCGCCTTCAAGCCCTGAATATGCTGTGCCAATCATTCAGACTCAGTCAAAATCGCCTGATCTTTTCCCACCGCCGCCGCAATCTTTAGATATACAGCAACAACAACCATATCAAGGAAATCATCAACAGCAACAACAACCTGTATCGCATTACCAGGCAACGAGCCAGCAACGTTACCAACAACCACCAGTAGGCCAGACTGTTCAACCATCAAGCGAACAGTACAAAGGCCAGTACGCTCAGAGTCAGTATGCCCATGGCCACTATGGACAGGGCCAGTATGCGCAGAGTCAAGCGCAGCCAAGCGAGTATGTGGGACAACAACGGCAACAGCATTATCAGGGACAGCAGCAACAACAAAATCATGAAGTCCAACAACAACAACAACAACAACATCAATATGCCAGTCAACAACAACAACAACAAAATCACCCTGCCAACCAACAGCAGCAACAACCCTATCAACCGCAGCAACAATACTCCCCTGCAAAGCAATACCAACAATCGCAATATGGCTACCCACAAAAGTACCCCTGGACTGGACAGATGGAAGATCGGCGAAACAGCCATTCTGCAGATGATGACATGCCGATTGCCAACCCCGGTTCCTTCTTGGATCAATTGCAGCAGAAAAGGACGCTGGTTAGGAGCAGAACGATGTCAACGAGCTCGAATCGATCGAGTTCATTTGGAAATTAGAATTAGCAGGTAAATTTGCTTGACAATTATATTGAAATATGTCTGTACTCTTCTTCTACGTTTAAAGAGTACAGTTTTATCAGCTAAGTAATGTAGATTAACGTTGATTAATCAGTTAGGATGCCGAGGGCATAGGTTCCAAATTTTTAAATCTGTGTAGGACGGTGGAAGGAATTCCATGACCTATTTCTTTTAGGTGAATGGCTTGACAGGTTTTTAGCCTCGTTTCTGTAATTCTACCTTTGGACCTTTCAGAAATTTTGAGTATTTGTCTGAAGTTCTGAAGTGCAATCTGTTTCATATTTTAGCTCGGAGTGAAAGAGGTTTGCTTAACACCAATACTTGCTCCGTGGTCTATCAGTAGACTGATGCCTTTTCGTCCCTTGTTTCCCTGCGTTCATTGGTCAAGAGGGACTAATACATTGCTCTTAAATAATGAACCCACTTTAGGCCCGCGTAGGGTGGTTCCGTATTCACCAATCAAATCGCTAGAATTCAGTTTTTAACCAATCAGGGGCCGTTATTCAGAATGTTGTTGTTGTTGCTCTTAAAGAACGGTTCAAGAAGCCTGGAGTTCTCACAGCTTCGATGGATCTATTTTGCTTCTACAGAGGAAGATTACTGTCTGAAAGGTATGCATTTTGCGTTTCGTACGTCAAGACAACATCATTCTTTGTACTAAAAGTTTCCTTTTCAATGTTCGAGCTCTTTAAACCAGATTTTGAAGCGATTTTGTTGAGTGTACGAGAACTCCCACCTGTTTAGGCCATTTTGAAAAAGGTGGTCCATTATGTAAGCGTATTATTATGAGTCCCTGTTGACCAAGTGATATCAGCAAATCAAAGAACGCAGGGAAACAAGGGACGAAAAGGCATAACTCTAGTCTATCAGCACTAAGGAATATAATTACTTCTGTGGAGCGTAAACCACGAAGAAGACGCTGTGAAGGAGAAACGATCGCAATCGCTGATGGAGCACGGAATAGACTTGGAGCAAGTCTACTTAATACCATATTTCAGACATCAATAAACTATGGTTTCCTTGAAAGTTGTTTGATCTTTTGTCAAAAGGTTTAGAAATTACGACAATTTAAGCATTTTTCGAAAATTTTCTTTGACTTCTTAAAAAGGAAGAAAAATACTGCAAATCTGGAAAATATGGAAGATTTTGGAAATGTTCAACGGCAGATTTGTTGTAAAATAGCCAAAGTTTCTTTGAAGCCATTCAGTTGAGAAAGGTAGGTCATAGAATTTTACACGCACTATTTTAATGGTTTGAAACCTGTGCTGATGCCGAGAGGCTATATCTAGTATCTAGTTGGTAACTGAATGACTGAAATCTATGTATGTATCATTTCTGTAGATGTTATATAGGCCCCGTTCACACTGTTCCGATTTTGTACAAAGCGGAGAAAAAAACCTCCGTTTTTCTGAAAGTGTTCACACTGATCTGCACAAAAACGCCACAAAAACGGTGGTTTTCCAAAACGCTATCGAAAGTGGATATCCACAAAAACGGAGGTTTTGAAAACGCTCCAATATTCAGCAATGAGCTTCACAGAACTGGAGCAATGTGAACGCACAAAACGGATATCTTTGGCTCCGTATTTGTTATCAGAAGGATCAATGTGAATGTACAAAAACGGATGTTTTTCCTCCGTTTTTGTGCAGAAACGGAGTAATGTGAACGTGTAGCATCTATGCAACAAAAACGGATCATAACAAAAACGGAGCAGTGTGAACGGGGTCATAGTCCTGCACAAATTGCACATCATTCGAATTCACGTTAAACAGAAAAGATTTGGGTCTTGCTTGGAGGTAAAAGTTTACTTGACAAATATACAAATATACTGAATATAAATTAGTAATCTACTTTGTACAAAATTTACAAATTTGGAAATATAGATCAAGTTTTCAACCATTGGCAGCAAGATTCTGGGAGAAGAGATCCCACTTTATTTCCTGCGGTGCAAAAGTCAGGTGACAAGAATTTTTAAACAGGCAATCTCAATATTTCCTGAAGGTTATGGAAACTTTGTTCATTTCAAAGTTCTTATACCCAAATTTTTTTGAACCTTTTGAATTGATCTTGAGTAAACCGTCTTTTACGTATATTAACTACCGGGTGAGCCAGAAAAAAGTTCCCACTTTTGAAAATTCATAGCATCAAGAGTGCATCACGGATTTGAATGATTCAATTTCTAGTTAAAAGCCAAAAGATCGAACTATTTTTGTGCTTATTCTTGCTGTCTCAAGAGCTTTAGAAATATAGGGAAATTCAACTTTAAAAAAATTTCAGGGTTGCAAAGTTACTGAAAAATGGCTTAAGACAGTGAACAAATCATAATGGACTCCTCATATGGATTAATAAAGAAAAAGCAATTGTTCATGGATGGGAGATCTCCACTGTACTTGTATTGCCATGGGACTGAAAATCTTTTTGTATTTGTTTGATAATTGATGTCGTATAACTCTTGAGAGAGGTGAAACGCCCATTGCGTATTGTTCTGTGTAGAGAGAGTCCTTACAATTTGATCGATGTTTTAGGCCATTTTTCAGTCATTTTGCAATCATTAAATTTTTATCCAGTTGGATTTACTGACACTTTTAGTGCCGGTAAAACTGTGAGAAAAATCACAAAAATACATCGATCTTTCGGCTTTTAACTGAAATTTGAATCATTCAAATCTGTGCAATACCCATGGACCTATAATTTTTTAAGAGTTGGAACTTTTTCTGGCTCACCCGGTACATGAAGATTTTTTCGTTATTTAACTCACTTTTGTTGTAGAAAGAATATTCTTTGCATTATGTAGAATTGCAGATAGTAGATTACTGCTTGGTCATTTTGCAACTTCTCCATAACCTATCTCACAGTAAAACTTTGCTTCTTCTTTAATTATTGACACTTATCTATCTTGTGTTCACTAATAATGTCTTTCGTTATCGAGATGACCCCTAAAAATTTAGTAAAGCCTAGAAGATGAAGATTTTTGCTGAGCCTCATGCACGTAGCAAGGTACCAAGTTTCAAGAGGGGTGGGGGACAATGCTATCTTGCATTGGAAATTGCCCATAGTGTTTCTGTTGGTTTCTTTGAAAATTTATCTGAATAGTATCAACAATGCTTAACCCGAAATTTTGATCTTCCCGAATTTTGGCGCTATTTGAAGGCTATTAAGGGTATAGCATACCCCACAAACCTCTCTCCCCCAGTAACTACGCCCCTGCTGAAACTATTTCAGAAACAAAATATCTTGATGTCTTGAATAAAAAACACACCAACTGAGGAGTATTCTGTGCTAATCCCGTTGATTAGGTTAGAGATGCTGGTCGTTCCTTCCTTTGTGGGTTAGCTGATAAAACACCAACGTATAAATTTCCTTAGAAACTGACCTTGGCCATCAGATTTAGGCCCAGCCTGATATAATTTCGGTTATGCAGTTTGCTTTGAGGCGATGCAAAACTGATGTTTAGGTCTACTTTCAGCTGTCATTTCCCGATGGAAAAATTTTGATTCCACTGATGTTTATCTTTTCGACCCACTTTTTATTGTCTCATAAGTCATTTTTTAGTTGCAATTTTTGTCGCTGAAACTTATCGGGTAAATTTTCTTTATCAAAGCTAAGTTTCTCGTTACTGGTACCTTCGATAGTAGCGATCCTGCTTTGTTCTAAGTAGCAGAATAACTGTAACTGAATCCAAATGCAATAAGTTAATTCTTGGAAGTCAAACATTGTTCTCAAGTTTATCTTATGCAGTTTTTGCTGCAATGAGTATGAGACAAAGCTATAACAAAATTCTTACAAAGGTTATATGTTTATAACGAGTGCACAAATACACACAGCAAGGTTATGGGCATTTTAAAGAGAAGATTGTTGATAAATGAATCGCTCTGGGCTGTAGTGGGTTCATTTTTGCCCAAGAATTTAGGCTAGAGACATGCCTTTTACACAAAGGAAAATGGCTGCTTTGAAATGTGATTATTTCTGACCAAATGTAAGACTATTGGCTTACCCCTTTTCACTAAAACTGTCTTTACCGATTGCTTATACCATCACAGGGAAAGGAAAAATGTGTTTTGCTTTTAATCTTTAAAATAGATATTTTCTCAGTGATCTTTTTCCGCCAAAGGAAGGAGGTATGCTTGCCTTTCCACTTCCACTTGATAAGCTCTCTCTCTCCTCTCTCTGTTACGCTCCTCCGTCCGTAGCAGACACTGCACGGTCTACCACAAGCTTCCATACATGTCTGTGCTTTGCAATTTTTTGTGATCATTTATTTCGATTCATTTTGTGTTTTTGTCACTATCTTTGATTACCAGGTTAATCTTAATGTTTTCTAGGTCCTTTTCAATTAGTTTCATCCATGTCACTTTCTGTCCTCCTCTAGGTTTTCTGCATATGTTTTTCGCTTCCTTTAGTGCTTGTTTCTGGAAGTCTCGGGAGATGGCCATACCAATTTAGCCTTCGCCTTTCTACTGCTTTACTCCATGATGTCAGTTTCGTTATTCTATAACGACGATTGTTTGATACCTTGTCTTGCCATTTGATGTTTAGCATTTTTTCCGATCAATCTTCTCTGAAATACGTCAATTGTATTTTCATGTTTCCTTGTGATGGTCCAGAGTTCACAATTATAGAGAATTATACTCTCTCTATGGCTTTTGAATATTCTTATCTTTACTTCCCTTGATGTTTTCTTACTTTCAAAGATGTATTTTAGTTGATTATAGGCATTTGTTGCAAGAATCTTCTGTTGATATCATTCTCACTTGATAAGCAGCCTTTCATGAATAAAGTACCCCCAGGAAATTTGATCGCTACAAAAGAACGTTCCCGTAAGCTTACCAGTACTGGCACTAAGGTAACTTTAATGTATAATACGTGTAACTTGATATTTGTTTTCACTGGTAAAGGGGCACGCTCCAATTTTCGTAGTTTTAACTGCAAATTTCTTGAATTTTGTGTAGTGCTAGCAGTGTTAAATAGCGTACATAGTTGCATTATTATCGAAAATTGAGAAAGCAGTAGGAATTTGGTTTTCTTTTCGTTGCCTTGTGTCCTTTTTTCAAGGAATGAATTGAAATGGGAACCTGGAATAAAATCAGCTATTTTATGTAAATATTAAGCTATTTTGAGGAACTGAAGCTAAGGGTTAGGCTTCTCCATTTCTACTAAATATAAGTCGATTTTTTGAAAGTTTGGTTATCGCTAAAATCAGCTGTTTTTGAAATACATGTTTTTTATTTGAAAAAATAAAGCTATAGGCTTTCCCTGTTCACTAAATTGGGCCGATTTTAAGGATGCCTATTGTAGCCAAGAGATAATGCTTCAGGCTTTGCTTTTTCCGTAAAATAGATCGATTTTCAAAATACCTATTTTTAGCAAAGTATTATCAAGTAAAATACTTATTTTTAGCTTAGCTTTTCGGTAAAGTAGGCCGATTTGAAAATGCCTACCTTAAGTCAAAGAGCAAGGCAACAGGCTTCGTCTTTTCGATAAAATAGGCCGATCTTCAAAATACCTATTTTGATCCAAAATGTAAGGCTATGGGCTTTACCTTTTCAGTAAAATAGCCAATTTTGAAAATAAATATTTTTAGCGAAACGTAAGGCTATGGGCTTAGCTTCTTCGGTAAAATAGTCCAATTTTGAAAATACCTATTTTTAACCAGAACTGAAGGCTATAGGCTTAGCATTTTCGGTAAAATAGTCCAGTTTTGAAAATATCTATTTTTAACCACAACTGAAGGCTGTTGGCTTTGCATTTTCGGTAAAATAGTCCAGTTTTGAAAATACCTTTTTTTAAACAGAACTGAAGGCTATAGGCTTAGCATTTTCGGTAAAATAGTCCAGTTTTGAAAATACCTATTTTTAAACAGAACTGAAGGCTATAGGCTTTGCATTTTCGGTAGAATGGTCCAGTTTTGAAAATACCTATTTTTAAACAGAACTGAAGGCTTAGTTTTAGAAGGCTTAGCTATAGGCTTTGCATTTTCGGTAGAATGGTCCAATTTTGAAAATACCTACTTTTAACCAGAACTGAAGGCTATAGGCTTAGCTTTTTCGGTAAAATAGTCCAATTTTGAAAATACCTATTTTTGACCAGAACTGAAGGCTATAGGCTTTGCATTTTCGGTAGAATGGTCCAATTTTGAAAATACCTACTTTTAACCAGAACTGAAGGCTATAGGCTTAGCATTTGCGGTAAAATAGTCCAATTTTGAAAATACCTATTTTTAACCAGAACTGAAGGCTATAGGCTTAGCATTTGCGTTAAAATAGTCCAATTTTGAAAATACCTATTTTTAGCTTAGCTTTTCGGTAAAGTAGGCCGATTTGAAAATGCCTGCCTTAAGTAAAAGAGCAAGGCAACAGGCTTCGTCTTTTCGATAAAATAGGCCGATCTTCAAAATACCTATTTTGATCCAAAATGTAAGGCTATGGGCTTTACCTTTTCAGTAAAACAGGCCAATTTTGAAAATACATATTTTTAGCGAAAACGTAAGGCTATGGGCTTAGCTTCTTCGGTAAAATAGTCCAATTTTGAAAATACCTATTTTAAACAGAACTGAAGGCTATAGGCTTTGCATTTTCGGTAAAATAGTCCAGTGTTGAAAATACCTTTTTTTAAACAGAACTGAAGGCTATAGGCTTAGCATTTTCGGTAAAATAGTCCAGTTTTGAAAATACCTATTTTTAACCACAACTGAAGGCTGTTGGCTTTGCATTTTCGATAAAATAGTCCAGTTTTGAAAATACCTATTTTTAAACAGAACTGAAGGCTATAGGCTTAGCTTTTTCGGTAAAATAGTCCAGTTTTGAAAATACCTTTTTTTAAACAGAACTGAAGGCTATAGGCTTAGCATTTTCGGTAAAATAGTCCAGTTTTGAAAATACCTATTTTTAAACAGAACTGAAGGCTATAGGCTTTGCATTTTCGGTAGAATGGTCCAATTTTGAAAATACCTACTTTTAACCAGAACTGAAGGCTATAGGCTTAGCTTTTTCGGTAAAATAGTCCAAGTTTGAAAATACCTATTTTTGACCAGAACTGAAGGCTATAGGCTTTGCATTTTCGGTAGAATGGTCCAATTTTGAAAATAACTATTTTTGACCAGAACTGAAGGCTATAGGCTTTGCATTTTCGGTAGAATGGTCCAATTTTGAAAATACCTATTTTTAACCAGAACTGAAGGCTATAGGCTTAGCATTTGCGGTAAAATAGTCCAATTTTGAAAATACCTATTTTTAGCTTAGCTTTTCGGTAAAGTAGGCCGATTTGAAAATGCCTGCTTTAAGTAAAAGAGCAAGGCAACAGGCTTCGTCTTTTCGATAAAATAGGCCGATCTTCAAAATACCTATTTTGATCCAAAATGTAAGGCTATGGGCTTTACCTTTTCAGTAAAACAGGCCAATCTTGAAAATACATATTTTTAGCGAAAGGTAAGGCTATAGGCTTAGCTTCTTCGGTAAAATAGTCCAATTTTGAAAATACCTATTTTTAAACAGAACTGAAGGCTATAGGCTTAGCATTTTCGGTAAAATAGTCCAGTTTTGAAAATACCTATTTTTAAACAGAACTTAGCACTTTCGGTAAAATAGTCCAGTTGTGAAAATACCTATTTTTAACCACAACTGAAGGCTATAGGCTTAGCATTTTCGGTAAAATAGTCCAGTTTTGAAAATACCTATTTTCAAACAGAACTGAAGCCTATAGGCTTTGCATTTTCGGTAAAATAGTCCAGTTTTGAAAATACCTATTTTTAACCACAACTGAAGGCTATAGGCTTTGCATTTTCGGTAGAATAGTCCAATTTTGAAAATACCTATTTTTAACCAGAACTGGGGGCTATAGGCATAGCTTTTTTCGGTAAATAGTCCAATTTTGAAAATACCTATTTCTAACCAGAACTGAAGGCTGTATAGGCTTAGCATTTTCGGTAAAATAGTCCAATTTTGAAAATACCTATGTTTAACCAGAATTGAAGGCTATAGGCTTTGCATTTTCGATAAAACTGTCCAATCTTGAAACTACCTATTTTTAAACAAACTGAAGGCTATAAGCTTGACACTTTCGGTAAAATGTGCCAAATTTTACGAATATCTGTTTTTTAGCCAAAAAGTGAGGCTATAGGCACATTTTCAAAACACCTATTTTTAGCGAAAACATGTTATAGGCCTTGTATAACTCAATGGTGAAAGCTTGACATTTCGGCAAAATATGTCAAATTATGAATCCCTTTTTTCAGCCAAACAGCATGGCTATAGGCTTTGCATTTTCAGTAAAATTGGCCGAATATACGAGGAAGAGTAGAATGATAAATAAAGAGACAGTTTTAACGAGTTTTTTTAATTCTTCAGCATTGCAAAAATCATCCGAACAAAAGTTTTAAAGGGAGTGGAAAGAGCAGTATGTTTTGCGCAAAGCTAGCGACATACTCTGCACAGCTTCCAGGAAAATAACTGATTGCACAAAATTAAAAAAAAAACAAAACAATCGATGGCAAAGGCTGCTGGTCTTTGTACTCCCTTTAACAGAAAGATGCGAAAAATAATCATATTTGAAATATAATGGAAAATTTCCGGTAAAACTGCATTAAACTTTGCATCAGAAACTGTTTCCAGAGTCCTAATGATTGATCAGTCAGAAAAAGATTATCAACTGCTTAATTCCTAATGCAAACAGGCCTGCGTTTAGTTTGTGAGACTTCTACTTCTGACAATCGAACTTAATTTGTCTTAAATTCTACTCTCAACTTCAAACTTCACATGCCTTATTTTCGTTCTAAAATGAACTAGCAAACTTCAGATCACTTATTTCGATGAAAAGACGGAAAGGCGAAGATGCACTTTTCTGTTTGGTTCAGAATACTGTAAACAAGTTAACTAGACGAGACAGCTGCAAGCAGTTGTGAGAGATCTATGTAAAGAACAGATGCGTCTTGGAAGAAAATGGGCGGAAAATCAATCGACACAGATCATTGGGAATGGGGCTTGATCGAAAGAAGATCTTACCAAATTACAATTTCGTCATTTCAGGTTCATATTTGATGTCAATGATGGAAACTGAATTTCCTGCAGATTCAAGCAAGCATTTACGAAATTTGAAAGACAACTTAAAAGACATCTCAGTTGTTCCTACGGATTCCAAAATGTGATCTATAATAAAATCTCGCAAACAAGAACATACTTTTCTACAAAATAAAATGACGACGTTCTCATAAATGAGGTAGTTATGACATTCTCAGGGGGCGGCTCATATCGCAAGGACATTTATGATTATGATGAATACAGTAAAACCCCGCAAACAAGAACATACTTTTCTAAAAGACAAACTGGCTAGGTTCTTATAAATGAGGTACTTATGACATTTACAGGGTTTGGTTCTTATCACAAGGTCAGTTATGACTATGGTGAATATATAGCTACAGTATACAGTATGTCTTAAATATACTCAAGGGTATAATGACTTCATTTCAATATCAGAAGGTATAGTGTATGGTATTTTTGTTATTGACAAAGCAATTTAAATCATACAGCTAGACAAAAGAATTTGCATATTCCTGAAACTGTTGGAGGTGTTCAGTTGTCAATAAATTGTTTACTGATTTGATGAAATTTCTTAATCAAGTGTACCATCTCATAAGAACATTGAAGAAATCAGTCTGTTTTTGGTTCTTATCTTTGGGTGTCCTTTTTCCACAAAATCAGTCTGCAGGTTCTTATTTTGCTATGTTCTTGTTTGCGGGGTTTACTGTATATAGCTATACAGCAAGTATCTAATAAGCTTGAGGGTTGAATGACTGCATTTAAATATTAGAAGGTATGGTATTTTTGTTGTTGACAAATTAGTTTAAATCATGCGGCTTGATAAAAAAATTTGCATATCTCTGAAAACTGTTAGAGGTGTTCAGTTATCAATGGTTGGGAGTTTGTTTACGCTGATATGATGAAATTTCTTAATTAAGTGTACCATCTCATAAGAACATAGAAGTAAATCAGTATGTTTTGGTTTTTTATCTTTGGGTGTCTTTTTCCACAAAATCAGTCTGCAGGTTCTTATTTTACTATGTTCTTCTTTGCGGGGTTTTACTGTGATTACCCTTCAGTGGCACCATCAATTAAAACCCTTACTTTGAAAAATTTAAAAGATTCAGTTTCAACGTAATGTTTTAAATTTCATAACATACAATATAAATTCCAATTACATATACAAATAACTAAATTTTAAGAGTATCACAATGAAAAGCAAACTAATTAAATGAAAACAGAAAATTCGGGCCTGTTCGTATTGAGAAAGTTTCCCCGGCAAATTTCTGTTCAAGCTGGAATTCCGTCAATCATCACAAGAGTTTACATAAGAAGACTTCTTCACAACTAGCGGAGATCTCGCTTCAACTCGACCGAGAATCCACCTAGGCGAAGAAATCTTTGGGTTCCTATAAACCGTGGAACAACCTATCGAATAATGACAAGTGATCAAATTACAGTAACTAATTACCTGTCCAAATGTGTGTAAAACCCGGACCAGCATTAGTGCTGAATGGACTCATCAACGGAGCTAAGAGATCCCAGGGGGGCACTCAGCAGATACACATACGGGGGGGTCAGTCCAAGAAATTTTCAGGCAACCCAAAAATATCATTTCAGCTTCACTGCAACCCAAAAATATCACCTCATCTTATACTTAGAAACCAGCAAATGAACATAAAATGTCCCTAAACAATGCAAATAGAAAACAGCATTACCTCTAATGAACCCAGAAATATCAGTTCAACGATGTTTGGTATTAAAAAATATCATGAACATAGTTTTAGTTTTCTTTGGACCCAAAAATATCACTTTTCACAATATTCTGACCCAAAAATATCGGACTTACCTCCCCGTATGTGTATGTGCTGAGTGCCCCCCCCCCTGGGTAAGAGATAATGGACCATTGCAATTACACATATCATAATAAGAACATACACAAGGCAAAGTTTTCCATAAGCATCGGGAAAAGACTATGCTTCGTATCATTCGTGTAGTAAAATTCTTTTCACGGAAATTTTTTGTCATAATATCTAACAATAACTATCAATTGACACATGACTACGGCAAATTTCCGTAAAGCGGACCGATAACCCAGGGAAAATTCACAAAACATGACCCATTACCAGGAAAACATTTCGCAAATTGACCCATAACTCAGGCAGGCACACGTATACCAAGCGTAGCCCCCTACAGGAGTTATTCCCCTCGTTTTACACCCAGCCTCAGACAGATATGAAAGATTTGAGCCCAACACTATTTTTGATTTAATTCAATCAATTATTTAATTTAATTAAATAGGCAACGGAGTTTGCGTGAAACTATCAGTTAGAAACATATCATCCATAATCTGTGTCTGTGTTTGCATGTGTGTGCTGCTATTCTGCCTATCTGTACTCATATCTTCCTCAATAAGCGAACTGCCAAAGATATCATCAAACGAAAGAACGGTCTGTGTTTGTGAGCTACTACTCGCTACATTCCCTATCGATGAGATTGTCTGAGCCGCTGCGGTAGCCATTCCAAGCAATTCATCGAAACTAGGGTCTGGGTTCGTCTGCGTGCACATGTCTGTGAAGTCAGGCATTATCGTAGAGTCCAATACTTCGTCTTCCGGTCCAAAACTGAAACTTTTCAGGAAATTATCAAACGATAAATTAGTCTGGGTTTGGTTGTTCGAGATATTATTCGTCAAGTTTTTCGACTTAGAGTCATTCTCCGAGAAAGCCATTCTAGTTTGCGTGAAAGCATCTGAAATCAATTCCGCCATATTGTCCGTTTGGGTTTGGTTGCTGCTCAGCCAGGAAGCTGCAGTCTGGGTACTGAAATGAGTGTCCGATATATTCGGCAGTTGCTTCGCGTTAGCAACTGGTATAATTTTCCCTGCTTGTTGATTTGTTTGAGTGAAAGCGTCCGACAGAAAATTCGATAAATCTTCAGTTTGTGTTTGGATATCACTATTATCAAACTGTCCGAGAAACGGGTAATTATTGTCAAAAGAAAATTGATTCGACCCGACTTTAACAGGGGTTTGTGTCTCTTGGGAGTTCATTTCATTAATCATGCCAGTGTAAATATTTTTCGACTGATTTTGAATGTCTACTGAGCTCTTCAAGAAGGAGAGTAACTCTGGTGTGAGATTATCAAGGCTAAACTCTCCTATTTGCTCGTCGGATGTCGAACCAGTTAACTTCATTGCTTGCTTATTTACTGGTTTCGTTATTTTCTCGAATCTTTGATTTTCAGTTCTAGGAATTGTCTCATCCATAGTTTCAACGGAGACCGTGTGCCTTTCAAAACTCTTCTCGGTTCTGTCTTTAACTACATGACATTCAGGAAGCTTTGTATTCTCAGTGGCCGTTGCTTCATGGACAATTTTATGACTGTCATTCTGCGATGTCATATCATTCGAGTCACTCTCTTCAGCTGGCAACGCGCTCTCGACAAATTTAGTGGCCTGGAGTAAGCAATTTTGAATAGCACTAACTGATGTTTCATCATCGCTGCTATTATTTTCAACACATCTAGAGCGTTCTTTGGGTTTTAACTTTACCTTTTTCCGATATTTCCGGCGTGGTAAATGCCAATGTAAAGAAACAGGATCCGCTGGGTCCCTCTTCTTTATTGGTACAAACTTCTGCATAGCTTCATTCACTCGTTTTAATTTCTCTCTGTGTACTATTTCATTAGCTTCTGTTTGTTTCAATGATACTTGATTTGGTAAATTACTACAAATCACTGCCTTATTCGCTCCTATCAAACCAGTTTCCCGAACACCTTCTTCGTCACAACAGTTATCTCCCGTGCTATTTACAGACCTCTTTGATATCTCCACTTGCATATTCCTAACACTACTATTTCCATAAGTTTCATTTTGCTCTGCAGCATCAAATTGAACAGCATTTTGAACACGATCTTTCATGTTGATGACTACTTTCACTGCCGTACTAGGCCTTACATTAACTCCTTCACCACAGACAGATGAAACGCTCTTTCCTTGACCAAGCTTCGCCGTATTCATATTTGGAATCACCAAAAAGGCATTTGCCCCAGTCATCTGATTCATGGCATCAGTTTTCGGCAACAACAAAACTTTCTTGTTCAGTGGCATTCCACTTACGAAATTATTCTGTCCCTTTCCACCGCTCTGACTTTTCGAATTCTTTATTGCAGCAAAAGTTTGTTCGCCAGCCTGAGATATCCTTTGTTTCGAGGCTCTAAACAAGAAAACGTTAATTTCATAACAAACAGGTTTTACTCACAGGTTGTTTCAAATAAATAAAATGTTTTTTTATTAAATCATATTTGAGATTAATGTCATTGAAGAATCAAGACATTCTATCTGCTTAAAGTAAACTTTAAAACGTAATTTCAAATGCTGGTGCCTTATTTGTTCAGCATTTCCGATATGAAGCGTAACAAAGTAAGTCAAAAGTAAAATTTCAGAAAAATAAATTTCGGACTAAACATTTGGGGACGTTTCTCACAAAAGTTCAGTCATTTTCAGACAAGCCTATCTGTGATGTATGAAAAGACCGAGTGAGTAGAAAAATAAACCTGAAAAATACCGGATGAGCCAGAAAAAAGTTCCCACTTTTGAAAATTCATAGCACCAAAAGTACTTTATAAATCCGAATGATTCAAATTTCAGTTAAAAGCCTAAAGATCAAAGGATTTTTATGATTTTTCTAGCTGTCTTACCGGAACTAGCTGTATCGGTAAACTTTACTTGATAAAAATTTTATGGTCGCAAAATGACTGAAAAATAGCTAAAAACATTGATCAAATTGTAAGGACTCTACTTGCACAGAACAATGCGCAATGGGCGTTTCACCTTTCTCAAGAGATATACGACACCAATTTTCAAACAAATACAAAAGATTTTCAGTCCCATGGCAATAAATGTACAATGGATATCTCTCATCCATGAACTAATGTATATTTTTTATTAATCTGTGCAAGGAGTTCTTATGATTTGATCAACGTTTAGGCCCTTTTTCAGTCATTTTGCAACCATGAAATTTTTGTAAAGTTCAGTTTACATATATAGCTAGAGCTCTTGAGACAGCGAGAAAAATTACAAAAATACTTCGATCTTTTGGCTTCTAACTAGAATTTGAGTCATTCAAATCTGTGAAGTACTCTTGATGCTATGAATTTTCAAAAGTGGGAACTTTTGTCTAGGTCACCCAGTAGTAACTTACATATTGTAGCGGGGATCTGATATTTTCTCAATATGTGCTGCTTCAAATCAAATTTTGGTATTGTCCTGGTAATTTCATGAAACAAATCTTAAAGGCAGTCTGTCCCGTCTCTGATTGGCCGCAACAAGTCAGCCATCAACACAACAGATTTCTTTGTGAATCTGTGTATTTGAAACAAAGGAGGGCTAACCGTCTTGACTTTCTACAGCCGTAGAAAGTTAGAGGATTAGAAGCCATTGAAATTTCCTTTTCTTTAAACAAATTTTACCTTTGCCTCTTTACTTTTTCTTCATTTCTCTTCAACAAGTCAATTCTAATTTCTTCAGGCAGAGCATGTTGCTCCTGTGCAGCATGCTCCAATAATGATTCCCTCTTTTTAAAAGGACAACCGCAAGAGCAATGAAAGAATTCTTTACATGCCTTGGTGTGCATTTCATGTCTTTTGGGATTTCCAAATTTGACACCACACTTTTCACAAACATATTTCTTCTCAGCATGCAAACTCAGGTAATGCTAGAATAAGACAGAATATTGTTGGTAATGTTGCACTCGTTAAATATATACAAGATTGGCTAAGAAATTAATCTAGAGTTTTTTGCAGACGAATAAGCACTTCTATCATATAAGTTTGAATGTTTCAAATGAAATTTCTAGAGTTTCAGGAACTTAATGATCTCCTTTTTCACTGAAAAACTATGAAAAGTAATGAAAATATGGGCTTGGGAGGTATCATCACTGCTGGAAGTTTGGTATTACTCCAAGGTGTAATCCATGAACTCAGGGCTGTGGAAAAGAAATTTTGTCTCATGCGTACTGGCATGAAATCTGATAAGAAACAAAACATCATTCTCATAACTGAATTCAATACATGAACTGTTTTCCTGGTGCAGATGATTTTATTTCTGGTGTAAGCTCACAGAGTTTACAGGGAATGCATTATGGATATCACCATGCCCCATTCTTCAGAAAATGGCAAACCAATGCATATAATTAAAACAACTGGATTTGCTGCAACTCTTAACAAACAACCCACCAATGGCTTTTGTAAGATTTTACAGTTTTTGTCCTGAGCTAGCTTGGCAGAATGAGCATGTGCAGACTTTTTTTCACTGCACAAACTGGGAATATTCTATCATGAAATAGTTTGAAAAATTGCTTTCAAATGCACTCTTTGAAAAACACACAGGACAAGACTAACATGTGTGCATGGAAGATGTGTGCTTGGCTACTGTTTTGAATACAATAATACTATTGTTATTCCTTTATTGCATGAGGAAGATCTTCCAAATGCATGACATAATAAGCAGTATGGGCACTAGAAGTCTATTGCTTTGTGAAAAATTAGCCATGCCTTTCTACAAATTCTCTTCTTTATCCATGGCCAGGTAGAAACTGAGAGAAATCAGAGATGTAGGAGCAAGTTTCTCCAATATTTCCTAACTCCAACTTTTTACTTGGCCCAGTATGCTACTAAAAAGTTGGAGATGCCTGACCTCTGAAGTCCCTTAACTCTAACTTTACTTGGCCCTTCTCCTTTTCTCAGTGGCAATCCATCACTTATAATCATTCATGTTTCTTACTTTTGCTTTGTATAAAGTCAGGCTTTTTTCACAAAGATGAAGTACCTTTGAAGTACCTTGTACCTTTGATGCACCATAGTAATAGAATACAATAAAAAAGTGAAAATAAAGTGAAAATATGGTATGGGTTGCATTGGATAAAAAGGAAAGGTTCCTGAATAATAAATAAATAGTGCTGAAGTTTCTTTTAATTAAATGAGCTGAGAGTTGCATGTTTGTAAAGAGCATCTCATTAAAAACTCAAACTTGTACACTGTGATCAAAGTGATGATGCCAGTGTGGAAAGTTCATTTTTGTTACGCCAAAGGTGTACGCCACACCAATTGTCTAAAGACAATAGACCTATTGTTCTTCTATTGTTCTTGATGTTTCCCAATGCCAAAGATATTTGGCGTAACATACATGTTTTCCAGCGTGGTCATGATGCTTGTTTTGATTTTCAAAGTGAGGCCTGCTTCAGTATTTTTGTTAACAAAGCCACTGCTCTTTCACAAATCAAATATCTCCAACTTTTTCAGAAGAGCAAATAGGACCAAGTAAAAAAGTCAGAGTTAAGAAACTTCAGAGATCAGACATCTCCAACCTTTTTGAAGAGCAAATAGGGGCAATTTAAAAAGTCAGGATTGAGACATGTCAGAGAAATTGCTCCAACATCTCTGAGTATTTTACCTGGCCCAGACTGTAAAGTTTGTATCTTGCACCTGCAAGTTCCAATGACCTACGTAAGATTGCGTGGAAAATTCATGCTTGAGAACAATAGATCAAAACAATATCCTTTCCTTATTGCCAACTGTGCAGCTCAGGCTGAAAATCATGTGAGTTTTGGTGCGGGCAAGGTATTGCACCAGACTGCTAATTATGTCATGCGCACGGAGGATCTTCCATGCGCAATTCCAGGAAGAACAATAGTTTTATTGCTTAAAACAATGGTCAGGTGCACATCTTCCGTCCGCACTTTGCAAACTTATCAGTCTGGGTATTGCACACACGCACAGTAAAAACTTTCCAGTCTGGTACCTGGCTGGTTTATCTATTGTTTTTCTCAAAATTTTGCATCAATTCCACAAAGTAATTACCACAAATTTCCTTATCTAGCACGTTCTGTAAACTATCTTTGAAAACCTGCTTTGCTTAAAAAAAATTCTAATATAAATCATGGTATGACTACAAAGCATGGCTTTGCTCTAAGGTGCGGACCTGTCGTAGTCCTGACATTGCTTTGAAATATCTCCCAGTTCCGTACGTCCTGTTGCAAGTGAAAACAGGACACGCATAGACAGATTTCACTGTTTTTTCTATTGAGATATGCGCTTTGTTGAACATCTGAAGCACACTCCCTTCTCCGATGCCATGAGTTTGCGCCAGATGCATTTTCATACCACCTGGATTTACGATGACTTTTCCACAATCTGCAGCTGGACATTTTGAAGATTCTGGGTGACGAATTTCAGCGAGCTCTTCTTCTGTTGGGCAAACGATTTTGAAGCTTGACTCTTCAGCTAGCATTTGAGGGTATCAGATAGCGAACCGTGGCCCAAACTTTGCGAGGAATTTAATTTCCCCAGCAGAGCTCAGATCTTCCTGTCTGCCTCTGGATCTTCAAAATGGCCGGCAGTCTCGTTCTCGTTATTGCTAAGCAGCGATGGTTTGTTGTTGTTGCTGTTGCTTTTGCACTGCAAAACTTCAGTGACGAAAAAACAGTTTGCATCCAGAACTAAAATTCAAAGTCAAAAACACAATATTCGAGAATTTATCCTTAACAAGCTACCTCTAAATTATATCAGCCAATGTCTTTGTAAGAAGGGTACAGTTTCGTAGCAAGAAAAGCGCAGATCAGTTTTTCGGATGCTTCAATGAAATGACGTTGAAAGAGTTTGCACCTAACTCTCATCCAAAAACATTAAAATTTGGGAGCTAAGCCACTATTCATGCAAATCAAGAAAAGCTCTGTGATAAAGAATATCTTGCTTCAGTTCCTCGGATGCTTCGGTTACGTCAAAACAGTTCCGACCAAACTCTAACATAAAACCCTAAAAACACAGAGTTCGAGAATTGTCCTCGATAAGTGACCTCCGAATCTGCTAGCGACTATTTTTGTGAAGGAAGTGAAGTTTAATAGCAAGAAAAAACGCAGTTCATTTAGTTCCTCGAATACTATGGCCCTGCCAAATTGCTTGTAAAAACATGCTAAAAAACATCAAACCTCAGCAACGTCCTCCTCAAGCTAAAATTCTCCAAAAATGATCGCCGATATTTTCAACCAAAACTTCTCAAGAGTTGGAAATTCAGTAACATAGTTTCAGCAAGTTAGTTGTAGAACTTCATAAAACTGAAGTGACATCCATAAGCTAAAATTCTGCGATACTTTGGCCAACGATTACGAAAAAAGTAGTACTAGATCCCGTCTGGTAGCGCACTTCTTCTTTGTATACTAGCGTAAGTTATTTGTAGCCTGAGATAGCACGAAGTACTTCGTAAAACTTCTCCAAACTCAGCCAAATATCTCCATAAATGATTTCAGATATCTCAAACCAACATTTATACAAGAGCGAAAAGTTTCGTGACCAGAATGGCCACAGTTGGAGCCTTTCTCCGTACAATAATTATCATGAATTTTTAGACTACACAGGCACCGTGAACACACAAAAGCAATGACATCAACCCACGGGTTTTGTGTTTACAAGATTATAGAGTTCATACCGTTCAAAAGAAAGACAGAACTTTCGAATCAACTTCTGTTCGAAACTTTGATTTCACAATTATTGTAGATGCCTCCACATGGGGCAAGCTAAGAATTTTCAAACAGTAGCTAACTTTTAATTGTTGTTTTATGACAAAAGTTTTGTCGGGGGAGGCCACCGACAGTGACAAATGTGGGGGGAGTTGTTTCGAGATAAATAGTCCAATGCGGCCTGGGTTGTTTCTACTGGCTTCTATTCCAATACTTGGCAGTATTGGCCCATTAGCCACTCACAGTTTCTTGCAATCAGTATAACCAGGGTGATTCTTCCTTGGAAAAAACTTGAATATTACAGATGTAGTTTTAGCTAATGAAGAACGGATACTTTCACCAACATATTAATCATGCCTTTAGAATTTTCTTCTTACGCGCTGGAACAACTCGACAACGCTTGGACACCAAATCAAAACTTCATTCTATTCGTCTCTCAGCTGCAGTTCAAAACAGAGTTCTAGATGAAAAAAGCAGGGAATTCAAATATTCGGCACATCAAAATTCTTCCTGGTTTCACAACATACAAACAACAAATAGCTTTGAAGACAAGTTAAATAGCACGTCAAAAAAATCTAATTTCTCAAAATTTAATTCAAAGGTAGAAAGCTTTCAATTTTGAACTTTCGATGTATCATCTAAAGGATGTGGTGTACAAAGTAAGGATTCCTTCTTGGAGGGGAGTCTATTGCAAAATGTTCATGGGATTATCGCAAAGTATCTTTGCAAAGTCTTTCCAGCAAAAACTTAAGGCATAAAGCACTTCCTCTGTGCAATGGTGTATTTCAGGGAATAGTTTCCAACATGCAAACTGTTAAACCGAGCAACAATCAAAATAAACCCCAAAATTTTCATTATAACAAATTTTTCACTGAGACTGCGTTCACACGATGGCGGCAGATTTTGAAAACGGTGAAAAATGTGACGGCTGCAAAATTTGAGCTAGCGTTCACACGATACCGGAACAATTTGAAAACGGTAGGAACTTAGACGGAAAAAACTCGTTGCAACACTTTGATGCAAAAGAAGCTTACCTACACCCTAAGAGTCGATCATTCTCGTTCCAAAAGTGTCAAAAAAGTTCTGTATTCATCATTTTCAGGTGTTTACACGATGCCGTTTCCAAAATGTGTTGGCTAGAGTTCCATTTTCAAAATCTACCGTTTTCAAAATCTGCCGGAAAAAAATGTGCCGTTTTCGTGTGAACAGGAGGCCTATCCGTCGAATTTTTCACCGTTTTCAAAATGTGCCGGCATAGTGTGAACGCAGTCTGAGTATGCGCCGCCAAAATAGACCTTTTAGCTATTCTGATACAGAATATCAATCGAACGATATTTGTTTACATTTTGCAGAATTTTCGAATATGCCAAATAGTGATAGGAGCTCTAACGCCACTCGATCGATCCTTGCGTATAAAGGTGCATAAAAATGTCGCTCGATCAAGGCTCTTTTGTAGAATACCTAAAGGTCTATTTTCCTACGGCAGCTATAGAAAATTTACAACGTTTTAGTTGCAGTTTTGCTATTTTATGTGGTAAAAAAGGTCTATTGTTTATCTGCCACAAAACTTTAGATAGACTTGCCCCAAGTCTCGTCCATTATCTTCGCTGCCCGTTCCGCTCGCTTCGCTCGCTCAACTTTCGCAGCTCACCGCCGACCGGGACGGCTCGAATACGATAACGAACGAGACTTGGAGCAAGTCTAAACTTTAGAAAGGTTTTTTAAAGATTTTGTGGCAAAAATTGGTTCTCTTGTGAACCTATCAAACGTAAAGGACATATTTAAATTTTGAGCATCAAACTACCAATCTCAACAGGAATGACTCAACCTCAGATTCTACAGGTGAATTTGATTAGGACCAATTCTGAAAACGGAAGATTTCGTACGCCAGGAAGTTGTGTTTCATTGACTCCGAAATGCTCAAAACGTTAGGTTTGATAGGTTTGGAAGTCCTTCTGAAGCTTCAAACCAAAAGGCAGAAAGTTTGGAAGACTTTGAAGAGATTCTCGCTTTCATTGGTTTTCGCCACAGTGAATCCGAAACCTCCTGTTGCAAGATTTTTGTGTTCGATTGGGGAATACCTGTCTGTCTCAGCAAAGTCTCCTGTTTTCAGAATCTGGTAGGTATGGAATCGCCAGCAGGGCCGTAGGAAGCAGCTGCTGATTGGGGGGTAATTGTTCTTAAACAATAGAGAACAATAGATTTAGACTGCGTTCACACGATGCCGGCGCATTTTGAAAACGGTGAAAAATTCGACGGATAGGCCTCCCGTTCACACTAAAACGGCACATTTTTCGCCGGCAGATTTTGAAAACGGTAGATTTTGAAAATGGAGCTCTAATCGGCACATTTTGGAAACGGCATCGTATCTTGAAAATGACGAAAGAAGAACATTTTTCGACGCTTTTGGAACAAGACTGATTGACACTTAGAATGTAGGTACCTTTCTGTGGCATCAAAGTCTCGGATAGAGTTTCTTACTGTCAAATTTCGGAGCGTTTTCAAATTGTTCCGGCATCGTAAGAACGCTAGCTCAAATTCTGCTACCGTCACATTTTTCACCGTTTTCAAAATGTGCCGGCATCGTGTGAACGCAGTCTTAATTAATACTTTTGACGTAGCACCATAGTTTTCAAAATTATTGGGGGCTTGAGCCCTATCTGGCCCCCCCCCCCGCCCCCGCTTCCTACAGGCCTAATTGCCAGCCAGATACGCTCTGAAGCTAAACTTGATCTAGCATTTTATCTATCCCTTCTTTATCATAAATAAAACATCTTTAATATCAATTCCATTTGCATTTAGCCAACCCATAAATCAAAACAGTCATGATAAATACTAAAAGAGGCTAACACTATCCAATACTGCTCTGCCAGCTGCAACCCCTCCATCAGCATGTTCAATACTCTTTGTACGAACCAGATATCCAACGGGCTCGTTGATGATTTCTTCTTCACCATTTCTATAAAGAAAAAATATGGTTAAAAACTTTTAAAAGATAAATCTGAACGGAAACTTTCGATTGGTGTAATGACGAAGAAACAAGTCGTCCAGATATTAAAATGCCTGGATCTTAAATTTGAGCCATTGAGATTTTCAGAGCTGAAAGCCCAAAGTACTGTGGACTGGAGGGAATATGACTGAACCACAAAATAAAAATCCCGACAAATTGGCCAGGCTACCACATAATTTTTGCAGTTTTGGGTGGGCCATGAAGCAAATATATTGATTTGTTTGGTGACAAAGTAGACTGATGCCTTTTCGTCCCTTGTTTCCCTGCATTCCTTGGTCAAGAGGGACTAATAACATTACTCTTAAATAGTGGGCCCACTTTAGGCCCGCGTAAGGTGGTTCCGTATTCACCAATCAAATCGCTAGAATTCAGTTTTTAACCAATCAGGGGCCGCTATTCAGAATGTTGTTGTTGTTGCTCTTAAAGAACGGTTGAAGAAGCCTGGAGTTCTTGCAGCTTCGATGGATCTATTTTGCTTCTACAGAGGAAGATTACTGTCTGAAAGGTATGCATTTTGCGTTTCGTACGTCAAGACAACATCATTCTTTGTACTAAAAGTTTCCTTTTCAATGTTCGAGCTCTTTAAACCAGATTTTGAAGCGATTTTGTTGAGTGTACGAGAACTCCCACCTATTTAGGCCATTTTGAAAAAGTGGGCCCATTATATAAGCGTAATATCATGAGTCCCTATTGACCAAATGATATCAGCAAATCAAAGAACGCAGGGAAACAAGGGACGAAAAGGCATAAGTCTAGTGACAAAGTTTAAGAAACAATATATCTTCTTTGTGATATGATTCTGATAGATTTGCTTGATTTTGGGAAATTTTTAAATTTTTGTTCAAAATATGACTGCTACTGGATTGTGTGTGACACTATTAATAATACACTGTTTACGAGAGAACTTTATGTAATTCTGTTGGCATTGAAGTTTCTTATGCTAAAAAAAGAGTTGGGCCATGAAAAATTTTCCTACATGGCTGGTGGGCCACAGAAATTTGTTGCTTCTTTCAGGTTGGGCCACCAAATTCTTTGGGAACATTTCGATTTTCCCTCCGACCCACCCTAGCAGATACTTAATGACCAGTCTCTTACCTAGCTTGCTACAAGTCTCTCTCGCGGAAAAAGCAGGAGAAGGAAAAAAGCGAGAGAGACTTGTAATACTTGGCATGCTCATTAATATTCATGAGCTATAGAGCCTTGCTTCCATGTCAAAAATGATGGGGTTGTTGCCAACTGTTTCACCGAAGCTTGAATTGGCCATTGTCAAAGGGCATAGCAGAGCCTCGCTCTGTTGTATCATTGTCCTTTCTAAGCATATGATTGGATATTGGCTTTTATGTAAAAGGATGCCGACTGGACAGAATCCTGTCCAGCCAACGACTCAGGCTAATGAGAATTACAAGTCTCTCCCGCTTTTATTCCTTCTCCCATTTTTGCCGCGAGAGAGACTTGCAGCAAGTCCATCGCTTACCTGACAAGCACTCCAAAAATACCGATCTCATTCACAACATCCAACAGTTTTGGTTCATCAAAATCAATATGCATAATGTAATTCTTGTAAACTGGAGCGTTGACTTTATCCATTAAAATATATTGACTTCTTTCGTGGGGGTCTTGGACTGCCTTTAGCACAGATACAAGTTCAGTGCCATAATAATTGTTTCCTGTGAAATAAGAAATAATTGATGAAAGCTTTCTTCAGATTAAGAACCTGGAAATTCCCCCAAAACAATGGATCCATATGCCAGATGGTAGCCGATACAGCATCGCATGGATGAATAAACTGCACATTACAAGGTTTCTCAAAAAATAAACAGATTTAGTTGGGCATTATTAATCATTCTTAAACATTTCTCAGTAGTTTAAATGAACAAGCATAGGTTTCAAATCTTTAAATCTACGAAAAAAGGCGGGTGTAAATTCGATGATCTATTTCTTTAAACTGAATGACTTGAAAGAAACTTTAGCCACCTTTCTATGATTCTACCGTTGAAATTTTCAGAAATCTTGAATATTTGTCGAAATTGCAGCCTATTTTATATTTCAGCTCATTTTATGATGTGACGTCATCAATTTTCTAAATCACAAACCAGAAGAGTAAAAGAGTTTTGCTTGATACCATTTTGTAGGCATCCATAACCTATGGTTCTCTTGAAAATCATTTGATCTTTCGTTAACAGGTTTAGAAATTACTATACCGTAGTTTTAAGTTCTTTTCGTAAATTTTCTTGAATTCTTAAGAAAGAAAAAAACGATTTTCAGAAACGTCCAACGGCAGATTTACTGTAAAATAGTTCAAGTTTCTTTGAAGCTGTTCAGTTCAAAGAAATAGGTCATAGAATTCTACACCCAGCTTTTTAAAGATTTGAAACTCATGCAAAGTGAACATGGATACCAGAGATGGAAAAGTGCGTGAAGCTGTGTGAATGAAAATGAATCTTTGTAAGCTAATGTCATTCAGTTCACATTAAAGTTCAAATTCAAATTAAAGATACTGCATACGTAGAAGCGTATAATTCAATGGTTGAGGATTTCATCATCTCTTCCCAGAATCAAAATTTACTGGAATTGTAGTCTACTTCTGAATTGTAAAGGAATCTATTTTGGATGTCAAATAACCAAATCATGCTAAATTGAAATATCAATTTTTGACATTCAGAGCATTTCTTCTAGGCAGAATGAACATTTCAGAGTCTTAACCCTATTAGTACTGGGCGATTTTCTACTAACTTTGTACTGGGGGGGGGCGTTTTTCGCCCCCCCCCGTCTTTTTCTCCGAAACTACAAGAGATATAACAATAAGACTTACTCCTATTGTTCTTTAGACAATTGGCTATTAAAATATAACAATGACAATTAAATAGTCAAGTGTTTCGTTGCTAGGTAACCAAAAAACAAAGGAAAATTGGCAATTTTTTACCTTCTTAGCAAGAAAAATTCTATTTAATTTATTTCTCATCCAATTTTCTCCAAGTTTGTCTCAAATTGTAGGCAACATGTTGCAGATTTAAAATACATACTTATGAGATATTTCCAGTTTCTATTTTTAGCACAATTAGCTTTTAATTAGCTTTTTGTTCCATGTACAGATTTTCTTTGCAGTTATTTCCAAGTCTCGTCCTTTTATCTAGTAAATATTGACTCAGAAGTAATAAAATAAACAAGTTGAAGCAAAAAAGACAACAATTTTTCATTTCTTACATTTATTCATTAGAGCAATGACGTCATAAATGTCAATGACGTCACAGATATTAAATTTTGCTGATGTCAGCAAAAATGAAAAGTATATATATCAAATTAAAGTACTCATCAAAAGCAATCGAATGATGCATGTTTGAGATCAATCGGACAAACGAGGCAGAATCTATGGTGGTTTTAATAATTTTTTTGTTGACTGCTCTCCAAATATGGTATTACTGTGGTCACGTGATCAGAGTTAGAACAATGAAATGTCAAAAATTTAATTGCCAATTAAATTTGACTAAAAGTCACAAAGTTTGGTGGTTAAATTACATGCCGTTTTAGTGCAATGTAGAAAAGTGTGGTAGGGGGGACGAAAAACGCCCCCCCCAGTACTAATAGGGTTAAAAAGGATCTTCTTACCTCCACCCTCACGCTGTGGTTTGAGAACGAAGTTCTCAGGATTTTCAAGGGCCATTTTGGCTGCATTATCTCCCTCTTTTCCCTAAACACAGTAAAAATTCAATAAAATTGTAAAAATGAATTTCTTCTGCCATATTTGATGTGCATCAGTGTATTTTGATAGCTCTAATTTACTGAAAAACAGACGTTCGTCAGAACCAAATTTCAGAACACATCGGTTGGAAGACTTCCTTATTCACTTTAACAACCTCTGAATCACATTAACGGCTGGTGCAGCAAAATGATACAAAATCAATACCAAAGTCCAAATGATACAAAATCAAGACCAATCCTCTCAGAATCATTCTTTGTTTATATGTTGAGGACATCTTCTGATTCGAATTGAATTGTTAGAATTGAACGCAAAACTTTTAAAGATTTGCAGCCTATGCTATTTCTTGAAAGTCTTGCATTGGTAATTGTTTGGAAACGCAAAACATAAAAATGAAATTGCAACATACTTCATCCAATGAATAAAGTCCAGCAAAGGTTCTTCTAATTTTCCTTACTGCCTCCTCATCCTTGATGAACCTTTCCACCGTCCCTGGTGCACTCAGAACTTGCTGTATTTTCTTGCAACCAACCAAGTGTGCTGCAATATTCGGTGACTTGATGGCTTTTGATCTTTCAATGAGGAGTCTAGCAGACCAGCACTGTTCACCGAAGAAAATTAGTGATGTCCGTGAAAAATGTGAATTTGACCCAAGTAGGCTTAACTTACGCTACTTTCTAGTTATCTGTCCATTTTGCTATCCCTTCCCTCTTTAACTATTATTAATTCACCAAGTTCCTGTATTGGCCTTGAAAAAAACTAGCTATATTGATCTGGGAACAAGATTTTGTCATTCAAAATATATGTATCTACACATGATTTTTATATCATTTAATCAGGCGGCGTATAGGTATCGAAAATCTACATTTCTTAACTGAGGACAGAACGGCTCAAAAAGTTGTTCTCTGAGTTGGTGGGAAATTCGAGCTGTAACAGAGCATGTTTCACTTGTAAAACAAAATTCCACATGAAAATAAACTGCGGAATAAGAACCTACAGGCTGACTTTTGCCGATTAAGGACCTTTTAATTATATAAGTGCATAGGAACCACTTCAGCCTGTAAAGAAAATCATATATTCAGTTATTCGTGCTTTTTACCCTATTACTAAGCTTCGGCTTTTTGAAGACTGATTCCAGGTTTACTGTTATTTATTGAACTATCTTAATGCCATGTTTCCTTCAACACAAAACTTAATTCATTGAGCGTATTGAAAAAAGGGCGGAAATCAACTCACATCTTCAGAAACGTAGTCACCAGGAGTGTACCCAGATCTGAAGTATGCCACGCCGACCTCCTGGCCATTACTGGAAAAAAGAAAGAATTCATAAGATCAAAAGCAGGCTTCCATCCAAAATTAGCTTCCGAACATTTTTACCCAGTGCTTGGGATAACCTATCAACGGACAATTCTGTAGAAAATTCTCGCATTATAATAATACAAATAACGTAAACTGTTAATTAAGCAGTGTTAAATAAGTCCAAAAATTTCCTGAATCCTTCGAATCATATAAATCTTTCAAAACTTATTCCTGCAACCAAACTTCCTATTGAGAAATACTCATGGCTTCGTTGATAGCTATGGGATTCTTTTCAACATATTTGTCGCCTTATCACAAAAAAATCCTGACTGAAATGTAATTTCGTTTGGAACAGAAACTCTACGCCTCCGACATTAATTAGTTTAGATATATAAATGGACTACCAGTTTCAGATATTTGTAATGTTCGTTATTAATAATGATACATGTACTTCCAAACATATCCAGCAATTATATTCTATTCCATTAAAAATTTTTTAGGCATGGCAGCCACACAACTTCTTTTCAGGGGCCTTGGCAAATAATAACAAACTCAAAACCATATTCAATTTCCGAATCATCAAAAGAATTCTCCAAATACTGTGCCTTTGATTAAACGACTTACATGACAAGTTTGAAATCGTCTGTCAGCTTTCCTTCCTTCTGAATTTCTCCTAAAGACTTGAATATGACAGGAACGTATTGCTTTGGATTCAGCTCTCGTATCCTGAGACAAAGATTTGATGAAATGCATAAATAAAATTATAAAAATATGAGGCCTACGACGATCATGTACGTCTACAACAGCTGTAAAGCAATAGAAGTTTTCATGGGAGCAATGATCAGTTTAAGACTTTAGTGGCAGGGTGGGGTGTCTGTACACAGGGATGAGCGGATGGCATGGAGGATCGGAGGCTCAGGAACCTCATCACGTAGTCGCTAAAATCATTGGAATCTGATCTATTGCTAGACTGATAAAGATGAGTCCCAGTAATCGCTATTCAAAACGAGACTACTACACCAAACTGAGACCGTCCAGCAGCCTTTTGGTAATCAGTCCAGACTGGAAAGTTTGTATCTTTTTTTGATGAACTGGCATTTTTCTTTTCCTGTATATATTGTAATTAGATAGTTGGCTTTAGTTGTAATTAGATCTTTTATAGAACTATTTTTGTGAATACCAACTGTAAATAATAAAATAATAATAATAATAATAATAATAATAATAATAATAATAATAATAATAATAATAATAATAATTACCGGGTGTCCCAAAAAAAAAGTATCCGGATTTGGTCGACCCTAGCGATAAGAATATAGCGTGAATCAAACCGAAATGATTTTCAAAACATACCTCGATAGCCAACTTGAACATAGATACCTTGTTTGTTGAACTCGCTGCACTGAGAGTGAAGATATTAATCTTCAAAGGACAAATTTGCGTCCACCTCCAAACCAGAGCTTTGGTGCTTTGGCCTAAGCAAATTCTTGAAGCTCTATGAATAAAATCAACAAAATCTGAAGACGGCACAACAGATGGGTTTTACAAAATACAATTTATGTGAGACCTGTCGTCAAGGGAGCTCCGATATCAGCTTCATTCATCTCAATATCGACGATTTATTTTACACATATTATTCACCGGTGAAAGTACTCCCTTGAGCATCAATACACTTTTGAAATCGTCGAATCATTTCTTGAGAAGAATTTTTTATTAGATCTCTCGGGGGCCACGACAGGAAGGTCTGGAGATCTTTTGGGGGCCAAAAGATATCTCCTCTCTTGTTGATGACCAACCCGGGAAATCAGCTTCGAAGATACGCGATGATCAACCTGATCTCGAGAGGTCTGATAACAAATTCTTTTCAAGGAATGATTCGACGATGTCAAAAGTGCGTTGATGCTCAAGGGAGTACTTTCACCGGTGAATAGTAAGTGTTAAATAAATCGTTGATATTGAGATCAATGAAGCTGATTTCGGGGCTCCCTTGACGATAGGTCTCACATGAACTGTATTTTGGAAAACACATCTGTTGTGCCGTCTTTAAATTTTGTTGATTTTATTCACAGAGCTTCAAGAATTTGCTTAGGCCAAAGCGCCAAAGCTCTGGTTTGGAGGTGGAGGCAAACTTATCATTTGAAGATTAATATCTTCATTCTCAGTGCACCGATATCAACAAACGAGGTATCTGTGTTCAAGTTGGCTCTCGAGGTATGTTTTGAAAATCACTTCGGATTGATTCACGCTATATTCTTATCGCTAAGGTCGACCAAATCCGGATACTTTTTTTTGGGACACCCGGTATAATAATAATAATAATAATAATAATAATAATAATAATAATAATAATAATAATAATAAATAATAATAATAATAAATAATAATAATAATAATTATTATTATTATAATAACAATAATATCTTGCACGAGCAAGTTGAGATTGCCTAAGTGAGATTGCGCTGAAAATTTGCGGTTGTTTATTTCCAACTGTGTGGCTCAGATTGAAAACCACATGCGTTCCTGCATGTGCAATATCTTCCACGCACAATACAAACTTTTCAGTCAGGTAATCAGTTTATTGGCATAAAATAGGTAAAACCAATATTTGTGGTAAATTTAAAAGTAACAAACATCTAGAAGTCAATGAGAAATCAACCATAGATAATCCACCATTCAATCAATAATCTAGTCACTCACCTACAAGATGAAACAATGAACAGTGTAAGTTCAAAGCAAAGAGCTTCGTGTTTTGAAGGAGTACTAAGACAAATTTTAGTTTCAGGACTAATTTTCTTCAATGACAGGAAAACGTTCCTTATTCTGATACAAGGCCCTTTCAAGATGATTGTGACAATCCAATACTAACCTTTCTTGGAAACTATACTGCAACATTCTTTGATCATATCTATTCTTCTCACCAGCTTGCACAACAAACAGAAGCACAGCACTGCAAAATAATTCAAGCACTGTTAAGGTATTGGCTGTAGAACAATCAAGTATGCAGCGTCGGAAAATTGGAACCTTATGCAGATAGGCTAATCTCAAGACAAAGTAGCAGGAATTGGAAAGACTGGTGTGGTATGTATGGATACATTGATAAATTCATAAAACAAGATTCTTAATAACAATATCCCATGCACGATAGAAAGATCTGATAAAAAATTTTGTCAACAACATGAAGAAGAGAAAGTTAATACAAGGTTTTGGTAGGTGGTGAATGGAAGCGATGAATGGCATCAAATTTCTCAGAAAAGCTGCTTACAACTATCTAAATATTGAAGAAAAATGCACTTAAAGTTTTCAGAATAAGGCTTACTCAATGAGCAGTTAACTCTCAAGACAATTTCATTTCACTATGACTGCCTATACCAAATCATAAATAAATAAACATTAGTTATGTTCACACAAGAACAAATACTTTACCTCTTTATCATCTTTCTAAAGTAGGTGAAACAGTATGAAGCTTTCATAGATTTGAAGCATTCCCAAAAATGGGGTAAACTTACTTTTCATTTCCATACAGTTTCCAAGCATCAGCTAGTCCTTTACCCAAGCCAACAATGGGGTTGTTAGCTGGAAGCTGTAAGACAAAGAATATTAAACATATTTGAGTATACAAATCACAGTAGTGAACATAAATTCTTCCTTGTATCGGAATGATCGCATTAGTTCTTGCTTTTCTTGTTGATAAGCAATAAAATTAGCTGAGAACAGAACAGAGATGGAGCCTAGAAAAAGAATTTACAATGCTACATTAGGGAATCAACATAGTTAAAAGCTGGCCCTAGCCAGGTAAAAATATGATCTATTGTACTAAACAACTTAGATGCATCTGGCTTCATTGTATAGCTAAAGATTTGTGATTAGTGGATAGTGTGCGTTGTTTGATTTGTGGTTTGTGGGCGTTTCTTCAGCCTATTTACAACAGCTAGGAGATATCACTATGTCTATTCTCTTTAACAAACTAACCGGAAGGAATTTGTAATGTATCATTCAAAATATAACAAATTACCATTTCCTTGTTGAATGGTGCTTTATCTCCAAGATAATTTGCAATGTGGCTGTAAAAAAGCAATCAAACCATAGTGAAAAATTACTGAAGAATATATGTTAATCATCTAAGCAGCCAAGTCTGGGTGCTTTTACATTCAGGATTTCTTATAAACACATACAGGAGACTATGCATCAATTATTGAAAATTATCAAATATGTGAATATAAATGGAACATATGACTCAAAATAATTCTGGGTCTGCCTATTGACTCCGACTGACCCATTGGTTCATCTAAATACAAGACTAATCTTATGTGATTTCTTTGTGAACAATCTCTGGTAACACACAATTTGCTTTCTCTGTATTGTTTTCTCACTGGCAGGCCATAAACAATATAGGCCTTACACAAATTAATGTGTTATTCCTGCCTAAGAACTCTTTAGAATAATTCTAGTTTTTTAAAGGCTGCTCTCCATATCCAGCGTTTTGAGCGTGCGGCCGCTGTGACCAAGATTGATTCCTGTGGTAGTGATCGCAAATGCCCGCGATGGGAGTTAAACTCGTTCCTACTCCCAAAGCGCCCAAAAACTGGTTGCTTGCGATCAGATTGATCGCTAAAGTTTTATCAACTGCACATGCTCTTATTTGGTTGCAGCGCCCACGCGCTCAAAACGCTGGATATGGAGAGCAGCCTTAAACATTCTTGTTTGAAAAAATACAAGTGACGGTGGCGGCGCCATGGGGGACTGGTGGGGGGACTTGTCCCTCCCAAATCTCAACATTTGGCAAAAATTGTCAAAGAAAAATGGCATAAAATTAGTTGGGTATGCGTTTAGGTTGAAAAATTACGTCAAAATCCCCCCAACTCCAGACTTTTTAGAGCTGGTGCCGCCACTGACAGGTGATCATGTGACTTCTTGAAAATAAAAAAATTCATGACAATACAGAATCCTTGAAATTCTTAAGAATCCTCAAAAATTCTTGTCATGTTAATGCATATTTTCTTGAAAAGCTCTCCCAGCAATATTGCAACAATATCAATACTTACTGAGCTACAAAATGATGATCCTTGACGTGCACAAAAAGAACATTGGCACTCACCTGTGTAGTTGACAAACTTTTGAACCAAGACCAGAAAAGGAGGATGCAATCATGTTGACTTCAATTTGTTTAATTTCATAATCCCTACGATCTGCTTCTGGTGATGAATGACCATTTTGATATGTATTCCTTTTGTCATCCAACATGTAATCACTTCTCATCAGGTCTATTGTGATTGGCTAAAAACATGGTCAAAAAAGGAATTAGAACCAAAAAAACAGCAAGGCCAAAGTTTCTATTAATGAAGCCATGCTGTGTCACAAGACTGAAAAGTTTGTGAAGTGTGCATGGAAGATCTGGCTTTGTTTTGAAGGATGAGCCTGGGATGGATATCACAGATGATAAAATATTGTACTTTTTTCTATCTCTTCAAAATCATGCATTCACATAAAGCAATTTGTGCATAGTCACCTCATCACACACAAAGCTCAGGGAGCAATCTTTGTGTATGATGCATCACTAGATTGAAGTTGCTTGTTTGAAAGTGTAATTTCTCAGTGGCAGTGCCAGCTATAAAAATATTGAAAGATGTAGGAGGATTCTGGTGTACTTTTTCAGCTTAAAGGTATATCCACCTACTTTTATGTCATTTTTCATAATGATGATTTTGGAGGACTTTTGCATTCTGGGTGGACAAGTCCGCCTGATTCCCCCATGGCACTGCCACTGTAATTTTCAAAGGAAAGGGCAAAAATGGTGGGAAAAGTATGATAGTTACACCATTCATAACAGTGAAATCTTGTATTCCACCATTAATTATACGTCAAACTGCAAAATGTCCTTTAAAGATACAGTAAACATCAATTTTTCTTCTTTTGTCATACTTAGAATTGCTAAACAGAAGATCTTGAATGTGCACTACAAACATGGTGTCACAAAAATAGGAAACATTATTGTCTTAAATCATAATTTCGCAATCAAAGGTGCCTTCATATATCAAAGAACATGAAAGATAGCTCATACCTGTCTCACTCCTTCTTTCCTGATTTCAAGATAAATGTCATATAACTTTCTTGTGAATTCATCATTTACAATAACACTGCAAAAGTAATGAGCTTGCATTACATTTTGGAATACTACAGAATAGAAGAAATGTGCAAATAGAGTTATATACTTAAACCATTAATTACAATTTTCATCATATTTTAATGTGCACTACATTCAAAAGAAAAATAAAACAGTGGAATGGCGATTCATGCACCTGCAGATTGTGTAGAGTTTTTATAAAAGATTTGGGGTTTTTGTATTAATTAATTTTGTCTTCTTTTAGTGTTTTTTGCATTGTAAATTATAAGTTATTTTCTTTTAGTTATAGTTGGCCTTAATTAGCTGTTATTTTAGCTATTTCAATTAGAAAGCCAACTTTAAATAAATCAATAATAATAATAATAATAATAATAATAATAATAATAATAATAATAATAATAATAATAATTAACTCCTTCCAAACAAACTTTGTCCAGGAGTTTCTCTCATGGTAAATAAGCCGCAAACAGAGGGAAACAATGTTTCTAACAAAGTTTTAGCGAGGCTTCCCTATCCAAAATATACAGTTTGAGCAAACTTTATTACCAGTTTGTATTTGGGCTAAGTAAATGAAAGATCACAACTTTTGAATACTTCCAACTAATTTTGCTGACTATTCAGTTATTCAGCAAATAGAGTTTAAGCTATGGCATAATTCTAAAACAGTGAAAATATTGGTAGTATGTTACAAATCTATCCTTGCATGTTTGTTCAGTCAAATGCCCACTTTTCTTATTTTTTCTGATGGAGGAGTTGTAGTCTTAGACATTAATTTTTGAAAGAATTTTGTGAAAAATAGCATAACAAAAGATCATAGGTGTGTCAATGGACAATAAGTGCAGTCCAGACTGATAAGTTTGCAAAGTGTGCACGGAAGATGCGGGCCTGGCTATTGTTGTGAAAAACTCAGCCTATTGTTCATCCTTTGTTATGCTTGAAATTGCCCAAGGAACATTGTTGGCACGCATGACATAATTAGCAGTCTGGAGTGCAGTCACAGTGTATTGTTTTCTCTCCTGTTTGTAAGTTTAGAAAGATTAGCAGCACAACTATTGCCAACAAATATCAAGTGGAAAGGACAATTCTTTCCAGATTAGCAACATACAGTAAAAATATACCTCTTCAGAGAAGACTCCAAGAACTCATGATCAGCACTGCAATTGTGCATCAATGTTTGAAAATGCTTTTGAACATCGAATGACTCCTTATACAGATATTCAGGGAAAGGAGATGGAAACAAAGTAAATGGAGCATAATTATTCAGCCTGAAGTCTTTTCTGTTTCGCATAACAATTCCGTGTGTGTTTGCCCAATCAGTTGCTTCATTAGTGATATTTTCAATCAAGTCTCCTTTCAGAATAACATTCTTGTATTGATCCATGATGTGATTTCTTGATAAAAGTTCTTTAATTGTGCAGTTATCTGGTTTAGTAGACTTGCAATGGCTGGCTCCAAATCCTCTTGAAATTTGGCCTGAACTGTTCTTAAACCTTGTAAAACACCCTCGTACGATTATCCTTCTTAAAATCTTGATGCTCAAATCCACTGTAGAGTATATCTAGTCTGCAAAATGGACAGCAGATCCAATAAAATCTTGTTTTTCCACGTTTCGTTATCTGTTAAGAAATTTCAGTTTCTGCAATAAATAGCGTCTTTTTAATTGATGCACAAATTTTGATGGTATCTGTGTCGAAATATACAATGAATTAAAACACTTGGAAAACTCCCTCACTACGGGTGGGCCTATTCATGACAATGGAAGCCAAACGAGTCAATTTTTCACACAGCTGCTTGCATTCGGGCGCAGGCAGAGCACTGTTCCAGAACTTCTAGATGCCACATCCTTTATTCATCCTTTCATATCTTTTATGCCACAGCAAACGCTACTGAAAACCTCCCTTTAGCCTTCAGATACAAGTGTCCAAGGGTCTCAAGTGTTGTTTTTTCGAAGTTGGGGTGCTAGGCCATGGAGCCTCGTACGCATACGAATGGAGACTGGAGACGAGGATCCCCGATTGAACTGTCCCGATTGAATTTTTGATGATTGAACCCTCCCATGTTGAAGGAAAATCTGCCGAAAAAAGGACCCTTGTTTAGAGAATTTTGGGCCAAAACCCACTGAAGGTGAAGGTGAAGTTGCGTTTTTCAGCGCCAAGCGCTGGGATCGCAGAAATAGAGCAGACCTAATCGAGTCTGCGACCCCTTGTCATGACAACTTCACCTTCGAGTCTGCGACCCCTAATCGAGTCTGCGACCCCTAATAGCCGACTTGTAAAACAAGTCTTCAACGAACAAAGACGAATCGGCTTTCCAAATTGTTGGTGGGAAGAGGTAAAACAAGATCTTGTTGGGCTAAACCTACCCACCTCAACAGATGACATAACTGAATCATCTAAATCTTTGTGGGGTAAAGAAATCGATAAACGTTTAATAAGCGAATTCAATGGAAAAGTGAATGATTTGCGCAACAAACTTAGTTGTAACAATAAACTTAGATACTTAACTCACTTTACTGGTAAATTAAAGAGTTATCTTAAAGGAAAACATTCAGGCGATATCTTGCGCACCAAGCTGTGTATGCAAAAAATAAAGAATAACTTCAAAGGAATTTTTGAAAATATTACATGTCGTGCATGTGGACTTGGCCCAGAATCATATGAACATATAATCAAGCACCATACAAAAAAATCAATAATAGATCACATCTACAGTGATAATTATGAGAGGCTAGTTAAATACGAAAAAGAAATTTTAAAATTTGTTAACAAGGGTTTAAGCAAATCCATCCTTTGAGTCTAATCCAGTGTCACGTACCATATCGTAACTTGTAATAAAGTTAAGTATACGAATGTACGTAACTGCCCCGAAATGGGGATTTGGAATTATTATTATTATTATTATTTATGACGCTCAAGTGGTGGGGCCCTACCGGGACTCGAACCCACTCCGCCTGACTATTCTGGCTGCAATGTCAGAGGATTACACCACTGCGCCACAACACCTTCTTCACCTTCTCATATGAGTGGCACATACCCGTACTCTCAATAAGTTACTGTATGTATCCCTCCAGTCAGTTCTATGCATTGAAGATCGTGTTTACAAAAGTTTGAACAAGAGAGAGAAGAAACAGTTGCTGACATCGGCTAATTTTTCTAAAATTATGTTGAAATTAATCAAATTTCATGATTATTCAAATATGTCTAATGAGAATCAAGGAATCTTTCAATAATTGGCAACTTTCAAAACTTCTGAAGATGGTTTTGGAAGAGTCTAATGGAATTCAAGCACCAGTTTGAAAATAGGCAAACAAGTTTTAGATGACGTCATTTCAAGCGGTAATTGAAATTATGTGAGTTAGAGTCTAGGGTCACTCCCAGGGGTGCTCCCATGGCCTGACAGGGGGGTCCAGCCAAGACTAAAGAGTGCCAAAGCAAACATTTTGAAAATACCCTGAAACTGGGTTTTGGCAGCATTTAGTGATGCAAATTTTCTACGGTTTTTCATAATTTTACAGTGATGGATTGTTGCAAAACTGATGGAACAAAGCAAGAAAACATCAAAATTCATTTAAAATCAATGCTGCAATGACTAAATTTGCGTGTGGGGGAGCGTACCGGGTTGAGGAGAGATACTAAATGGCCAGGAATCTTAGAATACCGCTAATTGGTAGTATGTCGTCGACAAATAGGGCCATTTGGAAGCCATTTGGTAAGACTCCCTGTAAAGATTCAAACCAATCTGGTAAGAATCAAACCAACTGGACTCCCTGTTAGACTATAAATGGGAGTACCCTCGTCTCATCAAGGGGGTCACTGCCCTTCTTGTGCATAAGAAGCATTCTGCGGTTGGATTTTTGGCCTCACTTTGAAATTTTAACTTCTTCCTTGCTTTACAATCTCTCTCTCAACTTAAACTAGGCATTTGCTACATGGTGTCCAATAAATTTGTTCGACGTTTAATCAATTAAACTGACTTTCAAGCATATGGATGCTTTGAGAAATTCTGTTGAACAAAGTATAAAATTATTGAGACTCTCATCAATTACTATTTTTGGTTAAGTGCGTTTTTAAACAAACTGATACAAACGAGAGGTATCACATTGGGTGGCCTTCTTTACCCTGATCTGGGAGCTTTTCTGTACTATGAGTCAGTCATCTAGGGGTCTGTACATATTTTTATCTTTAGAAGCTCTCAGCAGAGCGACTTTTGGACAGATTTGCATGATCTTTGTCCCTAAAATTATTTCAAAATCTTAGGGACCGAATTACCTTCCCATGAGCCTGCTTATGTGACAAGTATCTGTCAATACCGGTTGAGTCAAACAAACGCCCTGCGTTTGAAAGGCTGCAGCTCCCTGGGTATATAAGCAATGATATTTTGCAATACCTGATTGCATAGCTAACATGTTCAATTATTTTTAGAAATTTTTCTGGCTAAAATCGGTCGCTCCGTTCAGATTCTGTAAGCGATTTTCAAAAGTGAATCCTTTTGAGAAACTTTAAAAAACGTGCTAAAATTACAAGTAAGAATCCCTAGTGTTTACCTCACAGCGGTGACTTTCAGTGCGCATTAGCAGGTGCTTTCCTTTTTGGCGGGTTGAAAAGTCTTCCCCCTAGTGTGAATAACTTATTCTGGGGCATTATTTACATATAATTCTCTTTACAACGATATCCCTTCAGCACCCCATTCTCCCATGAGGATAAAATACATGAACACATCCAAGAGTCATTATTGCTAAGGAGGAAAACAAAGGGAAATCTTGCTTGGAGTTTTCACTCGTTTTTGCAGGTTTCCGAAAGGGGCTTTCTGCAGAAAATCTCCTATTTCGAGCCGGGTACATTACTGAACCAAATTTGACATATTGGGGAAAAACAAGACAGTTTATAATATCATTGCTTTGATATTCAGGGGGCAGGATTTTTTCAAACGCCAGGCATTTTTATTGACTCACCTGGCATATAATCAAACGCCGAACAATTCCTTTGGGACACCCTTAAGAGCATTCTTGATTGTCACTATCATCCCAAATTCAACAGTGACAAAAACGGTTGAATTTTTGGCAGATGCGTAAAACCAGTTAAGAAAAATGATGAAAACTCAGAGATTTCTGGGGAGAATAAGTGGTAATTTTGGCTTGCCAGGAAGACTTATTGACATAAAGGAATTTGCAAGTCATCGTCTTTTGAAAGCTAACATTTCCATTTCATGGTCTCTAGGTATAATTTTCTTTGACTTTGTTGTCCTCAAAGTGTCATTTTCCATACCCTGTTGGTCTCTGATTTGACCCTATTTTCCACTACCACACAGTCATAAATATTCTTTCTCGTAATCATGACCCAGTTGTGAAAAATTCTACAACTTGATGAGCAAATAATCATCTTTTTGTTTGATTTTCAATTACAAGTTTTGTAGGCTGATACATTTGTCCAATAGTTACCTGAAAATTAAAAGTACATATATTCTACTAAGTAACGTTTTACTTTTGGAAGTGGGTCCTTGTGGTTTTGGGGGGGTGTTTTTGGGCAGCATTATCCCTCCACGGCAGCTGAAGCGGAGGTGGAAAAAGTGTGTGAACTCACAAGGCAGCTTTGCAGGAAGCTTCTTTGTCTGGAAGGAAGAAATGGGGAGGAAGAGAGAAGACGGAACACAATAAAGGATAAAAGTATTTGATGATAAGAGGACAGAAGATGGGAAGAAGACAGGATGACAAAGAGCACAAAGATTGAAAATATAAAGACAAAAGGAAGGAATAAAGGAAAGAATAAAGGACGGGAAGAACGAAAGAAAATCAATGTTAGGATTTTGGTCTTTCATTCACAGTTTTGTGATCCAAGGAAGCCATTAAGAGTAATTCCAATTACTTGTGGATTATCAGCTATACTTTGCACAATATTGCAATTCAAATAAAAACTGGGATTACAGAAAATTGATACGCAATGGAAGGAATTCCTCCTTGATGTTCTTTTACAGGAAGGCAAATGTTTTTTCCACCACTGATGTTGAGAATGCAGTCTCAGATATTCTAGTCCTACCATAGCCAACCATCAAAGTTCTCACTCTCAGAGAAAAAAAGTCAAATCAACATTTTCTGAATCCATTGTATTCTCCAATCTCATTCTCACTCTAACGAATATGTCTACACTCTGTGACTTCTCAATATGTACCAGAGGGACCCAGGATTGATTGGTAATGAATTGATTGGTAATGAAAGATAACAAAAACATTGAAAATAGAGAATATAAATAATTTCATATTTGCAGGGGACTATCTGCTGTGAGGACATTTTCCCAAACAGCAAAGGAGAGTAATGCTGCGGGGAATGCGCTCATAGTAATCAAACTAACAAAGAAGAGTAAGGAGAGAAATGCTAAACCATAGCTAAAATATGGAGAGTAACATTGTGATCTCAGTTTTGATTTGATATAAGAGAGGGGGCTTAAGAGAGAGTTGGGCTAAATACAGGTTTTACTGTACACAAAAAAATATAGTTTAACAAACCTGTCGCTTCATGAGTTCATGGTTCTCTTTTGCTTTTGTCATAAACTGATTTATTTTAACTGGATCTGTTTCACCTACATGCTGTTTGAAGGCATCTCTGATCCTCCTCTTTGCATACTCTCTGTAATGTACAAAATAAATTAATTTGCTTTGTAAATTACACATTTTAAAACAGTGGTGCAATTGTAAATTGTGGTTGCACAGTACAGGTTTCAATATCCCAGAGTCAGTAGGACTCACAGGATTTATCAGGCATAGGCATACATCTGGCACACAGGGTTTTAGTACTGATCTTGGATTGCAAATCATTCTACTTATTCCATCAGTCTTAGGAACCAATCAATATCAATGCCCGGTAGGGGGGGCAGAGGATAATTAGAGGGGCTGCCAAAACTTCTTCCTTTTATGACCTTTGTTAAGACTTGCATTTATGCATTTCTCCTCACAGCATCATTAATGCATATTTTCTATAAATCTTTAAGAACCACTTATTTTCTTGAAAGAATTTCTATATTCTTTTTACATCACTTGTTATCAGAAAATATGATGACATATTGCTTAGAAATATATCATCAAATTTAATACTGAGGGGCGGCCACAAAAAATTACAGCTAAAGACTGGAGAGCCTTGAAAACTTTAGTGATAAAATGGATGAGGGGCTATGAAAAATTTTCACTATCAATAAAAACATCTTCTGGCCCATAACTGGCATTAATAACCGACCACTGATCCTTTCAATACAATCACGTAAAGTATCTTTTACATTCGTTTTAGTTTGTTCCATTTCAAGTATGCTGTTGTGTATTTTAGTTGTAAGAGTTCTACAGGAGTAAAAATGTTGAACCTCTATGGAAAGAAAGAGCTGAGACATGTCTGGCGCAGGCGCACAGAGCCCTGGGTGCATTCCGCGGCCTTTCCGCCGGAGAAATCCGGCGGAGAGCCATCTTTCGATTTCCTCACGCCAAGGTTTTTGGCGGAGAAATCTCGTTCATTATGCTCTGGCGGCAGTTGGTGGTGCAAGTGACCATAAGTTCAGTAAATATGATGGAATGAAGGCAGTTAGTTTTCTTCACTCTTTTGTTCTCTGTCCTGTTTTTGGGCTTATCACCGGAATCTGTTATTACCCTGTGTTCTTTCTCACTTTCATCAACACCACCAAATTGGCACTGGCGGCAAATCCTGCTATGCCCACATCCTTGGCGGAAATATCCGGCGGAGAGAAAAAATGGAATGCACCATGGCACAGAGCACTTGGTTTCCATCATTTCATTGGCGCACTGTTCGGCACACAAACATTTAACTTTCCATACTTGAGATGTTGAATTGTATCCAGCATTGATTGATTGATTGAATGACACTGAAAGTTTGAAGATCTGATAAGGGCCTGGATGGAAAGTTTGTTTTTGTCAACGTTTCTCCACGTCGGAGATCTCCAGCGTAAGGCGACCGTCTCAAAAATGTTTGGTTAGTGTCGTCCGACCGACCGTCTGTTGAAATGAAAAAAATCAGATTTTTCGGTTCTGCGTCTAAAACGTTATATAGGGAATTTAAACAAGGATTTTCAGTTTTTGCATAAATGTGTGATTGTTGTGACGTTACTAGCGCTACAAATACACAAAAATGGCATCTAGCAGAAAGTTTCCACGGGTTTCCACTCAGAAACTTCTCGATTTGCCGCCTCCGAACTTTGCTTTGATCTAATGTCATATCTTTCAAGCTGATTTTTGAAAAATGTTGGCATCCAACTGAAAACGAGGCAAGCTACTCCAGAACCATGACACATGTATTAACGGTGACGGCACAACCGGCCTAAATTATCGTGTCCCGAAAATAGTTCAAACCATGTTCAAACCTAAAAAAATTTGGAAAAAAATAAAATTTGATCATGTTGCCGACCGACCGACCGACCCATATTTTTCGATCAAAATGACACTAACCAAACATTTTTGAGACGGTCTCCTAAGGCCTAAGCTCGTACGTGTTTTCCAGTAGATGGTAAGAAGGGACCTTCTAGTCAGACTTTTTTTGACGTGTTATTTGACACAAAAAAGAGAGTGACCTCCCCTGGAGTTTAAAGAAATTCGAAATACTTCTACCTGAAATTATAACTTGTAAACTGCTGTCCAGTTCTCATCATATCTCTGTAAAGTTTCATAATTTCTGGCCTTGAGCTTGCCGCCATTATTTCACTTTCATTTGGTTTGTGTGAGAAGTTGTTGCAGTTGTCATTTGTTGCTGTCGTTGTTTTGCAGACTAGAAATGACGTCATTAATCAAAGGAATCGCAGGGGACCAACACATTGAATGGGCTCTCTCTCTCGATTGGTTTACCTGTTTAGAGATTATGTAAATCATTCCCTTTGCGTTAGTTTGTAGTTTTAGAATAGATTGGTAATCAAACAAATGAAACTGAAAAATAAAAACAAACAGGAGAGAGAAGAAGAGGAAGGCGTATCAAGCATTCCAAAACTTACTGCGCATCTGTGCATGACCGTAATTTTTTTATTGTTTTCTCGTTATAGTATTTCAGAATGTCATCTTTTGAAAATTGGTGATTGTTTCCTGCCTTTGTTGTTGGCATCGTTTCAAACAAACATCTCAGAATATCATTTGATTGGAAGAATAGAGAGTTTTAAGAGGTCTTGTTTTTATTCACACAGTTACGCTTTTATCAACCAATTTCCTTCTCGTGGTTGAAATGGATGGTTGATGTTTATGAATTATTCTTTTCAAGAGGAACCACAGATAATTGTTCCTACAGTCCAAATTGCAGTGTGTGTTTCCAAATGTCCTTGGCGCCTAATTCTAGCATAGAAAAGTACTGTGCTTCACGTGTGTGTGTTTGCTCAAAGGAAACTTAGAGATGGCTAACGACGAAGTCGAAATGAAAACTCCTCTCGCGAGTGAAAAGCAAATTCTAGAAATGGACGAAGTTCTCCCCCTAATTGGAGAATTCGGGAAGTTTCAGATTCTGTTAGAGATAGCTTTATGCATAATGATCACTCCTGGATCAGTGTTGGTTCTTATACCATACTTCGCGCAGCACAACCCTCCTTGGCAGTGTGTAAAGAACAGTACAGTTTGCAGCTTTCAAGGGGAAATTTCGTCGTCCAGTAAAGCTAAAGTTTATGAAGCGAGGTGTAAGATGCCGAGAAGTGAATGGGAATTTACAAAACCGAAGGATTATTCTGTTATCACACAGGTAGTAATGGGTATTACCATCTTTCTGTCTTTGTGGAGGGTTGTGGAGTATGTGGGTTAGGCAGGACCGCCGAGAGGGGGGGGTAGCCGGGGCAACTGCCCCGGGGCCCGGGCCCCGTAAAAAAGAACCTTTGTTTTTGATATAGTGATGTCATCGAGCTGGGCTTCACAAGGGGCCCGGAGTCGAACTTTCTTCTTGACAATTGCACTTAGCAATAACATCACGGCCCTCAGTTCATTATTTATTCCAGCGTTGTTCGTTGAATCATATTGAGATTTGAGAACAAGCGACAAGAACTATTGCTCATGCTATTACTGATGTCTTCGAATAAATAAGCTCTGTCAGAAAGTTAGCAATTTTTGTCCGTGCTCTTCCCTTGCATTATTTTGAAACTGGAGATCAATCAAGAGAGACATTGCTTTGCACAGTATTCTCAAACATCATCAAAATGATCCACAGTTCCAGTGGCATGGCCATATAGAGGGTACGAGGGAGCAATTGCACCCCCACTTTAGCAGAAAGATAGCGAGGTTCCTTGAAAACCAAAGAGAGATTGTTGGGTATAGGATGGGCATGAGTTTTTTCGAAAAATGCTAGAACATTGCGTAATTCAATTCAACTGTGTTGCCATAACTTCCATTTCAGCACTGGTGAATTTGGAATCAGGGGATGCCCTCAAAGCTAAACGGCACTTCACAGCATAGGTTTCAAATCTTTAAAAATCTGGGTGTAAGGTTCTGTGACCTGTTTCGTTGAAATAAACGGCTTCAAAGAACCTTCAACCATTTTCTGAGCAAATCTGCCATTGGACTTTTCTGAAATCTTCAATATTTTCAGAATTACAGTGTTTTTCTTCTATTCTAAGAATTCGGGAAAATTTTCGAAAAAAGCTTCAAACAATCGTAATTTCTAACCTCTTCACAAAGTATCAAATAATTTTCAAGAAAACCATAGTTTATGGATGCCTACAATGTGGTATCAAGCAAAACTCTTTCACTCTTCTGGTTTGTGATTTAGAAATTTGAGGACGTCACATAATAAAATGGGCTGAAAAATAAAATAGGCTGTAATTTCGCCAAATATTCAAGATTTCTGAAAATTCCAACCGTAGAGTCATAAGAAAGTGGCTAAAGCTTCTTTCAAGTCATTCAGCTTAATGAAATAGGTCACTAAATTTTACACCCACCTTTTTACACCTATTTAAAGATTTGGAACCTATGCTGCACTTCACTCTTCACTCATTCGAAAAAGCGTGCGAGACTTTTTTCAGAAAAGAGGACTTTTATGGATTTTTTGATGGCTTTTCTTGACTACAAATTATTATCGCCAAAAGTGTTCGAGATCTTTGGTAGTGAAATGCCCTCGCTCTAAGCCAAGGTGGAGGATGCTGCTTCGAAAGTTCTCCTCGCATTGCACTTTGATTCATAAATTACTATCATAAAATCATCAAAGTTTCCTTTGGCAAGCAAGCATAATATTGGGAGATGCATTCTAAGCCAAAGTAAAGGGCTCGGCCCCAAAAATTTTCCTGGGGGCTTCGCCCCCAGACCCCTTCAGTCTTCTGCCCCCACATGGTTTGTCTTTGCTATGCCGCCGCAAAATATTCACGAAATTCTCCCAATTGTGCACTTCCAGTATCAGTGTCCAGCAAGGGGCCCGCATCCACTAGTTGCCCCGGGGCCCGGCCTCGCTCTCGGCGGCCCTGGGGTTAGGGTTATTTCATCTCCTTGGTGGATTGGTGGATGAAAATAAAGTGCGATAAAAATCTCTGTTGAGGGTGCACAATAGGGTACCTTCATCCCGTCATTCCGCACCTATTTTCTGCCATATCCCGTATCCCCATCTCGCCCTTGTATGTTTTCAAATCCCAATCCCGCTTCCCTTTTTATCCCGCCAACCCGCTAAATCTATTGTGCACCCTTTCTGTCTTTCTATTGTTTTTTTCCCGAGGTTTGTGTCAGTTGATTCGTTTATTTCAAAGAAATCTAGTCATTGAGACTCAGTGTGGTGCGTGAATTTTGCTCCAATGCAACTAAGCAGCAACTAAGCTCAGACAGACTGCTTGACGTGATGCAAAGATTCGTTTTGTTATCAGAAAGGAAAGCATGTTCTCATGCATGCTGCTAACAAGAAAGTTGGTATTGAAAAAATTCTATATGTGGTATTTGCATTCTTATATTAGCTTGCAATGCTAAGGGGGACTCCTTTTGGTATATGACGGGGGTCAGACGCAACATATTTATTGAGAAACCAAAAAATATACTAAATTTAGGACATTTTTGGACCCCAAAAATATGACCATTGCTTCATGGTACATAAAAACGAAAGGCTTCATAGATTTTTCGGCACTTGCGATCCAATATTTTGGTGATAAACTCCACCTAGCACTCACTTTGTGAAATTTCTCATACCGATTGGGCACCAAATAGCCCTAAAAGTATAGTAGACAATGCTTCCCAAACCCAAAGGTGTCTGCCCCCGTCACCTACTAATAGGGAGTGTCCCCTGGGCTCACAAGGTGACAAGACTTTGTGTTTTGGGATTGGAAATTTTTGCAAAGAACTGTGAGATCTTCAGGGTCCCTAAAAATGCATTGTGGGATAGCTGACGACCACAAAGACCCGTTTAAAGCACATTTATAGTATAGGTCAACGAAACAGATCAGTGGTCGGCGACGAGCAAGTTGCATTGGGCATGCTCTGTTGCCAGAGCTATAGGCCTACGTGATGCAAATTCAAAATGAGAGAGGTTAATTTTGGAAATTAATCTTTATGGTTCTGACACAAATCAAATTTACATATAATTTGGATTGCCAAAATATAAATTGATTTCCAACGAGTATTTTTATAAATCTATATTTTCTCTAGCTTTGCCCTGTCTTTCAGTAACATGATCATTTTCTGCCTTCCTAGTTCGATTTGTATTGCGACAGAGAACCATACAGTTATCTTGCAACATCTATCGTCTTTCTCGCTTGGGCTGTTGGTGCTGTTCTATTTGGTTGGACATCAGACAGGTAAATAATCATAAAGGGTGTCCTGACAATAGTCCCCATTTGTGTGGTTATTGTGAAGGAGCTATTACACGGGGTACATGACATGTTGAGGGTACGATTATCTGCCACCCATAGCCATAAGGAGGGGTTTTTTTGGCCTAAAATTCTCGGCAAAAATACTTTCACTGATTCGCGATGCGAGATTACCACACCCCTATTCTTATCTATGAGACACAAAAAACTTAGCCTGTACATCTAGGACACAAGCTACAAAAACTCCACTCCAACATTTATTGGTGTAATAATTTGGTGTAATAACGCTGTTGGTAAGTGATTACTTGATTTTCTTGCAGGTTTAATAGTGTTCTCTCCAATTACAGGTTTATCTTATATTTTGATTATTGTTCTTTTACAGGAGTTGATAGCGTTTCCCTACAAGTTACAAGTTTATTGTTTGTCCATGGGTTTGTTATGATGAGTCTGCTATTTAAGGCCATTTAAAGATTTTGTACCACAAATCATTGTTTACAACATTTATTCCTTCACAAATTTGCAGAAATAGTATGTTATACACTAAGGCTTGAGCAGCACTTACTTTCTTCCATTAACAGCTGTTTCTTAATTTTCAGGTTTGGTCGCAAGAAGACGCTGCTTCCTTCACTAACTGCAGTTCTTCTGTTTGGATTCATCAGTTCCTTTTCTCCAAATCTCACATTCTACGTCATTGCTCGATTCTTCGTTGGCTTCTTCACTCCTGGTGCATCTGTTCAAATGTTTGTTATTATATCGGAATTCGTAGGCCCAAAATGGCGACCACTTGCTGGAATAACCTTATGGCTTTCCTTCGCCATGAGCGTCGTACTTCTTGGTGTCATTGCATTCTTCGTTCGGACCTGGAAGATTCTTATGATTGTCACGACTGCTCCATATTTCATTGTGTTTGCATTTTTCTAGTAAGTTTATCTCAAATTTTTACCGTATTTCATTGTGTCGTTGCATTCACAATTGGCGAATTTCAGACAAAATTGATCAGAAAAATGCTAAACATCAAACGGCATGAAAAGGTATCAAATAGTCATCTTCACAAAATAATGAAACTAGCGTCATGGAGTAAAGCAGTAAAGAGACCAAAGTTAAATTGGTATGACCATCTTCTGAGACTTCCAGAAAAAGTACCAGCAAAATGCTTGTTCTTGTAATGAAAGTTTGTTCTTGAAAATAGCCCCAGAAAGACTTCCTGGACGGATGAAAAGTAAAAATTGAATGAGACATAAATGAGAACATAGAGTAACTATCTGATGTTCTGAAATATTAAAATAGTAAAAAAATAAAAGATAGACTGTAGCAACCACTGAAAATTTTCGAGGGGGCATAGACATAGGAACCGGGGGGACACTGGAGGCACGTGCCCTCAAGCTTTTGCAATAAACAAATGCCCCTTTTTTCTTAAGGAAACAGTGCCCTCGAAGTGTCGTGCCCCTAAGTCTGAGATGCTTCGTACGTCCCTGCGAGGGGGCCTAGCCCTTCCTGCATCTCGGTCATTGCAGCCATATGCACTTTTTAGTCCAAACCGCCAAACATCTTTAACTTGTTTTTCTCACGCGGTAGCGGTAAGGCTGTATAATACCTAATTCTTCTTCGCACAGTTATATTCCAGAATCAATGAGATGGCTACGTTTAAATGGAAAAACAAACGAAGTTATGGAAATTCTGAGGAGAATTGCAAAGTTCAATGGAAAGGAACTTCCTGACATTCAATTAGCTGAGTTGAAGCAAGAATGTTCCGCTGGACTTGGGCACTATCTAAATCTCTTTCGGCCAAGAAAAATTGCTTTCAGAACCCTTATTCAAGGATATTCTTGGTGAGTAGAAAGCCTGACTGCAGAAGCATCGCTAACCTCTAGCCCTTGGGTGGGGGTCGTCGGGGCTAACGGTTTGCGGATTCTAGCCTTCTCTGGAACGATTTTACGGCCCTTGGCATCAAAAATGACGGTTTTATTGTCCAATACGATATGACTTTATAAATACGACTCTACAAATTCCGCATTTTCCAGCGGATTAAAAGGCATAAATGCAAAAACTTAAACGAGAGGTTGATTTGCAGCATAGAGCCGAGATGGTATTTGCAGCATAGAGCCGAGATGGTATTTGCAAAGCACAGAAAGACATTGTGGCGGTTTTAGCTGAATGTTAAGGTAGTTTTACGGTTTTTCTGAAATATTTGGCGGATTGACGGTTTTTGGTACCCTAATACTACGACCCCACCTTTGGAAGACACGGTGCAAAATTTCAAAAACAATGAAACTGTTCCAAATGATAATCAGTATTGTAATTGGAAGAGGAATTGGTTGATTGTTCTGTAATGAGTATTAGATGCAGACTGCGAACGAGACCAATTTCGTATCATTTTTTAGATAATGCACCATTCGACAATCAATTCAAGGGAGACTGGGGGAGAGGGGTTTGTTCTGGTAACGGCAGAAACCATGAGCGACAGGACAAAAAGATTGGGTCGGGCCTAAGCTACCCTTCTCGCAGTGATTACTGAGACCAACGTTATCAATTTAGTTTGCAATCAATATGTAATGATGTAAGGAATACTTACTCGTGTTCTTGTTCTTCTCTGTCATTTCCTTGCCTTGCAATTTCTGCCAAATACAGCCAGCATCGGAGCTAGATTCCCCTTCCACGACAGAACTAACATGGCGAATATATTTTTGCTCCTCCGCACTCACCGCAATGTTAGTTTTGTCGTGGAAGGGGAATCTAGCTCCGATGCTGGCTGTATTTGGCAGAAATTGCAAGGCAAGGAAATGACAGAGAAGAACAAGAACACGAGTAAGTATTCCTTACATCATTACATATTGATTGCAAACTAAATTCATAACGTTGGTCTCAGTAATCACTGCGAGAGTAGCTTAGGCCCGACCCAATCTTTTTTGTGTCCTGTCGCTCATGCAGAAACCAATCTGGTAAATAGCTGCCACGGAGCTTTTATGAATAATGTATTTCCCTCCAACCTCCATAAACTGTTGGTTTTAACTCGCTACCAAGTTTCGTTTGTGGGGAAGCTGCACGGGGGGCCGTTCTTGGCTAAATTTTGGGTAAGGGTGTGCCGCCCACAGTTTCAAAAAGGTACCGTTGGCTTGACCAATTTTTGTGAAAATGATACCCTTGGCTAGACTAATTTCTACATTAAAAGTGCCATGATTTGGCATTTTCTAGACAAAACTTGCCAAATCTTTGCATTCTCTGGACCAAAATTTGAAAAAATTTGGGTTTCTTTACAGGAATTACCGAAGTTTGACATTTCTTTGACCTAAATTTCCAAAAAGCATACCCTTGCCCAGACTAAATGGGCTAAAATTGGCAAAAAGTATACCCTTGGCTAGACTAGAAAGTTTTAAAAAGTATACCCTTGCGGGCGGCACATCCCCAGGTACCTTTACTATGGAAGAACCCCCCCTCCCGTGGGAAGCTGACATACTTTATTTCGCTTTGCAGGGTTGTAAGTGGCTTGGTTTTCTATGGCGTGTCTTTTGCTGCAGACGATCTTGGGGGTAGTATGTATCGTGACTACATCCTGGCAAGCTTGGTTGATTTTCCAGCAATTATTCTCTGCATCTACCTCTGCAATAAGTATGTTGCTATAAATTAATTCTTTCACCATATCCGCAACAGAAGAGGAAGCAAAAATCAGTGTTAATTACAACGGAAGAACCAAAAATATGGGGAAACAAACACAGGTGGCAGAGAATGGTTCAGTAATGCTTGCACGATTCAGTAATACATACAAATGTACTAAGATTGAATCATACCTGCCAGTTAACTGTGTCAAATGTCTCTTGAATCCTCTATCAGTTGCACAGATTTTCGTTGGGCCATGAATTGTGTTGTGTTGTTGCAGTTATATTGAATTATATATTCATGTCAATCTGCCGCCACGCGCGGGAATTGAAAATAGCGCCCTCGCAAAAGAGGTACAAACAACAGCAAAACAAGTTGATATGTACCCTGGGTACTAGACTTGCCCCAAGTCTATTTCTGTTTCATGCAGACTTATTACAGATGACGAAACAGACTTAGGGCAAGTCTACCTGGGTACCAGAGCCAAAAACCTTTAATTTAAATTTTGAGGCTTTGGTACCCAGGGTAGTTGATATGTCACGAACGAAATGATGAATTGAATTAGGATGGGAATAACTCGATGTATAATACGTAAATCTTTTCCAAATTCGACATTTCCTACAGCCCGTGCTGACCCAGTACAAATTTCTTCAATCCTTCCTAGAATCGGACGGAAGAAAACAGTGGCAATCCCAATGTTGATTTCTGGCGTTGCATGTATCATCGTATCAGTGATTCCTGCTCGAACTGGCAAGAAGAAGACAAGTAAAGCTTTCAACTAGACTTACTCCATTTGTCCCTGTTCTTCTGATTCATTTATTGGACAGATTTTTGAGCCTAAACTGGCCAACTGAACGAATTTATGAATGTTGCATTGGTTGGATTGCACAGCTTTCGCGGCTGTGTTTGTTTTGATTTACTGGTTAAGAGAATTCATTTTCTGCAGTCACTAATCGCTTTGAATTGATCTGTAAATCAAACCAACTGTTGCCATTGTATCACAAAATTTGTCCTTCTTGCATGACCAATCGTGTGCCTACAAGGTGAAGTGTCGTTCTATTTATAAATGTTATACATTCTTATTTCATTGACTCGTTCAATGTAAATTTCTTCCAGGTAAACATTTAATAGGACTTCGAGTCTTCATGGGGATGCTTGGTAAATTTTGTATCACAATGGCGTTCGATGCAATCTATACGTGGTCTACTGAGATCTATCCTACCGTTGTCAGGTAACTTGTATGTTTGTCATATTGAATTGTAAACAATTACTAGTTACGTAATTGCAACTAAATAGCGGTTGTGCCACAGCCTAATTCCATAAGGAACCTCAAGTTACATTCATATCGTTGAGTTGTATTGCTGTTGTTGTTGCCCGGGGGGGGGGGGGGTAACATAACATGTTGAGGGTACGGGTATGTGCCGCCCATATGGGTGGGTTTTCCGGCCCAAAATTCTCTAAATAAGGGTCCCTTTTTTGGCAGATTTTCCATAAAGATGGGTGGGTTTTCCAGAAATTGGCAAAAATTGTCAAAAATGAGTAGTTTTCCGCCAAAATTCATCATAAAAGTGGGTATGACGGCAGCTGTCGGTAATTAGAAGAGGGTAGCTTTCTGAAAACCGGGCGGCAGACCCCCGTCCATCCGCAAGTCATGTACCCCCCCGGGTGTTGTTGTCGCTTCACTAAGAACTGTCTGTCACTCCACTGCGTAGCGTTATCAATTCAGTCAAAACTGCGAAACTACGACATGTAATCGAGTCTAGGTGCACCAAAAGGATTTCAAACCGTTGAAAATAAGCCGAGTGATTGTATAAGCCACTCGGCCACTCACCCCGTTGCCAAGCCAACTATACAATACATCATGGAGGCTAATGCACCCATTCTGGGCGCAATTTAGCTTGCTTTACAAACATCAACATATTTCCCTTAATCACAATTCATTTGCAGGGGTGCAGGAATGGGTTACCTCCAAATAGCAGCTCGGCTTGGCTCTGCAATGGCACCATGGGTTGCAAAATGGCTCAAAGTTTTCCATCCTGTTTTACCATTTGCTTTGATGGGATGTTCAGCAATCGTAAGCGCTATCTTGATGATATGGTTACCAGAAACAGCTAATAAGAAAACTGCTGAGACACTTGAAGATCAATTTGATGATAACAAGAATATTGCGCGAGTTAAAGCTTGCGGCAATGGGGAGGAGAAAATGGTGGAGCAAAAAGACCATATGGCGTAATTTGACCATTCTTTTTATGTAGTGGGGCTGGGTCACGTAAATGTAAACAGAACTTTTCAATACAGTGATTTTGCAGTTTCTTGGTAGGCGATATCATGCATCTTAAATGGGAATGTTATTTTGAAAATGTATTCTTGAATACCCCCAGACGAAGCATTCGTACCGGGTGGCCTAAAAAACTTTACGCTACATAACTTCATGAAAGTAAATGTTATGAACAGCAAGGTATCAGCATGTGGCTGAAAGGCTCAGCTATCTTTTGAGGTGTTTCTTTGTCAGTTTACTGTAAGCAAACTGTCCGAAAAAATAGTTTCAAATGTATGGTAATTCATTCATTCCTCGGACTATTCATTGGTTTTCCAGTCGATGTTTTGGAACATATGAAAAATTTGAATTTCAAAGTTGCCTGGGAGCACGAAATTTGAATGGGGAGGAGAGGTTTATCGGTTTGCAAACAAATTTCCCTAGGAAAGGTTTATGGGGAGGAGAGGTTTATCGGTTTGCAAACAAACTTCAAATCCATCGCTGCGTTGAGTTTCACAAAGTGTTGACCGGAAAACTTTGGTGATTATTTCACTCAAAATGAGGAATCCGGGATTCAAAATTTTTTTTGAATTTGATTTTTCGGATGGTAATCATTGGTTAAAATGACCGAACAATATCTCAATAGATAGCTTAACCTTTCAACTAAACTGTGATGCAAGCATTTAACAATAGCTTTTGATTTCAGGGAACCAGTTATGATCTAGCTCGTGAAGTATTTTTTGGGTTACCCGGTTTGTTGCAAGATTACAGGCATATCAGTGGATTCCTATGGATAGCTTTATTGTGGATTCACTCCACCTACCAAAATATGTGCAGAGAACAATGAACACGTGCCTGAAACAATATAGATTATAAGTACAGGTTTGTTTACAAGTACAGGTTTGTGCAAGTGCAAGTGCAGGTTTGTTTACAGTTACATGATCCAGCCCCTGATTTTCGTAGAAAATTTCATAATGGGGATTTGTTTGTTCAAGAAAATTTTGCAATAGATTTACACACTTTATCCCATTTGTCTTCGGAAGCATGGGAGCAGAGCTGCAAAAAGTATCGGAGCCTGGGAACTAGGTTTCTAAAAATTTTCAGCTTTGCCAGAAAGTTTTTCAATAAAAGTTTACTTACAAAAGATTATTGTTTTACAATTTCTGGGAAAAAGACGAATTTTTTTACATCTGTTCTGCTAATCATAATCTTAAGTCAAATGGAAGGCTTTGCAATCATCAATATGTCCAAGGATTCTTAAGAATTTTCAATAATTCTTCCCTCAAGTAAATGAGAAGAGTTTTTGAAAGATGATATTGATTCTCCAGCATGTGATTTCAAGACATTTTGCATAGAGGTGACTTCACATAGAATTTTTCCCATTTGCCACCCAGAAAGGAAAATATTTTTTGCACCTCTGCATAGGGGCTTTGTTACTTTTGTTTCGGTTTCAGATTCAACAGTCAAACCACTTTCGCGGCTCCTCTGCGGTTAGGCTCTGGGGCATTCTGCCTCTATCGCCGCTTCGACGAGCTTACAAGTCAACTAGGTCATTACAGTGATATTTTGTCAGAAATTTGTTCGCCTGAAATATTTTGTGTTTAGTGTACTTGCAAAGTAAACAAGAAGCACGGCTATAAACCCATGTACTGGCCTAAATTTAATTACAGCCATTTTTGTGTCCCACAAGGATCAGTCTCACGTCCTATGCGTTTGGCCTTTCCAGCGCAAATCACAGGAATATCTCATAAAGAACTTCTTTTGCATTAATTTCAGATTATCTAGATTAACTTCTAAATACTAAGTCTCCATACTAAAGTTGCTGTAAAAATTTTCTGTCTGATTATATTTTTGTCACTGTTTCAAGTATTATCATGTGTATTTAACATACCATCACGCTTTTCCTCTGGGCTTTCAAGCAGTCCCATCAGAGAAGAACTTGGGGCAGACATACTTTTTCTTCGTGAAGTTCGTCCTCTTGGTTTAGGTGACGCAGGTCTTGCCATAAAGTTCGTCGTTTCCTTGAAAAAGCAAAAAGCATTGGCAAGGTTGTTTATTGTGGAAGTAATCACAAAGTGCAAGCATTGCAAGCATCAACTTGTTTTGAATGAAAAATGTTGTATGAAAAACTTTCGGACATGGTTTGGAAAGAATGAAAATTTTCCGTTTTGCAATTTATTAGGCTGTTTTAGCAGCAAGACGCGGACGTCTTTGAAAACGCAGCTACTTTTTTATGTTTTTAGAGCATTTTAATTTTCGAGGCTTTTCCCTCCCAGAAAGCTGCTCACAGACAGGCAAAGAACAGTTTGCATTCTTGCATTTCCATCATTTGTGAATGTGCTCATATTGCATTTGCTTCCCTTCTCGACGTCCTATTTTTGCAGTGCTGCCTTCAAAAGTATACTTTTCAGGTTGTCAGTTTCAGAATAGAACGTACAATTCGTCTCTCGAGACTCGCAAAAAGTTTCGAAGTTGATTTCACTTTGTAATTTACATCCTCGAACAAAAGAATTATGCTGGCGTCTTCTTGATTCGCGTCTTCTTGCTAAAACAGCCTATTGATGAAAGCTTCGCCTGATAAGAATAGATCAAGTTTACACTACAGATTGGCACTGGTTGCTTAAAGGGTCTGTTTCATCCAGCATCCCTTGCACGTGTCGTCGCTTGGCTAGCCTTTGTCTGTCGCCATTTTCATGGGCCATGAAAATGGCGACAACAAAGGCAAACCAAGAAACGACACGTGCAAGGCTTGCTGGATGAAACAGACCCTTTAAACTTTGCCTGAAATATTGACTGTCGGAAACTTTTGGATTTCAAATCATTGCGCAATGAACGGAACACTGTTTGCAAAATTCATATGACAAGAATATATGAAGCGCAAAGAAAGAACTGATTATTACATTACCTGCTTTTCGTTATCGTAATTCACAATTTTTATTCTTCCTTCAACCTTTGAAGAGAAAAGTATGTTCATGTTAGCATAAAGGTATGTAAAAATTCGAGGATTTGAGGCGCTTTATGAACTGTGTTCGTAGTCTTGTCAGTTTTGGTGACATACAGGGTGTCTCAAAAAAACTTTTCGACGTTTGATAAAATATTAAAAAATAACGATAACATGAACAGGCTCATGGGAAGAAAACCCAGTCCCTAAGATTTTGAAATTATTGTTTTGCAAATCAGTTGAAACTTCACAGGGTTACGAGTTGTCAAAGATAAAATTGCGACAGGTGAAATCAGAGACCCCTAGATTAATGGTAATGCACAAGTCCTCGAAGATCGAGGTGAGAGAAGGTTATCCAATGTAATTGTGGTAAGAATGCTCATCTGCTTACACATCACATGTACACATTTTCAACTTCGATCCTTTTACATCATACCTCTTGCTCTTGTTGATATCAGAGCAAGTCAAATAGGACTACTAAGGTAATTCAATCCTAATAATCATTGTCAAAATTTGCTTAAGATTGGATGTAGCGAAAACAGTAGTTCAATAGATAATCGACGAGAGACTGAACCTTTTCCTCAGAGCATCTATACGCTTGAAAGCTTAGTTACTGAAAAGGACTGGCGATAAACACGATTCCTTAACGGTTGGCGTCCTTGATCTAAGGAAAATTTAAAAATTAAAAGAAAGTCAATGCTAATTCATCCAGAGTGAGTGATATGGGGCATATTTGACTGCTAATGCAATACCTACCGAACTCTGAAAACAGTAAACTTTGCAGGGACGAGAATTACATTTTCCAATCAAACAGAAAAATCATTAAGACAGCAGGTTTTGTATTCATCATGGCGAAAGCCAATGAAAACGATAATTTCTCTAAAGTCTGTGTCAAACCTTAAGCTTTTGGGGGCGGGGGCTGGTTCAGAGGGCCTTCCAACCCTACCAAACTTGCCTCTCTGAGAACTGGTTATTTATCAATCACGGCCTGGTTTTTCTTCTTAAATTTGTGACATGAAATTTTCATAATTCTCAAATTCTCATTTTGTATTTCACATGAGCTTCTTGGCCTATAAAAGGTTGCAAAAAATCTTAAGGAGACGGTATACATGTCTATTTGGAGTTGAAAATGCACAAAACCAGCTATTTCTACATCACATGATAAACCTACTTTGGGCGATAGCCTGCATCGCTCCCTCTCGATAATTTGTGAGATTCCTATATCTTCATTCCTGAAAAAATAAAGTCAACAAAACAAAAATGTGGATAAGTCGACCCAATGATAAGATGCAAAATCTAACGAAGATAGAAATGATCAGCATCTTGAAGAACGATGTCTCACTTCGAGACAAAACTTAAGATTTCGAATCCTGAATAGACCTTTTAGCTATTCTACAAAAGAGCCTGGATCGAGCGATATTTTTATACAATTTTATGAGCAAGGTTCGATTGAGTGGCGTTAGAGTTTCGATCGCAATTGTGCACATTCGAAAATTCTACAAAATTTAATGAAATATCGTTCGATCCGGATTCGTTTTCTGAATAGCTAAAAGGTCTATTGATGATAGTTGATTTAACAGTTAGCCAACTATTTCCTTGCTTAACTGAATGCAGCCAGTATGATGATTACCGGGAGAGCAAATTGCGATTCTTCATTACATGCAATTAACAATGATTCCAGAGAGAACATTTTTGTTTGTCATCATTATTTTCAGCCTTTCAGTATTTTAAAATTTCTACTAGTATTGAAGTTGTGACGTGATCGAATTGCTAAATCGTAAACCATAAAATCTACAGACTTTTGCTTGCCATCATCTTGTAGATCTTAAAAAACTGAGAATTTCTTGTATTGGTCACATTGATTTTCCTGAGTCAGCTTAGATTTTGTCGAGCTTTATATCAATGTTTGTCAAAGCTTCAGATACCTTCTCTCCTCACGAACACCCTTTCATAACAGTTACAAATGTTGTAATAGACCTTTTAGCTATTCTGAAAGCGAATGTGGATCGAACGATATTTCATTACAATTTGTAGAATTTTCGAATGTGCACAACAGCGATGGAAGCTCTAACGCCACTCTATCGAGCCTCGCGTATAAAATTGTATAAAAATATCGCTCGATCCAGGCTCTTTTGTAGAATAGCTAAAAGGTCTATTCTGAAAATAATCACGCTATCAAAAATGCTCTCACTGGAATTATGACAAAGTACATCAAAGTCTATTTGATCAATTCAATTGAAAGAAAGGGGCATTAACACTTTTAAAGATTTCATTTTAATTCTTTGCAAAGATTTGAACCCTTGAAAAGAGAAAATCCCTTGCAGTTACCTGGCAAATTTCTTTTTCTGCAGAAAAGAGAAGAGAAGGAGATTCAACTGAAATTGGAGTTTGAAATTGGAATGTCTACTTTGCTCCATTTTTTTGAAGAAGAACTTTGTAAAGCAACTCACATAACAACGCTTTGTCTGTGACCAGAAATGCTCCTTCTTGCACCAGATATCATTTTCAATGATTCAAAATGATTTTGAACTATCGTTGGCAATATCTGACCATTTTCTTCATCAACCTTTTAAAAATAACGGCAGTCAAGGTTACCATACGTGCATACATTTATGAACAAAGACAAAAATCTGACACCTTGTTCCCCTGGTTGCCAGACCGACTCAAAAATGTCAACAGAAAGGTTTAGGTTCGACACTAAAGGTAACGCCTTGTTACCAAGTAAATGAAATAAGAAGGAGGAAAGAAATGTCCTTCCTTCAATGCTTCACAACCCAAGTCCTGCCTCCAACACCTAAGTTTCTAAACTCTGAAAATGTGACATTTCATCCATCAAGACTTTTTTATTCCCTTGTTTGGAAAATTATTTCAAACAACGTAAGTCACCCATCATGCATTACGACCTTCCAGAGCACTTGCAAAGATCCGTTGCCGTTTTTGTGTAGTGCTCCATTTCAGTGAAAGAAGGGACTTGATTTATTTGTGAAGACGAAAATTCGAAACATGACGAAAACAAAAAGGTGATACGAGATTAACAGAGGTATTTCCCGCCTACTTATCTTGAAGTACAGAAGACAATATTGAAGATGCACTTTGGATTGGCAGGTCAATGCACAAGATTTGCTGTGCAGAGGTAAAGGGACATGCCATGAAAAAAATGATGGACTAAAAACACTGAACTTACCAACTGTTTGCATGATCTAAACATGTCATAACCATCTTTCCCCTTTGCTAGGTAGGATTTGACACAGACTTTGTATTCCTACAAAAACAAAATAAGAATGAGTACAATACTAATACAGGATACAGATACAACTCAAGATACACGGTGTCCCAAAGATGTGCCCTATTTGTATGGCTGCTGCGGAGGAGTAGTACGTTCTATTATTCCATTATTAGACTGCGTTCACACGATGCCGGCACATTTTGAAAACGGTGAAAAATGTGACGGCTACAAAAATTGAGCTAGCGTTCACACGATACCGGAACAATTTGAAAACTGTAGGAACTTAGACGGCAAAAACTAGTTGCAGCACTTTGATGCCAAAGAAGCTTACATACACCCTAAGAGTCGATCAGTCTCCTTCCAAAAGTGTCTAAAAATGTTCTGTTTTCATCATTTTCAGGTGTTTACACGATGCTGTTTCCAAAATGTGTCGGTTAGAGTTCCGTTTTCAAAATCTACCGTTTTCAAAATCTGCCGGCAAAAAATGTGCCGTTTTCGTGTGAACGGGAGGCCTATCCGTCGAATTTTTCACTGTTTTCAAAATTTGCCGGCATCGTGTGAACACAGTCTTAGTATATTTGCATAGGAGAGGTTTCAACTTTGAGTCTAGGACCTTGTTTGAGCCAATCGGAAAAGTTGTTGCTGCTTTATGGCACATGAAAGTCGACAAACTTTGGAACAAAGGGCTTTAGCTTTGTAATTGCATATCTTCTACGTTTGAAGATAGCTTGTGAACAGGCCTTATCTGCGAGCTGCGAAAGAGGGAAAGAGAGGAAAGGACCTGTGGAAGAATTGGCTGCATTTTCGAGTTCCATATATCCAGTTGGAGGTCTATGGCTTTCTTAGTCATTTTTCCTTTAAATTTACATTCTAAAGTCCCACAAAGATTTATTGGAGTAGTAACTGGTAAGATTGATCAATAACATCATCTTCATTTGAATTTGGGACAAATAACAACATCCTTTTGTACCTCAAATCAGGTATATAGATTTCAAAACGTGGCTACAGGCTCTCTTTATTTGGTTGAAGATGACTCAATGTTAAGTTATTAGTAAACAACACAATGAAGCAACCCTTTTAAACTGTGGATTGATTCCAACACAGCAAGTAACTATCAACAGAATAATAATTCGTATCGCACCAAAAAGTATTCTACCAGTACCCCCGTTTACTTACATATTTCCAGTCAAGAGGCTGTCCATTGACCTTCACTGAGTTTGGCAGAACTCGATTTCCAGGAGGTATATCAGGATTGAAGCTGAAGTGTACTCCAGAAACCTGCAAAATAATATCAGGAAATGAATGAGCACATGAAATGCTTCCAAATCTATTCCAAAGGGTATAACAATGAACAAAATATTTCCATAGGATTGGTAAAAGCTTCACCCTCTGGAAAATCATCAAAATTTGAATATCTCGGGGAGGGGGTATCTTTGGAGGTAAAGTGATAGGGACGTGCCATTATCAGAAAAAAATGGGCCCATAATTTCGTGTCAATGAATGTGTCAAAAACGCTGAATTCCTGAATGCACAGGGTGTGCCCCACTTGTGTGGCTTCTGTGGAGGAGCTGTAGCTTCAATTGTCGTCATTGTTACACAATTGTCGTCACTGATACTTGAAACACATTCTTTATTTGCAAATCTTATTTCTGGAAAATTGTACTAAAATGTAATCTTATGGGTCTTTAGAAAGCTACATTGACTGCCAAAAGTCTTGGAGCATGTTTGTTAATTTTGCCTTGTTTTGCGATTTCCCCATCTCCCCGTCAGAATGATATTGTTCTGTGGTAATAAAAAAGGGGATAACAGGAAGATTCTTGACTTTGAAGGAATGCTGGGGCCATAACCTTGCAAATCAACAATTTTGGGGGTGTTAAAAACCTACTTGCTATAGTTAGAAATGCAGATTGTGAAGAAATGGCCTATGTGTTCCAAGCGCTTTTGGCAGGCATTTGAGCAACAAAGGACGGGTTCTTAAAATACTGAATAAAGAATTTCACCTGCAGGAATCTACCCTCATGTTTTGGGTACTGACTGACACCATTTTCCAACGCTTGAATTAATACTTCACCTGCATATAACAATAAGGACAAATCCAGAAATCACTACGGCAAGTTAATGTTAACATTGTCAAATCTTTGAGCGCCTAGCGTATGCACAGGAAGTACATGCATAACTGAACAATAATAATAATTTGTTGCACCTCTCGACGGCTGTGCTGTCCACCTCTGCATTATAGCGTGAAAAAGTCAAAAGAGTGGTTGAGTCGAAAACAAAAGGTCCATTGTTTACCAATGATACCAACATCAAGAAGATGTTGCAAATGTTACAACGGGAGGTCGCAGCGCAGCGTTGTCTGTGAGCGTTTAAAGTCCTAGGGGGGGATTTCTATTGGTATGTGACAGGGGGGGGGGGGTCAGACACAGTATATTTTTGAAAAACCCAAAAATATACTAAATTTAGGAAATTTAAGACCCCAAAAATATACTCATAGCTCAATGGTACATGAAAATTAAAGATTTTATGGCATTTTCGGCAACTGTCCTGCGATAATATTGATTATTCTCCAAATTGCCTACCCAAAGGTATACTAGACACCCAACGTTTTACAAAGTCAAAATATGTCTGACCCCCCGTCACTTACTTATAGGGAGTCCCCCCTGGGTTTAAAGTATGGTGAACGGCATTGTTTTCAAGGCTTAACGCTGTTAAAGACTTTGGGGGGGGGGCATCTCAACCCATCATGTGACAGGGACGTGCCATTTGCCAGAAAAATTGGTACCCATAATTTCGTAAATTTTGGTGGATTTCAGGGACATAATTCCGCAAATCGAATAAATATCTAGGTCATAATTCCGGAAACTATGAAAGATTCCCTGAAAAGGACACCCATAATTCTGTGAAATGTCTAAAAACTGCGAGAATCATACCCATAATTCTGTAACGGTTTGAAAAAACTACCCCTAAAAATGGTACGTCCCCTCACCACGAAAAGTACTAAGGTACCCCCCCCCCTCGAGGTTGAAAAGTAGGAACAAAGCATTGAAGATTTGATCTATTTACCTGGTACAGCAATGACAACTAAAATATCCATCATTGGCAAAATCCCAACAAGATCCTGTAAGAATGACACATTTCTATCAAAATGGTTCAGCAAATTTTGATTGATTCAAGAAAGGATTTGTATTGATCAGTTTGCTGGGCATAATCAGAGCCATTGTAATTTAAGCAGTTTGAGAGTGAAAAGCCATTGGATAAGCTAAATTCTTGCTGGAACCAACCAAATCAACACTTTCCTTCACTCACCTAAAATACCGCTGCGACTCCCCTTTCCAAACTTTGTTCCCGTTTAGAGCTTCACCTTAACGAGGTTTTGATTTGAAAAACACGATGAGTCTGGTGCTTGAAAACAAATTTTCACTGAGGCGACTCCGTAGCAACGGGAGCAAAGTCGCCTCTTTTTCAGAGATTCTCAAATGAAAATGGGGATCTTTCTAGCGTGTGCCAAACCTTCTGCCTTTTAGAAGCAGAAGGTTCAGCGGGCCTACCAACGTTGCCAAAAACGTGACATTTTCAGAATTTGGGATTCAATCAAATTAAGATTCCGAGTATATCAAGTCTACCTTTTTCAGAAATGGTACCATTCAAACACAACATTAACCGTATATTAGTTGGGGGGGGATTTTCCCCCCTACTAGATTTTTTTCAAATAACTTTCCCAGGAAGAATGCTATAGCCCTGAAACTTCTTGACTTTTTGTAACTGCTTATTGTGCAACTTCTCAAAAAGTTTCGTTGAAATATTTTGAAAAATGAGGGAGCGAAAGACAATTATCTGGGACTGACCCAGGTAAAATCGCAACTTCTCAAATCTCAATTATCGCGAAAAAAGGAGCAGAAGTGGAATATTTTGCTAATTTCTTTAGTAATGTAGTGTTATTTGATGCATTCTATCACAAGTATCATGTTTGGATGGAAAATGTGCTCCAAATTTAATCTTATCGCGATTCTCCTGATTTTGGCCAATTTTGCCGCTTTTCTTGACCGCACAAAGGAAAATGCTGACGTGAGCAAAAATGGTGGCTATTTTTAGGTTGATTTTTATATTCACTGCAAGTACATGCCTGAGGCTTTTAGCACACCACATTTGGTTGCTCTACCTATTACCAGTCAAGAGTTAGGTAGGGGGGCTTTTTTGCCCCACAACCAAAATAGGACTATCAAATAGCCCAACCACTATAGGGTTCATGATTTACCTTGAGTTTGAACTTGCCAGAAGGATGCAATCGATCAGATCTAATGCTGCCTCCATTTAGAAGTGCAATGTCAGTCTGCATTGCCATCCTCATTACGTCAGCTATAAAATTACCTGGTTTGAAAATAATTCATGCGTTAGAAATAGATAATGACAGGGAAAAGTTGCCAAGATACATTTTCGTGAATAAATCTTCAGCTGTTCTACGGTCTAGCTTGGGCAATTTTTGCTCAATTAATCTCGGGGGGGGGGGGAGGTAGCTTAACCTGTTATGTGACGGGAACGTGCCATTTTGCCGAAAAGTTGGTACCTATAATTCCGTAAATTCTGGTGGATTTTAGGGCCATAATTTCACAAATCGAATAAATATCTGGGCCATAATTCCGGAAATTATGAAAAATCCCCTGAAAAGGACACCAATGATTCCGTGAAATGTCAAAAAATTGTGAAAATAATACCCATAATTTCGTAATGGTTTGAAAAAAGTACCCCTAAAAATGGCACGTCCCCGTACCACGAACAGTACTTAGGTTACCCCCCCACCCCGAGAAATTAATTTCAAAGATTTGATTGAGCAGCGTTGGAAATTCTACGGTTGACTTTGCATTCGTACTATCTTGCATTATCTCTTCCATACAAAAATGAGATTGTTTAAAAATCTATTAATGTATTAATAACCGTATCATACCTAAATTGGATTCTTGCGTTCGTACGATTGAAAACCTTCCATCAAGATCCACTGAAATATTACCAAGATCCATATCCATTTTCTTTTGTATCGAGGCTATGAAACAGGAATAATCAGCATTGTTGTTGTCTGAAATTGAGGCTACGTTCACACAATGCCGGCACATTTTGAAAACGATGAAAAATGTGATAGTGGCAAAATTTTAACGAGCGTTCACACGATACCGGAACAATTTGAAAACGGTAGGAAATTTGACGGTAACAAACTCGTTGCAAGATTTTGATGACAAAGAGCGATCAATCTCGTTCCGAAAGCGTAGAAAAATGTTCTGTTTTCAAGCTTTTAGAGTGTTTACTAGCCGGAGTGCAGACTTTACTATTGCTGAGGAATTTATGGGCGAAAGGAAAAGGTAAAGTCTGCGCATTCACTCCAACTTTTCCGTTCCAGAGATGAATTATATCCCCCGTCTTCATTGTATAAGGACCAATCACGTTCGGTCTTTGATTTCTAAAAAGTATTGTTCTCACTAACCTTGCATCTGATTGGTTAGAACTATGACGATAGCACGCAAATCCAAATAGTCTATTGTCCTAGTTCTAACCAATCAGATGCAAGGTTAGCGAGAACAATACTTTTGAGAAATCAAAGACCGAGCGTGATTGGTCCTTATACAATAAGGACGGGGGATAGGATTTATCTCTGGAACGGAAAAGTTGGAGTGAATGCGCAGACTTTACCTTTCGCCTTTTCGCCTTCAAACTCCTCCACAATAGTAAAGTCTGCACGCAGGATAAGTGTTTACACGATGCCATTTTCAAATAATCCTGGTTGAATTCCGTTTTCAAAATTTACCGTTTTCAAAATCTGCCGGCAAAAAATGTGCCGTTTTCGGAGACAGAGACATAGTTCTTTCGGATTGACATAGGCAACATTGAATCCATCGATATCAAAGAGCTGGTCAAAGAGATCTTGGCGCAATATGCTGTATAGAGGGCAGTTATTATTATTATTATTATTATTATTATTATTATTATTATTGTTATCATTATTGATTTATTTAAAGTAGGCAACATACAAAATAGCTATAAAATAAGAGCTAACTCAGGCCTACTATCTAAAAAAGTAAAATTTGTAAAAAGAAAAAAAAAGAAATCAAATAGAGAATAGTTATCTACAAATACATTTTTACAACGTTTTCCATATTTACAATGTTCTTTTCAATGCTATTTACAAAGCAGTAAAATAGGACAGTAAAATAGATCAGTTCAGGAACCCAACCTGAGCCACGAAAGGTCTACAGGTTACCTCGATAACTAGTGCAGGAGAAAATGCTCATTGTCCTCTGTACCAGTGTTACAAACACACATTGGACTTAAGCAGGCGAAGTTATGTTTAACTCGATGCCAATTTAATGCACTAAATTCAACCCTAAGCTTGGTTAGAAGTTTGAGACTTCAGATGCCCAAAAGAATACACCCCAAAAGAATTTGATACCGAGAAATTTGTCTGTAACTTCTTTTATCTCACTATCTTCTTCAATGGTGCCGTCAATTTCAATCTTTTCCGTCTCTATGGATGGTCTATTTGAATTCTCATCAAAACGAACTTGAATTCTTGAGAAGTGTCTGAAATCAGATCCACTTTTGACCAATTTTTTGCCACGTTCCTGAAAAATAAATTTTACCATCTAAAAATTTTCTCTTGGCAGGCTAGGAACGTAAATGTGAGATGAGTGTTCAGTGGAACTTGTTAGATCTAGTAAATAAGGTGCCAGATTTTCACCTTTGAAAATATGCCCATACAATGATCTCTTTATGAAATAGTACCTTATGCATCGTCCCCTTTTACGCCGGCCCGAAAGGGCTGATGAAGAGGAAGGGCTGATGAAATCACGGAAAGTATAAACTGGGTGCTTTTACATGTGCAATGAACTCTTTTGATTTTATCGTTATTTAATCTTTTTATTGTATCATTAAGTGTAATATCTTTAATTAAAATGCCTACAAAACTGAAAATGAAAAATGAAAAGATATGCACTTCAGCACTTCATAGGACATAAAAAGTCATACCTGCTTGGTTTCATAATGATGATCATGTCCACCCAATATCAGATCAATGTCAGCATCACTTTCTAGAAGTTTCTTATCATTTGGTATTCTCATATGTGTTAACGCTATCACCAAGTCTGCACCCTGTAAATATAGATGAATAAGATAAAGTAAAAATATCTGATAAATAAAGAGAACAAGTTTAGACTTGCTACATGAGTTCACTTTCCTATTAATTTCTACAATTCCTAAGGTAGTTTTTAACACCCCCCAGTAACGACCCCGCCGGACATTGAAAGTACAGCGGGGAAATAATGAAACTATACATTCATTTCATTTTCATTTCATTTTAGGAGGGTAGCCCTTCGGCAGAAGCCGTTTTTCACGGGGCCCTCCGATAAAAACTTAATTACAATATACAATTAAAAATAAAATGTCACTAGAATATAAAAAACCATAATTTAAAATCCTATTTACAATGATAAAATATATACAATAGAAAGAAAAAGTTAACCCTTCATTGATTGATGTCTTAAAACCATTCAGGGAGGATGCCGTTTTAGACTCAGCAGGAAGGCTATTCCATAGTTTTCAGCGGGGATTGAAAATATCGCGGCGGGGAGATAAGACCTTTTGGCTATTATCTGTGATGGAACTCGTATAATTTTTGACGGGGGAAACAAAAATTTCAACGGGGAAGCAAAAGAAACAAGGCGGGGAGAGTGCTTTAAACTCAAATTTGGCGGGGAAACACATCTTCCTGGCGGGTCATCCTTTCACCTTGGCGGGGCAGCGTTTCAGCGGGGTCGTTACTGGGGGTGTTGTTTAGAACAGTGAGAAGTGAAGCTTATCGAAGCATGAGCAATAATGCACAGTGTTTGTAGCTAAGAATTTAAAGTTTATTACCTCGATATTATTGTTTTTACTTTGTTGCTCTCTCTTCGGCTGAAGCCTAACCAGTGCTAGGAATCAAATTCAAATGGCTCTTGCGCGTCTGAAGAGTTAGATCCTACACAGTGTTTATCCTCGTTTCAAACTTCCTCTTAAAATAAATATGTTGGAGGCAGTTTGAAATGAGGATGAACGCTGTGTAGGAGCCAACAGTTCAGACGCGCAGGAGCCATTTGAATTTGGTTTCCAGCAGGTTTGGGCCAAAGGGAAAGCAACGAAGAAAACTATGGTAATAGCGAGGTAACAACTTTAATTTGCAAGCCAAAAACACGGCGCATTATTGCCCATGATCGAAGTAGTATCCTGGTCTTTCCTCTCGATGTGATCACACCTCGTGGCTCCTTTGAGTGGACCCCCCCCCCCATCTTAAGCCTAGAGTTCCTAGGAGTTAGCGACACTCTTCGCTTTACGCTCCAGATTTGAGGGCGGGGATTCGAACAATTAGACCACTAACCTTTAGACTGCAGGCTGATTTCCACATAGTAAAATTTTCCGAGAGAACTGGAAATCTTTTGTTTTCGTGATAAAATCTTGCTTCGAATTTGAATACAATGTTACGCGTAAGAAACATTTCATTGCGTAAAATTCAGTCTGCTCGGAAAATTGCTCTGTCTGGAAATTAGATTTGATAGCTTGATAATCAAGTGTGCTACAGAGCTAGACAATTTTGAATTATTCCAACGAGAAGCGTAAGGAGGCACTGGTGTACCATGTCTTGTGGACTTGCCCAAGCCTTACATAAGGAGGAAAAAGTCTCTTTTTCTTGGAAAGAGTTATGAAAAACTGAGAAAAATGCTGTGATATGTCTAACAAATCCGATCAATGGTCAAGAACTTCCATGGAATCCATCTACCACTTTGGTAGTGCGGAGTACTACAAAGTACGAAAAAATTCACAAGAAGAAAAAGGATACAGGAAAAGAAATTAAATCAATGAAGGAAGGACAAAATCCCAACGAATTATTATGCAAACCTCTTTTCGAAGATCCCTGGCCAGCTTCTTTCCAACTTCTACAAAATCATAATATGTGATATCTCGACGATCGACGGTTGAAAGTGTGACGAGCCATTCTTCTTCAATTAATCCAAATAATCCGATCTTGAAGAGAGAAATATTGTGTCCCTAAATTCATATACATCATACTGTTGTTTACATCCAAGCTGAGCTGAGCCTAATGACCAACATGCCAATGGTTAAAAAACCATTTTGACCAAAAACCAAAAAACCAAAAAACCGGTTTTGGATGCATCCACCGTTTCGTTTGAAAAAATTGACAAAGCAAAAACGTTGCAGCAAAATTGGAAAATTTTAAATCCTTCCTTTAAATGGGGTTGAAGATATTTGTAAATATTTCTGTCTCTTAAGTACCAGTCAATACTTATGCAGGGTAGGAGGCCAGAAGACATCTAGAGGGGCTGCAAAAAATTTTGAGTTGTGAAAGGGGACCTCTCCTAAACAGACAAATGTTTCGATGTCTTCCTTATTTTCTGCTAGGGGTGCATTTCCTTTCAGACATAATCTCGTCAAGAAGCTGACTGCTTGCATACGTTTGCTAACACGCAACCAATTCGTCGATTTAAAAATACTGTAATTAGTGAGCCAACTAGGTTGATGAAGTCGAGCCCCTTGTTTCCCTGCGTTATTTGATTTGTTGATACCAGTCGATCAATAGATTGCCTTGTTAACTTAATGCCCTAAGGGCGTATTCCTTTGGGCATCTTCTGAAAACAGTAGAGTTGGTAGAAGATAAAATCCCATTCTTTTGGTACCATTCTACCAAAAACGGTAGACTTCGCAAACTTCAGATAATTTTTTATAAAAGCCCATTCTTTTGGTCATTCTGTTTCGGTAGAAATCCGAGAGATTACTGACACATTCTTTTGGGCCCTTCTGAAAACGGTAGAGATCCGAATTGGCTTTCAGAATGTGCATTCTTTTGGGATTCTGCTCTGCAAAGTCCGCCAAACTTACCGTTTACAGAATGCGTATTCTTTTGGCATTTTTCTCTGCGAAGTCTTCCAACTCTACCGTGCTAAGAATTCCAATTCTCTTGGTAACTGAGTTTTTTCTCTGCCATTTTATAGTATATATAGCATAGTGTACTATATATACCGTTTTATAGTACAAAGTCTACCGTTTTCAGAAGAGTTCACAGACTTCAGATGCCCAAAAGAATACGTCCTGGGTGACATCAACAAATCAAAGAACGCAAGGAAACAAGGGACTGGAGCTCTTGCCAATCAATCAATCAATCAATCAATCAATTAATCAATCAATCAATTAATCAATCAATCAATCAATTAATCAATCAGTCAATCAATCAATCAATCAAAGTACGAAGAGAAGAGAAACAATGGACTGAAGGTCATTCGTCAATGAACTAACCTTATGGCCATGCCAATCAATCAAAAGCTTCTCTTTTCCATCAGCCAAAAAGTCTCCAGTAAAATCATCTATAACATTACTTAGCAACCATGGAAATGTTGTTGCATTCTTGAATTCAAGTAAATCATCAACTCCAAAGTCTGTAATAAGTAGAAAGGGATCATCACTCTCAGAAAATCTTCTTCATAGACATACTACATTTGCAGTAGTTATCGCTACTGAATTGAATTGATGGATGCTCATACGACTCATTTTGATAAAAATTATGTAAACGATCTGCTGAACTGCGATAACTTTGTTTGCTCCTATCAGATAAAAGCATAAAATACCTGATATTAGCCTGCTGATACAATCCCCCCTTTAAAAACATGATGTCGAAACATGGTCGATAACAGCAACTTTCGAATCTGTGAGAAAATCTACCCGGTGAGTCAGACAATCGAGAAAGTCCCTTCAAGGCATCTTCAAAGCAGCATGAAAATAACGACCACAGTTTCCTAATATTTCGCTTCTACAGCAATGACTTCAACGCGCACATGCACTTCTTGATGAAATCCCTCATAAATTCATAATGGAGAGGCCGTTCTCAGTCGAGTAAGTTTAAAGATATACGCTTAGGGCGCAAAAGTATTAGGATGGTCGATCAAGATCGGAAACGGAAATGTGCTATCCTCGTAATAACGTTGTTTACATACCGAAGTCATGGTTGCCATACAAGGCCGCATGAACACCAAGTTTGTTGAGAACTGGGATCATTTGCTTTCCTTTGGTTACTGTGCTCACTGTTGAGAAGAAATGGTGTGTTTAAATCAAATCAGCAAACATTTTTCTGGCAAAGTAGAAGCATGCTACGATATCGGATAGTATGAAAATCGGTTCCTTTTTGCTTTCTATGCTATGCCGATCCTTTAAAAAACAGAGGCTCGTGGAAAAGGGAAAAGACAGACGATTTCGCATCATGCCAGAATCTCATGTTAATGTCCAACATACAGAATTGCACGTTGTGCAAGCTTGTGAGTCATTAAAAGGGTGCCCTATCTCAGGACGATCGAGCCAATCGTCGAGATAAAAGCTGTAATTCAGATATAGTTCTGTTGTTTTCGTTTATGAAAAACTTCAAATACATAGGCTGTATCTAGGGTGTATTTGGTTGGCACCATTTCTCAAAACGGTAGATATCGTAGACCCGGAATTTGTGTCCCATTGACTCGGAAATTTCCAAAACGTTCGAGTCAGTAGGTTTGGAAGGCTTGCTGAAACATCTGCTGCAAAAGGTTTAGCAGACATTGGAGAGATTCCCATTTTCATAAGCGAATCACAATGATGAATCAAAAACCTGCTGTTTTAAAGATATTTCTGCTAGTTTGGTAAATGCATTTTCGTCTCTGCGAAGTCTGCTGTTTTCAGACTTTGGTAGGTTTGGAACTACCAATAAAACACAAGCTTAGGCCCCGTTCACACTACTCCGTTTTTGTACAAAAACGGAGAGAAAAACCTCCGTTTTTGTGAAAGTGTTCACACTGATCCGCACAAAAACGACACAAAAACGGAGGTTTTCGAAAACGATGAGGTAACGATGTTTAGTTTTAACATTATTGTTAAGTTATTGCATGTGTCTTAAAGAGAATGGTCACAAAACAAGATTACTAAACTACAACTTGTCGTACAAGACACGGGATTTACTGAAAGAGTTTGGAAACAAAATCTCACAACGTAATGCTGTCAAAATTGGATATCCACAAAAACGGAGGTTTTTGAAAACGCATTTGATCAATGTGAACGCATAAAAACGGAGGTTTTTGAAAACGCTCCAATATCCAACAACGAGCTTCACAAAAACGGAGTAATGTGAACGCACAAAAACGGAGGTTTTTCTCTCCGTTTTGGTGCGAAAACGGAGTAGCTTCGGTAGTAGTTTCGGTAGCTTCGATCCAACGAAAACGGATACTAACAAAAACGGAGTAGTGTGAACAGGGCCTTAGTTTGCCTTTAGTTCCCAAGGTAAGTTGCTTTAACCCAGCTGACATACACGTGTTTTTTATAAGAAACTTGGATCAGGCCATAGTACTAAATTTTCTTAATTCAACATGAAATTTTGTCCATTTTAGGGACAGAGCAAAGTTTATTTTAAAACATGGCCGGTGCAAAACTTAACGGGGCAACTACTTTTATTTAGCTTTAACAGAGGTGGGTCAACACCTTTTTGAAGCAAATATCAACGGGGCAGGATGAAATTTGAAATGTAAAATGTCTCATTTTGATGTCATCTTGTGAATCATTCAAGCAGAGAAATGCTTCGAAGGATGAATATTTTTGATAACGCAAAATTTCCTTGTTAGTTACTTGCATCAGTCATATCTCTTAATCTTCAAAGTGAATTCTTCATTGAAAAACATTCGTAAGTACAAGGAATTGCGATTTTGCTATGGTCTTTGGCTACTTCATCGGTGATACGCACTGTAAAACATCTGTTGTTCATGAATACAGGGCAGATACATTTTTAAGGACTTTAAGGAAAGGGCGACGGGGCAGTTAGTTTTTCTGCAATAATTTCATACGGGGCAAGCAGATTTTTTTCCAAAAGGTTTTCATCTCCACCGGCCTGGTCATATAACAAATTTTGCACTGTACTAAAAGTTTCTTAATTGGTTTCTTATTTTTTGAATGCATGAATTGTCAATGTGGTCGCTAACATTGCTGCAGATATGTTTCTTGATAGTTAAAACATCATATAGGAATAAACAGTGTTCTGTTAAGTTGAAAACACAAATGGTTAGATAATTTTGCCCAATAATAAAGGATCAACGATCTATTTGCTATAAAATTAATGCTTTTAAGTTTGAAAAGTTAATTAGTACTTCTCAGACATAGTACTGGAGTTTCTTAAAATTTTGGCCATCTTAGTATTAGTTTCTTATAAACCAGTTTCTTATAAAAGAGAACGTGTACTTCAATATCAAATAGTAACTTACTGAGAGAAGGATTAAGACAATCTCCACTGAAAAAAACCAATGGATCCTCATTTGCATATTCTTTGACTTTTGTAACAAATCTTGCAGCTCCGCCAACAGGCTCTTGGTCACGTGCTTCTATATTGTAAACATCATTGAAATGAATGATTGTTATTGTTTTGTTAGCTTCTTTAGGGTGAGGATCTATTTCTTTGGACTCTATCTGGTTTACGTCGTGAATTCTAGCTTCCTCGTGAACGTCTGCGTGTATGGCACTTACCGTGCACGATTCCCGCGTATTTTTCTGTTGTTCTGCGTGTATTTGTTCATTACTATTAATTTCATCAATAACTGAAGGATCCTTCTCCGCTATTGAAACTTGCTTATTTGGTTTTCTATGTGTAGAAGTCATTGTTGTTTTCGCGGCGAATGCGGTCGACTGCTGCTGAGCTATGACATGAGCATTGATCTTGGATGCGTTACAGCCCATTGGACGAGAAGCCCTTTGACATACTACTTGTTATGCTGAAAAGTCATCGCTGTTCAGGAATGTTATCTCGGCTTCAACATGGGATTAGTGATCGCAGTTTTCTGAATTTGATTGGTAACTTTTGCAATTTAACTCTGCCTAACCACGTAGAATTTAATACTGTGAACTCACTGATGACTTGATAAATATGGGTACCAGTTTCTTCCCTGGAAAAAAGAAAAGCAGAGCCTGCTACAGTTATAAATTTATATGAACCACTGAAAGTGTGGTAAAACAATTTCACACACTTGGTAGGTGACCCTTGTCTCTCGTACTAAGACGCATAGGGCTCCAATCTTTATGAGCGTGGCTCTTAACAATGATTTGAATCATTCAAATCTGTGAAGTACTCTTGGTGCTATGAATTTTCGAAAAATGAAAATTTTTTCTGGCTCATCTGGCATGAAAAATATTACATTAACCCTATTACTGTAGGGTCACACGGTAGCTCACATTCCTGTAGGGGGGGGGGGAATTTTTTCCCCACAGTGAATAATGCCTCTAATTCAATAAATGTTTGGATAATTGCAAAGTTATTGATGAAATATGTCAAATGTAGTTGAAATATTAGTACTATGTGGACTTTATCTCATTTTTAACCACATTTTTCGCATGTTTTCAATGACGTCATGGTTCAGTCACACATGGCAAAAATGGTCTTAACTCCCGTAAAAACAGCTGCTGAGGCTAAATTTTTAGCTTATCTTAGTCCTCTTTCTATTAGCTTTCGAATGCTATACCACACAACGGAATAGAACAAAAATTTTTTTCCAAAAATTGGGTCACATGATTGATGACGTCATAGTTATGTCACGTGTCAAAAAAATTTTTTCTTCTAATCACAATTTAGACTGATTACGATGAGTCCCAAGAATCGCTATCCAAAACGAGACCATTTTACCAAACCGAGGCCGCTCATCCGGCAGTCTTTCAATAGCGATAACTACGGCCATATAATCAGTCTAATCACAATTATGAGGACCGATAAATTTTAGTCACATATCTATGAGGATTTATCAATAAAAAATTGCCTTGCATATCAAAACTTTAAAAGTTTTGAGGGTGGGGAAAAATCCCCCCCCCCCCCTACAGGAATAGGGTTAAAATGCACAAACCTTTCCACGCTGTTTCAAGAAAACTGAAGTTAGCAACTAACAAATCAAACAAGATGCACTATCACGTGCAATTTTTGCCGTTTACCACCAACAAAACATATGACTCTAATCAGTACAGAAATACATCTACGGTACATAGTTAGATCTGGTTGAATCCAACCTCGAACCCAGGGTAACAATGGGCGGCCAGTGCTGAAGAGGCGAGGCTGAAGACAATGAAAGCCCTGGAATCGAGGTTGGGTTGAATCAGCAAACTCAATGATGAAGGCACAGGGAAACCAGTATTCCCTTTTCTGTTTATTACTTTTTATCTTTTGGACGCTGCGTAGCTTCTTTGGCACTGCTGTGGTAGAACTGTACATGCGTGATGAAATTCGAAGGAGAGGAACATTTCCTTCCTTCGCATTTCCTCTCCTTCACATCTTTCCTCCTTCGCATTCTAGCACACATGCACAATTCCAAGAAGCTACGCAGCGTTCAAAAGATAAAAAGCAATAAACAAAAAGGAGAATATTGGTTTCCCTGTGATGAAGGCTCCGCTGATGAAATATCGTGACAGTATCCTGTATTCTAAATTGATGACTCCCCTGTGTTGTTTCCTTTGAAGCTCAAGCCGACTCAATCTACTTATAACCTGCTTTTCGCATTAAACAGATCTAGCCACTCGCAGATGTTCCTTTAGAAAAAGATGTTTTGCCAGATTTGAAATGGTCATACAAATTACAAATCTCTCTAAAAGTCAGAAAAGTGAACTGAGAATCCCTGAAAAGCCTAGTCAGTGATGTGAAAAGGACACATTTTTGCAAGGCAGACCAAGGGTGTTAGGACACCGATGTTTTGATTGATTATTGATGTGCCTTGTTTTCAGTTTGTTTCAGCTTCATTTTATCTAAATTCACCACATAAAAGCTATGCTAACAATACAAACAAATGAATAAACTAGATTTCCTTTGTCAAAATAAGTAGTTTCTTAAGTTATATTTTCCAAGTACTGGAGTTCTTAATTTTTTTGGCGATCTGAGAGTTGAGTTTGTTAGGTAGGTGTATATATTTAACGTGGCTAGCCTGCAAAAGTCTGAGAGACTTATTTCCAGCAGGGGCCACGGATGTGTTACCATCAGTCCGCCGCAGCTACTCGCCGCAGCTACTCGCCGCAGCTACCAGCTTTCGCTCACATGGCTCTGGTCGACCCGGGCTAGAGTTACGGACAGCGACCAAACTGTCCAGCGCGAGATTTGAACCTACGGCCGAGGGGCAATTCACTGATTTTTTTTCGTACACCTTCCTTGAAATCACAAAAAAATCACATACAAAATCACAAAATCACAAGAAAAATCACATACAGAAAGCACCAAAAATCACAAATCACTGAAAATTACTGAAAAATCACACGAAAAAATCACTAAAATCACAAAAAATCACAGAGAAAAATCATGTGATTTCAAAATCACAAAAATCACGTACTCTATTTTGAGAAGTGATTTGCCCCTCGCCTACGGCCGTTCTGACCTTTGGCTTACGAGTCAGACGCCTTAACCACTCGGCCACGCACTCTCAAATGTTATCAACAGTTTCTTGTAAGAAAAACGTGTAGCTTGTTAAATGGCTCTACATTTCATCAATAGCTGACACTTTTTGCACTCACCCGTAACATCCAGGCCTCATTCCTTAAAGACTGCACGTCAACCATCGTGCATTGCGAGCTTTATCCGAGAAGAGACGCCAATTTCTTATCATACAACAATCAACTGTAAACTAAATCAAATTCAGTCAAGCTCTGTAAAATCATAAGCTTTAATTTCTTGCTTTCCTGTTGTGTTTCTTGTTAATAGTGTGTCAAGGGCTTGTTCTATGGTCGCTTTGGTGATGGAAATGTGAAGCAACCTGCTTGAAGGATAAGCAAAACTGACACAGTTGCCTAAGGCTAGAAGCAGGGAGTGTTTAGCTCCCTGGCTAGAAGCACACATCATTCTGATAGAGGCAATTCAAAATGGAGATCATAAGACTTTCTGATGTCATCATGCTAGCCTAAAACTAGACATTGGTGATCCATGGATGTTAAGTTTCCTGCTAGCTTTGTGAGAGTGGGAGGGCACAGTTGTTTCAAGGCTGTTCTCCGCAGTTTTGTAAATCTCGCAAAGCACTCAAAGCTCTCTTAGATCAATTCAGTTGAGAAAACGGGGCATTAATAAAGTTTTACAAAGATTCGAGCCCCATGCTCACAATCAAACAGTACGCGTTAAAATTGTCAAAATTTCAATAGTGAAAAATCGAAAATTGTCGGAAACCTCTCACAAAATCCTCCCCACCACTCAGCTCAGCTCTAAAGTTATCACATTTTTTCTAGTGCATAAAGTCGGTACACAGTCTACCAAATTCTTCTTTTGTCTTTCTTTACCAAGTATAAAGTTATTCCAGCTCTGAGAACTGAGAATTTCGATTCGATGTATCCATTTGCTACATATCTCTTCAATGATAATGGCATGAGCAACTATAATTCCTCTTCAAATCTATTTCCTTGCATTTCCTTCGCTGTCCATGATGATCAAAACCTGAATGAGATTCTCTACCAAACACAGCGTTCAAGCCTTTAACAGGTATTTGAAATTCAATAAGATTGCAATTTTTTCAATTATTAACAGAATCACAGGATCTGCAGTTGCTGCAAGATCTTTGAATAAATGGCAAAAACCACGGAAAGCTTTTCAAAATCAGTCTTAACAGGCTTTTAAAAATTAATTTTATGGGTACATGTTTATTTGCATATGTAACGAACGTCACGAGGGGAGGGAGAATTCATTCGTCCTTGGGGATTTACCTCTGTTTTCGGCATTTTTCTCTTCTGACTGGCAAATTTCCTCCAGAAATTTTGTCAAACAAAGATTCAGGTTTCTTAGAAGACAAAGCAATTCGCCTTTCTAAAGAATAGATTTCACACCTCTGCTCTGAGTTGACTCAATCAAAATAAACAGAAGGCAAAGCGGGTGGTTGCTCAAAAGCGGCGCTCCCTGCTCAGAAGGGTTGAAATTAGGCCCCGTTGACACAATACCGTTTTCATTTCATAACGGAATGGCTTCCTGTTTACACGAGAACGCACCAATCTGATACGCTTCAAACCGTTTTAGCCTACATACGAAATGAAAACGGTATCATGTAAACAGAAAAAATTTTCATATGGGATTGCTATCTTCAATCCGATATGACATGAAAACGGTATCGAGTAAACGGGGCCTTATTCTTGAGGCTGTCAAATTGCTTGGGGGGGGGGGAGTAACTTCTATAGAGGGCTTGGTATAAATGTGCCTGCCGCGTTATGATGGGTCAATTTATGATATTTACATATTTTGGCCTGGTTATGGGTCACGTTTTGTGAATTTTGCTCTGGGTATGGGTCTTCTTTATGCAGACATGCCATAGATATAGCTAAATGTTAGAGAGCAGTAGTAACGCACGTGTCGAGATTGCCAAATACAACAGGCCAAGGCCCTGTCCACACGCATCCGGATATCTTTGAAAACGCATCATTTTTATCCGTTTTGGTTAGCGTCAACACGTGGACTGCGTTTTCGGTCACCAAAAACGAAGCATTTCGAAAACGCTCTCCTTTTTGAAAATGCTGTTTTCATACTGTCGTGGACGGGCGAAAACGGATCTTTTCGAAAGCGCTGACCTCACAGTATCTATCGATTTACTACGTATCAGAGCATGCACACGGATCTTTGGGGATCACGCGAGGGCATTCTGCTTGTCTGTTTCCTTTTATCGAAGTTCGAACATCGAAGTTTGCATGCATGTGGACCGGAATATTTTCGAAAACGCTCCTAGTGTGGACGCAGATATTTTTTTGATACGGATAAAAAAAGATGCGTTTTCAAAAATATCCGGATACGTGTGACGAGGCCTAAGTCTAGTATTGCATATGCATATGCAGCTCTAAGGTGTCTATCTCCGTGAACTTGCTTTAATGTAAGCAGGATATCATAGAGTATTATGGAAACTGACTCTCTGCTTTATTGAAATAAGAAAAGCATAGCAATTTCAATATGATTGGAATAAACAAAATCAACCACAATGACGTACTCTTGGAGATACGGAGATAAGAAAAACACCACTTTTGATAAATCAGCTCAAAGTATATAGACTTGCAAGAAGTGCGCCTCTGAATTCCCATGTGATAAAACATATTTCCTTTGCAGAAAACGCAACAAATTCTCAAAACTCGCTATGATGTTCTGACGCCTGTCAAGCATCTAATTGGCTACGATAAAGTCAGAGCGCGACACAAAGGGTGTCTTGGGGCTCATTTCTCCATGAGCGACAGGAAACCCAAAGTCTGTAGCTGTTTGAAATTTATATCAGTAGCGAGCCACAGCTACCTTAACTGATTGCTTTTTCTGTGTTCTGAACTTATTTTGACTTGGTATACAGCCACCTACCTTTCATTGTTCCCGTTGGAACGTTATTATTAAGGTGAATCTGCACTTAAGGTGGCTCACTACTGAAAATTACAAAATTACGAAACAGTGAAGGTGGTTGTATTCCAAATCAAAATAAGTTCAAAACGCAAAAAACAATCAGGCAAGGTGGCTCGCTATTGACATCAATGTCAAAAAACTGCTAAACACTAGGTTTCCTGTCACCCATTCTTAAATCCTAGAAATCGCAGTTTCAAATTTCATAAAGCCTTCGAATTAACAGGACAGAGATCGGTAGCCAAGACTGCGGTGCAAAATGTGTTTCTATGGAAACGCAGCTTAAATGACGCAGTTCATGTGAGAATGATGCAGCAAATCGTTAATATGAACGAAACTAATTCGTAAAAAATTCATCAAGTGATTTTCGTCGACTTGAATAGCTGTTGAAAGCCTTGCAAATGAAAGACAGGACTTGCGAGTTCTGCTAACGCTAGAGCCCATGAGCCTGGAGCTCCTGTAGTGCCCAGGAGCCAAAGGGCCTAGAGCCTAGGAGCCCTAGACTGTACCTCCCAAAATGATGTATCATCGTTTGCAGAGCTGTATAATAATGAATTATACGCTGATTTCAATGAATTATCTTTCAATTTGAAGCAAAAAAGCTAACTTAGATACAGAAATTTATTTCACTAAAATTGGTCATATGGTTCTAGAGTCCTGTGGAATTTTACTTGGAACCTTTTTTTTTGATAAGTGGCGAGAAAAGCTAAAAAATTTTAATCAAATTTCATTCAATTTTCATCTTTGATGAGATGAAAACTGCATTGATCATCTTCTGAGAAAATTAAATTCGCAACCCATGTACATCGTGTAAAGGGGGCAAACGTCAGACCACGACAAAAAGGGTGTCTTGTGGCTCATTTCTCTTCGTAATTTATCTCTTCGAGCAAAGAATTCTTTCTTGCTAAAACAGTCAGGTAGCTACAAGAGCTGCAGAAACTTCATCTACAAAATGTAGGCACGTTTCAATTTTAGTATGACCATGATTAGAACATTCATTCCACGCAAGAAAACATAACTTATGCTTTTAAAAATTGAATCCAAACGCTTAAATTCAAGAAACTGCAGTTTTCAAATTTCACAGAGCCTTGGAGAGATCAGTGAAGGGATCAGTAGCCAAGGCTGCGGCACAAAACATGTTTCTTTCTAAGGAAAGACAGCTTAGAAGACGCAGTTGATGGGAGAATGATGCGTCCAAATGTTAATATGAACGAAACAAAAATCGTAAAAAATTCATCAAGTGATTTTCGTCGACTTGAATAGCTGTTGGAAGCATTGCAAATGAAATACAGGAATTGCGAGTGCTGCTAACGTTGGAGCCCTAGAGCCCTAGAGCCCAGGAACCTAACAGCCAGGGCTCTGGGAGTTCCAGGCTCTTGGGGCTCCTCTGTTAGAGTAGTCAGGATTTGCTACAATTTCTTAGCAAAGATACAGGCATAAATTGTCGTCCAACAATTTCCTTCGCTAAATTAGATAGTTTCTTAATTAAATTTCCCCAGTGCTAGGGTTTCTTAATTTTTGACGATCGGACAATTTAGTATCTGAGGAGCAGTTTCTTTCAAAAAAAAATAGGTGTATTGCTGTAAATCTGCGTCTTCCCCTATCAAAGAAGCGAAAAAATATCTCGTGTGAGTATCTTCCAGGAAAAATACCGTGACGAATTAGTCTTATAACCTAAATATGTGAAGAACAAAACATGGACATTTGAATAGATCTTTCATCCTCAAATCGACAAAATTCATAGACATGGTTAGAAAACTTCCTTAAAATCATTTTAAAGGGTTGGAAATTCTTGAAAAATTCTGTCATACAAATGGGTCCTTTTGTTAAAGTCCAGATCCACGTCGAGCCACGTTCACAGTCGATTACCCCACCTCCCCCCCCCCCCGGGGAACGAATCACGAGCTGTACTGTGGTGGTAGCGAGGGGATAGAATTTAAGAAGCTCATCCCCATTACTTATAAAAAGCTTGGCTTCTAAGACTACGTTCACACGATGTCGGCACATTTTGAAAACGGTGGCCGTTTTCACAAATCCCTTTCAAAATCTACCGTTCTCAAAATGAGACGAAGGTTTATATAGGCCTACATAAATCTAGTTTAATATGTGCACAAAAATAGACGTAAACTAGGTTTATGTACATAAACCAGGCTTAGGTTTATGTGCACATAAACTAAGTTAATGTAACCTAGTTAGAGTTAATGTAACACAAAAACCTAGTTTATGTCATTTTTGAGCAAACGGAGTTCCATAAATGCCCCTACCTAAAACTACCTTCAAAGAGAAAATATGAAGTTTGCTAAACAAAGGATACAGTTCTAGACAAGACGATCAAGAAGATCAATACTGATCGCGACAAAACGATTTGGCAGCCTCAAGAATAGATTTCGGATCTTTAGCACAGCCGACAATGATGATTTGCCTTCTCTGTTTATTTCAATTTGATTGAGTACGATCAGAAGTGTGAAATTTATCATTCTGAAAGGCAAATCACTTTGCGATCTCGGACCTAAATCTTTTGCTTTGCAAATTTGCCCTTGCTCCTGCGGAAAACAACTTGTGAACAGAACAAACAACAAAACTTGCGAGAAATCTTCGAACAACTTCCCAAAAAATTCAATTTTCTTGAAACGTTTAAGCTCATTAAAAGTTAGAAATATAGAAAAGATTCAGAGGAAAGGAAAATAATTGATATAAACATAGGTGATATGAACGACTTACCGCTTTCTAGTCTTTCAACCGTCCTTGAAACAGTCCTTCTGAAAAATATCTTCTCCCAATATCAATTCTTGGTCGTCTGTGCATGTTCCCACAAAATCATTTCATATCCAACGATTCTGTTTATGATGGCGTCAAAAATTTTCGAGATGGAAGAAAGCTGGATCAAATCATGAATTTATTCACAACAATTTATCTGTTATTTTACAACAAAAGCTGCTTCCGTCTGGGGAAAATTCTCATATCAATAAAGTAAACAGAGGACCTTACCTCGAGGATTTCATTCACAGAATAATGTTTTCGTCAAATAAGGGACAATCTTGAAATTAAACATCTTACCGAAATTCTGTGCAGACAGATCTAATCATTGCGTCAAATGAAATACATTTAAACTCAAACAATATTGATGATAGATAATCCTATTAAAAACGGCACTGCTTTGTGTAGAGAACATTACGAAACTAAAAAGATGAAATTTATCAAGAGAAGCAGGTACAAAGAAACTGTAAACATTGTCAATGAAAATTCAGTTTAAACAATTACTAAACACGATCCGAAAAGTGATGAAGGAACAAATGGCAATATAAAAACTTGCGGACGAGAACGTGTTGAGGAATTTTGGTTGCGTGCAAAGAAAAAGCGATTTTCTGGTGGTTCTTTCTTTAAAAATTCCTTGATATGTTGCTTGCAAAAATGTGGGGGAAAATGTGTGTGAAATGCCCGTCGTAACGACTATCTACGTGGGGCATTTTACTCAGTTGAAAGAGGGTGAGAGATTTTTTCAGAATAAAAGGACTTTTACGTATCTTTGATTGATTTCTCTGAAAACAAAACGATTTTTGCCAAAGGTGTACGAGAAATTTGGAAGTGAAATGCCCCTCGAAAAAGATTAGCTTCTACATAGTTAACATATCCAGGAAGAAATTGCTTCACTGACGTAATAGTCCGGGATTAAGATGCGAAGGTTGTAATCCTGTTCCGAATATCTTACAGAAATTTAGCCCTATCGGCAGGGACATCTCATTGTGTTGAATCTATCAAGCGCACCCCCGGAAACTATTCATATCATTTGTGAAGAAAAATTGCAATTTGCATGGATCATTGTAAAGAAATAAAACTTTAAATTTCCAGGCCTTGATTCTTTTGGGAGCCAAGGGGTGTGGAAGGGGGTATGGACAGTTCTTCCCCGTTGCCACAAATCCACTCAATATCTCAGCGCTGCGTTTGAAAAAACCAACAAAGATGCTGACAGAACATGACACGAACGAACGAAATGCAAATACGATATTGCACAAAATATCGCATCAAAATTATATACATAGTATTTACTTGTGCTATTGAATCTTAAGCTCATCAATACTGCTTGTCAACTGCGAGTATGATTTTATTTGATGCATTTGCAAATGAGCGTACGAAGGTAAGCATACCACACAAAGGGAGGCATCATAAATAGCTTGATGCAGTGACAAGAACGCAAGCCAAACTCCAAAATGCAGTTTGCTTACAAACTGAGAGATACGCTATCATCACTGAGATTCTCAGCTTGCATGCCAATTATACTCACTAAAATTTGTCATTACATTTTCATTTTATAGGGGTTTGTATTATAGGCATCAGGAAAAGATACCTTATATATTTTCTCTCTTGCATCGAGTCTTTCTATAGTTAAGGTTTTTTGAAGGCATACATAAAACAATGACTGTCATGATGTATTCCAATAACTTCAAATTTTTTCAGGGGCTTGAAACTTCAGCTGATCAAAAGAGGCCTCACCAAATAGACTTGTAACTCAGATCCTTGATGTATCGCGTCCAACAGTGGCTGATTTCAGCCAGTCACCGAGAACAAGTGCCTTCATCCTCAAACCAACACACTCACTTGTATACGAAGCTCTCCATAACCACATGGTAGCGAGGCCTTTAAAAATACCAACGCCGCTTTGCAATACTGCACGATTACTGCCAATGTAAGCAAAAGATCCCAAATGATTGTAAACAAACGGGTCGATATCATCTAAACTGCCATTACCACTCGCTTCACATATCCCTGGATGCTTCGAAAAAATCTTACCGAGATATTTCCCCTGCTGCGCAGCCACTTGTGCGGTCGCTGGTAAGGATTTCAGCTCCTTGTCGACACATGCAAGGAAGTTCTGAAATTCCTCCTTGGTAAGGCGATGGTCTTTGTCAACGTCTGCAGCGGCAAATGCTCTGTGGGGAAAGGACAAAATAATTGATTAGTCCAGCAAGGAAATAAAGAATCATTTATTGCAATAATCTATAAGTTTCTTGTGGCCACGCCCTTAAAGCTCTCGCATAACCTTGGAAACGCCTTTTCTTCAGCTTGACTCACACTAGGTCGTTCGGATCGTTAGGTTGTGCAAAAAGACCCAAATGACAAAGGCACCGAGTTTGAGTCATTTAAATCTGCGCAAAATGGCAATATTTCGGCCAAGTGAGGGTCCAGAGGGGGATATCTTTAGATTCATCCTCCTTCTTCGTTATGCACTCATGACTTCTCTTAAAGACCATCTTTCGTGTGCAAAAGGCGACAGTTTGCCCAACTGGTTTCAATGTTTTGCAGCATTGTTTATCTTGAATTACTGGACGAAAGAATATCCCTTGTCTTCAATCGCTAATTGCTTTGAATCGCGGTGTAGATCAAAAGCAATAGACGGAATCGGCTAAGGTTTGTTTACACCCATTTCAAGTCATGTGATCAATCTCTTGATAAAATATCTTTTGAATTCTCCTACATATTTCTCGCAATGCAAAGTTGTGCCATGTGTGCAAAAAGTAGGACAATACTTAAACTTCCCAAGGGTATGGTCACATGAGTTGAAATGGGTAAAACAAACCTTAGCCGATTCGGTCTATTGATGCTAACGTATCACAAAATATGTCCTTTGTTTCACCGAATTTTACTATTGTTTTTAATAACGACGAATAAAGTATTAATTCCCATAGGAATTAAATCATCTTTTTAAAAAATTCTTACTTTGCTCTTGACTCGTCAAATGCTTTAGAGAAATGAATTGCAACGTGCGGGAATTCTTCTTTTGCTTTGTTCATTATGGCTGCAAATTAACAATTATTAGTTTATCTATTTGCATCGAAATTCTTAAGCTGACTAGCTGACCCGCGTTCACACGATGCCGGCACATTTTGAAAACGGTGAAAAATGTGACGGATAGGCCTCCCGTTCACACGAAAACGGAACATTTTATGCCGGCACATTTTGAAAAGGGTAGATTCTGAAAACTGAACTCTAACCGACACATTTTGGAAAACGGCATCGTGTAAACACTTGGAAATGATGAAAACAGAACATTTTTCGACGCTTCTGGAACAAGACTGATCGACAATTAGGGTGTAGGTACCTTTCTATGGCATCAAAGTCTTGCAAAGAGTTTCTTACTGTCAAATTTCCAACCGTTTCCAAATTGTTCCGGGTTCGTGTGAACGCTAGCTCAAATTCTGCTACCGTCACATTTTCACCGTTTTCAAAATGTGCCGGCATCGTGTGAAGGCAGTCTAAAACTATTTGAAAACTGTAAACTTAAGACGGCATGATAAAGTGCCATTTTGGCCTCTCGTCTACACGATGCCGGCAGAATTTCCGAATTCCGCTCTCAAAATTTTGCGTCGGTTAGCAAATGGCAAAGTTTGTAATTCTGCCGTTTTCAACTTCTGCCGGCATCATGTACACGCATTTTGCCGTGGTAGTTAATGCTGCTTTCTTCACGAGGTTAGGATGTCCCCTATCGTCCTTATCCTGACTGAAAGTTCACGTCAGTTTTTGTTGTCTATGGAATTACCATAAAATTTTACCGGCATCGTGTAGACGCGAGGCCAAAACGGCATTGTTTCACGCCGTTTTCAAATTCTATCGGCATCTTATAGACGGGAGCTCATTTTCCAAGGTGGAATGAAATTCTACCGTTTTCAAATTCTACTGGGATTGGTACCGGCATGGAACCGGAGTCTAAGAAACTTCAGTACTGAGAAAAGATGGCCTAAAGGAAATGACCTGAGATATATAGCGTTTGTGTATGAATAGGACAAAGAAACACCTAATCTTCAAATTTTCTTTGGCCCTGCTTTCTTCTTTTATGTGCTGGATTATCAAATACAGTAGGCTATTTATAAACCTATGAGATCTCACCTTTTAACTCAAGCTATTCAATTTAATTCACTATACATTTTAGCAAGGAAATCATTGACATATTTTTCCTTTACTTTCCCTTGCTTTCTGCATCATATTTCTCCGAAGGTACTTTAGTAATATCTAAACACTGGAAAGGCTTCAAAAACTTTGTTTTGAAATGTGAAACTCGTGAGAATCGCTACGAGCTCACAATTTGCTAATTTTAAGAAACTTTCAAAGCTGGCTGGAAATTTTAGTTTCTTATAAAAATGTGCATTAAAATTTTTGATAACAAGTCGGCTAAACATCACTTCTTACATATATTTTTTACCAAACACAACTAAACACAATTTTCAAATAAATTCACGTATTTCTTTATAAGAAACTAAGAATTTGGGGCAGTCCTGAACATTTCGTAGAGATTACCTTGAAATTCATCTTCACTAAGAGTGCCATCTTTATTAGTATCTGCAAGATCGAAGAGATGATGCACTTCATCTGACATTCGATGCAGTTCGACGGTGGCACAGTCTCCCAATGCAAATACACCCTCTGTGTTGAGTACATGCAGATGATTGTCTGTTAAGATTGCATTTCTGGAAAAAAGTGAACATGAATGAAATGCATGTACTGGGGGTGCAAAGAAACATGGACCTTGTGGACGATTGTAAAATTATACCGGGGGGAAATAAAAAAGGACACTTGTTTGGAAGGTCACTGCGACCTGGATATAAAGGCAATAATACAGTTTCAGTTTCAGTTTCATTTCATTATCTATCAATCCTAAATACAATTTAACAAAAAGATACACTACTACTAAGATACATACATGATTACTACATTTAACACCAAGAACTAACAACTAACAATATTGAAAATAATAATTAATGCTACTTACATGATTGTATTTAAGATTGATAGATTAAGGAGGAGCTCTCTAAGTAGATAAACTAATCGAGAGAGAGCCCCCCCCCCGTAATAAGACAAAAGAAACTAAAAAGAAAAAAAAAAAAAATTATTTTAAAAAATTAAGCCAGCAAGCAATAACCAGATTGAACCAGTGGGATAGATCATGAGTGGGTGAGTTAGTTTGAATCAGTTTTGTGAATATGAATCAAGGAAATAACTTTTCAATTTTGAACGAAAAACGACAACAGAGCTAGCAACGCGTATGAACAGTGGGAGAGTGTTCCAAAGTTTTGAACCAAAAAATTGAATTGATTGAAGACCATACAAAGTAGTGTTTTTAAATGACTTGAAGAGATCACCTCTGGTGGCCTGGCGAGTACCTATCCTATGTACAGATGAGTTTGGCTGAAAATAATCATGAAAACAGGAGGGAGAAAGCTTATTAATAGATTTATAAACAAAAGTTAGGATATTTAGGTGCAAAATATCCTCGACTTTTAAGAATTTCAATGACTGGAAGATTGGAGTGCTCGAAGAAGAGAAGGGTTCGAATTTAATACACCGAAGAATTTTCTTTTGAAGTTTAAATAGTGGGTCCAAGTAGGATTCATAAGTCATTCCCCATGCTGAAATACCATAGTTGAGGAAGGGCAAGAAAAGGGAGTTATAGAGAGAGATGAGAGTAGGCAGGGGTACATAATGCCGTACTTTGAAGAATATGCCAGCAGTTTTGGAAAGCTTTTTGCAAAGCTCGGTTGTGTGATACTTCCAAGTCAGATGTTCATCCATGAGGACTCCTAAAAACTTCACATATTTAGTCCTTTGAATATATTGTTTACCAATTTTCAGGTTGTTGTGTACTGTCAATTTCTTCCAGGGGGAGTGAAAGAGTACCCAGTTTGTCTTTTCAATATTTAGTGCAAGCTTGTTTGAGTCAAGCCAAAGCTTTACTTTCTTAAGTTCTCTGTTGACCTTTTTGGTGAGTAGCTCAAGGTTATCAGATTCACAGTAAATGTTGGTATCATCAGCAAAAAGGAAGAAAGACAGAAAATGCGATGAATCTGGGAGGTCATTGATGTAGATTAGAAATAGAAGTGGCCCCAGGACTGATCCTTGGGGAACACCACAGGATATGTTGGCAAGAGAAGAAGAATGACCATTAATCGAAACAAACTGCTTGCGATTACTAAGGTAAGATTTGAACCAATTTAGAGCAGTACCTCTGATACCATAATGCTCTAACTTCTTCAGAAGTATGTCATGATTAACCGTATCAAAAGCCTTTTGAAGATCAATGAAGATTCCACATCCAAATCTCTTTTTGTCCAATGAAGCCTTAATTGTTTCAGTTAAACTAATAAGTGCATGATCAGTTGAGTGGCCCGTGCGGAAACCAAATTGCATGCAAAATAATACCTCACAGACCTCAAGAAACCGGAACAGGCGCTGGTGCATTAATTTCTCAAATAGCTTGCTGAAAACAGAAAGGAGTGAAATTGGTCTATAGTTAGATTTACTTGAAACTAGTCCTTTTTTAAAGATTGGAATAACCTTAGCTATCTTTAGTTTCTCAGGGAAAGTTCCTGTCAAGAATGATTCATTTATCAAGACAGCAAGATTTTTTGAGACAGGCAAATTAAGAATTTTAAGAAGCTTTACTGGAATGCTGTTTGGTCCACAGGACTTACCATTTTTCAACGACAGAATAAGAGAAGATATTTCTTCTGCTGTACAAGGGGATATGAAGAAAGAGTCCAGATTACGGTTTGACAAATAGTCTAAAGGAGACTTGGGTGTTCTCGGAATCTTCTTTGTAATATCACTAGCAACATTAGTAAAATAATTATTAAATTCATTAGCTATTTTCACCGGGTCTACTACTGGCTAGTATTTTGGTTAACAGGCTCACCAAGCCAAGCAATGTTTGTATTCCTACCACATCGTGTCTTGGTTAGGCCCAAACTTGAAATTCTGAATCCCAACCAAATTGCAACCACATTCTGCCTCCCAAACTAACCCTAAAGGAATGCCCTCGCAGCGCAGCGACGAACCCTTGAGGGAAATTTCTCTCAAGGGTTCATCGCTGCGAGGGCATTTCTTTGGGTTAGTTTAGAAGGCAGAATGTTGTTGCAGTTTAGTTGGAATTCAGAATTTGAAGTTTTGAAGACACGATGTGGTAACGGAATACTAACGTTGCTTGGCTTGGTGAGTTATCGTTATCATTATCGTTTCATGGTTAGTTCCGACAGCACAACAATGGTGTCGGAACTGCCCATGCTTTCACGAGAGAATCCCTCTTGATTTTAAAACGGAATAGCACATTTCACCGGCAAATTTTTGAAATTTTCTCCCATGTTCTTTTACTCTTACCTTTGTTCTTAAAATAATCTTTAAACCATGTGCCAGACAGTACAGCGTTGTGTACATAGAAAGTTACATATAAAAATCACATCGTAAAAGCGGTTCTTTCTCTCACAGTGATTCAAAACATGTTTTTCATGCAGTGGTTTCCAGTGGTTTCATGCAGTTACCTGTTTGTCTGTCCAGGGACTTTGGCAATAAAAGATTTAGTGAGAGGTCTGGGTGCAATTCCAGCTGCCCATACACACATTCCAAATGGAATAGTAGATCTTTCTTTTGTTGTTGCATCCATAACATGAAGCAATCCATCTTCGACTTCAGTAACAAACGTACTTGTAACGCAATTGATTTGAGCTTTGTCAAACCGACTCTGGACATAATTACTGATCTGTCGGAGAAAAAGTGATCTAATCAGTACAGGGTCTGATTGATCATAGACTTGCTACAAGTCTATTCCGTGGTATATCAGCACTAAGGAAATAATTGCATCTGCGGGGGCGTAAACTACGAATAGGACGCTGCGAAGAAAAAACGAACAAGAAAGAAACGGAATATTCCTAGCCTGTTAACCAGACCCGATTTCAAAGGAAATAGTATTTTGAAATCGGGTCTGGTTAACAGGCTAGAATATTCCGTTTCCTTCTCCTTCGCTTTTCCTTCGCAGCATCCTCTTCGTGGTTTACATCCCCGCAAAAATAATTATATTCCTTAGTGCTGATATACCACGGAATAGAGTTGGAGTAAGTCTAGATTAATTAAGGAAAGTACAGTACGCAGTTCAACTAAAAATGTTCAAAGATTGACCGAAAAACTTTAAAATGTTTCTTTTGGGATTCAAATAACAATAGAGTGGTGGCTTAAATTCCCGATGATTAATGGGCCCAAACTTTAGGATTAGTATCTGCGAGAGTGCAAAGAGGTGTTGTCCAAAGACTGCATGGGCAATAGTAACAGTCAAATAGGAGATTTGACTGTGTTCATTGTAAAGCAATCATAAACAAAACTTTTGGTTTTTGGATATGGTATAAATATTATAAGCTAGAAATTTTAAGTTCTTGTGTTCTTATTTATGATCTTCTCTGAATCTGAACTTTATGCCAAAGCAGTTTGAAGCAACTTGCTTGAAGCTTCTTGTAAACATACAAATTTGCACCAACTCCACAAATTACAAACCTGCAAACTCTGAAGAGAAAGGCACATGCAGGACAAATTCAACACAAACTGACTGCAGGTTTTAGGCAAATTGTATTATCTTACTAAGGATAACCCTGAAATCTATAAAACCACGTCTAACACCAACATTGAAAGTGTCCACAGCATCATGACATATTCAGATATCCAAAGAAAGTACACTCTAAGATTCTGGCTTCTAAATTGGGAAAATGCAGCCTACCTCTTCATCGTATGTAGAAAGTATTTTATTGAATCCATCAATCAAGGTGATGCTGATTTTGTCATGGAGCTCAGGATACAACCTCACCAAGTCATGTTTCACAAAATCTTTTAATTCCGCTGCAAACTCAACACCTAAAATGAGTCCAGAAGATTTCTGTTTGGTTTCAACTCTCATGGACAGCAGTATATGAAAAAACAAATTTAACATATCAATGCTTTTTTAAACCTATGGTGGTATGCCACAAGTATAAATTAGATGTAAAATTCTCTGTTGCATGTTGCATTAAGAACAAAAGTCTCCCCAGTGAGAAACTTCTTCGCATGGGAAGAGGTTGCTGACTGGAGAGCCGTTCGCTCTTTAAACCAAAAGAGAATGCTACATCTAACTTATACTTTTGGCATAGTGCCTGTTTAAAAACGTAATGGGGGCACAAGCCCCCTATCCCACTTCCTACATGCCTGGTGCTCCTAAATGTTATAAAATATAATCATTGCTATATTACAGTGCTAAATGATCTGGCAACAGCTAAAATTGACCTACTGTAGGAAACCTCCTTATTTTGCAATCCCATTTTAAAACTGTTTTTCAGGTTCCTAACAAATGTCACCAGGAAAATTGGGTTGGCTTTTACTTACTTCCTTGCAATTAAAAACTTTCACTTTTTCTGATCCAGCATAGAAATCCTAACATATGATACAGATTTTCCATTGAGAAGGAGAAGGGGTCTCGGGATTTATTCAAAATAAATCACACCACATTTCACTAAGAAACAGGTTCATTTTCGGATTTTTCCCCACAAAAGGTACTTTACAATCCACAATATTTTTATTACAGGAGGGATGCAAACTTTGTGGGTACTATCAGTTTTGAAAGTTTGTAACTAGGCTGGCATGGGTGCAAAATGGGTTAAAGCCCATTTTCTTTCACTAAAAGCACAATTTCATTGACCCCCCTTGCCCCACTCTGTTGAATTCTGCTCCCATTTTTACCCCCTTTTCCAGGATTTTTACACTCAAATTTCTGACAGATATATCATCAATTAGACTTTTTAATGGCTCTTCACACCCTATTTTCACGATGATGATGGACCTTGGAATTGGTCTGAAATGTAGGTATTAATCAAATTATAGCTTAGCCACTTGAATTTTGTTTTATGGATTTGCCTTAATTATCACATGGATTTGTCTTAACTTTTATCTTATTTGTCATCTTTGAAAATGGGCAAGTGGAAAAATTATGATACGCTGAAAATGACGATATCATATGAACTTGACTTTGTTGTTGGTGTTCTTGATCTCCTATTCATCATCAGACTGCGATTTCCACCTGATGTTCCCATCTTTACTTAGACTTTAATGTAACAAAGGGAGAATTTGACAAACGGGACAGCCCTGATAAATACCAACTAATTTTGCAGCATAAAGATAGATTTCACACCTCCCAAGGAATCACCCATGACATCTTGCTAGCTCTGTATATTTTGATTTGATTGAGTGCACTTATAAGGTGTGAAATCACTTTGTCTTCCAGAAAATCTAAATCATTTATTTTGTGAAGTTTGCCCTTGCTCTTTTACCAACCTGTAGGTCCTCCACCAATCACTACAAAATGCAACAGTGCCCTAATTTCTTCATCAGATTTTCCTGGATAAGATGCATTCTCAAGGGAATTGATGATGTTCCTTCTTATCATCTGGGCATCCAAAATCTCCTTTAATGGATGAGTGTGTTCTTTAACTCCTTTGATGTTGAAAGTGCTGGTTTCTGCACCAATTGCAACAATAAGGGCATCATAGTCAACAGTGAAAGTTGACTTCTCATCTGAAGGAAATTAAACATATCATTAGATGGTTGATAACTAGGAATCCTGGACAGAAGGTTCAAGGTTCAAAATTCCAATTTAATCAAAGGAACAATCTTCACCATGGTCCACTGACATGCATGATTATCCTTGCATGATACATAGTATAAAATGGGTCAAAAGGTGCCTTGCAGGAAGTTGACAAAAGATGCCTTTGATGTTGTCTGAAGTTTTCAACCTGGTAGAATTTATCATGAAAGAACTCAAGGTTTTGCCTAGGCGCAGGGGAGGGTACAGGTATGCCCCCCCCCCCATATGAGTAGGTTTCTGGGTCAAAACTTCTTTAAAGAAGGGTCATTTTTCAGCAGATTTACCTTAAGACGTGGACAAGCTTGGCTCAAATTGGCCAAAATAGTGAAAAAAGGTAGTTTTTTAAAATAGATTCATTGGGTTTACTTTGGCACAGTGGATGTGAGCAGAGTATGGCACTTGAACATCTGAGATTTGCAATAGACTATTCAAAATAGACAATATAGAACCAAAGAAATTTCTTCTTGCACATCAGAGATCTTGTCAAAAAGTGTCATACTCAACAGACTGGGTGGACTGGATAATCACCTCTCTAATAACTCCAACCAAAGAATAAAAATCCGTTAAACCCAGGTGCTAACTCCATTCTTAACCAGCCTACCTTCATTCTCTTTGACACAAACAATCTTTTTGTTCTCCACATCAATGTCTGTACATTCTGCTTCATAAAAATGACTTCCCTTGTGTCTTCTGTTCAAAATCTTCCGAATTGGCTCACAAATGGTTCTTGCTTCAATTGTTCCAACCGTCACACTTGCAAGAAATGGGGTGAAGATGAAATAATTCGTTGGTGAGACGACCACCACTTCATACAAATCTTTTCTGAGGTTCTTCAAGAAACTGACAGCTCCCCACCCCGAGCCAAGAACGACAACCCTTTTCTTTTTCTCGTCCTTTGCAAAAGCATTTCTAACTCCAAACATGCAAACTAATAACCCACTTGCACCGATTACTGCCCCTGCTAATTTGCTATACCAGTTTGTGGAGCTGACAAACGCCTCCAGATGTGCTTTTGTGGAGAAATGGCGAGCTGGCCTAAGCAGGAACGGCCTAAGCTGCTTAACTTGCCTCAACTTTGCAGCCAACATCGTAGCAAACGCAGACTTTCTTCCTTGTGATTCTTTTGCAAAATGCTTGAATAATCAAAGTCTACCTAAGACCAAAGTCTAGCCGTTGATACCAGATGCAACCAAAGTAGTTTCTTTGCAGTTTTCAGGTTTCATCTTTCACAGGACCTTGATCGTCGAAAATAAACAAAACAAATCCCCCTTTCGAAGTCACAACAGCAACAACTTTTGCTTGCATACATTTCCGTCATCGACTGCAACTGGTGTAAAACGCGGAAAGAAAAGCAAGGACCTCGCAACGTGGGAACCATCGCACTTCGGCGCTCCCTGATCGCACCCCAGGAGCACCAAAACATTTCCTGTGAATTCCTTGAAATAGGGACAGGCACTCGCAGAAAAATTCGTCTATAAGCTGATAGTTAAGCAATTTTGCAAAGTAAACTTACATTTTTGATAGAGAATTTTCAGTGCATTTGTTTTGTTGTTCCCACCAGGTAAATCAGAAAATGCATCAGTTTTTACAAATTTGACCCCTTCTTCCAAGGCCATTTTCACCTGCGTTCCCTTGATCTTAGCTTATTAATTCTAAATATTCCCTGTTTCGTAAAACGCCTGGGTAGAACAACGGCGAATTCTGTAAACAAAGAATACCTGATTGAGACAAAGGACAAAGCGACTTGGCAGCCTCAAGAACAAATCTCACACCTTCTGTGCAGCCAGGCATGATGCTTTGCTGTCTCTGTTTATTTTGATTCGACTAAGTGCACTCAGAGGTGTTAAACTTATTCTTCTGAAAGGCAAATCGTCTTGTCTTCTCGGAAACCTATATCTTTTGTTTTACCAAATTCGTCCTTGATGAAGCAACAAAGCGCGTACGATCTGCCTTCATGGTTGATGTTCGCGTTTTAAAAACCACTGGAATTACTCGACAGTTTACATATATACAGAGGGACAACGTCTCTGGAAACCAAATTCAAGAAAATCTCTTTAAAGGTATATATCTACCAAAAGGAGGCTTTCAGGACCCCCAATGAAGCTGGGACGACAAAATAAGCAAACTTAAAGAAATTCCTAAATGTGATAAAATTTATCAAAGTTGCTTGATATCTTCCAATGAAAAAGCAAACGAAAATATCACGAGAACTCTTATGCATAAAATACCTACGTAAACAAAATGTTGGGGCATTGAAAATTAGCTTCTGCTTCTGATCAATAACAATGGTAACGTTGTTGGGCACTCCAAAGGTGCTCTATATTTTGATAAACAATTAGAAGGATATTTCGAAGTTCTGTAAAAAGAATCTTCAAGTGCAATTTGGTCAAGCACACTTTTCCTGTTTGTAAGTAGACTTGCAAAAGTCTTTTTTGTCATCTGTGACATCTTTCCAGTATTTTTTTGACGAAATAGACTTTGGGTAAGTCTAGTTTGTAAGCAACTGATTTATAAGAAACTAGTACGAGGATGGCTGAAAATCTAAGAAACCCTTGCACAAAGTTTGAATAGTTCTAAGAAATTTTCAAAGCTAGATCTAATAACATTATCGCAAGATATTGTCCTTGCCTTATTCTTGAGTACTATCTACTGCAGTGTATTGTTTTGAGCCCAATAGAAGTCTTTCTCTGGTCAAAGATTATTTTATAGGGTATGGGGTATGTCGAGAAACATAACTGTAGCAGGGTTAGAAACTACATTGTAATTAATGCACCCATAAAATAAAGAAAAATTTTGAGAAGCGTTTGGTACTAAAAAGCAAAAACTTTCGAGCGAAAGTGAGGCATGCACAGTGAGAAACTTTTCATACTATGGAAAGATAGATGCAAGTTGCTCACAAGCAAATGTGCGCTATCATTCAGCGATGTCTGAGGGGGAATTTTAACAGTTAAGCTTACTCGGTAGATTGTCTATGAAACTTAACACTATTTATCAAGCTATTGTTTTACAACTCATCTTCACCTAAAAACAAACTACTTTTTAACCGAATATATCTTTACCAAAATTATAAAGTTTACAAGTGAACATCATGTCAGTATTTCAAGTCTTAGGAACCTTTGATTTCCAGTGAACAATTTCCAAGCTGAGTTTTGAAATTTGCTATGAAAGATGGAAAATAAAAATCATGCTTCTATTTTCAGAAAATATGTGCCTTGTTTGACAAGGACAGAGTTCATAAAAGTAGCATCCGCTGTTTTCGATAAGGCAAGAGCATCTGTTAACTATGAACCACGCTGTTTGTCTGTCGAGAGAGCTCAGTCAGTAGAGCGTCTTCCTAGATAGCGGCAAGTCCCGAGTTAAGAACTTGGTCTTGTCACACCTTCTGAAATTTTCCATTGTCAAAAAAATACCAAAATAAATTTTATAAATTCCACCAAAACATCAAATGAAGAGGGATGAATCTAAAACCTAACACAGAAGATTTATTAATCTGGGTCAGAAACCAAAAACTAGGTATTACGATTTTCCAAACTATGTGTGTACTTCAAAGCGCTTAGTGCCCAGCTTCATGGCATGATAAATAAGGTTTCGGCAGCAAACTTGTTGAGTTATCCTTCTTCTTCTGATACAACTAAGAAATGATTCCATTAACATTAACTGAGTTTAAGAGTTCTCCTCTCTTACAATGCACGAACAAGTGGTATAAAAGTAAGTTGCCATTTCAATGAATTGTTTTGCCAATCAATACTTACTGATTGATCAAAATGACGATTGAAAAAAATCGATTTGTAATTCTAAAAAAAGGTGAAAAAGTATAGAACTTACTTCTTTCAGGTTATTATTTTCTTTCTTCAAATTGAGATGATGTTGAATCTTTTGGTTCAGATTCGTATGGCTCACTAATTTGGCATTTTCGTTTTCCAGATTCTTCGTCGATTCTTTCAGTTCATCAAAACTCTGCAGTAAAGATGCAATAAATGACATGGGACACGGGAAAGTCTTTTTCTCTTTCTGCAAAATGGTACAGCATTAAATAATAAACAGCTGGGTTCCTCTTCACATCTGATTTAATTTGATTCAGTCAACTACATCATTCGAATTGAAAATTCGACAGCATTGTTTTTGGCCAAATCTCGCAATCTGATTGGTACTGGAGGAGTTGCGAAGTTTGAGCCTAACTAGGGCCAGGTTTTTCAGAGTAATACTATGAGTCTCTATTGACCGAAGCGCCATCATCAAGTCAAAGAGCACAGCGAAACAAGAGACTCATCGTCATAAGTCTACGTGCAGACTCCTTCCTCTCTTTCCTCCTCCACAGCTCCCAGATAAGGCATGTTTCTCGTTGTTTTGAATATCAACAGAATATTTCTAAACTACCAACCTTCGCTAACTTTGTCTTTTCTTCCATCACAACAGAAAGCTGCGATTTGAGTTCTTCTTTCTCTTGAAATACTTTGGCTTCATGCTTTTGAGTTCTAAGAGAAACGCTAAAAAGTTTAACCAGGAAGAAGGCCTGACCTTAAACTTGTCATCGTCAGAAGCAGTGAAAGGGTTGCCGTGTGTGCGATTTTTTCGGCTGGCTCCAAAGTTTACCTGGTGTGTTGACAAGAAAGTTTCAGCGTTTGAAAAATCATGGAAATCAATCTTACTAATGTTGAAATTTTTCTTTCAAGTACTGCGCCAAGGTTTCAAATCATTTTAATGATATTGATTTTCTTCTTGGAAAATTCTCTCTCTCTCTCTCTTCATCGGTTTACAAGCAGGTGTGCCTCTATGTTAGCTATCAAACTTCTCCCTCTGTTGGTCACTGTTTTTCTCAATCTTTTTTTGCTCTGCCCAGTTTATTTCTAAAGGAAAATTCTAAAGGTGTTTAAACTGCCTGAATTTTTAGCATAACTTCAACTGGTAAAACTAAAGCTGAAATCACACTTGAAGAGTCGTCCATGACGCATTCCTGAGAACAATGACACACGGAAAAGCAAATAAGTTGGATTTAGTTAACTTTGCTGCATTTGCCGCATCGAATCGCATCGAGTTTGAATCCAGTTTAAGGTGTTCTAGCGAAGTCTACGATATTTCATTACAACCAATGGCTCAAAATGCGGATCATATTTCTTCTTTGCAAATTGGATCAAGACTTTACTATTCTTTAAATATGATCTTCTTTCTGATTCCCGAGCAAAAAGTTAAAACACAATAAAAGAATCACAGTATAGTCACCTTTCTAATTCCTCTTGCATATACTCATTATCTTCCTGAGCACTCTCTAAATTTGCCTGAAATTTCGTCAACCTGAGATGGAAAAATTCATAGACATTCATCTTCTGGTCTAACAGTGGAACGAAATCTGGCGAACTGGTCGATTCATGGGCTCGAGAATTTAAATTTTGGTGTGACTCCCTTCAAGCTTTCAAACGAAGTCTTCTGAATAACTACACTGAAATCCGGGGGGACGGGATAAAATTTTTCGAGGTACAAACTCCACATTGACAAACTGTCCAGGTATAACTTCTGATTTGATTTTGATTTGATTTCGTAATACCTATACAGGGTACAACATTCAGTTTACGCTGCTATACAGGGTGTTCAAAATAATTGTGTCCTGTTTGAGTGGCTACTGTGGAGGAGCTATAGATTCAATCATCTCGGTTTTTACACAGTTGCATAAGTGAAGCTTCAACTTAGAGTTTGCGATCTTGTTTGAGTCAATCTGATGAGTGGTTGCTGATTTATGGCTGAGAAAAGGCAAAATAAGTGGTCGCTTCAAAGACAGCACTCCTATTGTGCTCCAGCAATGACAAAATAAATTAAGTTTTGAAAGTAAGGGTTCTGGCATCGCATTAAAATTTTCACTACACTTTTTAAAAAAGTAGAAAGTGTTCTCTAATGAATAGACAACACTGCTAGCCCTTTAAAAGATTTAGCAAAAATTTTAATGCGACGCTAGAACCCTTTCTTTGAAAACTTACTTCATTTTGACATCACTGGAGAACAATAGAAGTGCTGTTTTTGAAGCAACCACTTAGTTTGCCTTTTCTCTGCCATAAATCAGCAACCACTTGTCAGATTGACTCATACAAGGTCCCAAACTCTAAGTTAAAGCTGGACCAATGTAACCGTGTAAAGATCGAGAAAATAGAATCTAAAGCTCCTCCACAGCAGTCACCTAAACGGGGCGCAATTTTTTGGGACACCCTGCAGAACTTAGCATCTTAAATAAAAATAGTAAATTTACATACGAAAATAACTATCTAGACTTTAAGGTTAATCTAAAAGAAAACAAAAAATAAACATTATTATATACAACTATAATTACAGAGTACATTAAAGCCGCACAAATAATCATATGACACGACAGAGGTGAAGGAGAGAATCACAAAGTTGTTGTGGCGCCGTGTTGTAATCCACTGACTTTACAGTCAGAACAGTCATCTGGACGGGGTTCAAATCCCACCAGTACCTTTGAGCGTCATGACAAGGGGTCGCCGACTCGATTAGCGCTTAGCTATTTCTGCGATCCCAACGCTTGGCGCTGAAAACCGCAACTTCACTTCACTTCACAAAGTTTACTTTGCTTTCTTTAAAGTTTTCAATGTGAGAGAAATTTTTGTATCCAAGCTCAGATGATTCCACATTGTAGCAACTTTACATGAGAAGCATTTTTGCATTGTTGGCCATAAGCAGATTTTCGTATGGCAATTTCTATATCAATTTTGGCATAGCGTAGTTCTCTCTAACATGTATCCGAGGATCTTAAGAATATATCCGTAACGTAAGTGGGAGCCAAATCATTGATAGATTTGTCTCTATTTGTCTGAAGTTGAAAACAACGGTACCATATACTTACTCCTCTTCAATGCTCTTCTTTTTATTCTTCAATTGATCCTGGCAAATAAACAATAACAGTTGAAGTCATCCTTGAATCATTTTGCCCAGATTTACGAACATTGCAAGGAGGGATGGAATTCAAATCTACCATCAAAAGCACTATAATATCAAACAAGTTTGAAAATCACTATGTGAAAATTGACGTTGAGACATCATTTCTTGTTAGGTAAATGTAAAGTTTCGATTGTTGGTTCTTAAGGCTGATTTCCACTCAGTCAGTCATGCGTAACATTCCATAAAATGTCAGTCATGCGTAACATTCCATTCAAATTCAAAGCGATATTTTCTCTCACAAGTAATAGATTCCAAGATTTCAAAATTCGACTGAGTGGAAATCAGCTTTAAGGACTGGTCCCAGGATTTCTATGTACAGTAGAAACCCGCATCAAAGAACCTGTCTAGGTTCTTGATTACATTCCAGCCTGCCAGGTTCTTAAAGACGTTCTTTTATACAGCACTCACCTTGCACACATTAATACTGTTTTCAGCACAAAAATCCAAAGACTTTGGGAATTTCTTGAGAATTCTTGAGAACATTTTTAGGTTAGAATTATTGTTAAAAATCTCATAGTCTTTTGTGCCACTGAAGAATTCTGATGAGAAGGTCAAGAATTCTTGAAAGCTCTGAGGAAGTCTGAAGACACGAGACCAGTTATATAAGAACCTACACCAGTGTCAACCTCTGAGAGGTTCTTAATTAGGGGGTTTAAAATATTGAATTTCAGCCTCATGGTTCTTATAATAATAGGTTCTTTTATGTAGGTTTCTACTGTATGTTTGTATCTTTTGCCATAATAAAAATATATACAAGTTATTATAATATAAAAAATAGATACAAAATAATATATACTGTATGGTTAAAAACTTAAAGGAAAACCCGATTACAGTGGCAGGGATAGCATTAAAGGATCAAGCTGACCTTATTTCCATAATGGTCCCCTTAGAGGTGCTAGTACAGCGAAAAACGTAAGAAAAGAAAATAGAAAAGTAATGCAGTTGTTTTTGGTACAAACCACGGTTTTTAAGACCAAACATGATAAAGAGAGATGATGAAGGGTCTTAATAGAAAACACATATGTCACCTATGTCTATTTCAATTACAGGGATTGTGTATATGCGCATACTAACTGGTTTTGTGTTGTACAGGAAAATATAAAGCACGAGGTCTTAAAAGTACAGACCGAGCTTGCGAGGTCTGTTCATTAAGACCGAGGGCTTTATATTTTCCTGTACAACGACAAAACCGGTTAGTATGAGTTTTATTACCTGATATCTTCTAATCTTGACTCACATTTCATCACACATATTTTGTTACAGTCATGTCGTTTGAGTTCACTGCAAATCTCACATGCCTAGGCCCAAAGCAGTTGCCGTGGCGACAAAAACGCGTCCTTGTATCGTATTATACAAGGCTACGGGAAACCCGCGGGAAACGTGCGATTAGCCAGTAGGAATGGCGGGATTCTGTATTGCCTCGTTTTCTGAAACTTCAGTCAGGTAATAATGATAGGTAATGATGAGCTTTGATATGTCTTACGCCTCAAATTTTCATCACCAAATTTCATCTTGGCATGTGCTGTTGTTCTATGTGTTTTTTCTTTCGTTCTTTTCTCTTTATTTTACATTGACATAACCTTCTTTGATGAAGAAGTCAAATATTCACATAGAAGAAGTATTGATCGTTCCAAGTTATATTTGCTGAGTCGAGGGAACTTTGGTGTCAGTCCTACTGATTTCGACAGCGAAAAGTCTGAAATGTCAAAGAGAACCGGGAGACAAAAACAAATAGTAAATACCTACTGTAAATACGGACTTACAAGTTCTTCGGTTGACTTTTTGCAAACCTCCCTTTCCTCATCGAGTATCTTCTTCAGTTCTGCCATTTTATTTGCTAGGCTCATTTCTCTGAAAATGAACAACAAGATCGTGGTTGATCTCACCTTATCAATGACCCTATTCTTACCGTATCGCTTCGAAGATTAGCCAATCTGACCTACTCTTGAGCGTCATAAATAAGGCTGGAGTACTTCAATCAATGTTTTTTCTTGTGAATTTTGTAATACCGATAAAGTAATGCTCGATTTTGCTTCTACGCCCAAAAAAGAAGAACTTTGGACACTCACAAAGTTCCAATTCATTTGGATGGCTGATAAGAACGTCTCTCATTTATGTACTCTTCGACAGAAAGGTAATCCGCAATGGTTTATTCCTTCAGAAGGATTCCCGTGTGCACAATGCGCAAAAACTTCTCTAACCTTTGATTCGATGATTGCCGTTCAGTTTCTAATTCTTCTTCTAACAACTTTTGCTTCTCTTCATAAATCTTCTTTTCATTTCTCCATTCTTCAAACCCAACCATCTGCTCTTTCATCTCTTCAATGACTTCATTCTTCTGCAGTCTATCCTTTTCCCAATCTTCAGACAATTTTGCGAAATCTGCGAGCTGTGTTTTCAATCGTTCCATTTGATCTGCTTGCGAATCAACAACAACTGAGAGATCTTTGGCTTCCACAAGATCATGGATCTCAACCAACCTTGCTTCATAGTGGCTAACAGACTCGGTGTGTTTAGCATTTGTCTGCTCGATCTGGAATTGAGATCAAGAGTTATCAAGCAAGAAAAATGTGTGATGAAACAGCAACAAACTCGAGGGATATTCCAAGAAGGGTCCTTGTACTTTCTTGCGAGAGCAACGGCTAGTTAAAAAAGTAAGTAAACATTTGCCACAAAAAGGGATTGAAAGATCATTGTGACTTGACATCCAAAAAATGGATGAAAGCCATACTCCTGTTGCTAAAATTCATCATCGTCTTCGTCACTGGACTTGCTACAAGCCTATCTCTTGCCAATACAAGACGTAAAGCATAGAGAGGGGAAAAGATAGGCAGGGAGAGCCTTATAGGACTAGGAAACTGAAAACAAGACTCATTTGACCACAGACAGACGATGGACAATATTCTGTTCAACAGCAAATCCTTCGATGTAGGCAGAAAGCCAATCAAATGAGCGATACGTGTGATCGAATAGTCTATTTCTTTGTGTTAAGGTCTCTATTTCGATTTCCCCATCGCACAAGTCTCTCTCTCTCAGGAGAGACAAGGACTTCATCTCCGTCTGACGACTTCTGCTGAGAAGAGAGTGACTTGTATCAACTTCACTTCTTCACAGACAATAGCTGTGCATGTTGTCACTCGTTTGGACATAGAAACTGCAAGAAGGCTTCTTCCAATGAAGCAAGCAAGCAAGCAACCAATCAATAAATCAATAAATAACTCTATTATCAACTCATTCAAATCAACCAATCAATCAACCAATCAATCAATAAGCATCTTACCTCTTCCACTAAGGTCTTCGTTCGACGTCTTTCTTCTGCAAGCTCGGTCTTTAGAGAACGAAATAAATATTAGGTTTCTATTTGAATTTATTGAATATAAGCAATTTCATATTGCAAAGCCAAGGAAAGAAATTATCTGTTCAAAGAAGCGTTCTTATGGTTTCCCACTAATTTTTGAGACGTTTCAATCAACAGACATTGTGTAACTAAACTGGCTCTTTATCCAACTATTTTTCAAAGACTAAATTTGGGCTCCAAAAGTTTCACAGATGGAAGACAGATTACTTCTAAATTGCGTACAAAACTGTCCGTGTGTTTTATTAACTGAAGCCTTTGGAGAATGGATTTGGTCCTTTAATGATACGGACCTTCTTTTGGGTCCTTTTGATACAAGAGGCCTTGAGCTTGCCACACAAGACTGAGTAACGATATGGTGTGAATGCTGTAATACATTTGACAAAGGTAGATTCATAAGCATGAATACCCGTTGTGCCCTTTGAAAAAGGTGGGGAGAGCGGCAAATTATCAAACATCAGCACACATCTGTCATTCACCCTTAACAATGCCACCTATATTCGAAAGATTGGCTCTTTAACTGGTCTTCTAACGAAGAAAGATCCAAACAGGCCAATGGACAAAAACAAAAAACATACGAAATATATTTCTCATCTTCTCAGTAAAATTCTTATTAAATAGAAAAAGTTTATAAACCTCCATCGACCAACTACTGCCACTCTGATAAATTCTATGGCCACGTCCACACGTATCTGGGTATCTTTGAAAACGCATCTTTTCCCCTCCGTTTTAAAGCATATTTCCGTGTTTTTAGAATCTCTCTTTGCAGGTGCAGACGAAACGCTGCGACATTAGAAATTCGAAATCGATAACAATATTCGATTTCGATGAAAGAAAACTGATAAACAAAATGGACTTGCGTGATTCTCGAAGACTGAGGGTATGCCCTGATAGATAGTGAATCGACGCTATGACGATAGTGTTTTTAAAGATCTCCACTTTCATCTGTCCACAAAAGAACAGGAAAACGGCGTCTTCCAAGTTATCCACTCTGGAGACTGGTTTCGGAAACCTCCGTTTTGATGGCCGAAAGAGCCGTCTATGTGTCGACAGAAACCCAAAACTGAGGAAAAAGGATGCATCTTCAAAAATATCCGGATACATGTGGACTGGGCCTAAATCAGTTAGAAATCAGATCTCAATAAAATCCTGTCCAATATTTACAACAAACAAACCCTTTTAAAATAGTGCACATTTCTGTAACTATGTACAATATAAAAATCTTTCTTTAAAGCCTGAATACGGTATGAACAGCCAGGTAATATTACGTAGACTAATTACAAACTGGTCAGATTATGCGAATACATATAAGAATATAATAAGTGAATTTGTAGAAACCTCTTTTTGTGCTCGTGTGGATCCAAAGGGAGATCTGTTGTTGGTAGGTGACGGGAAGGTCAGATAAGTTGCGAGTTAAGGCAAATTTGCATGCATGAGCCAAGAAAGCGAATTTCGTTTTTCTGTACAAATTTTGGAGTAAAGGATTGACTGGTCGAGAAACCATCGAAAACAAACCAATCACGCGATAGAATTAAAATCATCTTTCGTGAACGTGTGGCAAATCATTGAATGATTTTCATTTCTTATTTTGAATTATCTATACACAGAAATCCTTTTAGCTAAATCTAATTCTACAAAAAGAAGTTTTTATATAATTAATATTACATGAAGAAAGAAAAATACTGAAAGCTAATGCCTTGCTGAATTCCCAGGGAGTCGTATTTGATTTACTTTCAGCTGATCAAATGTATTTTAGTTGTTTTGTAAATTGGCAAAAGGTAGGAAGCTCCCTGATACCTGTTGGGATTTCATTCCAGACCTGAAGAACTGAATAGGAAAATCCTTTTCTGACTTATTCCAAATTGTACCACGGAATCTGAAGATCTCTGCAGAAACAATCAATTCAAAGGCCACTACCATCTGCTCGTAGGGGAAGATAAAGAATTTATGGCTTGAAAAAATCGTCTTGATCTATCTGTACCTGATATCGTATTCTGTTCAGGACTTCTGTTCTGGGCGGCTTCTCCAACATAAATTAAAAATAATTGAGCTGTGATTTTGGAAGCACCTTTTTGGAAGGATTTTGATATTTTGAAAACAGTCCTATATGACAGGTGAAAATTCCTGAAAAACATTCTAAATGCAAGGTTTTGATGAAGTTTCGTGGCGGTTACTTTCTTGGGCCTACCCACTAAAATTCTTATAACTCTCAAATTGAAATCTAAATCCTAAATTTCTTCAGCGCGATGTAAAATTTAACAAAGCTCTACATATTATAAGTGCACCTCAGTTTCCCTTCAATCAACGTTTTCAAGGCCAGAATAAACCACGGCCTATTGACTATATTTTAGAGTATACCGACCAACCAAATCGTTATCAAGATTCATTTCTAAAAATGCTATTTCTGAGCTCCCTGTCACCTTCCAATAGTTAGTCCCATTTGAGGATGTGAATATAAATAAACAAGACTGTAGAAACAATAAACTGTTCAAAAGTTTGTTCAACTAATCTAATATTTCTTCAAATCGACGACACCTGACGTCATGATACGGCCTTGAAAAGAAGAGAGAAGGGAGTTTCAAGAATGGTTGATGATCGATCAAAACTGGCAGGCAAGTAGCTTATGCATTAAAACAGGTGAAAGCTTTGCGACTGGCCAAAGTCTGGACGGCTTTAGGGGGCAGCACTGAGTTGCTATATTGGTATTTAGGTTACAGACAAGTTGAAGACACTGCAGAACTTATCAAGGACAGCTTTTAATTATAAGACAACTGATCCTTAGGAACAATATGGTGCATATACACTTCAATTTAGGGCTTTAATCAGCGAGCGAGTGACATATAAGTATGGAAGATACCCTTTGACTCCTATCGAGATGTTCAAAGTCGTTGTATCCTTCTATGATGACACATGGTTTTAAACGACATTGCTTTTCCGAAATCAGTCTAAAAATGATGAAAAGTCCCATGATCAAACAGAGAGTGTAAAGGATGTAAGTCTGGGCCTATGACTTTCGCGCCAAGTTTTGCGAATTATATCACAATCTTAAGGCTAATTCTGACAAGTTCAATGCAAAAGCTACATCGACTACCAGTTTCAGTAGACATAAAAATGAATGCAAAGCCAATCAGTGTTGAAAAACACTCTTTGCAAATTGAAGTTGCCACAATACGGCAAAGAAAAAGCCTTAAGTCACTGTAGAGAAGATCTGATGTGCAACCAGATTCTGCTGTAGGCCATATCAAAAATGAATTCAGCAAAGCCAATCAGTGTTGAAAAACACTCTTCACTTTTCTCGTGTCTTTATGTACACAATTAATACAAATGTCATGAACATATTCGTTGAAATAAGATTTAGTTCCACCGTCATTGCAAAGTATTGGGTTGGAAACAATTAAAATGTATCTAAAAGACAAACCAGCACATATTTCCTTCTCAAGTACATTTCACTGACTACACACACATATGGAATGAGTGATCTGACCCTAAATCGAAAACTGAAAAGATGTTCTTGCAATGCCAATAAAACGAAGAACACACTATACAAAACCATTCCGTTTCTCCAATAATCTATCGGTGCCACTGAGTGACATCGCGTGCATTCCAGAGTTTTCCAACTTATTCTGAAAATGGACACACGAACTCGTTCAAACTCATTTTTGCAAGCTCAGAAACCTGCTTTCAGCATCTTTACCCCTGGTACAACTTTATCATTTCTCTTTTCACAAATAACTGAGTTTAAAAAAAAGAAAACAACGACAATTCGTAAAAATGGCTGAACAAACCTGTAAAGATGTAAACTGATTTTGTTGTTGTTCAAGAGCAATTGTTAATTCTTTATATTGATCATTAGCTGTTTGCACTTCTTCTCTCAATGATTTTATCTGGGAATATAAAAAATAAATCAGCATTACATTAGCATCATCTATGAAAATCGATAATTTTTCGCAATCTTTCTACTTTGCAAAACAAGGCATCTGCTGGCATAAATGTAGCCACTATTGTCATTTACTAAGGATGAGATGGACTGAATATCTTGAATCCTCTTCAGTAGCAGATGTAGCTAGAGGAGAACAACAATCCAATAGAAACTTGCAGAAGGATAACACCAGTCAAGTCTACATGTAGGATGAGTATTCACCAGAATCGATCCCCTAATGTTTATAACGATGATTGACTACTTCAGTTACTTATATTGGGCGGCGGTCACACTAGAATCTAATCACGTTATAATTTAACTTGTTTCATTTTGTTGAAATTTATCTTTGACGTCAGAAAGTATGGCATTATAACGATACAAAGACACCCGGTCACACTGTGTCCGTCCAGTCTCTTGCAAAGCAGCTTGTGCTGTGGCTAATATTTTTGGCGCGAAAGTAATCGTCACGTTATTACCGTGGTCAATAATCATTGGTAAGTTTTCTTTGGACAACACTGTAACTTAGGTCAGCACCTTGTTTATCCTATTGTTTTAGGCATCATAGTCTTTTTAGACTCGTTCCCAAGGAATGAAACGTTGTAACAGCGTTGTCTATGAACAGGAACAGCAGTCACACAAACAGCGTTGTAAGCCAGTTGTTTGGAAAGAAAACAGCTGGCTAAAGGACGTAGTGTGACCGCAGCAATTGTTTTGATACGAGTCAGCTAAAGCACCTGAGAACAAATTGCTCCCCTAAACATTAATCAATACTTACAAACGGTCCCTGATACACAACATTTCTGTTTCTCATTGTCATGAAAAGTTGAAGCAATTCAACCAACAACAATCATATGAAGTAGTCATGTCTAGTATTCATAGACTGAAAACAAGAAAATAAACACACGTTGCACAACAATTAGTCTTATACCTCTGCTTCTCTCTCTGTTTTCTCTTTCTCTAACATATTTGTTTCCTGTTTTAATGCATCATTCAATTTCATAATCTTCTTTTTCTAAGAGAAAAGAAAATACATACACTTTGTTTTAAATCAGTCGAAAATCATGCATTCAAAGCAGGGGCTTGCGGGATCCCATTTGCTCAGAGGGGGATCATGATAGAATTTGCTCAAATATAAAGACTTCTTTGAGAGAGTTTAAAACTGTCCGAAAGGTGCTTGAAATTCGATAAATTTTGCCTGATTAGGGATTACAGCCCCCCCAATCTCCTACCCTTATGATTAACCCAAATCTGATTTTGCAGCAAACAAATAAACGCAACAACAATAAAATTTTCTCTCAATCCCCGATTACCTTTCATGTCTTCGATGCAATTCTGTCATCATAAAAGACTTTATATTTCAACGTGACATCTTAAGCATAATTTTTCGCTAAATTGCAATGTTTCAAAAAAAAAGTCGATTGAAAACAGTCTCTAGCTATAATGCTAGTAAAGAAGAACTGCTATGCTTGGTATCAATTTGATCATTTACAATCGTACAGAAAGAAATTGTAAAAATCTGTGTCATCGAATGTTATTGATTTTCAAAACGTTGCGCTTTTTGGTCACTCAGGATATGACAACAGGTACCGAAATGGCCCACGTTCCGTAAAAGCTCTGTTTAGCCCCCTCTCTAATAAGTCCTTCCTCTCTGAGCCAAAATTTGAAATAAGGTTCCCTCTCTATTAAGCCCCCCTACTTATATCAAATTTCAGAAAATACAAAAGACTTTCCGTTCACCTACCTTGGGGATCGTCTCCAAATTATCGTATAGTGTTTATATAAATTGATACGAATGCAATCGTATGCGTGAAAGGTGTTATACAATTTAATTCGTATAGCCACACAAGAGATAAGAATTGTATACGAATTGTTTGATTTCTATACGAATTATGATATGAATTTGATACGAATTTGATACGATTTTGACAAGAATTGTCTATACGAATTGCTTATATGATTTTGATACGAATTGTGTTTACGAATTGCGTATACGAATTTGATACGAATTGCATACGAATCACATACGAATTGTATACGAATTTATACGAATTCTGAAAGGTGACGATACGAATTAATTCGTATGCATTTTATAGAATATCGTATCAATATCGTATAATGCTACGAATTCCCTATACGAATTTAATACGAATATTTGGAGAAGATCCCTTAACAAGCTTACATTGCACTGCGCTATGATTACGAATCTCTAACGATTCTAATGGAACTAGATTAAAGAGCCCATTTTCACACGACATTTAAACTTGGGACAGCCTACCCCTTACAACTGATAACAGAACAGACATGAACGAACAAAGAAAAATCTAAAGATGTGTTTGTATTATGCGCATACTAACTGGTTTTGTGTTGTACAGGAAAATATAAAGCCCGAGGTCTTAAAAGTACAGACCGAGCTTGCGAGGGCTTATATTTTCCTGTACAACGACAAAATCGGTTAGTATGAGTTTTATTACCTGACATCTTCTAATCTTGGCTCACATTTCATCAAACACTTTTTGTTACAGTCATGTCGTTTGAGTTCACTGCAAATCTCACAGGCCTAGGCCTAAAGCAGTTGCCGTGGCGACAAAAACGCGTCCTTGTATCGTATTATACAAGGCTACGGGAAACCCGCGGGAAATGTGCGACTAACCAATAAGAATGGCGGGATTCTGTATTGCCTCGTTTTTGAAACTTCAGTCAGGTAATGATAAATAAACTTACCTTTTCTTCATACGCTTGATTCAGTTCATTATACATCCGTTTAGATTCTTCGAGTTGACCATTCACTTGTTCTAAATCACCTTCTTTCACAGTTAAAGATGTCCTTAATTCTTGTACACATTGCCTTAAACTGCCCACTGCTTCCTTGTCAGCTTCATTCACTCTGTTTAGACGAGCAATCTCAGTGTTGTGCTCTTCAACCTCTTGTGATAATTTTGCAATCGTTGTATCCTACAGCAGAAGGCAGATGTTAGTCGACAAATCGAAAGAAAGGCAAGTTGCCTTTTGTCTACTTTTGTTCATCTTAGGCATGATACTAAATTCTCACTAAGTACCTTCTCGCCTTGACCGAGGTGGCAACTAGAAGCAAGCTCATTCCGCTCCTTCCGAATTTCCTGAAGAAATTCACTGACATTTCTCGATGGATTTCACGTGATATTTTCATCACTGCTGCGACGTTAAGCGGACTACAAGAAGGGATTATATTTGGCTATTACAGCTAAACAAACAAACCAAATATATACAAGTAATGCACTAACCTGAGTTTCACACTTTTTATGAAGATTATCGAGCTGATCTCTGAGTTCTTTTGTTTCCTCTAGCGCCCTCACGACTTCCTGCAAATAATATACCATTACCATTTTAGATGTCAGTGGTTGTAGGGAACGTAGGAATGCTTTAATGAAAATGCTTCTTCTGTGCTTTTGGACAAGAAAAGTTTTTTTTATACGCAATATAAAAGTTACAATAACAAAATTACCTGCAAAACTACCTACGAACTACTATACAGCACTACAAAAACGGTGCCAGGAGGAACAATAGATCATGACTACTCCATGGCATTTAACATGGACCTAAAAAATACATCTAAATATTAAATACAAAGTGCTAAATATAAAGAAAAACAAAAGACTTTATTACGAATAAACATTTGAGCCGGTTTCACACTGGATGCCAGGCTAACATGGGTGATGATAATGATGATAGTGCATAATTTTTGGACGTTGATTTTGCAAATATATTTCTAATCAGGATGGATAATCGTTTACACTATGTAAGCATAACATCAAATGTGAAACGGGCGCACAAAAGAAAGAGCAAAGAAAAGACAAGAAAAATTATGTCAAACGTATAAAAAAAGCACTATTCATTTATATTTTGAAGTAAGTTGTAAACGTTTTGGGCAATTTGCCACGAAAGCCAACGAAAAGAGATTTAGAAAAACAACTTTTTTCAACTAATAGTAATCAATAGCTTTTCCTGGAAGATTTGAGTATATGATAAAAGCTTTTTTTTAGTGCTGTATCTGCATGCTGCAAGGCCTATGAGAAACACGCAGTCAAAATGAAACATGTCCAATCATAAGCAAGACCTATACTATAATGAAAAATTTGCTCACAGTCTGTTTATCTTCTTGTGCTAGTTTCATATTTGTGTCGATCTCAATTTCAAGCTTTTCCAAAGTACTCTGCAAGAAAAATAACAAAAATCATTGGTAAAAAGTTGCATTTGAGTCCTCAAAATTTCTGATAGACAAAGGTATGAGTCATTAATATGATACCAGATCCAATGAGTATCTACCCTGTGTTCCAGATCCCAGTTCCGAAAAGGAGGGTCTGAAACACAGGCTAATCAGCATCATTCTTCCACAAGTATGCAAAAACTTTAGGAGAATAAGGATATTTATAAACTTTCCAGGGATCTCTAATGCGGACAAATGATTTTTGACTGAGTCATTTACACTTCGACTAGGACAGGCCAGCTACTCAATGCTTGAATTGTAATTAACAGTATACGAAAGTCAGAAACAAAGAGCTTTACACCTCTAAAACACTTTCCAGTAAGGAAACTTATATCAAAATCGCTTGAGTCACAAATGTTCAAAACAGAGTTCTCTCAGCTAAACGAACCCTAAAATATTAATGAACTAGTAGTTTTGACAAGAACTGCTAAATACCAAAGTTGAATTCGTACCTTTAACTTGCCATCAAGATCTTTGACTTTCTCACGTTCCAAACTAATGATCTTTTCAAGCTCCGAATTCTTGTGCGATGTAAAACCAAGTTCTTCACGACAATTTTCTAAATCACTCTAAAAACAAGGGAATAAGGAATATGAAGAGAGACTAAGTAATTACATGAAAATTTCTTCCATTTCATTTAATTTCATTTCAATTTATTAAAGAGGGAGGTTTGTGGCTGATTTTCAAAGGGCCCTCTTTGGCCTAAATCCTCTACAATACACCTTTTAGGTTGGTAAAGATCAGCGATGCTGGTTCTTTCCAAGCATTAGCCAAAAGTACGTTGGGTTCCAATGCTTTTATTCAAAATGCACTTTGACTCAAAGTTATTTTGCTACAGAGTAATATATTTCTCAACCTGACAGACCATGTCATTCTAAAATTTCTAAATAGTTACATTAATATCAAACTTTTGAAAAGATGTTTTACAAATTAAGAGAAACAGTCACGAGGGAAAGTAGAGTACAGAATACAGCAGAAAATCTCTTCAAATCACCTGAAGTTGTTGATTTATCTGCGCAGTTTCATCCAATTCATTTTGCAAATTGTAATAATTCGTTTCTATTTTGACAAGCTGCAGAACAATAACGAAAATCAATTAATACAACACGAAAGAGCCAAACTTTGTTTAATGTGAGGCAAAAAAATTTGCGATTAACGCCATGCGCCCATTCAGAACGACACAACAACAACAACACAGTAATACTTGTTCTTTCTTGTCTTTTTCTTTCTTACTTTTTACTTTTTGTATAGCTTTGGCAGTGTTTGGGGTTGCACTTGACAATACAACCAATTAAATACCTTTTCTTTTCTTTTTTGCCTGTCTGGGCCCACTGAACAGGTACACAACTTAAGTGCCCTGCTGAGCAGTACCCAGACACTTTTCTTTTCTTTTTTGATTGCCTGGGCCCACTGAACAGGTACACAACTTAAGTGCCCTGCTGAGCAGTACCCAGGGAGAACTTATTACATACGCTAATACTAAAACACCTAAACTAAATGTGCACAGTTGGGACAGCCCCAGAGGATCAATGGGGGGCTGCCCTGTGCATGAAGCAACATGTGACCTCATTGATTAGTCCATGATTAAGAAACTTTATGACAAGAGCCACCTATAGTGGCCAAACCGCCTTGCCTGCCTGGGTTTATTGAACAGGGACACAACTTAAGTGCCCTGCTGAGCAGTACCCAGGGAGGACTTATTACATACGCTAATACTAAAACACCTAAACTAAATTTGCATAGTTGGGACAACCTCCACGAATCAGTGGGGGCTTCCTTGCGCATGTATGCAGCATGTGATTTCATTGATTATTCCATTATTAAGAAACTTTCAACAAGGGCCACTTAAGTGACCAAAACTGCCCCTAATAGAAGATAAGACCTTTCAAATTGAAAGAAGTAAAAAACCCAGGGGTGCTCGTTGCACTTTGAAACAAATATCATAGGGAGGGTGGGAGGGTGATTTGAAATTCCAGTTCACTTCACGAACCACAGCGTAAGTATTTGAGAGCAGCAAGGTGAAGACAATTTCGAGGGAACTGGGAACTAGCACGAGGTCCAGTTTCGGAGGAAACTGGGAACTAGTCTAAGATGGGGGGCTTGGAGCATTTGGTAAATTTATAATGGTCTTGTCGTTAACAAAGATTTACTACGTAAATCTGTCTTTAACGCCATGCGCCCATTCAGAACGACACAACAACAACAACACAGTAATACTTGTTCTTTCTTGTCTTTTTCTTTCTTACTTTTTACTTTTTGTATAGCTTTGGCAGTGTTTGGGGTTGCACTTGACAATACAACCAATTAAATACCTTTTCTTTTCTTTTTTGCCTGTCTGGGCCCACTGAACAGGTACACAACTTAAGTGCCCTGCTGAGCAGTACCCAGACACTTTTCTTTTCTTTTTTGATTGCCTGGGCCCACTGAACAGGTACACAACTTAAGTGCCCTGCTGAGCAGTACCCAGGGAGAACTTATTACATACGCTAATACTAAAACACCTAAACTAAATGTGCACAGTTGGGACAGCCCCAGAGGATCAATGGGGGGCTGCCCTGTGCATGAAGCAACATGTGACCTCATTGATTAGTCCATGATTAAGAAACTTTATGACAAGAGCCACCTATAGTGGCCAAACCGCCAAGATACAACCCCAAAGCTGCCTTCAATACGGGACTGCTTGCTAGATGTCACTTGTTCACTGCTTTCTTTCCTCCTTGAGAATATGTTCGGACTGTAGGCACTTTAATTTGCCGACCAGCGAATATAACGTTAGAAGCAATCAGAAAACTACTGGCTAAGCCTTTTGATGAGCCAAGATGGAGCATTTTTGGCAGCCAATGAAAAGCTTTGGGACGTATAGAGTTACTCATTTTCTGGGTTTGTGACTTTTCTGGTTTTGGGTCTGGGTTCTTGTAGCGTTTCAAAGAGTTTTTGCCACATGAGAAAGAAATAATAGTCCTCTAATATGATCAGGGCATCTCAGCTTTATTGCATGGCAGAATGTGATTATTTGATACTTTCACATGGCATATTGACGTTCCTGATGGGATAAAACTTAAAACGTTGCCATTACGAAACTTGTGTGCCTTGACATTATGATTGTGATAATAGCTGAAATTTAAGAACCGTATATGTTGCGCGTAGGCAGACAAGAACTTTGATTAAAAGTGTAAGGCAGGGCAACAGAATTCTTATGAACACTAAGATCCAGAAAATGCAATTTAAGGCACACCAGAGCATTACTGTTTCTGTCGTTAAATGACGGGACACGTAATTGAAATATATCACGTCTTCAAATTTGCTTGGAAAACCAGGCTCAATATTCCCATCACTAAGAAACTTGCCCCTGAATAGGCTTTACAAAAGGGAACGTTCCAATCGAGGTTAAGCCTGAATTCCCAAAGGAAGTAATTTTAATTGCTGCAAACAGGGCACTCTGTTTCCAAATCTAAACATTCCTAACAAATTGTATGGGTTGCCATTAGCGACACACACCATTGGATGACTACAAAGCAAGGCGAAGACCTGCATGTCGGTATTTCAATAGATTGCAGCGATTTGGTGTAAAGGTCTAGCATTACTTTCTCTGTGAATGATAACTTTCCAAGCAACGATAGTATATTCCTTTTTTATACATTCCCAGTTTCTCTGGATCTACCATGTATTGATTTCTTGAAAAAGTAACGCAAATTTAGCAGTTTGCAGCTGGGTTGGTAGTCTGCCGCTGGAAAGTAAGCCTATTTGAAAATGCGTCAACACAATTGTACACCACTCTGTATTGTGACGTAAAGCAGTTCAGGGCTTTTTTCTTAGCTCAATGAAAATTGACTAAATGACAACTGATATTGTACTGGTCAACAAACAAGCATTTGTCTGGGTCTTCACATAACTTCCGTTTTCTTGAATTGCAAGACAAATTTCAAGATTTCGTTGTTTGGAACTTATTCATGTGTAAATGGCTTTGACATTTTGATTGGGGATTTGTTTACCATGTAGGCTTCAGTGAAAAAGCCTCCCAGGTAGAGCAGAGCAGAGCCAGTGTTCTTGCAGCAAATTGAACAGGTAGGTAAAATTAGGCAAAAATGCGAAGGACTTCCCTGTTGAATCAAACGAGGAGCTTGTTCTCCCACAGAGCGAGAGTATTTTTCGCTGTATGTGGTCTCATGAACATTCAAAACAAAGTTTTTAGCTGTCATTCCAATGTTTTCCTAATGTGATTCCGGCTCACACTGAAGGGATGCAGCATGGGCATTAGTTAGCGATAGCTACTTCTAGTAACTAATGTTCATGGTATCAGTTTCCATACCAGGGACGTCGAGCACCTCAATAGGCCTATAATCCTTTTTCAAGCAAGCGGTACTCCAACATTAGCAAATAACTTTAATGCTGCCTCGGTGTATTTCAGACATTTATCGGATGATGATGGCCTGTTACTAGGTCAACTGTGCATTATCCCATTGTTTGTTTGTATTATCCATTGTTAAACCATATCTAAACTTGTTGTTCAAATTTGTAGCACATTATTTTTCTGGATTTGATAATTTTTCAACCTAATTATTGTGATTGGAAGGCATTTTTGCAGCTCTGTAAAAATCTGCAACTGGGTGCCACCACAGCCGGTATGTTTATGTTTATGCAACAGGCCTGTGTTGGTTCTGTGTCTCCAAGAAAATTATGCTTTGGGAAAGCACCACTCTGATAGCACACACCAGCACCCTTATCCAGCCGTGGTCAACGGTGGAATTTATTTATTTGATGCCTATTCCTCTTAGCTTTCCCATGAAAGATTCTTGTTGCAGGCATCTATCCCAGATATCAAATTAGGTATCTTTTAGTTTGCACAGTGTGTTTCATTATGACATAACAATTCTGCCCCTCCAGGGCCTTGGAGACTGACGGAATGTGATACTGCTGTTGTTTCATACAATGAGTTCTGTGTAAGTAAATTTAGATCAAGGCAGTAGGCCTACTTGTCCTTTATTGCTTTCATCCATTTAGGAGAGAAAGGTTGTAAATTGCTTACTGGTGACTGCAAGAATGCAGGAATGTTACCTCCATTGCTGTTGCTGAAACTCTGATTCAAAAGGCCCAGTGTTTACCAGAGATTGTGCTGTCCCTGGATTCCACTGCTGGTGAAAGACTTCCGTTCTGTTGTTTTGAGTTTTGGTTTCTTGGTTCCCTGATTTTGCTTGTGAGGCTTCTTAAAAATCGTGACTGTAACCATAGCTGTAACATCAGTTGTTGGTAATGTTGACAGTAAAGGTTCTGTATTCTCAGCAACTTGTGGTGCTTCTTCATTCATAGGGAAATATCTGTGAAGACGACCAAATACCATGCTTTTGATGCCCGTATGATCGAAAAGACCTTTCTGAATGTGTGGCTTCTTCTTTTAACTGCACAATCGGCAAGCGTTTCTATTTTTCTACAATACTATGGCAGTCCACTTCCTCATCATCACTACTCCATGTTCTGCGTGGATTTCGCAGCATTCTTGAGACGATAACTTGGTTTTGATTTGAAATTCCAGTTCACTTCACGAACCACAGCGTAAGTATTTGAGAGCAGCAAGGTGAAGACAATTTCGAGGGAACTGGGAACTAGCACGAGGTCCAGTTTCGGAGGAAACTGGGAACTAGTCTAAGATGGGGGGCTTGGAGCATTTGGTAAATTTATAATGGTCTTGTCGTTAACAAAGATTTACTACGTAAATCTGTCTATAAAAGAAATGAAAAAACTTGCATCAGTAACTTTTAGCAAAAGTAAATCTTACATGGCATGTGTGCAGAGCCCAGAAAGAGCTACAGCTCTATGGGTGTGAGCCGGAGAAAGGTCTTGCTTCATGATGTCATATTTGAGGAAGATCTAGTGAGCATTTTACCAGATCTTGATGTTGGAGTCATCATGGCAACTGCAACTGGTTTTTTTAGTTTTAGGGTTCTAAACAACACAGAATCTAGTTATTTCAACCTGATAAAACAAGGTTTAACCAAAGAAATCGGCATCTGGAGGGGGAAGGGGGGGCCTTAACTTTTTCTAGACTCTGCATATATGATATCATTGTTTTCTTTCGTTTGCTTAAATTGACAAAAATTCATCTACTCGATAACAACTAATCTACAGACAATAAAACCAGATAGAGGAGGGCTTTTATCGTAGCTTGAAGTAGGTTGATACTTTGAATCTTTGATACAAAGTATTTCCATGGTGCGAATAAATGGACCGGTAAATGATAAAAAAAATTGAAACAGTCAGTACCTTGCTTTCAAGTGAAGCATATCTTCGACCAGCCTCGATTGCATCATTATTTCTCAATCGTTTCAACGATTCAACATCTCGATCAGCTGACTGAATTAAAATTCTTAAATCCTCTACTTCGCTTTTTAGCACTAGAAAGAAAAATTATAGAAAATTTGTCATTAAAGAACAAACCCACAGGGTTCTCATTATCAATTCCTTCATCATTATCAATTCCTTCGGCAACGCTATTATCTCCACCAAATTGTGAGTTATTTCCACCAGCATCCAAACCTTGATACCCAAACATCTGGCGAGTAGATATCTTACAAAAATTCGGGAAATTCGGTAAAATTTAGAAAAATTTTCACACGTTTCTTCTGTCTTCTTCGATTATTCGCCACGCGATTCGCCATGTGATTGGTCTGTGAAAATGAGGCTTTGAAGGTTTCTGGCCATAGGCCGCGAGCAAAAACAGCTAAAACATTTGATTCCTATCTTATGGATGATTAAAGCCACGTAAATTACTGGATCTAACTGGATATAGCGGGAATAAACCAAGACAGTTTTTTTCAATACTACTGCTTTAATATTCAGAAAGCAGTATTTTCAAACATCGGGACGTTTTATTGACTCACCCAGGATTACACTACTCTAACTTAAAATTAATTACCTATAGCTAACCATGATACTTTGCAGCCTGTAAGTCGACTTCGGTGTGATATGAAAGTCGTTTCAGGCGTAGGTTCTTTGTGTTTTTCATTTCATCCAGCGCCCAAAGGACATCAGTGGCTCTTTAACACCCTAAGACTTCCGCAGGTCAACTAGAACATACTGATGTGTTTAAATCATACATACATTGTTTTTCATCCTGCTCCTCCTTGCATTGCACGCTAATGGTCGTTAGTTGTGATTTGAGTTCAAATTCTTTTGAATTCCACGACGACCTCTCTTTTGTTAGCAACTGCAAGAAACACAATTTCAATAACATGCAATTAATTTCCCTGCTCCCTCTGAACAGTCTTCGAAAAAATTCTTCACAGTGCAGGCATCTCTATGCAAAGCGAGATTCTGGTAATATACCAGTATAACAAACCCTTAAAATCCCTCACTCTAGTCCCGACTTTAAGCCGAACGTTAAACCTAATCCTGGCCCTGCATCTATCCCTAGCCCTTCTCCTAAACTACCCCATTCCTAACTTTCAAACAACGTTCTTGTACAACTTTTGCTATATGGTGATAAAAACCTTTCAAATGACGTTAATAGAAGTATACTCGAACTGACCTTAGATTTTATCCATAAAACGGGTCGATTTGTTTAAGTTAGATAAACCTTTGTTTCACGCCACACAGCCACAGAATACTTTCCTCTTTAAGTCCTTTCATTTTGTTTCCATTCTCATCTGCTTGTTTTTGTCAGTAAACATCGTCAATATTTAGCTCTTTGTATTGTATATTTAGATGTAATTTTAGTTCCATGTTCTATGTCAAGGTAGAATCCCTATGACTTTTCCAAATCCAACATATCCAACATCAACAAATATCCAACTATCCAGAACAATTGGAATTTGATCGAAAGTTATAGGGTTTCTACCTAAATGACCCTTGGGATAGTCATGGTTTCTTGCTTCCCGGGTTATCGTTCTTGTTATGTAGTTTAGTACTTTGTAGTCCAATAGTCTTAAGTACCTCGTTTTGTAAATTTTTATATTGAATAAAAAAAAATTCCTCACTTATTTTTCAATGTTAATCCAAACCATAACACTGACACTAATTCATTTCAAAGCTTTAATATATGGGAGTACATCTGAAATTAGGACCGTTTAATGCATGAAAACATCTATTTCTGGCTTTTACTGTGGCTTGCAGTAGCATCACATTTCGCTTTGAATAAAGTCAACATAGAGTTTTTTTTTTAATATAAATTCAATATAAAAATTTACAATTTACGAATTACCTACGACTACGAACGATCTACTATACAATACCACAAAACGATACCAAGGGGAGCAAAAGATCATGACTACTCCAGGGCCATCCACATGAAGAATATTAATCTAAAACTACAACTAAATATACAATTGCGAGAAACTATTACGAACAATGGAACAGAGAAACGAAACATAGAGTTTCCGTTCAATTCAATCAGTATTTGCATTGGTGTTAATGTACCTTTTCGAAGATAGCTGTCGGTCCATGGCACGAGGCTCTGAGTAAAACAGGGAGAAGATCGTAAAGAAACGAACATTTGAAAGTTTGCTGATCTCTGAAAAAGTTCATGTAGTACATTGCTATGGGTGATGCATCAAGAGGGGAACATATATTGTACCATTCCCAAAATAGGGTAATAAGATGTTTCTATTAAATCAATAGAGGGAATAATGCGAACATATACCTCATCCAATTCATTAACTTGATGTTGTAATTTCGTGTTGATTTGATTGACTTTAATTCTTTTTGACTCTTCGTTTTTCAAATTTTCATGTTGTTCATCGATAACTTTCTGCAATGAGAAAAAGTATAAAGTTGCAATCAAACAACTATCATCGACGAAACGAATTGTTTATAAAATGAAAATATACGGAATAGAGCTGCGAAAGAACAACCAAATTTTATGTATGTTTGAGTTGTTAAGTGGTAAATACTAAATACATAATTAAGATTTATATAAATAAATTAATCAAGATTCTTAACCTGTTTCTTGTCACAGTTCCGTTCAGCTCTCTTTCAAATTCTGTTCAAGGTGACTCCATAACTTTCCATTCAAATTAAAAGACATTTTCTATTACCAGCAATAATATAATACAGCGAGTGCCGCATTTTATGCCTTGAAAACAAACTGAGCCAACCTGCTTGCATTGCAAAGTGCAAAAATCGATGCTTGTCATGCAACAGGCAATACATTTTTATTCTGTGGCAATGGCTGATTTTTGCAGTCACATTTGTCTAACTCAAAAAAGCCATGCCTGTCTCCCCCGGTCTCAAGAAATCCAGCTGCAAATTCGATTGCTCAAGGAAGCCTTTTGTCGACAACAATCAAAAGCTTTCGATTAGCATATGAACCTCAATGATTGCTTGATCACAATAGGTCGTTTACAAAAAACTTCCTTTCGACCTCTGTTGCAACCTTGCAGCGGAAGACTCCTTTGTCAAATATCTCCACATCTCCACATCCCAACGTTTTATTTCACTTCGCAATAGGTCAAACAGGTTGCAGCAAGCCGTATATATCTTTCCAATTTAGGTTATTTCCTTCCAATGTCCTTAAAATTTTATTCCTTCCAACTGAAGAAATTTCTTGACACAAAGAAATTCTTGCCACGTGGAAGCACTGCTCATTCGCTGCACCATTATGCATTGCCCTCTGTTTCGCCCTCAACCACGCAATCAACCTGCAGCTTCGCAGGGGAAAGACTCGCTTTGAGATATAATTGAGGCTAGATTGAATCCGGACATCGCAAGGTTTGATTCAATTAAAAAAAAGTTGCCGCTTCGCGGCAATAAAAAGAGAGTCATCATCCCCTCGGAAAATTCCTTTGACTGACAAGCAGCCTTAAAGTAAATCAACGGGGTTAAAAGTAAACTTAGCTAAGGGGACTGGGTAATCTAAATACATATAACCTATTGTATTTGATGTTTTCGATCTATGAAAACAATAAGAAGGTGGGTGGCGCCTGCCGTTCTTTTGTGCTATGTTTAGATTATGTTGTTATATCTCCGTTCATTTACTTTAATGGCCCTGTCTTGAAGAAGCACTACAAAAAATCTGTTTACTGCAATCTTCCTTACGCAATGCACTTTTATGTGTAAACTTACAAAATATACATAACAGAAGAATTCAACTGTAATTTATACCTGTAATTGCTTCAGCTCCTCCAAAACAGCCTCTGTATAAAGCTCCTCCGCATCTTTCGATTCAGTATGGAAATCAAAGAATGGATTTTCATCATCATCATCATCAGCATCAATATCATTAAGACTGTCTTGTCTGGTAATTGAGCCATTCTGTTTCAAATCTGAAGTGCGTTTTTCGATCAAATTAGAATCGGTATTTTCCTTTGATTCGTCATTATTAAATAGGCTTTTCATCGGTGTACCATTGATACTTGCATTTTTGATTTCTTTGCTTCTTAACGGCGTTGATTTGAAACCACTACCGAATCGACTAGGCGTTCCGAATTTCTGCGGTGATGTCAAGGTCTAGTGAAATATAAAAAATGTTGTTGTTGTTGTTGTTGTTGCTGTTGTTGTTGTCATCTTATTTTACATCGATTAAATTTAAAGCTAGCTTACTATATGCAAATGTACGAAGTAAACTAATCTAAATCGATGAAAATCGGATCAAAAATCGGAAAAAACCATTCAGGATGATTTGACAACAGATCGCCAAAAGCAATCTACGATAAGAGATAGAGAGATAAAAACAGCAGAAACTATCACAGTTGTTGCCTACATGATCCACTTCAAACAAATTCACGGAAATAAGCCAGCAAAAATTGTTAAGTATGGACTTGAAAATGACGCACAGCAAATCAATTGCCTGAAATGCTTTTGCGACATCGGCCATAGAAGCATCATCTATAGAATTCAAACGCCCCCAGGGGGCGAATATTTGAGGGGTGGCATCTATTCGAAGAAAAGGTGAAGGTTTTTTCGAGGACTTGCGGTACCTCTATAAAGTCAAGGATACAGGAACCTAATTCGGTAGCACTAGCCAGTATTTCAAACAAAATTCAGCAATGTTTTTATGCCAATTTGGCATATATTGGCAGTTGTTCCTCGTTAAGAGCAAACTGTTATTGATACCAGCGTCTTGATTAAATCCAAAAGGCTTATCTTATCTTACTCAACTAGGCTTGGTCTCAGCAAGTTCAATTTCCACCCATTTGAGAATAATTTTAGGAAAACCATAACCCGATGTGCCTAACAAGTCATGGCATTGAGGATACGGAGCACTTTTTGATACTCTGCCCTTCTTTCGTTGCTCAACATCGAGATCTTCTCGCCAGAACTGTCGAATTATCACGACCATCTGTACAAGTCACTGATTTTTCAAATGACGCTTTGATGTTGCTTTTATTACATGGTGATCCAGACATTTCTTATGACTTGAACTGAAATATACTCGAAATAAATTTATGACATGGAAAGTCTCTGAATATGAAGTCTAACACAATGATTGTCGTCGATTGCCGCATCCTTCGTTTCTTAATTAAACTGCGGTTTCCACAACTGTCCAATTTCAAATAAATTCACGTTCCATTCACGAAACTGGTAGGTTTGATTAAGATCTTTGAAACTTCAGTTGTGCACAAAACAACCAAAATGTCCCTACATGCAAATGTTTCTTTTTCTTTTTAAAGTGTGCTTCACATCACATGTCAGGCACTTGATTTAGATTTGGCACTCTCGAATCATTCCTTGAAGAACATTTGTTATCAGATCTCTCAGGACCAGATTGCATGGGCGTGTTTGGGAAAATTCATTGGTTTTTCTATGGCTTTTCTATTAAATAACGTCTCCATTTGTATAGCAAAGTTGGTTTTGTGTGTAGTATGTCGCTAGTATTGTAAGCAATTCATTCATTAGATGATACAACTATGTACTTAGAAAATGACTTTACACAGCAATTCGAGCATTACTCTTCATCAGGTGTGAAATTGAATTAGACGAGCAATCGTAGAACCATCAATTGTATCTCCATTTGTATGTTTGCCCCACATTCTGATTGAAATGGTCAAAAAAGAGCTTGTTTGCGTCAAAAAGAGGAACACACTTCTCGCTACAAAGGGGGTGCCAATTGCTCCCATTTGCCCCCTTAAATTCGCCACTGTCCCTATAGTGTTGTATAGTAGTTAGAAAAGCATAGTAGAAAGTAAGATTTATGTAATGTATTAAAAGGATGAAAAATGAATTCCATAAGCTTTCAGCAGATTTCGCACAAAAGAAGTGGTAGATATATCGCGCAATGCTACAGTACCTTTATCGTTTGCATATGAATATCATTCATCGTTGTTCTCTCCACCGCTGTTTTCAACTGAAATGATTCCAGGGCTCGCTGAAATTAAATAAATAAGAAGATAAGATGCAGGGCATTAACCGCTGTGTAGCAAGTTTAAATTTGAGGCTCGTAGGAGATGCCATGGATCTCGATTTTTAAGCACTGCATACATAGTTGCAACTGATTGATAAGCATTGCACCTAACACGACAGAGGTGATCATATAGGTCAACAGGACTTCTATTCTTTCCCGTCCAATGACATAACTGCTGACACGTCTTCCCCAGAAGACTATACGTCGCTGAAAGTTTCTTTTTCAATGTTCAAGTTCTTTAGGCTAGACTTTGAAAGGATTTTGCTGAGTCTACGAGAACTCCCACTTGTTTAGGCCATTTTGAAAAAGCGGGCCCACCATTGAAGGGTAATATTAAGAGTCCCTATAGACCAGGTGATATCAGCAAGCCAAAGAACGCAGGGAAACAAGGGACGAAAAGGGATAAGTCAAATACATACCTCCAATTCAGCAATAGACTTTCTACATGCAACCAAATCTGACTGCAGTTCTAGTTCCTTCTTTCGAGCTTTTTCTGATTGTTCGATAAGTTCTTCTCTGGCTTGTTGCATTTCTTGCCGGCTTTGTGCTACGTCTTGCTGCGAAATTTCAAGTTTAGATTGCGTCTGTGCACAAGTTGCTTTCAATCGCTCTATTTCAGCATTTGATGCCTCAAGACTTTGTAAGGAACTCGATAAACTTTTCTCCGAATCTAAAAAGTAAAAGAGCAGTGACAAGTCTAAATTCATATTTTGATGGTTTTTGACACTTTGTAAACCGTCAATCTCCTAAACAGTACAATTGGATAACACTAGAAATTAAGTTTTTATAAGGAGCAACTAAACAACACTGCCTGTAGTATTGAGAGCTTTCTTAAACCTAGTCTTGAGACACGATTCTAATGGGCCTAAAGTTAAAAGCAATAAAGGGAAACAAACCAGAAGAAAAACTGCAAATAATGAAGGGAAAGAGCACATTACATAGTCGGCGAAAAGACCACAAAATGATAGGATTTATGTACAAAATAATAATACAAAATGGAGAAAACATACTAAACTAGCCACAGTTGTCGGTTGCAAATCAGCAATAACGGAAAACAAGGAAACATTACAGTGACAACAAAGTCTTCGATGGTGCTTGCAAGGGCACTTCCACATCACAAAACCACTTACATTAGCACGGAATAAAGATGGAGGACTAGTGAAAGACGTTTCTCCCGTACAGTTACGTAGGATTCCATTGTCATAAAATGAAAAGGCCTAAACTTACCATTGCCTTGAGAAGCAGCCATAAGATCTCGAAGTTGTCTTTCTAATTGCATGGTATACCGGTGAGCTTTGTTTGTTTCGTTGTTGTTGCTGTCATTCAAAGCATTATCGGCTGCCGTTGATCGAAGTTTCTTTATCACACCTGCAAATAAAATCTGAGAATTAATAACATGGAAACCATCACACATCTGGCATTTGCTAAGGACCATATTTAGACCGCGTTCACACGATGCTGGCACATTTTGAAAACGGCGAAAAATGTGACGGTAGCAAAATTTGAGCTAGCATTCACACGATGCAGGAACAATTTGAAAACGGTCAGAAATTTGCCAGTAAAAAGCTCGTTGCAAGATTTTGATGTCAAAGAAAAGTACCTACACCCTAAGAATCGATCAGTCTCGTTCCAAAAGCGTCTAAAAATGTTCCGTTTTCATCATTTTCAAGTTTTTACGCGATGCCGTTTCCAAAATGTGCCGGTTAGAATTCCGTTTTCAAAATCTACCGTTTTCAAAATGTGTCGGCAAAAAAATGTGCCGTTTTCGGGTGAACGGGAGGCCTATCCGTTGAATTTTCACCGTTTTCAAAATCTGCCGGCATCGCGTGAACGCAGCCTTAGTGTAGTAACTATTATACTTTTAAAGCCACCATAGAATAGGTACTTAAGAAATTTCAGAAATTAAATTCTCTCTGTCATCAGCGAGCTAACCTAAGGAGGATCTTGGAGAGCTACAGCCCCACTGGCCATGCGACACTAGGACTAAGGCAGAAGCCACCTAAGCCACCTAAGGTGCAAATGAATACCTCTTCACAAAAACTGAATAACAAGGTAGAAAATTGTCTAGAAACATGCTAAAAATCTCGTTCTAACGGCAACATCTGACATGAAGAAATGATGAAACTCCGAAGCTAAAGAACGCTTTAGTGCACAACAATTTTAGCCTGCGCGCAAACAGTGCCTTAGTGCCTGCTAGAAAACAGAGCTCTGGCGAAGAGGCAAACTGCACGTTAGCATAGCGTTCACCTTGTTTTTTTCTTTGGGGTGGGGGAAGTATAAATGCTATAACAAGCCAATCTTATATCCATTCAATAATCCAGTCTTATATCAAATTGACGTGGCACTTGGCAAATAACTGAAATGAAGCTGATTATGTGTACCTCTAAGTTCTAGATTTTCTAAAGCAAATCGAGTAACTTCAGGGTGATGTTCGATCTTGTCTTGAAGAATTTTTATTTCGTCTCTTAAGAGTTGCTGGAAAAAAATTGCACAATTAAAGCAGAATACGATACATAAAAGACTTAAGGGGAATGTTTAAAAAGATACGACCGATATAGTAGGCTATTTGTCACAGAAAACATAATAATATGCAATGAAAATATACACAAATTTTCAATGTATATACATGATGTCTTCGGGCAGCTCTTCACTGTCTGAACAAATCATAGGTATATTTACAAGGGACAGGCTACCTTCGGATACATTCTTTTGATATCATGTTTTGATCACATGGTCCTGAGTCCTGCCTGTTGAAAATATATGAAGGGAAAGAACACAACAAACAGGTTTGGACTTCTTCATCATCATTTCTCAAACTTTTCCAGAAACAGAATTGAAGTAAAATAATCAATGATATGTTTCTACTTCGAAATGAATTTTCTTCGCTTGCAATAAGACTTGGGTAATAGGAAACTCACCAGCTCTCGATCTTTGGTGTCTTCACCATCTTCTGCGCCTTTTTCTTTTTTTCGAAGTCGTTCCAGTTTCGCAATGTGACATTCTCGTAGTTTGACGATCATTTTCGTTGACTGGGATATGAAGCAAATTCATTTTAAGAGAGGCGTTACATACTATAACCAAAATTAAAAGGACAACTTCAAAATATCAAGATCTGAAGGAGAGAATTTCTTTCTTAGCCGCAAAACGAAAGCATTCCAGCCGTGCTTTCCAGGAGCTTTTAGCTTGGGGGCAAAAACAATTTCTGCGTCATTTGGTTTTAAATCCATCTTTAAATCAGGCGTAACTGAAGAAAAGGCAAATACGAAAGAGGATACAACTTTAGAAAGTTTAATTTTACTTTAATGCATTCTGGATGTAAGGCTTAGACTGACGACGTGATTCCTTGTATTCGTTCAACATTTATAATCTGATGTTTTGATTTCACTCATACAAAGGACTCACGACCAATCTGATTCTAAACAGGGACTAAAATCTTACGAAAAATCAGAAGAAACTTAGAACATCTTCCATCCTACGAACGTCGAAAGAAAAGTCGAACGTCTCTTCGAACGTCATTTCGAGCGTCGCTTCGCTTCGAGAAATCGAACTTTGAACTAATGAGCCAATCAAACGCTACAAATAGGCACGTGGGTTGACCATATTAAGAAAGTAGCGATCTGATTGGTCGCGCCGTGAACGCGGCGGACTTGGCCTAATTAGTCCCTATTCTGAAGCGTAAGGACATAAGTCCCTCAACTGAAGCGATGACAACAACAACAACGAGCGTAAGTTAGAGGGGCTTATGTAATGTAGTCTATGTAAGGCTTTGCGAATCTGCAATATGGCTTCCATCCCTAGACTTTCATAACCACCAAAAAAGCACTAGTTTTTCATTCAACTTGAAATCGTATTAATCCTGTAGCAATAATAATATTGTGACGTACCTGTAAGAATTTTTCCTTTCGACTGCAAAGCTCTTCTAGTTTCTGCACTTTGTCTTTTAATGACTAAGAAAGAAAAAGAAAAGTTGAAAGCAATGTAGACAGAGATTGAATAGCCCGGCCGTGTCATTTGTCTGTTCTTCGCATGAACTAAACTGAAGAGCTTGCGACGAAACGCGTATTTGGTGTAATAAAGTTGTTGGTAAGTGATTACTTGATTTTCTTGCAGGTTTAAGAGTTTTCTCTCAAATTACAAGTTTATCTTATATTACTGCTGTTCTTTTACAGGAGTTGATAGTGTTAACCTACAGGTTACAAGTTTGTTGTGCGTCCATGGGTTTATTTAGATGAGTCCGCTACTTAAGGCCAATTTAAAATTAAATAGTATACACGGGATTTAAGAAAATTTAAAAGGTAGAATCAAACTAAAGTGATATTTATTGCAGAGATAGAGGAAACAGAATTTACACCATTTTTCTTAAAGATGGGAGTCCTCTGTTCCTGAGATGATATCTATACAGCTTCTCTCCTGCTATTAGTACAAAACTCTAAATTTTACACACCTGTTTCTCATTTTCAGCTTTCTCTCTTTCTGATATTGCATTCAACATCATTTCTTTCCATTGTTGCGCACTTCCATCATGACCTCCTTTTCTTCTCTCTTGGTTATTTTTGGCATCTGTAGAGGCGCCTTCGTCGGATTCTGTATCTGGATAGACAGTATGATACACAAAAGATAGTCTTAAAGATAGAATCCACAGGAATTTCATAAATCTGCACATTGTAAACTTTGAGCAATGATTACATTACCCATGCCTGATATAAAATGTAGCTAATATTCCACATAAAGTATAAACGTATTTTCTTTATCAAGAATAAAATCAGTCAATTCTGTAAAATTTCTGCCAAACGGTCCCTAAACAAAGGTCATCAAAATGTTTGAAAATGATGAATAACTAAAAAATTTTGTGAAGAGCGTCTCTTAAGTTGTATACATTAAAGAGTTTTCTGTGAATTCGAGAGCTTAAAAGTATGAATAAATCCTACTTTAACAATACAAACTGCATGCATTCAGTCTAACAAAAATTGAATAAAATCCTTCTCTGACGAAAAGCTGATAAATAATAGATACCTTGTGCTTCCTGGTCCGGAGAGACGACCCCAGCTAGGGAAAACATTGAGAAGCATTTAAAAATTGGTAGAAATAATATTTTACCTAAATCCCCATACATCTTCAACTTTCCAAAACGCAGTACTGATTTCAAACATTGTAGGAAGTAAAATATTGTCTTTCTACCTTTGTCTCAAACGTTCAACAACGAGATCCTCTTTTTCTTTATTTTCCATAACCCAAGAAACAGTGACTTATAAATATAATACATAGCTTATGCCCCATTTTCTAATTCTTGAAATGACTTAAAAACAAAGAAACGTGATAAATGCAGAAATTTGTGATTTGTTTACCAACAAGCAACTTTTGCCCGATTTGATTTTTCAAAATTTATTAAATACTACATCTTTTCGATGGAATTTAACTCATACAAATTATTAGTTCCGTTTCTCTTTAGATCAGTGACGACATAGGCAAAGTAAAAAATAAGATGCCTATAAAAATGTCACCTCTTAACTGGCTAACAAGTTCTTTTAGTTTCTTGATTTCCATCTGAAGTTCAGTGACATTGCCAGTAACGTCCTCATTTATTACAGCCTAAAACAAAAAAACATCTTAATCAACACAAGAATGCTTTGTAGATGGAATATGATCACATTTCGCATCATGGAATGGGCGGTTTTATGGCACGCGTATAACATCAAAGTTAACACTTAATTGCTAAGGTACAGGATGTCCCAAAAACAAGTACACCGTTTGAATGGCTACTGCGGAGGAGCGACAGTACAACTTTTCCAATTTTCAAATTATTGAGTAGACGAGGCTGAAACTTAGAGAGTTTGGCAACGAGTTTGCGCAAATGTGACAAGTGGTTACTGATTTATTGAGAAAGAAAGTCAGAATTAGTGGTTGTTAAGCGCGTTCAAGGTAAGTTTCCTGGGCAAAAATTCGGGATAGTGAAAATGAATGAGCCTACTAGGATTTTGTCGGCAAGCATGCTTTGTGAGATCCAACGCAACGTGTAACCATATTGACAGGAATTTCTCCCTAATTTTCAACCAAACATTCCACATTTCTTAAAGCCTTCTTAAAGTTCTTCCATGAAACATTTTCTCATACTCAAAGGTGAAACATGACCCTTGCTGGACACTAAGGAGCAAGGGGGTCAGGAGGGCCCCTTACATTGACGAAAACAATTTTCTTTTGCTTGAAAACGTTAGGGACGAACAATGTGTATTAAGTAAACAATGGCTTCATGGTACACAATAACTCCCCCCCCCCCCAATATTTAGCAAAATGCTTGCCATTTAACATGACTTTCCAACTCTTCCAAATATCGGCCAGTTACGAGATTCACATTCATGTACAATATGTCAGTGCGATCTTTGCCGTTGCAATGGTGAGTAAAATGTTGCAAAATGTGAGCCATTCACAACAACACTGCTGAAGTGTATTGTGTTGTTTGTAAGAAAGCAAAACATAAAAGTGAAATAAGGAGAAAATGTCATATATTAGATCATTAAATTTCACCAACCTTGTTCTTGATCATTTTGGCTCTTCTTGCAAAGTTGAGAGTTGACAAGGTTTCACCAAAACACCTTCGAAGGAGAAACATGATGTTTTCAACATTTATGATCACATTTTAAAGAAATAAAGGAGTGGGATCAATAATGAAGGAAAGAAAGCAACAAAGGAAATGATTTTAACTGCTTTTTGTGTTACCATGTAGGCAAAGTCATAAAAAGAAACATCAGTTATCTCAGAAGATTTTTCTTTACGGTAAAAGCTCTATTAGGCCAAGGGGGCTTATTTAATTTTGGACACCCAAGAGGGGGGCTATTCAAAAAATCAACTGACAAGGATATATATGATAGCTTTTCAGTTCTTTTACCTCATATCTTGTGGTTTCAACATACAATTTAACGAGTCAAATACATATATGAATTCGATACATTCTCCATTCCAAACATTGTCAAAACCAACATGTAAGCTTTTCTAGAGAAATATATGGAAAATCATTGGTAATTTCTCGAATTTGATACACATGGAGGGCTTAATAGCGAGGGAGGCGTATTTAAAATTTCAATTTAGAGGGGACAGGCTTCTTAGGGAGGGGGGGCCTTATGGAGAGGGAAGCCTAATATAGCTTTTACGGTATGCAAATAAAGATTACATTTAATTCAGTTGTCTTTCATATAGTGGAGAATTTAAACTTGTTCTTTTTGACAACGAAAGACAGCAGGAAAGCCTAAGTCTTAACATTTACTCCTTTACAGTGTCTAACAAGACAAACTTGACGTCGTCAAGTCAGCCCTTGGGGCATGGTTTTGAATATATGGCTATGCAAACCCTCCTGAAAGGTACACAGCAGAGCAGTGGCAACAGCTTATTTAAAGACTTCAGTTCTCGCAATATCTGAATTATGAGGGTCCCTTACGTTTTTGTGCAGAGCCAATTTCATAAAGTACTTCTCATGAAGTGGAGATGGTTGATATTTTATTCAATTTCTATCCTTCCTCACTCGGAACAATCTTCTTTAACAAGAAAAAACAAAAGCTAAACTCGTTCCTCTAAGAATTTCATACTCACTTCGCTGATGGATGTATGTTCGCAATAATGTAAGTTTTCGCATTTCCACCAAGTGAATCCTGGAAAGAATTAATCACAAAATGAATTATCAATACTTGTCCAAAGAAAACTTTTAGATTTCTGGCAGGCACAGCTTGCTGAAAAAGTCTGTTACAGGCAAAAATTATGAGCGCCACCACAGTGGAGCATCAACATTGGCCAAATTTTCACTTACATCTTATACACTAGGTTTTCGATTATTTATTGTTTTCACTTTTCTATAATAGGCCCTTGCGCTTCTTAATTTTCGCTGATGATGACTCTAACCAGAGTCGAAACGTTCTGATTTTTATATATGTCGTAGTTAAAACTTATCTCTCGCTTTACTCAGGGCTCAAAAAAAATATTTCTCTTCCTGGTGGCAAGCCAAACACCTTCATTACTTTTTACACAATTTCTTCTCCTTTCCCAATTAACCACCCCAATCTATCCCTTTACTTTTCTCTCCTTCTTACTTTCCCCTTCCTTTCCTTCCTCACTTCCTTTCTTTTCCCTTCTTTTCCCCATCCTTCCGTTTGTTTTTCCTTTCTTCCTTCCTGGGAAATTTGAGCATTTCAGCTACCATCCTAGTAGCGCCGCTACCAAGCTACTTCGTTTTTTTGAGCCCTGGGTTTACTATTAAGGGAATTGTCGCTGTTTTTGCTTTTAAAGTAATTCGTTATTCTTTATTGTTGTCTTCGTTAGGCGCCATTTTGGTCTTCAGCTTCTTGTATAACATGCAACTAACTATGTGCAAAAAAATTGGCACTTACCCTTAGAATAAACGTGAGCTTCGAGTCTCGATAATGAACATGTCTCGTTTTTCCATGAGCTATATCAACTAACGCCATGATAACATTACCAAGTGCTGACAAAGATCTGTTTATATTTCCAGCTTCTTTTAACCTAACTCCTTCAGTCCTTGTGTCTTTCTGTCGTTCTGATCCCGCTAAATCAACAAGATGTAATCGCGAAACTTTTATATTTGCCATCCCTCCCTTCTTTTCCTTTGATTGGATTGATACTGTAAATACAGCATGACTTCGACTGCTCTCTCGGTTCATGGAAGTTGATGCTACTCTTCGGTTCAGCCATCCAGAATTCAATACCTAATGAAAAGTATCAAAAATAGTGAATCAGAGCTACATAAGTTGAAGAAGAAATATGTAACCATTCAGAAGCACAAACTGCAACTGCTGAAATATTCAAGACGAAAAAATCTGAATCCAACATTTATGAAAAATATTTTTACTGAGAGAAATACTCAATATAAACAGATTGAGAAGTGAAAATCATTTGCGGTTGCCAAAAGTAAAGACAAGAACATACGGAATAGAGAATACTCAGTACAGAGGTCACCAATTGTGGTCCTCATTACTGAAGGAAATAAAAGATTCCAACACACCCCCTGAAGTCAAAAGAAAAATTATGGCATGGAAATACCTGCATCTGCAGATTGTGCAAAGTTTTCATTACAGATCTAGAGTTTTGTAGGTTTTAAGTAGAAAATTGTAAATTAAGTTTTAAATTATTTTGTTGGCGTTAGTTTTCTTATTATCCATATATATGTAATTGTTGCCAACGTAAAAGAAATTGTTGATAATAATAATCATTTCAAGGATGGAAACTATCAGCGTAACAAAAACTTTGTTGTTGAGTTTACTGCAGCCTACTAGGAGTTTTAAGTAGAGGAGAGCTTCAATGAACTCAATATTCTTTACAAGAATGTTACAGCATTACTTCAACCAAAAAGAAGACAAACTAACCTACCTCTTATAATGAAAAGATATGGTTTTATAAAGTTTTATTTTTTGTAATTTTTGCAGCAAAAATAAACAAGCCCGATGAGATAAAGCTCGATTTGTACTGCTACAACATGTCTTTTTTGTGAAAAGTATTTTTCCAACGCTACAAAAGAATCGTCAAAATATGCAGATTATGTGACCCAAACCTACATTCCTGATACAACGCAAGTTTGGTAGCCTGCGCACAAAGTAACTTGTTGCATACTTATCATATCCGCAAACGCTTTCTTAAGTTATAGGACTGATTCAAAAAATTGGTTTAGCCAATCTATTGAAATTCTTTAGGAAACTGCTTCCAAAACATTCTGATAAACTAGCAAAGTTCTAAACTCAAGAATTGAAATATGAATGATAAAAAAGTATGATGAATATTAGTTAATTTCGAACAAATCTGATTATGAATCCGCTTTACATCTTTTCGCTAATACCATTATCAAGCGTTTCCTTCAGATGTATATGGCAAGTTCGGCTGTAGCTTTTGAACTGACAAATTCGTAAACCTACCTTATAGGCATCTTTTGCCGACGATATATCCCTTTCCTGTAATCCTTCAACAAAAATTCCTTTTTTGATATCCTCACGTAGATGCAATCCAACAGAGGCAGGGTCTAACAAATCAAATATCTGCTCGTTGTAGATCTCAAGAAATGAACACTTGCAAATGAATTCTTTTCGATCCCCGTGCTGGAAAGAAATGAAAAGTAATAATGTGCCAATTACTACCAAAAGGCTGAACCGATTAAGGAACATGATTCGAGATTCGACGCAGTGTTTCCATCATCCTTCGACTGATGAATGCAGAGAATAGGGTTAGCTTTTTCACTTTTTCACTATGAGTCACTGTTGAAGGTTTACTGCAGTGATAAACGGAACTCATCGGCTTAAGTCTTCAGAAAACCAGATCAAAATGGTAAAGAATCTCTTTTTAAAGAGCTAAGGATAGAATCTTTGCAAAAGCAGTAATCGAACAACATTGCAAATATCACTTTTTAACCCTTTAGGGAAATTATATAAATGTATATATTTGCAGATTGCTCGGAATGAGGAGATTCCTTACCATCTTATCGAGCGAATTAGCCCTTTTTAACGAATTTCCAAGTAAATCAGTTTTTATAAATATGATTTACAAATATTTCTGGTGCTCAGAGCAACTAATGAAAAATTACAAAAAATATTTCTGCCTTTTGGCTGTCAATCAAACTTTGGTTAATTCCAATTTAAAGGTGTTGTGGTGCAGTGGTGTAATCTGGTGTAATCCTCTTACTTTGTGGCCAGAACAGTCAGGAGGATAGGGTTCGATACCCGGCTTGGTGCTGAAAAACGCAACTTCACCTTCACCAGATTTCATCTCATCTCATCAACCTCTCATCCGAGATTTCCCATTCACTTCTCACTTCAATTTCAAAGAAGATTGACACTAGAAGCTTTCTTTTATCGTCTACCTTCTATCACTTTCAAGACATGCACTACGTAAAACTGTGAGATACATTCTGGATCGAAATTTAGTGCTCTGGCAAACCATTCCAAGCAAGGTAAACTGCATTTAAATACCTTTTCTTGCTCTCTGTTTATCAAACTGAACATATATTCGAATCCTCTTGGTATAACACCTCGTAATTCATGCAAGAAACTGTCAGATTCGTCCGGTGGCCCTTGAAAGCAAAGAAAATAAGAAAATTTAACAAAAATTGGACAAATGTGCTACGACCGCGACGAAGACCACTGTGAGAAAACAAGTACAATAAATCATATTCAAAAGATTATTCAATATTATTAATACAATGATTCAAGAGGAAAGATTGGGGCTAATCATCAAAGGGGTGGGTTGTCAAATTGATTGTTTTGATTTCGGTTTGATGTACGTGAAAGAAGTACAGCCGACGCATTTCCCCCATGGGAAACATTAAAATAATGAAAGCAATTTACTGAACATGAGACTGTGGCAACTTTCCCATGTGCCAACTAGACAAGGATTCGCTGTCAGAAGAGTCTCGAATCTACATTTTGTATGTTTTGAATAATGAAAAATTTGCTTCATGATTTCGCCTGAGATTCGAATGAGAAAGAGAAAACTCTCACGTATTTATGTATAGAGATTAGTCCTAGCGATAACAAGGACAGATTTAGCAATACAATAGCAACAGTTGCTCTAATTGACACCTCAATTCAAGGCGCTTAGTGACTAGACAAGGTCGCAAAAGTTGCCCCGAAACCAGTTGGGCAAGCTCTCGCCTTGTGCAAACGAAAGGTAGTTTTAAGCACCGTGTTTATTTTGATTTGCTGGTTGAGAGAATTTCCTTTTACTGCAGTCACTAATCTTTCTGAATAGAGGTGTCAATCAAAGCAACCGTTGCTATTATATTACAAAATCTGTCCTACACATAATCCTTGTTCCTAGACATTAAAATGTTCCCCATCACTGATTTGACTTATATCATATGCTAGACAGATGCCTTTTCGTCCCTTGTTTCCCTGCGTTCCTTGGACTAATATCATTACACTTAAATAGTGGGCCCACTTTAGGCCCGCGTAGGGTGGTTCCGTATTCACCAATCAAATCGCTAGAATTCAGTTTTTAACCAATCAGGGGCCGCTATTCAGAATGTTGTTGTTGTTGCTCTTAAAGAACGGTTGAAGCAGCCTGGAGTTCTCGCAGCTTCGATGGATCTATTTTGCTACTATAGAGGAAGATTACTGCCTGAAACGTATGCATTTTGCGCTTTGTAGGTCAACACAACATCATTCTTTGTACTAAAACTTCGCTTTTCAATGTTCGAGCTCTTTAAACCAGATTTTGAAGCGATTTTGCTGAGTGTACGAGAACTCCCGCCTCTTTTAGGCCAGTTTGAAAAGTGGGCCCATTATATAAGCGTAATATTATGAGTCCCTATTGACCAAGTGATATCAGCAAATCAAAGAACGCAGGGAAACAAGGGACGAAAAGGCATAAGTCTAATCATATACCTCTGATTTATCTGTTCATCAATTGATTCATCCCAAACGACAACATTGAAAGAAGATACATGCTAACGAATATTCCATCGTAAAAACAAATAACAAAGAATTCTTACCAAGCATCGTAAATGTTTTTCCAGAGCCAGTCTGGCCGCTAAAAAAAATAACCGAAGATTAGATACAAAAGCTGGAAGCTAGGTTCAAATGGGTGGAGGGGGATGCTAAATAGGGAAAACACTGCCTAAGTACACAAGTCTATTTTCTGATGAACTATCTCATAACCCTTGCCACAGAAATAATAATCGTTCCACAAATTATCAGACAATCGTAACTAAATTTTGGCAAGTTGTTCCAAATTGAAAGGCTTGCCAAAATCTGTTTTACAGCGCTTTTATATGTGAGTTCAGCGAGAAGATTTCATTGTGTAACAGGAGCTTTGGTCTGTACAATTTTACCCTCCTCCCTCCGCTACCAAACATAAAGATGAGCAATGATACTGTACGACGCCTCGAAATAAGACGTTCTACATCTACAAGTACAAATAAAAGATCACTATAGTTAAAACATCGAAGTGACCAAGTGTCATATTTGGTGAAACGAGCAGTAAGATCATTGACGGAGAAACAAAATCTCATGACCATGAAATGCGAAACGCGATAAAAATTAACAACCTTGTGTATCATCTTGCCGACAGACGCTTATCTGAATCCCTGATCGCACACTGGTGACTGCGGATCAATGTGATCCGGATAAATTTTGTGCGGATCAGGGAAGAGCTTACAACGTGCCGGTTCAATCTTCTCATCTAGCCATTCTAGTGAAACACAGTAGGTCAGAATTCATTCAAAGCGAGTTTACGAAACAACAACGGCAACGGCAACAGCTATGGAATGTTGCTTTTGTTTCAGAACTTTAAATTCAAAAGATTCCCTGCTCTTCTTTCGAATTTTTTGTCCGTTGAGATCTCTGAGGTTGTCCTTTTCAATTTCACGACTTGGGGCGTGTTTGATTGGTAATTCTAAACCTACCAAATTCTGAAAATGGTATACTTCGCAGAGACTGAAACATTGTGCCCAATCAAAAACAAAATTCTTCAAAACAGCACGTTTCAGATTCATCCTGGCGAAAATGAGGTTTCTAGTTGATATGCACGAAAACGAGTCCGGTGCTTGGCAACAAAGGCCAAACTGACTCAATTACCATGGCAGCACGAGCGAATTCACCTCGTTTTCAGAGTTTCCAAAAATCAAAACGAGAATCTCTCCAAAGTCTGTTGGAGCAGAAGGTTTGGCAGGCCTTCCAAACCTGCCAAACCTGCCGTTTTCGGAATTTGGTAGTCAATCAAACACAAATTCCGAGCCCTCCAAGTCTACCATTTTCAGAATTGGCACCAATCAAACACACCCTTGGATACTCCACTTCTGGCCGAATGGGTGACCTCGGAGGCCTGACATCACAGCTCCCCTCGTCGTCCTTCGGAAGGGGTCCCATGCCCAGATGCGGCATGCACAGTGGGTCTAAATTAGCTATCAGTAGCTAGAAATCCTGACAAGCCCACTCAAAACAAATTGAAAAAAATCTCTTTAGATGATTATATTCAGCTCTGCTTTGGATACATTCACCGCGTCAAAGAGAAGTCTCAGTTCTAGGCCGTTAGTGTTACACATACAATTACAAATAATGTATGACGTTTAGTTTGTTTGTATGAGCACAAATATCAATATTGCTCTTTAAAGTTTCTGTTTCACTTTCTATTGTTTGAATTTAGTTTGAAAAAGAAAGATCTATTTATGGATAAAAAAAATATTGATTTACTTAACAGTTAAACTCTTGATCAGTTTTCTCAGCTGTTGAAAAGACAGTGACCTAGTTGTTCTTAGCGAAACATAATATCCATTTCAGGTCATTCGTAGTGTGGTGTAGTGTGGTGTGGTGTAGTGTGGTGTAGCGTAGTGTAATGTATACGTATTTTTGTAAAAAAACCGCTTTGAATAAACTCAGACTCTTTGATCACCAAAAAATTAAGAAACTCCACTTTTCTCACTTGTTGCCTTTATCATAATACTCTGAGAATACTTGAGTAATGTCTGAGCACTGGAAAGACTCCAAAACACCTTGTTTTTGAAATGTTCAGGAGGGCACCGATCTGACAATTTCGAGAAGCTTTCAGTACTTTCCAAAATTCTTAGTTTCTCATAGAATAATACTTGTAATGTAATGTAATGTAATGTAATGTAATGTAATGTAATGTAATGTAATGTAATGTAATGTAATGTAATGTAATGTAATGTAATGTAATGTAATGTAGTGTAGTGTAGTGTAGTGCAGTGAGGTGCAGTGTCGTGTAAATAGAGATCCGTAAAGGGAAATATTCTATCAGTCAGGAAGTTCAAAAATCAATTCGATAAAGTTGTTTTACCAACGATAATTCTATTATTGCACGTAGCTTCATGCTGGTATCTCAAAATGTTGCATGCTCTGAGGATTAATATTTCGCATATTTGGAGCAAGTTTTTCTCGTCTTCCTAGAGTTTAGTGATATCAAGATCTGTTTGCGAAAGATGGCTCTCTCTCAAAAAAAAGTTGGACGAAAAATCAGAACGATTTGCCAATTGTAATTTGACACTCCCACCTCTGATTCTTTTCTCAAGCCCAACAATCAACCTAGTCTAAGATTTTTGTTTATATGTGAAAATCTAAAGAAGTTTTCCTTCATTCTTTGTAAGAAATAAGATTCACACATCCATGTTTATACATCTGGTGAACATGCACATAAACATCTTCGTGAATCGCTATGATTTGGAAAATAATCTTCGTGAATCGCTATGATTTGGAAAATACTGTTTCATGAGAAAGGCTTTCAATTGCAGTCTCTTATTGTTTGGAGTAAGATGTTTTTTTCTCTAAGGAGTCCTTTTTCTGAAAGGCGTGTAAGTTACAGTTTGTCTCATGGCTGAACAATGAATCTCTTCAGTTCTTAAAAACACAGCTCCAACAAAATACAAAAGCCACGCCAAGAGCAGTGCATGTTGTTACGACTCTTCCTTCAGTGTCATGAGCCAAAGGTGATTTCCAAGTGTCTGTTTCTAAATCCCTTGTAAACTGTTTCTCACATGACAACAAACTTCCTACGACCACATGGTCCTACTTTCGTAATAACCAAATTGAAACCTATCTCATCTCTTAGTGTTACGACATCCCCAATCTCTGCAAAGCCTCTTTGTTAACTTTATGCGCTTCTGACAAGAATAGATCTATTTTACACTTGTAGTATCAATAAAACAAGAAACTCACAAGAAATTTTATATAAATTACCTACCAACCCCTGATTCTATTTAGCATCTACACGTTCTTTGTATAAGAAACTAGGAATTCTCGCCAGTACTGACGGTTTCTTAAAACTATCAGGATTTCATTACTCCGAGTTTCAGACAAGTCTCTTAAAGGTTCTATGACAAACTTGATTTTCACTACCTACCCCCTTGCCCCCTCCTGAACAATTAAAAACAAAGTTTCTTTAGCCTAGACATTACTCAAGTAAGTACCTTTTGAGTAATATGATACAGGAAAGATGTGAAAATAAATTAAAACTATGCTAAAGGATTTCCATTATTAAAAGAATTAATTTCTCAAGTTAAGTCGTATTTTCCCAGTGCCGGAGATTCTTAATTTTTTGGCGATTTGAGAGTTAAGAAGCTTACGAGCAGTTTCTTATCAAAAATACATGTACCGACTTTAACATTCGTCCCATTTCATCAATGACCTAACGAATAGCTAATCAAAGAATCATGAATTACCTCAATAAAGTATACCCTTCCATGCATAAAACCCAAGAACAAATATTAGCACAGCAGCTAACACAGCTTTGGTTTCTCGTGATTTCATTGACTTAGAAGTGGCAACTGTCAGTTATAAATAACAAAGGGCGAAGCTCTTATCAGCACTTCAGATGTCATTCATTTTAAAGGGGCAGGGTCACGTGACCGTAAACAAACCTGTTATCTCTATAATCTATACTCGTGCCTATTGTGTTCTGAACAGATTATGGTGGATGGGGTGAATCCACGATAAAGTTACTTCTATACTTCTAAAAATCTACGAATATCTCCGCAATCGTACAACATTTGAGCGTTTCGTTTGTTTCTTCTTGAAATTCAAGAGTCCATCAAATAACACCTTCATTTTGAGAAAAATAGTGGAAAACCTCTGTGATATGGCCTATCAGAAATACTGCAAAATCGTCGATTCCAAAGAAGTTTGTTTACATTTCGTGACCCTGCCCCTTTAACCTTATTTTGGTTGGGGGAGGGCAAACTTGCACCCCCCTCCTAGCAGATTTTTTTAAATAACTCTGTCAGAAAGAATTTCATAGCCATGAAACTTCTTGAATTTTTGCAACTACGTATTGTGCAACTTCTCAAAAAGTTTCATTGAAATATTTTGAAAAATGAGGGGGCGGGAGACAATTTTCTGGGACTGACCCTGGAAAAATCGCAAATTCTCAAATCTCAATTATCGCGAAAAAAGGAGCAGAAGTGGAATATTTTGCAAATTTCTTTTGTAATGTAGTGTTATTTGATCTATCCTGTCACGAGTATCATGTTTGAATGGCAAATGCGCTCCAAATTTAATTTTATCGCGATTTTCCTGATTTTGGCCAATTTTGCCGCTTTTCTTGACCACACAAAGGAAAATGCTGACGTGAGCAAAAATGATAACTAATCTTAGGTTAATTTTCATATTTACGGAAAGTACATGCATGAGGCTGTTAGCACACCACATTTGGTCGCTCTACCTATTATCAGTCAAGAGTTAGGTGGGGGGGGGGCTTTTGCCCCTCCAACCAAAATAGGACTATCAAATAGCCCAACCACGATAGGGTTAAGAAGTGACTAGTATCAATCAAAGTTCGTACAATACTATATTCAAAACAGTTTTGGTGATAAAATGAGAGCATTTGGTGATCTATTTGTCAGATGAAACTACATGAGGTTATAAGCTGAATCCTAAAAACGTGGTGAGAACTTACTATGCAAATATGGTCCCATTGTATCCATAAACACAGCCTTCGATTATTCTTTTCCCAACGGTCGAGAAAACCTCTTCCTGCAAATGAAGAAAAATATATTAATAATCAGAGGAAAACTGATAACATTAGGCTGACTGGGAATAAGAGAAGGCAGATGCAGGATCATACTGCTTGCTAAATAAACTACGCCTCGCAGTAAGTCCTTGTTCTTTGTCCGCAGAAACCCGGAAGATGCCTTAGCAGACAGCTTGGAATGAGGAACACATTGCGCTAGATACTCGAATCGAAAGTCAAAACATTAGTTAGGAATTGCAAACTTATCTTCCCATCTATTACCAGAAAAGATTTACTTATTCTTTACACCGTAGAAAAATAAATTTCGGGTATGTAGATACAAAGTAAGGGGGAAGTTTTAGAGGACAGAGTTGCAAAAGGCCTCAACTCATCGCAACTTGCGCTTGAGTTTATTTTGTACAAAATTACCACGCCCATACCTTTCCAAAAAAAACACCTTCGAAATGTACCTTCAGACCATGTGCTAAACATCTACATACTGAGTTTCAAGTAACGGAATGCACTTTCTTAAATACGTAAAAGTACCCCCAAATCTCAGCCTAGAGTTCCTTCCTCATAAACGTTTTCAATGTAGAAACGTGTGTATCAACTTCAAAAAGGTAAATAAATTCAGCTTCATCAAAATTACTGAAAGATTTGTTCATCTGCAATGATTTTATCTTCGATTTCTTGACACCAAACATTTCCTCGACAGACAATCGAAAACGAAGGCATCAAGTGTTAGGGGTTTTTAAACTCCGTCGTTTCTTCGGGCAAACTTTGCTCTGACGTTTTTAAATCCTATCTACAACATGGAAACAACCAAGGACTACTCCTTCACAAGTCACACGAAGCCAGCGGATGTGATCCTGAAAGCTCTTAAACAAAGAAGCAATGGAAGAAGGAAGGATCCTTGCGGAACACACAAAGCGAATTATTCTCACACAGCTAAACCATGAGACGGGTGCACTGTTGTTGCACTGAGAGAGGTTAACCTCGTAACGGTGTAATTAACCTTGAAGCGGTGAGTTAATCGGGTGCAACAGTGACACAGAGGATGTCCTGGTTGTAAAAAGTAAGTTCAAATATTTTGGAAATTAAAAGCCTCAAGTTCAGTCACGAGAAGATTATTTACTGTTATCTAAGAAAATGATACAAAGCTGGGTTAATGCCGTGTAATTTATAAATAATCTTTCAGTGAAAAAACTTATCTATATGCTGTGAGCGACGACTGTAAACGTAACTGTTTGGGAAAGCATCTATAGAAATTCATGTGAAGCCCGAGGCTCTGGATGATAATGATAAAACCGTAAAAGCTCTATCAAGCCCCCTTCTCTATTAAGCCCCTTCTCTATTAAGCCCCCCTCTCTGATAAGCCCTCTTTCTATGAAGCCCCGCTCTGGAGCGTCCGAAATCAAATAGGGTCCCCGGGGCTTAACAGAGCTTTTATGGTAGTCGAAATGATGGGCCAAGTCGATAGGAGGCCTAAGGCCCAGGTTACAATGCTAGGTTTTTTGATGCATCTAAGCTAGTTAGCAGGCAAGCTAGCAGTGTGAACAGGGCCTAAGGCCACCTCTCCACTTAGACCATCGTTTCGATTAAAATCAAACCACCCGCTCATATCGATCCATTTTTGTACAAAAAAGGGGGAGGGGGGAACCAGTTTCAACCTGTTCAAACTGATCTACTTGATAACAAACTCTGAGCCAAAAATGCCCGTTTTTGTGCGTTCTTGCAGGTCCAGTGCGTTTTCAAAAGCCTCTATTGATATCCACTTTTGACAACGTTTTCGTAAACGTCCGTTCTTGTGCTTAGTACAAAATCGGGGCTTAATAGAAAGGGGGCTTTCTAGAGAGGGGCTTATCAGAGAGGGGGGCTTATTCAATAAGTCAAATGACAAGGACATATATGATAGCTCTTCAGTTCTTTTTGCGGATATGTTTCTTTTCGATGAGTGTTTTCAATGAGTAAACTTTCACAAAAACAATGGTTTTCTTTACGTTTTTTACTAAAAATGGAGCACTGTGAACGGGACCTCATCACAGGCGTAGGAGACAGGGGGCTGGGGGGCTGCAGCCCTCCCAACTTTGGAAAAATTTGCAAAAATCAGCCAAAATCAGGCAGAAAATCGGCCTAAGGTCAGGCAAAATTTTCGTAAACAATGGATCTTTTATCGGGCAGCCCCCCTAAATTTCATTTCATTTCCTCATAAATAACAAGCACAAGAAGTCCTACATGTTTCCTGCGAAATTTCCTTACAAAGACGTTTTAGCTATTCTACAAAAGAGTCTGGATTGAGCGATATTTTTATACATTTTTATACGCGAAGTTCGATCGAGTGGCGTTAGGGCTTCTATCGCTATTGTGCATATTCGAAAATTCTTCAAAATGTAAACAAACGTCGTTCGATTGAGGTTCTTTTTCAGAATAGCTAAAAGGTCTATTCGTATGTTTAAAAGTCGAAACAACGTGCGAAAAAGCACTGAGACCCTTACTTCAAGAGTGAACCGTGTTGCTTGGGTGGCCTAGAAAGATGCATATCTCTACGGGATCTCTTTCAGTCTCAGCAAAGTTTGGAGTCAAATTGCTAATATCCGTTTTACTCTTGCCTACAAAAAGCATGGTTTTGGAAGATTTCCCACGCAAGATATAAGGACATGACCTTTGGAGGAAGAGCTAAAACTGATAATTAGAGAGATCTGGACCGCAGAAAATTATCTGTTCTCCCCTCTACAAGGTTCCTGCTGAAGTATAAAACGTGGAATGGGCAAGGAATGAACTGGAATTGGAATGAAACGGAAGAGGAACGAAACGGAACCAGTTACTGAATAAGGAGCGACACAACAGTTGAGATCAGAAACGATTTTATGAAATCTAAGAGACGTGTCTTTAATTCTTGCAGGGGAGGGGGTGGAAGACATTTACAAATATTTTATAGAATTTTCGTAGCCCCTATCTGGTTTTCTTGGAAATTTTGGTGCCCCCTCCAAAACTGCACAAAATATTTTCATCCCCCCTCCAAGAAAATTTATATATTGTAACTATATCATTATACTGTCATGATTTCAAGTGCATCAAGATTTACATCCTCACAACAGCACATGAAATAAAAATACCATCTCAAATGATGAGAAACTTTTTTTAAAGGCAGTGTGTCCATGTAAGTAGAAGGCTTCGAGGGGATATCTCGGAAACGTGATCTTTTGTCGTGTTTTCATGTGACCAGTTGTTTAGGCTTAGGCCCTGACTTTGTTTTCGAACCGTCACACACCCAGAGTCCACCACCTCTGTCCTCCTGCGTTGTCATTGGCAATAGTTTCGTTAGCTCGACATTGCTTTCCTATCTCTGTTCATCCCTCCTGCTGTAAAATGTTTTTAAAACCAACGGTGTATCGTCAGTGTCATTGCCAAGTATCAAAGACGTTCGCCTGGTCGAAGCTTGCTTTGCCGCCATTCTGCCATTGCTCGTATGGTCTTTTGACAACGAGGCTCTTATTTTCATGTGATCAGTTTAAAACAGCCGGCTCGTAACCAATCAAATCCTCAAACAGTTACAAGCATGTCAGCATCGATTCAGCAGTTTCATGGTTCGTGCATGCAACTTATTTATATATGGACACACTGCCTTTAACATGATGAAGACTTACTTGTTGAATAACTAGCTTTTAAGAAACTGGCAGAATTCATCTCAAGCTATTTCATACTCCCTCCCTGAATTGTGCGTTATTTTCCGTCCCCCTCTCTGCCTGTAGGCAACATTTGTCAGAAAATTAATTCCATTTAACGGGAAATTTCAACTCAGAGGAAACAGCAGGGGATGCACGCAGGCTAGAGCGATGTTGTTTTGTATCACTTCTTCAACTGGTTCCTTCCGTTCCACGATTTGCCTTTCAGTACGAGTTTTCCGTGCTCTGTTCTGTGTTTCACATTTCGGTAGGAGTTATCTATCACGGGTCATATTATCTATGACACTGGCGTTTGTCTAATTATATGACCCAGAGATGGCACAGAATATAAACATCACTCGCATTCTTGGTGAATCAAGATAGAAAGGACTTTTAAGTCTTACATCTTTAAATGTAAATCCATTTATCTATCTGAAAAGTTGCGAGTTGTTTTGACATTTGAAACTGAAGCAACAGAATTATTTTATATGGCCTAGGATTAACAAATATCTCTGTATATAACGGGAATGATATTTTAGGACAAAAGGAGTCTCAGGTTGTACGACAGCTTGATGAATATTTAGCAAGAAGGTCTGCAATAAACGACAGCTATACTACTTACTATCAAAAGGATTCGAAGAGAAGACAGGTAACTTATCACTTCAGGTATAGCCATGGGTGAAAGGAAACGAAATAATCTTTAATTGATAAAATATATACGCAAATCATATCTGTGTCTTTATCGTGGCTTCTTCCTGCCTTTCATGACAATCCTTTGCATCCCTTCCTCAGATCAAATCGTTGATTCAAGTTTGCAATGGCCTAATTCAGTTTTTCCGTAAAGTGAGGCTGTCCTTTGCAGTTTTGTGAATTAGGTTTCATAGATTTAAAGATCTGGAACCTATGCTACTATCAGTATAGACTATGCCCAATGCCGCCATGGCTGTACTTTAAGTCATCTAAATACCTGTCTACGTTTTATAAGAAACCGCTCATAAGAAACCCAGACTCTGAGGTCGCCAAAAAACTACGAAACTCCGGCATATGTTTCTTCATTTTCACTTGTTTCCTGTATCATATACCTGGGCAGTACTTGAGTAATATCTAAGCACTGGAAATTCTTCATACATCTTGTTTTGAAATGTTCAGGAGGACACAATTTCCAGTACTGACCTAAATTCTTGGTCTGTTATAAGAAAAACGTGTACTGCTGCGAAGGTGCTTACTGTTTATAGAAGGCGGGAAATGGCATCTCAGTAATGGCGGCGAAGCTGATAAAAATTGGAGGAATAACTGCAAAGTCCCTCTTTAGTGTCTTTTTATAAATGTAATGGCCACGGCGTAGATACAAGCTTTCGTTCCCCGTGGCATCATTTGACCAAGACATATTGCATCCCACAAAGGAATCAACAGTCGACCATCGAATGCGCAATGCATCTTGGTCACACGCTGTAAGACGCCATCTTTTCTGCAATTATTCATAACGACAACGGGCTCAGCTCGAAACGTCGTATTTAAAACAACTCTGCTCAAGGTACGATCAATTGGATGTTAAATTCATAACGACACCGTCGTTAGAATAGACCTTTTAGCTATTCTGAAAAGAATCAGAATGGAACGGAATTTTGCTATATTTTGTCGAATTTTCGAATCTGCACAACACTGATAGAAGCTATAACGTCACTCGATCGAGCGTCGCGTATAAAAATGTATAAAAATAACGCTCGATCCAGTCTCTTTTGCAGAATAGCTAAAAGGTCTATTAACGAAATTTCCCACAGCAAAATTAGCTTTAGAGCAGCCAAGAAGATCAGCAAGTTTCATTTAGCAGAATGATAAACATGCACGTAAAATATAAGGAGTACCAAAAATCTTGGAAGCTACTAGGCGATCAAAAATCCTTTTGTCTTATGTGATAAAAAATAGGTCGGACTGTGGTATTTCGAGGATCAGAAGCATATCACTAAAAACCGTTACAGACATCACTTTCAATAAATCTTACATCCGTAAGACTAAGTATGCCAGCTTTTGTAACCACAATCTGACTGGTTACTTTGATAAGGAATACAGTATTTATGATGAGATGAAAAGTACGCTTAAAGCAGATATGGAGGTTGGAGCCAAGCAGACTAGAGGTATTGTCTGTTTTGTTTCTACATCCAGGATGTCTCAAAAGTTTTTCGAATAAATATTAGATTAAATATGGAAAAACAATGATTTGATAAAATGGCTCCACTGTAAAATAGTCCTGTTCGTCAGATCTTAAATTAATTTTGGACGCCAGAACCCTGCAAATCTGCTGACAATTCATCAAGTTAAAGGCCTTTGAAGTTAAAGTTTGTGCAAAAGTCTGCGGAGGACGTATCGGAGTTACTTGGAAAGGAAAATCGTTTCTCTTCTTTCTTCCTCCGTCTCTCATTCTAGCTCCTTCGTAGAAATAAATAATGTTTCCTCTGCAAAAGGACAAAGCAGCGGTAACGAAGTACAACTGCAGTGTCTAAGCACCCATGTATCAACCCTACAAAAGAACGCCATGTGGATCCGTGGGAGGCCCGTCAGATCATCCACAAGAATAGTTTCTGAGGAAGGCGCAACATTCAGAAGTACCAATAACTCATTATGGAAGAAATAGATTATCAGTTATCTTTCCCTGAAATCTGTTTGAGAATTTACAAGGGTACCCGTTTTCCGTTTAATGGCTGTAGTCAACTCTCTACAGTACAACAGTGCAATGTCTGGAAACCACAGAAGAGTAAAAATAAAGGTAAATCAAATCAGAAGACTGATATCGTTAGGAACCAAAAATCAACACCATAGCCGACATAAAACTACAGTATAAACATTGTTTCACATCAGTATTCAGAGAAAAAAGGCCACAGAAAACAAACGGTAATAAAATCACAAAGATAAGAATGCTTCCTTCTCAAGATACCACAGTTAAACGGGCCACACAAAGTTTCCATGTCTGCAGAAAGTCCTTGGAAAGCTTAGGCCATTTCTTATTTCTTGCAATAAGTTCAAAAGTTGAGAAGAGAATTTCGGACGACTTAGGCCAAATAAGCGAGGACACAGCTGCATCACGTCTTCTATCGAAATCCTTATTTCATCGCCTTAAAATAACCTTGTCCCAACAGGGAGATGGAGCAAGTTTTCCAAACAACAAGTTGAAATTAGCCAAGGTGGTCTGAGGCAAACACTGTTGAGAACGTCATCACAAGGAAAATTTGCAACATGGAGATTACGTTGAAGTTGGGCCACAGCATAACAGTCCCATAACATGACAAGAAACAGCGAAAAACTTTAACAGAAATGAAATTACTTTGCTTTCAACTGACTGATTAATCCTAAGCTTACCTCTATGAATAAACTAAAAGACCGACAAATCCATCTGTAATAAGTCCAAAGCTATTGTAAGCTGCGTCGTTTACCTAACATCGATGGACATGCTTATAGATATTAGAGAAACAAACAGCGAATGTCAGAAAAGTATTAAATATTATTTAAGGTTTGAATGAAACTTTAGGTTCCTTGAATAGATTCATGTTACGGAGAAACGTGTCATTGTTAAGCATCATTTGCGAACAAATGGGCAACTGGGGAAAGCATGGCTTTATTTGTAGAAGCCAAGCATATGTATCCAAAGGAGAAATCAAAAGGATTACTGGGCTTTAATGATGTCACTTAGGATATCAAAATATGATTACCTCCAACCCCCCCCCCCCTTACTAAACTCCCATCCCATTCTCTTCTTTACATACAGAAACTTTTTGACACAGCCTCTACGACAGTATTCGCAGTGGGCAAGAAAATGTACACATCAGAGAAATAAAGGGCAATTAGGAAGAAAGATGGGATTACATTATTCATGCTGTTTAATTTAAAAACATGTCCTTGGTTTAATATTGCCAAAGCTGGACAAACAATTTTTTGACAACCAGTTACCTTATTTTGGCAAGCAAATAATACATTTTCTGAAAACCTGCTTGTTGTGTTATTCATGAAAAATATTCAAATTTTGTAAATAAGTTTGAAAGGCATGTTAGCTTGTCAACTTAACATGATTTTAAGGCCATCCATTACATGTTTGATAGAAAATGAAGTCACGTAAGAAGCCACCGGGCAAGCCCAATAATGTCTTGCAGTATATACAAAAACCGTAATAATGGAAAACACAGCTCATTATATTGCAGCTGTTCACAAACTCTTCACCTCTATTCTGCCAGGTGTCCCAAAAAAGTTTAAGCGTTTTTGAATGGTTCCTGTGAAGGAGCCTTAGTTTCAGCAATTTTCAATATTCATCTGAATTGGCAAAATTTCTGTGGCAACCTAAGACAGCTGGTTATTGCATTATGTTAAAACTGTAGTATATCCGTAATTTTAAGAAAGTTTTGAATCCTCTCAACAATTCAAATTTCTTTTCTTAAAATTTTTGATCAATTATATATTGATTAGCAGAAATGTTAAGAAAAAAAGCATTTGCGCTGTAACAGTTCATAGGGCAACTTTGTAGGACTGAAGGAACAGGAATAGTCTCAAGTAATGTCTTGTAAGACTAAGGGATCCCTCTCATCCAAGTTTCATTATAGTTGTGAATGCTCAGTTATATTGGGCTTTTGAATTAGCGACAAATAAATTAGTCCCAAGCCTGCTGTGAAAGCACTGCTTTGACCTTCTTCTGATTCCCAGTTAAGATTATCTGCCATTTTGTCATGTTCTCTCCACCAGACTTTTGACACGTTATATTATGTTGCGTCTGTTGAGAGGGGCCTGCTAGGATATGAATTTGTTGGCTATATGGTGGAACCTCCATTAACAGACACCTCTATACAATGTACACACCTCAACAACAGACAAATATTTTAGTCCCAAAAATACACTATGACAAAAGATTAAACTTCCATACGGCAGACACCACTCTACAACGGACAATAAAGTTGGTCGCACAAGTGTCCATTATATGGAGGTGCTACTGTATCACATTGGAATGTAGAATAACTGACAAATCATTCTCTAGAAAAGATATGTGTTGTGGTGTAGTGTATTTATATAGTCCTCTGACTCTGCATCCAGAACTTTCTGGTGGACAAGGTATGAGTCCCAGCAACACAACTTAAGCAACATGACAAAGGGTACTGACTCTACTGGGTCTTTCCTACTCTTGTGATGCCAGCACTTGACGCTAAAAATTTGTATGTGCACCTGATTGTTCTGGTTCCAAAATCGCCTAAGCATAACATCTGAAAAGTTTCAAGGTTTTGGTAAAAAAATGGGACGGTCGCAACTGCAAATGTAGTGCCTGCACTTGCTTACCAACTTTTTTGTAAATTTAGAAAATGTTGATTTTGTCTCTTCTGTATATTCGATTTTGATTAGTTAACATGTATGTATGTAAAAAAGGTATACATTGTTAGCTATTTGGATATATGATCATCTTCCCTTGTATACAAGTACAAAGGTCCTTTGCCCCAAGATATAAAATATATATTCATGAATAATTCTGCTTACCTGGGTTGTGTTCATGTCCGCAACATGGTCATAGCTGAATTGTTTTGGTTCTGGCTTTGAGAATAGAACCAGTGATTTGGAGGACGTAGCTTCAAGACATAAGCTGTGATCTACTTCTTGTTCTAACGTTTTGGCTGGGGGTCTAACACGAACATAGACCTTGATGCTATCACCCTCTTCACTGCAAGAAAAAGATTTCAAATTAGGCTACATCACAGAGAAGTGGTATTGAAGAAGAGGAGAGGAAAGGGCTATATATCCTGGCCTTGTGCCCATTAATTGTAATTATGCCTTGAATTTCAAAGGAGATATGAACCTTGCAAGAATATTGTTTAGATATCTGCTCTTTCTTTCATTTCATACCAATCAAGAATACATATCAGAATGTGCAGGATTCTAGAAAATTAAGATTTCTTGTCACATTGTTATCTGTAAAACCTATACCAAAGGTAAGGCCCTTTTCATCTCAGAGTGAAACATGATTTAGCATCTCTTTATTGAACAGTGGATGACACCTTTTGGGGAGACAGCAAAAGCTAGTGGTTTGGATAAAATTGATTGTTCATTCACATTTTTTTCAAACAAATGGTAATTGTTTTCTCTGATACTAGCAGTAACTGCACCTCCTTGTCCCCTTGTGACCACCACTGTTGTCACAGTTGTGCCATGATACATGGAAAAGGTTGTAGTTTGGAGAATTTGCCTCCAAATAGGATGATGAGATGATAGTACAGATCCCCTACTGGACACAAAGGATAATAACATGGCAAAACTATTTCCTGTTGAATTTGTTCCCAAACTTACTCTCTTCAAGAACAACATGATTTGCTTTTGGTCCTTGGAAAACACAGATAAGGACTTTCAGCCCATTTTCATTCTTTTTCAGGTCAGTTGAACAAATCAAGTTTCTTTGGTTTTATCACAGACACCCAGAGGATAACTTTTAAGTATCTTGAGACTTTTCTCCAATAAAAAGGAACTAATTCACAAATGGTAAATAGCCTGCAGAAAACATTGTATATTATTACTGCCAAGGGGGAAGTACATGATTTGGGGATGGATGGGGGTCTGCCGCCTGGTTTTCAGAAAGCTACCCTCATCTAATAATATATCAAAATTTGCTGTCATACACACTTTTATGATGAGCTTTGACAGAAAACTACCCTTTCTTTATCATTTCTGCCAATTTCTGCCAAACTTAAGGAAAATCTGCAGAAAACAGACCTTTGTTTAGAGAATTTTGGACCAGAAAATCCACCCATGTGGGCGGCACATACCTGCATCTTCAAAATGATGTGTACCTCCCCTGGGCATTATTGACAAAAATCTGTTCAGACCTTAAAAGACACCAGAAAACAAATTTTGACTGTTGTCCAATTTTTCAAAGAATAGATTTTCTCCTCAAAAGAGCTACCAGTCCTGGCCACAATGTTTTTAGAAGGAGAGAAGTAAATTGCTCTCTTTGTAACATTTAGTCGGGCCATTCCTAAATCAATAAGTAGAAAATGACATGTCAAGGCAAACAATTTACCATTTTGAACAGTACAGGAAAGAAATCTAAGGTCCCCTCTTGACATTTGAGGGGAAAGAAGAACTGTGATGCTATGGCACTCCTCCAGGTTGGAAAGTTTTGTCATGCGTACTGAATAACTTTTGTGGGTAATTTAAGGTTTGGGTGCAAATCTGCAAGTTTTATGCCTTTCAGGTGCATCAAAATGTGAATTTTAATACACACCAAGGAAATTTAGTGCACAACTAGCAGTTCTGATACATAAAGAAGGTAGAGTGTTTCCTGAGAATAATTAAAGAGTGTATATAGTACATATAATGAAGTTGATGTCCTCATCAGATGCAATACCCACAAAGAAACAAGTGCGCATATTCTTCCTCAAATTTTCACTTCAGTGTGCATTTTGCAAACTTTCCAACCTCTATTCTCTTCAAACACCCTGGACTGAACAAGGCTTGCAAATAAAAATTTATGAATGAATCCTTTGTCCTATGTGCAATAGCCAAGCTCATTTAGCATAGCTTGAAGAAGACTTTACATGCTGAAATAGCTAGCAGGTGCCTTCTGCAGTTTGAAGCAAGGTACTCAATGATATAATTCTAATAATCAAGTTAACAACAATCCCTTAAATTTTACGTTAAGGTGAAAGAAAATTTTAAGATAAAGAGCAGCATGATTGCAGTATCATTTCAAAAAAAGATGTTCTGGTTCCATATTTCAAATTCAAACTCACCTCTCATAACCAGCATTGTTCATATTTTCTACAAAAGAAATCAAAACATCATGTCACTTTATTATTTAAATATTAAACTGACAGGCATTGAATATCTCAGCACAATACAGAAGGTGAAGTGCTAACCTGTTGCTGCTTTGTCATAACATTGTTTCAGCTCCACACCAGTCCGGTTTTGTGTGAGTTATGCTTTTGGTGGGAAAATTTCTGATCATTTGAACTGCCTCTTCCTCTCATTGTTGCTGAACTAAATTTCGCTACAAATGTTTGACAATGTTCACAACAAAAAAGGCTAGCTTCAGTTGTCTCTGGTTCAATTCCTACCCTGACCTGGGGGTCAAGAACACTTTCTTGCACAAATGCCTGTGTGGATAGGCAAATTCTTTTGCCAAATGCCCAGAGGCCAGGAACTGAAAAAGTTCACATTGCAGCAAAGTTTACAGACAAACTCCAAGTATTGCCAAAATGCCCCAGGGGCCAGGCAAAAACTGGTTGTCATTGCCCAGGGGCAGGGCCAGGAAAATTTTATGTACAAATACTCATGGTTGGATATATGGTCAGGTCAAGAATTGAACAAGACACTGCACATTACAGCTAATTCTTTGGTTACTCAGTGAGCAGTAGCACACTATCAAATCAATTTCTGGCTTTGACTAGAAACGAATCATACATATATAATTTAGGAACCTTGGACCTCCTTGTGCAAATTTTCTGATAACAAATTCCAGATACAAGATGGCAAACTTTGGAAACAATTTTGTAAATAGAAACAAATATTCTCAAGCAAGTTCTGGACTTGAAAAGACTCTTACAACTGGTAATAACACTGCAAACATTAGATTAGACTTAAACCTATAAATAATTTTAGTTTTGATTTATAAATTATAATTCATAAAAAGTCTCTTTTATCCTTTAGAATATCCCTCTAATTTAAGGCATAAGCCTGGGTTTAATAAGCAAATAGAAATAAAATATCAAACAGTATCTCAGGCCCTTTTCAAAGCAAAATTCCTTGTCTGTCCCAGTTTTGAATTCCTGAAGTGCCAAAGGATAAATGATATTTTCCAATTTGAACGTACAGATCAGCGGGCAACTGTCAACTTGATTTCGATTTCTTTCCAGAACGTTCTCACAACATATTCAGTTCCTAGCCATAATAAAGAAAAACCTTATCTTCGAAGAGCAAACAAAACTTTATCATCCAGCACGCTCTCAAGCCTTTTCCCTTCACTCTTCAGTTTCATTACCTGACGCGACTCAAACCCCCTCTGTCTGAGGAATGGGCCTAAGTTGAAAAATTCCCACGGTTCTTCTTCATTAACCAGAACATCAGTCTGATAAAAATCAAGCGACAAGTATCCAGTAATATTCAGTTTAAATCGCAACGAATTTGATTCTTGGTTCTTTGTTTAATGACTCAAAATGGAGTAAATGTTGAAATATTTGTGGAGTAAACAAGGCGCCTCTTCTCCGCTTTCATTTGAATTTGATTGAGCCGCGCCAACTATGTATAACAGATACGCATGCGCATGTGCCGCATATAATCGTTGGAGTTCAGAAAGGGCAAATTCTTGTGGTTTTGGGGGGTCAGAGTCAAAATAGAGTCGTTACCGACCGCACAAACAACGGGACCACGAAGCAGTGGTGGTGCCACATTCTCGTCCCCAAGTTCCTTTGTCCAGTTGGGATGGAGTCTCATAGAGAAGGCCCATGAGGTTGTCGGGGCCAGAAAAAACTGATGTTGTAAGGGGACCAGTCATTTCTAATGCCGAGATGGGGGCAGAAGGTATTCAGAGGGGGGCACCGAAATTTCTAGGCAATGAAAAGTGGGCCACTGCAAGCCCTAAGCTTAAAAAGAGGGCCACGAAAACTTAGCAAGGCTTGCGTTTCTCCACAAAGTATAGTATCATTAATGAATACTTTTCATAAATCTCTACATGCCACTTTTCAGAAAAAAGGTGATTTGCTGCTGGCCTTAAATTGACTTTACAAGGCCTGTTCATAGGCTATGGTTGGGCATATGCTAAACTTCATACACAGGGGATCAAGAAAAACTGCATGAAAAAATCAGGGACCTTGAAAATCTCAGTGAGGAAGTGAAGGGATTCTCAAAAATTTTTATCATTGAAGCCGAGTATGTCCAGGCTGCATCAACGAGATTTTTTGCGACTTTTCTTGAAAACGAAAGGATTTTAGCTAAAGGAGTACGAACGAGATTTGTACGGCGTGACTTATTTCTCTCCGTTACTGTAAAACATCAATCGAACCAACAATCAAGAGTAAGGTGCATGGAAACCGGCCAAAACATAAGGCCGCAAAAAGTCTGTCAAAACTGGTTCAAGCAGCACGAAGAAAACCTTCAAATACTTTAATTCGGGCAGCTTATTGTCTAGCACGTGAGAGATAAGGGCTCCAACCAAACATCATGATCACCCAAGGGAGGAAAGTGCTGCCACTCTCACTCCAAGGAGGCATCGTAGCTATTTGCAGTTACGCAATCAGTAAAATTCAGAATCTGGAGGATCCAAAAGTTCGGAATCGACTTCTCAAATCAATTCAGAAACTGGCTCATATCAACTGTACAAGAGTAGCTAACCTGTTCATCAAAACAATGGTTTACTGTACTCAATAGGTCCAGACTAGCCCACACTGTTTTCGGAGGGCCTACTGCCATCATACAAATTATCAGGAAGACACAACCTAAGAATGTCAGCTGGACATAGTTTCTTTATCATTTTGAAAAAAACAAAGCAGAATACAAACCTTCTTCGACCTATCAAGAAGCTTTTCAAAGCTGCTCCAAGTTATAATCAATCCAAGCAGAGTTCTGGTTGAAAATGCAGCAAGATTGCTACTCGTGACATCAACTCTTGGACACCATGTCACGTATACACGCGATAGGAGAACAGAAAACAAACACGGACTAAAGCGTTCTTTTATCCATTATCAACAAGATTATCTAACGTGATCAGAAGCCTACCCTGATGAGCTTTCAGCTTTATGACAACATAACCAGTTATTGTGTGTAATTTCTGAAAGGCTTGTCTTTGATAAACACAGGGAAATCAGATAAGATGAATACATACTATTTGATACCAGTTCCACGAAATTCGATAAGGGAAGGGAAATCAAGAATTTAATCAATTTTAAGAAGGATAAAACTGGAAAGAATAGGAAAAAATAAAGAAGAGTCCCAAAGGTCACAAATGAAAGCCATATGAGCGTTGCTTTCGTCAAATTTCTGAGCTGAAAATGCACAAAACCTTCACAAGGACTTACGTCATGACTTCGCTCAAAGAGGGTCAGCAAAGCATGCAGGCAAGCAAAGAAGCAAGCAAAAAAATGAAGCAAACATGTGATCAATCAAGTAAGCCCAAAAAAGGGCAGCCCTAAGGAATTTTTATTTGCTTATTTTAAAAACAATCTTAACATCAGGCGAGATGCTTGAGAGAATAATTTGGTCTTTTCATCAAAGATCATCATCATCTTTGCTTTCATCTACTTGCCAAAAACAGCCACGTAATCAAAAGTCTGGAGATCTTTTTAAACAGAAGTATTTCTTTTTGAGACCATTGGAATTCAAAAGGATTTCTGAACCGAATTCAAAATGGCTGCCGCAGAATCCATCAAAGCATTGGATTATCGAGTCTTTGAAAAAACTTTTGAAGTCAAAATACAGGAGTGCAGTGCAGATACACGAAGAAGAACTATGAGAGAACTGCTGACTGAACTTGTTGAAAAAGAAAGAGTGAACACTACATTACCAAGAGCTAAAGATTTAGCAAGGGTAGCAAACAGGATGAGTGAATGTTATTCTTATGTAGGTATAGTCTAGGCCTAATTTGTTGCTTCTTTATTCAAAAGTCTGATGATCTTTTCAAAGAGAAGTATCTCTTTTTGAGAGAACTGGCATTCAAAAGGACTTCTTACCCAAATTCTTACCTTGGTATTTTTGACTTTTGAGAATATTTGGAGAAACAACTGGATATCGAGCTCCATTTTGTAGTTCTTCTTCATTGATGGGCACTGCAAAATAGTAGGAAAAGTTTAAACCATCTATTCGATAAAAACTACGCTCTAGAATTACTTGTGATTCAAAAAAGTATTATTAACGAAATGCAATTAATACCGCGAGTTGTGCCGGGTTGTGCGTTGCTAGAGATAGACGTCCCGTAAGTCTTTTGCCTGAAGTCCATCTGGCCGATCCTTTTCCCATATATCCCTTATCCACCATTCCAGCTTTCTGAAATGGAACAAAGGTGCCTTGACGGAATGCTGGAATAGCGGATCCAAGAGCGGCCGCAAAGGGAACGAGGAATTTGGGCAGTCTGTGCTAGGGGCCGTAAAAACAGGGGAAATGTGGGTGAGGGGGTATGCTAAATTCGTGGAGTCTTGACAGCTTATCATAGTTTTGGTATTCAAGTTTCAGAAGAGCTTTACATTAAACGGCAACTCGATAGAACTACTGTACGCTACTGAACACAACTCAAATAAATCTGAGTTATAAATTACTGGGTCTCTTAGAATAAAGACATACAAAAGTGGTAGTGCCAGTAATGAGGACATTGCTTTCATCAATTTCTAATCAATTTCAAAATGTTCCTTGCTAGTAAATTGAACATAGATATCTCGTTTGTTGGTGCTCGTGCTTTGAGATTTAAGACAGCAATCTTGACAGTTGACATTTTAGCGGTGACAGCGAATTTCCATTTTCAACACCATTTTTTAGTAGTCAAGGCACCAATATTTCCAAACAAGATATCCATGTTCAAGCTAACGATCGAGGAGCATGTTGAAATGTGATATGGTAAAGTGCGAGTTGCGAGTTGCAAGGACCGAGATACAGGGGGGTCCAGGGGGGCCATGGCCCCCTCAAAATATTTCAGCAGTTGCTGCAGTAGATCTTTATTCCTTGTCATTTTAGTATTTCAGAATATCAGGTAGTACTCCATGTTCTTTGTCGGGTATACCTCGTTCAATCTCTACCTTTCATTAGTCTAGGAAGCTCTTTGGGGGTATTTACAAGCTAACGAACTTAACTCTCACCATAACTCTACAGTGGCCTTTGATAAACTAGGCTATTTTACATTTTTGGAAGGTGTGTACATTCCAAACGTAGATTTACATGTAAAGTCAATCCGCAATGAGAAAAACAATAGTGTTCTGTTAAGCCAATTTGAAGAGCGTGGTCTCAAATTTTTGCCAGGGGAGTACTCCTAGTCCCCCTCCAAGGTTCTGATTCGCTTAGCTCGTCATCCGGTTTTCTCATGGCCCCCTCAAGTAAAAAATTGTATCTCGGTCCTTGGCGAGTTGCAAATGCGAGTTGTGAGTTGCTTACATTATGCGAGTTACGAGTTACGAGTTGCATTTATTGTGCGAGTTACGAGTTGCGAGTTGCACTTATTATGCGAGTTGCGAGTTGCGAGTTGAACGAAAGGTGCGAGTTGGAAACTCGAAAGTGCGAGTTGAAACCAAAAGTGCGAGTTGCCTGTTTTCTTTTGAAGAAAGGCCTTTTTCGTCAAATAAAAAAGGTATTCTAAAGTCGCATTTCAATTTGCAACTTTTCTTGGGTTTTCGTCAATGAAAAGCATTTTTATGCCATCGTAACTTTCCTTATCAGAAGCCATTTATAAAATACTAAGGCCTATTCTTCAAACGTTAACACGCTAGCGAACCTATGCGCCTACCGTGGTGGATGCGAATGTGGGAGGTGGGGCATTATGCTGCAGAGGTGAAGCATTATGCTGCAAAGGTGGGGCATCATGCTTCAAGTGGCGGGGGCATTATGCTTCAAGTGGTGGATGCGAATGCGAGAGGTGGGGCATTATGCTTCCATCATTGAAGTTCAATGGCTTCCATTCGCATCCACCATTTGAAGCATAATGCCCCACCTCTGAAGCATAATGCCCCACCTCCCGCATTCGCATCCACCACTTGACGCATAATGCCCCCGCCACTTGAAGCATAATGCCCCACCTCTCGCATTCGCATCCACCACTTGAAGCATAATGCCCCCACCACTTGAAGAATAATGCCCCACCTCTGCAGCATAATGCCCCACCTCCTGCATTCGCATCCACCAGGGTAGGCGCATAGGTTCGCTAGCGTGGTTAAGAAACTTCTACAATTTGCAGCCTTTACTCCCCCTGTCGTTCAAAGACATTACCGTAATACTGTAAACTGGGAACTTGCTTAAAGGTGTCTTGAAAGAAAATCAAAGGGGAATTCGTTATCGTTCAAGACGACTTGGCAAGTCCATGTTAATCGTTGAGCTCAAAACTTGCAGTGAATTATGTATGACCCTTTCGCTCCCCAAATTTTGAGGTATTGTTGCCATCCTGTCCGAAGTAGTTTCAGCCTGACTTGTTACATTTACTTCAGTCAAAGAATTACGCTCTGGCATTGGTTATGTGTTGCAGATTGTTTTCAACATAAAGCATGTAACTAGCTCATATAATATCAAAGAAAACAATTTGCTTATATGATTTCATCCCTTTGGGAATTATGCTAAATTCTGAAATTCGATACGATGAACATTAAAGGGAATAGACATAGGTATATGTCATAATCGCTATAAATAGGCCTGAGAAACGCCCACAAATCCATTGTTTCTTTAGCTACACAATGAAACCGGATGCGTCTAAGCTGTCGAGTATAAAAGATTATATTTTTGACCTGGCCCGGGCCAGCTTTTAACCATGTCGATTCCCTTTAAGAAACTTTTCTGTAAATCCCTGATTTTATAAAGGCTGTCCAAAAAATCGCAGTTTTTTAGGTGCAAAAGATGAAAATTTGAAGTTTTTTTAAGGAACTCGCAACTCGCGTTTAAATGTACCAACTCGCACTTTTCACTACTAACTCGCAACTCGCAACTCGCAACTCGCAAAACAGGAGCAACTCGCAACTCGTAACTCGCAACTCGTAACTCGCACTTTACCAATCCACGTTGAACCTGATTAGCCATTGACTACAGCTGAATTCTAATCGCAGCACCAAACCAAATTGGTATACTTTTTCTGGCATACAAAATACAATGTGAGCCAGAAAATAGTTCCCACTTTTGAAAATCCATAGCACCAATGGTACTTCACAGATTTGGATGATTCAAATTCGATTTAGAGGCCGAAAGATCAAAGTATTTTTGTGATTTTTCTCGTCTTCTTAAGAACACTGGAAGAATAGGCAAATTCAACTTTATAAGAATTTCATGGTTACAAAATGCAACAAAATGACTGAACAAGGCTTAAACATTTTATCAAATCGGAAAGACTCTCCTGACTCACAACGATAGGCAATGGGCCTTCACCTCTCTCAAGAGTTATAAGACATTTTCAAACAAATACTAAGGATTTTCAATCCCATGGTAATGAATAGGAATGTACAGAGGATGACTTTCACCCACGAGAAATTGCATTTTCTTTATTGTTCTGTGAGAGGAGCCCTTTATCATTTGATCAATGTTTAGACTATTTTTCAGTCATTTTGCAACCATGAAATTGTTTAAAAGTTAAATTTACCTTACATTTTTTGGTGCTCGCAAGGCAGCCAGAAAAATAAAAAAAATACTTTGATCTTTTGGCTTTTACCAGAATTTGAATCATTCAAATCTGTAGAGCATTGTTGATACTATGAATTTTCAAAAGTGGAAACTCCTTCCAGCTCACCCGATACAAGAATCAAGGAAAGATACATCGTATCATTCCAAGCACTGAAGTTTCATAACTTTTAGCATCTTGTAACTATGGTTTTAGTGACCTGCGAGCTAGATCTCTTACAATGAGTTCCTTATAAAAACTATGTGTGTGCCAAATATAGATACAAAATCCATCCTTATAACAAAGGAGGATTGTTACATTCAATACAAAGAAAGCTTTACAGTAAAACGACCACCACAACACCACCGAACTGAGTCCATTGAACAGAGGACACAAACGATCATGAACGATTGCTTCATCCTTCATATTGAAAATGCATATTCTAATATGTGAAAAGAGCCACACGCAGTAGATGAGTGTGAAGATTACAAAAAGTAGTTACAAATAAATGGAGGAGGAGCTTGTAGATCTTAGTGTACTTGTGTGATATTTGGAAGGTTTCAAGTGATTGTTTTCAGGGTTGATAGAACAGTCAAAAACTGTGCTCGACCGAGAAAAGGGATTTCTGGTAGAAAAGGGAAACTTCTAGCGCATGAAATATCAAGATTTCCTAAACCAGTATTGTCTCAATTGATTGTGAACTTTCTTTGTTGATAAATCTGGGAAAAGTTACGTTTATTTGAGGTTCGAGCCTCAAACGTGGCTTTAGAGCACAAGCCCCTCAACTTTTGTTCCTTATTGAATTGAATTATATTGAACTGACGTCGTTGTTGTTGACTCACAATAGTGATATGTCAGCAGGCATCTACCAAGACCTGTGACCTCGAATCTCTTGCCTCCCTGTGTTGTTTGATTTATAATGTCACCGCGATCAATGGGGACTCACAACCAAAGTATGAAATTTCGGGCACATTTTTGGTCCTCACAGAGCATCCGCACGCACAAATCAAATTGCTAGAATTTAGTTTTTAACCAATCAGGAGGCGCTATTCTAGAAGTTGTTATCGTTGCACACATAAATCGCTTCAAATAACGCTGGTGTGCGAAAACTCCCGCAACCTAAGGCTATTTTACACCAGTGAGCAAGACATTGTACAGTAACATTATACGGCTTTAATGACTGTTGTATTGTACTGACATTAACAAATCAAAGAAAAGCGCAGGGAAACAAAGGATTCAAGGTCATAGGTCTACATCTTCTTGCAAGAACTGATATGTCGCTAAAACTACTCAAGCGAGTTAACAATTTCAAATCAGCAGATGATAGACAGGTTTTGTTTAGAGTGAATGTTTCAGGCCCGTCGGAACGAAATTGATATTGGGGGGGGGGCTGAAACAAGGTGTGAGCGAAGCGAGCAAAAATGGGGGTCCGGGGGCTTGCCCCCGGGAAAATTTCTCATGACCACGCCCTTTAGATCGTTGGAAAATGCCCCATTTTTGGAAAATGTGCCATTGACGGAGGCAAAGGATCACGACTAATGAGGGTCTTTTCATGAAATTTTTGAAATTTTTGACTTGTATATGATAAAAGATATTGCATTTTGGATAGATTCTGGTAGCTTCCTCGAATATATACGAGTTTGAATCTTCATTCTTAGGACCTTGGCTTTCACAGCCTTTTTCACTTACAAAATCATCAAACTTCTGCAAATTATTGGGGGGGCTGAAGCCCCCCAGCCCCCCCGCTTCCGACGGGCCTGTGTTTCATCCAGGCTTTTTTTACCTCCCAAAATCCTTACAATTCCTTCTTGCGTTCCCTCCCAAATTTGAGATAATAAATCATTGTTTTAAGCCAATAAGTAGTTATTAAGCAGTATGGGAGAATCCAATCTAAATTTGACGCGATTTGGCTTGAGCTGTCACATAAACCTCTGGATAAACTAAAATATCCTATTCTTTCAGATCGAATGCATATATTGACGCCGCAGGTCAGTAGGCCTATTTACATAGCTTTGCTGGTCGCTTAACGTGATTAGCTCCCTACTATATTTTGCATTTTAAGTTCAAAATCCCGTTTGGAATTTCTATGATAATCGTCGTGGAAACACAGATAAATGCCAGCCACCAGCCACAGCTTTAGTAGACTCGCTCGAAATCTATTCCGTGGCCTATCAGTGGACTTATGCCTCCGCAGGTATCATAAAGTTCTTTGAGCCTTGATAGACCAGGGAATATTCACTTTTGGACCAAACCTACAAGGGTCCACAGCTTGGGCTGGCAACAGGGACACATTTTGTACTACAATGCCATTAGTTGCTTTTGACTGACACCAAAATGGAAAGCAAGAAAATCTTCTCAAGCAGTGTGTTGTACACATGAAAGCTGACCTGCAGAGGAGGTTATGAGTTTAGGACGAAAGAAGACCGTTTAATTTTAAGATCCTCCTCGGAAATGTTGTGTATTTGATTCAGGGGCTGAGTAAAAATTGTTTCACTTAAACCCTAAAGATGTGAGAATTGTAATGCCTTCTGCTAAGCTTCTGAATAGAATAAACAAAATTTTGCAGGGCAAATCTTTAGATCTGCCCTTGTTCTTTTGTTATAAACTCGTTACTTCTCTTTAAATCACCTTTCGTGTGCACTAGACGACAGTTTGCCCTGCTGGTTTTCGAGGCGACTTTTGCGGCTTTGTTTGTTTGGATTATTGTTTGAGAGAATTTCTTTTGTCTGCAGATGCCAGTTGCTTTGAGTTGCGGTCTTAATCAAAAGATAACCGATGCTGTTGAGTTAAAAAGTGTGTCTTTGTTGGGCCGATACATCTACATGCAAAAAGGGACGAGACTCAGCACGTTCGAAGGCTCCAATAAGTCTTGAGTACAGAAGTCCACTTACCCATGTATGCAACTGATCTTGACCCAACGCTTTTCTTTCTCATTGGTGGTCTTTTGTTCTCCTTTGGAGCTTTCAACACATCTGGTATTTCTGAAACGGGAAAATGTGCGACTTGTTAGTGAAATGGAAGCAGTATCGTTATAGTTCGAACTTAGAGTTATGAAAAGAAGCCCCTGGGTTTTGCTTTGGTTTAGAACAGCAACAACAACCATCCACACGACACTTAGCCTGCGTGCAGACTGGACTTGTTCGTGCTCAGAGTTAAGGGGGGGGAGGGTGGAATTGGTCGAATCGGCACGATGGCTTCCAGTCTTTGCGCAGGCTAAAATAAATAGGAAACTTTATTCACAAAAGTTATGAGTGAGAACGCTCGAGAAAGCCTGACGTCATACCTCTACTTTGAGCTACGTATGAAATTTATCAGAATTTTTGTCTTTCAGCTTGTTTTAAATTGACGTCAATTCAGGCTTAAACCTTTTACGTAGAGTTTATGTGATCCTTACACGTGTCTGTGCGTAGCTTCTTGTAGTTATTATTGTATTAGTTATTTTCAATTCTATATGATGGCCACTGGGCAGTGATGCTCTTTTGATCCCCGTGGTATTTTGATTTTTATTAAGAGTCTGCACGCAGGCTACGTGGTATCGTCCTCGTGCTGCTGTGAAGCAGTTCAAAGGGAGTGCCTGACCCTGCAGTAGCTAATTCGGCTTTGTAAAATTTTCAATGGAATAAAACAGAGTTCCTTCGGACTCCACTGTCCCGTAACAAAAAGGAGATAGGATAGGATCTATGGATAGGATGCGGTGGGCTTGGGACGAGATGTTCACCGTGAGCTAAACCAACTGAAATCCGAGCTAATCTGCTTTCAGAAATCCTGAGCCAGATTCAACCTAAATCCTACCAAAAACTAGATCCGACACATTTGCAGGTTTCCTTGATGATAATTTGTATGGTTTTAATCAATCGTTGCCGCGGATAACATGTGCTAACCATACCATAAGTTTGATGAACCATAAGACGCTTTGCGAACAGTTTGAAATACATCCAAAGAGTGTGTCATCCAAGGTTTCAGTAGCGGAGCCAAGGGGAAATGTGGTCTGGGCCCCCAATATTCCCAAAAGACATCATATAGATTCACACAAAAGCAATGAAACACGTTTCTCAAGAGGGGTAAGGCAGATCAGTAGGCTTGTCTTGTAATCAAATGAACTGGACTAACATTAAATGATTCCAGAAAAAATTTTACCGTAAAGATAGCTAAACTGGCGTTGGCTATGAAACGAAACAGTTTCCTTTGGTGACGCCCAAGACCCATTTGTTTGTGGCTCGACTTCTGCACTCTGTAACCAAACATGAAGTCATTGACAAAGTTTTAGCTGATTTCTGATGCAAAAGGCCAGAGGCCAAAAGTGCTGAAATCAAGCAAATTATTAGGTAGCTAATTAAGTTCAAGAGTAGCAACAGTTTAAAGTTACATGTATTAATATTTCAAACTGTGCGGTTGAAAATGCACTGTTTTTGAGAGATTGTAAGGATTTATCTATTTTAGAATCAAACTTCTAGAACTTGCTTCTTCCAATGCGTCGACTTAGTAGAATCACATTTCCGTGTGTCAACAACGCAGTAAAATTAGTTGGCTATTTCTTGGAATTCGAGCTATTTTCTAACAGCATTGTTGTTCATGTTGTTTAATTGACAAATGAATCGTATGTGCTACAGTTTAAAACTGAAGCCAGTCGGAAACGTAAAAAGAAAAGCAAAGTAAAACTGCCAACCAACTTACGTATAGCAGGAGATGTGTTACTCCTGGATAAAGTCGGTTTCGCCCTTGTGCCATTTGGCGTTGATAAGTCCAAAGCTTTGCCACGAAGTACCTCTGTCATCATGCTCAAATTTGTGCCAATACAACCTGAAAGAACCTGCTGCAGACTCTGAGAGATCGCTGCTTCAAGAGCGTTTACAGGCGGTCTTTGTCGTCCAATCTGTGATTCTGTCTGCCTTTTGACTGAAAGCTGTGGTATAATCCACCAAATTTAAGTCTACTCCTTGTTGTCGGGATAAATTCACTGAGCTGTAAAACTGGATTTCAGATCGTTATTAAACCTATTGAAAAGAGGAGAAACAACTTATGTTTAAAACATGGAATGAGGAATACTGGACTTATGTTTAAAACATGGAATGAGGAATACTGGCTGGACCGGACAGGACTGGACCGGAATGAATAAAGGAGTGTTATTAACAATATCGAGCGCTAAACCCTCTCCAAATTGCTACTACTAAACATTGGCATTCGGTGGTTTTGAAAAGTTTCTTAAAATCATCAGATATTAAGTGCTTAGAGTTCTTACGAGTGCGTGCCGTAACAACCTTCACGCTCACTTCCTGTGGTCTCGTGAACATTTTACAACGAGCTTCTTCGAACTCATCCCAATTTTTAGAAATTACTCTCAAGTACCTCTCGAGCAATATGATTGACAAATAAGAAAGAATATGCGAAAGGTTTCCCAGACTTAACTAAATAAATTCTTAAAAAGATTATTCCCGGTGCTAGAGTTTCTGAGTTTTTCAGCGAACTTTGAGTCGAATTTCTTACACAGCAAAGAGTTTTATTTATTAAAAAGTACGCGGACCTCCCGAGTAATCCAATGCAAGAAAGTAAGAGAAAGTAACGTGAAAATGTCCTATCATACTTCCTTGGCAACAGGAAAACGGTTTTTGAATAACTTTTTTGTCCCAGTACTGCAGTTTCTTACTTTCTTGGTGGTCTTAGAGCTCTTTCTAAGGAGTTTGAGGTGTAAAGTACGGGTAATCCTATCGTTTAGACGAAACTTCTTAGTTTTAATTCGTTTCAGTCCAACTCCAGCACTCCATTCCATTCGATTCCAGTGACCTATGTCATTCTAGGATTCCATTCCAGCATTCCGTAGTTCCGTGTTTTAAAGATAGCCTATCGAAGGAGTCTTTCATGAATCGAATGAAGGACACAAGTTCAAGGAAGAATCGTGCCGTTCTCCATTCTCAAGCGTTAGCAATCCGCTTACGATTCCAAAGATGTTTTGAATGTCGAGTAAAAGATATGCTTTTGACTTTAGAACTGCCTGAGCAATGCAAGGCTTTCTTTCAAATACTGACGTGCCTTGTTCACGTGTTGCCTTTGACTTTTACGTTGTAGCTGTGACCCCCATCAAAGATAAGTAAGTTAAAACAGGGGCATGCAATCGAGGAAGGAAATAGACAGTTCTATCTTAGACTTGTTACATAGTCCCAGTTATCACAACACAACAACAACAACAACAAACAATAACAGCAACAACACTTTTTACGTTACTTAATTAAACGGGATTGTTTGTGCAAGCAAGTTTTGCGTCGATCGGTCTATCAATGGTGACAGCTGCGACTATGTAATCAGTCTACGTTCTGCCGTTGAATACAGTAAAAACCCGCACATAAGAACCTTCATTTGTTAAGAACCTACAGCCTGAAATTGTATATTTTGTACCCAATAAACAAGAACCATTTCAGCCTGATATTTTAACTAGGTTCTTAATAAGGGGTATAAAATTTCATACCTTCATTTAGTGGGAAATATATTCAACCTGTTTGTCAATCAACTTCTTTCATGGATGGACTCCAGAAACATATACAGAACTTAGATAGGCAGGGCCTGCAGGGGTAAACTGGGTAAGTTTGGGGTGAAATGGGATTTCCTGTGGTTGCAAAAGAATTCTTCACCAAGGTTTTGGGAAAAGAACTGGGTGTCTAATGCATGTGGATGGGTCAGGAGATGAGAAATTCATACCCAACGACTAAAGGACTATTTTTAAAGTAGAGCGTTGCATTGCTAGCTATATTGCCATCATGTTTCAATGCTAAATCTTCAACTATCCTTTGTTTTATGGTATTGTTTTGGACCCTTTGTTAAGAACCTACACCCTGATTGGGGGATGTACCTCATAGCATAAGAACCTAAACAGGCTGAGTTCAAAATCTTAGGTTCTTATGTGCGGGTTTTTACTGTACTGCAAAGGTTCTTTGATGCAAGTTTCTAGGCTTTTACTGTTAGAAGACGCTGTTCACATTGCACCTCGGGATTGCATTGTGATTTCGAATTCGCTCGCATTCGTCGGAGCTGGTGTTTGGCGCATGAACAAGGCCACATGTGATCACAGAGAAAGAGTTGATTTCCCAAATGGTCATTGGAGATCATGTTAAAGTGTATTATAGTCATTTGGTCCATTTGACCTGAAGCAGGCATAAACAACATTCGCAGTATTTGGTATATTTACGTAGCAAATGCGTAGCACCACAGTGATTCTTACCAGGGCCATGTACCAAAGTTACAAATCCTCTGCGCTCTGGCTCAAGGGACAAATTAACTATCAACTTCCTTAGGCCTTGTCAACAAACATAATTCAAACGCCATGCTGATAAACAATGTAGCATAATGATAGGTAACAAGTGATAAGACATACCTGTCATCACACTGATAAAGTCCACCGGTCACAGCTTGTTGTCTAAAATGAACTCGTTTCTTTCTCCCTTCTTGGCAAAGTTTGAGTGGATTTACCGATGTAGCTTCAAATACGTCCGGCAACCATAATTCCAGGAGGCTCTTTCCCCGCTCCCTTCCTGACAATGCTTGAGTGTGATTTAATTAAACTAAACAGGCATACTATGCCTCAAATTTAAATTCGTCTGGCAGAGATTTAATTCCAAGAGTTTCCTTTTCTTCCTGTCTTTTTGGCAAAGGTCGAGCGTGATTTAAAGGCGTTCTACAGCTTCAATTTGTCCTGCAACAATTTAATTCCAAGCTTGTTTGAACTGTTTACTTTGTTAAGATGTGCAACACAGTGAGAATCCGCAAATCTATCCTCAATATTTCAACGCTTGTTGAAGGATTTGAGGAAACAATGCTGAACAGTTGCAGAGAGACACTGTAGAAATAACATCGCATTTCATTCAATGTATCACATTTCAACAAGAAAAATGTTGTTTCTCTTTCTCTGCGTTGCTCTAATTTCTGTAAGCTAATTTGTCAACACACTGCGCTTTGTGCTGGAAGCTTGTTCTTGCTTCATTAGGAAAATTGCGTGCTTCCCACATGAGCCATAATACGACTCAACACTCACTACAAACCATGGCATTTACTTCCAAATATTGCTAGCTATTGTGTAAAACTTGTTCATGTTCGAACAAACAATACGAAACAAAGTGTCATACTGTATAATGTCTTAACCATAACAATAGGGAATTCGCCCACCTTCAAATTACGCATCAATTCAATGCTTGTTTTCGTTAATTAGGCCCCTGGTGCCTTGGAAAAATTATTTTCTGGCAACCGTAGGGTCTGTTTACACAGAAACTTTCAATAAAGGTGGTTCACAGGGAAAAAGTTGAACTTATATGCAAACATTGAAAAAAATTTGCTGGCATATTTTGATACATTGATCCAACTAGACCTCGATCTAGACTATGGCGGTATAGGCAATGTTCCTTTGATGGTGGAATCAGGGGAAGACATTGGAACCTACCGGAGGAAGGTATGCAATCTACCAGGGGAGGACAAACAGTCTACAAAAAAGAAATGCTATCTCATTGAGGAAGAAACTGAAATCTATGGGAGAAAGACTACCAGCTTCCTCCTCTAGTAAATTTGATTTCTTCCTATGGTAGATTCAATCAATCTCTTGATAAAACCATAAAACATCTTTGATTTCTCTAACATATTTCGTGCCATGCCAAATCATTCCATCAGTCCAATAAGTAACAAAATACTAAAACTTCCTTCCCAAGAGTATAGTCACATGACTTGATGAGAAATGGGCAAAACACACCTCAGCCGATTAGGTCTACCCGGTGAGTCAATGAAAACGCCCGTCGTTTGAAAAAAATCCTGTTCCCTGAATATCAAAGTAATGATATTGAAAACGGTCTTATTTTATCCCCGACAAGTCAAATTAGGTAAGCCTGGTTTCCATATGATCGTAACAGTCGGCGACTTACTGCGACACATTGGCGACGTGTCTCCGATCAGTCGGTGACATATGGAAACGATCACTGCTACGATCATATGGAAACAAGGCTTTGAACTCATCTCAACTCTTTTGATGCGTCCCCGTACTCTCCCCGTCTGATCGGCGACGTCAGCGACGTCGTTCAGAAAATGTTTCCATTTAACGCAACCGTCCCGATATGTCCCCGAGCCTGTCTCGGCGACGCTTCGCCGACTGTTACGATCATATGGAAACCAGGCTTTAGCAATTTACTCGACTTTATTCGGTCATTCCTTCCCTTCGAAATAGGAGATTTTCTGCAGAAAGACCCGCGCGAAAACCTGTAAAAATGAGTGAAAACAACAAGCAAAATTTCTCTTTGTTCTCCTTCCTAGCAATAATGACTCTCGGATGCGTTAAAGTTTTTCGCGTGTTGAAAGTCAGCGCTGTGCGGTAAACACATTTGGGAAACTTGCTAGAAATTTTAGCATGTTTCTTAACGTTTCTCAAATGGGTTCATTTTAGAAAATCGTTTACAGAATCTGAACGGAGAGACCGATTTTAGTCAGGAAAAATTCTAAAAATTAGCAAGCCTGTTAGCTATTCAATCATATATTGTAAAATATCATTGCTTATATACTGCGAGGGCAGTGGCCTTTCAAACGCCGTGCGTTTTTTGACTCACCCGGTATACCCAACATGTAAGAACCTAGTCACGCTGCCTTGCAAAACTGTAGGTTCTTAAACGCGGGTTTTTTTTACTATAATCATTAATCTGAAGTAACGGATCCCCATCGTTAAAAACAGGATACACGGTAAAAACATCAAATTCTCAAACTTTTCACCCTTTGAGGGTCTAACAAATTTCAATCGATTTCCTCAACAGAAGCTACAACACTAAATTCTCAATTAAACATAATCTGGTTTCCTCTAATGTCAAATGTTCACAGATAACACAATATCAACGAGCACCTAGCAAGTACCGGGCGACCCAAAAAAGTATCTACAAAAAAATCACCAAACTCGACTATCACACCACAGTCGACTTTCGTTGATTTGTTTTGTCAATGATACAAATACACTTAAATATAATGAAATACCTGTCTTAAGCACTTTAATATGGGAAAAATGTTGAAAAATCCTATTTTTCAGCTATAATTTTTCAGCAGTCAGTAAATCTTGCCAAAGAGCGAAATCATAGGGATATTTTCTCGTCAAGGCCGAAAAGGCGTACCACCTGTGTTTTCAATATTCAAAATAGAATCTTATCTTCACAAGATTTTGTTTTATCTGCATGAAGAAATCATTGAACATTCTACTTCATCGTGGTTTCCAAGAAGAATAACCACAGTTGTAATCCTTCCTACGCCCGCCCAACGTAAGCAAAATGGGAATAGTCATCCAATCATGCAAATCTATTTTCAAATTCGAATTTGCATCGTACGCTTCTCCCGTTTTGACTGTAACGTCCTTGCAGTCTTCTTTGATATTAAACGTTTCTTCTGTCATTCACGGACAATTTAGAAACTAAAAGGGAATCGACGTGGTTAAAAGTTGGCCCGGGCCAGGTCAAAATATAATCTATTGTACTCAACAACTTAGCCGCATCCGGTTTCATTGTTCAGCTAAAGAAACAATTAATTTGGTCTAATTAATTTGGGACTATGGTGATGTTATTTACCACAGTCCTGCCAAAGCATGTGAATTCAGTCAAAATATCATCTTACCAAATATGATGGAAAAGCTAGAGTCTGTTCAGTATTCTGCTGCTTCGGTTATAACAGGAACATGGAGAGGAACGTCTCGCGAGAAGCTGTACACGGAACTTGGCTGGGAGTCATTAAGTTCCCGAAGATGGAGTAGGTGCCTTACCTTGTTGTACAAGTTTGTAAACATTCTTAGCCCTGAGTATACAGTAGATCCAATTCCCCCACTTCATCAGTCGCAGTACTGTCTTCGTGACCAGGATGTCATTGGGCAAATGAGGGCAAGAACAGAAAAATTCAAATCTAGTTTCTATCCCAACTGTTTATCCGAGTGGAATAAGCTTGACCCTGAGTTGAGACTTGCACCCTCAGTTGCTGTTTTCAAGAAAAAGCTATTATCAATAGTCCGTCCCCCTGCAAAATCTATTTTCGGAATTCACGATCCAATAGGATTACCATATCTTACTCAACTTAGGGTTGGTCTCAGCAAGTTAAATTTTCACAAATTCAAGCATAATTTCAGGGACACCATAAACCCTATGTGCCCAACAAGTGACGGGATTGAGGATACGGAGCACTTTTTGCTGCTCTGCCCTTCTTTTGACCTTAAACGGAGAGATCTTCTCGCTGGAATTGTAGAGTTACTACGACCATTTGTACAAATTGCTAGTCTTTCAAATGACGCTCTGACGCAGCTTTTACTATATGGCGATCAAGACCTTTCTAATGATTTGAACAAAAATATTCTCGAATTGACTTTACGTTTCATCCACAAAACTGGTCGGTTTGATTAATATCCTTTGAAACCTCAGCAATGTGTCAAGTCCCAACCACCAAGTCCCTTTATGCATGGTGTATCATCAATCAGTTTTTTTTCTTCGTTTTAATTGCTTGTAATGTACAGTAGTTGTATGTAATTTACCGTTGCTTGTCTTTATGTTTTGGCCATGGGGTAGTCATTGTCTTTCGCTCCCCTTGGTATCGTTCTTGTGGTGTTGTAGAGTAATTAGATAAGTAGAGTAGTATGTAAAATTTGTTGTTAATTCTCATTGATGAATAAAAAAAAAACAATTAATTTGTAAGCGTTTCTTTAGCTATTCGTAGCGGCTACGAGATATACTGGCCACTGGGTGAGTCAAAAAAGTTCATCCGTTGGGCGGGCTATGGAATAAAAAGTATGAGGCCGATATTCAAAACTGAGATGTTAATCTACCAGTCAAAGGCTAACTTAGATGAGAACATTTTGTTCTTTTTCTTCTATAATCCATTAAAATAAACACAAATATTTACAGCTACTGTGCGTGTCATGGCGGGAATAGACACTGGGTCATCGGAGTTCCCACCATGACAGAAATCTTATCTTATCCTAAATTTTGTTCGGTAAAATCACTCACCATTTAGACTCAGAAATTAGGAAAATGGTGGTAGCGAGCATATTTGCGAACAAGGATGCCACATTCCTTTCTGGTCCATAATCTACTTGCTATTGAAATTAAAATTCTATTCCTGACATTGAAATTGTAAACTTCAATGCCGCATAAATCATGGACCAGAATGGAACGTGGAATTTTCGATTCCCATAAAACCCCCTAACAGACAGTTTTCTAATTTTTGCGCCTTAAAGGGGCAGCGTCACGTAATGTAAACAAACTTCTTTCGAAACGATGATTTTTCAGGATTTTTGATAGTCCATATCACAGAGATTTTCCACTACTTTTCTCAAAATATAGGTGTTATTTTGAAGATGGACTCTTGAATTTTCTTGAGAAATAAACCAAACACTCATGCGTTGTAGGATTGCAAAGATATGGATGGATTTTTGGAAGTAACTTTATTGTGGATTCACCCCATCCACCAAAATCTGAGCGGAACACAATGGCCACGTGAGGGCAATAATATAGATCATAGAGATAACAGGTTTGTTTACGGTTACGTGACCCTGCGCCTTTAAAGATGTGCGACTTTACAAAACAAAATTTTCTTATCTAATTCGTTCAACCTAGGGTGAGATCGGTCGGAAATGGCACAGAAAGCGTCAGATTTAAAGGTCCGCAACTATGGCAAATATTACCGCAAACAATACGAAACTCAGGATCCCTTGCTCAGTTTAAAGCAAATATAAAAAATTGCAAGGGAGAAAATTGTCCATGCAAGCTGTGTCGCACTTTTATTCCGAACTTGGGCTTTTTATGATGTTTTTAGAAATTTGTTTTATTGTATACTTTGATGAATTGTAAATAGTTTTAAATAATTTTGTATCTTTTATCCACACTTTGTAATATATTTTTAGCGTTGGAATTAATTAGCTAAATATTTTAGCTATGAGTTATTTTGTTGCCAACGGTAAATAAATTGATAATAATAATAATAATAATAATAATAATAATAATAATAATAATAATAATAATAATAATGATAATAATAATAATAATAATAATAATAATAATAATAATAATAATAATTATAATAATAATAATAATAATAATAATAATAGCCACTGACTGATAGATTAATATTTTAGTTTTGAATATCGGTAACATACTTTTTATTCCACAGCCTCCAAACGCGTAAACTTTTTGACGCACCCGGTAGACGTTTCTATTCCCTTTAAATATAAGAAATCGAGCTTCTTATCATCAGTGCTCTTTTGCAGTGTGATTCAAAACCAGACAGCCTTAAAAGGAGCTAAATTGGCCAATTTTCAGACCAGTTCCAAGATCAGCTATTCCTGAGAAAACAATTTGCTGCTTGCTTTTCTTGCAAAAGGAAAGAAATATGAAGATTAGCATTTAAATCCCAGGTGGGGAACTTCAATAGGCGGGTGAAGGGGGTGTGCCATTTGACATCTGAAATCGCACCCGAAAATTTATAAATTTACGCGAAAACGATACACCAAAATTTACAGGCCATTGAAAATGTATACCCTAAAATTGTGACAGCCATCCAAAATTTTAAACCAAGTGAGTGAAATTTAATCAAATACCCTAAAGAGCTATTTTTCTAAAATGACACCCCAAAATCTATGACTATCTATGCTAAAAATGATACCCCAACATTTATGACTACCTAGAGTAGTTTCGGGTATCATGGAACACTTAAGGGAAAAACTTAAATCGTCACCTCAGTTCAAGACAAATTTGGTCACACTTGGTATTAGCAATTAGGCCTAAGCATGCTCTAACGTTTCATCAATACAGTCTATTTTTCAAACGTTTGTTGTCGATAAGCGAGCCAAAAACTTGAGCCCCGGTCGAGTCGGGCATTGTGGAACACTGTCGGGTATTATGGAACAAGGTTTTTCTTTTGTTTGTATACGGGCCTCAATTTCAGACGTCGCAAGAAAATGGCGACCAGAAATCACGTTCATCGGATGTCCTTCGTTATCAGCGATACAGACAGTACACCAAAAAGTGGAGCACCCTAACTTTAACAAAAATATGGCGGCGGATGATTGAAGAGTTGCAGCTTGTGCAATTGGTGAGTTTTTATCCCACTTCCAGGCCGCTAGGCTTCATTTTCTGAAAAATTTTCCACAACACCCGATGTCCCATAATACCCGAAACCACTCTATACCAAAAATGATACCCCAAAATTTATTTTCTGCTCGAAAAAAGGCACCCCAAAAAATGGCACATCCCGTACCTGCATATATGGTAGTTACCCCCTGGATTTAAATCGAATTTTTGAAACTGATCAAAACAATTTATTGATAACGTATGGTTTCACGTATCAAGTTGCGATCTAGCTCGTAACGATTTTTAGGTCACCCGGTAGAAGATTTAATAATGTATGGAAAATTATCAGAATGATGTCCATATCACTTAGATTCTAATTAATCATATATCTATTGACTATGATCTATCTATATCTCTTCAAAGTATACCTACCAGGTGAGAAAAACAACTCTATCCACTGTTTGAAAAAATCATACTATAAATATTAGCTTTTTGTTGAAAATAGACCTTTTCGCAATTAGGCGAACGGGAATGAGGAGAGCGCGGCCCATTCTGACGGTCTTGGCAATAGTAGAAAATCAGAGGAATTCCCTCCTTGCGGCACGGTTGCATCTCGCTGCAAACATAGTTAATTTTTTCGATTTATTTGCGCTTTTAAAGAGTCACACGATACTTGTTTGGTCTGGTAAGTGCTTTCTTATAAAACTGGTTAGACTATTCCGATGCCCCAAGATGCTAGGACGAGGGTAAGGGTACTGAAGTCATCGCTGTTAGGGAAACATATCAGGGAAGCTTGCTCGTAATTTTAGCACGATTTCTAAGGTTTCTCGAAGGGATGCATTTTTAGAAAATCCCTTGTGAAATCTGAACGGTGAGACTGATTCGCTAACGAAAGATTTTTTCAAAAATTAATATGTTAGCTATTCAATCAGATATTGCTTAATATTATTGCTTATATACTTAAGGAGCAGTAGCCTTTCAAACGTCAGGCCTTTTTTGACTTGCTCAGTACAGTGGACAAGTACATAAGTTTTTCACACCCAACTTCACTACAAATGTGAAAATAACGTTGGAGCAAATCAATTAAATTCTACCAAAATCGTAATATCCTAATTAGTAAAGTCATTTACTATTCTTGCAGACTGTTTTCGTCCTTTTTCAATGATTGGCTTGCGGCAAAGGGGCTACAGGGAAATCATAATTCATACCTGGTTGTTTTGAAGATAGGTCAGCAAGGATACGTGCTGCCCCCATCTCGGTTAATTCATCTTTAGAAGATTGGGTGTGCATACTCGGGACTTTGTCTTGCAACTCACTGCCGCTTTGGAAGTAGGAATCCATCAATGTGGTGAAACCATTCTCCATTACGCTAAGCCTAAAAGACACAGCATAAGAGATAAAGAGCTGGGCATTTTTACAGAGACTCAAATGTGAAAATTGATTCCTATGCTCGTTTGGACTGCAAGCTTATTTTTCCAATTAAATCTGCCCTCGATGGAGTAATAACTGAAACTATTAAATGGAACTGAGCATCAAAAAAGTTCAAAGTTACATGATGGTGAAAAGCCCAGTTTTCGCTGCTTTTGCTAATTCGGAAATAGGACTTTAGGCCAAATTTAAAATCATGAAAAAAGTCTCAAAAATAAAATTGAAGCTTCGGTAAGATGCCAGAGTTGGCCTTTACAGATCGGTTGAATGGATTTTCTTGTACAATCTTTCAAAGATTGGATATATTACCATGATTCAGCTGGTACAAGAAAAAAGAAATATCATACCGTTCGACGGGAACCCTAGCATCATCACCATCGAACCGCTCAGCAGCAACTCTTGAATCATAATTCGGAAAATGACCATGGGGCTCACTTTGAAAACTGCTTCCCTTGTACCAAGTTTCAAACTCTGAAATAAAAATGAGATACTTGAAATTATCCTTATTACTTCAACTGGATTTGTCTTTCTGATGAATGATGAATAAATCTATAATGATTGTCGTCGCTTGCCTTATCCTTCGATCCTTATTTCTGCGTTTGGCGAAAAATTAATATATAGCGTGTCAGTCAAAACAAAGTTTACGCGTTTGGCGGTCTGTGGAATAAAAAGTACGCAGCTGATATTCAAAACTAAGACTGCGTTCACACGATGCCGGCACATTTTGAAAAACGATGAAAAATGTGACGGTAGCAAAATTTGAGCTAGCGTTCACACGATGCCGGAACAATTTGAAAACGGTCAGAAATTTGTCGGTAAAAAGCTCGTTGCAAGACTTTGATGCCAAAGAAGTGTACCTAAACCCTAAGAATTATTCAGTCTCGTTCCAAAAGCGTCTGAAAATGCTCTATTTTCATCATTTTAAAGTGTTTACACGATGCCGTTTCCAAAATGTGCCGATTAGAGCTCCGTTTTCAAAATCTGCCGTTTTCAAAATCTGCCGGCAAAAAATGTGCCGTTTTCGTGTGAACAGGAGGCCTATCCGTCGAATTTTTCACCGTTTTCAAAATGTGCCGGCATCGTGTGAACGCAGTCTAAAATGTTAATTTATCAGTCAAACAAAGGCTAACTTAGACCACGTTCACACGATGCCGGCACATTTTGAAAACGGTGAAAAATGTGACGGATAGGCCCGGGGGGGGTACTTGACTAGGGAAGTGACGGAGGTGTGTGGCAAAGCTCTCCACACCCTGTACCCTGTCGCATAAAAAATGGCCCAAAAGTATACCCTGTCGCATAAAAATTTTGCCAAAATCCATTGTTTCAAGAGAAATCTAAAAAAATTCCTTCCACATGATACCCTGTCGCATAATTTTCTTATCAATTGTAATACCCTGTCGCATAATTTTTATCAGAAAAGGACACCCTGTCGCATAATTTTTACCGTAAAAGGACACCCTGTTGAGCGGCACATCCCATCAAGTCAAGTATGGGAGTAACCCCCCCGGGCGGATAGGCCTCCCGTTTTCACACGAAAACGGCACACTTTTTGCCGGCAGATTTCGAAAACGGTAGATTTTGAAAACGGAACCCTCACCGGTATGAATTTGAAACAGCATCGTGTGAACACTGGACAATGTTGTAAACAGCACATTTTTTGATGACTTTTGATCGAGACTGGTCGATTCTTAGGGTGTAGGTACTTTTCCTTAGCATCAAAGTCCTGCAACGAGTTTTTACTGTCAAATTTCCTACCGTTTTCAAATTGTGCCGGTATCGTGTGAACGCTAGCTCAAATTTTGCTGCCGTCACTTTTGTCACCGTTTTCAAAATGTGCCGGCATCGTGTGCATGCGGTCTTAGATGTAATGATTTGTTTCGAAAAATCACTCACCTTTTCGACTAAAAAAATAAGGAAAATGCCGGTAGGGGTTTGTATGGGAACAATAACTCCATGGTCGAAATATATCAATGTACCAGTTTCATTAGTCCTTCTATTTTGTCGGAGTTTTTCGCAACGAAAGAAATCACGTATGACCTAAGAATAAAGAATCCACTCCAGGTGCCAAAAGTGAAGACATCCATATGGACAAAGTTCCCTATCGCTCAGATGTAGTATACTTTGGAATACTTTGTCCGACAGCATAAAATCCGCACAAAATACAAGACAATTTAAAACAATGATATACTTTCAAAACGAAATTTGAATGGGGATTACAAGTAATTTAAATCTGGTCAGGAAGGTTCACGTAGTCTTCCTAGGCTGGGATTTTAAATAAACTTTTAGTTAGGTCTAGCCTAAAACGTGGACCAAACGTTGAGCGTGACAAGCATTTCACAAACCACTTCACTTCTAGGCTACTTTTTCTAGTAACCTGGAAAATTGCCATGTTGGTTTAATTAAATCGGTATGGCATTAGATACTGCACAAAGCAAGGGATATGAAGATATGAATCATTTGGCAGATCGTCAAACCTTGCCCCAAGTCTGTTTCGTCAATCAAAAAAAATTGGGAAAGGGAAAATTAGGAAAGGGGAAGGAAAGGGGAAAGTTTCGTGGTTTACTGTTTCATGCAGACTTATTACAGATGACGAAATAGACTTGGGACAAGTCTACAGATCGTCAGACTATGACTAATTTTGGTGTCTGTGCCAGGTTGCTCGATCCTTCGGGCTGGCAGCTAATATGCGTCACGAAAGAGGTCCTAGGATACAACAAAAGCTCTATTTAGCCTAAGCCTGCTCTCTAATAAGCCTTCCCCCCCCCCCCCTCCAAACTCATATCAAATACTAGAAGTCTAGAAGTTACCAAAGACCTTTCATTTATTTAGCAAAATTTTTATACTATATTTCCATGTAAAATTCGATTTTCTTTGAGACTAGGAAAAGAAATTTCCATAAATCCAGTTTTACCTATTGTGGCGCGGTTGGCATGAAATAAACTTACATCTCGAAAGACAGAAATTTAACAAAAACCAAGACACACTTCCAGAAATAAACGCAGTACTCCTTTAAACACTTCCAAAAAACTTCTCCCAAGACCTTCTAAAACAAATCTAAATCAAACAGTGTCCTCTTCGGGGAGTAAGTTGTTAGTTCTGCTCTCTCAAAAATAGGGGACCTTCGCAGAGGTCCTCAAACTATACACGCATCCTTTACAAGGAACTGCTTATAAGAAACTCAACTCTCTGATCGCCAAAAATCTAAAAAACTCCAGTAGAAAATCCCCAGCATATTTTAAGTTTATTTTCACTTGTTTCCTGTATCATATAACTCGGAAGTTACTTCAGGAAAGTTGAGTAAAGTCTAGACATTGGAAAAGTTTCGAAACTTTGCTTTGCAATATTCACGAGGGCACAAGTAACGGACATAAAGACCTCTATTGTTGTTTTAAGAAACTCCTTAGAAACCTTGAGTGCTGAAAATCTCATAACTATAAGAAGATTTCAGTGCTGGCCAAAGTTCTTAGCTTCCGATTAAAAATATGTGTATGCTTTCAAGAATAGGAATAGGTAACATACCATCATGTCTGTGCTGAACAGGTGAGAAAGCATAAGTTGACCATCGTGGGAAAGCATAACTTGGTGTGGGGTAAACAGGAAGATTGCCATTCACAGCTGCAGCGTGAGAAACGCATCTAAGGAAAGAATAAATTTATTGGAAAATTTTTTTTTGGGGGGGTATCTATATAAAATTTGGGTCAAAATTTCTTAAGTCACTAGACAATTTCCGTAGTTCCTGTAATTTTGCAGATTTCTCTGGAAAAGCAACAACGAAGGTCGATATCCACTTCAGTAGTTTTGGTAGGCAACCAGAGCTTTGTCTTGTGTGCATGCTCTCTAATAACAGGGCTTGCGCACTGGGCGAGCGTGCTAGTCGCCCAGCGAAATACTGCAAGCGGACGGGGCCTTTACTCAACAAAACTTTTTTGATGAATTTGATACACGGGATATTGCATGTAGAGGAACAGTAACGTGTGCATGAGTTTCTGTGTTCAATTTATAGTTTATATCCTTTAACACTGTTCACTTGCTTTAATTTTTGAGATTTTTCTTGGAATTTAGGCCTATTATTTCCTTCTGAAATTGAGATTTAAACGCTAAGTCAAATTTCTCAACATGCCAAAAACAGCCAAACAGGGCCACCATAATAATTCTGAATATTTGACGTAACAGTTGATAATTTTTCTCATGCCCTAAACCCTTGATTTACCATTTCAAAAAAAGCTTATATATCCTAACACTTCCTTATATCAGATTGTTCGATAACCTCATCTTAATATCAAATCGGAGAAATGGTAAAAAAGCAAACTAAGCACTCTAACCTTTGCAAAAATTTAAGTTCATTTAGGCAAAAATCTGTTGCCCTGTTCCTTCAACTAAATTGATCAAAAGGCAAATCCTACTTCATGTAACTAACCATAATCTCAGAAAGAGTATTTTTGGTATCATCATTTTTTCAGAATTACTGCACATACAAAATTCCCTCTAGCTTCGAAGATGTAACATCATCAAATTGCTAAATCGTAAACCATAAGAGCTACAGACGTCTGCTCGCTACCATCTCGTAGATCTTCAAAAGCTGAGAATTTGTTGAACTGGTCATTTTGACTTTCCTATACACGTTTATTTTTTAACATACAGTTTATAAGAAACTCAACTCTCAGATCGCCAAAAAATCAAGAAACTGCAGTACTGGGAAAATATGCTCTCTTTGGACAATGGTAAAATACAAAAACTTCTCCTCGATCAATTCAGTTGAAAGAATGGGTAAGTAACAATGTACAAATTTCGTATGAAATTACCGCAAAGATTTTAGCTCTTGTTTAAAACTAACCTTGCACTGCTTGTATTGTACTCCTCAATAGTATTTTCTGGAACCAATTCTTGACCATGAAAACATGCATGACCATTATGTAAGGAATGAACACAGCGATAACTATGACTCATGGGTATTTTCTCATACTCATTGCTTTCGAATGAATGCTCCACTCTTGCTGGTATACAGGGTATGAACAACGAACTCTGTGAAGAAAAACAAACTTCTTAGCAACTCAGCAGAGTAAACGAGGATAATTTGGGACAGGGGAATTGGAGGCACTTGTTGTATTTTATCCATCGAGTGCACCAAAAAAAGTTTAGGCGCTCAGAAAATCGTAGAAATTATAACGGGTGCGCCAGAAAGAGATTCCCACGTTGGAGAATTCGTAGCACCGAGAGTACTTCAAGGATTTGAGTGATTCACGTTCTAGTTGAAAGCCAAAAGATCAAGGTATTATTTGTGATTATTACCTGACTGAAGTTTCAAAAACGAGGCAATACAGAATCCCGCCACTCCTATTGGTTAATCGCACTTTTCCCGCGGGTTTCCCGTAGCCTTGTATAATACAATACAAGGACGCGTTTTTGTCGCCACAGCAACTGCCTTAGGCCTATGCGATTTACAAGCAACTGAAACGACATGACAGTAACAAAATGTGTTTGACTAAATGACACGAGTCAAAATTAGAAGCTATCAGGTAATAAAACTCATACTAACCGGTTTTGTCGTTGTACAGGAAAATATAAAGCCCTCGGTCTTAATGCACAGACCCCGCAAGCTCGGTCTGTACTTTTAAGACCTCGGGCTTTATATTTTCCTGTACAACACAAAACCGGTTAGTATGCGCATATTCTTCTCACCTTCGTACAAGCACTGGAAATATACGTCAATTCAGTTTTACAAAAAGTTCACGGTTGCAAAATGACTGAAAAGGGGCCTAAAACATTTACCAGATTGTAAGGACTCTCCTCATAAAGAACAATACAAAATGGCTGTTTCACCTCTCTCAGTGGTTACAAAAAGTGGACGTACAATAAACTACCAACTCCTCCTGTAAAAGAACATAACCAAAATACAAGATAAACCTGTTAAACCTGCAAGAAAATCAAGTAATCACTTAGCAACAACGTTATTATACCATATTATAACACCAAATACACGTTGGTCAACTCTCAGAAATTTCTGGTTTAGACATTTCACATTATGATTCAAAATCCTTATGCACACTGCTTCTCTATGGATCTCCATTACTGAATGTAATTGCCAACAGGATAATCATGGAAGCTACGATATCTTTTATTAAAAAAACAAAACGATTTGACTGAATGCAGCTACCCCAATATTTAGTTTTCGTTCTGTAAGATCTTGCTATTCGTTTATTTGTTTTTGTCATTTGTTTTCTTCGTTTTTTTCCCTTTTGCTTCGTTTTTTTATGTTTGTTAGTTGTCCATTTGTTTTGCTAGAGTGACAAAGTAGTTAAATATATTGTAAGTGCCATTGATGGAGGGAACTCGATGACCTTGTGTCCTTTCCCTCTATGAATGGTACCATTTGAAGTAGTTGTTGCCTAGTGTTAATGTTTTATTTGCATAGAGAAAAAAATACGCGTTTCGTCGCACACTCTTCAATTTGGTTCATGCGAAGAACAGATAACTGACACGACCGGGCTGTTTTATAACGAACACAACAAAAGACATTTGAGAATCACATGAACATCACACATTAGCCACTGACTGAAAACCATTGACTCACTTTAAAGATAGATTACTGCTAACGCGGTTTCGTTTTAACCTGGGCAAGGGCAAGCATGTCACATTGAGAACGATGGTCCTACCTTTGTCTGAAAACGGGTAGTTCACAATAAAAATTTGCACCAACTTTGCCCCAAAAATTGATCGTTTTTAAGGGCAAATATCCCCAAAACAGGTAGTTTCGACTAGCTAATGTTTTCAAAAGCAAGCGGTAATTTTAGCCATGAAATTACAAGTGTCCCAAAATCGGTTGCGGGACAAACGTAGAACGCTTTGGTGAAAAATAGGAATTTCTGGTCCTTTTCCGCCAATATAGTGTTATGGTTGTGTTTTTGTTAAAGAATATTCTCATTGAAATTCATTGTAAGAGCCATACATAGTGGGGAATGGATAACCTTGTGTCTTTTCCCATTATGATTGGCTCAGATTATTGCATTGTAGTTGTTTATTGTATTAAATAGAAAATACAGTTTTCAGTACTTGCCCGTCCCTGTCTGGGATAGTGGAAGCTAGCTTGAGTATACCCTGGATCAGAGTATTTTTAGTACTGAAAAAAAAAAGAAAAAGAAATAAAAAGAAGGGAGGAAGGAAAATTTTTTATAAATTTACAAAATTTTTCCTTCCTCTCTTCTTTTTTTTCTTTTTTTCTTTCTTTTTAATTTCAGATTTTTTTCAAAAAAGTACTAAAAAATACTCTGATCCAGGGTAGACTGATTGCATATTCGTAGTTATCGCTATTGATAGACTGATGGACGCTCAAACTACGACTTATGGACTTTGATACTAAAATTTGGGATGAAGTTTTCCTCTATCGATGTCATAACTAGATATGGAAACCATAGCAACACTGTACGAACACCAGGCAATGGTGGATGGGCCTAAGTTGCCGGCTCGAACCTCCAATGTTAAAACAGCTCAGAATTCAAGTTTACAGTGATATTAGCCATGATCAAAAGCCACAAGTATCCATACGAATGTTTTCTCAATCCAAGAATCAACAAACCTTTCACTGTGAATCAGGAGTTCCTCAGTTTTAAGGCCAATTAGCTTCCATGAACTTCACCGCAGCATTAAGAATTTCCAACTGTCAAGGGTCACTTGCCTCGCTTCCGAGACTACACTGCAACCTCGTTCCAAAGGGCACACGTAAACGTGTGCCTCTCCGTCTCAAAAATTTATATCAAAGTCCATAAGGCCCAGATTGAGCAAAAAAGGAAATGTTGTTGTTGTTGTTGTTATTGTTGTTGTTGTCGTCGTTGCTATTTTGCGATATCTGGGACTATGTCGTGAGGCTAAAAAAATACTCTGATCCAGGGTAGCTTGAGTAATGTGAACTCACCGAATCTGAGGGCAAAGAAACATTGCCACTAACACCACTGGTTGCATTATACGACATAAGATCATTATCATCATGCTGCTCTTTCATTACATAGCTACTGCCACCACGCTTAGCTGGAATCAAGTCACCTCCTTTATGAATGCGTCTTCTTGCATTTGCGAACCAAGTCTTCACCTGAGGAACAATGGAGCATAAAAGCATCAAGAAATGGATCATGGGAGAGAAAAGCAGCAGTTTTCCACCTTCTACTCATGTCCATTTTCAAAAGATGAACAGTGAAAGCACTTGTTAATAAAATATTGCAAATCTTACAAAGGTTACCAATTTCTGACGTAATGTATAAAACAAGCACCCTTAGTTTAAAAGGCAGGGATAGCATTCAAGGTCGGAATAACTAATATCAAACTGATTTAAGCCTGGTTTCCATATGATCGATTTGTTGGCTTAAATTAGCTTTTTTAATTATAGCTATGTAAGTTGCCAACTTAAAACAAATTGATAATAATAATAATAATAATCGTAAAGCCTGGTTTCCATATGATCGTAACAGTCGGCGACGCTTCGGCGACGTGTCCCCGATCAGTCGGCGACATATGGAAACAATCACTGTTATGATCATATGGAAACCACGCTTTAAACTCATCTCAACTCTTTCGATGCGTCCCCGTACCGTCCCCGTCTGATCGGCGACGTCGTTTAGAAAATGTTTCCATTTAACGCAACCGTCCCCGATGTGTCCCCGAGCCTGTCTCGGCGATGCGTCGCCGACTGTTACGATCATATGGAAACCAGGCTTAACAGTCGGCGACGCGTCGCCGAGACAGCCTCGGGGACGCATCGGGGACGGTTGCGTTAAATGGGAACATTTTCTGAACATCGTCACCGACGTCGCCGATCAGACGAGGACGGTACGGGGACTCATCGAAATATTGAGATGAGTTTAAAGCGTGGTTTCCATATGATCATAACATTGATCGTTTCCATATGTCGCCGACTGATCAGGGACACATCGCCAAAGCGTCGCAGACTGTTACGATCATATGGAAACCAGACGAAACTTTCAAACCTACCTGGTTTGGTGTTAGACCAGATAACTTTGCTAATGCATTCTTCTCATCTCCAGAAGGATAAGGATCAGTAAAATGCTCAATCAGCCACTGTTTCAGGATCCTTGTCGCCCCTTTTGGTAATGACGCCATTTTCCTCATCCCAGTAGGACAGATAGTTTTAGGCGGTGGATGTCTTTTCCTAACTCGGAATCTTGCCAGTGGTGTAAGTGACTTTTGTAGCCGGTTTTCTTCTTCGATGTAATTCGATTCATCCCAAGCTTTGATTAGATCTTCACTCTCTTCAAAACTGTTGTTCTGGAAAAAGAATTGATACATCGGGTGAGTAAAAAAAAGTTCAGAAGTTTGACCGGCTGTGGAACAAAAAGTACGCGGCTGACATCAAAAAATGAAATGAACAGCTACATGTCAAAGGCTAACTTAGACTGCGTTCACACGATGCCGGCACATTTTAGAAACGGTGAAAAATGTGACGGTAGCAAAATTTGAGCTAGCGTTCACACGATACCGGCAAAATTTGAAAATGGTGGGAAATTTGCCGGTAAAACTCGTTGCAAGACTTTGATGCCAAAGAAATGTACCTACACCGTAAGAATGGACCAGTCTCGTTCCAAAAGTGTCTAAAAATGTTCTGTTTTCTTCATTTTCAGGTGTTTACACGATGCCGTTTCCAAAATGTGTCGGTTAGAGTTCCGTTTTCAAAATCTACCGTTTTCAAAATCTGCCGGCAAAAAATGTGCCGTTTTCGTGTGAACTTAAACCTCCAACCCCTATCCGTCGAATTTTTCACCGTTTTCAAAATGTGCCGGTATCGTGTGAACGCAGTCTTAGATGAGAGGACCCAAAAATTAGAAAAATGCCCGTAAGGGTTTGTGCGGGAAGGAGAACAGAGGATTGCGCTAAAGATGGCGGCAAGGAATTTTTTACCGAGACGCATTGCGTTCGAATTACAAATCTTTACAGATTCGATTAAAGGCGCAGTGCATCTCGGTAAAAAATTCCTTGCCGCCATATTTAGCGCAATCGTCTATTCCACGTTCCATTCTAGTCCATGACTTACTAGCTATTGAAATTGAAATTCTACTTCTGAAACTGACAATTGATTGAATTGAAATTTCAATGCCAAGTAAATCATGGGCCAGAATGAAAAGTGGAGTTCTAGTTCCCGTACAAAGCTCTTACAGGCATTTTTCTCATTTTTGGACTTGCAAGATGAATGGTTTTAGCAAAAAATAATTATATAAATTGATCTTTGACAGACAGATTAATCTTTTCACATTGAATATCCGTCACATACTTTTTATTCCATAGCACGCGAAACGCGTAAACTTTTTTGATTCACTCGGTATGATACTCGATTCTTCGCAAAAGATATTTTTAGATGGGGGATTATTCGTGAAGGGGTGACAGGGACTTATTCGAAGGTGGGACCTATTTAGCAACGGCCAAAACTATTACCAGGACTAATTTTCTTCACTTACTTGAGGCTAGTCGGTATGCTTTAAAACCGCAGATAATTTGAGATGTATTCTTTGCGAGGCATCTACGCCTGAGTCATTGAAAGAGTACGAAGAAAGTCAGTCAAAAAGAGAATTATTCAAATTCAATGGTGGCACCACGGGGGAGGGGGGTGGGGGGGAATGCCCTTCCAGATTCGAAAAGTCGGCGAAAATTGTCAAAGAAAAATGAAATAAAATTAGTCAAGTATATCTTTGGGCTGCAATAATATGGCAGAATCTCCACCCCCCCCCCTCCAACCCCTACGTCTTTTGGATCTTTTTAGAGCTGGCTTCGCCACTGCTAAAATTCACTGAAATAGCAAACAGTTTGTAACAAACAGCGTTCCCTTTGGGGCTCCTTCGGAGGTGCGGGCTTACACGTATTATTTCTTATAAGAACTGCTTATAAGATATTCAACTCTCAGATTGGCAAGAAATTAAGAAACTCCAGTACCGGGAAAATGTAACTTAAGAAACTATATATTTTGATGCAGGAAATCCTTCACGTTATTTATATTATTTTCAGTTGTTTCCTGTTTCATATTACGCGGAAGGTACATTGAGTAAAGTTTAAACATTGGAAATGCTTCAAAAAACCTTAGTTTTGTTCTGAAATGTTCACCAGGGCACAAGAAGTGAACATGAAGATTGTTGTGGAACCTTTAAGAAACTCGTAAGAAACTCTGAGTACTCAAAATCTGATAAATTTAAGAAACTTTGAGCACTGGCCCTAATTCTTAGGCCCCGTTCACATGAGAACGAAACGAAACGGAACAGAACGGAACGATATGGAACTGTTCCAGAAAACAAAGGAATTTTTGCAGGTGTTCACACGAGAACGACTAGAATCGTTCCGTTCCGTTCCGAAAAGTGGACGGCTCTGAAAAGTGAGCCGTAAAATGGAACGGAAGGGAACGGAGCGATTTAGCCCTCGTGTGAACACTTTTTTGGAGCGTTCCGTCCCACTTTGCGGACTTTTTTCATGCAATTTATACATGAGGTAATTCTAAAACTCCAAACAATAGGATTTTTTACTTATAAAAATGGAAAAACTTAATGGCGAGCATAGAAAATTTTTATCTCTAGGGAGGAAGATATTAACACTGCAAATCGATCCATTGCCGTGTGAACACCCCTTAAAAGTTCCGTTCCGTTCCGTTCCGTTCCGTTCTGGTCCGTTCCGTTCCGTTCCGTTCCGTTCCGTTCCGTTCTCGTGTGAACGGGGCCTTAGTTTCTTATAAAAAATGCGCGTATTTTGCAAAACAAACTTTTGGTTGGGGGCTTATTCGCGGGCTGCTTATTCGAAGGTGGTGACTTATTCAAGGACTTAAGGTAAGTAACAAATCTAATCCCCACGCGTGGCAGAATGAAAACTCCTGCATTTGTTTATGACACTCGAGTCTAGGTCACGTCAGTCTGCCATGCGTTGGATTAAAATGTTTACTTGATATCTTGAAATATCAGAAATGAAAACAAAACCAGGAAGACTCGTAGCATTCCACATAAATCCTATTTTCAATTCATAATTTCCTACAGCCCGTGCATTAACTGAGATGATTTATCAGTTTGGAAGTAAGCTTTAAGAGTTTGCATTAGCTGACTAGAGTGCTCACAGAATACAGCTGACACTTTCGATAAAACCTATAGAAGCAGTGCTTTATACATAATCTTTATTCCAGAAAGAACGACCTGGAGTCGAAAAACCTCTTTAAGGGTCACTGAAACTTTAAGCCTTTAAAACCTTTCCAGACAACTGTGCCTGCTCATAATTGTCACTAACTCGTGTCCTCTAAAAGTTCACGAACTGTGCACTCATGAACATTTCAAAGCAATGTTTTTGAAGTTTTAGACTGCGTTCACACGATGCCGGCACATTTTGAAAACGGTAGATTTTGAAAACGGAACCGTAACCGGCATAAATTTGAAACAGCATCGTTTAAACACTCAACAAAGATGAAAACAGAACATTTTTCGACACTTTTGGATCGAGACAAGTCTATTCTTAGGGTGTAGGTACTATTCTTTGGCATCAAATCCTGCAACGAGTTTTTATCGTCAAATTTCCTACCGTTTTCAAATTGTGCCGGCATCGTGTGAACGCTAGCTCAAATTTTGCTACCGTCACTTTTTTCATCGTTTTCAAAATCTGCCGGCATCGTGTGAACGCAGTCTTAGACATTACTCAAGTACCTTCAAAGTACTATGATACAGGAAACAAAGTAAAAATATGTAAAAATATGTAATAAGTAAAAATATTTCCTTTAGTTATATTTTCACAGTACTGCAGTCTCCTATTTTTTGGCGATCTGAGAGTTGAGTGTCTTAGCAGTTCCGTGGGTCGGATGGTAGCTCGTTGCCTTAGTGCTACCAAACTACACGGGTGTTTTGAATCAAATGTTTATCTATTTTGCTTTGATCCTGGTTTTCTTCTTTGTTTCGTCTTCAACTCGTGTCTGCAACTGAAGGTGCTTTAGGTCCAACCGCTCTGAGTAATTCGAATATAACTCCCTAGTTTTTCTATGTTAGTGCGCCTTCGAAGAAGAAAAGGTTTAAAACAGCAAACCACAGATCAAGTCATACTAGGAGTATTCTTTTCAGGCTTTACGGCTTGAAACCTTTTTCTTCTGCGAAGGCGCAATAACATACAAGAATACAAAGGAGTAAAATTCGAATGACAGAGAGCGTTTTGGCCTAGAACCATGCTTAGTTGCAGAAACGGGTTGAAGACAAAATAAAGAAGATAACAAGGCTCAAAACAGGGTAAATAAATACTTTAATCAAAACATCCCTGTCCTAACACCCATGGTATCATTCATAAATCTCATTTTAATTCAGAGTTTCCTACAACCCGTGCATAAACTAAGACTGTTTATCAATTTATAATTATCCTTACCAAGGGTGTTAGGACACCTATGTTTTTGATCGATTATATATTTACCTTGTTTTGATCCTTGTGTCTTGTTTTCTCGTCTTGTTTTCTGCTCTGTTTCGTTTTCAAACTGATGTGTGCAACTGAATGTAGGTTTAGGCCCACACGCTCTCAAATTGTCGAATATTACTCCCTTGTGTTTCTGTGTCTTAGCGCTCCTTCGCACTAGAAAGGTTTCAAACCGCAAAGCCTGAAAGGGAAATCTCTTCAAAAGATTTTCCTGTGGCTTTACGGTTTGAAACCTTTCTAGTACGAAGGAGCACCAAGAAAGACACACAAAGGAGTAACATTCGAAAAATTTGAGAGCGTTTGGCCCTAAACCCACATTCAGTTGCACACATCAGTTTGAAGACGAACCAGAGCAGAAAACAAGACGAGAAAACAAGACACAAGGAACAAAAGAAGTTAAATAAATAATTAATCAAAACATTGGTGTCCTAACACCCTTGAGCATACATCAGCTGACTAGAGCGCTCTCAGAAAACAGCTGACATTATTGATAAACCTATAAAGCAGTATGGCGATTACGATTCCAGGAACAATGATCAAAGGGTCACTAAAACTTGAAGCCTTTAAACCTTTCTCAGACAACTGTGCCTGGTCAAAAGTGTCATCTTTGCCTTTTTAAGCGTTCTTTGATATGTTAGATAGCTTCTTTTGCATTGGTGCTTCTGTGCTACCAAAATAAAGGGATCTAGCACAGAGATCACGATAAACCATGGGCAATAATGTCAGGTTAGTGTGACGTATATCATGATCAAAGTATGGGTGTTAGGAAACGAAATAATTGCTATTTAATAAAATGAATACACAAATCCTACCTGTGTCTTTATCGTGGTTTCTTCTTTACTTCCCTGGCTTTCCTCTGCATCCCTTCCTCAGCTCAACTTGTTGATTCAAGTTTGCAATGGCCTAATTCAATCTCTCTGTGAAGGGCCAGGCTGTCCTCGTTTGCGTTTTCCCGCCGTTGAATCCAATGAAAGGCTCTTCTATATCATTGATCATTGGTTGAATCCCAAAACCGCAAACGAGGACAGCCTCACTTTTCCAGAGAAACTAATTTCGGCCATTGCTAACTTAAGTCAACGAGTTGAGCTGAGGAAGGGATGCAGAGGAAAGCAATGAAAGGCAGGAAGATACCACGATAAAGACACAGGTATGATTTGCGTATACATTTTATTACGTAACAACTATTTTGTTTTCCCTCTTCCACAGAATTGCAACATTAGCTTGATAATTCTTCTTTCTCCTTGTCACGCGCAATATCGATTGACAGCCTCTATCATTCAAAACAAATCAGGCCGTATTTCGCGCACGAGCTCCCACGCAGCAGTACTTCGCATTTCAAACCTTAACTCTTAAAATACGGTCTGCATAATGCGACATCGGAAACCAGAGTCCCCCACCTTGTAATGCAAAGAAAGAACTCCACAGTCAAGGTGAAGAAATTTTATTAAATGTGATAACCCTTGTTAATATCAGAGCAAACCAAATTGGACTTCGAAAGTAATTTAATTCTCATAACCATTGTCAAAATCTGCATGAATTGAAAAAAATTCATTGAACACATTATCGGTGAGAAACTGAATCATTTTCAAACTTTGCTCAATAGAATTCCTCAAAGCATCCATATGCTTGGAAGTTAAGTTGTCAAAAATCTTTTCAAATCCCATTTGGTTTGCTTTGAAATAAACGAGAAACAAAGAAATGACAGCCCATGCTACTTTTACCAAAATGCAATCTTGAGACCTCATCTGGTTTCAGTTTTCGCACAAGAACTTCAAGATTTTGTAGCTCCGTGAACATTTAGCAGATTTGTAAGATCTTGATGTCTAAATTAATTTAAGATCTCAGGAAGGGGGTTATCCAATCAGGAGGTCCCCGAGTTACATCGTTATCTTTTCATATTTAATCAAACGTCGAAAATTTTTGGGGAATCCCTGTATTTTATTCTAATTGTCAACTTGGTCATGCAACATTTGCAAATTGATATTGGATGAAGTTTGATCGCGGTCAAAAAACAAACTTTGTTTTCAAATGATGATGGAATGCAGGGATGCGTTTGACTAAGCCATCTAACAATTCACCCAGATTTCAATTGTGGGCATGCGCAGAACGATCTAAAAAATCAATATTTTATCATCCGACCGCCATTTTCAATCTACTTCCACAGCTTGCTTTCTAAATCAGCAATTCGTTTTTTAGGTGAATAATGCTCATGGATTTTAGCATGAGCGTTAGGACACCCAGTGTGTGGCTCGCTATTAACATAAATTTTAACTACTACACACTGGGTGTCCTAACGCTCATGATTTTAGTAGCAATGATGGATGAATGTTGAATGCGCTCGCGGCTCGACCATGCTCTCATCAACAACAACCAACTTCAAAAAATTTTTTGAAGCAAACGTGGGATGGAACGTTGGATGCGTTTGAACAAGGCTTTCAAAAACCTTCTGTATCGAAACACTTCCTTAAATCGAATTGCTCGATGACATCATTTTACACAGTTTCTGCTCTGTGGCAGACAGTGAGCTGATGAATGAAAATTCTCCGCATGAAATCTGTCTGTGACTCGGGGGGGGGGGTACCTCAACCTATTATGTGATGGGGACGTGCCATTTTGCCCGAAAAATTGGTACCCATAATTCCGTAAATTCTGGTGGATTTTAGGGCCATAATTCCACAAATCGAATAAATATCTGGGCCATAATTCCGTAAATTATGAAAAATCCCCGGAAAAGGACACCCATAATCCCGTAAAATGTCAAAAAATTGTGAAATGATACCCATAATTCCGTAACGGTTTGAAAAAAGTACCCCTAAAAAATGGCACGTCCCCGTACCACGAACAGTACTAAGGTACCCCCCCCGAGGTCTGTGAATCAAGATCTGTCCCCGTCCCGCTTGTTGTGGTCTTCAAAATACGGAGTGAGCCAGAGAAAAGTTCCCATTTTCGAAAATTCATAGCACCAAGGGTACCTCACGGATTTGAATCATTCAAATTCTAGTTAAAAGCCGAAAGATCAAAGTATTGGTGTAATTTTTCTCGCTGTTTTACCAGCAGTAGAAGTATCGGTAAATTCAACCTGATAAAAATGTCATGGCTGCAAAATGGCTGAAAAAGGGCGCCTAAAACACTGGTCAAATTTTAAGGAGTTTTTTCATACAGTGTAATACGTAATAAGCGTTTCACCTCTCTCAATAGTTGTAATGAAAGATTTTCAATCTCATGGCAATAAATGTGCAAAGGATATCTCTCACAAATGAGAAATTTGGATTTCTTCATTATTCTGTGCGAGGAGTACTTTACCTTTTGATCAATGTTTTAGGCCCTTTTTCGGTCGTTTTGCAATGCCACCTAAAATGTTTGTGAAATTGAATTTACCTATATTTCTATAGCTCGTGAGACAGCGAGAAAAAAACACAAAAAGACTTTGATCTTTTAACTTTTGACTAAAATTTGAATAAGTCAAATCTGCGATTTACTCTTGATGCTATGAATTTTCAAACATGAGAACTTGTCTCTGGTTCACCCGGTATTCGATGAAGCAAAGTTAAGCCGAATGATTAAATCATAAATTGATTGATTTAATTGATTCAAAGAACTGATTCAAATTAAGCTCTCTGCCTGCACGATACGTCTCTTTTCTGTCAAGAATTCTCATGTGAAATTCAAGACCATTACCTTCAGAATTTCTTGTACAACCTCACTTTTCCTCTGATGCAATGCAAGGGCGATTCTTGCTCGCAAAATATCTTTATGCTTTTTATACTCGCCGACACTTGGAAGCCTTTGCAAAAACACTTCAAGGGCATTGAAGCTGCTTCTGTTAGTCAAAATTGTGCAAATTTCCGCAGCTATTGCCAGCAAGGTCGAATCATTCGCTGGCAAAGTAGAGGAATAAGTTGACCACGTGTGCAGGAGATCTTCCACATTGTCCTTAGCAACCTGACACAAATAGTCCTTCTCGATCGGGTCCGTTTCATGATGATCGGTGCAATTGCCTTGTCGGGTTGATAGTGACATCTTTGAAGCTCAATTTAAACGTCCATGTAAATGAAATTCACCATGCTGATGCTCCTTTCATGATGCAAATGTACAAAAGGAATCGATAACACGTTGTTCCTTCCAGCAGATAATCAATCCCAGGAGACTTCAAAATCGGGAACACTTGAGAATGTTTGCTTTTACTCTCTGCAAAAAGAATTCTTTTATCCAACACAAAACCAAGTTTAATCTACTTCCTTGAATTCAAATCCAAATAAAATCGTTCGTGCAGATCTCAGAAGTCCTGTACTTGCCTCTCTAACTTCTCCTCCCGCAAATCAAGATCCCTTGGGAGTTTTGTAACGGATTATTTCAATCGTTGTAGATTCCATGACACACTTGGGAATTCATGATCACAGGTGACGAGGTGTTTCATGTCAATTTCTGGAAAGTATTTGTAAATAGAAAAGAAATTTGCTAAATCTTTACTTCGACTCAAAACAAAGAAAACCCCTCTTTCCGGTTCAGATGTCCCGAGCAATAATAATTTCTTAAATTGATGGATGGCCAGAAACTTTATTCACAAGGATTAACAGAAGTTTTCAGAATCATTATAGTTGTCTAAAATCGGACGTCACGGAAAAGCTCGCGAATAAAAGCAATTAAAATGTCTTGAATCAGTTATTTTGCGTTGTCGCAAATGTCACGTGACATCTATTGGGACAGACTCTAAATTTGAGTACTAAATAAGGTCCTTTACCAATGAGGGGCATCCTGTACCTCCGTAAGAAACATACAGTAACCTACACGTATTTTTTACACGAAACTAAGGTCCGGCGCTAGAAGGCAGTTTCTTAAATTTTTGAGCCATTTTGCTGCCAAAATTTTCATACGTGTTCCTTATATCTTTAATGCCAGGGCTCTCAATTACTTTGTAAGATCTCAAAACAAGTAACTAACATCATTCGCACTCAAAAAAAAAAATGAAAAAGTTGCCATCACTGTACCGTGTCAAAACATAATTGACTGACCTGGAAAAATCAAAACTGCAAATCACAAACGTTTCTTAGCTTTTGAATCAGGTAGGGCTATTTCTTGACGTTTGAAATATTGACCCTACAGTTTCTAACAAAATGTGTCTTTTCAAAAATGAGTGTACATGGACGGACCGTCATGTTTGTTATAAGAAACCGCTTGAAAGAAACTCTTGTAGCCCCCTCTAGAAACTGAAATCACACCAGAAGCGATCAGAAGTCATTTCGAGGCTACGAAAGTTTTTCGAATTTTTGTTATGAGTTACAAAGTGTTTTCAACAAATCTTGCATTACCAACCCAAATAATAAAAAAAAGAATATTTTTGTATATTGAGTTGACACTTTCTTGGTTTTCAAATCTTAGTCCTTTATTCTAGCTCATTTAGTTTCGTTAAAAGGGCTCCCAAATTACTTACTAAGCTCTCAAAACAAGTAAGTAACATAATTCGCACTCAAACAAAAATGCCCAATGAGTTGCTATTACTGTACAGTGTCAAATGACATTGGAGTGACCTGGGAAATTTAAATCTGCAAATCACAAAAATTTCTTAGCTTTTAGATTCAGGTAGGGTTGTTTTTTAACTTTCAAAAACTCAAGCCTACCGTTTCTTATAAGCTGTCTCTTAAGAAACAAAATACGTGTGGTTGAACTGAAAGAAGAGTTCAACTAAAGTATGACCTTCTATGGATCCTTGGTTCCTGCTGGGTAGGCCAAAACATGATTCCAGACAGTCTGAGATTTCAGCATACCACGAAAAGACCCTGAACCTATGATCTCTCATCTTTTAACTCGGGTCATTCAATGTAAAATTGAGTTAACCGTTTCTTATAAGCAGCTTACTTTCTTATGTGAAAGTGGACTTGCAGAAGTCGTCTTGTAAGTTGGGCAAGTCCAATGTGAAAGCCCCCCAGTACCTGAAGGGGATCTCCGTATGACCTCTGATCTCATTTCAATTTCCTTCCCTGATTGGTTAAAAGTGAGAAGCAGGCAATTCCTGTGACGATCAAATTTCAATTTTAACGTTATTCGTTTATGAAATCAACAATTTGGAGTTCTCCACATGGAAACCGACAAACTTGTGCCAATCACCGAGTTTTCAGAGCTCTGCCGAAAGCTGTGTGCTGAAATGTTGTACGGAAGAAAAGGGAGGAAAATGCTGAAGAAACGATTTGCAATTATTGCGTTCTAAAGGATAAGAGAGAACTTATTATTAACAGCCATACAGCCATATACAGCATCGACAAAAATTCCGACAGCATCTATCATGGATTCAGAAAGACCACTGGATGAGAAAAGTAAAACTGGCTAAAATGAGGGGAACAGAAATTTAACCACCTTGTTTGATTCCAAAAAAGTCGACGCCAAATATAATACAAAGTACAGAAACATTTGTGCAACTTCTCTAAACAGTCAGACCACGAACTGTCAATGCGATGAACACAAAATGTATCTACTTCGGGAAGTACCTTTCTTTTATTCTCGTCGTTGCAGATTAAACAAGAAGTTACTTGGCGGAAATCATGTTGTTGGACAGAAAATATCTGGCAATCTGGTACGGGATCACTTGAACGAAAAATGATTGATGGAGCAGAAGAACTATAAAGAGGCTAAAACATATTCTGTAGATGCAACTGGCTAAAACAGATTGAAAAACCTTACCGCTTCTCCTTCAACTTGCTGCAAAAGACGATTTTTGGGACGACTTTACGACATTATACACTGGGTGATATGGCCATCATAAAATGAATTTGAAACACGTAAATGATATATGTACTTCATATTGAGGCGCACAGGGCAAGGGTTGTGTGGCAGTAATAGCGCATAAAGATATTGGTTTTCCAAATGAGACATTCAGGGTCGTCGACAGCCTGGTTGGGTCCTGGAGTGATTCAAAGGATCTGGCGGCGAAGCCCCAAGGAAATTTTCAGTGATCGCACCCTTCAGACGCTCGGAGAATGAAGGAAACGCCTTTTTAAGAAAGACTAAACTGTCACCCGGTACGGTACTACGGTAACCCAAAAACAACAACTTCACGAGCTAGATCATAACTAGCTCCTTGAAATCAAAAGCTATTGCCAAATGTTTTTTATCACAGTTTAATTGAAAGGCTTAGCTATCTTTTGAGATGTTGCATGATCATTTTAAGCAATGATTACCATCCAAAAAAACCAGATTCAATGAAAATTTCGAATCCAGGATTCTCACTTTGAGTGAAATAATCGCCATCATTTTCCATTCAAAATTTTGTGAAATCTGATTAGAAGTCATCCAGGGAAATTTTTTGTTGGCTCTGTTCTTCGAATTCAAATTTCATGCTCCGAAGCAAATTTGAAATTCAGCTTTTTCACACTGCCCAAAAAATGGACTGGAAAGCGAAGGAATTGTCCGAGAAATGAATACATTTTCATATTTTTGAAACTGTTTTTCTCGGACAGTACACATATCTCAAACTGACCAAGCAACATCAGCAGAGCCTTTCAGCTACATGCTGATACCATGGTTGTCTTCAGAACATTTGCTTAAGAAAATATGTGCGATCTAGCTCGTGAAGTTTTTCTCAGGTCATCCAGTAGAAACAAGCTATGTCTCAGGCTTGTTACTTTCTGGCACCAATTGCTGATTGTGAAAACATGTATGTCCATTATGTAAGGTATGAATATAGTACCGGGTGAGTCAAAACAAAGTTTAGGCGTTTGGAGGGCTGTGGAATAAAAAGGATGTGACCGATATTCAAAACTAAGATGTTAATCTATCACTCAAAGGCTAACTTAGATGACAAAAATTTGTTTGGTAAAATCAAACATCTTTAAGACCTAACAACAATCAAAATGCTTGTAAGGGGCTTGTATGGGAATTAAGGATTCCACATTCCATTCTGGTCCATGATTTATATGCCATTGAAGTTTACATTGCCAGTTTGAGATGCTGAATTCCAATTTCAATAGAAGGTAAATCATGGACCTATGCCCTATACCAGCATTTTCCTAATTTCTGGGTCTGTAAGATGACGGATACTACCATTCAAAATTTTCTCATCTAAGTTGACCTTTGACTGATAGATGAACATTTCAGTTTTGAATATTGGTCACATACTTTTTATTCCACAGCCCTCCAAATGCCAAACTTTTTTTTGAACTCACCCAGTATATGCTCGGTTCTTTCTGGGATAAAGGGTATAAAAATGAGCTTTGAAACATGGAATAGCCTTGTGCAAGGAAAATTGCACAGTTGATGTCAAGAAACAAACTAACCTTGTGATGCCATTGTACTCCATGAAAACATGTACCTCCACTGTGTAAGGAATGAAGACAGTGATCAATTATGAATTGCAGCTTACTCTCAAACTGAAACAACCATGTCTTCCACAGGATAAACCTGCACTGCTGTACTGTACTCAGAAGTATTTTCTGAAACCAATTCTTGGCCATGAAAACATGTACCTCCACTATGTAAGGAATGAACAAAGTGCTAACTATGAATTGCAGTTCACTATCAAACTGAAACAGCCAGGAGTTCCACTTCGTAAACCTGGCACTTTTGCGCTGCTTGCATTGTACTCCTCAATAGTCTTTTGTAAGAACCAATTCTTGGCCATGAAAACATACATGTCCTCTATGTAAGGAATGAACACAGTGATAACTATGAATTGCAGTTCGCTGTCAAACTGAAACAGCCAGGTTTTCCACTGCGTAAACCTTGCACTTTTATACTGCCGTACTGCTTGCATTGTACTCCTCAATAGTCTTTTCTAGAACAATTCTTGGCCATGAAAACATGCATGTCCACTATGTAAGGAATGAACACAGTGATAACTATGCACTGCAGCTTGCTTTCACATCAAAAGAGGTAAAGGTTCCACAGAAAATAACCATGGCAGCCTGACTTGCATTGCATTTCTTAAAAATATTTTCTTGCACCAATTCTTGACCATGAAAAACATGCATGTCCACTATGTAAGGAATTGACACAGCGATAACTAATGACTTGCAGCTTGCTTTCACACCAAAAGAAGTAGAATTTCCACAGAAAATAACCAGTGCTACACATCTTGAATTGTACTCCTCAATAGCTTTGTCCAGAAACGATTCCTGTCGATGAAAACATGCATCTCCATTATGTAAGGAATAAATACAACGATAACAAAGACTGGCAGTAATCTCTACATACTCACTGCTTTTGTATGAATGCTCCACTCTTGCTTGTATGTAGGGTATGAACAACAGCCTCTGATTGAAAAAAACAGCCTTTAGTATTCTATGGTCACTTTTGAAAAAGGTACTGACTGAGATGACAAATGTGACTTGTCAATGTTTTTGTGATATTGCAACATTAACTAGGGGGATATGGAAAAACAGAGGCAAAAACTGAAAATCTTGGGGTGGTTCAACTACTTTGTATGTGACTATAGTATGAAAATGCACACAAAGTGACAACTATAACTTATTAAAGATAGATATTAAAGGAGATTATGGATAGTAACCATTTATAGGTTCATATCTTTCTTCAAATTATGTTGAATCACTCAAAATTTTCCCAAAAACGGGGTCAGCTAAGCTGATGGGAAATTCCTTGGTAAAACTTCCCCTTCATGCAATTCTCTAGTCATGTGTCTTTTCTTTGTTTTATTTGCTGTATCCTTGCATATATCTTTGATTTACAATCAGTAGCTATTCCAATCATTGTAAGTTACCAAATGTATGATATATATGAAGAGAAATTTAAAATCAATGAATTAAACTGAATTGAACAATGACTCACATCTTTTTATGCTTATTGCTTGGATCTGATCTTGTTTTCACGGGGTTTATCAAGGGTTTATGCCTCACAAAACAATGGGGATTAACATGCTAGTCATGGAATTAACAATAGACATAAATCACAATTAAATTCATTTTGAGGCAAGTGATGCAATTCCATGTATATACAGCAAGAAATCTACACCAAATCCGTTATGTGCAACTATATGTATAAAACAATTTCATGCGTTGCTGAGAGCAATGCACACTGTTTAGATTTAGATCAACATTAAATTGAGACAAGTGACGTTCCTGGAAGAATTGATGTCAAAGAACTGATGTCATTATGAAAGAGTTCTATTCTCCATCTTGGCTAGTGGACAAGTTTGAACATCAAAAGAACAGCTCCTTGAGTATTCAGCGGATTTGGAAGATACTGGTGCCTCAAAAGAATTACGAATTCAAGGAATCAGGCTATTGCATCATGGAGCTCCTTCATTAGCATTATTTTTTAAGATCTAATCAAACATCAAACAATTTTTTGGGATATCCTGTACATTTTCTCTTGTTGTTGACTTATCATTTTCATGGGATACGTTTATTATGCGTCTTTAGTTGCAGCCTAAGCATACTCTCGAGTACCGAATAATCGTCCCCCCCCCGGTTATTAATTTTTGAAAAATTTTCCAACCCCCCCGCTCTTATTCCAACCCCCCCTTTTATTAATTTTTGGAAAAATGAAATGGTAGTAAACATATTTCTGAATAAACACAGGAAAACGTCTTAAAAGTGCATTCAGCAGAACCAGGGTTCAAAAATAAATGTATCAGTAACATCACTGTTCACATAAATAAGTAAAAGATACTTGTTCACTAAGAAAATGACTATTTTCTATTTCTCCAACACGCCCCCCCCCCGATTATTCCAACCTCCCCGATTATTGTTATATCGAGCCATTTCCAACCCCCCCCCCCCCCGATTATTCGGTACTCGAGAGTACTGTGACTTCTTTTACAAGATCATGATGTCAAAATTAGTAGGGTGCTGCCAAAAATTTACTGCCCCCAGGGGGGAGTGCATAACACATTGAGGGTACGGGTATGTGCCGCCCATATGGGTGGCTTTGTGGGCCAAAATTCTCAAAACAAGGCTCCCTTTTTCGGCAGATTTTCCATAAACATGGGTGAGCTATCAAGAAATTGTAGACACATTGCCAAAAATGAGTCGTTTTTCACAAAAATTCATCCTAAAAGTGGGTATGACAGCAAGTTTCAGTAGTTACACAGGGTACCTTTCTGAAAACCACAAGTCATGTCCATCCATAAGTCATGTATGTACCCCCCCCCCCCCCCGGGATACTGCCCAGACTGGAAAGTTTGTATCTTGCCTGGGTGACTTGAAGATGGCCTAAGTAAGATTGCATGGAAAATATGCGGTTGACAACAATAGATTCAAACAATAGATCCTTTGTTTATTGCCAACTGCACGGCTCAAACTGAAAACCATGTAAGCCAGACTAGAAAGTTTGCCTTGCACGGCCGATTTCTCTGCCGCGCACTTTAAATTTTAGCCGCGGTTCCAGCCGCAAAATTTTCGTAAAACAACAAAAGGAAACAATAGAACCATTGTTTAGTGACACAAACACAGCCGCGCAAGCATTTTGGACATAGGAGAGATCCCCCGTGCATTCTGCAAACTTTCCAATCTGGCATGTAAGTGCCTGCACGCGCAATACCGGGTGAGCCAGAAAAAAGTTCCCACTTTTGAAAATTCATAACACCAACGCTACTTCACAGATTTGAATCATTCAAATTCTAGTTAGGAGCCGAAAGATCAAAGTGACAGGGACATGGAGGGGAACATCGCGCGCAAAACTGTATGCAGAGCTTGGCTGGGAATCACTAAGTTCTCGTAGGTGGAGTAGACGACTTACTTTGTTCTATAAGATTATAAACAATCTCACCCCCTTGTACACAAAGGAGCCAATCCCACCTCTTCATCAGTCGAGCTACTCTCTTCGCAACCAGGATGCTATTGGACGAATGAAGGCAAGAACAGAAAAATTTCAGTCCAGCTTCTATCCTAACTGCACCTCTGAATGGAATAAACTTGATCCAGAAATCAGGCTAGCACCATCTCTTGCTGTTTTTAAGACAAAGCTACTCTCAAAAATTCGCCCCCCTACAAAACCTGTCTTTGGTATTCATGACCCAACAGGCCTTTCATATCTATCCCAAATAAGGGTCGGTCTCAGCAGACTAAATTTTCACAAATTCAAGCATAATTTTAGGGACACAGTTAACCCTGTGTGTCCAACGAATGACGGTATTGAGGACACAGAGCACTTTTTGCTGCTTTGCCCTTCATTTGACGTTCAACGACGACATCTTCTCGCTGGAGTTTCGATACTATTACAACAATTTGTTGAAATAAATAGCCTCCCCAACGACGTTCTTGTTCAGATTCTATTGTATGGTGACAAAAACCTTTCGAATGAAATCAACAAAAGTATACTCGAACTGACACTAGTTTTCATCCACAGTACAGGTCGGTTTGATTAAATAGATCTGAAAAGTTTGTTTACTCCACTCAGCCACTAAAATCCCTTTCTCTTGTTTTTTATTGTTCACTTGTTTATGCCTGTTTCACAATGGATGTTGGGAATTCAGTGTTATGAAATTCCGACGCCAACCTAACTCATTTTAATCTCAATTTTTCAGTAAAATTTAGCGTCCATCCTACGTAATCACTTAGCGGATACATCCAAAACACAGCAATTGCCGACATCCAATGTGAACCCGACTTTAGTATTTATCAGTCGAAAGTGTTTGTACTTAGTTTTTGTATCTATATTTGAATGTATATTTAGACTTAGTTTTAATTACCTGTCTCTATGTTATGGCCATGGGGTAGTCATGGTCTTCTGCTCCTCATGGCATCGTTCTTGTAGTGTAGTACAGTAGTTTGTAAGTGCTGTTTTAGGTAATATCGTTATTGTAAATTTTTATATTGGATAGAAAAAAAAAAGATCAAAGTATTTTTGTGATTTTTCTCGCTGTCCTACCAGCACTACAAATATAGGTAAATTCAACTTTACAAAAATTTCATGGTTGATTGATTACTGAGAAATGGCCAAAAACATCGATCAATTCATAAATGACCTCTGGCACAGAATAATGAAGGAAATGCAACTTCTCATGGGTGAGAGATATCCTCTAGGCATTAATTTCCTTGGCATTGAAAATCTTTCATATTTGTTTGAAAATCAATGTCTTATAACTCTTGAGGGAGGTGAAACGCCCATGGCCTATTGTTCGATTTGAATAGAATCCTTAAGATTTGATCAATGTTTTAGGCCCTTTATCCGTGATTTTGCAACCATGAAAATTTTTATAAAGTTGAATTTACCAATATTTGTAGTGCTGGTAGGACAGCGAAAAAAATCACAAAAATACTTTGATCTTTCGACTTTTAACTACAATTTGTATGATTCAAATCCGTGTAGTAATCTTGGTGTTATGAATTTTCAAAAGTGGGAACTTTTTTCTGGCTCACCCGGTATAAGTACAAACTTTCCAGTCTGGTTTACTGCTAGGTACAGGTTATATTCTTTAAACATTGACAATGAATATTACACAATTCATTTCAATTTTTGTGACAAAAGTTAAATTCATAAGGGATTGGAGCTGGATCCCCCTCCTCCCCCGTAAAGGCCTAATTCCGTTACCTTTGATGAAAATTCTTGTTAATTGATTGTCTTATCAGCGACTCCTAAACGCACAGATTCACATAGATTTCCCTCTACCACCAAATGTAAACAAAAGCTCTGCAAAAATTACCGCTTTTGACCGCTTAATCATAATGAAAATTCTGTTTTTTTGCTAAATAAAAACCGCCTTATAAAATAGGCCGTGTTCAAAACTCACCATATTTTCACCTGGCTCCGTCGACGAAACTCTTCCTTTGGAAGTTAGAAGATCTGTAGTCTTTCGAAGATTGCTTTGTTGACATATTTTGCAACTCAATCTGTATTGATGGGCATAGCTGCCAAGAAATTCCGCATCAAAAAAGGCTGGTCCTCCTTGCTTGCTTTTTACCGCCATTCTGCAAAGCAGCTTGGAGAAAAGAAACTGGAGACTGGGTCAAACGGCGCGCAAAGGATCACGGCTAAATTCTGAAAACTGGAAGGCGGAACTAAATTTCAGTTCCGTCTTCCATTGAGCAGCCTCTTTGCATGCCAAGTGAACCCTCAAAATATTCTCTTCGTATTTTTGCTTGCTTTCAAATTCTGAAATGTATATTTGAAAGCCAATTTTGTTCAGACTGTTCACACGTGCAGTAGACTTGCCCCAAGTCTATTTCGTCATCTGTAATAGGTCTGTCTGAAACAGTGAACTCATGGGTAGCAGGCTCTTTTCTTCATCCCAAAACTGCCTGTCTTGGTGAAATCTATTTCTGATTTGAGAGAACTTGTTTTAGATGCCATAACACAAAGCTACATGAATTTCTTTGTGCAAAAACGTTACAGTTCCTATCATAATGGGCCATTTCCAGCTTGAAACTTCATAATGCCGAACCTTTAAAGGAGAAAATGAAACCAAGATGAATCACATTCTGCTGAGCTCTCTTGGAAGATGATCGTGTATGACATTACTGCCCTTGAATGATTTGGTTCTGACACCCTCTATAGACTTGCTCCAAGTCTATTCCCTGGCAAATCAGAACTAAGGAAAATAGTTACTCCTGCAGGAGCGTAAATTACGAAGAGGATGCTGCGATAGAAAAGCGAAGGAGAGCTTTGCCTGTCCTTCGCAGCGTCCTCTACGTAATTTATGCCCCCGCAGAGGTAATCATATTCTTTAGTGCTGATACACCACGGAATAGACTTGCAGCAAGTCTAGACACACACCAAATTGATACAAAAGAATTCCCTTGCAAAAACGTGAATATAATATGAATTGCTATATGTATATGCATAAGGAAAAATTAATTTGCAGAAAATTCATAAATTTTAAGGAAGGTTCTTTGAAGGAGCCCTCTCCAAGCGGGCCCGGCGCGATGTCAGCCAAGTAAAGTTTAGATCAAAATATCCCTGTGTTCCAAGGACCGCGGAGCACATTTCGGATTGGGGGGGCTAAAGAGTAATAGGGAATTTGAGGGGGTCTGGGGGCGAAGCCCCCAGAAAAATTTTTTGTGACCACGCCCTCTACTTTGGCTATGAATGCGACCAACGCCCCTTTCCATGGGCAAACTCGCCTTGGAAGAGACAGTTATCATCAGCATATCCAATCACTAAATCACACTAAAAAAGCATCATTTATAAAGATGTACTGTATTGCATTTTTTATATTTCATAGCGAAACGGCTCAGCCTAGAATAAAAGGACTAAAGTTAAAAAACTTTCACAATCATGTGGAATTATTATCTCAACAAGAAAATGATATGGAAACACAGTCTCTCTGCTTTCAGAAGCAAGCATTTTAAACATAGAGAGCCTAATGACGCAAACACTGTTTCAATTTTTAATTTTGTAGCACTAAAAAATCCAATGATTTTTTCAAATTTTCAAAACTTTTGTATACTGTGGTTGGGTCTTTTGATAAAAATCAGTAGGAACGTCGTTAGAGTTTATATTTTCTGTGCTCTTTATATGAGTATCAAGAATTGCTAAATTATACTTGTTAGGACATTCCAGAGAGCGATGCTGAGTCAATAGATGTCTCGCTAAAAAAATTACCGTTGCACTCGTTGCCGGGTTGACGTTTCTGCGATTTACAGGTTTGGAGAACTCCCCTCATCAGCAACCTTTCATAAACTGAAATTCCCTTTAAAAATAGCAGCATATCATGAGAGCATTATTGCTTGCTAAAACTTTGGGTATTTGAAGCTGCGCTAACGATGATGAAACTGTTATATCTTGGCATAATGCTATTGCACGCATTTCATTTGAGACAAAAACTTTTAAAGCATTCTGATTTCTGATAAATGCATGAGAAACGGTACTGTGGGGGTATACAAACACTCGCAAATAAGGGTGTTAACAATTAAATAAAGCAAATGGCGATATTTAATCATAAAAACAAAATTTGTTGGAAAGCTAAAAACTATCTCTTGAAAATTATTGGGGGGGCTAAAGCCCCCCCAGCCCCCCCGGCTCCGCGGTCCCTGGTGTTCACATAAAATTCGTATGATATATAAGCTTACAAAAAAATACGTTTTTAAACCTAACAAAAAACAGCAAAAAATACCATTCGAACAGAATGCTTTGCCTAACAACTTTCGAATAAGTCAGAGAATGTGTCCTTGTTTGAACGCATATATCTTACAATCTATTTATCAAATTCCTATGAACTGGTCACTGTGAACTGGTGATATTTAAACAACCGACGTATTTGCTTTGAAAGATAAATTCAGTTCATCAAAATCCGCAGCATCTCTCTCGAGCTATTGGCGAATTTACAACAAATTTCTATTTTTAAATCTTTCCAACTAGGCCTAAAAATCTCTTGATCAAATTTGTGAACAATTTAACTCCATAACTACCAATATCAAGCTCTGTCTATCAATCTTGTCAAAGCTTCAGACACTTCTGATCAGTGGCGTAGCGGAGATGCATGGGGCCCTCTTAGTGAAGATGGGGACTTCCTCTCCTTCCTATGCCTATGACGTAATTTGACGGTTGGGGGCCCTTTTGGAGCCCTTAACCAATGGGGGCCCTTAGTGGTACGCCCTAAAAGTAACCACCGTCGGCTACGCCACTGCTTCTGGTACAACCATTCATAAAACTTTAAAATTCTGTGATTCCAAAAATGATGCTCTTTCTGGAATTATAGCAAACGACCTAAAGTTCTTTTCGATCGATTCAGTTGAAAGAATAGACCCCTTTCACAATGACGTTAGTTCTTTTGACATTCTTCCAGGAACATCACTTGCCTCGATTTAACGTGGGTCGAAATCTCAAAAGCGTGCATTACTCTCAGCAACGCATGAAATTGTTTTGTACGTGTAGTTGCAACACAACGATACGATGCAGATTTCTCGCTGCAAAGGGTATCACATCATTGCCTCGAATTGAGTGTTATTGTGAAATGGGTCTATTAGGCAATAACAGTTTACACATTTGATTTCAAAGTTTTCCAAAGATTCGCGCCCTATGCTTAAATTGACATTCCTCTGACTCACATGGTATCAGAAACTGTCGTGGCTAAAACAGAATACTCGTATGCTCTTAGGCCTGATTTCCATTAGGCGGAATATTCCGCTCGCAGCGACCTTTTCCAGCAATCTGATTGGCTTGCGGAAAAGCGACGTCGCTCAAAAGTAGAAACCCATTCAACTTTCGAGCGGAATCGTGCTTGCAAACAAAGGAAGATTTTTGCGAGAGTAATATTCCGCCTAGTGGAAAGTAGGCTTTACAGGAGGGGTCACTGGGGGGTATGCAATTCCGCATTTCCGCAATTTTTCTGCCCTGTTTCCGCAAATCCGCAGACATAAATTGGCTATTTCCGCTATTCTTTAGTGTTATGAGAAAAATCTTCCTACTTCATATAAAACACGACAGAAACCATTTTCTTTCCATTTTGCACGTGACCGATCAGACTCGAGCAGTTGCAATCATCATGGGTGATTATTTTGCGCGAAAATTTTGTTGTTGCTGTTGCTATTGTGGCTGTTGTCTTCAGATCTTTGTAATAAGTATTTTTTCGTTTGTTTTAGTGCCTTTAAGTAAATGTTACGCAATATTTTGTCGGAATGAGCATCAAATCTACGATTTTTTAGCAACTAATATTAATTTTGCAGAAATATCCGCATTCCGCAAAAATGCAACAAATATCCGCAATCCGCAGAAATAATGTTTAATTTCAGCAATTCCGCAGTGAAAATAGGCCGATATCCGCTATCCGCAAAACCCCAGTGACCCCCCCCCCCTTACATTTATCATGAGTGGGCTACCACAACTGGAGAATTAAAATGTGCTCCTGCCCGGGATCGAACTCGGTGTCAATAGACTCTTCAAAACTCCACTGCGCCACTCAAGCGCAATAAAGTGAAATTTTGGAGAAATCCGAAGTCATTTATAGATGATAACGGACAACTACGCTATTTCTTGAGTACAGAATGGAACTATAATTTAAGTGCACATTCTAATGCAATAACTAGCTATATCTGGGGGCTACTATTTTAGATTCTATGATAGAATTTAGTATTGATAATGAATTGAATTTTGCTTGGCATGGAGTCCCATACTGTAACTATATCATAAAATGCCATAGACCTTTTAGCTATTCTACAAAAGAGCCTGGATCGAGCGTTATTTTTATACATTTTTATGCACGAGGTTCGATCGAGTGGCGTTAGAGCTTCTATCACAATTGTGCACATTCGATAATTCTACAAAATGTAGTACAATATCGTTCGATTCTGATTCTTTTTAGAATAGCTAAAAGGTCTATTGCAGATAAACAACTGTAATTTCATGGAGAACAAATTGTCCATTGAATGAATCTCGTGCGATCCAGCATTTGACAAGTAACGAAGACCAACGTCAAAAATGGCACAGCAGAGATATATCCTTTCTGGGGTTACCAATGCTACCATGCAGCATGCTAATGAAGATTGTGAATCAGCGAAGTGTTCATTTCTTAACTCTGGAAGCCTTGAATCGTGACATTGGTTTCTTTTCCGTTACCTTTGAAGAAAATGGAAGTGAACTATGAAAACTTTATTTATTTAGGCCCTGTTTATATGAGGAAAAACACCTCACCTGCCAGACCCGGGGCTGAGAGGCGAGGTAGATTTCAGTCACTGTTTATATGAGATTTTTCACCTCACCTGTCAGCCGCGGGGCTGAGAGGTGAGGTGGAGTAAAGTCTCTCTTCCGTGAAATCAGGATGAACTGACCAATGAGAATCAACGAATAAATTCAATTCACCTCACCATACCGGTGGTGTTTCGTTTATATGGAAAAATTTCACCTCACCTAGGTGAGATTCCACCTCTAGTAAGGTGGGACTTCACTATACCGGTGGTGTTGCGTTCCTCATGTAAACGCGAAATGAAAGAACAAAGGATTTTATTAGAAGGTGGAATCTCACCTCTCAGCACCGGGTCTGGCAAGTGAGAAGTTTTTCCTCATATAAACAGGCCCTTAATGTCATGAAACAATACAATCATAATGTAGCACATGGTCAGCTAAGAAAATGAATATAAATGTTTGGAACAGAGGGAATGCCAATGAAAAGGAAATGAAAAGGAAAAGTAGATGAAATACAAAAGTAAGAAAAGGAAGGAAAATTAACAAATTTAAACCTACTAACTAATGAAGAACTATTGCATAAAGTGAAAAAAATGTGCTAAAAGTTGAGTTTTCGGATCTAGATACAGGCACTTGTACTGTTAAATAGGCTCATACGGAAAGTTCAAGTTCATGGCTCCACAGGCCTTTGTTCCCGGAGGTTCTTTGCTTTACACAAAAACATACTTGTGCAAAAATGCTCATGAAGCATTTGTATAGACTTATGCCTTTTCGTCCCTTGTTTCCCTGCGTTCTTTGATTTGCTGATATCACTTGGTCAATAGGAACTCATAATATTTCGCTTAAAAAGTGGGCCTCCTTTTTTAAAATGGCCTAAACAAGTGGGAGTTCTCGTACACTCAACAAAATCGCTTCAAACTCTGGTTTAAAGAGCTCGAGCATTGAAAAGCAAGCCATTGCAAACCATGTTGGAGGACTTACAGTTTGTTCATGATTGAGGATTGGATATTCAACACAATATTGCAAAGTATAGAATTTTAGCTGAATACAATGCCTTCTGAACTGATTTCTGAGCACAAAAAAAACCCATAATAGCTTTGAAAGACAAGAAGGAATACAAGGCAATAGAAAAAGGAGCTAACCTCGCTGTCGGATGTCCCTGGCACGTCCCCTCCTTGTCTTTCTATGACGTTACTTGATACTGCCTACCAAAATAAAAACAAACAAGAATAAAACTCTGGGGGCCAGCTATTTGTAATCCCGCGGTTCTGGGCAGATAATGCAAGTATTTCAAAACTCGCCACAATGTTGATTACTCTGTGAACCTTTTCTATAATTTCTCTCTTTCAAGGAAACTAGAAGATGAACAGCTAAATCAATCCAAGATCGCTTTGTTTTTCAAAAGTCAAAAACGCTTGATGTTGTATTTGATAAAAGCAAAACGTTGATGATCAAAACTGAAACTTAAATCTATCAGCAAAGCCTGGTTTCCATTTCAACTTTTTCTTGTCCTTTTTGCTCGCACTGGTTTCAAGTTAGATATAAAAACAAGGAACATCATTACATCAGTACCAGCAACAAATACCAACGAAAAGCAATCGGCAAGAAAATGCATTTCAAGAATTGGAAATAAGTCAGCTGTAAAATCAGAGCGAATAAAGAAGACGAGTATCAGAAATCAAAACCACTAATAAAGGACAGAAACAGTTCAAATGGAAACCAAGCTTAGGAGGCCAAGCTATATTTTAAGATTTTCCGGGGGGGGGTTAATTCAATAGGCGGATGATGGGGGTGTGCCATCTGACGTCTGAAATCACACCCTAAAATTCATAAACTTAAGAGAACACGATACCCCAAAATTTACGGGCCATTGGAAACATATACCCCAAAATTGTGGCAACGATCCAAAATTTTAACCAAGTAAGTGAAATTAAATCAAATCAATACCCTAAAGAGTTATTTTTCTAAAATGGCACCCCAAGCATGGACACTCGCTGGCATTAACATGGCGCGCTCACAGAAGGGTCAGAAAGAAGCATTTAATCGCGACTATTTTGACGTATCAAACGCAAATCTACTTTTTTATTCAGGGTTTCCTACAGCCCGTGATGAGTTTTGCAAAACGACTTACCTCCGTTCCTTTGAGTATTGGTTTTGGCTCCTCCGTTGCTATCATTCCACCTGCTTCATCTCCACTTGATGGATCTGATTTATGCTCTGGGGAATGTTTAAGAATTGGCTTTGGTTTCATTCCCTCATTTGAATATTTCCTCTCTTTTTTGAGAATCGACTTCAACGGCCTTTCGTCTGTCTCGATAACAACAGGTTTAGCAAAATGCTTATAGATGTCAGCAGGGGATTTAAAAGTACGAGTCTCCTCCGAAGTGGTTGTCTGTTCATTAGATGCTGATTGTAGGTCCTAAAATATGAAATTTATGTCACTGCCTCGATCTCGTAACGGCTCGTAACATATCGGATGTCTCAAAGACTGTCGTCGAAATGTAATCCGAGTGATATTTTACAATCCTAGTTGCCAGACAGTCGACATTCCGAGCAGGCGGAAATTCTTTTGTTTACGAAAAAAGTTGCGCTTTGCAACTGAATAGATATTTATAGTTGAATGACTGTTGATTGTGTAAAATTCTGCCCGCTCGGAAAATTTCACTCATAGAAACTGAACTTAACGAATATGGCCTTCAATAAATAAAATATTCTTGTGCTAAACTCTGGAAGGGTCTACCAACTTTTATCAATGTATTACCAGGTGAATCAAAATAGTTTATGCGTTTGGCGGGCTATAAAATTAAAAGTGTGGGGCTGATTTTCAAAATTGATGCGTTAAATCTATATTCAAAGGCTACCTTAGATAAGAAAAATTTTGTGTGGTAAAATCATTCATAATGTAAACCCAGAAATCAAAAAAATGCTGGCAAGGGGCATGTTAGGGAACGAGGATTCCACATTCCATCCTAGACTATGATTTACTTGCTATAGAAACTAATATTTTCAGAAGTACAGTGTTTTTCTTCTAATTTTTCATTCAGAGAAAATTTTCGAAAACAACTTATAACTATCGCAATTTCTAAACCTGTTGACGAAAGATCAAATAATTTTCAACAAAACCATAGTTTATGGATGCCTACAATATGGTATCGAGCAAAACTCTTTCACTCTTCTGGCTTATGAGTTAGAAATTTGATGACGTCACATCATAAAATGAAATTTTGTAGAAATTTTGGAATGAGTTAGAACATGAGGTCAAACTAGCCCCCTCTCTGTCTACTTTTAAATGTAGACTTAAATGTAAATAGCTTTTACTTTTTCATTTATTCTAGTTTTACATTGTAAATATTCTTTTTTTTTAAATTATTTATTGTAGTATTGTAAGTAGGTTTTGCCACGGCCCCCTGAAAAGCAGCCACTTTTGGCTGATGGGGCCACCGTGTTTAAAGAATTTAAAATGAAAAATGAATTAAAATGAAAGCTGAAATGTAAAATAGGCTGTAAATTCGACAAATATTCAAGATTTCTGAAAAATCCAAGGGTAGAATTATGGAAAAGTGGCTAAAGTTTCTTTCAAGTCATTGAGTTTAAAGAAATAGGTCATTGCATTTTACACCCCCATTTTTTCGCAGATTTCAAGATTTAGAACCTGCTGATGATTCTAAAGAGCAGCCTTACCTGATCTTGTGATGACGACTGTGCACTTTCAGCGATCCTTTCATGATTCGTGTGGCTGAATCTGATACAGTTCCTTGCATTGTCAATTTCACCTTTAGCTGCCATATCGTTTGCACCATCATCTTCAAACTTCACAGTATTCTTTACTTTAACCTCTTTCATCCTATATTCACGTCCCCCCACGTCTTCCAATCTCTCCGCTATCTCCAACTCATCAAGTCTCGCAAAGAGTTCATCCACAGAAAATCCTTTCGGCTCTTGTTCACTAGACTTAGCACCTAATGATCGCTTTTCCAGTTTTCCTTTATCAAGATCTTTCACGCTTCTAGGCACAACGTCATGTTTAGATTTGTGTGCAATTCTCTTCTTTGCTGCAAGGGAAGAAGCACTAGACTCGATTACATGTCGTAGTTTCGATTTTGCCTGAACTGATAACGTTACAACTATGACTCATTTCCCCACGTTTGCAGAAACGAATCATCTCCGAAGTGAAACCTATTAGCTGTTCTACAAAAGGCGCGGATAACTGGCGTTATAGATTCCATCACCTTGGTGTACATTCGATCATTCTGTAAAATGTATCAAGCTATTGTTCGATTAGGATTCTTTTTCTCTTGACCACCGCGTCTAAAATGCCTCAAAAATCAATTTCCTGGAACTGTTTTACCATAACACTTGGTATCAGAAATTTCTGGGGTCAGAAATTTCATTTAACACAAGCTGAAGAAATTTTGAAAAATTCCAAAACGAGTCAGCTTAGTTGAAAAGGTGTATTCGAATCAGTTCAAAATAGGAAAAATGTTGTTGTTATTGTTGGTGTTGCTGTTGTTGTCATTGTTGTTGCGATAACTGGAATTATAAAGTATACAACGAAATCGATACAAATGTTGAGAAAAAATCCTGCTCCAAGAATTTTCTTGTTCAAAATTTTACCTTTTTTGGGTTGTGAACTTGATGTTTTCTCCTCTTCTCGTATGTCTACCATATCCTTTAAATTCTAGTAAAAGACAGATGATAGGAATCAAAGAAGGGCCAATGTCTCGTTCAGTTAGACTTATGCCTTTTCGTCCCTTGTTTCCCTGCGTTCCTTGGTCAAGAGGGACTAATAACATTACTCTTAAATAGTGGGCCCACTTTAGGCCCGCGTAGGGTGGTTCCGCATTTACCAATTAAATCGCTAGAATTCAGTTTTTAACCAATCAAGGGCCGCTATTCAGAATGTTGTTGTTGTTGCTCTTAAAGAACGGTTGAAGCAGCCTGGAGTTCTCGCAGCTTCGGTGGATCTATTTTGCTTCTGCAGAGAAAGGTTACTGCCTGAAACGTATGCATTTTGCGCTTTGTAGGTCAACACAACATCATTCTTTGTACTAAAACTTCGCTTTTCAATGTTCAAGCTCTTTAAACCAGATTTTGAAGCGAGTTTGTTGAGTGTACGAGAACTCCCACCTGTTTAGGCCATTTTGAAAAAGGGGGCCCATTATGTAAGCGTAATATTTTGAGTCCCTATTGACCAAGAGATATCAGCAAATCAAAGAACGCAGGGAAACAAGGGACGAAAAGGCATAAGTCTAATGTCTCGTTCAGTTACTCTGACCATTCACTCTGGGTATTCTATTACAAAATAGTTCCCCCAAAGCCCTATTGTATTCTCTATTTGTCATTTCACACTAATTCATATAGGGTTACAGTTAACAGTTAAAAAGCCTGCTTTACATTTGGCCTTGCAAAAAACCTGTTTACACTTAGCAGAACTAAATAGAACTATATAAACTTAATAGAACTGCATATACCGGGTGGGAGCAAGAGCAGATTTTGTAATACAATAGCATCAGTCGCTTTGGTTCACACCTCAATTCAAAGCGATTAGTGAATGCAGACAAAAGAAATTCTCTCAAGCAGAAATTCAAAACAAACGAAGACGCAAAGTTGCCCTGAAACCAGTACGGCGAACTCTCGTTTGGTGCGGGCGAAGGGAGGTTTCTAAGAGATGTAATGTCCTTATAATGAAAGAAGAAGGGTAAATCTAAAGTTCTGTCTGGGGCATTTTGTTTATTTGATTCAGGAGCTGGGCAGTGACTGCGTATATCTGAGCAATAAATGTGCTAAAATTGTAATGCCCTCCGCTCGGTTTCTGAATCAATTTGACCCATTTTTGACTCCGGGTGGGTCAAAAAATTTGCGCATTTGGAGGCCTGTGAAATTAAAAGTATGCAGCCAATGTTCAAAACTGAAATCTGTCAGTAAAAGGCTAACTTAGATGTGAAAATTTTGTTTTTGGTAATATCACTCATCTTATAGAGCCAGAAATTAGGAAAATGCTGGAAAGGGTCTGTATGGGAACCAAGATTCCATATTCTATCCTGGTCCATGATTTACTTGCTATTGAAAGTAAAGCTCATTTCTGAAACTAACAATTTGAATTTCAATGCCAAATAAAACATTGACCAGAATGGGACGTAGAATTCTCGATTCCCATACAAACCCCTTAGAAAATTTTTTTTAATTTTTAGGTGTTAAAAATGTGTGATTTTAGCAAACAAAATTTTCTCATCTAAGTTAGCCTTTGACTGATAGATTAAAATTTTAGTTTTGAATATCGGCTACATACTTTTTATTCCACAGGCAGTCAAACGCGTTAACTTTATTTTCACCCGATTTAACTACAATCTATAGATGTTGAGCTAACAAGGGCTGTCGAGAGAGCCAGCTCAAGCCCTGGAGTAATCTATGGGGATGAATCCTAAGGGAGGAGGGGCGTTGTGGGCGCAGCTCCCAAGAAAATTTTTTGTGACCCCACCCTTCAGTCTCCCGGAAAATGAGGAAATACCCCTTTTAAGACATTCTAAAGATTGCTTGAACATGCCATGTAAAATTTATTCAAAAATTGCATTTAGCAATAAAGGACATAGTTGTATGTTGGTAAAGCCCAGTTCATACTAGGTAGTTGCAGTCGCTGAAAGTGCTAGAGGGAACGAACGACTCAAAAGGCTAAAAAGATAGAATTGAATAGTAACTCAACGACCCTGAGATAGTGTAATGTCTAGTGGGATAGTGTCTAAAAAATAAAATTATCAATGCGACGGTTTGGTTTGCAATATGTTTTTTTTTATAGATCTAGAAAGAATGTTAAAAAATACAAAATTGATACATTTCTATGTACCAGCCACAGCGGGGAAGGACACTTGGTCATCTGGTCTCCACTGCGGCTGGCACTTACAATTCAACTATACTAAATACAATAAGAAAACAAAAACAAACAAAGGATAAACAGGTAAAGGGAAGGGGATTGCTGCTTTGTGTTGTGATATGATATACCGGCCGAGTCGAAAATGTCCACCGATGTGTAGTACAAAAAAATTTCGAGTAATCAAGCCATTTCCACGCGCTATGCACTCACCCCACAGCAAAAATGCCAACCAAGATGCAAGGACTCCCCCCACCACATACAGTTAGGCAGAAACCTCACACCCAAGCCAACACTCCCGCCACAAGGCGAGCCACAGCACGCGGGAATGCTTGGAAGATGAAATCGAATAGCTTCACAAACATCAGCCGCCATTTTTGACTCACCCGGTGCAATTCAATCAAAACGATTCGTTTTGTCAATAAAGGCTATTGTAGCTTCAAGAATGATTCGATTCGCCATAACGTTCAGTTGAGAACTTCCAAATAATAACAGTTCGCATAGGGCGTTTGATTCCAAATTCGTGATATCTAAGCCTGGAATATCAGTGAGCTATCAGTGCAATATGTATACTGTCACGTGCAAATACTCTTTAAAGAAGATGAATGGTCATCAAAATGCACTGCAGAGATATATAGCAATAGTAAACTTTTATGGCACAAATGTTTACGGGCCCCTTCGGGACCTGGGCCCTGGACCTTTTAACCCCTCTACTACCCCCATTCTCGACAGTCCTGAAGCTAACCAATGAAACGAATGGAAAGGAAAAAGGAATCGTCAGCATTTTAGATCCTCGTGAGTTTCACGCTTAATTTGAAGCACTGAATAGAGGATGCCAACTTTGTTTGTAAATTAAGATCTTCCAAACATCTGACTCCACGATAAGAGAAAGACTTTTGTCCATTAGGTGTCCTAATTCGGCGTGTTTGCAAGTCAGTCTCAGAAAAACGCAGACCCAAGTATTCAATTTGACAGTTTAGGAAACACCCAGGCACTGGACTGTGAACTTTTCCATCATCAATTCTTCGCAGGAAGAAACCTCAAATCAAATGCAAAATAGGCGAGAAATGATAAAAACTTTCACAAAAATGTACCTTATCAAGGTTCAGTACGTCCTCTGCCATTTTCTTCTGAGATTCAAGAAAACTGATTTCCCCGCTGACCTCTTCGAGGTTCTTTTCCAGAACTGCAAGAAACGGATCACTATTTTCAAACATGCCAGAAATAAATTTGCTTCTAACTAAAAACATCTTTACTCCTTGATCAACACCGCAATAAAGCAAGCGGGCTCTGACGAAAATAAGCTAATGTTAAAGTTCCATTGCGAGTTACAGTTAAGCACAATTAGCACGCTTGTAAGAAAATTGCCTCTTCTGCTAACGAATTCGTGTTTATGGAGAAGAAAAGAGGACTTCACTAAAATGATTATTCTCACTTTATCCTTTACGGATTGAAACAGGGCGAGCAAGGCAGCTGCACGGCACGATGGTCGCAAAACCTGTTCAAAAAATTCCTCCAGACACTAACAAGCTCACTCACACCGCTACATTAACTGTATTCTGTACTTCGAAAAATATTTCAAACTATTCTTGAACAGAGAACCGCTGACTAAAACCTTGTATTGTTGGAGAGACGAGATAAGCTTAGTCCAAGGAAACGTACGTGTCTCTCCGTACATAATTATAATCATAAAAACTTATTGCGAGCGACGAAGGAGCGAGATTACTATAGTGATCCAGCCAACCTTCTGTGATGTCCACGCATATGTTTATTGTATTGCTTTGTTACTTCTGATTATCTATTACCGCTGGTTAGTTTAAATTGAAAGATTCGCTGGCCACATTTCCTTTGTCACTACAGTTTGATTGTGTACGTGTTTGTCTTCGTGAACAATGATCAATAGTCATGATATTCTTTTGTCTGCCAAGGCCTGCCAAGATACTGTGATGGCGGTCAGGCCTATCCCAGAGAAGGGGCGACTAAATTGAACTTCCCTTACGTTTCATGAGACACAGGCAATAAGTTTGTGCACCTTCACACTACTTTCAGATCTTCCATCGACACATTTCGCTACTTCGTTTGGCCATAAAAAGACTAAGATACCAAACACGGCGTAAATAACTGTAAGACGGATTTGTTCAATGATTCAACTTCACCCAACGAAACGAAGCTTGGCTTGGTATGAGCCCTGACCCTGAGCGGCGTGTGGTATCGATACGAAACATTCACAAATGCTGCACAACAATGATATCGACGTCATTCAGTGTTTACATGCAATCACATTTTCAACAGGATTAAGTCAACACAATAAGCAATAATCCGTTGAACCTGCGTTCAATACCCTCCTTTACCATCATAAAACATGAAATACGGAATAATGGAACGAACAATTCCACTTCAAGGGGACAGACAGCAGAACATTCATTTACGAATTTAGTGTGGCTTTATCTGAGTTCACAAATATGAAAGAGTGCGAGCAGTTGATAACTCATGGTTACTCCTAGTTTATAGTTGGTTTACTTGTAGCTAAGAACAACTAATTAAAACCAACATAGCCGCCAAATCTTTTCTTTTGTCCGAAGTTCCCAAGGGGCGCTGACTCATATCGCATTTTCTGCGAGAATTGACCAATCAGATGCCGTCATTTCATTACTTCCGCGTTTCGCAGCTAGATTTAGGCAATTTTGGGTACCCTTCAATAAAAAACATTGCACGCTCGAGTAAATCGAATTTTTTAAAGATTTCAACGGGAAAAGTATGCTAATACATAGGACCACAAGTGTTCATGTAGTCTCCGTGACATCACTCAAGATTAAAAAATTATGGCGATCTGAATGCTGGAATTCGATGTTTTTTCAAGCAGGTAGCGGTATCTTGCTCGCCGTCCCCCCAAAAAGTAGTTTTTTTTAGCAAAATTATCAACAATATGCATATTTTTTCTGAAATTTTCGAGATTTTGCGCTTTACTTCACCTTGCCATGCGAATTTCTGACCCATGCCCCTCCAGAGTCCTTGCTTCATCCCCATATGGCAACTTGTGCCCCACTCTGATCCAGACTCAACAGGAAATGGAGGGTAAAGAAATAATTAAAGGCGATATTGTTGTCATATTTTTGTCGGTAAGATAATTTACCGTCTTGAAGGGAATAGACATAGGTATATATCTCATAGTCGCTATAAATAGGCCAGAGAAACGCCCACAAATCCAGTGTTTCTTTAGCTACACAATGAAACCGGATGCGTCGAAGCTGTCGAGTACAATGGATTACAATTTTGACCTGGCCCGGGCCAGCTTTTAACCATGTCGATTCCCTTTAAATGTTACTTCAAAAATGGGGAAATCTCATTCAAATGCAATGTTCGTTGAAGCTCGACTGGACTTGGCAACATCTCCAACTGTTGCAAATCATTCACATCGAAAGAAAAGACGCTACGAACATATTTGCATTGACTGTCTGATATGTCTCGACAAGAGAGAATATACAAAAAATTTGCCAACAAATTTCAAAAGTTTGCCTGCTTGGGGCCTGCTTGTCAAAAGGTTTTTTGGAGTTCGAAAACAAAATGATTTCCCAGACAATAATATTGCTAACAGTTGCCTTTACACGAATTCTTTTCGTAAGAACCTGCTGCTTTTAAGAAACTCAACCATCAGACCGCCAAGTATTAAGAAACTCCAGTGCACGTACCTTTGATTAGAAACTAAGAATATCTAAGAATTTACGTCAGTATTACAAGTCTTCCAAGATTATCAGATTATTCGTGTTCCCTTTCCTGTGTCCTCGTGAATTTCAAAACAAGGTCCTTGAAACCTTTGCAATGCTGTTTTAGACGTTATTTTTACGTCATTTTCACTTATTTCTTGTATCATATTGCTCGAAAGGTACCTGAGAAAGGTCTCTTTGGAAAGGCTTCAAAATTTTTTGTTTTGAAATGTGCTCAAAATTTGATAATCTTATAAGAAACTTTCGATACTTTCAGTATTGAGCCAAATATTCAGTTCCTTTTAAAAAGGATGTGAAACTATATTAACTTTTACAACAAACTTGTCTGTGGACTTAGAGTTACGTTTGACCCCAGCTCTTCCCGGGTTCAAAGTTTTTTTTTATAGATTTTCTAACTTCTTACAAAATTGAATTTGCAACTTCACACAGGCACAGAGTTGGCTATTAGCGGCTTCTTGTAAAGCAATGATATAGCATTGCTTGCAAGCAATGAGCATTTATCGTTGTCAAAATCTTCCTCGAGAAGAATTTAAAATTTGAAATGTGCTGACAGCAAGACAACATCTGCAAAGTAGATAGAAAGAAAACCTGCTTCATCGTGATCTTTACCGCTCCTGGTGCAATGCCGCCGTCGTCTTCCTTGTGAATTGTTCGTAATTCCGTTAATTTGGTCTCATTTACACTCCATCCCAAGCACAGGAATTAAATTTAGCAGTTGTTTCGATACTTTGCTCCATCCAACTTCAGTCGTAATCGACAGTCTTCCTATTGATTTCATACTGGAAATTGTATGAAAATGACTAAAGAAACTGATGCTTGCCTCTAAAACTGCCACCAATCATTCATTTCAAGCCACTGCGAGGAAACCACATGAACACTTGTGATCCTATGTATTAGCATCCTTTTCCCGTTGAAATTTTTAAAAAATTCGATTTACTCGAGCGTGCAATGTTTTTTTATTGGGGGGTACCCAAAATGGCCTAATTCTAGCTGCGAAACGCGGAAGTAATGAAATAACGGCATCTGATTGGTCAATTCTCGCAGAAAATGCGATATGAGTCAGCGCCCCCTGGGAACTTCGGACAAAAGAAAAGATTTGGCGGCTATGTTATTAAAACCAACTATCTAAAGTATACAATATACAATATCACAAAATATATAAAACCCTAAATTAAGTGCAGATGTCGCACATGCAGTTGTTGCCATCCCTGCAACGTATTTCTTTTTTGAATTTCACGAGAAAAGTTGTCAATTTTAGGTCATCACTAAGAACATTCCACAACAGACTCTAAAAGATAGGAAATTTATTCCGTAGCGCCGAGAACTCACCGAGGGGAGCTTGCATAGTTCCTTGGTCCGCAGGTTGTAGGGAACATCTGTGAGAGCAAGCTCAAGCGCAGCAACGTTATGGGGTTGGAGCTCTGAGCACTCCAACCCCAAAAAGCTTATGCGCATGAGCTTTGACCCACTGCACGGGAGGAAATATAAGTTTCCTAGGAAAAGCCGATCTCGTCTATACAGATGTGCTTTTGAAACAGTTTATTCATTTTGTGAATCTTGCATGTCGTAATTTTTTGTTCAGCATAGCATTGGCATCCAGTCTTTGAAACTGGCTAGTGGCGTAACGAATGGTGGTGGTTGGGATTAGAGCAACTCCTGAGAGCCCCTGATTGGGAGCCTTAAAATTTTCAAGAAATTACTAATGCAACTTTGGAAAAAGGCGAGTTGATTTGCACAAAATATATACTTTTGGTCCTCTCTAAAGAAACCCAAACACTGCTTGTGAACTGAACGCCGTTGTGAATTTAACTGAAAGCAAGTTTAGTATATCAAGGACTATTGTAAATTGCAAACTTGTCAAAAATACCTAGTTCGTTATCTTCTGGGGTACATGAACACGCATTTAGAAGATCACTTGACCATAATTCGTTTTCGTATGACGCTTAAGCTCAATTTTCAAAAATCTTTATGGGAAGCCTATTGTTGATCACAATCCATTCTCTATTCGATGGCGAATGTCCTATCAGAGATGCGTTTTACATCAATCTGAAGAGCATGGTTCGAGAAAAATTCTTGAGGAGATACCCTGGATCCTCTCCAGTTTGCTTATGTAATGTACCAACATTTCATAAATAAAACCTCCACAAACCACTGTTATGGAAGTTTTGATGCACTGGCCTTGCCTTTAAAATGATATTGAATATAAAACACCATTTGATATTGGAAATTTGGCAAACTTTTGTTATGGAACAACCGTCTCAGGGGCCCCTGTATAGCTAAATTTACAAAGGGCACCGAGCTGCTCCTTTAAGCCACTGAAACAGGCACCGGGGGTAGGGGGTGAGGGGTAAAACAATCCCCGTTTGAAACAATAATACAGGCTGGTATATCTTTCAACACTGAACATGCTCAATCCATTTTCAAATTTACCAAACTGAAATTGTCCACTCCGTTCTTCTGAAGGGATTTTCTCGAGAGAAACCCTACATAAACTTGTCCACAAACAAATTTTCCGAATATTTCTTGACAAAGATTTTACAAAAGTTTGTGCCTGTTTTTACTGGTTAAAACAGTGCTCAATGCCATTAATGTACAGCGAATTATAATAGGATAGCAAGACAGCGTGAAACTCTGAGTAACAGCAAAGAATGTAGTCTGTTTTATTGCCAGTCCTATCTGCAAAGATATTATTAAGTTTTAGCATGGGGATTTAGCTCAGGTATTCATTGAAAACAATTTGTAGCACATAGGGATGATATGACATTAACCAAACGAAGGTCCAGCTCCTTTGGGAGTCCAAAAGAACATTTTAGTTTGTATGAGGCCTCGTCCACACGTATCCGGATATTTTTGAAAACGCATCTTTTTTTATCCGTTTTCAAAAAGATTCGCGTCCACACGAGGAGCGTTTTCGAAAATATCCCCGTTCACACGAAGACGCTGCTACATTCAAACTTCGCTGTTCGAACTTCGACAAAAGAAAACAGACAATCAAAATGCCCTTTTGTTGTCCCCAAAGATCCGTGCGCATGCTCTGATACGTCGTAAATCGATGCCTTGACGTCAGCGTTTTCGAAAAGCTCCGTTTTCACCCGTCCATACGACAACATGAAAACGGCGTTTTCAAAAAGATCCACTCTGGAGAGCGTTTTCGAAAAGCTTCGTTTTCGGTGACTGAAAACGCCGTCTCCGTGTGGACGGGAACCCAAAACGGATAAAAAAGATGCGTTTTCAAAAATATCCGGATACGTGTGGACGGGGCCTGATTCTGTAAGCGTTCAAGCGTTTTAACATTAAATACAACAAATATGGTATAGATCTTACTTTTCAAGCGATGGTTGATGATTTCTGCCGCTTTGTAGGCAGTGCATTGGGCAAACCAGTTCTCTCCAAGAAGAACAGTGACTTCATTTGTGTGGATCAATTTGCCTGGGAACATCCCCACAGATCCAACAGGAACCTAAAGTTGGAAAATTGATGTAAAGATTTTGCTTTATAATCAAATCTATATGGAACCATAGTCTTTTATGGAACGGTTGTGCTAAGAAAGTCACACTTATGAATGATTATGACACAATTTACTGGATTCATTTTCATGATTAATGACTTTATCTTTAGATAAAAGCCAAACTTGTACTTAGTGATACTTTCCTTCCCTGGTGGGGAGGTTGTCAAGGTGATTTAAATGATTTCTTGAAAATTTGTCATCCTGAATCAGGCAACAGTATATTGATTGAAAATCAGTGATTAAATTTTCTAAGGATTGGACCACAAAAGGATAATGAAATAGCCGTTTTCACTAAAATCTTTTTGTCAACCTGCCATGTCAATAAAATAACAAAAAATAGTAAGGTGGGATGGGGGCGGGGGGTGAAAGGGAGCATTGAAATAGGAAAATACACTTACTTTCAATAAACAAATACAAAAATCTGCTAATTTTTTTGAGATACCAAAAAATCAATCCAGATAATATGTCAATGATACCACTGTTCACTTACATTCATGTTACGCATTTGGCATTATTTCTCACAGCTCTTCCATATCAAGAAGAAACTGTAAGCAGCCATTTTGGCTTTGGCATGTTGAAAAGCAAAAAATATCTCATCCCCAGTATATACTCTCGAGTACCGAATAATCGCCCCCCCCCCCTTATTAATTTTTGAAAAATTTTCCAGCCCCCCACTCTTATTCCAACCCCCCTTTTATTAATTTTTGGAAAAATGAAATGATAGTAAACATAATTTCTGAATAAAGGTAATAAAGAGTCGCAAGAAGTGCATTCAACAGAACCAGAACTCAAAAGTAAATGTATCTAACATCACTGTTCACATAAATATATAAGATACGTGCTTACCTAAGAAAACGACTATTTTCTATATCTGCAAGACCCCCCCTCCCGATTATTCCAACCCCCTGATTATTGTTATATTGAAGCATTTCCAGCCCCCCCAATTATTCTCACCCCCCGTTTATTCGGTACTCGAGAGTACCCTTAAATTATGTTATGCAATCATTTCACCATCCCCAGGGGGCAGAAAGGACTGAACAAAATTCATCAAAAAGTTTTAGTTAAGTCCAAAATACATCATAGAATATCACAAAAATACTAGCCTATGCGTAGACCCATTATTCGAAAAGAAGGAAGGGTCTACGAAACAAAGAGCAAAAGCTTGCTACAAGGTTTCTGGATTTCTGGAAACTTAATTTATGCAGCCTTTGTTTACACACGTTTCACACATGATTTGAAAAGAGGATTAGAATATTTAATTGGGCGGCCGTAGCAAGCCTTTGCTCTTTGTTTCGTAGACCCTTTCTTCTTTTGGAATAATGGGTCTACGCGTAGGCTACAAAAATACATGATCCACCAAGAAAAACAAAAGATTAGAATAGGTTCTGTCAAAATGAAAATACAAAATCCACTCCTGATAATAAACAAAATACGCTAATCCACCTATAGCCTTTCACCCCTCCAGAGTAAGGATATAGCAATAACCATTCTGCTACCATAAAACATTTGAACCACTGATTTCTGTTCATTACATATTTTTTAGGATGAAAAATTTTGTTTGTTCGCTATTTTTGGGTCATCCAGTAGTTTTCAGAGGATATTGGGTTTAATAATTTCCTAATTCTGTCCTAATCAAATTTGCCTTAACTTTGTGTTTGAACAATCAAGTTTCAACCATTCCTAACAAATCAAAGTAAAATTTCCTTACCATGACATGGTGCTCTAGTTTCTGAGGCAAAGTTGAGAGAGTGGCTCGCAGCTTCTCATATTCTTTCTTCAGTGAATTCCTTAATTGGAAAAACCATAATAACTGTATGACTAGTAATCAAAACAAGACATAGGAACCTGGAGGCAAGATTTTGCAGCTATTACAGAAAAGTGTCCTTCTTGTTTGAAGCAGTTCCCCTTAAGGTCATCAATGAAAAGTGCCCCCATGAGGTGTTATCCCCAAAAGTTGAATTTTGTCAGCCTTGGCTTCAGCAACCCAACAAAATTATTCTTTATATTACTTATACTTTATCCTAAAATTACTTTATAGGACCCAAAAATCAGAAGCAACAAGTCTAGCAACAAACAGGACTGTACACAGTCTCAGTGTAATGATTTACTTTCTACTAAGAAAGATGAATTTCTTTGTGAAATCCCCCATATCTTGAGTACTTCTTCATCACCATTATTGAAATATGTCAAAATCTTACCAAAGTTCCGACCCGATTCCATGCAAGTCTCACACAAAGGTACTCTTTGCATTAAAACTTACAAAATGGTGAACAATTTAAATCTACTATTTATGAGGGATTACTTCACATTTAGATATGCATACTATTCTTCCGGAAATCCTTATGACTTAAAACAAATAAGAGCAATTAAGTAACTTTTTTGGTTCCAGCAGTCTTCAGATGCTGGGCATCAAATATGGAATGGCTTACCATACAAAATAAATCCCAAAAAAAACTTGAAAAGCTTTGAAATTTTAGAGAGATAGCAAAGAAATGGCCCATAATACAAATGCAGTGCCTGCAGTAGTTTCAATTTCACTCAAAAGTTTTATATACATTATAATTTCATTCAATACTTAACTTTTATATATTGTACACATTGTTAGTCATACAAATATTGAACCAAATAAATAAACAACAACAATTCTGAAAAAAGCCAGAAACAAAAATACTCACCATTTCTCAACTTTTAAACTTGATTCTTTGATTGCCTGAAGGAGATAAAACAAACCTGGCAACATTGTGATAAAAAACAGCCAAAACGTTGATTACTCCCAAGTACCGTCCCCCCCCCCCTTCCACTTACTAAGTTTTGAAAAATTTTCCACTGGCCCACTTTTATTCCCACCCCCCAATATAATATTCTTAAATCGACTCATTCGCTGTTGTCTTCCATTGTTTTGCAGTGTTTCTAACAAGTAGATCCACAACCCTTACCAACAATAGGATTCTAAAATATCTTCTTCAATGCACATAAAAATTTTGTGAGAAGCCTTGTGTGTTCTGTTGCAGTGCTCTGCAGGCTGGTAAAATTGCTTGATCCTCTCAGCTAATTACTCCACAAGTTAACATTTTTGACTTTCCCAAATAACTACAAGAATTCTGCAAGTTCCTTCAGACATTCTTGATAAAGGAAATGTTTTCATTTGCTTGTCCTACAGTATAACTAATTCCAATAATGGAAACAGCAAGAGCATGGAAAAGAAGTGCAAGAGGGCCACTGCATGCACAGCATAGCATGGAGTGCAAGACGGCCACTGCATCTGCAAAGCATGGTTGGAAAGCAAGCATGTACTGGGTGTCCCAAAAAAGGTTGCATATTTGAGCTACCACTTCAGTAAAAGTGTGTGTTATTTGATAAGAATTATTAAAGAAACATACTTTACAATGCCCAACTTAAGGCTGGCTTTCATATGTTGAATTTCATCGTATTTCATCGCATTTCATCAGAATTCCAGGCCTACAATCCATTTGGACTAATTCTGAAATATGAAAACCAACCAAAATTAGGAATCCTTATTCATCCTAATTCGTCGCAATTCATCGCAATAGGTCACAACTGATCCCAGCAAATCAAAAAAATTTATTTTCTACGATGAAATAGGACGAATTCCGATGAATTACGATTCTTGATTTTCATATAATTTGACAATCCTAATTATCTACCTCTGATTAATTATGATGAAATGCGATATATGAAAACCAGCCTTTAGATTTGAGTATTTGTTTCATTTTTGTATCTGCACACATTGATTTGATTTTAATTATTTTCCTGAAAAACAGAATACCTGACATGTTCAAGAAAGAGCTGAAAACACTTTATCAATCGTATTGTTACACATGCACCTAAAAATCTATGGAAACTCTACTTTCTTAATAAATTCCAACAGTATGGAACTTAAACTCCATAAAGGACCCAACAAATATCACACTGATACAGATTGTCTGTTTTGTCCGTAAAAAGCATGATTTTGTCTGATTGTTTGAAGAAAAGTATACTACACAAGACAAGATCCTGTGGTCAGCACTTTAGCGTGTTGCGGAGTTTGAATACCAATTTATGAAACTGACAAGCAGTTGCATGCCTTCACATCTGTGGCATGGAACATATCTCCATTGCTAGACTTTTCATCTTTTCATGGGTTTTCAAGCATAAGATTTTTGGAAATTCATGTTTTGGGAGCCTTTGATGCGGGAAAGGATCATGAAAACTTTTATGGATCCAAGTTACCCTTTAAGCAAGAGATTGCCGTTTAAATCGTTCAAAAAAGACAATGGTTGTTTTTCTGGAACTGTTCGAACAGGGAAACTTTTTTGGGACACCCAGTATGTTCCAGAAATATCTATGGTGTGGAGCGACATCAAGAACAAGGGAAGTCTCATTGCCTTTAGACAACAGACCTTTTAACTATTCTGAAAAGAATCAAAATCGAACGATACTTTGCTACATTCCGTAGAATTTTTTATTGTGCACAACTGTGATAGAAGCTCTGACACCACTTGATCTAACCTATTCATAAAAGCGTATAAAAATAATGCTAATCCAGGCTCTTTTGTAGAATAGCTAAAGGTCTATTGCAAAGCGTAAGACTTAAGCATAGCAAAAGAAAACTTTCCACCTGGGTCTGAAGAGTACGGCAATTATACACACATGATTTTTAAAAAAATTTCATGTCCACATCAAATTAAGTGTTGAGAAGATCCTTTGTGCTTCTACCTATTTGAAAGCAAAGAAATTACCACCTTTGCAATACTCTGCACTATTTTGTTGGTCTACACCATGGGTAGGGTACTTAGTATGTTTTGTGCTGTTAGGGGTCAGTCATATATCGATTTCGTCCTCGCTTAGCGTCATTTCGACGCTAACTTTCAGACCCCCCACCAGCGTCGGTCCATTCAAAAGTGACTAAGGGCTGAAAGGGGCTGCAGTAGACCCTACGGGAAAAGCATGGGAAGTACAGGGCCTAAAATCTTTTGGCATTCCAAGAAGCTTCAGCGAGCATTCTCCGACCGAGAAGATCGCATGAAAATGGGCTGAGGAAAGAAAGTAAAACATGAAATTATCGAAATCTTCACAACGTTACAGACATATATCTTTATGAAAATCGATGTTAATCTTGTTTGTTCTTAGCGTCAGTGTTGCGGAAGGCTGTTGACCCCCCCACCCATTAACGTCGAAATGAGGCTAAGCGAGGACAACATCGATATATGACTGACCCCTTAAGGAATGTGTACTCTTTAACCCAGGTACAGTTTTTGCCTCTTTTTTCTAATGCAGAGTATCAAAAGAAGACAATTTTTCTAAAGCCAGTTGTCAAAAATGTTATTTCATTGTTTTTCTGTGAATTTTTTGTGTTTTGCTTTTGGGGTCTACTTTTCACCTTCACCAGTATTTAAATTTCATGGTTTTTGATCTTGTTTCTCTTCGGGTGTAGAAACCCCTACACGAAATGCTTTCAAAGGCTCTAGGTGTAGTAATCTACGTAGATGTTAGATATAAAGATAGCCTGAAATATACCAACAACTGAACTGCCATGCTCTGATGCTCTGCAGACACCTCTTGGGACATCAGAATTGGGCCTAAATAAAATTTCAACTGATCTTGCTTGCTTTTTCTAGGGAACTTTCAAATAGACATATAGTTAGACTAGTTTCATTTCGCGTAAAATGAAGGTGATTACCTTTTCATGTTCTTGTGTTAATCTTCCAGCCTTAAAAAGATCATCTGTCATTTTATTTCCATTTGATTTCTGCTTCACTTCCACTTTTTCTGCTTTCTGCTCATGCTGCTGACAGCAAACCTCGTTTTCAACATTTTTTGCAACGGTTTCTTTTTGGAACTGAGATCGAAATCGTGACGTCATTTGGCTAGCAGTAACCAAAGTGAAGCAAGTTTATCTGTTAACACTAAAAAATTCATGCTATTATGTATTATTGCTCCTCAAAATCCTCCAGAAACAATCATTTAAATCATAAAATTTCCGAGAAGGGAGCAAAAATTTCGAACAAATGGCCTCCTAGTGAGAGGGGGGCGCTACGCCTCCTGCCCCCCATTGGCTGGCTTCAGCCCTGCAGTTTCCTGAATTTTAGAACACGTTTGCTATCAAACGTTTCTGATAAGTTTCCCTTATTTGTAATGCTAGAAACGAAAAGTTAATTCATTGTTGCTAGAGGGGCTTCCAAATTATCTATTAAAATCAAGCAAGCAATGATATGATTCCACAATCAAAGCATAGTTTAATAGAACTATTAACTATGATCAAAGAATATCCAAATCATTCACTGCCTACTGCAGCACACTGTCGAGACCTTTCTGAGTGCAAATTACAAAAGTTTCTCAGCTTATTGAAGTCGTGCACACTTATCTTTTCAAAAGAAACAAGTAATAAGAAACAGTAGGCCCAATATTTTGAAACTTAGAATCTACTCTACCAGGATTAATTCTGCTAAGAATCTTTTGAAAGTTTAACTAAAAAGTTTGTTGAAACTGTACGGTAATAGTACATTAATAGCAACTGTTTGACACTGTTTTGAGTGCAAATTTTGTTATTACTTGTTTTGAGATCTCTGAGGTCTTAAAGGTGATCTGAAGCGAACATTTTTATTGATGCAAACGAAGGGCCCTGTCGATTGATAGGAAATCCTGTTGAAATTGTTATGATATCTCATTTCGTTTTTAAGTTATCTAATGATTTTAAGTGACAGTTGATGACGTCATTTTGTTTGCAAATTATTAGGATTCTATATGGAAAGAAGCTGTATTTGATCTTTGGAAGGTTACAGTTTGAGGAGACATTTCAGCTGAGCAGAATAGATGCAATAAACATTGTTTCATCAACTGATGTGACCTTTAGAAAGGCATTTCATTTGAAGGAAAGGTCGTTGACTTTATTTCCCTTTGTATACGTGGTCAACCTTGTATACTTTCTCGTACATTTTGCAAACAAAATGACGTCATCAGCCAATCGTACAAATTAGTGGATAACTCGAAGATGAAACAAAGTATCAAAAAAATTTTAATGACATTCTTCATCGTTCAACAGGGCTATTCATCTGCATCAATAAAAATTTTCGCTTCAGATCACCTTTAAGTTAGGAACTTTTGGTAGCAGAAATGTTCTAAAATTTAAGAAGCTGCCTGCCTAGACTTACTGCTTCAGTCCCAGTTTTCGCTTTTTTTATTGAATGAGAATGGGACTGATAACAAAATTATCTGAAAATGGCCAAAATCGCTATGAAACTGGCGATGCGAGAGATAGTAGAGTTCCAGACAATAGCTGACTATGTTCAGACTGACCAATAGGATATCAACGTTTCAGCCTCATTCCAAGAATTAGCCTCCCTTTAGCCTCTAAAGGCTTCAAAAGTGATGAAACGTGCATTGCTGTACCCTGGGTAGCATTGCTGTCGATTGCTGCGGTGAAATCAGAAGAATAATTTGGCCTTTAAAAGCAGCTTTCCCATGTCAAAGTGAAGGAATCTTCAAGCAGTACGCAGAAGAAACATTCATCTTGACTCAGGTTGGTTTGTTTTTCTTTACAACCCAATGACATACGAATTTCAAGCGTTTCAGAATTGGTGAGTTGTGATCGTGTAGAATGGGCCGGCATCAAAGGGAGGCTTTTTAGGTTCATCAATGCGAGATTTATCAATTTCTGGCCGAATCATCAATTAGTTTGAGGAGCAAAACTAGGAAGATTTTCATCAGTCTACTGCCTGCCAGCCTGGACCTTAGTTTCTTATAAGAAAATGAATGTAGCTTCGAAAAACTGAGCCTACAATTTCTTAAAGGCTGTTCTTGCATGTTGATACAGGGTTTTCAAGCTTACGTCACAAGCGACTGCGTTTGAGGGCCATTAGATTCGAGGTAGGTATAGTCCTATTTTTGTTTCTAAACTGCACCGTGTTGTTTTCATTTGTATAAACATACAGCAAACTATAGCATGGGAATGTTGTTGGATTTAAACATCATGTTCTTGCAAGTTTACATTATCATTGTCTTCTTCATGTTTTGAAGAAACAGCGAATTGAATTGGCGGATGTTGTGGTATTCATTTGAAAAGAATTCGTGAAAGATCTACGTTAGATCACAAGAACTAAATCCCGCGCAGTGGTCTATGGTTTGCGAGGTCAAAAGTGAACAGTTTATGCACGTTGGGACGCCCAAGGAGGCCTTTTTGCTCAGTATAATGCCTCAATAATGTATCACTATGGATTAGATCAACTGAGAACATGTCAGGAATGGCTGTAGGGTCAGAAAGTCACGGAAGAAACATGGCTTGGAAATGCTCTTTTATTTTTATGTTTATCTTACTTTGCAAGAAATCTCTTGGTGCGAAAAGTATTTACGCAGAAACAGCCAAAGACATTGCTGTACAACGAGGGAAATATGCTGTTCTCAGTATGCAAAATTTGAAGATCTTTTCGAATGATTCGATAGTTTGTCGTGTTGAAGTTATCAACGATCCAATTTGCCTTCGATTTGGAACTGTATCAAATTATGCTTTTGGATGCAATTTGGCAAAAGCACAAGTCTCGTATATTCATTCTGGATCGACTATTTCTGATGAAGATTGCCTCAAAGTGAAAGTGCTTCTATTTTACAATGACAGAACTGAAAAAGAGGTAAGGATGTAAGGCTTATTTTGGCACAGAAATCAGAGATCGGGATTATTCACATATTCCTGAAAGAAAGCAAAAAACATGAGCCAGGACTGAAAAATTTCTTAAAACTATCAGATTTTAAGTGCTCGGAATTTCTTGCAAGTTTCTCAAACGCTCCATAACTTCCTGTGTCCACGTGAACATTTTAAAACGAATATATTTGAAACCGTTCAAGATTGTTAGAAATCACCGAAGTACTATTAAAGAAATTTTATACAGGAAGTAAGTGAAAATAAAAATGTGCCACTAATGTCCTTTCGTAATTCGGATAGTCTTTTTAAGTTATGTATTCCCAAATGGAGTTTCTTTGTTCTTCGATGATCTCAAGAGTTGATTAATGAGCATCGTATAAGCAGGTTTCTTGTCAATGTCATGCATTGACAAACGCTAAACCTAACTCTAGCAATATCTACAATACACCAACCGAAACCTAAGTCTAACTGTTCCTGATGCGTACGTAGCAAAGCAAACCTAAGTGGACAAGTACGGCACAGAAAAATACAATTTATTCGCTTTAATTCACGCGGGGACAAGACATAAGCCTGAAGATCAGGGGCGGCGCCACGAGGTGGAGGATCGATTCTCCAGTTCATCTATTCGATAAAAAGAAGTGGCACTTTTCCTTCTCAGAGATCGGTACTTGTTTTCCCTCCTTTACACGACAAGGCCAACCATGTGGGATTTTATTTCTTATATCTTATATTATCAAGAAACTTTCTTGCATTCTCGTTGATAGTTTAAAGCGAAGTAGGGCTTGCAAATTAAATCCAACCTGCTGAATCAAATTTTATCCAACCTTGTAATAGGGCCCCCATTCGCCCAGACCCCCATTCGCCCCTTGCTCCCCTTGCCTGTCCACCCCACTTTTGGGCAGGTGGCGTCGCCCCTGCTGAAGATTGATATGGAACACTTGAGAAGTTCACAAGACATTCTGACTCTGAGCACTCAAAACCTGATAATTTTAAGAAACGTTCAGTACTGGCTCGAAATTCTCAGATTTTCGTACAAAATGTGTGTAGAATTCCGTGTGAAAATTAATGTTTTACTGTCTATTTGCATAGCCATGCAGAAAATGTGGTTGCTTCATCATTTTTCTGTGGTATATTCCGCAAAAAATATTTTGAAGACAACTGCTCATCCTTTTGCTTGGCATTGATAAGCTACACAAAAACAGGCGATATTGAAAAATATTTCCCCATGAACTGTCTATTTGCTTTATATTTTGAAAATTATTGGTTCGCCCACAGAAAACGAACGCAAATTAAATTTCACTTTGTGCTTAGTCTCTTTGGTTTCGAATACTTTTTAGCTCGCTTTTAACCACTTTAGGATACACGTATTTACTGAAAGTTTCTTAAAAATATCAGATTTTGAGTACTCAGAGTTTCTTATGAGTTTCTTAAAAGTTCATCTTCATGCTCATTACCTGTTTCTGCGTGATCACTTCAAAACAAGGTTTTTTAAGCCTTTCCAATGTTTAAACATAACTCAAGGACCTTCCGAGCAATATGATGCAAGAAAAAATGATAATAAAGTGAAAATATGTGAAGGATTTCCTTTATCAAATTAAGCAGTTTCTTAAGTTATGTTTTTTCAGTATTGGAGTTTCTTAATTTTTTGGCGATCTCAGAGTCGAGTTTCTTATAAAAAAAATACGTGTATAGAATCTGAATCGAACGTTACTTTGTTGCTTTTTATGGATTGTCGAAGGTCCTCTACAGAGCAAGGACAGATAATGTTACAATAGGATCCGCTACGTTTGATTGACACCGAAGTACAAAGCGATTAACAACTGCAGACAAAGCAAGCCGCAAACAAAAGTTGCTGTGAAATCCAGGTAGCTAGCTCACTCGTTGTGCATTCCAGGAATATAACTTTCACATAGGAGGAAATATGATCATATGTCCAAAGAAGAAAGATATTCCTAAACAGCTACCTCGGGCATTTTATTTGTTTTTTGGTAGGAATCGCTTTGTCTTGGCCAGGGCTGCAACCTTTGTTTTTCAGAAAATTATCTCTTGCTGTCCCCTGCCTTGGTATCTAGGGAGCACCGGCCTTGCAATTGAGAATTGTATTTTCATTGCTCACTCGGTATTATTGCAACATTTTGCAACATTCTATTCAAATTCAAAGTGATATTTTCTCTCGTAAACAATAGATTTCCACTCCTCTCGGTAAATTCGACTGAATGTGACTGTACCCTTGAGGAAACTTTCTTTTCGTATGTGAAACACTTTGTTCAATAGCAAGGGCACATTTTGTAAAACAAAAGATTTAGGTTTCTGGAAAGACAAAGCAATTTGCTTTTCTGAAGAATAGATATCTTACATCTCTGAATGCACTAGATCAAATAGATACAAACAGGATACAAAGAGAACAAAACAGGATAAAAACATTAGGTGTGAAAGCTATTCATTAGAATGCAAAATCTAACAGATCAATTTCAAAATGACGTCAAATTCTTTTGAAATATTTCCAGGAACATCACTTGCCTCGATATCATGTGGATCGAAATCTTGAAAGCGCGATTGTTCATCGCCGATTTTTGTCTTACAGCATCGGCGATAATCGGCGATGCTCTGAGACAATGATCGGCGATGAAGTACGATTTAATGAAAACTAGGCTTCAATCTCAGCAATGCATGAAATAGGTTTGTACATGTTTTTGCAACACAATGACATGATGTAGATTTCTTGCTGAACAGGGAATCACATCATTTTACCTAGAATTGAATTTGTTTGTGAAACAGGTCTATTGTCTTGAACAGACCTGAAACCTTCGTTCTACAATATTTGCCTATGTTTCGCAACATGACTTGATAATGGAAACACTTATTCTCAAGTCAGAGGGAAATCGGCATAGCTTTTGCATGCAAGTAGCTGCGTGAATAGGCTAGAGAAGCGCCTTCGCACCGATTGTTTGGTTAGCTACACAAAGAAGCGGCACTTGTCAGATTTGTACAATACAATAGATAGACTATATTTCTAACTTTCCTCTGGCCAGCTTTGAGCCATGTCGTTTTTGCTTTAACGACAAATCCGTTGTACGAGCGCAAAAGGAAATTGTTGAATTGTTCAAGATAGCGATTAGTTCGATTTAAGCGCATTTGAAATGTCATTAGAACTTGACCAACCAAATTAACAGTCTTGCTGACAAAAAGCAAAAGGGCATCCGGATAACACCGGATAACACTAACAAGATACAAATTATCAGCATTTTATCTTTTTATGGTTTTTGGATTGAAATATACAGAAATAAAGAATATTTGAATATTTTGCTATTTTATGCTGTTACTCCTCGTTTATGTAACGTTGCAGTTTCTTGGTTTTCATGTGCGGTAAAATTTGGCGACTTTTGGCGGACGGTAAATTTGGTGATGATACCAGAACGATGAACATAGATAAAGATCTTGATGGGAGGTGAAAAGAAATTCCTTTGAAAGCCTACAAGAGTCTTCAGTTTTCGCATTGAATTGAGTGGTGGATATGGCTTCAAGCTGTGTCTGAGAGAATTCGTTTGCTTGTGAGTCCTTAGCCTGATTCACAGACCAAACGTTTGGTCTGTGAATCAGGCTAGTGAGTCCTTGTATGAGAAAAAATAGAACATCAGAATAAAGCCTAAAACAACAAAAGAATTGGCGTTGAATATTTGCAAAATTTTCAAATTTAAGAGTTTTAGCTATCAAGAGGCAGCTCAACTTATTGCTTTTTTATGTTTGAACTTTTTTACTAGACTGATTACGATGAGTCCCAGGAATCGCTATACAAAACGAGACTAGTACCATGGGCGGTAGGAGACTGCTGTGTTAGCCTGAAGATGCTTAAATCGCCTCATAAAGAGATATATTCATTCAAACTTACGATGCTGTGGTTGTCTCTTTCTTCTTCATTGTCTTTGTCGCCATGTTGCATTGATTCTGCACTGTGCCTCGATATGGGTTTCTGGGAGAGGTCCCCAAAGGCGAAAACGAGAATGGTTGAAATATTTGGGCAAAGACAATGAAGAAGAAAGAAGCAACCACAGCATCGTAAGTTTTAATGAATATATTTCTTTATGAGGCGATTTAAGCATTTTCAGGCCAGCACAGCAGTCTCCTACCGCCCATGCTACTACACCAAACCTAGACCGCTCGTAATGGTTTCCACTTGTGCGCCACGGAAACATTCCGCAAGAGTGCATCTTCAAATTCTCTTTCACATTCGTTTGGACGGAATAGTCCACTTCCGGCTGAAGGCGGGTTTCCACTTGTGCGACTGTGGTCGCGCGACCCGTGTGATCGATCGAAAGCAGTCGCGAGAACCAGTCGCACGACTGCGCGACCAATGGCTTGAGCATGCGTATCAAGTCATTATTGTAAAATCAAAGCAATCTGATTGGCTCTGTCCAAGGCGGGTTTCCGCTTGTGCGAATGTGGTCGCGCCATCGCGCGACCAGTCGTCTGGGCATGCGTAGTTCGTTTTACAGAAGAAGATTCCCCAGTCTTCGGCGTTCGCACGACTGATTTTGGTAGTTGGATTGACTTCAACTGTTCTGCGACCAGCACGAACAGAGCCAATCAGATTGCTTTGATTCTACAATAATGACTTGATACGCATGCTCAAGCCATTGGTCTCGCAGTCGTGCGACTGGTTCTCGCGACTGCTTTCGATCGATCACTTGGGTCGCGCGACCACAGTCGCACAAGTGGAAACCCGCCTTAAAAGTTGAAGTCAATGCAACTACCAAAATCAGTCGCGCGATCGCGGATGACTGGGGAATCTTCTTCTGGAAAACAAACTATGCATGCCCAGAGAACTGGTCGAAGGTTTGCTTATGCCACACGTGAGTCCAAAAAAGTTTCTGTATCTCTAGCACTGTAAGGTTGCTACAAAACAAAGGAAGACTGTTCTTTCTCATTCAAGGAAAAACTATCAAACGATCTTTGGTTGAAATTTTAACTGGTTCTAAGTCCCTTACGAAATTGCAAACTTCTAAAGTGACAAAGGCCCCTTTGCGAAGAACAAAACTTCATTACCTTGGGCCTGGCATTGTGGTTGCTTTTCGTAATCTTGGCAAATTATGGGTTTCGTAGGACGTCATAAAGCTGATATTTTCCTCAATTCTTAAATAACCCTTATGTCCCTTTGACGAGACTGGATGTCTCTACACATGTCCCTGGACTTGATGACATTCGATCATTGTGATTATAAAGGAAAACTGCAAATAAAAATGTTCGAGAAATGCATTGCCATCATTAGTTCCAAGTCTTTGAAAGGTTGGTATGCTCATGAAGAAGGCACAAACATTTGTCAGTCTTTCTGCTATGAAGAAAACTCGATTACCCAGAGGGGTACATGACTTATGGATCGACGGGGATCTCCCGCCCGGTTTCCAGAAAGGTACCCTCTTCTATTTATCAAAACTTGCCTTCGGACCCATTTTATAATGAATTTTGACAGAAAACTACCCAATTTAACAACTTTTGGCGAATTTCCAGCCATACCCACCCATGTTTAAGGAAAATCTGTGGGAAAAAGGACCATAGTTTAGAGAATTTCGGGCCCAAAAACCCTCCCATATCGGTGGCACATACCCGTACCATCAACACATTACGTACCCCGTTTAGTATCTTAGGCATCCAGTCTTAACGTTAGAAAAACAACAACACATTTTACAAATCCTAATATCTGAGGTTCTCCACGGATGATATTTTCTAAAACGATGTCCTTCACCTTCTTAAACTGTGGTAATAACAGAATTTTTCAGTTTTTGTTAAGACTTGTCAGAAAATACATTCTTTGCAGCCTTTGAGTAATAGGATTTGACAAAATAATCAAAGATTTTATTATGTGAATGCAGATGAAATTATGGGTGGAAGATACTTTTATGAGATACATTGGTTTCATTGCATGCTGAAGCGTGCTGCATCGCCCTTTTCTGTTATTGTTTTTTTCCTTAGGTACAATTTCAGGAATCATTACTTTCTGAAATAGCTGGGGTCTTGACGAAGGTGTCAGACACTTTTGGGTTTTCAAAACGCTGTCTAGTATACCTTTGGGTACGTTATTAGGTGGATAATCAGTATATTCTTGGGGTTGCTGATGAGAAAATTTGACAAGGTGCGTGTTAGGGTGAATTTTCACCAAAATATTACAGCACAGTTGCTGAAAAAGCTATGAAACCTAGTTTTGATCCACCATCCAGCAATGAGTATAGTTTTCAGGTCTAAAAATGTCCTAAAATACGCTGTGTCTGACGCCTCGTCACATACCAGTGGATGCCCCCTCCCCCTTTATTCCGACCTAAAGAAGTCATTGAGGTGTGTTCACATCAAGAGGAAGGACCAAAATACTGCTTCGACAGGCTTAGCTTCCAAATGTCCTAAAAGTACTTTTTCATGCTGGGTAGAAATATAAAAACTGAGCATCGACGAGACAGTTGATGAAACAAATGTACGCACCGCTGTCAGTCCAGTCTAGCGGCGTGTGCCACAAGAGCTGGATAACGTCATTACACACAAAGGCGCTTGGCCTATGCACAAAAATCCTTGCCATCAGGAGGACTTAACGCGATCGTTAGGTATCTTTCCTTTGGACATTCAATCGAAGCAGTAGGAGTATCGGCTTCCTAAGACACTTAGTATTTACTTACAGAGTACTAAAGTAGCTTAGTGGAGTTTGAATGAACGGCAACCGTGTCATCATTAAGGTGGATGTTGATAGCAAATTTTGAGGTGAAAATGATTTTTGGTCAATGTTGTGTTTTTGCCACAGAGGTATACTTTAACCCTTTGTCTTTCAAATGGACTCACCCTAAAGCTCAAAAGAATATTTCATTTATCCGAAATTAATGATTGAAAATGGGAAGTAATTATTTACCTTCATAGCAACGGTTGCTATGGGCGAATTCTCCACCCTATAACTTTTTTGAGCCCCCATTTGCAGCCCATGCCCTTTCACTTCCCTCCTTCTTTTGTGCAACGTTACATGAAGTACATTCCTATACGTTAAGGTGGTTCTGCCAACTATGATTCTTCACCAGCAAACGCGTTCACTAAAATTCACCACGTAAATAATATCGAATGACCAAAAATATTGTTTTGATTGAGGGAGATATCATCAAACGACAATGCCTGGGACGAAAAAGACAAGTATGTATCGTAGATCGAGAAAGGGAAGATTTTTTGGCAAGAGGAAACATGAGGAAATGGCTGAAACAGCTGCAGTTGGCACTCCTACCGTTGTTAGGCCATTGTCATTGACCATTTGCTCTCCACCAAAGAAGAACAGATCTGAGGAGAAAATCAATAGGAACTGCCCAATAGTTCAGAAAGAAGAGAGTCACATATTAACAAGGAAAAGAGCCTTTGACCTAGGGATGATGAGCTCAAACAAGGTAATTCAGAGTCATGGCAATCACATTATTGACAGCCATAAGCTTCAGCAGGCCTTGACAACTGCAGCTATTTGCAGTATTTGCAGAAATGCTAATGGAAAATTACAGCTGAGGCAAGATAATTCAAGGAGGAAAGGTCTTCATGAGTTTTTTCTGCTTAAGTGCACTAATTGTAAACATGAAGTCTCATTTGAGTCAGGAAACAAGTCAGGAATCAAACGTGGTGGTGGCAGTGCTGAAGTCAATCTAAGAATGGTTCAAGGCGGATTGATGACTGGCAATGGCCTTGCTAGCTTGCAGAAGATATGTTCTATAATGAATTTACCACCCCCGGTGACTTCCAGAGCCTACAATGAGTCTTTGAAAGAAATCGAAAGCATAACAAAGGAAGTTGGTGATTTATCACTGCAAATGGCTGCAAAAAATCTGAAGAAGTTTGTCGTCGAGACTGATCACAATTTTGCAAATGCTGATATTGAGAAAGATGAGCTCTCCGTTGCTGTCTCTGTTGATGGAACTTGGCAGAAGCGCTACGGCTATTCATCTTTGCATGGGGGTAATTCCATGCCAAACCAACAAACCTATATGCCCCAAGTATCCCAAATTTTGATGAAACTTTTCACATATGTTTCCTGTGGTAAGAAAAGGCTGTGTACCAAATTTCAGCTTAGTATCTTTAATGGGGGCCGAGAAATCACTTTCCAAAGAATTCCCCAGTTTGCCCTGATCCGCGACCCCCCAAACAATAAAACAATAATAACTTTCATTCTGTTTGTGCCATTGGGCCCAGTGATAGCTCATTTTGAAGCTCTTTTTAAGCTCTGTTCAAATATGATAGTTTCTCCAACCTATCCTACATGACAAAAATACTAATCTTGAAAAACCATCTTCATTTTCATTGGCTCCCTGTGAATTAGTACCTCTCCCCCCTGAGACAAATTTTATGTCAAAAGTTTCCTTTATGTATAGATAACCATCATACAAATCTATAGAGTGGGTCCTCTATGGATGACTAAGTTATGGGCTTTGAAAAAACAGTAAATCCACAAAATGTCAACTAGAAAGGAAAATGTTAGAAATTTCTCCAGTGTCTCTTACAAAAACCAACTGAAGTTTGATAGTCTTTCAGTTTCACATTGTCTTTCATTTGAGACACATTGTTGCCTCTACCATTTCAGTTTCCGTCAATGCATATGTTCTCCCCGTTGCAGTGATTGGGGAGACTGTTGAAAGAAGAGCAGCATGGGGCACAGTGAGAACATCATCCTTTCTTGGAAACGAGAAAGAAGTTGCTGGTCCTGATGGATGCAGAAATTTCACTTTTATTTCTCTTGTGGATTGACATTTTTCAAGAACGTACGCAAGCCACCATTTACCATCATACTCGCATGTAACATATCCATTTATCTTTTCCCACTCTAGTAATTCTTTCAAAGATACGTTAGAGACACTAAATGTTGTTTCAGTTGATGCAAATGAGTACTGTCGTGCTTTTATCTTTGTCTTGCAGTTGGGTATTGAAACAAAGGCATGAAGTTTTTGAGTTCCCTCTATAGCTTTACTTGTTAGAAATCTTTCTTCGAGTTTCTTTCCAGTTTCCAGTATTTCCTCGCTTGTGACATATGCAAAATAAACACCTTTTATGTTGTCTTTTGCCCATTCAAATAGTTGCAAAGGTGTTTGAATTTGATTTTCATATGGCCTTTGCAGGCTCGCTCTTGCTGCCAACCTTTTGACAGTACCCCCAACCCCATCACAAGGACCCTTCCCATGGGAAGTTGCAAAAAAGTGCCAGTCTGCAGGCATCCCAAAATCAGCTTCATGATTTGCAAGATTTATGAAGTTTTTTCTGTTCTTGTATTGGGATGCAGCTCCATCTGAGAAATATATCACCTTCATCAATGGCATAATTTCTTTCAAAAACTCAATCAGTTTACATTGGAAATGGTAAACTACTACTGTGTCATGTGACAGGTGGTCAGAAATCACCACAAAACTGATTTCCTTCAAGTCAGTAGAGTTATTGCCCTCAACAGGAAAACGATGGTACACAACAAAAGGATGGATTGTGGCTTGGCTGTTGGTCCAGTGATAGCCCTGGATCTCATCTTGAAGAACAAATGAGTAGTTCTCTGCAAAATCACCTATGACAAGAACCTCTCCATCCATTGGTCCTTCTTTAATCTCCTTCATGAACTTTGACTGCTGGGTAGCTATAAATGAATGGCGCTGTAAATGACAAAGTTTATCTATAAGATCTTCTACAAAATCATCAGTGCTCTTAACAACTGTTTCCAGATTTGTTCTGTCAACGTTCACCCATAATTTAAATGTAACTTCGTCAATTGCAAGCTGCTCAAAGATTTCCAAGAGGTCAGACTTGAGCTTTTCAGTTCTTCCACACACAGAGCAATGGCTAAGCAAGCACTCTGGTTGTGGGGGATTACATGCAAGGCAGGCCAGCAAATGTCGGTAGGATAATTTCCCCTCCCCTCCTACTAAAGCTCGAAACTCTGGCAAACTTGAGATCTTTGATCCGTCCAACATCAGTTTCACATTCTGATGTATCGCGCAAACACACACTGTATGAGTTCCACTACCACCAGGTAGAACAACATTTTTTGGGCGTAAGGAGGCAAACTTTGAAAATCCTATCTTAACTGTTGACTTCTCTTTAAACTTTTGGTAGCATTCCTTCAAATTGCAAAGTATCAGTCGCTTCTGAACCATAACTTTTTTCCCATTGACGTTCATCGAAACACAATCTTTTTTACCAGGCATCTGACGGCTAATATCATCACTTTCATAAAACTTCTTTACCTGGTCGACAATAGTCTCAGGTACACTTCTGCCAGGCTTTGGATTTGGTGTAGAAAGTATCCCCTTCTCCTTTACCAATTTCTTTGCTGCTCTTGCCATGAAGTTAGTCACTCTAAATTCATCTTGAATCTTTCTAATACTCCAACTACTTGGAAGCACAGTGAGCACTTGCATTTGTTCGCTCCTCTTGCCTGACATTTCAAACTTCTCCTTTAACTGCGATATCATTTCATGATAAAAGATTTCAGACTCTTCAGAATTGCCATGCTCATCTATTTCCTCAGGCACGTTATCCATCCTAAGTTTCTTGCGCAGTGTTTCATTGACTCGTTTTAGTTTCTCTTCAGAATACCTTTTTTGCCTTACTAACTTTTTAGCAGTGAAAGGTGATTCTCCAAGACTACTTATTGATTCGTTCACTAAAGAGATATCTGCAAAGGATGACTCAAATGGCTCATCTTCATCTGATATATTTGTTTCTATGTCACTGTGATGTGATGGACCAGGTTCCGGCCCTGGGTCCTGGACTACATAGCTATTGGCTGATACCTCCTTCCTGCATGGCGTGCAAATCTTTTTACCAGGCACTAAGTTCAAGTGTTTATGTAGATTTGAATAAATCAGACTTATCTCACGAAGGCCTTTCGTTGGTTTCTTTCCATGATGCCTTAACAAAGGATCGCAACATGCTCGTTGGTGATTTACATACTGTGTAAGAAATATTTTCCTGTGCCCCTGACAAATCTTCGTAAGAGGGCTGCATTGTGTTCGCAGTTCTAGTAATTCAACCTCCTCCTTGTTTAGTACATAGAAATCAGACTCTTCTGTCAGCTCACAACTTTCATTCAGCTTCAGACCAATTTCACATTTTTTTGCAGAATTCTCCATTACTGAATGTAACTCTAAAAATCTCAACTAACCACCTAAGGAAAGAGTTCACTTAAATATTCCTTCTGAACTCCATTCATTCATAAATTGCTTCCTTTGGAGGAATTGATATGTCATACAATAAAAAATGGTTTCCTTTATCACCTTTTGCCACTCTTTGAAGGATTTACATTATTTCCTTTCTTATTTTGACACTTAGTGACAATTATCCTGTTATCTCCCTGAGAATACCAAACAGGAAATACTTCCCATGTGTATCAAAAATTAAGGTGAAAAAGGACAATCAAATTTCCATTTTGAAATGTTTTATAGTATGTATTTAAACATTAACTGCTAAAAACAGCAAGATCAGCTAATGAGACAGACTCCAACCAGGACAATTTGTTGAATAAAGGAAAGTGTTAGACACTGATATATGAACTTGAACACCAAAAGCCAATGACAACCATAAATTGAGGGAATTTAAAAGTGACTTTAATATTACCACTGTAGAAGCAATAAAAAAAGATTAAAGACTTCTGAAAGAATCCTTGCCCAGTAGAAATTTTATTGGAGACACTGGAGGAATTTCTAACATTTTCCTTTCTTGTTGACATTTTGTGGAGTTACTGTTTTTTCAAAGCCCATAACTTTGTCACCCATAGAGGGCCCACTCTATAGATTTGTATCATGGTTAGCTATACATTAAGGAAGCTTTTGACATAAAATTTGTTTCAGGGGGGAGAGGTACTAATTCACAGGGAGCCAATGAAAATGAAGATGGTTTTTCAAGATTAGTATCTTTGTCCTGTAGGATAGGTTGGAGAAACTATCATATTTGAACAGAGCTTAAAAAGAGCTTCAAATTGAGCTATCACTGGGCCCAGTGGCACAAACAGAACAAAAGTTATTATTGTTTTATTGTTTGGGGGGTCGCGGATTGGGGCAAAATGGGGAATTCTTTGGAAAGTGATTTCTCGGCCCCCATTAAAGATACTAAGCTGAAATTTGGTACACACCCTTTTCTTACCATGAGAAACAAGATCCAGAAATGTGGACAGAATTACAGATGGTGAGGGCAAATTTGTCCTTTCAATTTGTTGGTTTCATATGGAATTACCCATGGGGTTATCTTTGTAATTGCCATGGACACCGGAGAGGTGCTTGATTATGAAGTAAAGAGTAAAGTTTGTTTTGAATGCAGGTATCGAAGCCTTTGGGACAGAAATTCTGAAAGGTACAAGAACTGGTTTGCAATTCATAAGGCATCATGTTCCATTAACCACTCTCTTTCTTCAGAAGCAATGGAGAAGGAGGCTGCAGTGACTATTTTTAAGAGGTCACTTAGCAAGCATAACCTAAAGTATACAACCTATGTTGGGGATGGAGATTCGTCCTCTTTTGGTGAGGTCTCTGATGCTTTGTTCCAAGAATATGGTGAGGAATATCTTATTATCAAGGAGGATTGTGTGGGGCACATACAAAAACGGATGGGGACAGGCCTCAGGAGCTATAAAAACAAGAATAAAGGTATGAAGCTTGCAGATGGAGGCTCAGTTGGTGGAAGAGGAAGACTTACAGATTCTGTGATTGACTCTTTTCAGAATTACTATGGGTACGCTATTAGAAACAACAACAACAATGTCAAAGGAATGCAAGATGCAGTCTGGGCAATATTCCATCATTGTATTTTAGGTGAAAATGAGCCAGTAGAGAGGCAGCATAGGCTGTGTCCTCCTGGCCCAGATTCATGGTGCAAATATCAACAAGATATAGCAGCAAACACAAATACATATTCAAGATCAAAATGCCTGCCATCTGTATTTAGAGATGAATTGAAACATATTTTTGAAAGGCTGAGTGACTTAAATCTGCTTCAAAGATGTCAACAAGGTTTTACTCAGAACCAAAATGAGGCTATTAACAACATCCTCTGGGCAAAGTGTCCAAAACGAGTATTCGTTGGAAGTTCAAAGATTGAAACTGCTGCGGCTTCTTCAGTTCTGACATGGAATCAGGGTGCAGGCAGTATGGGATTGATTTTGGAAAGGGCAGGAATTGATGATCTAGGATCCAATACTATGGCTGGCTTCAGGGAGGAGAACAAGACAAGAGTTCAAAATATGGCATACAAGGTTTTGAGCAAGTATCGACGGAGAAGAAGGCAATTGCGACACATGAGGAAACAAAAAGCAAGCACTGGCACACATTATCTACCAGGTGGCTTTGGAACTGGAAAAGAACCAGAGGTTGAGAAGAAGGGTGCAAATAGGAATAGAGGCAGAAACTTTGGCAAGAAGAAAAAGTCAAGCTGTGATGAAACAATAAGAGGAGACAAGGAATTGGAAAATCTTGACATTGACATTCAGTTTGTTGACGAAAATCAAATACAAGTATGTGTCCAAGGTACAAGAATAGACAGCTAAGATGATTAAATCTTAAACTGTGAGGTATTTGACACTTCATTTCAATTCCAAACCTTAAATGTTTATAACTGAAACAAAATTCTTGAAATTCTGCAGTCTTACCAAAAGAACCTTCATCAGAAGTGCATCTTCATTGTTCAGAAACTTTAATCGTGTTTTTCTCAAAATGCAGAATTTGAACTTTAAGAATTTATTTCTCAACACTGCTTTGGCCAGTAATGGTGAAACTTGGTCAAACTGCAAACACAAGTGTAGGCAAGAGGATGAGTAGACAATTTTCTCATATGTGTAATCTGCAGACCGATATCTTGGAAAAACAGTTTTTGCTTAGTTGCCATAGCAACAGTTGCTATGGGAACTTTTCCTCTACTCATCCTTGACAACTTTTCACATGTAGCCACCTAATCATCAAATAGTGTCCATTCATGACCCCTGTGGACTTAAAACCTTTCTCATACATATGAAGGCAGTATTCTGTTCCGGTCTGTAAAATATACCAAAACCATATTTTGTTCAAAGTAGCATTATAATTTGTATCACCATCAATTTTTCATCAAATGTGGAAAATTTCAGCAGGATAGCAAGTCCTGTTTGCTAGTTATGCACTAATATCCCCAAGTGATCATTTTCTTAGTTTACTGTCTACATCCACCTTAAGGAAGCGCAGCAAATGAGATGATGTTATTAGAGGGCAACAGGGTCACAAAGATGAACACTGCTCATTACACGACAGATTGTGATTACAGTTATAATAGCATTAGTGAAATTGATATGCAACGGTTATTCATTTCCTCATATTGTTGATATTTCTACCGCAAGCGTTCATGAATTAATTTTGATCAATGAGAATGATCAGGCTCACCAGCACTTTTAAAGAGCCATAATAAGCCAGCCTCCATTGCGGGCACGATACCGTTTTCATTTCGGTCCCGTTTGCACGACACGGTTTTCATTTCATATCGGATTGGCCTCCTGTTTACTCGAGGATGCACGCACCAATCCGAGACTCTTCCTGCCGCTTAAGCGTTTTCAAGCGAAAACGGCTTGAAAGCGGCATGAAATCAATCAGATATCGTGAAAGCGATCGAATCTGGTATCAACTCAATATGGAGCCTCATTATCAATGTTCCGAGCCTCGTAATGCGCAGTAGACGCTAAAAGCATACATTGACATCATCGCAGTGCAACGATAATCGGTGTCGTGTAAATAGAAACCGATATGACTCCGATATGATCGAAATATGAGATGAAAACTGTATCGCATAAACGGGGCCTAAAATCTCTTTGCTCCCATTACTTTAATCGAATTCTATTTTTAGGCTGTTAAAATCAAAATTCGCGTCACTAACAACAACAGACAAGACAAGCTACTGAAGCAGCTACTCCAAATAGATGACATTGGCAGAGGTGCCTCATTTGGCAGTGAAGTCTTGCCTCCAGTTGCGAAGAAATATTCAAATTCATGCATCATAACATTTACTGGAAATAAACAGGGCTGGCCTGCCAATGGAAAGTTGTTCTTGAACGGCTACCCAAGTTATGAGCGCTCACTTCCATGCTCAACATTCAAAGCAACTTATGTGCACGATTCGTCCTACATTCCAAATATAGACTTTATTCCATTCTATGTCACATGGAGGGATGGCACAGGAAAGAGTGAGGTAAATTTTAGATTTCAGATTTCCATTACTATTTATGTCACGTGACAAATAGATACCTCAGCGTTGGGTCAATTCATTGAAAACTTTGGCTAGCAAGATCTTTTACCCAGTTAAATAAACATTTGTTGAGAAACAGAAATTTAGCTGGCCAAGTCGCTTTATGGAAGCTGATGAAGAAATTTGATTTTCCCAACCAATCAACACCAGAGATGAAAAAGAATGTCTTTCTAAAATTCTGCAGCAAAATTAACAGCACTTTATTGACTTTTTTTGAGAAATTTTGAAGAAAATGACTTTAGCTAGTAGCTTTTGAGAGAAGTAAGGAATTCAAAACTATGAAAAAAACAGAGATTTTAAGTTGAAATCCCATTGAGAATATAAGTGTGAAATATACGAATTGGCTACTCAGTTGCTGCAATATGAATTTTCACGCTCTGGATAGATTCTTTTACTCACAAAGTATGATTAATCAATGTTAGACTGTTTGCCATAAAATAATGTGGCTAATGCATGATAAAGATGTTTCTTGCAGGTAATACGATATCATCTGAAAGTAATCATTAAAGGAGCACAGAAGAACGAACCACCTATCACATACAGCAGACGACATCGTATAATTATCAAACAGTACTCAATAACACAAATCAAAACACCCGGCCTTCAAGCGATCGATTACAGAACAGATCCTTCAAAGCTATTGCTGAAAATCACAATGTCCTCACGCTCAAACCTTGGTGGATACTTTGCAACAATCGAGGACCCAGGACAGCCTCTTGAGGGAGTCACACAAGAATTGATAGACAAAGGAAAGGTAATTCTTGTTGCACCTAGGGAGTTTACTTCTAGGAGAAGACTGGCAATTCAACTTTGCTATGTGCAAGCAGTTGACCCTTACGGCGCAGTATCGAAACGAAAGTTACGTTTGATGTTCTTCGTTAGAAAGTTCGTCGCTCACTACTTGTCTGTTGTTCGAAACGATCCGATGTATGTCTTGGAAGGCAAATCTTGTAAGCTTTCTGAAAAGAATCTGCAAATCGCATGCCCTGGGTTCGATTGTAGTCGTGCGAAGTTCTCGGTGTTAGAAGACCCAAAACATGGTATACTAGTCAAGAATTCGCTGCAAGTCACTCAGTTTACGAAGTATGATATTCAGCAAGGCACTATTGTGTATAAAAATGATGACAGTGAAAACAAAGCTGATAGCATTGTCATAACAATCTCTGACCGAAATAAGATGGCCTTTCTTACTTTGAATATCATTATAGAACCTTTCGATGACTCGCCTCCCTTTCTGAGTGTTCACAAAGATATAATTGCAAGAACTGGTAAACTTACCATGATTAAAACTGATGTATTAGAGGCTTCGGATCATGATACTGTCAAGACGAGAATTGTTTTCAGAGTTTCCGTGAAAGCCAGTAAGGGGAAGATTGTTAAGAAAATCCGAGATGGGACCTTTGTTGCTGTTACTGTGTTCAGTGAAATCGATCTTGAAAATGGTTTGATACATTACGAATCACAATATAAGGACCCAACCGACGATTCGTTCAGTTTTATTCTATCTGATGGAGGCGATACCCCTAATCTTTCAAAGGAATATGTCTCACGGGTTACAATATTAGCTTCTGATACCGTTCCACCTTATCGACGACATGGAGGAGAATGCCTCGTACGATTAAACGAAACAGAGGCTTCATTGTCACTGAATTTTATCGATTACGTCGACAATTATTCTCCTTCTTCGGAAATTGTCGTTGAAGTCCAACCACCAAGTAGTAAGGATACTTACTACATTACCAAAAAGGATCTTGTTGGCTATGTCGGACATAACAAAAAGTCAGTCGATAAATTCACTCAACAGCAGTTATTTCATAACAAAATCTTCTACGAGAATAAATTCAGCGAAGTTGGAATTCATACTAAAAGTCTACGACTGGACTTTGTGGTGTCCGATAAAGATGGCAATACCACTCCTCTGCAGACGTGTACTGTCATTATTCAGCCTGTTGACAACAAAGCACCAGTAGTTGCTGTTATTGAGAAAGTTAGAGTATTTGAAGGGGGTAAAGCATGCATAAATGCAACTAGTTTAATGATTGCAGATCAGGATACTGAGACCAAAAACATAAAACTTGCACTAAAAACACAGGCAAAAGAAGGGAGTATCGCCTTCAAAGGTCGGTATTTAGAGAACAATGAATTTGTTTCTTATTTGGAGCTGACAAGTCACTGCTTATGGTATAATCATAGTGATAGCGAAACGACGAAAGATGACTTCGTACTTGTCGCAACTGATGGAATAAACACAGGCGAAAGTGAAGTTTCCATTGAGATAATCCCTGTAAATGACCAACGACCGATCTTCGTGAATAAATACGCTGAAATGAAGGTGATGGAGAATTCGTCAGTCGTTGTTGGGTCTCAGATATTGAAAGCTATCGACAAAGATTCTGGTAATGCAAACCTAACCTACTATGTCATTTACAAACCAAGGTTTGGATCTTTGGATACATTCAAAAGAGATATCGTTAATTTCACTCAAGAGGAGTTGGAAAATGATTTGCTTGTGTACACACACAGAGAGAAAGAGATAGGCTCATTTTCAGTCCGTGATAATTTCACTGTTATCGTCTGCGATACGATGCCATTCGTCAAAGATTGTGCATCAGTGATGAAAATGAACGTTGAGGTGATCCCTATCAACTCAAGTCCACCATCTTTGGGCCTAGGCACTGCTTTAGTTGTGCAAGAAGGAGGATATATGGCAATAACTATGGAAAACTTAAAATGCTCTGACAAAGATACCCTTATGAATGAAATTCAGGTCAGTGTTATACGATTTCCGAGGCTGGGGTACTTGGAGAATACTGCTCCTTCACAGGGGTCTGAAAAAAGTAATGCAGGAGTACGAATTACTGAATTCAAGTGCTCGGATATTGAAGGAGGCAAATTACGTTATATTCAGTTAAATCATTCTGGTTTCGAGCCAGTAAAGGATAAACTATCAGTTGTAGCATTTGATGGGAGATTCAACTCAAGCATTGTTGATATTGAAATCAAAATTACGCCAGCTAGTGACGAAGGACCCAAAGTAATGCAAAGTGACATCATCACAGTACAAGAAGGGGGCTGGAAACTAATAGATCAATGGCATGTCAAAATTACGGACAAAGATATTCCTAAGGAGACCTTGATGTTCGAGGTGACTGACCAACCAAAGCATGGACAAATGTTTTATAAGTGCAATGGCGGTGGCTCGCCTGACCTAAAAAAGCTACCAAGTAAACTGAGCCTCGATTACATTAAATGTGCATTGATATACGTGCATGATGATTCAGAGGCTCAAACTGATGAGTTTCAAGTCGAGGCTACAGATGGGAGATTGGCATCAGGAGCTAAGATCAAGATCCACGTACTCCCAGTGAATGATATGAAGCCTAAAATTGTGAATAATATTACGATGACAGTCAAATTTGGAGGTTTTAAAGATATAACGAAAAGTTATCTAGCTGCACAAGACATTGACACAGAGGATAAATCATTAGAGTTCAAAATCACAGAACTTCCTAAGTATGGCAGCCTGAAACTCCGCAAGAAAGGAGGTCCTGTTAGGCTTGTTGAGGACTCGATTTTCACTCAAGAAGACATCAACAAGAAACGACTGAGTTATGTAAATCATATCATGCCTGTGCAAGGGTTATTGGATAATTTTAAGTTCTCATTAAGTGATAAGGTACAAGTTGTAGCGAATCAAACTTTTAATATCAGAATACGCCTGAGTTGTCGTAAATATTTGAAAGTCGTAACTAAAGATGTCGAAGTAAACAGTCCTAAGGTTTTCGTCACGTCGTCCAATTTGCAAGTAGTTCGGCGTAAAGCTGGTAAGACGAAGAAACGTAACAGCGTCATATTTCACGTGATCAAGCAACCTTTACATGGAGTACTTAAGTTGGTGGAGGCCTCGGAAGAGGATAAAGTATCTGCAGTGACTGAGAGCGATTTGAAAGAGAGACGACTAATGTATAAGCCATACGAGTACCCGCTTAAAAAGAATGATACATTTAGATTCTTTGTTACTGATGGAAAGTGCATGCAACGAGGACGCATAAACATACTTACGAGAGATGTGAATGCGACTGTTAAACACATGAAAAGAATTTCTGCGTTGAAAGTCACCAAGCGAGGCATAACTGCTGTGACGCCTCTTGAATTAAGAGCTTTGGAGAAATACAGCCCCAAGAAAGTTGTTTACAAATTGATCTCAATGCCTATGCATGGGATTTTCCTTAAAGACGGAGAAGCAACGAGTAACTTTACTCAAGAAGAAGTGAACGAATTGAGAATAACATACAGACTTTTAAATCATAGAGCTGTGCATGATCAAGCCAAGATTGAAGTCTCTGTTAAAGATTTTTATGGGCTGCTGCAAAATACAAAACCTGAGAAGTTTCCTTTTCATGTTATCATCAAAATTCCCAATGCTTCGTTTGTTCGTGTTATAACGAATGAGCCGATAACAGCTTTAGAAGATCTAGGCCAAAGATACGTCGGAAGCGTCATTTCCAACCGGAATCTTTTGTCATATAACTGCTCTTCGAAAATCGATCCCAACCTCGAATACATGGTCATCGAGCCTCCAGTCCATGGTGAGCTCGTATATAAAGATTCCGGGCTCCAAGTGACACGGTTCACGCAAGGCGATATAGATAAAGGCAGGGTTATATACAAGCTAACCGATTTTACCCATTCAAATTTCGACGACAGTTTGATATTGGATGTGAAATCAAAAGGCTGTAAGAAAGTTACAGGGATTGAATTTGGCATAAAATGGTCTGTTATTGGCTTATCTAACAACGTTTCTATCGATTGCACGGGTGGAAGAACAAGTATTAAAGTCAACTTACTTCGATCAGGGTATACTAACCAAGGCTCTGTGGTAGAAATGCATGTTCAATCGCTTACGGATGGTGTTGAGACAGTAACTCCTTCAAGAATTTGGTTCTACCCCGGGGATAAAATGAAGAGTTGGAAAATGCCGGAAGAAGCATTGGAATATGAGAAAGTTCAAATTTTCATCAATAAGGAATTCAACACTTTGCTTGGAAAGAAGAGCATCAATTTTGATATTTCAAAAGCCCAAGGTTAGTCATAGCTATTTTCCATTCGTTGTCAAATTTCATTGTTCTATATTAGAGTTGCCAGGTCTGGTTGCCGCATCTTCGATGCACTACCACCAGGCTACTGGTTCAGAAGGAAGCAGCATTAGAATCATAGAGATCAGAAAATTTTCCTATCTCTATGACTAGAATGGAGATGTGTACCAATTTCTGGCATCTGAAACATATCTAAACTTCAACAAATGTGAAAAAATGCTTTTACTGAATATCAAACAAATGTAGGAGGCTCAATTTTCTTTGGTCCATGGGCATTACCTTTTTGGAAATAAAAATGCGATACTGTTATCAGCTAGACCAAAGCTCAGTGACTTTAGACCTATGTCATCAATTTTCATTGCAGCAAAAATTTTTAGCTTGCGTTCACACAATCCCGGCACAACTTATACAAATTCGACGATAACAAGCTTGTTGCAATCTCTTCAAGAAGTTGATACCAAATAAATGTAAAGGATCAATCGGCCTTGATTCAAAAACATTGAAAAATGTTCCATCTTCATCGATTACGAGTGTTCACACGATGCCGTTTTCAAAATGTGCCAGTTAGAGTTCTGTTTTTACAATCTACCGTTTCCAAACTCATGGCCAAAATGTATCGTTTTTGTGTGAGTAGAGGCCTATCCATAACATATTTTCGCCGTTTTCAAAACCGACGAAACTCCTTGTTGCCTCCATACTCTCTCTGTTTTCTTTAGTGTCTACACATTGGGTTGCTTGTGTTCACTGTGCTCTCTGTTACACCAAGAAGCATTGTGGACACCTTTATTTTGAAATAGACTATTTACTTGATACTACTACCTTGAGCTTTATTTGTTGCTACCACCTTAACTACCGGGTGAGCCAGAAAAAGTTCCCACTTTTGAAAATTCATAACACCCATAACACCAAGACTACTACACGCATTTGAATCATTCAAATTCTAGTTATAAATCGAAAGATCAAAGTATTTTTGTGATTCTTCTCGCTGTCCTACCAGCAAAAGAAGTATTGGTAAATTCAACCTTATGAAAATTTCATGGTTGCAAAATCACGGAAAAAGGGCCTAAAACATGGATCAAATCCTAAGGATTCTATTCAAATCGAACAATAGGCCATGGGCGTCTGACCTCCCTCAAGAGATATAAGACATCGATTTTCAAACAAATACGAAAGATCTTCAATACCAATGAAATTAATGCCTAGAGGATATCTCTCACCCATGAGAAGTTGCGTTTCCTTCACTATTCAGTGCGAGAAGTCATTTATGCATTGATCGATGTTTTGGGCCATTTTTCAGCAATCAATCAACCATGAAATTTTTGTAAAGTTGAATTTACCTATATTTGTAGTGCTGGTAGGACAGCGAGAGAAACCATAAAAATACTTTGATCTTTCGGCTTTTAACTAGAATTTGAATGATTCAAATCCGTGAAGTAGTCTTGGTGTTATGAATTTTCAAATGTGGGAACTTTTTTCTGGCTCACCCGGTAGAAGCGCATGAGGCAGCTCACTTCGCTCGCAGTTTAGATAGCAGCTCTGACTAAAGATTAAGGTAGTAGTATCGCATAAACATTTCGTTCAAAAAAGGTGTCCGCAATTCTCCATGGTTATACCTCATTAATTGATTTATTTGAACTTATAGATGCTTGCTCTAAACAGCAAAAGAAATTTAGCAAGAATTCTGCAACTATCAAAGCTGATACTCGTATCATCTCAGATAACAGCAAGGTTAATCAGGTAAGCTGATGCAAATTCATTTGCTTTGCTGCAAAAAGTTTGGAAGATTAGCTGTTATGGACTATCTCATTTCTTTCAAGAATTCATACTATCTTTAAATTACTCTCTTTATCAGTAGAAAGAGACAAACAGGACATTCTCAGTACCGAAACCTATTCAACTTAGTCAAAAGGCGCTTTCCTGACGAGTCAAGAACATATGCTAGGTCCTTTCTCCAAACTTGGAAATTTCGTGAATTCGAAACAAATGCATCAACCAACATTGATCCAGCTATAAGCACAATACACTTTTATGTATGTCCTCAGTTTCATATCTTTGAAATTCAAAGGAAAGCAAAGAATTTCTATCGATGTCTGCTTGATCTGCTGAGAGTCCAAAGTTCCTAGACAAGCTAGATTCTGGGGATAAATCCATAATGTTCTACTTCAAAAATTTTTCAGCACCATGCAATAAGCCTGGTTGACACTTCCACCTCAAAACAGAGAATGAAATTCAAAGAACAGGACTCAACGAATTTGGTAACTACTAATAATACTTACCTACTTACCTACTTACGTACTTACTTACCTACCTGCTTGCCTAATTACCTACTTACCCACCTACTTACCTACTTACCTACATGCCTTATTACGTGCTTACCTATTTACCTATCTACTTACCCAAGTTACCTATGTAGCCGCAAACACGTCAATTTTCCCCAACAAAGTTGTTTGGTCACTGTTGCTTAACCCCCCTCTCCCATCCCTCTACAAAACGTCCAGAACGATAGTACTTCAAATTTCTCCATGTCAAGAACAAGCTATCCTGTTCCCCTGTTACTCACCTTCTATATCCAATTGAATAATTGATTGATTGATTGATTTATTGATTGATTTGTCTATTGACGTACTGATCTATCAAAGTATGAAGCTACAAAATAAGTGCAACCCCATGAACAATCTAATTTTGAATCTGATACCTTCCTATCTGTGCCATTTTATTTTCTAATAGGAAACAACCAAAATTCCAAAAAGAGGTGATTTCAAGAACTGTGGTAAAGGTGAGACTACAATGCAAGACTCAAGGGTCCTCTTTTTCTCAATTTGTTCAAAAACAACGAAAAAGCCTGTTCACGTGTTCACTTCATTTGGATTTTTCGATACTCAGCATTGATGAGAGAACATGATTACCCTTAAACATTTTCCATATCATTAGAAAGCAATGACTGTCCATAAGAAAATGTCACTTTACAATTTGGATATTTGGAGAAAGAGGATTGAATTTAGCAACGAACGTGTAGCCAAAGCCAATGAAGGCTGAAATTCTTGATTTTACTGAAGATTTCAGCACTTTGCATTTGAAATTCTGAATAAATTTTCAAACTTAAGTAAAGCCATCAGCGGGACAAAGCAGTCAAGATTTTGAAATGTGACTTGTTCAAATTATAGATACGTCTTTCTGACTCACTTGGTATTCAAACTATTTCTTCATTCCTAGGATGGATAGAATTCAGAAATCATTGCTATTTACTCTTGAAGAAGTTAAGCTCTTGGAAAAAAGCAGTAAAAACATGCCTGAGAAGGTAAGACGTTAAAGTAACTTTATCTAAGAACAGGCTTGACAAGAAAAATAAGGCAATTAACAATAAATTGATGTCTGTTGCTGTGATTCGAAACAGCAAACACCTATGTATGATAACCTACAATTCTGCAAGTCAACCTGGATTCTTGTACGATGAAAACGATGATGGATGGGTTCGTAACATGAGGAGATAAAACAAGGTTTCATTTCGGCAGTTTCAGCTTGCAGCATTTTTATCCACTAGGCTCTAATACGCGGGTATTTGCTGTGTTTCAAAAGTCTGAAACTGTAGCTTGATATCCGTGATATCCACACTAGGTCAAGGCTTTCCTGGCCTGATTAAACATCGCTGATAAGCAAGAATTTTGTCAGTACTTCTCAGAATCATCTTACCATAATGTGCTATGATTTTACCCGGGGGGTTTACTTAATACAATGACCACCCGGGGATGTGCCTGCCAATAGGGTGTCATTTTCGGCTGAAAATTCTGGGACAGGGTTATGCCTTTTTCGTCTTATTCCGGGACAGGGTTATACTTTTTGGGTCTTTTTTCCGGGACAGGTCAGATTGTTGTTAAAAATCAATAAAAAACTGAAAAGTTTTCTGAGACTTTGCTCCTATTCAATTGATTTCAGTGGAGCCTTTGCCTACAATTCACCAATCTTGCTCCAAGTGTTGTCTATTTCATAGAGCTAAACAAGAATGTTTTGCAAATGTTAAAAGATGTGAATATAACCGTAATAACTTAAAGAAGAGGTACTTTACATAAGGTAATTGGGGAAACGCATTCTAATAACCATCAGTTCCTGGAACTTATTCCAGGACAGGATCATAAATTTTGTTCTGGCAGGCACATTCCCGTCATTTTTCTCCAAGGTAAACCCCCCGGGTGATTTTACTTTCATTTTCATAATTTTTCAGGAGTTCTTCTTTGTTCACACCAACCTCATCAAGTGAAGAAACAGTGATCGATAAAATCAAAAGAAACTACCAGATTTGGATAGGTCAGTTAAATTTGTCATCGTTGATATTGTTTTATAGACACATAGGAATGGGGTGGGGGCATTGGGGGCACGTACCCCCAAGATTTTGCAATAAACAAAGAAATGCCGTATTCATTTTTAGAGCATGCCCCCTTTCTCTTTAGGAAAAAGTGCCCTCAAAGTGTCGTGCCCCCAAATTTGAGATGCTTCCTACGTCCCTGCATTGTTTTCTTGTTTATGTCCTTTTGATAAACAAGGAAAGAGGAACATGCAAGTTATTTAAGCTTCAGGAGCATGCAAGACATATACCGGTGACAAAATCCTTGAACTTGTTTCATCAGAAACGTCTTTGTACCACTGGGTGTCCTAAAAAGGTAAGGTACTCCAGTTTGAAAGATCACACAGGAACATATTCAACAGGAACTATCAGCTGGTGAGGCATGGAGGAATTCACGCATAACTGACATTTTGCAGAATGCTCAAGAGATATGTGTTTTGGGTTTAAAGAAATCGTATTTTTTGAACGACATAGAAGTTTAGTCTTCAGTGTTGCATCTAAAATGCTGAATGGAAAAGTAGGCCGATTCTTTCTCATGCAATCTTAGGCTTGAATTTGAGCAAGTTGACCAATCTTCTTTTTGACATGAAAATATTGTCGTGAAACTTGAACCAACAACCTCGAATACCATTTAGCCTTTCTACAATGGGATAAAACAGAGTTTTCTGAAAATCTGTTCATTGGTTATGGACATATAAGCAATCAAAAAATAAAACATAGTTTGGGACACCCGGTATTCTATGAATAATTTAGCTTCTTGTATCGAAGGTAGTAACATCTAAGTTCTTTAAATAAAGTTCAATGAGAATTCAATCTGCGAACTTGCTTTGAATTTTGAATTACTTCGCTAGGCATAAAACTGAACAAGCACAAACGTTGGAAATGGAATACAAAGAAACAAGATCAAAAATTCCAAAATAGGCTACAGCAGTTGCAGATACCAGCCTCCATGAAAAATATGTGTGTTGTAATGCAGGCAAACGGGAGATGGAATGTGAAAAACTGTAAGGAGAAAGTCGTTGCTTTTGTCTGCAAGAGAAGAAAAGGAACATTGCGAAGCGACTCTTAAGGAATGGATCGATGGATCAATCATTGACATGGACTTTGCATCTCATAATCTCATTCTCATCATGAATCTCATGGTATTGTCATCGTGGTGTAGTAGAGTAGTTCGTAAGTGTTATCTTAAGTCATTTCGTTTTTGTAAATTTTCATATTGAATACACAAAAAAGAGGAGTTAGGCAGCCGCACCCTCCATTCACTGAACTGCTATGTCTGTCCACTTGAAGAGATTTTGGCCGGGGACGTGCCATTGAGGCTTCAAAAACATACCCGTTCCTTATACCAATTTTTGAAAAAGGCATACCCGACCGTATACCAATTTTTCGAAAAAGCATATCCAACCTTATATTTCATACAAAAATTTTGGAAATCGGTACCGTTCATTATACCGAGATTGTGAAGATTGATACCGTTCTTTTATACCAATATCTGGAAAATCGATACCCTTCCCGATGGCACATACCGGTACCCAAAATATATGTAGTGCACCCCCCCAGGGTCTAGAAATGGTACGAAAAGTTATTGACAATGAATTTCTTCAGGTCCTTTAGTTGATCTTTGGAGGAAAATCGACATTTTGTGGAAGATGTTGACCGGAAACAAAACATCACGGAGTTAGACTTAGTACATCATTGGTATAGTAAGATTCGCTTTTTACCCAAAGTCGATGTTCCTCGCCTTAAACAACAACAAATTAAGTCCAAGTTTGCAGGGTGTGTAGCCAACAATCTTGCATGCTTGCATAATAAGGCTACCATAACGTCTCCAGAGTATTGTCCCACAACTAAAATCTTTCACTGTTATCTTGCAACCAGAGATGCAGGAACGCTGGACAGGGCACACTTCTACGAGGGGAAAATATTGCAAAATTGAACAATGGGGAAATAGCAAACTTAGGCCATGCTCGGGATAGCAAGAAGGATGGTCGCCTCCTTCGGCCTTCTCTCCGGCATTCCTGCAGAGACAATTTTTAAATGTTGTTGTAACTCGTTATTTGAAATGCATAATTTATATTTTTATTGAGTAACCAGATATTTTTTATAACATATACAATATTTTTTGGAGAGTCTGATTGAAAGGAACTTAAGATGTATATCTATATATATTTAGACCGTTTACAACAATATTATCGTTAATTTAACGTGCATAATCAATGCCAACAATGATTCAGATTGATAGAGTCTGCAGGGGTGAATTAGGTAGGCTGAGCTGAAACGGGTATTTTTGAATGCTGAAAAACAGTTGACCTTGAACTAATGAATCAAGGGGGCTAGTTCAAGCAGTCGTAGTGAGAGGAAAAATGCGAACAAAGATTTTAGCAAAATTAAGGCAAAGTTTTCACCCTATCCATTGTAACCCAAACTTACTCATCAGATATCTTCCATGACTTGTGCAACCATTTCTGCCCCTGAAGACCACCCTATTTGATGTTTGTAGAAATTAATGTATCAAATATGTATCAAATATTAACTTATCGAGCCTACTAACCCTTTCGCTAGCTGCTGTTTGTTTTTGTGTCATTCTTAGCCAAGTGTACCAAGACTAAATAAGATGGACGGACAACGGTTGTTCAGTAAAGCATCCATTAGCATAGCAAGAAATGACCAGGGTGCCATACCCAAATATACAGGGTGTCCCAAAAAATTGTGCCTCGTTTGTCTTGCTGCTGTGGAGGAGCTGTAGATTCACTTATCTCAGTTTGAACACAGTTGTATTGGTCAGGCTTCAAATTAGAGTTTGAGACCTTGTATGAGTCAATCTGACAAGTTGTTGCTGATTTATGGCAGAGAAAAGGCAAAATAAGTGGTTGCTTCAAAAACAGCATTTCTATTGTTCTCCAGCAATGTCAAAATAAAGTAAGTTTTTCAAGAAAGGGTTCTAGCGTCGCTTTAAAAGTTTTGCTGAGTCTTTTAAAGGGCTAGCAGTGTTGTCTGTTAATAAGAAAGCACCTTCTACCTTTTAAAGAATGTAGTGAAAATTTTAACACGACGCAGGAAGCTTTTATTCGAAAACTTATTACTTTATTTTGACATTGCTGGAGGACAACAGAACTGTTGCTTTTGAAGCAAGCACTAATTTTGCCTTTTCTCTGCCATAAATCAACAACCATGTGTCAGATTGACTCAAACAAGGTCCCAAAGTCTAAGTTGAAGCTTGAACCTATACAACAAACCGAGATAATTGAATGTACAACTCCTCCACAGTAGCCACAAAATCGGGACACAATTTTTTGGGACACCCTTTAGGAAGTGTAGCATATTTCATTGGCAAAAGGTAAAGATCTCATCTTAAAACAGCCCAGGTTGAAAACGGCAAGGCTTTCATGCCAAAAAATTGGAAATCATAGACGTAGGAACCGGGGACGGGGGAGCACTGGGGACACGTCCCCCATGATTTTGTAGTAAACAAAGAAGTGCTTTTTTTAATTTTAGAAAGTGCCTTGTTGTGAAGTTTAGGTTCAATTCGGTATTGTAAGAAACCCATAGACACCCCTTTCGTGCACATCAAAGGAAAACAGAGTAGCACGTGATATGTGCAAGGTCATAGGTCAGCCTCATTCGGAAACAATATGTGCACACGTGAACGTGCACAGATCATAGGCAAAGGTCATTATGCCATATAAGGCAATAGCGGAAGTGCAGATGAGCACAACAGATCAAGATCCGAAATTGTAGTTCAGTTACTGAAGGAGCTCCAGGAGAAAGGTCGCGGGAAAAGAGTGCCACTCCCTGGGGTAGCCCAGTGGAGGGGCGGGAGTAACTCACACGGAATTGTCGCATCAGTAGTAGTAGAGAACCGGATAGTCGATAAAGGCCTATGTAAATAGTGCATGAAATATAAATATGTAAAACCTCAAAAAGTGTCTTCATTGCATTTGCCCTGAGATTTGAACAAGAAAGGACATATCTTTACAATACATGGCGCCCAACGTGGGGCAGAGAACTCGGAAGAACGAAAGAAGAAGACACCGAAATTATTGCGGGGCAAGCACTATTTAATCGATCGAAAATGAAGAAGCTGGAGGCCGACAGACGCACGAGATTAGAGAAAGACCGAGAACATGATTACGGTAGAAGAACATTTGCGAAACAAGAAGTAAAGAAATCGAAGCCTTGAAACAAGAGTTGAACAAGAACCGAACACGAAACATAGCGAAGAGTAAACGAACATGAAACGAAACAAGTCGCATCAAATAACGCCGAAATCGAAATCGAAATAGAAACGAAATATTGTCGAAGATCGCTCAGATTGTTAGAGACTGTTGTTGAAGATAAATGGACTGGTGAACATTTGTGTAATTCGAAACCCGAAGTTTTGAAAGTGAGACGAAAATCGAACACTGATCAGCACAGAAAGAACAATGCCGCTGGATTGGATACACATGAGAAACAAGAAAAACATTCACGGATTGGCGAACATTGTTGACGACGTAAGAACTCCCCGTAGTGGACGGTAAATTATTTGCTTGTTTAGAACCTAGTAGGCCTGTTTTCGAAAATTTAGTTTGAAAGTTCAGGTTTCATGCAGGAAGTATTGCAGGCAATTAGGCATTTACGTACGTCTTTTGTTAGAGGAAACAAGTAAACATTGAATCATAAGGTCATAAGACAAAAGTGCCATTAAGCTAACAAAGGAGCAAGGTCATAAATATCGAACATGATGCCAAGATATTGAAAGCATTTCATCAGATCGGAATTTGGAGGTTCGCCAATATTGGACGGCAAGACGAAAGGTCGTCATAGCTTTTACAACATAATTGTGTATTGTATTCGTCGTTAAGACATTTGTGGTTGCACAGGTCAAAGGACACCACGAGTTGGAAGAATTCGGTTAAGAATGTTCGGACAACAGCGTATCATAGAAATATATCGAAGCAGGGATTTAACCATGCATACAGTCGTCAGTCATAGGAAGTACAGCAGAGAGTTCATCGAAATTTTATTGTTAAGAAACAAACAGTGTTGAAGCATGCGTATTTAGAAATGTATTTGAGGTACCCGAAACGAAAAACATGGAATGTATTGGTTCGTCGCGCAGTAGGTAGTAGTCTGTAGACGTAGGCAGATTATTCTTGACCGTTTGTGGAAGCCAATTACATTTATCGAAATAGAAATTGAAATATTCGAAACGATAGTAACGTCATAGATATATAGAAATTCTTCATTGTAGCCTAAAGTAGTTCATTAGAGGAGCTCATTTCGCGAAATAGTTTATTTGGGAGCTCGCATTCATTCGGAACATGTTGTTGTAAGAACTTCATGTAAGGGCAGATTCACTAGGGGATCATTGGAACTGTCAGGAGTAGGCCTGCAGTTATTGTTCGAAAGCCCAATCGTCGTAGAACTTTAGGTCAATGGTAGAAACACGCCGCCATCAAGGCATCGAAAATTATTCGTCGAAAGTCAGATTTATGAATCAGCATATTCGAGACAGCAAGTGGGAAAGCTTGTTCGGTCGCCAGTGATCATCAGGGATCACAACCCCGGGCTGGATTCATTATAGATACTAGTAGAGTATTCGTCAGAGAATTAGGTACCACGATAGAAAATCGTACGATTTTGTGGAAATAGAAGCGCATTGCATTGCATCACATCGGACATTGGAGCGGAAGAAATATTTAGAAATCCCATAGAAATTCGGACTTAGGTCACCCGTAGATTCGAAGCACTCTTTTTTGATTTACTGGGTAAATCAACCGGGGGAGTGTGTTGTGAAGTTTAGGTTCAATTCGGTATTGTAAGAAACCCATAGACACCCCTTTCGTGCACATCAAAGGAAAACAGAGTAGCACGTGATATGTGCAAGGTCATAGGTCAGCCTCATTCGGAAACAATATGTGCACACGTGAACGTGCACAGGTCATAGGCAAAGGTCATTATGCCATATAAGGCAATAGCGGAAGTGCAGATGAGCACAACAGATCAAGATCCGAAATTGTAGTTCAGTTACTGAAGGAGCTCCAGGAGAAAGGTCGCGGGAAAAGAGTGCCACTCCCTGGGGTAGCCCAGTGGAGGGGCGGGAGTAACTCACACGGAATTGTCGCATCAGTAGTAGTAGAGAACCGGATAGTCGATAAAGGCCTATGTAAATAGTGCATGAAATATAAATATGTAAAACCTCAAAAAGTGTCTTCATTGCATTTGCCCTGAGATTTGAACAAGAAAGGACATATCTTTACAATATGCCTCTTTTTCTTAAGAGAAAAGTACCCTCGAGGTGCGTGCCCCCAAGTTTGAGATTCTTCCTACGTCCCTCTTGGAAAAAGCAGCATTCGACAGGAAAGAGCTTCTTTCCTTCATAGTGGGTCTGGAAGCTAGAATAATGAAGGACCCCTTTGACAGACTGCTTTATTTACAGGGGCTGTTCCCTTTTTCGAAATAAAACAGAAAGCAACTCAAGAAATGTTTTGCACAGTAATGTCGCTGGATGTCTCTGCGAGGGCGATTGTATTACACGCCTTGTGTCCCTGTGCATGTGTAAATCTGTTGTTGTGAGAATGGCGGGCAAAAGTTCAGATGATGATGAGTTCGAGGTATGGATTCTTTTTATTATTTTGAACATAGTTGGAATTTATTAACTTGTTAAAACGATGAAAGATCAATGTGGTGCACTAATTTAGTGAGGCTTAACTCACTAGGACTGGTGGGCACTCACGAAAAGTTAAAGAGAGAACTAAGCGCAAATTTAGGCCCAAGATAAAACAAGAAGAAGAGGATCATTTTTGTACACGACAACGAGACAACGGTTTACTCAGAGTGGGAAGTTTTCTCCTGATTGTTTGATGCAATTTCAACTTAAAGACAAATTACAGAGCGTCTTTGTTAATTTACAAATAGCACAAAAGCAAGAAGTCTCTGGTCTGTTGGGTGTTGCCTTCATTTTGTCCAATTGAATCATATGAAAGCAGAACCCCACAAATGAAGAAACAAGAAGCAGTACATATAACAAGTAGTAAGAACTTTCAAACGAAAAGATGAAAAAGTTATATTTTGACATTCAGCATATAAAGCTCCATTGAGAATATCATCCACCAGACTGATAAGTTTGAAAAGTGCTCACGAAAGCTGGCTTTTGTTTTAAAAACAATGATTCTATTGTTCTTCCTTTGTTATAACATGAAATTACATGTGGAAGATCTTCCACAGACACAACATGAATGACAGTGTAGAACATCATTACTGCACAAAATTGGACAAAATTTGGTCCATTGCCATTGGCAGGGGGGGCAAGGGGGTGTGTTCACGCACAATTTTGGGTAAAGAGAATACCTTTGTCTGAAAACAATGAAGATAAAACAATGTCTTTGCCCCCAATATTTGGCAAAGTGTCATACCTAATTTAGCCACAAACCATGAAAGATTTGGCCACTAACCACTTGGATATGGCAACCTATGACCTTATGACCAGGAGTCCCTTTTTCCCTGTGCTTTTGACTTGACGATGGTGCAATGTTCATTAGAGACTCTTGATATTAGTCTGCAGAACCTGACCCTTTTAGGCCCAAACTCTCAGCTTCCAAGAGTACCAATCAGGTTGCAAGATTTTATGAATTACTGGTGATGACCATCATGATGGAACTTCAATTCTTGAATGACTGATAGCATTCAGATGAGATTTAAGATTAGAGGTGGTGATTCAAGACTGGAGGCCGTGATTCCATTATAATTTGACTGATGAATGTATACTCAAAGGAAAGCTTTTTCACAGTTTTATAATGAGACCTTGTTGAGTAAGGTGCAAGGGATGCAAGGGACTCATCTTCATAAGTCTAATGGTGACGTTACTGTAAAGTTCTGGATCATCATCTAACTGATAAACTGTTTTGTTATCTTTCTTTACTATCTTTCAGGTTGAAAAAATATTGTCATGTAGACTAGCTTCAGATGGGTCAATTTCATATCTTGTGAGATGGAAAGGCTATGAGCCTGATGATGATACCTGGGAACCTGAAAGAAACTTACGTGGTTGCAAAGATGAAATTATGAGATTTTTCAAAGAAAGAGATGTTAAAGTGACAAAAAATGTAAGTCAGCAGCTATTAACAGTACATGTTTTGTGCACATTAACATATTGACGAGAGGTCTTAAGAATTCTTAAGAGATCTACTTGTTGGCCAGTATGTAGATGAAAGATCTACGGGTTCCTATTTCAAGCCAGAGTCACAGAACCCAATTAAGAGTTGGGTGGTGAAATCCTTATGCCATCCCTTGTATTAGCAGTGACAGATTACTGGTGGCAGAGAGGATCTTTAACCAATGAAGGAGAAGCAGCTAGAGACTATATTTCCTGGGAATAGGTTCAATACAATACCTGACACTTGTCACTAACTTATTTAATTCTTTGTTGTCCAACCCACAGCGTTAGCCACATCTTATATTTGTGAAGACTCTTGGTATCAAGTGTAGTTAAAGTTGTGGGCAGGATAACAAAGAACTCAATCAATGAGATGCTTCTCTGTTAGTCAAGTCTCCTGTCTGCCACCCCTAATTTGCCACTGCAAATATTGGGATGGTATTAAGGCTTCTGCCACCCAACTCAGAATTAGGTTCTGCGACTCTGGTTAGAAACTGGACCTTGACATTATTATCCCAGGTTTTACTGATTGATTTCAAACTTAGCAAAATTATGATGAGGCGATGAATTGCAAAGTGAAAAGTTGCTGCTTGTGCACATCGTTGAAAGCGTGAAGCATTTACAGCAAGTAAGTCCCAGAGGGTACTTAACCTAAATTTGTATTGGGGTGTGCTTCTGAAAACATTTTTCTACCTGGCTCCACGATGTTCCTCTTTTAAATGATAGCCTACTTAGAAAAAGTTGGACAAAAGTATACCTCAAAGCACAAAATTGGACTAAAGAACCACCTGATCAAACATAATTTCTCCTGTTGACATGTTTTGATAACCGACTCCAGGAAATTGCCTGCTTTTGATATATACCTGATCTAGAAAAGATAGGTCAAAATAGTAACCTGAAAAATGGCATATTTTCCTCTGGTAACATAAGTCTGACAGGCCTCAGTGTGCTAAAAAATACATCCTGTTTTTGCCTCCATTTTCTTGTAGCACCTCATTGTTCAGTAAAAACTGCACTACCAAGTTTCTGTCTGACAAATATACTAAGTACCCCCTGGCAGAGCAGAAAAATCTGAGTTAAGGAAGTGTTTGGATACATATTCTTTTTGAAACTGTTAATCAAGAATTTAAGGTCAGGGAAGAAAACATCAAGTGTTGCCTAATCTCAAGATCTGTTGCAGGGAGTTAGGGGGCTCAAAGTTACAAGGCTTTTGCACATGGGTCAGCAGTTTCTGCTTTGTGGTATTCCCCAAGATGTAATTACTAGAGACTTCCTTCTTCAAATTTTTGAGAATTCTTCACATTCTGATAAGAATTCATCAAGAGCTACAAAGACTTCAATTCAAGAACCAAAGAGCTTTACAGATTCTGAAACAAGAATGATTAAGAAATTAAAATCTTCTTGACTAGTGATATATGTGCAAGGTGTGCATTGTAGTTTAGCTAAATTATCAAATGTCTTACCCAATGTTATAACATTACATGATTCTGATATGCATAAGATAAGTAACAGTCCTATCAACTTCTACATAGGCCTTGTATTGTAGAGTATTGTGTGTTACTCTATGAACAAATTCATAGGTTTCAATTTGAAATTGGTTTTCACTGTTTGAAAGATGTCATGCAAATCAGCAGACATCATGCAACAAATGTGACATTTGAGAAAGTAGGATCAATAGGTATTTCCACACGCTGATATTTTTATACAAAATTTGCTGTTTGGTATGCCCAGTCCTTCTTTGAAATTTAAAATGTAAAATAAGCACATGCAACTGTTGCTTTATAATTTTCAATCCTTCTTTGGTGATCTGCACACCCCATCAAGAACCTCTTCTAAATATTTCATTAACTTTCCAGCAAGTTCTCTTGTCACCCATCTCTTGTTGTAACATGACACTATAAATAGTTTCCCTTTGTGAGTTACAACTGTGTTGAAGAAAGGGGTTGGGTTGTTAGGGGCACCTTGTCCAAGTTCCCCAAAATAGATCTCATCAGCATCTATCAATTTTGGCAATGTGGCATCTAGCTGTGGGCGTGATGAACATTTCCCTAAATTACTGATGTCAAAATGTGTCAGCAACCCAGTCTCTTGTATTATTGTCCCAGGATCTGCCACATTATGATTATTGTAAAGGTATGACATCAAGTCAAGGAATAGGCCTTCATGCTGATTTTGCACCCCTTTGCGTACTTGTTGGCTGATATGTGCAGCTGCATGCCAAAATACTTCTCTGTTAAATTCATATGGCCTTGGAACTTTCATTGATGTCATCCCAATTGGTGAAATGAACATCCCTAATGGTTGTGGACTTTTGAACTTTGCTAGTTTTTTTCTTGAATCTATGGGCCAGGCACTTTCAATCTTCTTGGGCAAAGGCTGCCCTAAATCTTGCAATAACTTGATAACAGCAAATGATAGACCTGTAACTAGTATAGAGTGTACCGTGACATCATTAGCTTTCCGTTCATATAAAATCCTTGCCACAAGCTCCTCCTGGAGACAAAACTTGAATATACCCATTCCCTTTTGATCTAAAAATGGACTGCCTTCAGCGGTAATTTTGATCCTTCCATCATTGCCCCCGAATGCTCTATTCTTTGCTCTTTGCAGATTGAAAAAAGCCTTCACATACCATGCTGGCTTTTTATCAGCTGTGCTCACCTGGCCTAAGATATCTTCCTCATAAGATGGTGTCACATCATGGGGTGTTAGGAAAATGTCATCTACTGGAAGATTGTTAATGATTTTATTCAGGATTGGTAGAAATTGGTTGTAAATAAGGTCATGGCCACTTATTCCATCAACAAACTGATGATTCATGATAAACAGAATTTCATATTTGTGAGATTTATCTCCAGGGTCATGACTTTTAGTTTTGGTTCCAGGTTCTTCCTCCTTGTCAACATCAGCAGAAGAACTGTGCTTGCTGGCCTCAAAACCATCACCCTGCATGTCTGGTGCATTGTGATCTTCTGGCATATTCAGCACCATTCTCCACCTAGTAAAATACACTGTTTAGCATGGTCGGAGTCTCAGGAAAACTTAGGGGTCATCGACAAAAGATTTTCGTCCCCGTTAACGGATTTTGTCCGTTAGGGGGGAGGGGGTCTCACCTGAATCCGTTAAAATTGTCATATTAGGGATGAAAATCTTGATAAGAAATGTTGCTTAAATATTTCACGAGAATTTGTTAGATCACGAACAAATTTAACTGAAGTTTGCAATAAATGTGTGGATTTCAGGTGTGAAACTTACCTCGTATCAAAATGTGTTGGTATGCGACAGACATTATGGAGTCACATCGTGGACAAAATGGGTGACATGCAGATCGTGTCGTGAAATGTAGATCATGCCGTGAAACACGATACGATCTAGGCCAAGTTTTATGATTTTACATGGATCGTATCATCATCTTACGACTCGATATGACTGTATTCACGGTACGATCTAAGAAATCATTCACCATATCGCGATGTGGTAGTGATTGGTAATTCATCGTTGTTGATTCGTAAATGGTGTCGGCAATCATCGATCATTGATCTGTTGCTGATGGCCAATGACATTTCAAATGGTCTTTGGCATTGTTGTTGTTGTTAGATCATTGCACCGAGAAGAGCCCTTCTGTTTAAGGGGAAATTTGTAAATGATGCAAGGCAAGTAGAAATGGTAGAAAAGACTTATGGAGCATAAATGGCGTCACCCGATCCTGGGGCGATGACCATGCCCTATCGTTGGAGAACGCCCCATTTCTTGAAAATCTGCCATTGAAAGAAGCAAAGGATCACGGCTGATGGAAGTCTTTCCAAGAAAAATTTGAAATTTTGAGTTGAATGACATCAAAATATATTGCATTTTTGATAGATTCTGGCAGCTTTCTCAAATTTATATGAGTTCCAATCTTCATTCCCACGACTTTAGCTTTCACAGCCTTTCACAGTCACAGCCAAAATCAACAAACTTTGGCAAATTATTGGGGGGGCTCAGTGGCGGATTTAGGGGGTGCAGTTGGGGGCAACTGCCCCCCTTCATGATGAAAACTCGGCTTGGCGCCCCATTTTCAGTGAGAAGGGCACCCCTTATCCTGACCCAAATGCACTCTTTTTTCGTGTTTCGTTCTGAATCTGGGAAACATATGAATTAAGGCGTTATTCAATTGAAAAATCAAATAATTTTCCTGAATAAAGGCCCAAAAATTTCTAAAGGGCCAATGCAAAAAGTTAGCAAAATACCCTCCATTGGTAGTATCTTTTAACAAAAACCTGCAAATGGTAGTTTATGCACTTAAAATTGGACATTTTGGTAGCATCTTGTAATGAAAATTTTCTTTTCACAGTTTCTACTGCAAAACCTGAAAAAAACAAGCAAAAAACTTCAAAATTTATTTGTAATTTTTGCTGGAATGACCAAGTTGGCATGTGGAGGAGTATACTGAGTTGGAATCTTATAACTGGCCTGGGATCTTAGAATGCCTCCAGGGCCATTTGGTAGCCATAGGGTAAGACCCTCAAACTGACTGGGTCTCCCTGTTAGCCCATAATGGGAGTGCCCCCCCCAGGCACCCAATGTAGATACGCGAAAAAACATCTCGAATTACTGAGAGACCTTGAAGCAAGTTACACAGTTGATGATTTTTCTTTGTGATTATGTTAGTTTCAGACTTTCAGCTTGGAGCAACTTGGAGTTCACATGCAGATCTCAGAGTAAGAATCAGAACAAGATTCCGAAAAATCTCACAATGTAATAACAGCACAAAAAATTTAAATCTTACACAAATTAAAACTGATTAGAACACTCTATTATAGCTCCATTTTGAGGGGTCATACAATTTCATACCTCTGGGGGCTTTCCAGGAAAATGGGGAATGTTTCCATATTTTATATCTTGAAACATATTCCCCGTTTTCCTGCAAAGCCCCCCAAAGGTATGGAGTTCTATGACTCCTCTAAAAAGGCTTATAGACTGCTCTAATGAGGAAATTAGTTGTGATAAAGGAACTTTACAGTTTGGGTATGAAAATGTCTGACCCCTCAAAAGGAAGCTAACAGAGTGCTTTAATCAGTAGATTAGTTTTAGTTGAGAAATTTCAAATTGAAATTGAAATTTCAATGAAATTTCAATTGAAATTTCAAATTTCAAATTCTTTTGGGATATCAGATGGGGTGATTCTACAAGGAGGTACTTATAGTTTGTAGACTTTAGGGCACATTCCCCATTTCGCTGGAAACCCCCCCCCCCCCAGAGCTACAAAATTTTATGACCCCTCAAAAGGAAGCCATTTAAGCGTTTTAATCAGTTTTAGTTTTTCTAGAGAGATTTTACAGTTTTTTGCTGGCAGACAGGAGTAATTTTAGTGGGATGTAGTTAGATTCTGTACCTTTAAGGACCCCTGTTTTCCTGAAAAGTCCCCCAAAGGTATGAGATTGTATTAACCCCTGAAAAGGAATCTAATACCTCGAATCAGTGAGTCAGTTTTGGTAAAGAAATTTTACAATTTTCAGATACTACATAGGAGTAATTTTACTAGGATTTACTTAGTTTTTATACACTTATCTGCTATCTGCATTCCCCAGTATGGAATCAAGGCCCCTTTCCACCAAAGATCTTTGACGGAAAGACTAGACTCTAAACAACAGAAATGGCCAGAGAACAAAAGGAAATGGCACAAGTCTTTGGCGGATGGAGTACACCGATTCCACCAGGGCATATTCCCTGTTTCCTGGACATCCCCCCAGAGGTATGAAATATAGCATGACCCCTCAAAATTATGACCCCTCGAAAAGGAGCTACTGTAATAGAGTTTTCTAATCAGTACATTAGTTTTGATTTGTGTAAGATGTTAATGTTTTGTGTTATTGTTATTATATTGTGAGAATTTTCCGAATCTGAATCTTGTTCTGAATCTGATCCGAATGTGAACTCGACTAATCAAAAAGGTTGCCATCAACTGCTGAACTTGCTTCAAGATCTCTCACTAGTCTTTGCAGCCGACCACTAATGTAATTCGAGATGTCTTGTAGAGGATCTACATCAGGTGACGCCATTCATGCTTCATAAATCTTTTCTACTTGAATTATTAACATCTTCAGCTCCCCAAGGCCAGTTTTCTCAGTTCAATGATCCAACAACAACAACAACAATGCCCAAGACCATTTAAAATGTCATCGGCCATCAGCTACAGATCAATGATCGATGATTGCCGACACCATTTACGAATCAACAACGATGAATTACCAATCACTACCACATCGCGATATGGTGAATGATTTCTTAGATCGTACCGTGAATACAGTCATATCGAGTCGTAAGATGATGATACGATCCATGTAAAATCGTAAAACTTGGCCTAGATCGTATCGTGTTTCACGGCATGATCTACATTTCACGACACGATCTGCATGTCATCCATTTTGTCCACGATGTGACTCCATAAGACATGCTAGCTAGGCCATGCCATTCATGGTGGGCCTAGGCCAGGTGTATTCCGGGCCCCAGGCTGCACTCGATGTTCCTTGGGCGGGGAAGTGCGCGGGTGAAAACAATGGCTCAACAATAGACACTATCGTTTTAGCGAAAGTGGCGCGGGGAAGATCTTCCCCGCGCACTACAAAGAATGCAGACTGGTCCGGGCCGAGGTTGCTTAAAAGAGGCCAGAAAATTTTTGTCCGTTAACGGGGGGGAGGGGGTTCAGAAGTTAACGGACAAAATCTGTTAACGGGGACGAAAATCTTTTGTCGATGACCCCTTATATAAGTTAGCTACGGTGCACAATTTTTTTTGTCACATGATGTTCTTCAAGTTACTGGCTTAAGCCCTTTGATGACAGAGTCCCCAAGAAAGAGGGGCTTAGGGACGGGAAGTGAGGTGAGTGAGTGAGGTGAGGTGATTCACTCATAAAGGTGAATGACAAGGCTCTGAGTGCTAGCTTTGGAGGACTTTTACCTCATATTTACTTCAATCAATATACAATTTTGCTTGAGTCACAATATACAAATTTGATTCAGTTTTAATGATGAGCTATGGCAACACAAATGGAAACTAATTTGAAATTTCTTGCATTGGATACTGGGAGGGGGGGGGGGGTAGGGGACTCATCAGTTAAAGGTTTTGGCTAAAGATGGGAAGGGCTTATTAGAGGTTGGGGCTTTCTCTCTGAATTTCAATTAGAGAAGAGCCTAAAAAGTCATATTCACCTGAAGTTGTTTTTATTCTGTTACATTTTCACCAAGTTGGTAGTGGGAAGGAGTTGATAATTCTTATTTTCTGACTGTATGAACATTCTAAATACACTTCCAACATTGGGTCTCAAGTTATTTTCTCATAAAACCTAGGGGTTCCAAAAGGCAAAGAAGCATTTCAAGCTGAAAGAAATTAGCCTCACCTTACTCCGTCTCCATAACGTTCTTCTCTTGAGAGAAACGTTTCTTCTTCTTCCACCATCTCAACCAAATCATCCAGCTTTTTGCTTTTTCTAACTCTCAAAACGTCTTGTATTTTTACTTCTGTCGGCTGACAATACAGCCTTTCATATTCACGACTCCGCCTACAGTTTTGGTTAACTTCTGACCTGCTCACAACTTTCATCCTCAAAAATGGCTGAAATTGAATTAATATTTTCAAGCTTTCTTCGATGTCGTTTACATCCAAAATGAAATTTGATCGTAACACAGCAGAGCAGAAATAATTGCTCATTTCATAACGACCACATACAACATCATAAAACATTTCATGGAGGCCTAACTCACGACCATTCGAGTAATCCTTTCTCGTTACTTTTTCCGCCATGTTTGTTTTGACTGAAAAGGAAGTTTCTTCAGTCACAGGTTCAGTTCTGAGAATGGAATGCGCCCCCACAGTGATGTTAAAAGGTTTCTTTTCTGGTCCGTTGCCAACCAAAATCTTCTTGGAAGGAAATATTTTATGAAGGTTTGCAAAATTTAGAAAAATCTTCACAGGTTTCTTCTGTCTTCTTCGCTTATTCGCTGTCTGATTAGTCCGTGAAAATGAGGCTTTGGAAGTTTCGGTCATGGGCCACGAGCAAAACTCGGGTAAAACGTTCGATTATTATTTTGACTTAGCACAGCATCTTTGCTTTGTTTTATGTTTTGCATTCGAATCTATTTTGAAAAAGTGATCTTCTTCACAACGCATCGACTTGCTACAAGTCTCTCTCTTGTCATCACAAAGACATAGAGGAGAAACAGGGAGACATCACAAGACATAGAGCAGAAACAGGGAGAAATTACATCTCGCCCTTCCATTTCCCTCGCCCTCACATTTTGCAACTTAAAATATATGCTGACAATAGGGAGAGACTTGTAGCAAGTCCACACAACGCACGACACTATAGTCATTTTCAGATAATAATGCCACCTGCAAATGACTTTTGCGTTCATAAGCGTACGGGAAGAAAATATCTAAGGGGGCTGCCTGCCCGACACACAGCCTATCGTTTACCAACATTTTCGCCCGACCAAGGGCAAAAGTTTTGCCCGAGTGGGACTGATTTTTGAAAATGTCTCCAAAGTAAGGGGGGAGGGCAATGCACAACGCTTTAAAAATTTTGTGGTGTAAGGTGACTTTGATATGAAAACATGGGTGGTAGGAGACTGCTGGGTTCGCCTCAACCAAAATATCATAAAGAATTGCTTCAATACGGTGTATTTTATTTCTTTCTGTTTTTTTACTTTATGGCATTTTATTCATGACAAGTTCCACTCCGTTAGATCAATCCATGCGCTTTTGTCGTCATCTTGCATTGATTTTGCGCGTGTGCTTTGTCGAATGCTGAGGATCAGATGCGCAGAGCCACTCAATGCAAGATGCCATAAAGACAACAAATATGGAAAAGGGGAAATACATTATATTGTAAGTTTGAGTGAATATATTGAAGCAATGCTGTATCATATCTTGGTGATGGCCAACACAGCAGTCTCCTACCACCCATGATGAAAATCGAAATCGCATATTATAGATTTGGTCTTGAGAACATTAAAAAAATTGAAACAAAATCATATAATTTTGGTGATTTTGCAAAACATTTTGTTCACTCACCAGAAACAATATTTCCTCAGTTGATTTTTTCCTTCTTCACCATCACATCTTTGTTTCTGTTTCAGGACAACTATTCAATTCTCCATCTCAAGAAGCCTTGCCCGTCGCCTGCTCCTGTCCAAGCAAACAAATCTGTTTTATGGAATTTCATTCATTCTCCAAAGCTGTCACAATCTAATAAAAGGCCACTCAGCTACCGCCAAAATGTGAACTCTTCAAGCAATAGGCTCAAAACAGAGCCACAAGATTCTAGTGATGATAGTAGTTCTGTTGACGAACGTTATTATTCTTTTGGGAATTCATCTCCAGCATGTGAAAGGCTGCGATTGACACCTGAAAGGAGAAGTCGGTTGATTGGTAAGGAGTTTGAGAGAGGTGAGTTTTGTTTGAATTTAGTGCTTTCCATTATTGAAAAATTTCATATGTTTGCAGGATGTCTTGCTCAAAGGATATTAGGCTGTTTTAGCAAGAAGACATGAGTCGCTTGTCCATTCATAAATCATGATGGTTTCTCTTTTTGTTGTTTTAACCCAATCAAATTCACTTCCTTCGCCGTCTCGCAAAGCAGGATGGGAGGAGATATAAAAGCAAGACGGGGGCTCGCCAGAAACACTCTTTTTCCCCATACCCATAACAATGGTACACTCCGCGACCAAAAAGTAGCTGCGTTTTCAAAGATGTCCGCGTCTTGCTGCTAAAAGAGCCTATTTTTAGTTCGTGCCATGCCTTTCCAGGGGCCTTACCAGTTACTCTTTTGTGACTGCTCTCTGCTCTACACTTTTTACTGTTATGGTAAGATTTGAAGTCGATGACGTGCGATCTCGATTCTGTCGTTTACTTGTCTGATCAATATTTGCCGCTCTCCAAACGTCTTAGCCTTGTTTTAGACCGACGTTTAACGTAGAAATATTTACATTAACTTTAAACGAAACTTGACGTGCTTTTTGATTACTGGAATCCTTTTCGAAGAAGATGTGCTCATAGGCTTACTGAACAGAAGTGTGGAAGAATCTGTTAAATTTCGTAACAGATTTTACACAAGGCTTTTGTAAAGGGAAGGGATGCAGGCTTAAGGGGGACGTTTTACGTCATTTAATCACGAGATTGAACGTCAGAGTGTGAAATTGTTTGGCTTATGACTACCGCAGCCAATCAGTGAAATGGGGGGGGGGGGCTATTTTCAAGGAGTTGGCTTTCTGGGAGAATTATACGTAGGAAAATGGGATGCTCCAAAAACTTCCGAGCATGTCCAATTTCAAAGACGTCACCATCTCGTTGCTAGAGCAGGCTCATTTTCTGTTAAACAGGACGGCCTAGACACAGAGAACAAAGAAAGTCGAGGGATGAAAAAGACAGTAGAAGGCGACGGTCCAAGGACAAATCAGATAATAAGAGGAGACAACGTAGCAGATCGCGGAGTGCGTCTAAAAGCTATGGAAAATATTTAAAAGCCAGGAAAAAAGCATCACCGCCAGTATTTGACCGCAGGACTGGGGATGAAGTTGTAGGTCACGTATCAAATGAAGTCTTTGAAGCAAAATCGGAAAAATTTAGAAGTTGTAAACAGTTTGTAGTTCAACTTATTTTATCCACTACTCTCTCCCTCACCATTATTGCATTTTTATATGCAGTTCTGGTCTATGATCTTTCTTGAATTGACTATCTGGACGATGTGTCCGTGGGTGAGAGGAAACACGATATATATTGTTTATTAAGATGTAAACACAAAGCATACCTGTGTCTTGCTTCTGTCTGCTTTTCCTGCAGCTACCTCAGCTCGATTCAAATCAGCCACGCCACGACCTAATTTTATTTGCTGCAACTCGCCTTTACAGGAAACGAAATTAGGCCGTTTTGAATTTGGATCAAGGAGAAGCTGAGCTGCACGATTTAAGTAACAAGAAACATCTTATTGCTTCTCACCCATTTCTACAGAAAATATTATGAACTCTGTACGTATTGAGACTTTCGCTTTTTATGGACCGAGATGAGAAGGAATCGTACAACTGTCCGTTGTCTGGTATTAACTATGCAAAATTCTACAGTTTTATGGTTGCACTCACCTATTTATAAGAAGCTTATGTCTATGGCTTGTAACCATCCTTAAGTTTCAGGCAGTTTGCGCTACTAAAAGTTTCTGAAATTTGTAATGCTCTGAATTAAAGATTTATTTTCGGAAAGGAAACAATTTCAAATCATTTGTTAATACTGCACAGTGTCAATACAAGGCTTTATCAATCCATGTGGCACTAGCCTGCTCTGTACACAGGCTATGTAGCACAATTTCCCACAGCTTCTTAAATCTTTAAAGATTGAGCCTACTGTTCCTTACAAACACCCCCCAGTAACGACCCCGCCGGACATGGAAAGTACAACGGGGAATCTATGAAACTATACATTTTCAGCGGGGATTGAAAATATCGTGACAGGGAGTAAAACCTTTTGGCTATTAGTTGTTATGGAACTTGTATAATTTTTGACGAGGAAACAAAAATTTCAACGGGGAAGCAACAGAAACAAGGAGGAGACAGTGCTTAAAACTCAATCTTGGCGGGGAAACACATTTTTCTGGCGGGTCATTCTTTTACCTTGGCGGAGCAGCGTTTCAGCGCGGTCGTTACTGGGGGGTGTTTACAAGCAGATTCTTTAAGATAATAAATATATTGGGATACATTTGGATGCATTTTGCCAAGCTCTTTATTCATAGTTTTCCTCCAACTACAACCGCTCCTTAACATAGTGAATATTGATTTATCCCTTCAGGGTCTACTGTTTTCTAGCAATGAACACTACCCATTTTACCCCCAGTATACCCACTTTACCCTTGCAAGCCTTATGTTGTTAGATGTTGTTATTTCTTTGGGGCTCCATCGATATGATGGCCTAAACTCAACTCCACTCAACCGAACACGAGATCCTAGCTCGAAACAACAACACTGGCTCCTCCGCATGGCCGCGTACGAAACAAAACGAGATTATCTAAATACTGCTGTCTAAATATTACAGATGTAAATGTTCCATTATGTTGTAAGATGTAAATGTTCCAATCATTCTTGTTCGCTTAGACTTTTCTTATATCAACGTTTATTGTTTAATTTTCATTCACTTGTATCTTGCTTGAATTTATATTTGAGTTTTCAGCATTTTCTTTATATCAAATTTCTTCAGGTATTTCACGTGATTTTTCAGGTATATACAAAATAATCAGTTAATTCTTAAAGCAGAATTCACATTTGTAGCGACATGGTGTAGCGTGATACAACACGTGTTTTTGTGCGGCAGAGACATAAACCAGGCTTTGTTTGCGCTTTCATTCGAACAAGAATGAATTCAGTGGCGTAACGGAGACAGTCGGCCCTTAGGGATTTTGCAGGTCTGAGGCCCCTTGGTTGTTTTCATCATAGCCACAGAGCTTCAGCTTGAAAATAAGCGTCGTATGATTTTTTTGCTGGGCCCCTCGGGGCCCCTTTTGGTCTGGGGCCCTTAGTTTTTGAACTGAGGTGCCCTAAAGTGCGTTACGCCACGGAATGAATTCCTTTGCTTCCATACGTGGCAAAAATGATATTTCTAGCAAGGGTGAATTTTTTACAACTGATGCAGTTCAGTGTAATAAGACAAAATTTTACAGCCGCAAGATTAAATTTGACACCTTCAGCGGAGGAGCTGTGCTGATCATAACATTTTATTTCTCTGTTTATTTTGATTTAATGTTTGAGGGAATTTCCTTTGTCTGCATTCGCTAATCACTTTGTATGGAGGTGTCAGTCAAAAGCAACTGATGCTATTGTATTACAAAGTCTGTCGTTGTTGGACCACTGACTGGTGTGTTGTGCTGCGCTGCGCTGCGATAAAGAAAACGCTACAAGTGTGAATTCAGCTAAACCGAGGAGCAAATCACAGATTTTTCTTCGTACACCCTCTTTGAAATCACAAAAAAATCACATACAAAAATCACAAAATCACAAATAAATCACACGCAAAAAGCACGAAAATCACAAATCACTTAGAAATTACAAAAAAATCACACAAAAAATCACTAAAAAATCACTAAAATCACAAAAAAATCACAGACAAAAATCATATGATTTTAAGATCACGAGAGTCACGTATCACAAAAGTCACGTACGCTAATTTGAGAAGTGATTTGCCCCTCGAGCTAAACGCTGCAAGAAGACTTCATTGGAATGATTAAGCGTTATTTACTGTGATTTTTCTGCAAGAAAGATTTACGAGAAACGTATAGTTAGTGGTTTGATGGCGTGTCTTCTGCCCTCAGTTGGTGCATTTCAGGGGTTAATCGTTTCCAAAATTATACTAAACGTTTCAATCAAAATTGTTTGATTTCCGAGAAAATTGGCGAAAACCTTGAAAATAGGCTTTCTAGCAGAACGATTTTACGCAATACAAGTTCGTTAACGGAGTTACATAATCCTCCGCTCGATGCCCGGGGGGGGGGGTGACTACTATATATGCTGGTACGGGATGTGCCATTGTTGGGGTGCCTTTTTAGAGCAGAAAATGAATTTTGGGTTATCATTTTTGGTAAAATGACAAGATTTTTGGTAAATCTTAAGGGTATCGATTTTGATCAGATTTCACTTTCTTGGCTCGAATTTTGGTACCCTGGGGTAAAATTTTGGATAGTTGTCACAATTTTAGGGTATACATTTTCAACAACCTGTAGATTTTATGGTATCGTTTTCGCGAAAAGTTATAAATTTTAGGGTGTGATTTCAAACGTCAAATGGCAGACCCCATCACCCACTTATTGAAGTTAACCCCTCCGGGCCGGGTGGTAGGGGTGGTAACATCTTAAAATTTACCTTGGCCTCGTAAGGTTGGACCCGGGCTCCCAGGGGGGGCACTCTATAACATTTAAGATAAGGATGCTCATTTGGGCAGATTTTCAATCTACCCAAAAAAATGACAGGCCCAAAATTTTCAAACCCAAAAAAATGACGGAATTATTCTCGAGCCCCCATAGCTATCCTTTTTGTACAACAAGTTAAATTGAGAAAATTGCACCTTATAATTCTGTACAAGATAGTAAAACTGATATTGAATTTGGAGACCATCACAGCAACTCTTATGATTTGTCTAAATCTTCATATGTTAGTTAATAACCAACTATTCTTTCTAAAAACTATATCACTGAATTGACACATAGAGTAGGTAAACTTCTGATTCAGCATAATTGGGAAGAAAGAATTATTCAACAACCTATAGCACTTCCATTAATTGATTGAGATCATAATTTTCTAATTACAAAGTTCAGTAACCCAAAAAAATGACGCAAATTTTCAATTAACCCAAAAAAATGACGGCAATTTTTTCAACCCCACAAAAATGACGCCAACTTAGCGAAACCAAAAAAAAATGACATTTTCGTAAATTTCAAACCCAAAAAAATGACACGAGCATCCCTATCAAAATTTTCACAAGTGCCCCCCCGGGCCCGGGCTCTATCTTTTTTCCATTTGCTAATGCTGAACATTTTAATTAGATATTGAGAATGGAAGAATATCATGATGGTATTAGTTGCAAGACATACAGTCATGCAAAACTTTGAGTCTTGAGAAATACACTTTGGACATTTTTGTCATTTTTTATTCTGTTCGAAAAGCGTGGTTTTTACTAATACCAATTTACTAATATTATTTAGCGATTTACCAGCTCTTTCGAATCAATATAAACCCATATGGAGGGATTTCTGGCTGAAAAAGTAACCCATTTGGGCAGGACGTCCAATATTTTGAATGAGAAATTTTCTCCGGGCTGTCTACTGGTTTGTTTATATTTCTTCTCTTTTGCTACTTATCCTCAATGTATTCGCTTGAGGATAACGAGTATCAAGAACTTCATTTGTTGATTCAAATTCAAATATCGCAAAATGCATCAGGAAACCTCATTTCCATTTCCATCATTTTGGCGCGAAATTCTGTTTTCGAACTGCTGACGTGATTTAGTGGCGTGTTCGTTACCATGGCATTTGCTCTCATCAGCAAAGACGAATTTCGCAGCCGTTGAAAGTCAGAGGAAAATGATTTTATTTTGAAGATTTTTTATACTTTTTGGAAAGAGGTGAGAAATAATTTACTCTCTAATATTACATATTTGGAGCTCAGCGTACTAATAAGCTAACTGCCTTATCATTTAGAAACCTACTTCGATCTGTTTCTCGCTGCGACGTTGAAAGTTCGGCCTGGTTAGAGGTTAGGCCAACATACAAGGCTTCTTCTTTTCTGTTGTATTGGCCTTTCATCCTCTCTACTTTCTCATGGACCTAGAATGTCTTCGCTAACTACGCCAATACGTTTTTCCAGAAGATAATTATGCAGCGAAACTTTTCATAGCCTACACGATAAAGTTTTTTCAATTTTTAAATGTGATTTTGGATGAACGAAACCGAATTTTCGTGGAAGTTTGGCTCGTAAATGATACTTTTAGGCCTAAACTATAATGAGTAAAGGGAGAGAGACATCACGTTTAACTTGACTTCCTTTAGACGTCATGCGGTGCAGAGAACAGAACAGTGGGCTATCTAGGGTAGGTAGGTAGGCCTAGGTACCTTCTCTTTGTTTAAATGTGGTCGACATCATAGAAATTGAAATGTTTACGCCACTCTTTCTAGCAGAAAAATGTCATCCAGAGATGTCACAAGAGGCAAAGGTGGCAAAAGGAGATCAACACAAGTGCCTGCCCATCCAGTCACAACAGAGTCTGTGAAAGAGAAAAAGGTGATTGAAACATTTTCGTGAATTTATGCAATGCTATTTTTGAGAAAGAGCGATTCCAAGGACATTACAGGTCAATAAGATTTCTCAAATTCAATGTGTTTTTAAAAAGATTTTTTAAAAGTTTCTGAATTCAGCATTAATGAGCAGCCTCTTTTTTTCTTTCATGGATCTGTCTTTATTTCTCTTTTTATTTACAGAGCATTTTTTGACCGTAACGGACTTTACAACACTTTTGATCACTTGATTTAAGAACACTTTTTCAAACCAACTTTCTCTTTTTATCTTTCCTGATACCGAAGTAATACATCGGATGATACTGGCGAGATTTATCAGGCACATAAGTTTAAACAGGATTCCGTATCATTGACAGTGACATTCATTTGCTTCAATAAAACTTTTGCTTCTGGACATTTTGTTGTTTTTTGTTTACAGCAAAGAGAGAAGCTCACAAAAGATGCAAGAAAAGCACGGATCACTGCAGAGCACAGACATCTGATGTCAATTGTTGCATTCAGAATTAATGTTGAGCCAAGCGTTGTCGAAGAATCTGTCGTTGATTGTGAATACGTAAGAAATTTTCCAAAAATTGATAGTTCTTCTATGGCAACGTACAGGGTGTGCTGACAAACATTTGAGCTCTTTCAATGGTTGCTGCGGAGCAGCCATGACTCCGGTCTACTCCTTTTCGAGATTTTTCTATAATAGAGGTTTCACCATAGAGTTTGGGACACAGTATGCGTCAATCTGGGAAGTAGCAAAGACGTTGGCTGCATCTCAAACTTGGGGGGGGGGCAAGACGCTTGGCATTTTTTGAAAATAAAAAGGGCATTTTTTCTTTGTTTATTGCAAAATCTTTGGGGCACGTGCCCTCAGTGCCCCCCGGTCCTTACGTCTATGGGGAGTAGTTTCTGATTTATGAAGCAGGAAAGTCAGAATTAGTGACTGCCTCAAACCAGAGGATTTGATGTGCTCTATCCATGTCCAAGTCAAAGAAATTGAGTGGGAAAACTGTTCTAGCCCGGTTTTCTGATTTCATTGAAGTCAATCAGGTAGTCACAGCTTAGATCTAAGAAACATATCGAGAGTTGATGGACATGTCTGCTGTGCAACAAAAGTTCATTAGGCCTGGACATGCGTTCGTCAGTTATGTTTCTTCTCAAAAGCTAATAATAAGCAATTTTAAGATTAAAACTTCGAATTGCAGGGTTGTGATCTAATGGAAGAATTCACAATGGAAAATGGCAGGAGAACGTTGATCTTTTTCTACCAAGTTTGCAATAACGCTGGAAGCAGTAAGAATCATGTTCATCATCTTGAATTAATGCATAAACTTTCCGTAAAGGGAGTACAACCCATCTTTGCCATCCTCTACTTTTGTTTTTGTGAATTTCGTACATTCATTTACTCTGGAAGCTATGCAGAATAAGTCGCCGACTTTTGTGCAAAGCATGCTTGATTTTGTACTCCCTTTAACTTTGAAACAAAGCAAAGAATATCGGTTATTGAATCTTCCTGAAAAAGAATCTGAATCGAACGATACTTTGCTACATTTTGTAGAATTTTCGAATGTGCACAATTGTGATAGAAGCTCTAACGCTACTCGATCGAATCTCGTGTATAAAAATGTATAAAAATAACGCTCGATCTAGGCTCTTTTCCTGAATAGCTAAAATTCAGGTCTATTCAGGTACTTTGCTATGATTCTAGTCCCTCGATATTTTGCATGTCTTTGATTATTTTCAGAATTACAAACTAATTTATTGATTAATGAGACTAATTAATTGATTGATCAGGGATTTTTTTAGTATAGAGATTTTAATGGTCGAACTGACTCAAAACTCCCTTCAAATGCTTCTGATTAAGCATATTTCAGTAACTATTTGTCTTAGGCAGCCTCGGAAATTTCACTTCGCCTGTCTTGGTGAATTACTCTGCGAATACAGACTCGATTTGAACAAGCGAAGTTGCAAAGTCTAAGTTAAGATGTCTTTTATACCATAAACTGAAAACAAAATGTTTTGAAGCCAAGGCCCGTTCGCAGGAACTGTTCAAACGCTCATACTTTGTTTTTGGGCACCCGGTTTATCTGAAACTAAAATTTGCATTTAACCTGAATTTCAATACTAAATGAAGTCCCTTATAGGCACTTTTCTAATTTTTGGGTCTAAAAGATGAATGATTTTGCCTAGCAAAGTTATCTCATCTAAGTTTGCCTTTGGCTGATAGATTAACATTTTAGTTGCGAATACCGGCGGCACACTTTTTATTCCATAGCCTGTTAAAGATGTTAACTTTTTTGGCTCACCAGGTATGTCTTTTTCTTTCTCAATAGTGACAGATTTAAAGCCACGCACACTCGCATCCCTGATGAAAGATGGACAACAATACCAACTGATTGTAACAGACTGCCTTTCAGAGAAAATGACAGGAATGCTAATGTATTTTACTAGATCTGATCTCAAACAATTGAGCATGAGAACTCTTACAGAGGTATTTTCGTATTTCGTATTTCGTATGTAATTCTCTTATTAAATAGGTATGGCTAATTCTTTCTTTCTTTCTTTCTTTCTTTCTTTCTTTCTTTCTTTCTTTCTTTCTTTCTTTCTTTCTTTCTTTCTTTCTTTCTTTCTTTCTTTCTTTCTTTCTTTCTTTCTTTCTTTCTTTCTTACTTTCTTTCTTTCTTTCTTTCTTTCGAGCTTTAGGTATGGCTAATTCTTTCTCTCAAGTTATTTTAGCTGTAACAATGGTCCGAAGCATTTCTTTTTATGAAGTTTCCGAGAGAGTCCAGAAGTACGCTTTTTGGCTATTTTGCATAGGAATCCGGATCAAACGATCATAAAACCAGCCAAAATGTTTAGAAGTCGTTGCTGTAAGGCAGAAATTTTTTAGGAAAATTTAGTCGTAATTTTGGGCCTGTTTTAAAGGTTTCTTGAAGGGGCTTTCTTGACAAAACCTTTTACAATTTCAAAAAGGATGGCCAATGTCAGTCAGGTGAAGTTTAAACTTTATTTTTATCTGTCCACTACTGAATGTTTAAGTGGCCAGTGTTATTGCCTTGGTATCTAGGGAGCAGTGGTCTCTCAAAAGAGGATTCTTCTTTACTCACAATGTAGGTGAATTTCATCCATGGTTTGAAGAAAGGCTTGGCAGTCTTCTTAAATGTGCTCTTATTTCACCACCAGACCGTCTGCTTTGGCACTATTGATTGCAGTGGAGAGACATCAATATTTCAAGCGCTCTCAAAAGCTCTCTCAGACGTTTACGTACCTGCTTTGGATACGCAAAAAGACTGGGGAGAGATGAGCAAGAGTCCCCAAGGAATTGCTGAAAAGGATGAATTCCTCAAATTTGTTGATGGATTCGTCAGTTATCTTGATTGTAAGTTGTTGAAAATATTGTTTTCGATATTTACAAGTAAATTGTGCCGAAAAAGTAAAGAAACAAAGCTGGAATGCTTGCATGGTTGTACTTTGCTAGCTTCTCATCAGATTCTTTAAAACTAATCAGTTTTGTTTGGGTAATGATCTAAATTTAGTTCGCTAGAATCGGTCTTATGCTTCTCGATTTACAAGTGATTTTATGAAAATCGTTTTGTTTCAGGATCGTTAAAAACAAGCGTGAAATTCAGGAACAAATTTTTCAATATTTAACTAACTTACTTGTGTCTGTTATTAATTCTTTCATTTAAAGTTGGCTAAATACTGTAGCTACAATAGCTAATTAAGGCGGTCTCTAAGACTTTGTCGTTTCCAAATCTGTTACCCTAGCAGAATTTAAAGATAAACACTTGTTGAGAATTTCATACTTAAACCAACATTGGGTAGACACCGCAGACATGCTTAGCTGCTGCATCTTGCTCTTTTGGTGAGGAAAAAGTTATTTACCTCTACTTCGATGCCCCCTCCCCAGAGAGATATAAATTTCCTCCTCAGGAGCTTCTTTACTAAGACATATCTGCAGTATCTAACTGCCCATGCTTTACTTTCCATTTTGAACTTCTTTCTAGTTGCACATAGTGGTGCCACTGACCGTGTCTCGCTAAAAACATGCGAAGTGATTCGTGTTGAGGACTATGAGAAACCCTCAGATTATTTGCTGGTTGCTAACAATACTGAATTGATGGCTGGAGTTGAAGATCTTGTTCATACCTGGAGCAAACAGATAGAGCAGGTGAGTTCAGGGGCCTTAATACGATAATTTTTGTGACCTAAATGGCGCTTTAACACTGATGGTCCATATTCCATTGAGTGACGAATGATTATTATTATCATTATGAATTTCTTTAAGAGTTGGCGAAAAAATACAATAGCCATGATTTAAAGCTAATTTAGGCCAACTAAAAAATCACAATATACTTAGTGCGAATATTAGTTAAAATGGTAGATCTGATAGTCTCTTTGTACCACTGCAGAATTCTGATCAGAATGTCAAGAAGTCGTAAGGAATTCTGAAGACGTAAAACCTGTTATGGGTTTAAGATATCAAGTGTCTGCCTCTAGGTTCTTTAAAAACAGGTTCTTATTTATGCCTATTTCTACCGTATGTAAGGTAATGATTTAGGCTCAATTCAAATGCCCGTAATCGGGCTTGTAATAGGGCGGGGATGTATTTTTAGAATGTGGCATGTGATGGTTCATACTCGAAGGGTTCGGGGGGGGGATGATTTTTTGAGGGCGATGGCTTACTTAAGGATCTGCGGAACCAGAGATTTTACATTTTTCTCTCAATGAAAGGTGCTTGTCGAAAGTGAGCAAATGCGAAAGGAAGCAGATGATGCTGGTCCTATGGCAGAGCTACAACACTGGAGACAAAGAATGGCTAAGTTCAATTCTCTTCTTGAACAACTCAAGACCAAACAATGCAGAACTATCATTGGAATTCTTGTAGTGGCAAAGTCGAAAGTTTTGAAGGTAGGCCTGAAAAAATTCGCATTTTTTCTATCTTTTTTACAGTCAGGTTCTGGCTGCGTAGACGAGACAACTTGTATCTTTTTTACCCCATATAAAAACAACTTAACTATAACTACAGATAGATTTTGTGTGGCTGCCATAGCTGGAAAGGACATGTTGCGACCCATTCCCAACTACGGCAGCCACTTATATTGATGAAAAATTAGATAGTAAATTTAAGAAAAGAACTACTTGACTTGGTGTAGAGAGAGAAGACTCCCCTCCACCTTTACAATTTTTATCTTGTGTTTATATGGATACACTCCAGCCTGGTTACCGAGACAGAAATGGGAAATGTGCTGAGATTGGACACGGGCCCATTGTCTAAATATGCAGCGCATGATTTGTGACATTTATTGTCTTATTGACATTTATTGACATTTATTGGCAACCGGGATGGAGTGTTCCTGCGAGATATTTTTTTATCAAATAAGATATAAATACATGCAACAAATACAACTACCATGCCACTTATTGCAGGAAAGGACATGAAGTCAGCAAGTTCCCACAATGATTGACACTTAACGATTAACTAAGGGATTAAACGTTAAAGAAACATTATAATGCGAGATATTTCATCTTTTAGGAATGGAGAGTACTGGATAACAGAATAACTGATGCAGCCAATGAAGCCAAAGACAATGTGAAATATCTGTATACACTGGAAAAGATCTGTGAGCCATTATATCAGGGTGACCCGGTAAGAGTTATATCTGAGACAATAATTGTTTCATCACCATACTCCACAAAGTAAAAGTCTTTTAGGCCATGTCCACCCGTTTATGGATGTTTTGAAAACGCATCTTATATATCCGTAGAAAAAATCCGCATCTACACGAGGAGTCTTTTCAAAAATATCCGCATCAACACGAAAAAGATGTGATATTCGAAATTTGATACTCGATAACGATATTCGATATTCAATAACGATATTCGACATTCAAATTTCGATAAAAGAAAAATGATAAGCAAAATGCCGTCGCGTGATCCCCAAAGAGCCAGTGCATGCTCTAATATGTAGTAGATCGACGCAGTGAAGTCAGCGTTTTCAAAAAGCTCCCTTTTCACCAGCCTACACGACTACAGGAAAACAGCGTTAAGCTCCGAACACGTGTGGATGTAGCGTTAGCTAGCGAGTGACCCTATAAGAAGTGAAGCTCTTTGAAATGATCATAGAAATATCGATAGCATTGCATTATGTTGCTTTTCTTTCAATTTCCTTTTTGTCTAGTTACTTCCAGTACTTGATGTATTTGCTATAGCTTCGTTATTTTAGCCTTTCAGAAGAGAGCAGACGAAATTTTGGTTTCAAGATCCATATTTTGAGCAGCAATTTATCCAATGTATAGCATTTTTAGCTAAAAGATCTTGTATGATAGGTTATGAGTCCATTCGGATTGAATTTACGACTTTTACACAATAATTCTTATAGTACAGTCGAAGTCCCTGTGGCAGAAACGGCTGTAAGAATCTGTCGTTGTGCAGGAAGACGGAAAAATGAGCAATGACTAGGAAGATTGATGCACCTTTCAGACATAAAATGGTAAATCTTTCATTGTAATTTGTTAATTGTACATTGTACTGTACAGTGATTTCTGCGATAAGAAACCAAAACACGGCGAAAAGAGCATAGGTTCCAAATCTTTAAAAAGGTGGTTGTAAAATCCAACAAAGCATTTCTTTCAACTGAATGGCTTCAAAGAAACGTTAGCTTGTGCACTATAATTCTGCCGTTGGACTCTTTTGAAATCTTCGATATTTTCACAATTTGAGTGTTTTCTTCTTTTCTAAAATTCAAGAATAATTTTCAAAAAAAACTTAAAACTGTCGCAACGTATAAAATTTCTAAACTGTTTAGCGCAACGTGAAATGATTTCCTCCCAAACCATAGTTTATGGATATCTACAATATGTTATCAAGCAAACGTCAGTCACTTTTGTGGTTTATGATTTCGCAATTTGATGACGTCACATCCTAAAATCAGCGGAAAGTTTACATGCGCTGTAATTTCAAAAAATATTCAAAATTTCTGAAAAGTCTAACGGTAGAATTGTTGATAGGAACATAAAGTTTCTTTTATGCCATACACCCACCTTTTTTTCGCCAACTCAAACATTTGGAACCTATGCTATCGAAAAGTTGGTCCAGTCTTTGTGTCTGTAAAATTGCGAGTCCTGGCTGCTGACTTCAAAATTCACTTTATCATGTTGTAGGTGAGCATGGTTGGTAGTATACCGAAACTGATAAATGGAATTCAGATGATCCATAATGTATCACAATATTACAATACGTCACAAAGGATGACATCACTCTTCATCAAGGTATCTTTTGTATTCAGAGCTGTACTAAACCTGTTAGGGAGACGAGATATACTTTGTCCTAGGAAACTTATGTGTCCCCCATACTTTGTCCTAGGAAACGTTTTGGGGTTGAAGCTCTGACCGGTGCATGAGCTTTAACCCACTGCACGGGGGAACACATTATTTTCCACGGACAAACGTATCTCGTCTCCCCAACAAAAACACAGAGAATCTTTCATTTCTACTTCAGGGTGTCCACGAAACTTGAGTCCTGTTTGCACGGCCCATGTCGAGGAGCCATGGTTTGGTTGTCATGTTTTTGAGCTCCTGTTATAGGAAAGGCTTGAACTTTAATTCCAGACCTTTTTCGATTAAATCGGACAAGAAATTTCAGCGCTACGACACGAAAATCGAAATAAGACGTTTGCTACACATTTATATCAGGTTATCTGGATTTGACAGATTGTTTGAGAGCTGTATGGTTTCAACGTGTTGGCATTTTTCAGACTCTCCCGGTACAACGAAAGCCACGTTTTGCCCACGGTTTTATATTGGTTTGCCTTATTCTTTCGTAGGTAACAAATCAAATGGTGACAGCCAGTCGCAATTACATCACTGAGGATGGAAAATACCGCGTATGGGACCAACCAAGGGCCGCATTGATAGTCAAGCTGAAAGAATGCATTCGTTTGAATGAAGAATACCAGGCAAGCTACCAAAGAACGAAGAAAAGAAATGCAGAAGAACCGAGCAGAAGACCATTTGAATTCTCTGAAATGTATATCTTTGGCAAATTCGATACATTCTGCCGAAGACTAAATATGGTATGGAAGAAACATTTTTCCGCGTTTTTTAGTTTATCAAAGTCTACCTTGAGAATCTTTTTTAATTGTAAGTTTTTGCTGTTTCCCGTCACATAGTAGAGTAAGAATCACAGTTTTTCCTCCTCAGAAGTTCTTGGGCTAATTTATTACGAATTGGTAAGGGTTTATTAGATTCAATACGAATATCTCGGCGTCCCTCATTGAACTGGATGGTCAATAGAAGTATTAAAGTCAGATCCGGGGGGGGGGGTACTTAACATGTTGAGGGTACGGGCATGTGCCGCCTATTTGGGTGGGTTTTTGGAGCCCAAAATTCTCTAAACAAGGCTGCCTTTTTCGGCAGATTCTCCTTAAACATGGGTGGGTTATCAAGAAATTGGCGAAAAATAGCCAAAAATGGGTGGTTTGCCGCCAAAATTGATCATAAAAGTGGGTATGACAGCAAGTTTCGATAATTAGAAGAGGGAACGTTTCTGAAAACTGGGCGGCATACCCCCGTCCAAGTTATAAACCCCGCGGGAGTCAGATTAGTGATATAGAACGAATACAAGGATTCATGTCGTAAGTCTAGGGCATAGAAATATGGTCCAGGGACTTGTTTCTTTATCAAAAGAATTTGGCATATATTAAGTTTGCATTTGTTTGCTTCTAGATTGTCGACGTGCTTACTTTAGTAGACGCATATGATGTTTTAAGCCTTTCAAACATTGAAGGAATTGAAGCCATTGCTCAGAAATTCTCGACAATTTACAAAACGATAAAAAAGAAGCCATATGATGTTTTGGATCATCGTAAAGTTGAGTTCAATTATGATTATGAAGATTTTAGAAGACAGCTCACGGAACTTGAGGTTTGTAAAATGTCATCTATAATCGGTCTCAAATTAGAAATCATGGGGAAAGTAACCGCGAAGAGTAACAATTGAAGTGTCTAGAATATGTGATGTAAGTTATCGCAAAATCTCATGTGGCATCTAATTTGAGGCAGATTTGAGTAGATGAATGTAATTTTGCAGCGAAATCAAGTGTTTGGTCGCGTGCAATAGACCATTGCGACTGTTATAAAAGGAGGCTTGGGAGAGCTATTTGTTCTGGTAAATGGCAGCCACGGAGCTTCTGGGAATGATATATTTCCCTTCTTAAAACTGTTAGTTTTGAATTTATAGTTGAAACTACGAATCTATGAGAAACAACTGCCCAAAAGGTAGCCGCAAGGATGTCATAATACATATACACGTCGTAACGAAAGAGGGACCTCACATCAGAGAGCTTTGGCGGGAAAACGGAAAGGTTCTTCTATTCCCCAATATTCCCGATAAAGGTAATTCATTTCTTCAAAATGCCAATAACGGCATTCCGCCTCTGAGGGGGAATTTCTACTTGAGTTTTGTTGGGTATAGACCGTCCTTTTTCGTTCCTTCTTTAGCCAAACTGATACTTATATGCATTTGAGTATAGAGGAGAGATGAAATTTCACCTTTGCTAGCTGCGCTGAATTTTCTGCCCAAACTGAAAATCCCATATGTAAACCTGCCCTTACAGTCTTTTCCTTTCACAGGCACAGATTCAGAACTTTATGGATGTTGTCTTTTCACGTAAGATGCCAACAATGCAAGCATTGCTGCTCCTTAAAAGGTGTGTTGCTACTAGATTGCTTGCGTAAGTTCTAGTTTTGCATTTCACTCGTCTTGCACAGGATACTTAGCTATGTGTCTTTAAGGAAGTTATATTCATTGTGTGTTAACCTTGTCAACTGTTGACTTTTAGATTCGAATCATTGAACATCAAATCAATGGCGCAGACTATTGAAGAAAAGTATGACAGGCTGTTCCATCTTTTTGGGAAAGAGATAGATATCATTGGCAAGGTGATTAATTTTTCATGTTCTTCTTTTGAAGGGCCTCACTGTAATTAAGCTCTATTAGGCTCCCGGGCGCTTATTCAATATTTGAAAGTCTAGAGGGGGGCTAGAGGAGAGGGGGCTTATAAGAGAGGCTTTTATTAAAATGTCATATGAGGACAATATATATAATAGCTCTTAAGCTTATTTGCCCATGTTTTGCATGTCAACATGCAATTTTGCGAGTCTAATCCACAAGCACACAGTTTTTATCCAAAACCATTGTGAAATTGACAAGCAAACTTTTTTAGCCATCTTTTTAACACGACCTTTGCCGTCTCCTGCGCATTACTGTACCTACGCAGCGGTCAATGCGCAGGAGATGGCAAAGTCATTTAGGCCCAAACATTGTCGAAGCACATGTGATGGAGTTCTTCAGTTCAAGGCCAGACAGTATGGCCGAGAAAGTCTGCTAATGGCAAGGAAGAGAATTTTATGGCATTTCAAGGTACGCAAAGAATCTAATACGATCTAATTCAGCATAATGGTGTCCTGACACTCATGCCTCGAGGTTCTTACAAAAACAGATTCTTTTATGCGGGTCTCTACTGTAACACTTTTCTATCAGTTCAACTGTTACAATTTCCGCTTTGACCAAATCTGATATTCAGACAATCTAAAATCTCAGTGTGCCAGCAAAGGATTGTGGGTGGCAATGGCTCGTTAATTGGTTGTTTATCTTCTTTGAAGGTTTATGAAGAACTAAAACAAGATCCTCCCGTTGCAAGAGGTCTGCCTCCGATTGCTGGAAAAATCACATGGGCAAGGCAGCTGATGAAGCGAATTCGAGATCCAATGAATTACTTTGAGGCACATCCTTCAGTGTTTACCAACAAGCCTGAGGCTCAAAGATCCGTCAAAAATTTCAATCAGGTTGCAACTACGTTGCAGAAATTTGAGATAATCTTCATTGAGGCATGGCGAAGTCAAATTTCTAGCATAAGATCGGGTAAGAGCATTTTTTAAAATTAATTTTGATACACCTGCTAGATTGTAGGATTTTCTTATCCTGAAAATGTCAACAAAGATCCTTGAATATTGTAGTGGTGCAAAGTTAATATTTTCTCCTAAAATCTAGCACAATAGTCTACTATTTAACTGTTTAATGTTGAATACAAACAAGACGTTAGTATCTTTAGATGTATTTGTATCATTGAAAAAGATTTATGACAGATTTGATAATTAAAGTTTTGATGAGTTTTTAGAAATAGAACACTTTTTCTAAGACGCCCAGTACTTATCTTAGGGTGTGTTTGATTGGTATTTCCAAACCTACCTAATTCTGAAAACGGCAGACTTCGCAGAGATAGAAACTCATTTCTCAATCAAACGCAAAATTCTTAAAGACGGCAGGCTTCAGATCAATGATATTCAATATCATTGCTTCAGATTCATTCTGGCGAAAACGAGGTTTCCAGTTGAAAACACGAGGACGAGTCTGGTGCGTGGCAACAAATATTGAACCAATGGAATCACCGTAGCAGCACAAGCAAATTTGCCTCGTTTTTACAGTTTCGCAAGTGAGAACGAGAATCTCCCCAACGTCTGCTAAACTTTCTGCCTTTTCGAGCAAAAGGTTCAGCAGGTCTGCCAAACCTGCCAAACCTGCCGTTTTCGGAACTGGGGATTCAATCAAACAAATATTCCGAGTCTTCCTAGTCTACCCCGTTTTCAGAATCGGTACCAATCAAACACACTCTAAAAATTCTCTCATTAGACAGTTACAACAATTTATTGACAGAGATCAATGATATCTTTTAACAGGAAAGAATTCCTGAAGATTTTTAAAGGGGCACCGCAATTGTAAGCACACAGAATGGGAATGCCGAACTGGCTTAAGAAGATATGAAGATTTCCTGTTGTTCTTTGCGAGAAGATGTGCAGTTATTTGCAATTTCCACACAAACTGTTTGTGCCTTCCATCCCATTCTAGGCACCAATTAGCCGTAATTTAGCTGCTTCTTTTAAACGCCTACTATAAAGAAATTAACGATAATGAAAGTTGTACATAATGTGTAAACCGCCTAAAAGATATAAGTGAAAACCTCAATTTACAGGGCTCCAGGCTACAATTTTGGTGAGAGAACATGAAACTGGCAAAATCTACGTCAATTTTGACCCAAAGATTGTCGAGTTGATGCGAGAAACTGATTGCATGATAAAGATGAATGACATAGATGTACCGAAAGAAGGGAAAGAGCTGATTTTAAGAAAAGAAAGTCTTCAACGCAGTCAAAGCCAGCTGAAGGTTTGTGTCTATTCTTTATTGATCGCTCGATGACCCCCAAGTTGTATAGGATTTCGTGTAACTGTAAAACCCCGCAACAAGAACATACTTTTCTAACAAACAGACTGATTAGCTTCTTGCAAATATGGTACTTATAATATTTTCAGGGAGTGTTTCTTATCGCAAGGACACTTATGACTATGATGAATATGAAGCAACTCAGTACTTATTTGATATGTATGGGGAGGGATGATTGCATTTCAGGTATTGGAGAATACAGCATTTGTTGCTGGCAAAGCAATTTACTCCACGTAACTTGATGAAACAATATACATGTCCCTGAAAATTGTTTGAGGATTTCCGATATCAAAAAATTAGGTGTTTGTATGCACTGACATGATAAAGTTATCACTATTTAGTGTACTGTCTCATAAGAACATATTGAAATAAATCAGTCTGTTTTTGGTTCTTATATTTGGGTGTCTTTCTGCTCAATAGCAGTCTGTAGGTTTTTATATTTTCATGTGCTTGTTTGCGGGGTTTCACTGTATTTTCATTTATTGCCCTAATAATTTGTAAACGAAATGATGCCATCAGCTTTTACTTAAAATTGTTGGAAAATGCGATGACGAAATGGGGTACAAAAATCATTTTAAGCGCATCTTTATCCTCTAGCAGTATCATTCTTCATTCGCATCAATAAAAATTTTCGATAATGATAGTAGTGTTGTTTATGCAGGTGATGATTGAAGCATATGAAGAACTGAAAGAGTCAATTCCACCCATCTTTGCTGCTCTTATGAAACCATCAATGAATAAGGTAAGATCAACATGCCTTACATCCTCCTGGTATTGTTACTTACAGCAATCCAACCTATAGAAAAAAGACACAAAAGACCGATACAATCTTCAAGAAAACAATAATTTATGAAGGTCTACAATATGGCTGCAAGCAGAAATCTGTAGCTCTTCATGTTAAGGATTTAGAAATTTGATGACATCACTGCGTCAAAATTAATAAATGCCGCCATTTTGAAACTAATCAAGATATCAATAAATTGCCACAGCAGATTTACAGCAGATTACCCAAAGTTCCTTTCAAGCACTTTGTTTTCAATTTATTTTGAATGGGCTTGTCAGGATTTCTAGCTACTGAAAGCTAATTTAGGCCCACTGTGCATGCCGCATCCAGGCACGGGACCCCTAGTTTAACGTCCCTTCCGAAGGACGGCGGGGTGAGTTGCGAGGTCAGGCCTCCGAGGTCACCCATCCGGAGTTTGACCTCACTCCACCAAGCTTAACTTCAGTCACCTGACGAAGACTGTATAAGCCACTCGGCCACTCACCCCGTAACTGCCCCGTACTAGCCCGTAACACCACCACAACACCACAACAACTACCCCGTAACACTCGGCACTTTAATTCAAAGAAAAATGTAAAAGAGTTTACACCAACCATTTTAAAGATTTGAGCCCTAGGCTAGCTTTATCAGGTTAAGGGAATGTGATACATGGTTTGATTGCTCGAGGCTTTCACACTTCTAGACGATTTCAGACTCACACGGTATTGTACAGAACAGAATTTAAAATAAGCCTTTTATTTTGACAGGTGGAGGCTGCAATCGCTCCTGGTTTGGTTCTGGTAAACTGGAACTCAATGACTATGGGTCAATATACAAATTATGTTCTCAGCAAGATCAAGGGTGTTAAACATTTGAATAAACAGGTAGTCCTCTCCTTCAGTTTTGTGGAATCTTGATAGAACCTTTAGCCTCACTCGGGGTTGGAAAAAATCTTTTAGTAAAAATGTTCAAAGGCATCTGCGTCTTGCTGCTAAAAAAGACTAATACTGCATTGGCAGACAGTAAATAATTGTTTCACGACCCATCTTTTTTATAGCTATTGGACATTCGAGATGCCAGAATAGATGCTGGAATGGAAGAAATTAGTGAGATCCTATTATGTGAACTACCAGAAGACGAGGGATGGACTATTGAACGATTTGCCGCCAGAACAAAGGTATACTCTATCTTTATTTTGCTTCATGTTTGTTTGCAGTCGTGGCCAAAACTCTCTTAGAGTTTATTTAGGTCAGCTTTCCATCTAGACTCCGAATTTTGATCTGGTTTTGGGAATTTCTGCGCCATTTAGCTATGACTTCGCAATGAAATCTACTGTAATTCTCGGAAATCATAGTGGTTCTGCCGACAAGGGGTGTTATTTTGAAAATTGTTATTGACAATACTGAAAGTTTAAAATCGTTGTTGGTTTGAATTAGTGTATGATATCTTGTAATTGGTTTTATTTTTAAAATGTGTAGAATATTGTATTATAGTCATGCACTTTTATCGTATAAAGATAGTAATAATGATAAAACAATATTTTTGTAGGAAATATGCGATAAATCGTCAGTAAAGATACAGCAAATAAGCGCTCGTGTTGAAACTGCAGTCTACGATTTACTTGATATCTTGGGTAAGGCATACGAAGAGATAAGAAAAGACTCACATATTCCAAATCCATCAGAGATCCCACCAGATGAAACACCAGAACACAGGATCATGAGGGAGAAAGTCTTGTTGCGTGAAAATGACTTAGAAGAGGAGGCGAACGAATTAGTCAATTACTTCAATCATAAACTGGTTGATAGTCTACTTAGATGTATTCGCAATTCGATTGATTTGATCAAGCGACGAGTATTCCCAGCGTAAGTACTACCAGTTTTACTTTAATAAGGGCCCGATTGTCTAACTAGTTTGACCAGTCTTGTCTAGTTTTACCAGTTTTACCCCATGTACCAAAATAAAGCCCACTATCTTGGATATGATGAGAAGTGAGGCTGCCATCATTATAGTAAAGTGGGGGCAATTGGTTAAGGGAAACCTGGGTGACCTGTCTTGATATAGAAAGTCCTATGAAGTCATGGTACCAGGTTTAGCAAACAAGATTAAACCAGTTAGGTTGACCTCCATATCAAGTTTTTTCATAGATATCTATGAATTCTGTACTCAAAATGTAGGTTACAGTCAGCCTCAGCCTCTATAGGCTTCACACAACTGTCCCAAATTTGTAAGATTTGTAAAATTTGTGAATTTGTGAAAACAAATGAAAAGTAGAAGATTTTTGAAATGAAAATTACATCTTTTCTTGATCCCCTTGAAGTTCAGAACTTACATATACGCATATAAAGTATTCAAATTGTTTGATTTTTTAGTTCATTTCTAGAAAATAGTTTCTGAAAGCTTGCGCTTTTGTCCCACATTACCTCGGTTTACCCGGCATACGAAGCAGTCTGGTCTCGTAGGAAGTATCTTTCAGATCCATTTACACAAAATTGACTCAAAACATTATACTGATCTCCTTATTCCAAGTACAAAACCAGCAATTAACAAAAGTTTTTTCGACACCATCATTAAACCCATTAGCACACCGTAGTCAGTAGAATGAAGACTGCTAAGTCGTAAAACCAACAACCAAAATAAACCGGTAACTGGAGAGAAAACTATTGAAATTCTCAAGAGAAAAACGAATTAATCTTAATATCTGAAAGGAAAGATATAAGTTAGTAACTAACCAGTAACTGCAATAAAGAACAACGTTGAATAATCAAAAACGCGTTTCTTCGTACACTCGTCAGCTCGTCAGTTGACTTTGTAAATCCCGAGATTGTTCTTAGAAGTTCAAATTTGCCTCTTTCTTTTTAGGGGGAGAACTCGGAATTATGGCAAAAGAGCTACGTCAGATGCAGTCTTGAGACAAGCAGAGCAATCAGCCTGTCTATCAACTGGTATGACTCTTGCCATTCCCAATGTGGTAGGTACTGCTACCAACTGGAAATAAAGAGATTATGTTTTTATTATTAGAACGTAGATCGAGCAAGATCTTGCCCATTTCATTCTTTCTTTCGGATGATACGCCAGTGGAGATTCTACTAAAAAATTTATAAACGCTGGTGTGATTTTATCAGTCGAAACCTTTGCCATTAAAATTTAAGGAATTCCTTGAACTACATTCTTGCCAAAGCAAGGCAAATTTTCCATCACCAAATTGGGCACTTCTCCGCAAAATTTTGATGCTAATAACATGCCTTTCATTCTAGGTTGTAAACCCTTCTCTCGAAGACATCCAACATTGCCTGAACGAAAGTGTGAAGCTGATTCTGAACGTTAGTCAGAACGTTGCCTCGTGGTCTCCAAAACCTGGAAAGTTCTCGCAATCTGCCAAGGAGAACGCTGATAAAGGTAATCTATCCACTTTACAGCTTTAAAGGAGAAGTCCGGAGTTGGTATGTTCTTTTTCCAACCATTTTTTGTCTTTTCTCTGCGAAATCGCGTATTCAGATTAGTGGCCAGAGGATAGTTAATTCATAAAAGAGAAGAATTTGTGCTTTTCTGACGTCACGCTCAACGAAAATGAGGCTCCCCTGTTGTTTTTTTACGACGCAATCGCTTCTAACCTCTTTATCATGTTTTGATGAAAAATGGCGACGATTTTTGGACCAAATTTGCTGAATATTTAATAGATTGACAGCTGTTACGAAGTATGTGGAAAGAAGTTCATAATTTGCTGCTGCCTTGTTTTCGTTGGGTTTGTCTTCAACCGTTAATCGTACCAATACCAGACTTGTACTTTAAAAGGTTCAGAACTGAAGCACAGCATAGGACTCGAATCTTTGCAAAACTTTGAAATTAAATTTGTGAGATATTATTGCCAAATTCTTTCAATTGAATACATTAGTGTCCCGCATATAAGAGACATTAATTTAAGAAATACCAGACCTTGATTTTCAAAATAATATCCTCTCTTATGACAAACTGGTGTAGGTCTAGAACAGACTTGCTTCTTATTCAGAAAACTATGTATACATTAGAAATTTGAAAAACATGACAAGTTCAGCTTTGCAGTTGAATTAGCCTGTACCTAATCAAATGAAAATTTGTAAGAAATGGAGGCAGAGAAACAAGACTTTGAATAAGGATTGTTTCTCTGCCTTTCAAATGAAAACATGAGATCTGTATGCAAATGAAGCAAAAAGCACCTTACTGGGATAAATGTAACCTTTCTTGGTCGTGAAGATTTACAAATGCAAATGAAAATAGTATATTTTGTAAGACAATCATAAATCTCGTGTCTTGGTAGTCTTTTCGTAGTACATGATTTTTCTAATACGAAACTTAAGGAATTTTACCCTGATTTGAAGTTTATATCTCATTTTATAAGAAACACATCATAGCTCAAATTGAAAACGTTGTTTTTTATATGCGGGACACTACTGTATAGATCGAAGGGAACTTTAGGTCGTTTGGCATAATTCCAGAAAGAGCATTTTTGTTCGTTTGTTTTCAATTTGTTTTGAGTGGGCTTGTCAGGATTTCTAGCTGCTGAAAGCTAATTTAGGCCCGCTGTGCATGCCGCATCCAGGCATGGGACCCCTAGTTTAAGGTCCCTTCCGAAGGACAACGAGGTGAGTTGTGAGGTCAGACCTCCGAGGTGACCCATCCAGAGTTTGACCTCACTCGTCAAGCTTAACATCAGTTACCTGACGAAGACTGTATAAGCCACTCGGCCACTCATCCCGTTTTTGATATCATTTTTCATTTATTTAGAAACAACAACTCAGAAGCAAAAGAATTATTACAGATACATTGCTGAGCACAAAGATACAACAAAGATCACAATGATGGTATCATCAGCAATTAGTACAACGAAAATTGATGTTGCTAAAAATCTCAATGAATTTTCCAAGTTTATGTTTCTTTGGAAAGAAGATCGGGATTCTCAGATCCAGGTAAGCGCACATCCGTTACAGCCCTTTTATACAGGGTATCTCGTTAAATATTTGAAGGCAGGAACACCAGAATACAACGCAAAAGAAATGACGACTATTATTTGGATTAAATATTGATTATATATGGTATACAAGTAGACTTATGCCTTTTCGTCCCTTGTTTCCCTGCGTTCTTTGACTTGCTGATATCACTTGGTCAATAGGGACTCATAATATTACGGTTATATAATGGGCCCACTTTTTCAAAATGGCCTAAAAAGGTGGGAGTTCTCGTACACTCAACAAAATCGCTTCAAAATCTGGTTTAAAGAGCTCGAACATTGAAAAGGAAACTTTTAGTACAAAGAATGACGTTGTCTTGACCTACAACACGCAAAATGCATACCTTTCAGACAGTAATCTTCCTCTGTAGAAGCAAAATAGATTCATCGAAGCTGCGAGAACTCCAGGCTGCTTCAACCGTTCTTTAAGAGCAACAACAACAATATTCTGAATAGCGGCCCCTGATTGGTTAAAAACTGAATTCTAGCGATTTGATTGGTGAATACGGAACCACCCTACGCGGGCCTAAAGTGGGCCCACTATTTAAGAGTAATGTTATTAGTCCCTCTTGACCAAGAAACGCAGGGAAACAAGGGACGATAAGGCATCAGTCTAGGCAGGAACACGACAATACAACGCAAAAGAAATGACGACTATTATTTGGATTAAATATTGATTATATATGGTATACAAGCTCTTGTATACCATATATAATCCTTGTATACCATATATAATTCTGTATACCATATATAATCCTTGTATACCATATATAATCCTTGTATACCATATATAATCCTTGTATACCATATATAATCCTTGTATACCATATATAATCCCTGTATACATATATAATCAATATTTAATCCAAACAATAGTTGTCATTTCTTTTGCGTTGTATTGTCGTGTTCCTGCCTTCAAATATTTTCACTTGTTCTTCGATGCAAGCATCTTTCGTTCAAGTAAGATCCAACGCACAGCCTGCCATCGTGGCGTTTTCTCGATACAATTTATCTCGTTTAGAGTTCCCCAGTTTAAAACTCAGATATCTCTTGACCAGCATATGGCTCGAATCTTTAAATGGATAGGTGTAAAGGTCTATTACATTTTTCTTTGAATCAAAGTGCTTGGAAGGAACTTTTGGTAATTTGCTGTAAATCTGTCTTGGAAATTTTTTGATATATTGATTAGTTTCAGAATGGCGTCATTTATTGATTTTTAGGCAGTGACATCATCAAATTTCTTAATCCTTAACCAGAAGAGATACTGATTTCTACTTGCAACCTCATTGTAGGCCTTCATAAGTTATGGGTTTCTTGAAAATTGTATCAATTTTCCTCAAGTAATTTAAGATTTACGATGATTTCAATTTTTTCAAAATTTTCGATGAATTTACCTGCTCATGTTAGCAAAATGAACACAGCATTTTCCAAAAGCGTAGTACTGCTGTTAGAAAAATGAGCACTAGTTTGGTGAAATTTAGCAATCTTCTGTAAACTCAGGAATTTTGTATAAATTGGGGGGGGCTTAATAGAGAGGGGGGCTAAATGGAGCTTTTACTTTTTTCTTTTTTAGCTGAGGTAGCTGATCCAGTTTTGTGTTAAGATATGATAAAATCAAATAGCTTGAACGAAGTCAGATTAAGAATATTCACCCTCTAGGCTTGTTTTTTCCGTAGGAGTTTTTGGAATCAGAGCCGTTGCTATCAGACTTCAAAGCTGAGATAAGCAGATATCAAGATATCGAGAAAGAGATCAAGCTTATGCCTGAAAAGTATATCGTTGGTCACGGAACACTCCAGATGCTGTCAGGTAAATATAGACCAACTTACAAATCTCAGACTAAATAGATATATACACAAATTAGTTAAGGGGTCATCGACAAAAGATATTCGTCCCCGTTAACGCATTTTGTCTGTTAGTGGGGATTGCGTCTCACCTGAATCCGTTAACATTGTCGTTTTGGGGATGAAAATCCCGATAAGAAAAGTTGCTATAAAGGCTAAATAAAGGTTTAAGATCGTAAGTATGCTGCTTTCATCGTATTTGTACATGAAATTTTGATGATATAAAATACTCATACTCTCAAACAAATCGATAGGTATGGGCTGGCAACGAGGAAATAGATTGAAACAAGATTGGTATTTGCAGGCCAAGGCAATTTTCACCAGAGGCAAAAAGTCTGTCCGTTAAGCAGGGAGAGGAAGGGGTTCAGATCTTAACCGACAAAATCCGTTGACGAGGACAAAAGTCTTTTGTCCATGACCCTGAAGTAAAACTGATCTTCCAGAGATTCAAAACAAGAAACTATAAACATAAAATTAACCAAGAACATGTTACAATCACAGCAAAATTTGGTTGAGCGATCGCGGGTAGCTCGTAGAATGTGTCCTGAATGGCTTTTGCAGCTGCAAAGCTGCAGTGTTGTTATCACTTATGATAGAACCATTTGAGATTGAGTCAGCTTCCTAGAAAGGGAACGTCATCTCACAGCTCTCTGAAACGCAACTTTTAAGCCTGGACGAAGGGTAGTTAGACACAGCAGTTATGTTTAGTGTATATACAGCTGCGGAGAAAAATTCATGTGCTTCTGCGGAGGAGGTTTGAAGGTTTTTGAAATGGAAGAAACGTTTCTTTTCTCTCTTCATCCGCCTCTTGTACTAGCTCCTTCGTAGTAGCAAATAGCACAACTGCGGTGTCTAACCACTCATGCCTGGACGAAGGGTGTATATTCCATTTTCCTATCTCTATGGTATATTCTCACAGAACTTTTCTTTTTTCAGAGCCGTTGAAACTGGCCCTGATTGTGGAGGCAGAAAACTGGAAATTTGCATTAGGGCGTAGTATGAATGCAAAATACAAAGAAAAGCTTGATTCAATGGTTAGTTTTATTGCTGATTATTCGAGAAGACTTATACACCCAATCGAAGATTTGGATGATGTACGTTTTGCAATGGCTGCCTTGAATGATATTCGTCACAATGAGATCAAGCTTGACACTGACATGGGACCCATTGAGGTAATGGCATTAATATTTTTAGGAATTGCATTTGCTCTAAGCTATGACTTTTGATAGACGATTGTGCCAAAGATGGCGTCAAGGAATTTTTTACCAAGATCCTTTACGGTATTGAAGAAATAAGCCAATAGATTCGATGGAAGTTCCACCCTAGTACACTTCGATCAAATGCGCCCAGAATCTGGGTGCATTAGCAGCCATTATGGATTTCACCGTTGGCTAGGCAACGCCAAGCGATGGAAAATGGCCGTTACTCTGGCGCTAATTCTGCAGAAAATGAATGGAGAAATTGGAAACAAATACTTTGGGGACCTTATTTGAACCTTTTTGCAGGTATTTAAACCATAATCTGGGGTCGGCAAGCGTGTTTGATTTGAAAATAAGCTCGGTTTGTTTGGAGCGAAAATGGGCCTAAGTAGCAAATTCGGGAAACTTTTACCGCAGCTTCAAAAATAAATGGCTCGTTATTCTTCGAATTTAAGTTGCAAATGATGGTTATGATAGGTAAAAGATATGGTTTTACATCGAATTTTGACATGCCAAGGTCGTTTACCCCGCGCAAAACGGAGTTACGGCGCAAAATGGTGAACAGCCAATCACATTGCCGAACGGCCTCTTGTATCCCAGAGTAGAGGTAGAGCAACGAACTCACTCTGGGGACGAGATTGTGGAAGTTCATTATCACTTAAAGCATCGAGGTAAAATTTCTTGTCCGCTATCTTTAGCTCAATATCTTGTCCGCTATCCATTCAAAGTGCTCTTTACCTCTCAACTGTTCTCTACATTCTCTACATATCTACATTCAATGGATAGTCGGGTAAAACCAGTTTAAGTGAAGAAGATCATAGCATTTTGCATATCTGAGAAGAAGATCAAGAAGATAAGAAGATCATAGCATTATCTGAGAGGCGTATCACACTGTGAAAGTCTCGTACACCTTTCAGTCAGAAGGAGATCATAGCATTTTGCATCCAACATTTTGAGCCGATTCAGAGATTTAGAACTTATGCTGTAAACTTTCATTGGAATGTACAAAAATCTCCTTTCTTTTTCAGGAATCATATGCTCTTCTTAACTCTATTGGTATCCCATACCCAAAAGAAGAATCTGACAAGTGTGATTCATTGCGATACTCCGTGCAGAAGCTGTTGCGCCAGGCCGTATGTAATCATCACCCGCTAACTATACTCTCTGTTGAATTTGTATTTTATGCTATTACATGAGCTTTCCTGCTAATTTTTTACCAGGTGCCTACAAAACCGTATGCAGGTTTAGAAATCTGACCAAGAGTTCAAAACCAATTACCCACAGCATTGTTTGCGTTAAGCTTCTATAGACTTTTTTGCTTGCAAGGAAAAATTTTCAGATCGAGCGGCCTAGTCTGCGGTGCGACCTCTACGGGGGAGGAAAATTTGAAGGGAAATCTCTTCAAATTTTAGGGAAATCCCTTGAAATTTTCCTCCCCCGTAGAGGTCCCACCGCAGACTACGAGCGTCCAGGTCTGGCAAAATTTGAAAGGAAACAAAAGGCATGACCTCCATTCTGATAAGAAACACTGGTAGCTGTGGCATGAAGTTCCTTCCGACCCAGAACACTAATCGCTGTGAGCTGCGGTGTCAGTCAGAAGCAACTGACGCTGTTGTGATGCAAAGTCTGTCCTTGCTACCCGCATTACCACTATGATAATAATAATCAGTTTATTTAAAGTTGCTGATCCATACCTATTTAGGTTAAGCTAAAAACGATAAAGATAAATTATCAAATATGTGGCACTAAAAATTTCGTAAATAAATTTAAAACGTAGTATTATTTAACATAAAACCCAATCTGTGATTGGAGAGTAGTGTCAAAATATTGTATCATATAAATCCAAGCTGCGGTAAACGCCCTACATAATCTGCATATGCATTCAACTCCATTCCAACTCTTGATCTTGTTCTAAAACTCAAGAACAGACTAAGTACAGTAAAACCCCGCAAACAAGAACACACTGTTCTAAGAAACAGACTGACTAGGTTCTTATAAATGAGGTACTGATGACATTTTCGAGGTGTGGTTCTTATCGCAAGGGCACTTGTTACTATGATGAAGTATACAGTAAACAGTATGAGTCACTATACAGTATGTTACTATACAGTATGAGTCACATACACTTGAAGGTAGAATGATTGCATTTAAATATTAGAGGGTATGGTATTTTGTTGTTGACAAAGCAGTTATATCATACATCTTGACAAAACAATTTGCATATCCCTGAAAACTGTTAGAGGTGTTCAGTTATCAATGGTTGGGAGTTTGTTTACACTGATATGATGAAATTTGTACCATCTGGTAAGAACATTGGAGTAAATCAGTCTGGTTTTGGTTCTTATCTTTGGGTGTCTTTTTTCACAACATCAGTCTGCAGGTTCTTATTTTGCTATGTTCTTGTTTGCGGGGTTTTACTGTATTCTTTATATGCTGAAGGGGAGACAGCCGAAGTCGCTGACCTCTATATTTGATAGTTTGATAGCTCTTAAATTGATTTCTTTTATCGTTGATGATACTGTTATGTCGTGTTGAACTCAAACTCTCATTCGAAATCGAAGTCGAAAATCGAAATTTTATTAGTCAAACACTATTTACTTATTTTATTAGGTTTTGTTAAATTTTTTATCATCAAATTTTTTTTGCTGCCTTACAGAACCTTGTCCAATCTGAGCTGGTGAAGATTCAGCCTACATTCAAACATGATCTTTTGGAACGAGTTGAAGTCTTCAAAGCCGACTCTACTTCTTACTATGAACAATACGCTCAAGTAAGTTTCATTGTTGTTGGTACTATTGATTAGTACTATTTTGTGGGAATATATCTAAACATCCGCTTCATGGGTTTTGTCTATCTAATTTCCAGGCTGACTATTGAAATGTGACAATTGCATAGAAAACATAAGAGAATTATTATGCATACTTCTCAGGTTCTGAATGAAATTGATCAGAGCGATGTGAATTATGTTTACATATATTCTCCTTCATTTGATATATACTTACGACCTCTCTTAAAAACACCCCATTTCGCATGCACAACGCCACTTTTTCTACCTCTGTTGTAAAGTCCAACAGAATTGTGCCAAAGTTTAGTCATGAATTGCATGACAGATGCAGGACAGATGAAGGAAGTTTTGATAACAATAATACAAATTTTTCTTACAGACTGGACCAATGGTTAGCGGCCTCGCTCCACAAGAAGCCAGCGATCGATTGTCCTTTTTCCAGGTAAGGAAAATCTTTGCTATCTTTCATTTAGATCATTTAGGCCTCCAAAAAGGCCCAAGTACGTGAAAATTGCTCGCAAGAAGTTCTCAGCAACAGAAATTGTACAGAAATTTTTCCTGTCAAGGATATCTTTATGGCAGTGATGATGTACTTTAAGATAAGTAAGATGTTAAATGCTATTTAAGTTGTTCAGGTTTAAGTTATTCTTCTACAAGAAAATCGACTTCCGAGCAGTATGCAAACTTGAAACTATTCTAAATCGTCAATCATGTGATCTGATATGGCAAAGATGTAAACTTCGGAATCTACTCATCATGAACTATCATTCCGATTTCGTGAGGAAGGCTTTCAGAATTTACATTTTGTGCACAGGTGCAGCAGACGAAACATTGTCGAACAAGCCCCAAAGTAATTTGGATTTGTCTAGTAAATGAAATAGTGATCTGCAACTAAATGGACATGTCCTAGACATAAGGAAGTCCCACCAAATTTTTATGTTGATAATAGTTCACTTATCTCCTCGACTATAAGACGGCTATAGACGGTGATTGGTTTCTAAGGCCCCTCTTTTGTAGATATTTTCACATGTAAAAACGTGAGGCCTGACTCTTCAGTTTGTAGAGTCGCTAACCATCAAGCCAGACTTTGCTTCGTTAAAGTAAATGACGGGAGATATAGCGATCTAGTGTAAACATAAAGCATCTATAAGCACTTACTAAACTTAGAACAAAAGAAGGATACACGCCGCTTTCGTACTATTGTTTTCTTCTTTCAAGAACATAAAATACAACATGCTTCATTCAGATTGTCCTAGGCCTCTAATAAAGCTACTTTTTACTTTGTTCTAGACGAAATTCGATACTCTGTGGCGCCAATACCAAACTTACAATGGTGGTGAAGATTTATTTGGCTTGCCAATCACTGAATATCCTGAACTGATGAAAATAAAGAAAGAGCTTAGTCTCTTACAAAAGCTTTATGGGCTGTACAACTCTGTAATCACTACAGTCAATGGCTATTATGATATTCTGTGGCATGAGGTAGACATCGAGAAGATCAACCAAGATTTGCTGGAATATCAGAACAGGTAAAAGATACATTAAAATCTCCATTTAATAAGGAGGAAGGCCACGAAATTCACGGTCGGGACAAGCCTAGCACATATGATGACAAAGATAACAAATTCAGTTGACTGTTTTGATATGGAGCGGCTTAGGGTCAACTATACCTTTCCTTAGGTATTGTCGGCAAGCAGGCTAGAAACATAAACGCTGTAATTCTGAAAATAATCAAGATATCACAATCGCCACAGCAAAATCAGATGATTACAGCACTGCACCACAACAGCTCCTCTTATTAGGCCCTTCAAATAGATCCATTCATAACGGTTACTATGTTATCTGTTCGTTTAGATGTCGAAGATTGCCAAAAGCATTGAAAGACTGGGAGGCGTATAATGAACTGAAGAAAAAGATCGACGATTTCAGTGAATGTTGTCCTTTGCTGGAGTTGATGTCAAACAAAGCGATGAAAGAAAGGCATTGGACTCGTATTGGAGATCTTACTGGACATCATTTTGATGTTGAGAATGAGAACTTTGCATTGCGAAATATCATGGAAGCTGAGTTGCTGCATTGTAAGGAAGATATTGAGGTAGCGGTCAATCTATGATTTTATGTTTATATGAGAGATGCAGTACCCATCTGCGTGTAAGAACCTATAATTTTATAAGTTAGTCAGCCTTGGATCTTGTAAACAAAGACAGTAGATTGGTTCTTATAAAACGGGGGTATAATTTGGCATTTTTCAGCCTGTGAGCTCTTAATCCATTAAATTCTCGTACGTGGATGTTTGCTTTATACAAGGTGTTCCAAACAAGTTGTGCCCCGTTTGAGTGGCTGCTGTGGAGGAGCTGTAATTTATCTTGGCTCATCTTTGTACATTTATATTCAGGCAGGCTCCAAATTAGAGTTTGAAACCTTGTTAGGGCCGATCTACCAAGTAGTTGCTAATTTATGGAATGAGAAATTTGAGAGAGTGGTTATTTCAAAAACAACAGGTCTTTTGTTTACCAACGATACCAATATCAAGCAGATATTGCAAGAGTAGATTGTTGCGTTGTATATCAATTTTTTTGAGTTTGCAAAAGGGTTGATAGTGTTGCTTACATTAAAAGCAATAGATGCTTTCCAAGTCAACCCAAATGCCTTTATCTTTTTTCTACTCAAAATTTAAGTCTCAAGACCAGATAGTTGGCGTTGTTTGACTATCTAACTCTTTGACATATTTCATTTTTCAATAGGACGTTTGTATCTCAGCTACGAAAGAGAAAGATATAGAAGCAAAACTTCACCAAGTTGTTGTTGACTGGAGAGCGCAGGATTTCGCCTTTTCACATTTCAAGAACAGAGGTGAACTGCTTTTAAAAGGAAATGAAACAGCTGAGACAGTTGCACTTTTGGAAGACAGTCTCATGGTGCTTGGCTCTTTGATGAGCAACAGGTATCCCTGAAATCTTGTTTTGGTTTTTTTTTCTTTGTACAGGGTGAACCAGGTGTTTCTGACCCCTGCCTTCTATGACTTTAGTGATGGGTGGTAGCAGAACAGAAATACCCCCATCTGAATGCATTCTATATTTGACAGCTGACGCTGGATTCTGGTATTGTTTCATTTTTCAGGAAATATATTTTTACAAGTTGTAATTGGGCAATTTTGTTTCCGAGCACAGCCTTACATAGCCGACCCATCATACTAACTCCATAAAAGCATCGGCGGTTTATGGTTCACCTTTGGTACTGTATACAACTGATCAATTTTTTCTCCATAACTTGCAGATATAACGCTCCATTTAAGAAGAGCATCCAAACCTGGGTGAATAACCTGTCAAATACATCAGATATCATTGAAAACTGGATGGTTGTGCAGAATTTATGGGTCTACCTCGAAGCAGTGTTTGTTGGTGGAGACATTGCTAAGCAATTGCCTAAAGTAAGTTTTTGCTTCCTCATAACACCTTTGCCGACTGATGACGATAGTAAATTTGAAAATTCATCAAGGATTTGACAGTAAAAATGGTTCAGGTTGTAACTTTTCATCCTATCATTATTCACGATCGAATCCCTTCTAGATTTTCAGATTTGTTGTCATTATGAAATCAAAATCGCGAGCATTATGATCCTAAAGATTTGTAACTAGATTAAAATTTGGGTGCTGAATATGAAAATGAGGTCAGAAATTTCATATGAGGCAATATGAAGAAATTTTGAACGGTTCCAATATGAGGTCGCTAAGCTGAAAAGGTGTATTGGAAATAGAGGATTGCGCTAAAGATGGCGGCGAGGAATTTTTTACCGAGATACTTGGCGTTCGAATTACAAATCTTTAAAGATTCTATAGGAATTCGATTAAAGAAAGCAGTGTATCTCGGTAAAAACTTCCTCGCCGCCATCTTAGCGCAAACATCTATTGATAATGATGTACTTCAAAACCTTAGTTTATTAGAGATTAAGTAATCAAGGCGATTACCCTTTAGGAAGCGAAAAGATTTCACAACATTGACAAATCATGGGTGAAAATAATGACAAGAGCTCATGAAACAACAAATGTTGTCGAATGCTGCGTTGGTGATGAAACACTCAGTCAGTTATTGCCTCATTTGCTTGAGCAACTTGAGTTGTGTCAGAAGTCGCTCAGTGGGTAAGCAAAGTTGTAATAAATTGTTATATCTCAGTTCATAAATTCTTCGACTATAATCATGGCTAGTAAGACACCCAGTTATGCTTCAACATGTATGCTTCTGTGGCGGAAAATTTTTTGCGTTCTGCGGAGGAGCATATGACTATTCGTGGAAAAAATATTTGCCTTCCTGCGAAGCAGCGTCATCATAAAGTTCTTCCTTCAATTGTTTTGTCAACGATAATTGAATGAATGAATTGCAATGTTGTGTCCAGTGTAGATGATAATCCACGAGAAACTTGAAGTAAACTTGACAGCTTCCTTGGATCACATAACCATGAATGGAAAGAGCATACTCCAAATATTGCTTTCCTCCTTCTTTCATTCCTTCCTTTCCTCATTGTATTTTCAATCTTTACTTTTTTTTATCCTTCTTCATTCCATTCTGCGTTCTTCCGCTTCTTTTTTCTTTGAAGTGGCAGGAACTTGTGTCCACACTTTAGCATTTCCTCTCTTTTCCTTTCCTCCCTTACGCTTTCTCTCTTCCCCTTTATCGTCCTTCGAGACGAAAAAGCTTCATGTTAAGATGCTTTGCGGCTTCACGCACTTTTTCCACCTCTGTATAACTTTTTCCTCCACCCTTGCTATGATGACATAGTTGACAGTCTTTGCAAAAAGTTGAAGAATATTGGTGTAAAAATGTTACTTGGCTTTTCGTTCAATTGAACTGCTCGAAAGAACTTCAGGTCATTCGCCATAATGCCAAAGAGAGTGTTTTTGATATTGGCATTGTTATCAGAATTACCGTCTTTTATATTCATAAAAGAAGGCACGAAAGAGACTTTCTGAGGGTTTGACAATGTTGAAGCATCATAATATTCACAGTTGATTCTTGGCGAATGATGCAAAACCCAGCGCAGCAAAGAATCTACACCACGCCTATTTTGATGCAACGAAACTATTTCGTGCGTTGCAGAGAGCAAAGCGTGCCTCGCATCATATCGTGGCGAAAAATGCATTTCAAAAGGACTGACGTCACAGTGAATTAAATTTGTGAATTATATACTGACCGAAGAAGATAAATAGAATGTTCAAGAAGTTTATCAAGGTTTACAACAAGGTTGTAAGCAAAGGTCTGTAGCATTCACGGTTTACATTATGGCAATTTTTTGTGATGCAGCACTTCAAAAGCTGCAGAAATACGGAAAAGACGTCGTAATTCTGACAATAATGATATCAAAAATACTCTGAGGAATTATGGCAAATGACCGGAAGCTCGCTGCTAGCAGGTCATTTGACGGAAAATGCTAAATATTTTACCCGACATCCTTAAAGTTGTGCAAAGATTTAGTCTTTCCCAATTTCTTATGAATTAATCTTCAGAGCAACTTATTCACTTTGCAATCTTTCAGCTATCTCGAAAAGAAGAGACTGATGTTTCCACGATTCTTCTTCGTATCTGATCCTGCACTGCTTGAAATTCTTGGTCAAGCCAGTGACTCACACACCATACAAGTGAGTAGAACGATTTTGTCTAAACGATTTGCTTTCCCTTTCCGTCATGCTCTTTGTCCTTCATATTATCCATGCCAATAGATTGTATTACTGTTTCATCAATTGACTCATGATTTTGACGAGCATATTCTTACTTTTTTGTCGATTAATGTATGAGTAAAAGCTCTTAGGCTCATGAGGTTGAATTTAAAAAAGAGGGGATATGGCAACAGAGAGACAAATGAGATGCAAAGAAAACGTGATAATAACCAAAAAGAAACAAAAGATTGATAAGAATGTTTTTTGGACATACCAGTCCTTTAGAATCAACTACGTCAATATGTTGCAAATTTTCTCAGACTTCTGCTTTCCAGAAAAGGGCCCTTGTCAGCTAGTTTAGTCTATTTAAGGAGCTGAAGTGGAATCATGAAGGTTGTGGGCTCAATGCCTCACACTGGCTGATAGTTTTCTTCGTTAAGTGCCTTTCAAGGTGTATCGCAAAATTTTTCTGTATTTCGCGAACTGATGATGCACGATTTATCATTAGGCCCATCTTCTTGGAATATTCGACAATGTCAAGTCTGTGGCATTTGATATAAAGGACTACAACAAGATACTGTCAATCGTATCAAGTGAGGGAGAGACAGTGCAGGTTTGTATTATTTCGTATTCTTATTTTTTTGATTCTTATTGGCATTTTAAACGGCCAACGCCAGATAACCTCGGCTTTCCTTCGGTCAAACGCCAACGCCAGATAACCTCGGCTTTCCTTCGGTCAAACGCCAACGCCAGATAACCTCCCCTTTCCGCTTTCATCCGATTGCCTTGTGCTTTGCAAAGAAAATTGAACTATATTGATTTGTGTCATCTTTATGATCATTGTAAAATACTTAACGCAGTAGAGTAGACCCTAGATATTGAGAAACTTGAACTGTGAAGCTAGGGTAATAATATTCTTACCTATAAAAAGTGTTATAGCAATTTTTGTTAAGCTTCTTGAATTAAAGTGCAAGTTTTTTGAAATTATTTCGAGAGAACTAGCTCTTCAGCAATTCTGGATATCAATCGTGCTTTAAGTTTGACACTTGGGAAAGTAGTGTGCTGAGATCTTGTTTTCCTCTCTGTAGACTCTGATATTTATTCGCTATTGTTGCTTGAGTTGTCAAATTGACAACTAAGTTAACGAGTCTTTACCAAAGCATGGTCAGATTGGCTCCAGTTTTAAGAAACTTTGCAGAACATAAGTCGCAACAGTTCCTTATACCAAAGGAATAGACGATCACGCTAAAGATGGCAGCGAGGAACCTTTTACCAAGATGCACTGCGTTCGAATTGTGAATCTTTAACGATTTAATAGGAATTCGATTAAAGAACGCAATGCATCTTGGTAAAAAGTTCCTCGCCGCCATCTTTAGCGTAATCGTCTATTCCAACAATTGAGAATAATGCGAACTTTAAAGCATAAGAGTGTCTCATGTACTGTGTTTCCTAACAGCATGGATTTACTGGCATGCTATTTTCATAGCTAGATTATAGGGCTGGTCTTACATATCCGCACATTTTGTTGATTTTAATGTCCCCCTTTCTATTCCAAATTTCAAAGCTTTATGCTGTAAGTGAACATCTAATGTTTTAACTTTCTTCCTTTTCCTTTCAAAGCTCGAAAAGCCAGTGCAAGCAGTAGGAAATGTTGAAACTTGGTTAATGGAATTATTGTTGCAAGCTCAGTGGTCATTGCATGTTGTGATCAGGGATTCTTCAATTCTAATCAAAGACCCTTCATTCAGCTTGATGGAGTTCTTGAATACATTTCCTGCACAGGTATGCCTTGACAGCGTCTTCGATTGATGCCATATTCTGAAAACGGATGATGTGGTAGACTGTACATTGGGATTTGATCGACTATGAAATTTTCAAAACAATTGTTTGTTTGTATCCTCATAAAAAGTTTACTGTAATAACACAAAGTTACAGTACGATAACACAAGGAGCATGAAAACGTGTAGTAACCCTGTGGACATACACAGTGAACGTGAAAATTACAGGATATAGGTTACAAATGGGCGAAAAAGGGGGCATAATTTTCTCCAACGGTCGGTTTGGTACGTTTGGAAGGCCTTCTGAGCCTTATGCTCAAAAATGGCAGATGTTTTGCAAACTTTGGGGAGATTCTTATCTTCATAGGTAAACTCTGCTGGTAAATCCAAAAACTGCCGTTTCAAGACTTTGTGTTTCACTGGGAAGTATGTCTTCGTTTATGCGAAGTCTACTGTTTTCAGGCAGGAGCTCGCCCCTTAGTTTTCAAATATATACCGAATCAGACAGAAAATTGTTTAGGCCTTAAAATCCTGTAGGTAGCATTTCAACTTACTGACGAAATTTATCTTGTCAAAGTCGGTCGTATTGTTCTCAAATTGCGATCAATTATATGAAACACTTCCTATCAAAACTTTATATTTTGTGTCATATAAGGTTGGCATTCTTGGCATTCAAATGATTTGGACAAGGGATGCAGAAGAAGCTTTGAATAATGCCAAAACAGACAAAAAGATTATGCAACAAACCAATCAATGCTTCTTGACTTTGCTGAATACTCTTATCGATGTTACGACTAAAGATCTTACGAAGATTGAGCGAACCAAGTTCGAAACTCTTGTTACGATTCATGTCCATCAACGAGATATCTTCGATGACCTAGTGAGTGCATTGAATAGAATTGTTTTGATTAGGTATGAAAGCACGACTTGAAAAAATGCAAAGTTGGATCTGACGAAGATTGAGCGAAGGAACTTAAAAACTCTTGTTACGACTTACGTATATTTTCATTGACCTGGAAAGTAAATGGACTAGCTATTTAGAAAAAGATATTCGAATCTTACATCCGAGGTTTTCAAAACGAACTTCCAATTCAGTGTGAGTCAGAAATTGTTTAGATATTTGAAAGTCTGCAGCTTTCAAATCATTTTTTTCGGATTCCTATAAACTGATTGTTAGGAAAACATCTACATGCCCCTATACGGTTGTGAGACTATGAGTTGATGATGATGATGATAAACTGATAACACTCCCATGAAACTTTGTATCTGACATGTATACAGTAAATCCCCGCATATAAGAACCTACCAAAATAAGAACCTGGAGGCTGTTTTTCCTGAATTATGCACCTTGCAATTAAGAACCTGTTTCAGTCTGATGAAATACAGGTTCTTATTGCAGGGGTAGCAAAATTGATTTTTGATTCATGTTACTCAGTTAATTTTGGCCATAGTTGCCTGTTAAATGTTGATGCTCCTCCCCAATTAGGTATAGGTCCATAAAAACCCTTCAAACACAAGCGATAGTGCTGAAAATCTTTTTTATGACTCTGAAAGGGCCTACACAAGTCACTCTTCAAATACGAACATATCTACCCTGATATTAGTCATAGTGTCTTTGAAATAAGAACCTATTTCAGCCTGGCTCTCAAAAAAGTAGGTTCTTATATGCAGGTATTTACTGTAAAGGAATGATGAGTTGTTTAACAAAATGATATGATATTTAGAGAGGTGTGTTAGTTGAAAAAAGTCCTTAGGTTATTGTTGGGGATACGAACAGGCTACGTTGTGAGCCTCAAGGAACCCCTCCACCCAGAAAGGGCTCCAGATCGCATGCGCACTAACGATTTACTTCAATGATGTAATATGCAAATTAGCTTGACCGCTGAGAACAAGAGCACGAAACAATTGCACTGATGTCCATGACAGCGTGAGCCCCAGCGCTGATTCGCTATCAACAAACCTGAAACATAATCTGTCAAAACAAAAGGGTCAGTACTTCGTCTCCCCAACAAGTTAGATTTTCGTATGTTCCCATAGTCATCCTCGTCTACTTCATTGACATTATGCAAAAAGGTAAAGTTAGCAAAAACAGCAAATTCTACAAAAAAATGGATAACTCAAATATGAAAAATGTATCAAAACAAGTTGAAATATATTTTTCTCATCTAACAGTGCTATTCCCATCAATAAAAAGTTTCCTACAGGTTATCTTTGAACACAATCAAACAGAGAACAAAGTTCAATATGGTTGTTTTTTTAAAGAAAATTTTTAAAATTTCTTTCGGGCAGCCACTAATCCAAGCTCTTCTGCTCTCAGGTAAAGATGCATATTCGCAGTTCTTCAGATTTCGAATGGTTGAAACAAAGCAGATTCTATTTCAAAGATGACATCGATGATTGTATTGTCTCAATAACTGATGTTGATTTCAGTTATCAGAATGAATTTCTTGGCTGCACAGAACGACTTGTCATTACACCGTTGACTGATAGATGTTACATCACGCTTGCTCAGGCATTGGGAATGGCTATGGGTGGTGCCCCAGCTGGACCAGCTGGAACAGGGAAAACAGGTCTGTTCTAAATACTGTGTTCAGCCAACTCATGGACAACTTTAGTAACTTTGTTCAATAACCTACCCGTACCTGTATCTTCCTCAATGAACGTTGTCATTACAGAGACGAGATGAAACGTTTCCGTATCAACTCAGTGAATTCATTGCGTGACCGAGTAGCCCTCTTAGCCTGATCTCTTGATACTCCAAGTAACCCAGGAATAACTGCAATGTTTATTATTCCCTCGCGCTTCATTTTTTCCGAGACCAAGTTCATACTGTTCTTGTAGATTGTCTTTTCTTTCAGATCACAACTCCTAAAATCTTCTTATTCAAGTTGGAATGAAAAAGGGCACTCAGTAGCCCCCCTCCTTGCACGCTAAGCGATGGTTGGTCAGACCGTAAACCGAGAAGTGTGGAAGAGTTGAGTCAACAGACGTTCTGTTTTGCTCCGACCCACATAGCGTAGTGCTTCCCTAATGCTTACAGTCACCTCGAAATAGACCTTTTAGCTATTTTTAAATAATAAGAATCGAACGATATTTTACTGTATTTTAGACAATTTCGAATGTCTACAATAGCGATAGATGCTCTAATGCCACTTGATCGAACCTCGCGCACGCAAAAATGCACAAAATTAGATCTCCATCCAGGCTGTTCTGTAGAATAGCTTAAAGGTCTATTGAATGATCGTAGCTACTTCCCCTATTTGCATTCTACGAAGAATAGTTGCAGGAAGATATTAAACACTTTTATTTGAAAAATTTGCCTTAAGATATTGTCTGTAAGGGCTGTAAACTTTTGAAAAGGCAGGGCCAATTACGCAATGGGTTATTGTCAGGAATTAAACCGGTTTTCCTTCTTAATACAATTATTTTGATGGAGAGTTTTCTTGGTCTTGGTGAAAGCTTGAGAAACACATTCGTTGCAAAAACCCGTTTAGTATCATTTGGAACTACGAGAGAGGCAATCAAAGAAGCCAAATTTTCTGTCAAGATCTTAATTTGCTGTTGTTTGTGTTTGTTTCAGAGACCACCAAAGACATGGGAAAAGCTCTTGGCAAGTATGTCGTTGTTTTCAACTGCTCAGATCAGATGGATTTCAGAGGCCTTGGCAGAATTTACAAAGGTAAGAGCAAAAAATTCATTCACCAGGGACGTGTATTGTGAGTAGAATAGTGCACGTTAAAGTAAACCTGGCATCGCTGCTCTTGGATGTCTGATGTACAGGAAAATTTACTTCCGTTGTCATCATCATCATCATCATCAACATCAGTATCATCATCATCATCATCATCACCATCATCATTGTCATCTTGATCAACATCAGTATCATCATCATCATCATCAACATCACCATTACCATCACCATCATCATCATCATCATCATCATCATCATCATCATCATCATCGTCATCATCATCATCATCATCATCACCATCATCATCATCATCATCATCCTCATCATCATCCTCATCATCATCATACTTCGTTCAGACCGCTGCAGGCCGATGGCCTCATAAACTTCCAGTTTTGCCGCCCTTGTGCCTGTCTCTTCTAGTTGATTCCTGCCATAGTGCTCAGGTCATCTCCCATCTTCTCATTGGTCTATCGGGTTTGGTCAACTATTTCTTTGGCGTCCAGTCATGTATATATTCCACTAAAATTCACAAGGAATTTTACGGCTTACGCTATCTACAAACTTTGTTACAATACTACAAATATGATAACATAGCAGGGGCAATCTACTTTGTTTACCCAATGGCCATTGCACAAGAAAAATTAAAAACTACATCGACGCGTAACTACAACAACAACAAGAAGAAATTTACGAAAAGAGAATCTGTCAGAATGACTCGATGTGTAGGTAAACTCTGGACTGATGCCTTTTCGCCCCTTGTTTCCCTGCGTTCCTTGGTCAAGAGGGACTAATAACATTACTCTTAAATAGTGGGCCCACTTTAGGCCCGTGTAGGGTGGTTCCGTATTCACCAATCAAATCGCTAGAATTCAGTTTTTAACCAATCAAGGGCCGCTATTCAGAATGTTGTTGTTGTTGCTCTTAAAGAACGGTTGAAGAAGCCTGGAGTTCTCGCAGCTTCGATGGATCTATTTTGCTTCTACAGAGGAAGATTACTGCCTGAAACGTATGCATTTTGTGCTTTGTAGGTCAAGACAACATCATTCTTTGTACTAAAACTTCGCTTTTTAATGTTCGAGCTCTTTAAACCAGATTTTGAAGCGATTTTGTTGAGTGTACGAGAACTCCCACCTGTTTAGGCCATTTTGAAAAAGTGGGCCCATTATGTAAGTGTAATATCATGAGTCCCTATTGACCAAGTGATATCAGCAAATCAAAGAACGCAGGGAAACAAGGGACGAAAAGGCATAAGTCTAGGTAAACTCTATCAAAATGACCAGTTTATTGATGAAATGGAAATTCAATTCAGTGGCGGACACTTTGCCGAATACTGGAAGCGAAGGTATTGTTCCAGTTAAAAGCATTGTTTTATTGTTTTTGAGCAAAAGATCTTTGTTGCAGACAACATTGGTAGTGACCACACCCCCTGGCTCCCCCGAAGTGTCCGCTAGTGATTCAATTAGATGATATCTCTATCTAAGTCATTAGGAAAATTTTTCGTTTCTTTTGCAGGTCTTGCTCAGTCCGGCAGTTGGGGTTGCTTTGACGAATTCAATCGAATTGAGCTGCCTGTCTTATCCGTAGCTGCACAGCAAATCTACATTGTTTTGAATGCAAAGAAAGAACGCAAGAAACAGTTTATATTTACGGACGGCGATATTGTTGACCTCAATCCCGAATTTGGTATCTTTCTCACAATGGTAAGTCAATGAAGACGGAGTTATTCTTTGGTAGCAAGAACTTTACAGAGCATTGTAAAATTTCATGTAATCGCATTGGCAAATGAGCTTGTGAGAGAGCCAGTTTTAATAAAATCAACCTGATGACTTAGACTGCGTTCACACGATGCCGGCACATTTTGAAAACGGTGAAAAATGTGACGGATAGGCCTCCCGTTCACACGAAAACGGCACATTTTTTGCCGGCAAATTTTGAAAACGGTAGATTTTGAAAACGGAGCCCTAACCGGCACATTTTGGAAACAGCTTCGTGTGAGCACTCGAAAATGATGAAAACGGAACATGTTTCGACACTTTCAAAACTAGGCTGACCAATTCTGAAGGTGTAGGTACATTTCATCAACATAAAATTCCCCAGGAGGCTTGCAATGGGTTTATTGCTGTCAAATTTCCTACCGTTTTCAAATTTTGCCGGTATCGTGTGAACACTAGCTCAAATTTTGCTACCGTCACATTTTTCACCGTTTTCAAAATGTACCGGCATCGTGTGAACGCAGTCTTACTTGCAGCTGCGCTTCTAGAGCTGAAGCACAGCAGACAGCCTGGTTAGAAATTCAACTTTTAGTTTGCATGTGATCATTTAAATTCTACCAATCACCGTGTGATGTTTGAGGCTCTTCGTCAGCATTGTGTCAGCATATTTTGATAGATTGTATACGCGGCTGTACTTACATGGACACATTACCTTTAAATTTTCGAATTATCGTTAACCTTTTTACTACCTAAGATTTTTCAAAGCCAATTTCTTTACCACTGGATTCCCATTAACGAGTATTTGAGGAAACGTGTTATCTCTTCAGAATCCAGGCTATGCTGGAAGGCAAGAACTACCGGAGAATTTGAAGGTGCAATTCAGAACAGTCGCTATGATGGTTCCTGACAGACAGGTATTTATGTTCGTTGTATTTTCGTTATTATAGAACATTTTTAGTTGATATGTCGCACAGCATTAGAACCCGAATGACCTTCTTTTGATACGTAAGACCAAATCAGTCATGCAATGTTTTGTGTTATAGATCATCATGCGAGTCAAACTTGCTAGCTGTGGTTTCTTGGAGAATGTGATCCTGGCTCAAAAGTTCTACACTTTGTACAAACTTTGTGAAGAACAGCTGACGAAACAGGTATTTTACTTGAGTAATAGATTTCATTGTCAATCATATCTTCGTTACATTTTTTGATATACTCTAAGACTCAGAAGCACTTCATAGTTTTATGGTAATAACACCGTAGACATATCCACAATAAACTTTTTACATGCTTTCATGGATAGTCAACATCTTAAGTTTAGATTTGGGAGCTCCCTTAATTGAAATTTGCCTTTCAGTTCCAAATCTATGTAAAGGCCGACTTACACGATCATATTCATGTAAAATTTGCTTCCCACTTTTATGTGATCATGGATCGTGTAAACGGGCTTCACAAGTTGGTTGAAGTAATAAGAAGCAGTTGAGATAAATCCCCTTTGATTTGCCATCACAGATGTTCCATTTGACTAGCCTTCAAATGAAAAGTCTGTGATGGCTAGTTAAAGGGGATTAATTCTAATTGCTTCACATCATTTCAACCAACTTGTGAAGCCCGTTTACAAGAACACATTCTATGATCACATGAAAAATGTGAAGCAAATTTTACATGAATGCAATCGTGTAAACCGGCCTTAATGAAAATCATTTCAAGAAACTTGCAAAATTATTATGAAGCTTGAATTGAAGTCTGATTTTCAATGCAAAGACGAAGACTAAATATGCCTCTGCTGTTACTTCACGCTCTTAGACGGAAAATGAAACTTGTTGCAAAAACGTATAAATCATAATCATGATCTTCATTTTCCAGGTGCATTATGATTTTGGTCTGCGAAACATTTTGTCAGTACTTCGTACCCTTGGTGCAAACAAAAGAGCTAATCCACAAGACAGTGAGAGCACGACAGTCATGAGAGTCCTGAGAGACATGAACTTGTCGAAACTTGTAAGTATGAGGAATATCCAGAATTAGCCCACGTTCTCAGTGCACATCTATCATCAAAATCGGAAAAAATCAGCTGTTACTTATACAGTAAGGCCCTGCATTTAAGAAACCACCTTGAAGAAACTTTTAGCCTACTGAAAAATGATAAGTCCCTTACCTATAAGAAACTCTTGCGGCTCACACTCAAAGAAAGTTTCCTGTATTTGAGTGACACCAAAAATTGGTCTTGGTCTGATGGTCTGGGAGCATAACAATTCATACAAGGTTCGTAGGAAATTGCTAGCAAGATATCTTGGATTTAACAGATTTCTATCTAAAGTTTTATTGATGTTGTTGGAAATCATTGATAACATGCTCATGCGGCTAAACATAGTCAATGTACAAAGATAGCCCCATTTTATTGTAACTTCGTTTTCTAGGAATTTCCAGAAACGAAATTAGATACATAAGAAACTTGAGCCTAAAAGCATGAGGAGTATCAAAGATATAAGAAACATTTTAGGCTAAGGTGTGAAAAAGTGGTTTCTTAAATGCGGGGCCTTACTGTAACTCATGGTCCTGTTTGGATTCAAGATGCTCATATTAAGCTGCAGTATGAAGTTCATTAGGGATTGTCTAAGAAAATTGAAGGAATCATTTTTTTCGAAGAATAAGGGATATAGAATCCCAATCCGTTTTGTGGGGAAAACTCCGGCATAATTCTTGTTCGAATAGAACGGAGTTTCGTGAAAATTGCTGACAGTATTGTCGGCACTTTGGATTATTCGTGGAAGAAAAGCCGGTAGGTATTCATAACTGCCATCGAAAAAGTCTGTGTTATTGAGACGATTCCTTACCATTTTATGACCGTTTCCTCTGTTTCCATCTGCACTGATGTAAGAGAAAAGTAAGTAAGTATACTGAAAAATGTCTTTGCTATTTCCCCTTTCTTTCCTCACTTCTGTTTCTGCAAACTTTTCACCTTAGATATCATGCTTTTCTTCTTATTTCACGCCTGCTATTTCTTTTGCGCTCCTTAAATCTTCGTAAGCTTAAATCCAGCCTTAACCAGGAGCTAGATGGTTCTACTTATAATTAACTTTATTTATTCGTTCAAGAGCGTATGACTTAATTTGTATCGCAAAGGTATTCCTGCAACAAAGCAAGACTCAGCTCTATGTTTTACAAAGATATAAGCCTTATAGATTCTAATCGAAGTAGATTCACAAGGTGAAAAGAGCTGACATGCCCCAAAAGTTCAAATAAATCTTTGTGCAGCTTCTCTGTCTTATCTTAATCACAGAATAACAATTTTCTTTTTCTCTTGTAAAGGTTGATGAAGATGAGCCACTCTTCATGAGTTTGATTAACGATCTCTTTCCTGGAATTGTTTTGGACAAAGCTGGATATCCCGAGCTCGAAGCAGCAATTCAAGTGAATACTGAAGCAGCTGGCTTGGTTTATCATCCTCCTTGGGTGCTCAAGCTAATTCAGGTAAGGACTAAATCTGTCTTAGATTAGATGTCATGTGAGCTTCTGATGAAAAAAATGGCTTATCAATGAACACTTTTCGACTATTTTTATCCGTGAGCATTTTCACGTGAGATCGGTAAGGACAGATGGTCTCACGATGGGATCCGCTACTTTCTATTCACACCAAGATGCATAACGATTTGTGATTGCATACAAAGGGAATGTCATGCCCGGATGGCCAATTCATAAACAACAACAAACCAAGCCGCAAAAGTTGCCCTGAAATCCAGGTAGCTAACTCACTCATTTTACAGTCCAGAAATGGCTTTTAACAACAAAAATTGGCATATATCGAAAGGAAAGGACATATCTAAAGTTCTGCCGCGGGATTTTTTTTGGTTCAGAAGCTTAGCAGGTAGTGTTTTAATTACACCCGAAAATGCAAAAATCGAATCATGCACAAATCATCTTGTAAGCCAGACAAATAAAATACCCAAGGGAGGATTTTAGATACATTCTTGTTCTTAATTATACTTAAACTTAAACTAATTCTTAAACTATTGTCTCCTAAAAGATTGTATTGTTCCTCAATCAAGTTATGATATGCAATGATTCTTTTCCTTCAAAATTTATCGTGAATTCTTTCAAAACAAAAAGAGAACGCCGCCATTTTGAAGAGTATCAAGATCTCAGAAACTTCCACTGTAGAATTTAAGTCCTTGACTAAGTCTCCGGGAGCTTATTTCGCAAAAATTATTTTTTATTGGGGGGGGGGCTTTTTCGAGGGTGGGAGTTTTTCTAGCAGCAGCCAAAAGTATTACCAAGACTAATTTTCTTCTTTGACTTGAGGCTGGGTGAGCAATTGCCCCCCCTAGCACCCTCTTTAGATCTATCGTTTTACCTTCTTAAACAATAGGCCTATTGTCTCTTTTAATTAAGCAAACAATTGATTGCCCATTGAGTCCTGGTCCCTTAAAAGAAATCCTGTCCCAATTTATAGAATTTAATGATTCGTACCTGTCTTGCAAGCAGTTAGTGTAATTTTGAATTTTGACGCAAGATGCTTTCGTATCACAATTCACAAAAAATTGTTTGTATCTAATAGCTGTATGAAACGCAGAGAGTCCGCCACGGGATGATGGCGCTTGGTCCTAGCGGAGCTGGCAAAACATCATGTATCAATATTTTGATGAAAGCAATGGGAGACAATGGAATGCCACATCGAGAAATGCGAATGAACCCAAAAGCTATCACTGCACCTCAGATGTTTGGTCGGTTAGATGCAGCAACAAATGACTGGACTGATGGTATTTTCTCGACGCTGTGGAGGAAGTCACTCAAGACTAAGAAAGGTAGATGTTTGCTTTTTGAACGTTTCACAATTATTCAGTCGCCATGTAAATTCAGAATAGGATTGAAGTAACAAGGACAAGACCTTACTTTTGGCTATTTCCATAGAAACAGTTTGTTGATTCATCATTTATTCTCTTTAGGCCCGATATTACGATTTTTTCTGCAGTACCATTGTCAGACGAGAATTTGCGCAGCAAGTAACGCTAGGCTAGGCAACCCAGGTCATCCTGTTCCAGCGAGAGGATTTTTGACATTATTTTTAGAATTACGGAATTTTTTCTCCTGGCTATGAAATCATGACATCATCAAAAGGCTAAATCGTAAAACTTGAAAGCCACAGAATTTCACTTGCTACCACCTTGTAGACCTTCAAAAACTGAGGTTCCTTGTATTGATCATCTTTATTTTCCTCAATCAACTCAAAACTTATGATGCTTGTAATGTTTGTCAAACCATTTCTCATGCATCCTTTCATGAAGCATAAAAATGCGGTAATTTCGAGAATGCTGATGATGTCGACAATTTCTCTCTTTGGAGTTATGGCAGATGACCCCAAGGCTGGCTTCTTGTAATTCAGCTGAAAGAATGGCGCCATAATATTTTACACGTTTAATGTCAAAGTTTTGCTCTGATTTGATCCCTTTATGCTTTGCATCTCTCTTCACAGGTGAATATGTTTGGCTCGTGTTGGATGGTCCTGTCGATGCTATATGGATTGAAAACTTGAACTCCGTTCTTGATGACAACAAAACTTTGACACTGGCAAATGGTGATCGTATTCCTATGTCACCCTATTGTAAAATCATCTTTGAAGTACATAACATTGACAATGCATCACCTGCTACTGTATCAAGAAATGGTATGGTCTACATGAGTTCATCTGTACTTGACTGGAGGCCTATTTTAGAGGTAGGTGGTCAATGAACTGTTGTTTCTTACTACTTCTGCTACTGTAACATTTCGTGCAGTTAATACTGCACAACGCTTTTTACAACACTGTTTCTTCATGCAAGTTTCAGTTCTAGTAATCTATTCAGTGTTTGTGTTCCTTTTGAAAGTCCTAATTTGATTCCGGTGCTGTTCAAATCTTGCCGTATGTTTATCCAAATCGTTTTTTGTTTTCCCCGTGGCTTTTTCCCTTCCCTGAGATGTTCTTCAAAGGAATTTTCGTGCTGGGATGGGATTTCAGGATGCATTGACATCAGATCTCCTAGCCATGATGCAGTAAAGTACCACTCCCGCCTTTAAGAAACTACTTTAAGGAGATCAAAGCTGTAAGGAAACTAATTTATAAGGAGATTTAAACAAAATTTTATGATAGTTTCATAATGGAATTTTGGTGATGTTTGAAAAGAGAGAACTTTTTAGGACACCCAGTAGTTTGCTGAACTTGTCTATTAAGGAGAGAGGAATGAAAAAATGAAGCTTCGTTGTAAAACTCGTATCTAACCACGATCCTTCAAGGTTGAGTCTAACCATGAGCTCCAACGCTGACTTTGGTGTGGTACGAAAAATCGTCTGGCCTAGGTTCTGTTCGTTCTTCGTTTAGCTGAGCGTTCAAAGCATCATAGCTAGCAATCTTTAATAAACTGTAAATTTTCTTTATAGGGCTGGCTGAAATCAAGAGCTCCAGGAGAGGGCGATATAATCCAAGGTCTGCTTGATGAAATATTCGACGATTTGCTAACATTTGTTCATCAAAATCTATTCCCAAAAATGGATGTTCTGCAATGTAACATTATCAAACAGGTAATCGTGTTTTCTAGTTACCACAGACCCCCTGTTGACAATGACGCTATTTGTTTCAGATGTTTAAACCTTAAGCTAAGGAAAACTGAAACAAGTTTGGTCACCCACTTTTTCGCTGAGCCCACTGCAAGGCAAAATTTGGAGCACACTTGTTAATTTTTGATGTACCGTAGAGCTCTATTAAGCCCCAGCGGGGGGGGGGCTTGTTTTATTTTGGACTCTCAGTAGGGTGGCTTAAAAGAGGGGGGATTATTCAAATAGTCAAATGACAATAATATAATGTAAATGTTTTAGTTCCTTACCCCATATTTTGCGGAATCAACTTGCAATTCTACTAGTCAAATACATAAATTCGACACACGTTTTACCCCAGGCCATATAAAAATTAAAGGGAGTGTGCAATTGTTTATAGGTTCTTTATGAAAAGAATAAAGAAAACGCTCACACATAGCGTTGTTTCTTTGGTTATCAATTGTTGACAGCACATGTGGGACATCAATTTGAAGAGGCTATTTTTAGAATTTTTCAATTGTTGCAAATGCAAGCTTATAACCTTGCATAAACTCTTTAACGTACAAACTTATTTAGCTAAACCAATGCAAAATCTTCGATAATTTCCTCCATATTAGAAAGGGGCCCTTGATAGAAAGGGGCTTTTATTAAAAATTTTTTGCTAAGATGAGGGGGATTTATTAGAGAGAAGACTTGATAAAGAAGCAAGGGACTACAGACAGGGTGTTCCAAAATATTTGTGCCCTTAAAATTATCACAACACTTTCGAGCGGTAGAAAGTGTTCTCTTATGAATAGACAACACTGCTAACCCTTTTAAAGATTTAGCAAAACTTTTGATATGACGATAAAACCCTTTCTTTGCGGGGCACAGTTTTTTTTGACACCCTGTAGAACCTTTGCGATAAACAGTACTATGAATGTTCATTTTTCATAACATCATCTTTCAGTTTGTTGATCTGATGGATGGACTCATCCCAAGCAAAGAAGACACAGGGATCCTTTCCAAACAACACTTAGAGAAGCTTGTTGTATTTGCAATCATGTGGAGTGTAGGAGCTCTTCTTGAGCTTGCAGATCGCGCAAAGATGGAAGAATATATGAAAGAAAACTGCGGTTTGAATTTGCCAAAGATTGAAGAGGGGAGTGGTGATACAATTTTTGAATATTGTGTGGATGCAGACGGTACTATGTGTTTAAATTTCAATCTTTACTCTGTTTTGAATCAAATTTCAATCTTTACTCTGTTTTGAATCAAATTTCAGTCTTTACTCTGTTTTGAATCAAATTTCAATCTTTACTCTGTTTTGAATCAAATTTCAGGTGAAAATGTTCGCGAATAGCAATGATTTAAGTATTCTGCCTGAGTAGTTTTGCGTTATCGCAAATCTTACCTCGCATTTACTTTGAGACAGACTTTTAGTCATAGAATGTATTCATCTGATTGGCTGATTTGAAGAACTGCACGGTTTATGTTCGCTTTCCATTTCTTTCGGATGATATCAATAGTGATCCAGTCAGCAATATCGAAAACAAATACCAAATGAGTCGAAAAAGCCTTTCAAAATTTTTTAGATAAATGTTTAAAATGGTTGTCCATTTTTCTGTAATGTGATCCATCGTTGAACGACAAGTTTAGGCAGTTTAGCCAGTACTAGGTTGTCCAAAACCAGCTGAAACCTTGACTCGGTTTTTCCAATTTGACAAGACCGCTTTGAAGATGCAAGTTCTGTAGTAATTGCAGCAGTGAAGCAGCTTCTCCGAGAATCTTTTGTCTCATTTTGTGCCAGGAAACTTTGATTGACTTGTGCACATTCATATTGTTTTCTTGCCTGAGGATTTTTGTGTTGAAAAATTACAGTCTTCCATATGACTCAAGAAGTCTTGATGACTTCAAGAATTTTTGCCATTTTATTGTATGCAAGGCCTGTTCTTTGGTTAGTATAGTTCATTCTATAGCAGAAGGTAGATAAAACCCAAGCTCAGAACCCTGTTACCTTGGCTTTTAGGAAACTGGGAGCATTGGAAAAACAGAGTGCAAGAGTACAACTATCCATCAAACAGTAAACCTGAGTATGCCTCCATTTTGGTACCAAACGTAGACAATGTACGAACTGATTTTCTCATCGACTGCATTGCTAAACAGATGAAGGTGAGGTATACGCTGTCGTTAAGGTTTGCCCGCGTACTTTCCTTTGGAATAAAGGCTGATTGCGTCAGTGAAATTTTCCGAGCGGGCGGAAATTGTATTGTTTGCGGGAGAAAATGTCGCTCTGAAATTGAATAGATAGCTACGCTTGAGCAACCTTTTATTGTATAAAATTCCGCCCGCTCGGAAAATTCCGCTGACTGGAAATCGGCCTTAATGATGAAATATTTGGGGTTGCAATCTACGGTCCTGTGACAGCTTTCAGTAGATCTTATTTTGAAAGCTGATTTTGGTATTTCAAAGGGTGCTCTACCAAATGAGCCTAGCTGCATTTTGATTTTCGATGGGCGTTGGCTGGAAATGACGTCATAAAATTAGATGTCACGTGGAAATGTCTCCGAAAAAATAATTGAATTGCTATGCATGATTAATTTTGCATAATCACAAATCTCTCGTGACACCTAATTTAAGAAAAACTGCTAAGTAAACCTCAGCTCGATCTAAGTAAATCTTAACGCGATCTAAGTAAATCTCAACACAATCTAAGTAAATCTCAACACTATCTAAGTGAATCTCAACGCAATCTAAGTAAATCTCAACGCAATCTAAGTAAATCTCAACACAATCTAAGTAAATCTCAACGCAGTCAAAGTAAATCTCTTTACTATCCAAGTGAATCTCAACTCAATCTAAGTAAATCTCAACGCAATCTAAGTTAATCTCAATGCAATCTAAGTAAATCTCAACGCAGTTTGACATGTGCCGTTTCATTATGTAGCTAAAGAGACAAATGGTGCGTATTCATATCATGTGTTTATTCATAGTGCCCACTCGATATGTAGCTATATCTGTTATTCCCGTTAACTTTGGGTGGGAAATTTCTCACTTTTATAAAATTGTATAAATTTAAAAAACGATTATGCTTGAATAATTTCTTGGTTTTTGAATGATGCAGGCACCCTTAACTGTGCTATTCATAAATCCGTGTACGCAGAAATAAAAATTTTCGATTTGATTTAAGAGACTGATTATTATTATGTATAGCTTTCTTTATCTAACGGGGTGAGTGGCCGAGTGGCTTATACAGTCTTCGTCAGGTGACTGAAGTTAAGCTCGGTCGAGTGAGGTCAAACTCCGGATGGGTGACCTCGGAGGCCTGACCTCACAACTCACCTCGTCGTCCTTCGGAAGGGACGTTAAACTAGGGGTCCCATGCCTGGATGCGGCATGCACAGTGGGCCTAAATTAGCTTTCAGTAGCTAGAAATCCTGACAAGCCCACTCAAAACAAATTGAAAATGAAAAAAAGAAGAATTATTGTATACTCTTGTTCTCTTCCAGGCTGTTCTTTTGATCGGTGAGCAAGGAACGGCAAAAACAGTGATGGTTAAAGGCTACATGGCAAAGTATGATGTAGAACAACACATGGGCAAAGGATTCAGTTTTTCGTCAGCCACAACACCGTTATTAGTACAGGTATGCAGCTCTCGCGAAATTATTTACGTTGATCATTTTCCATCTGTGACTGTAATAAACCAGGTATCAGACAGTTCAGAGCGGACAACATCATGGAGAGGAATGAATCATCATCATCATCATCATCATCATCATCATCATCATCATCATCACTATCATCATCATCATCATCATCATTATCATTATCACATTGCTGTCTTTAAAACAGGCTGGTGGACATCATATTACAACTAATTCAGGCCTACTATGAGCATTGCATGCCGAATCCAGCCATCTGCCCCTAGTTTAGCATTACGTCCTCAGGTCGTAGTGGTTAGCTTTTTGCTCAGATATCTGGAAGGTAACCAATTCAAAGTTTGACCTTCTTCAATCACGTTTAGCTTCAGGTACTGACCCTGTGCACTGCAGTAGAAGGAGCACATGCGTGCTTTACAGGAATTCTTTGTGTATTTAGTTAGAATTTTCTGCCATTATCACACTGAGTTAAATATCAAACCAGGTTCTTAAGGAGCAAGATCGTCTGTTCACGATTGATTTGTTTCTATTCCTCTTCACCGACCTACGTTGTGAAGTTTCAATGCTAAGCCGAAGAGGCAGCCTCCTTTGTGAAATGACAAACAATGAAAAAATATAGAGATCAGCTTTCACAAATTACTAACTTGATCTTTCTTTTTCATCTTTTTTCCTTCATTTGCAATTCTGTTCTTTTTGATTACAGAGAACTGTGGAAAGTTACGTGGACAAAAGAGTGGGAACAACTTACGGTCCCCCTGCAGGACGAAAGATGACCGTCTTCATCGATGACATCAACATGCCTATCATCAACGAATGGGGAGACCAGGTCAGTGAACTATCTTGTAATACAAATTGGTTTGAAGATCATCACCATAAATCACCATATAAGAAGCTCAAGTGAAGCGGTTAAGGCATGAGTTACATTAGAAATTGTCTGTTGAAAGCAGCCTAAAACATGTCAGTTTCAATGTGACCGTTTTCATTGTCTTCCAAACGATCAGTTCAGGACCATACGTCTTGTCGGTGACAGCAACCTCTCTAGAAATAGCCATTCCCTTGCTTATAAGGGCTATACTTCGGCATTTTGCTACTTTTACCGCTATTTCATCGGCACTGCTCTCAGCAACTCTCAATCACCATGCTTAATCCTTTGAGGGTAGCCCGTCCAGCAAGATCCTCTTGTAAAATTATAAATATTCTGTTGCTATTCAATTCGCTTGCAGTTTCCTATTCCCCTACCTTCATTTCTACTCTTCTGGCTTCTGGGACAACCTTCCAATCTCTTTCTTTCCCTTTACGTACAATCTACAGGCTTTCAAATGATAAACTCCCTCGATCTTACCCTTCTCTATCAACCCTTTTCGTTCTCCCCATTCTTGGGGCTCTAATGTAGTAAGAAACATCAACCCTCCTAAGTAAAAATGCTTATCAAAATCGTTAGTGTGATAACCAATGGGAGTCAAAGGATTACTGCTTTGTACTTTTGTGGAATGTTAGAAATGCTTTAAGATACTTTGAAAAGTAAGATGCTTTGATTAGAATTTTCAGTTTGCATTTTTGAGCCATTGAATTTTCTTTGCAATAACCAAGCTTCGCTCTCCCTTTCAGATAACGAATGAAATCGTGAGACAACTGATGGAAATGAATGGGTTTTACAACTTAGAAAAGCCTGGTGAATTCACCAATATTGTTGACATTCAATACATTGCTGCAATGATCCACCCTGGTGGAGGAAGAAATGATATTCCAAGTAGGCTGAAAAGAGCATTTTCCATCTTCAATTGTACGTTGCCATCAAACAACTCAATCGACAAGATTTTCGGTAAGTTTCAGCTGCATAACATATGGCAAGGGACCAGCAGCTCCTCTATTGGTTGCCCCAAGGAAACGGCAATCGTTGTACAATTAGCTAGCATCAAGCTCATTTTGATACCAATCTGTAAAATAAATAACGAATCATTAAACTTTGCTGTGTTTTGCTCAATGAAGAGAGGCAGTCTCCAAGAGAAAGTTTTCATCTTCCGTATTTGTCGTTTTCAGGTGTAATCGGATGTGGGTACTTCTGCAAGGGAAGATTCCCTGATGAAGTGTGCGATCTCGTATCACAACTCGTTTCATGCACTCGTATTCTTTGGCAGAAAACAAAGGTTGGTACTTTATTGTCATTCATTCAGGCCCCGTCCACACTGCTCCGTTTTTGTTATGATCCATTTTTGTTGCATGGAAGCTACCTGTTTACATTACTCCGCTTTTGTACAAAATGGAGAGAAAAACATCCGTTTTTGCCCGTTCACATTGATAAACCTGATAACAAATACGAAGCCAAAGATATCTGTTTTTGTGTGGTTTTGTAAAGCTCATCGTTAAATATTGGAAAGTGTTCGAAAGCCTCTGTTTTTGTGCATTCTCATTGATTCAAAGCATTTCAGAACGGAGGATGTGTTGCTGGGTGTTGCTTTTTGCTATGTTATGTTGCTTTTTGTTATGTTACGTTGCGTTGTGCAGTGTTGTGTTGTGTTGTGTTGTGCTGTGTTGCTTTGAGAAAGATGCTATGTCCAAGTATCTTGGAATATTTCCCTTTCGAAGTTTGGACATTCAGATGAAAATTTTGGAGATAAGAGAAACTTGCCTGACCATATCTTTGAAAGGAAAAGTCCACTTTTTTCTTGTAGATCAAAATGTTACCAACACCTGCCAAATTTCACTATGTGTTCAATCTCCGAGACTTGTCTCGCATATGGGAAGGCATGCTTCACGCAACAAGCGATACAATTAAAAATGAATTTGAAGTACTAGCACTGTGGAAAAGTGAATGTACTCGGGTAATATCAGACCGATTCACTAGTGAAAGAGATCAAGTCTGGTTTGAACGATCACTTGCTGGTGTCATTACGGAGGAGATGGATGAAACGACCGCTGGAAATATTCACGAAGAACCATATTTTGTTGACTTTCTCAGGTGAATTTCAAACGAAATTTTTATTTAAATTTTGAGAGAACATTTATCGATACTAACCGTAAAGATTAGAGTATAAGGGAAAGCTGAAGAGCATAATTAGTAAGGTTTAAATGATTTTCTAAACTTGGAAAAGTACGGGTCTAACTTGTGTCAAATCCACAGATCACAATACAGCTTTTGGTATAATGGTCAATCAACAAATGTATGGCAAGTAGAATTTCATTAAGATTTTGTCAAAATCATTCATGTGCTATTGATTTATTTAGAGATGCACCCGAACCCACTGGTGAAGAAGTAGATGATTCAGAATTCGATGCTCCCAAAATTTATGAAAGGGTGAGTGTTTTATATATATACCGGGTGTTCCAGAAAAATGCGACCTTGTTTGAACGGCTCCAGAAAAATAACGATTGTCTCGTTGTGAGCGATTTAAACGGCAATCCCTAGTTTAAAGCTCACTTGGATCCACATAATTTTCGTTGATGTTTTCGCTGGTTCATAGACCTCGATATATGAATTTTCCGAAAATTTTCAGCTCGAGAAATCCTTGAAAAGGAGAATGTTCTATTCCTTATTCGATGAGATATAACGATTAATTGTTTATGCATGTGTAGCAGTTTTACTTGAATCGTGCGTATTTTTAACATTTTATTTCTGCGTGTTTTCTTCTCTCAGATTCCATCCATTGAAGGTCTACGTAAGAGATTAAACATGTTTATGGAGCAATATAACGAGCTGATTCGTGGTGGAAGTCTTGATCTTGTCTTTTTCAAAGATGCAATGATTCATCTTGTAAAGGTATGTCAACAGATTCAAAGCTATGTATATACGTTATAAGTAAAAAAATGTCAAGATATTTGAAGGTCTGTGGCTCTCGAGCCATTCATTAAACATATCAAGTTAGACTTATGACTTGGAATCCCTTGTTTCCCTGTGCTTCTTTGACTTGATGATGGCGCTTCGGTCAACAGAGACTTGTAATATTACTCTGAAACACCTGACATTATTTAGGCCCAAGCTCTGAGCTTCCTAGAGTACCAATCAAATTTTGAGATTTGTTGATTACTATGGTTACGGCAAATGTGATAGAATTTTCGATTTGATTGAAGAAATGATCAAATTTCCACTGGATTCGAGATTCAAAGCCGTGATTTCATCATAATTCGATTGTTGAAGGCAAGAAATAGGGTCAGCTTTTCACTCTTTCATTATGAATCCCTGTTGAGCAAGGTTTACCGCAGAGATACAAGGACTCATCGTCATAAGTCTAACATCAACTGAGATACGAAAATTTAGTTTGTTTTTCAAAATATGACGTATACCTTTAAGTTTACAATGAATTTATATGCTTCATTTCAATTCAAAATCCTTCAGACCAGGCCTAAAGTCCTTTATCGTATTTGTTGTGATTTGATGGTGCAAAACTGATGAATATCTTTTATATCTAAGGGTTAGAGCCGCTACTGGCTTAGTTTCGCAACTACCAGTCCCCTTCTTTTCCTTTGACTCCTCTTTTTTGTTTTCTTTCTCCTCTTTTGTCATAAAGTTGGATTTGTAAATGTTAGTGTCTTGTGTCATCCTGCGCCAAGTACGGTAAAGTATTTATGCATTTGCAGTGGTAAATTTTAATTCATCATGAATAAAAAAGCTCGAATCGAAAGCAGATTAGGTTGTTCATAACCATAGCAAATAAGACAAGCTATTATAGCACCTTGTTTTGCAGTTGTGAAGACCTATTTCAGAATGATTCTTGCAGCTACGAGCTCTGTAAATCGTTAGTTGTAAATGTAATTAAATTTTTTCTGTTGCGCAGATTTCTCGTATTATCAGAACACCACGAGGCAACGCCTTACTGGTCGGTGTTGGCGGGTCTGGAAAACAAAGTTTAACAAGGCTTGCGTCATTTATAGCTGGTTATGATACATTCCAAATTACATTGACAAGGTAACATATTTATAAATTGGAGGTATATCTTTTTGAACTTCTTCAACGCAGCTCACACTTGTCTTATCTTTGTGAAAGAATAAACTAGTTTTTATCATTTTTTCATGTTAGTTATTTGTCTTTACTGGACTCATCAGCCAGAAAGACTTTTTCTGCGGACCGTGTTACAATTTTCGTTGGGCAAACCTGGGCTTTGTCGAATTAGTGCAAGAAAACACTTACGACTTCTGAAGTAAATTCCAACGATTTTCCACATAACATTGAAATCAGGAGAAAGTAGGAATTACGATGTTTTTGCAATTTTTCTAAAACTCCTAAGGTCTTAGCCTATTTACTTAGCTCGAAACCCAAATTCCTCTCAGTTTTCAAACTCCACTCTTTGAGATTATTCGATTGATGCCTGTTTGACAAACGTTTTGAGTGGAAATACAAACTTTCGGCTGAAAACGTTTCTTTGGTTTTTAGGAGTACTTTAAATATTGTGGCTTGCCCTCCTATCTTTTACTTGTAGAAAATGGCGGCAACATTTGGCCTAACTTATTGGGAGTGTGCAACGAACTATTAGAGGTTCACTTCTGCAGCTGTCGAGTTAGTTTAAATTTTTCCGGCAAATGTGCCTATTATTACTGTTAAGTCGTGCGCATATTTTTCATTACTACTGCCATCTTTGGAGAGATTGCCAATCTTATGTCTTATATCTGTCAGATCCTACAACCAGAGTAACCTGATGGAAGATCTCAAATTTTTGTACAAAAATGCTGGCGGACGTGGAAAAGGAATGACTTTCATTTTCACTGATAATGAAATAAAAGATGAAGGATTTCTTGAATATGTCAACAACGTTCTGTCATCTGGTGAGGTAAGATGTTTAAGGGGTTTCTGTAACCGGCATGCATTGCACGTGCCATCTCTTTGTTGTCAGCGATTTTTGTGAACCGTTAAAGAGCTATGTTACCCATGGTCATTTTGGTCACGCTACCATTTAAGAATGTCTGAAAATCAAGTTTGATCTAAACGGAACGTGCAGGACCACAGTGCAGTATTTGAACTGACAGAATAGTTGGTCTGAAGTAACTTGCTCCAATTAGTCGAGCCACTTCAGTGTGGATCCATTGTTTCCATTTAGACCTAATTTGATTTTCTGACAGTCAGAAATTTAAGTGTGCCCACAAAGGACTCTGGGTCACAATGGCCCTTTAAGGTTCCAAGAATAAAGAAGCTACAAAGTTATGTATTCACAGAGCATCCATTTTACAAAGGCCTCCGCCCCTTTGATATTGTTGTCAGTCACAAAGAATATTCCTGTGATCTGTACTGTCAAAGATGACGTATCCCAATTTGTGTGATTGCACAGTAAATCTGAAAATTTTATCCAAAAAAATTTACTATAAAGATAGATTTTAGAGAGTTCCACTTAGATGTTTAACATTGGTCCAAGAATACCGATTTAAAACGTTGCAGTCCCCAAGAGCTCAATCTTTTTAATGTCCGAGTTAGAACCAGAGCCTGAAGTAAAGCAACCAATGTCAACAAAGAGCATAGTTTTCTGCACTGCCGGCAGCTTTAGTTACATGGCTAGTCCTGTTTCGAGTGCAAGCAAGAAGGGGCAAGAAACTGTTGAAAATTTATCACAAATCCATCTACGTGCTTCGTTTAGCTGCATTACTTTAAACTGTTATTTTCAGACTTCTGTTAGTCTTCTTTGTTAATTTGAATCTTCTCTCTTTCCCTATTCAGGTTTCAAATCTGTTTGCAAAAGATGAATTGGATGAAATAACGCAAGAGCTTATCCCAGTAATGAAGAAAGAATTCCCTCGATTGCCTCCAACTCAAGATAATTTGTACAGCTACTTCATATCAAGAGCAAGAAATAATCTTCATGTTGTTCTCTGTTTCTCTCCAGTGAGTAGCAGTGATAGATCTTCTAATGTACCCTGACTGAATGTCTCAAAAAGTTTCTCTCGTTTGCGAGGCTGCTTTGGAGGAGAATGGTACGACTCCTGGTCTGCAGGGTGTACAGAAAACTTTTGCCCCGCTTGTTTGCCCCGCTAGTCGGAGTAAATTTTACCTTTATAGAAAATACTATAGAAATAGTATAGAAAAAGTAAATTTTACCTTTATAGAAAAAAACCCTTAGTTTGCATGTGATTAGTTAAATTCTACCAATCACAGTGCGCTGTTTGAGGCTCTTCGTCAGCATCTAACCTACTAACCGCTAGTACGAAATACCCACAATGGGGTCTGTACTATAATATTTAGATTAGATTAGATTAGATTAGATTAGCATCTTGTCAGCATATATTTGCAGAGTGTATACACATCTGTACATGTATGAAGACATTACCTTCAATGAGACGTGCAATTTATGTTGTAGGTTGGAGATAAATTCCGCAATCGTGCATTGAAATTCCCTGGTTTAATCAGTGGTTGTACAATGGATTGGTTCAGTCGATGGCCTCGAGATGCCTTGATTTCAGTAGCCGACCATTTCTTATCGCAATTCGAAATAACTTGCAGCGAAGAAATCAAACAACATCTGGTCGAAGCAATGGGAATATTGCATGATGGGGTCGCAGAATCATGCATTGATTACTTTGAAAGGTATTAACTGTCTTTTCATGATCAAAAAGAAATATTTTAAGACTGCGTTCACACGATGCCGGTACATTTTGAAAATGGTGAAAAATTCGACGGACAGGCCTCCCGTTCACACGAAAACGGTACATTTTTTGCCGGCAGATTTTGAAAACGGAACTCTAACCGGCACATTTTGGAAACAGCATCGTGTAAACACTTGAAAATGACGAAAACAGAACATTTTAGCCGCTTTTGGAACAAGACTGATCGACACTTAGGGTATAGGTACCTTTCTATGGCATCAAAGTCTTGCAAAGAGTGTCTTACTGTCAAATTTCGTACCGTTATCAAAGTCTGAATCATACTGTTCCCTGAATACCAAAGTAATGGTAACAGCAAATGCTCCAGTACCGGGTATCCAAAAAAATCGCATTCAAATGCTTTTCAAATGTTCATGTAATCAAATTTTGATTATTTTCCAAAAGATGTAAGTCTTTTTTTATTGGACCATATTAATGGAACCATGAACTTCTATCTTCTTCTGTTTTACTTTTTAGATTCCGAAGACAAACTCATGTCACACCGAAATCTTACTTGTCTTTTATAAATGGTTATGAAACGATTTACTCCGAAAAGCGTGGTGAAATTGGTGAACTTGCAACGAGAATGCAGACTGGTTTAGACAAGCTGATTGAAGCTAGCGAATCTGTAACACTGTTGTCTAAAGAACTTGTTGTAAAAGAGAAAGACTTAGCTATCGCTTCCGCTAAAGCAGACGAAGTATGTATGACAGGAAAACTCTTTTATACCAAGTCACTCTGAAAACCCAAAAAACTATCTGTCACTGCTATCAAAGCTAGTCGTTGGAAGGCTTAGGGTTGTGGGAACAAATATAGATAAAAAGATTTCTTGCGTCTTCATCTCAAACAAGAGCAGTTGCTCTTTGCTGCAGGATGTTGCTACCGCAAGGGTTCTAGTTTTGCTAATTTCTCTAATAAGTTACTCCCTTGAGAAGGAAGCCTATGAAAAATCCAAGATCTTAAGCAGGGTCCCTTCAGTATTTAGCGTCCCTTTCTAGTATCCACTGCAAGAGTAGCAAAAAAGGTTTTCCATTATTTAGCTGGAGCTATTCAAGCGTTAACTTTTATATGGTTTTGGATTAGATCTGCGTTGAATTTGTGTATTTGACTCGCACAATGATCCGTTGATTCAAAGGCATCAAAAGCTACCTTTTCAGGCTTGTCATTTATCTTTATCAATAAGCACTCTTCCATCTGTTAAGCTGCCCACGTGGCTTTACGTTGACGGTATTATCCCTTTTGGGAAGCAGCACTTGACTTGAATCAAGCCGTGTTCTATCTGATGAATTTTATTCAGGCATCCGATCTATTTTACTGCTAATTCTCCCGCACATGAATTCTGAACACCATGCTTCTTATCTCTTTGGTTCTTGAGTGGATAAATGTTCCATCGAAAATTTTAAAAGAAAACATTGTAAATTCTGTAAAAACATGGTAATAATCTGTACATATGTATATTCATAGCTATTTATTCTGAATTGTAGATATATATATATTTTTTTTTGCTTTTTTTATAAAATTTTAGTTTGTAGGAGGCTTGAATTAGCTTTTCTATAGCTACTTATGTATATGCCTACTTTAAATAAATAGTTAATAATAATAAATAATGTCTCAACAGGTCTTAAAAGAGGTGACAGTAAAGGCACAAGCTGCCGAGAAAGTGAAGAGTGGAGTGCAAAAAGTCAAAGATAAAGCGCAGGCAATTGTTGAAGAGATTGAGGTATGTATACTTCCCATGAAAAGTTTGTTGATGTTTGTGCACAGGATCTCCTGTTCATGTCAGTTAGGCTATGTTTTCATTCATCGTTTTTCAGGTGATCTTGAACTATTTCCATTGGTCCGTGTTGACCAAGAGAGCTTTGCATAGAAACAGAGGTATTTCTATCAGTCCTCTTTTAACAAAAGAAAAAGATTCTGAATTTTGACCATGGGTAGCATGAAAAGCTGAATATTTTATTGGATTATGTCTTGTTGTAAGAAGCAGAAATATCAGGCTTACCTTTGTCCGTCATCCCTGTGTCAATACTATCTGTTTTCCTATGGATTGTACATGTTTAGAAGGCTGCAGTTTCCCTCGGAACTTCGACTCCGTTTCTCAAAGTGCTGGCTATTTAGAGTTATTTTGTAGTTTAACTGACAACGTTTTGTAATGTATCTATTCTTAAGCGTTTTACTAAAAACGAAACTCGAAAATGGATCAAATCTGCTTCATTTTCACTTGAACAAAGAGAAATGAAATGCGGAAATACAAGCGCAGTCTTCAAATTTTTCTAAATTCAATCTGCGTTTTAACTCTAAAGAAGCCAAGTTTTTGTGTCAAAACGTGGAAATTCGTTCTAATTCATGTTTTTTCTAAACAGGCAGACAAAATAGTTGCAGAAGAGAAGCTTGCCCTTGCAAAACCAGCCCTGGAGGAAGCTGAAGCTGCGTTACAGGTAAACAGACACATGGAAGTCAGGGAGATAGCGAAGGACTCAATGCTTTAGAAATGGAAATATGTAAAACCCTATTACCTCTTTCTTTGAATGGACCTTTTCACGTGCCGGAAATGAGGTTTGGATCTAGCATCCAAATCTGGCAATTACTGTGAAGGAAACAAGAGGAGCATGAGCCCTGTTCTCAGTAGAAATAATGCTTCAGTCCTGGCACAAAGTTCCTACCGATCTCACCTTGGATCTCGCAAGCCTTTTTGAAGATTTGACCTGCGATAATAAATGTTTCAGTTAACATACAAGCAAGTTTTATTTGCCTGTTGGTATTTTTCTTTATCTTCGCATGAATTATTAGCTGATTCTACTGTATTCCGAGACCAGAGGGGACCTCATGCCACAGGTAACATAGCATTATTTTCTACAAAGAATGAATGTCATGTTTTTGGTTACTTTCTCAAACGTTATCAGATTGTAACGCTCTATCCAAACCTCATTCTAGCAAATGAAAAGACCTAAGTAAATGACTCAAAACACACAACTTTAGGAGTCAAATAAGCCAACTCGATCCTGATTTTACCCCCAAACCATATTGAAATCAACATGCAAACTTGTTTAGCTAAATACGCAGAACATCTTTGGTAACTTCTGGTGTTTGATATAACTGGGGGAGCCTTATAAGGGCAGGCTTATTAAAAATTTTTGCTTGGAAAGGAGAGGAGAGGGGAGGAGGAGAGGGGAGGGGAGGGGAGGGGAGGGGAGGAGGAGAGGAGAGGGAGGGGGCCTTGATAGAGAAGGAGTGTTAAATGAAGCTTTATAAAATGTTCTATTCTTTTTTTAGACAATTAAGCCAGCTCACATTGCTACTGTAAGGAAATTGGCTAAACCTCCTCATCTTATCATGCGAATCATGGATTGTGTACTGATTCTTTTCCGAAATAAAGTCTATCCTGTAACACCAGATCCTGAAAAACTTTGCCCAGTACCATCCTGGCCAGAATCGCTCAAGGTATCTTTCATATTTCATATTTGAATCTTTTAAGGAGAGTGGCCCTTCGGCAGAGGCCGGGGCCCTCCGATAAAACCTTAATTACAATATGCTGTTAAAAATAAGACGTCACTAGAATACAAAAGACCATAATTTAGAAGCCTATTTACAATTATACAATGTATATAATAGAAAGAAAAAGTTAACCCTTAATAGATTCTTAAGACCATTGTTGACCGAAGCGCCATCATCATCAAAGCATGGAGCACATGGAACGAGGGACTCCCGGTCATAAGTCTAATAGAAGCCCGAACGCCACTCAATCAAACCCTGCTTATCAAAGGAATAGAAATTTCGCTCGATCCAGACTTCATAACTTCATAACCAATAAGCAAACAAATGAATTGTGGCACAAAATTTTGAAATAGCCTTGAATAGTGAACTCATCATGATAAACACATGGACTTACGAAAAACTTGTAACCTGTAGGGAAACACTATCAATTCCTGTAAAGAACAATAATCAAAATATACCTGTAACTAGAAAGAAAACTGTTAAACATGCAAGAAATCACGTAACCACTTACCAACAACGTTATTTTGCGGAATAGCTAAAAGTTCTGTTTACAAAAATTTGCAATTTTTTCTCCAGCTAATGAGCTCGACTGGTTTCTTGCAAGGACTTCAACAGTTCAACAAAGACTCAATTAATGAGGAGATGGTTGAACTTCTTCAACCGTACTTTGAAATGGAAGACTATGTCCTTGAGGCTGCTAAAAAGGTAAAGACAACAGCTTAAATTCATTTTTATTAAGGTTTTAACTGAAGCTCCAGATGTCAAGATTCGTTGAGAATTTGAGTTTTCAAAGTCACGTCTCGAATAAAATTTAGGTTATTGGAAGCTTGCCTTTCACAAAATTACATGACTTCCTTGCAACTTTGTCAGGTGCTTGTTCACCCGTTGTACCTCCTGTATCCGCCCCTGATTGATGATGCACAAGATTAATGCGAATATTTGAACTTGCGTTAGTACAAGTGGTGTATATTTTGTGTAGCATTTATTTCATATGCCTTATTTTAGAGACGTGTTATTGAATATGAGGTTCAGTCTCTCATTTTGACAAACTGCGATAATATTGTATTCAATCACTATCAGCATTGTCTTGGTACGTGCAGAGGGGTCGGGACCTCGACTGTCTTTAGATTTAGTTCTGTTTGCATTGTTGAAAGTTTTCTGTTTTACTCTTTATACGTTTTGAATGAAATTAACATCTTTTGGATGGAGTTTCTTCCAACGTAAACTTTAAAGTTGCCTTTTCAAGTAACTTTCCTTTAATTTCAAGTGCCTCATCTTTGACTGATATTTTCAAAATCAGTCTGCAGTGCGATATTCTAGAATATTCTAGATCTGACAAACTTTCATTGTTTATTTTAAAGAGTCAGACTTATAACGGGAAAGATTTTTACTTCAGAGTTGTGGTGATGTTGCTGGCCTTCTGCAGTGGACAAGGGCAATGGCTAAGTTCTTCGGTGTAAATAAAGAAGTTCTCCCATTGAAGGTAATGTCAGTTTATCTTTATACCGTTATGTGTATAGAAGTATCAATAAATGAGCTGATGAATGAATGACCAGGAGAATAAATGAATTGGCGAACTTACAGAATTGAGAAGCGATTTAACCCTGATGTTCCGAGAGAGTTAAACAATTTGCATCTTCTGTTGGAAGTCATCAACATTTGATTCTATCACCAATCATAAAGATGTCTTGTTCTGCATTTATGATATGGGTCGAGTTTATTTTGTAAACATTGCAAGGTCTTGATATAGCATTTAATTTGTGAGAATTCGCTCTTTAAGAAGCCACCAGGTTTTGAAACATCCTGAAACATCCGAAATTTCTGTAATTATTTTCAAAGAGGTTTCCATTGTCACTTTACCGCTTGAATTGATCCTTTAATCCTTGACTATGCTTTTATGTCTTGTTGGACTCGACCTCCATACGAAATCACAAATTATAGATTGGAGGACAAGCATGACAACAAAAGAATCATGTTATTGTAAGATTTGCAGCATATCGTTGCTATTAGTCCATTTTCAAAGATGACAGTCCAAGAATGTAACAAGAATATAATTGAGATGAATTATGTTCTGGAAATTCAGAAAATTATAGATTTCTGTAAAAAATGGAAACAATATGTACTGTTGCTCAAAATAGTGCTTATCGTGCCGTAATCTCATCGCTCCGTTGATGGAAGAACAATGCTTGTAGCCTTTCAGAATGTTTGAAGTTTTATTTAATTACACTGAATAATAACGACTTTCATGCAAATTTAAAATCTTTCAATTTGTACCTTAGGCCAATCTTGTGATCCAAGAAGCACGTCTTGATGTAGCACAGAATGATTTGAACGCTGCACAGGCAATATTAGATGAAAAGCAGAGGGAGCTGGATGTAGTACAAGCTATGTATGATGGAGCTATGAAGGAGAAACAGGTTGGTTTTCTTGTAACTAGTAAATCTAGAACAACGCAACACGATGAAATCAAAGCGAATTTGCTACAATCGGTAAAGATGAATATACAATAACTTTTCTTTTCACAACAAACAGGAGGAGCTCTTGCTACAATAGACCTTTTTACTTCTTAAAATAGAGGCTTGGATCGAGCGTCCAAATCTGAACAATTTGTGAAGGAAAACAAAAGCATGATCCCCGTTCGCGGGACGATAGTTGCTGTAGCAAGAAGTTGCTTAGGAGTTAGAAAACTTTTGATATAGTTAGTCAGCGATAACTTTGCTCAAATTGAGCTAAAATGTTTCTGTTTATACAATGGTAAGTTTATTTGCATTTAGGCCTTGTTTCTCGTTATTTTTGTTCATCTTAGCCGATTTTGTGTTGTAACATTACAGCTCAAAAGTGCAAGCATGCAAGGGTTTCATTTTGCGAGTTTGCAAATCGATGTTTGCTGTTTTCAACCGTTGTTAATCAATTGAAAGAAAAGTCAGCTAACAATGAATGAAAATAACGAGAAATATGTAAAGCAGAGAGAACAATGACTCTCGTCACTTTGTAAACTGAACCATTGCTCACTCATTGTGGGCAAATTTGTTATTAATAAACTCTCTGAAAATTGAAAATCTTGAACCCTGAGAATTTTGGACTGCGACACTCCAGCATGTTGGAGAAAATATTTTTTATTTCATAGAAGGTTTACATGATTTATCTGTGCAGAGACCCGGGGCATAATTTCATTGTCCTTTTCAATGTTTCAACTTTTGATTTTTATAGGACTTGCTAGACGATGCAGAATCATGCAAGAATAAAATGGTTGCAGCATCAGCCTTAATTGAAGGACTCAGTGGCGAGAAACAACGTTGGACACAACAGAGTCGAGAATTTCAAGAGCAGATTGGACGGTGAGGATGCGGAAAATTTTCTCATCTCTACCATGAGAGTTGTCGTGTCCATTTATGTACTGTACTTTTTCCACGCGAGAGACGACAGATTTCGCTTTTTTTGCTCAGGTGGTTTGACCGCAATTTCTTACGTAGGCGCCTGGGTGAACAGGTTACTTTTGTCTTTATATTATTTACCTTGTGGTATTCCTCTTGAGGAATATATGAATGAAATAAATGGTTCTCGAAAGGGTGTGTCTGCAGAAAATCTCCCATGTCCACGAGAATGATTTACCCGATCAAATCCGGGTAAATCACTGAACCTAACTGAGCATATCAGCAATATAAAAAGACAGTTTTAAGCGCATGCTGACCGGGTTTTTTGTTGCACAGGAAATATAAAAAGCCCGAAGTCTTAAAAGTACATACCGAGCTTGCGAGGTCTGTGCATAATGACCGAGGGCTTTATATTTTTCCTGTACAAAACAAAAACGGTAAGTATGAGTACCTGATAGTTTCTAATTTTGACTCTTATCGTTTAGTCATCGTTACTATCATGTCTTTTGAGTTTATTGTAAGTCTCACAGGCCTAAAGTAGTTGCTGTGGTGACAAAACGTGTCCTTGTGCTGTGCCATTATTCCATTCAAAATGATTGTTTGATATTGCCAAAACTTTGTTCTTTTTAAATTTGACATAGATTGGTGCCATTATTCCATTCAAAATTATCGTTTGATATTGCCAAAACTTTGTTATGTTTAAATTTGACATAGACTTTTTCTTGATTGATTTCAGACTTGTTGGTGACGTACTTTTGGCAACCGGATTTCTATCTTACACTGGTCCATTCAACCAGACATACCGAAATAAGCTTAGAGACAACTGGGAAAGAGTTTTGTACAGAAAAGGGATTCCATACAGTGAAAATCTTAATATTACTGCAATGTTGGTCGATAATGCAACGGTAAGGCATTGTTCAGATTATTTGTTATTTAGAAGTTTAAAGGGACATGGTCACGTAATGTAAACAACCTTCTTTAGCAACGACGATTTTTCAGTGTTTTTGATTGTCCATATCACAGAGATTTTCCACTACTTTTCTCAAAATATAGGTGTTATTCTGAAGATAGACTCTTGAATTTCGTAGAGATTCAAACGAATGCTCATATGTTGTAGGATTACTGAGATATTGATGGATTTTTAGAAGTAGCTTTACTGTGGATTCACCCCATCCACCAAATTCTGAGCGGAACACAATGGCCACGTGCGGGCAATAATGTAAATCATAGAGATAACTGGCTTGTTTACGGTTACGTGACCCTGCCCCTTAAATGGCATGTTGCTCTCAAACGATTGATTAGATTCCTACAAACTGCCGGGCGAATCAATAAATGCAATCCGAAGATTGGTAGCACAGACTTGTGTCATCAGCATACATAGAAATGGTTGAATTTTGGACAGCTTGCGGTAGATCATTGATATGAATGAGGAAAAGGAGGGGACCCAGACATGAGCCTTGGGGAACACCAACATCTATACTCTCAGCACAGTTTCTTGGATATCAAGAGAAGGATATTGGCAAATACAGTACATCCCCGCATATTGGAACCTCCGAAAATATTCCTGCTGGCTGTATTTTCTGAATATGCAACTTTTAATTAAGAACCTTTTTCGGCAAATACTTGATAAACTTGATAAACTTTGGTCTTATCACAAGGGCAATAAATCTAATTTTCGATTGGCTGTTGGCCTCCTCCCTTGCTATTTTTATGATTAGAATTAGATATAAAGTTGATAATAATATTGCCAAAGCGAATAAAAGAGTTAAGAATATCTTGGTGATGACTCGTTTGCCGATATATCTTGGTGATGACTTCTTTGGCGATCCTTTGTTGAAAATTTACAAAATAAGCCACGATGAATAAGAACTATTAAGAACATTTATACCCTGAAATAAATGTAAGGACCTTTGAAATTTTCTTTGAAAAAATCTAAGGCTTTCATAAATGATTGCAGTTTCCAGTTCCTAATAAAGAGTAATGAATGTGTCAGCTGAATGATTCTTAAGATGGGTGAGACAGGCATTGATGTGTTAACGACAACAAAACAAATGTGACTGCAAGAACGAGTGATTACAAGACATGCATCTTGTAATTCCATTAGAGCAAGAAAAGCCTTTATCAGCCTTTGATCCCTATGTTGGTTCAGTTTGTTTTCATACCTAAAACGCTGTAAGCGCTGACAATGTTATTTCTTGTTACTGATGTTATTTTGTAAATTTTGTTTCTCCTGCATAACAGATCGGGGAATGGAACTTGCAAGGCCTACCCAACGATGATTTATCTGTGCAAAATGGAATAATTGTAACGAAAGCTACGAGGTACCCCCTGCTCATTGATCCACAGACACAGGGAAAGAACTGGATTAAAAACAAAGAGAAAGCAAACGATTTTCAGGTAACAGATTGTTCGCATCTTCATTCTTTTTCTTCCGTTGGTCCTGTTTGTGAAACGGAGTTCAAAACCTCCAAATAACAGTCTCAAATAACAGTAGCAAAATTCTCAAAATGCTATGTACTTATGTTCAGTTTTACCCTCTGCTAATTTGGCCTAGATTTAGGTAGATAATTAAATAAATTATTGAAGGAGGGAACAAAAGTCGTGCATAAACAAAATCGGCTGAGATGTGTTTACACCCATTACAAGTCATGTGATCAATCTCTTGATAAAACACCTTTTGATTTCACCAACATATCTCGTGCCATGTAAAGTTGTGCCATCAGTGTAGAAAGTAGCGTAATACTATTAAAACTTCCCAAGAGTATTGTCACATGACTTGAAATGGGTATAACAAGCCTTGGCAGATTAGGTCTACTGTGAAATAGATTTATTAAAAAAGGTAGCTTATCTTTCATTGTTTAGTTTATAAGCATTTGCGTGTTGCATATTTGCTTTAGGAATTTTTTTCATAAATATGATTTTGTGCGATGTGTAAACAGAACTTGTTTGTGACTTTCCAATTGTTTGTGAAATGCTGCGTGATAGTGTGCATTCCTTTCTGACGTTCAAGAACAAGTGAGATTTTTTTAATGTATACTCAATAATCATTTACATATTATATTACTAACTACACTACCAGTTACACTAGTTATAAAATTACCCTACTACACTACCTAAACGATACCGCAAGGAGCACAAGGCTGTGTCTACATGTAAGATTATTAATATGGACAAAGAAATGAAGCTAAAAGTAATCTCTTCTTGCTTGCAGTTTGATTCAAATCCCGACAGCTCTCAAATAAATATATTTGCAAATTTATACACAGTAAAAAGACCAAAACTATGCGTACTAACGTAATTTGGCTTTTCACCTTGAGCCCAAAAGGAACATTTGAAGATTGGTATTGGAATCGAATTTGGCCACGTTTCAAGTCTGTCTTTAGTATGTTTTTAGGACACCCGGTAGTTAACAGCCTAGGACTCAAATCATTAGAAAGATCGGTGTAAAATCCTATCACATTTGTCTTTGAAATATATCTTCAAATCCTGTCACATTTGTTTTCATCTTCAACAGTCGACATCATTAAATCACAAGTATTTCAGAACCCATTTAGAAGATGCATTATCACTTGGAAGGCCGCTTTTGCTGGAAGACGTCGGAGAAGAACTCGATCCTGCACTTGATAATGTGTTGGAAAAGAATTTCATCAAATCAGGTTCAACTTTCAAGGTAGGCTTTTAAGGCTTTTATTGTACTTTATTACCTGACTGAAGTTTCAAAAACGAGGCAATACAGAATCCCGCCATTCCTATTGGCTAATCGCACATTTCCCGCGGGTCTCCCGTAGCCTTGTATAATACGATACAAGGATGCGTTTTTGTCGCCACGGCAACTGCTTTAGGCCTAGGCCTGTGAGATTTGCAGTGAACTCAAACGGCATGACTATACCAAAATGTGTTTGATGAAATGCGAGTCAAGATTAGAAGATGTCAGGTAATAAAACTCATCTTAACCGGTTTGTCGTTGTACAGGAAAATATAAAGCCCTCGGTCTTAATGCACAGACCTCGCAAGCTCGGTCTGTACTTTTAAGACCTCGGGCTTTATATTTTCCTGTACAACACAAAACCAGTTAGTATGCGCATAAAATTGTGTCAAGTTATGACAGTTTCGGTAAGTTTTGGCGTGTGTCTCGTCCTGCTAAGGATGCTAATAAATGCCTACTACTTGACATAGCATTTCACTTGGATTTTCAGTCGTCTAAACATTGATAATCGTTGCTTCTCAGCATGATAAGAAATATTACACCGCGCACGACCAATTTCCACGTGTGATAGACCAGGATAGACCCTGCACTTTGCCAAGATATCAGACTTAGCTAATTCATAGGAGCTTTCACTCTGTGTTTGAAAATATTGGAACTCACAATACAAAAGAGCATGAGAATATCCCCATTATGAACCTGGGTAGCTTTTGAGCTTTTTGGAGAGAGAACAAAAATCAATCATTGTAGGGCATTTCAGAAAAAATGGAATTTATTTCAGGCAACCCGCCTCTTAGATTTTATCTTACCGTATGTGTTAAGATGGTAACATGATTTTGGCTCATGTTGATGAAGCTGCGGAAGAAATTCTTCCAGTGGAGAAAAGCCGACTGTCTACCGTTGAAAATCCGGCGGACTCTGAAAATTTTCCGGGCGGAATTTCGCTGCTGTTTCTTTTGGAGGATGTTGGTGCATCTTATCACTCTCTGAAATTCCGACATAAGAATGAGAATTTTATTTGCTTGCCTTCAAAGGTCAAAGTTGGGGACAAAGAAGTTGATGTACTGAAAGGATTCACCCTCTACATCACAACAAAGCTTGGAAACCCAGCTTACACGCCAGAGGTATGATGATCAATTCTTTAGTTCTGAATCACGATTCTATCTGATTTTTAAAAAGACAGTTAACCACTATTATAGACGTTTCGGTTTCTTCTTCTTCTTCTCTTCCATTTTAAAACTAGATCGCTACGTGCCTGTCATTCATTTTAAAGTTCTTGAAAAAATTTGTCGGAAAATTGTTCTGCAAAGTTTTCCCCTGTTTGTGCTATTTGAGGGAATAATGGAAGTAGAAAAGAAAGCTTTTCATCGAATATCTTTCCAGTCGAGTTGTTGATCTGAGAGCAGAGTTTCTTACTAAGAGTTTCTCATACAACAGTAAGTGTATTTGACTGAATGTCGTTATGTCTGTCCTATAAAACATGCGGATTATTTTTTTGTTTTTAGCGATCGGGAATCCGTAAATTGGAGATACACCGAGCTGCCAGCGTTGCGCTAGGTACGTGCTGGCGCTTACCTTGTTAAATAGATAAGCATTAGCTCTCAGAGCATCAGGAAAGCTTTATCAGGTTTCGTCCCAGGTTTAATAGATATGCTTGTTTCTTTTTTCATAGATAAGTGCAAAGTGTGCCATCATAGATTTCACAGTCACAATTAAAGGTCTTGAAGATCAGTTGCTGGGAAGAGTCATAAACACGGAGAAACAGGTTTGTAGTGAAATTTAACTGAAACAGGCCCAACTTGTCTTGTTTGAAATGTCAAGTGATATTGCTTATCATTGTCGACCCGCCGCGCCAACCGAAGCAGAAAGCAGAGCCACCCTAACTAAATCTTTTCTTGCTCTCATATATGCCATCGTCGCTTCTAAGACGAGACGATTTTCAACAATGGTTAAATTCAAATTTATAACTAATTTATATAAAATTTATACTTGAATTTATTTCAAATTTGTTTTCAGGAACTGGAAGCAGAACGGGTGAAACTGATGGAGGATGTCACAGCAAACAAAAGGAAAATGAAAGAATTAGAGGATAATTTGCTTTACAGGCTCACAAGTACTCAGGTGACACTATCTTTTGAAAAATTACTGCAATGTTTTGCTGAACCTTACTTTTGCTTTGAAGGGGAAGCCTTCTCGTGCTAAAAGTTACCGTACTGCATACACTATCATTTTTATTCAATGCAAAAATTTACAAAAGCGAGGAACTTAAAACTATACTTACAAGCTACTTAATTACCAAGCAATGATGATAATCCCCGGCAAGCGCGAACCCATGACTATCCCAAGCGTCATTACATAGAACACTAAACCGAAATGCTTCTGAATATACAATGCAAAAAGCTACATACAAACAATGTTTACTAAAAAATACAAGCAAAAGAAACTGGAAGCAAATAGAAAGGATCTTTGTAGCTGTTTGGCGTGAAACAAAAGACTTTGATCTATCTTAAACAAACCGAGCCGTTTTGTGGATGGTGACAGTATGTTTTGACACTATGAATCTGGTGCATACACCATCATTCATGCAGTGCATTCCCGGTCCCCAATAGTATTAACATATTCCTACCTTTGTTGACAGGGATCGCTAGTGGAGGATGAATCACTTGTCGCAGTGCTCAAAACAACAAAACATACTGCAGAAGAAGTTAGCGAGAAGCTTTTGGTTGCAAGTGAAACTGAAGTTAAGATCAATGAGGCTAGAGAAGAATTTAGGCCTGTTGCTACGCGTGGCAGCATTCTTTATTTCTTGGTCGTCGAGATGAGCATGGTAAATGTCATGTACCAGACATCGCTGCAGCAATTTTTGACGTTGTTTGACAATTCTATGGCTAAGTAAGTTCAATTATGTTTCTAGACAAATGCTTTTGGCAGTACTGGCATTTTCTTTGTTTCAAGAGTAGATTTCTAAGTATATCTCTTCTTGTTTTGCTTTGTTCATAGAGTGCTTTTCCAGTGTTTACTGCCTCATTGTACAGGCAATGACGCACCGTTCAAATGGCATCTATCATGATCAAAATTATGTTCTTACCCGCCATGTTGTTCTCTCTTTCACGGGACTGCAGAAAAGCTTGATAGTGCAGCTTTTCCTTTATATTTTTCTCATCACAACGAGAATCGAATGCCGCCATTATTCAAATAACGTTCGAACTGCCTATCGTGCCTGAGCTCCTACGTAGCAATGATGCGTCTCATTTCAAATCTCCATTCAAAACCTAACTGGGTAAGAAACGGCGGAATTTACCCCAGGCGAGCTTTGATCCATTATTACCTGTGCCAGATCTTGAAAGATTGAAGACAATTTCTGATCTGTGTAGTTGTAAATGCCCGTTTCTTTTTATGAGTTGTGATAGATGATATGATTTGTTGTCATGATAATGTATGATTTCCTTTCTTTTACAGGGCAGTTTGTAAATCAATAAATATATGTCAGCGGACACTTTTTGTTTTAAAAGTACTTGGAATATGAGAGTATTAGTTATGATAGCTCTCCAAGCTATGATAACTCCCCATATTTTTCTTTCTTTGCAATAGAAACTTTGACTACGTTCACAAGGTACCGACACCAGAAGTCAGAAAATTCTACGGTAACAAACTCGTTGCAATTTTTGCAAGACTTTGATGACAAATAAATGTACGTACATTTTAATAATCCTTAAGCCTCGTGTAAAAAGCACCGAATGATATTCCGTTTTCCACTGTTTGCACAATGCCGTTTTCAGAATGTGCCAGTTAGAGTTCTGTTTCCAAACCTACTGTTTTCAAATCGTGCTGGTAACGTGTGAACGCAGTCTTGAACAAAGTCATATAGTTCCCTTGCAACCGTATAAGAGTATTTGTTTTCTTTTTCCAGCTCAGACAAGTCACCAATTCCAGCAAAGAGAATCCAGAACATTATAGACTACATGACATTCGATGTATTCAGATATGCCGCGAGAGGATTTTACGAGACAGACAAATTCATGTTCACTCTGCTAACTTGCCTCAAGATTGATATGCAGAAAGGAAGTGTCAAGCATGAAGAATTCCAAACACTCATCAAAGGTTTCAATTTCTTGTATTTATACTATTTTCATGTTTGTGTGTCAGACGTGTGATATGAAAAAGGAAGCAATACTTTGTGATTCTTGTTTCCTCTGGTTTTGTAGCCTTGAAAAAGTGATCAAGATCTCCTTGCAAATGGGTTGCCTGATAACCAGCCTATTATTCTAGAATGATAGGCTGGTTATCAGGCTAGCAGATGGGGTGATTTTGATCGATAAGTTTTTTCTGAATGCGGAGCTTTGAATTAAAATTGATTTCAGAGAAAGAAGTTATGTAGTTAGAATATGAACACGTTCGCAGTTTTTTTCACAATCCAGACGATTTTTAGTTACAAATGAAAGGACGCATGCATAATTTCATCTTTTTTCACAACCCCTATAAAAAAAGGAATACAAATTTGATTCTGTCTCCTGAAGTTTGCTGTGAGAATAAGTAATCAAAATGAACCAGTGGCGGCGCTACGAGGGGGACTAGGGGACTTGACCCCCAAATTCCAAAAATCGGCAACAATTATAAAAGAAAAATGGCATAAAATTAGTTGGGTATACCTTTAGATTGAAAAATTACGTCAAATCCCCCCCCCCCCCCCATTTCTCTCGGATTTTCAGAGCTGGCGCCGCCACTGCAGTGAACTCTTATGGTACCTATTTCAACCTCCTTTCCATGGCCTCCCAAGTAGCGGCTTCTTTGACACAGAAGTGATTTAAATTGTAAAAGTCTGAGTGATCAAAAGTTGATTAAGTTCACCCTATTTTATAATAGTATTCGTGAATTTCTCAAATTTTTTCTGACCTAAAGGTGGTGCAGCATTGGATCTCAAAGCAGTAGACCCCAAGCCATACAAATGGATTTCAGATATGACTTGGTTAAATTTAGTGCAGCTCAGTAGACTCGGTACATTCAGAGGAATATTAGAGCAGGTTAGAAGTAAATAGTAGTAGTGGTTTAGACTTATAGGTTTCATCCTGGCTATGGCAAGGGTGTTAGGAAACGGATGTTTTGATTGATTATTTATTTACCTTGTTTTGATCCCTGTGTCTTGTTTTGTTGTCTTGTTTTCTGTTCTGTTTCGTCTCCAACTGAGCGTGGTAGGCCCAACCGCTCTCAAGTTTTTCGAATAGAGCTGCCTTGTATTTCTGTGTCTTATTGCGCCTTCGCACAAGAAAGGTTTTCAAAACCGCTCAATGAATGAATAATCAATCAAAACATCCGTGTCCAACGCCCTTGGCTATAGCTGCACTCAAGGGTGGCGCCACGGGGTGGACTTGGGTGAACATATCCAACCCAGTTTCCTGAGGTCTGTATTTATTCCTACGAAAAAACGATATAAAAACACTTGGTATTACTTCTGGCAATCAATTTATCTCTTGTCCATCCCACTTTTTAAGAACTGGCGCAGCCCTTAGCTACTTTTATCTTAGCTAGTGCTTGACTCGTCTGGAACCATGTTAACACTGTCCCGGATCAGTTTTGACCCGTAACAAGGCTGTTAAAGTTCAAGGGCGTTAAAACTGCTCTAGAACAAAATTTTATACAGTAACAAGGTGCAGCAGTGTCATAGATTAGCGGGAACAGTGTCAACGAGGAGCTACTCCGTCAACAAAATTGTAGCGGTGCAGTGTAAATGGAGTCTTAGCTTTGTCTAGCGAGGACTAGTAGCAGCGTTATAAAGATAAAACTTTGCAGTAGCTGGCAGTAGAGTATGACCTCTTTAGGCAGACGATTAATAATCAGGTTGAATGGCGATGTAGAAGCTGTAGATTTAGAGGCCCTTTACATGAGACCCGACATGAAACTAAGGGTAAGGGCGACATGAACTCATACCGGTACGAAAATTTGAGAAAATACATGCCTGTGTACATGTGACCCGATATTGACCCAATATGAACTCTCCAAATAGGTCATGAATCTTTCACGTGGCTTGGCGTAGATCTTTGAGAAGGAAAACAATGGCTATTTGGTTTCATTCCGTCTCGATTTGAGAAAAATATGTTACATGAGATTTTCATGCCCCACTCCCCTCCTCCGACATGACTTTTCATGCTGGCATGGAAGAGCGACGTAAAATTTCATGTCGCCCCGAAATGAAAGTTTCATATCGCCCCTAGACCATGTAAACACAACTGTAGCTCAGACCAGCTCCCGATATGAAATTCGTGCCGGCCTGAAAGCTCATTCTGGCATTTTCTTATGTAAGGACCTCTTAGTCTGATTTTGTATATGTATGATTATGAGTCGCAGTTAGAGCGTCAGGCAGGTCCATCAGTAGCGATATTTGATTTTGTAGTTGCTGATATGCTTCAGTTGTAGCTTGCTAACTTCATGACTGTTATCTTCACTTAGGTAACAAGAAATGAGTCGGCATGGAAAACTTGGTGTGACAAAGATGCGCCAGAAGAGCATCAAGTACCAGATGGATACGACTTGTCACTTGATACATTCAAGAAATTGCTCTTAATCAGGTTACTGTCTCTTTCACTTCAGTCCATCCATCAGTTAAAGGACCCTGGTCACCATCAGTGCGCTGCGCTCTTTTCTTCCTTGTTCCCTGTGATTAAGAAAAAATATGGTGCTTGGCTTGTCAATACAGTATCCAGTACGAATCTTTAAAGGCTGGAAGAATCAACCAGCCATTTGCCACTATTTTTATAGACTGTTTTTTTACGCCAAGCTAAGGTATTGCTTTTTCTTACTCTTTCAAATTGGCCTGCTGTGTATTTTCTTGAAACGATGATATTCTCGGGTGATATCAACGGTTTCTCATTTCTCATATCCAAGTGCGCACGCTAGGAGGGGAGACCTACTACTTTCCCAATCAGGTGTCGTACGCGGTAGGTCGCCGCTTTCGTTCAAAGTAATAACCAACAGGAGAGCGCAAAGGATGCTGGTTGACCAGGGCCTTTTAAGTCATTAAAGCATTCACCAGCGATTGATCACAATGAGTAATGTCAGTTGCACCGTAGAACAAGTAAATAATTTTTGTTTGTATGTGATAAGCTCCTTTATCATTTACGCAATTAACGGGGAGACGCCACTGAGGAGAAGGTGCTTGGCTATAACTCTACCATGGCCCTTTTTGATATTTTGATTACTTCATACAGAATGTCGTTTTAATACATTTCATGTTTAAAATGATCTGTGGTTGTGATATCATCAAACTTCTAAATCGTAAACCAGAAGAGCGATAGAATATTGGTTACCACCATATAAAAGTTCATAAACTACGGTTTTATTGAAATTCTGCAAAATTTTCTCAATAAGTTTGGTAGCTATGACGGTCTCAATGTGTTTTTTGTCAGAAAAATTTTCAACTTTGCTATACAACAAATATTTTAATTTTGAACAATCAGAAATGTTAACGGTAGAATTGTTGCGAAGCACCTAAAGTTTCTTTCAAGTCATCAACCCAAGTAGCCATTGAAACAACCTTGTTACAGATTTGGAGGCTGTGCTAGCCTGTGGACAGGCTCAAAATGATATGAAAAGAAAGAAGAGAGTCTGTAGGAACAGGCTACACTTTTTAACTCCATATACCAAATCTGAGGTTCATAAGCTTATTGTTATTGGTCCCAAATTTCAATACCACAAGTGATGAAAATATTTTTGTTGATCAATCTTACCTGGTATTTCTCAAATATATCATTGTAGGACTTTAGAATGTCAGTTTCAAGAAAAAATGACAAAGAAGGCTACATACCTCAATAGGGTAAATGGAATTCGAACATGCAGCCCATCACTATAGGCCCCTTCTTCTCTTTTCCTCCTTCGCAGCTCCCAGATAAGGCCTGTTCACACGCTAAGACTGTGCTAAGATGCAAGAGTTTTTTTCGCCTGACTTTTGTTTGAAATATTGTTATAACGTCTTTCAGGTCCTGGTGCCCGGATCGCACATTATCACAAGCAAGAGCCTACATTGTAGAATCAGCGGGAGAAAAGTATGCGGAAGGAGTAATTCTGAATATGGAGAAAATGTGGGAAGAAAGTGACATTCGAACTCCTCTCATTGGGTTGCTTTCCATGGGCTCTGATCCGACCAGTTCTATTGAAGCTTTGGCGAAGCGAAAGGAAGTTGGTAAGTGTGCTCTATGTCATTTTCCTTCATGTCATCATCATCATCATCATCACCACCATCATCATCATTATTATCATCATCGTGTTAATATCATGACCAATGCGTAGGAGAGCAGAAAAAATTCGAAGGAGATAGAATAGCGGAGGAGGAAGAAATAGAAGCTTCTCTGCTTTTCTCTCTTCCTCCGCATTTGTTCTGCTCTCCTTTCCATCGGTTATAATGTTCACTGCATAGCAAAAATAAGAAGCAGAAAAGTATTAAAGAATATTCAAAAATATTGAAAATGATGTCCGTGTGATATGCGTGTTTTAAAGCATTTGTTTTAAGGTAAAACAAGCTCTATACTATCCGTTTTTAACATCCTTTTGAAGTTAACTGTGCCATGGAAGACTATATCGAATCCAGCCTGGACTATTATAAGGTAATCTTTGTTTTGAAGTGCTGATATTTGATCAATGAAGGATATCATTTTTCTTCAGATTGCAGGGCAATATCAATGGGGCAGGGTCAGGAAGTTCATGCGAGAAGATTAGTTCAGCAAAGTATGGCGAATGTAAGCTATGAATTAATCTAACAATAATTTGTACTCTCAATCCTTTAAGTCATGTTACAAAGACAGACATAGTCAAATGTTCAAGGATGCATAAGTGCATTTTGGTCCAATATTTAGAATGTATATATTTCCAACATTAAGTGCTTCACGAGAAACTTTATTGCTGATGCGAAATCAGAAAGACGTATAGGCTTTCAGGTGACTTAAACTGATACATCTTATCTACGGTTGCTAGAAACAAAACGGACTCTAGTGTTTCCAAGGGACAGAACCCCATTTACTGGGCCCAAAACTCAAACCCCTCTTAAAATTCAGATTCTGCTCTACAGCATCTTTCGTATGGTGCCAAAGTTTGTACCAGCTTGCTTCGTAATAGCAAGCAAGGGTGAGTAATAGGTCAAGTTGCTGTACTTTCTAAGCAGATGTTACATTAAAATGATATATGGCCTAATCTTATATGGTTGTAAAGAATGGTATTATCTCTCTTAGAAAATATGCTGTTAGAATTGGTAGGGTTGTCCTTCGTTTATCATTCCTTGTCTATTTTATATAAACAAATAACTCAGTGTTTCTTTCTTAGGGTGGTTGGGTGCTGTTGCAAAACTGCCATCTTGGTCTAGAGTTTATGGATGAGTTGTTAGAAACAATACTATCAATGGAAACTGCACATGATAACTTCAGGATCTGGATCACAACGGAGGAGCACCCAAAGTTTCCTATTGGACTTCTGCAGGTAATCATTTAAATTGTCTTCGAAGGTCCAGTCAATGATTAGCTCATACAAATCTATAATACAGCATACATACTGAAACAGGCAAACCAGTTTTATCCAAACCATTTTGAATGTCAACCAATCAAATGCATTAGATCTGATAGACTGGCCATTCAGATGACCTCATTGAATAAACTGGTTTAGTTTGAGCTGATTTAACTTAACAGTTGTGACTAGGATTTAAGAGAAGCTCACTCACTGGTTAAGCAAGATATCAAGGTCTTTTTACCTGTTAACACTTATTACAACCGTTATTTTTCGATAAGTTTGGAAGAAGTTAGCCCAGGCTGACGTAATGCTAGTGCTATTTTGCAAAGCAAAGAGGCTAGCTGCGATTTTTAGAGGCAATATCGTGACGTCAGGACGCATTGCAAACTAAAGACCAGCCTTTTTGGATTTAATGTTGACATCGCAGCGCACCTCAGATGACACCATGGCGCACGAGCAGAATATTTGATTCTGCAGAGAAAAAAAAAGCTTGAATAAAGAACCATATACTTGTTCGAGATACTGTCAGTGACAGTTTTTCGGATTTTCTCCAGAAGAGCTATACCCCGTCTAAGATTTTTGGCTTATCTGCAATGCACCACTTTAATTAAGCAGCCTCGTTTTGGAAATTTGTCAAAATCTCTTCCTATTGTTAATATGAAAATTTCGAGCCCAGATTCGGATTTAGCACCCAAACTTTAGTCTGGTTACATGTTTTTAAACTGATAACTATTGTTATGTTGGTTTTATGACAGAGTAAAGTTCAAAGATTTATAAGGGATTTAACCGTGAAAAGTCGTTCGGGGTGAAACTTTACACCCCAAGTCATTTTCACGGTCAAATCCCTTATAGATTTTCAAACTTTACATCGCCAGAAAATTAACACTACAAGCGCTAGCAGCATGGAAACTCGTGGTTAGACTAAAGTTTGGGTGCTAAATCCGAATTTGGCGTCTAAAATTTCATATAAAAGAATTTTAAATAATTTCCAAATCGAGGCTGTTCATTAAAGTGGTGTATAGCCATCCTCCTTCATCTTTCTTTTGTGAATTCGCGCATGCCTCAAAACGCATCGTTCGTCCCATTGACCATTTAAGATCTACAAAGGGAGGCGTTCACAGTATCCCGTACAAATACTATTCAAAACAGTATTTCCAAGTTAAACAGGTAATTAAATTTGGATGACCGCTTGCTGCAAATTACACCGCGTATCACGTGTATTTTGCAGCAAACGGTCATTCAAATTTAGTTGCCTGTTCAACTTGGTAATATGTCTGAAGCAAATAAAAAACAAAGCAAAAGAATGATGATCTATTCAAAACAGTGTAACCTCAATCTATAATATTGTTATCAGTTTATGGGAATCCAGCGACTTGTTTAAAAACTAAGGCCTTTCAGGTGTTGTGGAGTTAGTGGCCGAACTGCTCATGCAGTTTCTGCTTTGTAACTGAAATTAAGTATGGTCGCGTGTGATCAAAATATCGACGGATAACCTTTCAGATTCCCAGCTTTGGGCGTCAAACTAGGGTTCCCATCCTTAAATGCGGCATGTATGGTAGGCCTTACTTAGCTGGATAGTCTGACATCTTTGCATTTTACTCATAAGAAAGTAATTAAAGAATGAATGAATGAATGAATGAATGAATGAATGAATGAATGAATGAATGAATGTCCAAACATTTTACGGACTCACCCCCTTTGAGGATTTTAATTACAATATCCTGTAAGAAGTTATTTGAAGGGAACTCTTCATTATGCTCCCCCTCCTCTTTTAGACTTCTATCAAATTCACAAATGAGCCGCCACAAGGCGTAAAAGCTGGACTGAAGCGAACATACGCTGGAGTAACACAGGATCAACTTGATATATGCAGTATGCCACAATGGAAACCTATGTTGTATGCTGTTGCAATGCTACACACTGTCGTCCAGGTTTGTTTCCTTTACTTTAAGGTTGCATGAGTAGTTCATTACATGAGTAATTTTTTTACCAAAATGCATTTTGTTTGAATTGCGAATCTTTCATAATTCTATAGGAATTCGAATAAAAACGCAGTGTATCTTGATAAAAAGTTCCTTGCCGCCATCTTTGGTGCAATCGTCTATTTGCGTGCCAAACAAAACAAACCTAGGCTTTTGTTACAACCGGGCTCAAAAAAACGAAGTAGTGTGGTAGAAGCGCTACCAGGAAGGTAGCTGAAATGCTCAAATTTCATAGGAAAGAAGAAAGGAAAAACCAACGGAAGGAAGGGGAAAGAATGGATGGGAGAAAGGAGAGGAAGGGGAAAGAAAGAAGGAGAGAAAGGTAAAGGGATAAAATGGGGCGGTTTATTGGGGAAAGGAGGAGAAAGTACGTAAAAAGTAATGAAGGTACTTGGCTTGAGTTACCAGGAAGGAAAACATTTTTTTGAGACCTGTGTTACAAAGTCTCCCAAAGTCTTCACTTGTTTTTCACTGTGTAAAAGCTATAATCTGCAACCAATGTTTCTTATATACACTTTTTACAATCTTCAAATTTTGCTCTTTATCTTGTTAACATTGTAGGTGCTCTCTTTCGTTTGACAGGAACGACGTAAATTTGGTCCACTTGGTTGGAACATACCATATGAATTCAATCAGGCTGATATGACTGCAACTGTCCAATTTATTCAAAATCATCTTGATGATCTAGACCCCAAAATGGTTCGTTTGCATCTCTATGTTTCTTTTCTTTTTGAGGGAGAATCAGCACAAATGTTTGGATCGATTCCTTTCTAACATATGATCCAATTTTCTTCATTTTCCAAATTTATATTTAATTAAATGCTAATATGCTTGGCCCCCTGTAAAACAGTCATCTAAACGGTGGGGGCTATCATGCCTATGGTATAATGAAATTGTTTTCTTGAACAATTTTTCCAATTTTCAGTCTTATGCATTCAATCCAGTCCAGAAGGTGAGCAATAAATGATTGAGTTTCCACACCAAAGTACATGAGATTTTTTATGCTTATAACTTGAAACTGTAATGCTTATTGTTCATCTTCTGAATTCAGTGACTCACATAGGTGGCAAATGTTTAGATATATCCTTTCCCTTTCGATATATACTTACAAAACTTGCACAGTGAGACTGAATCAGTATTTAATTCCAGGGAGTTTTTTCAACAGGGTTGGTAAAAATAGCGGAGCATGGCACCAATGGTCCCAGAAATTTTTTCAGGTCTCCAGAAAGAATGAAAGGGAGAAAGGAAAAGGGATAAGTACGGAAAAGAGAGAAAATGGAAAGTCATTTTTTTGTCAAAATTGTAAAGACTTAATTGATAGCCATTATTAAATAGGTTGTTACCAGACCTAGGAACTTCACAAAAAAAGATATCGTTTGCAAGTCTTGAAGTGGACAGCCGAAAAATTACGATTGTGATTAAGACTGATAATCAGTCCTCCATTCTGTTGTATTCCTTACATATCGCGACGTGTCAAAAATGGGAACTTTTTGAAGCGATTCATGCAGAAATTTTTTCCAAGACATGTTTTGGTCCCAGAAACTAAGATATTTTTTCCACCCCTGTTTTTCAATTTCCTGTCTGAATTTGTTGCTTGAGAGACCTCTCTTTTTAAAATCACCGTTTGCTTTGAAATAGTGTGTTAATCAACAGGCAACTTATGTTATTATAAATTCTGCCCTTGTTTGGTAGACTCTTATCGTTATCTAACATTTCAGAGTGTGTCATGGAGCACGGTAAGGTACATGATTGGTGAAGTGCAGTATGGTGGCCGTGTCACGGACGATTTCGATAAAAGGCTCTTGAATACATATGCAAGGGTAAGCATTGTAGTTGTCTCTTTTTTATACTAGTGTACAGGAAAGGCTTCAACTTGGAGTAAATTGGGCAAGTGATTGGAGCAGTATGTTACAAGAAAATCGAAATCAGAGAAAGCTTGAAAATCAGTGGCCTCTTGCTCATGCACATCACTTTAAAAGCGAGTTTGAGTGTCAACGATGCAACTTACAACTTAACCAGGTTAATGCCTTTACGATACAACTAACTACCGTATAGTCTGTCTCAAATTAATGTCACATGAAATTACCCACAAATAAGAGCAATTGAAGTGGTTTGCAAAAGGAACCTTGTGCTGTTAGAAGTCCCACGTAACATCTGATTTGAAACAGACTTTGATTTTCGCAATGACCTGTTGTAGGTTTGGTTTGGTGATCACATGTTTCAGGAGGATTTCAACTTTTACAAAGGTTACGTCATTCCAAAAGCTATAATGATCGATCACTTCCGTGAAGCGATTCAAGAATTACCACCGATGGATACACCTGAAGTGTTTGGCTTGCATGCCAATGCTGATATTACGTAAGTAGAATTGATGTTAGCACTTGAAAATGAAGATCTTTTGAAAAAACCTAACAGAGGAAGGAGTGTGCCGATTTATTCAAGAAAAAGTTGTGAATCGATCACAGTAAAACTATTAATCAGTTTGTTGCAGAGAGACCGGCTTAGACGTAGACGTTTATATCCCAAAAATTTGCCTTACCATTCAAATGAACGACAACATGATTTGCAGATTTTAAAAACTTGAAATTGCGATTCGTGCAATTGTTAGCTGTCGACCGACACATATTGCAGCAATCGGCTTCTGAAGCAACTCATAAACAGGACACCGAGAAGCTAAGCTGATCGAAGCAATATTCTGGAGCAGACCGCTCAAATCTTTCAAATCTTTAAAAAGGTGGGTGTAATATTGTGTCATACTTTTCTGTGAACTGAATAACTTGAAAGGAACTTTGAGTAATTTGCTGTAAATCTGTCGTGGCAATTTTTTGATATCTCTATTACTTTCAAAACGGCGTCATTTTGAGTATTTCTTTAAAATTTCATCGAAAATTTTGGAAAAATTGAAATAATCTTAAATCTTAAATTACTTGAGGAAAATTGATACAATCTTCAAGAAAATCATAGTTTATGATGGTCTACAATATGAATGCAAGCAGAAATTTATAGCTCTTCTGGTAAAGGATTTAGAAATTTGATGACGTCACAGCCTCAAAATTAATAAATGCTGCCATGTTGAAACTAATCAAGCTATCCAAAATTTGCCACGGCAAATTTACAGCAAATTACCCAAAATTTCTTTCAAGCACTTTAATTCAAAGAAAAATGTGATCGAATTTTACACCCACCTTTTCAAAATTTGAGCTCTATGCTGTATTCTGGCCCTCCCTCTCGATGTGACTACGCTTCGTGATTTCTTTAGCCAGAAATTGCAGAAAGTTGATGACTGCTCTCACTCTACGTAGCAGGTTGGACAGGGTATGGACTCGATCCGCCTACCGTCATATTGCTAGTCATGCGTAGTGCAACCGAGCCATCCCTGCCTTCATACCTGGCATCTTATTTTGCCGATGCTTGCTGTGAGTTCCAACAACAGAGCATAGTGGCAGTGTTAGGTACTGTTTGTATGAGGAGGGCTGGATTATATTTTACTTTACATGGAGAGCTAGCCCTTGTAGGAAGGCTAGACATATTAGCGCCAATGATTCTAGTCCTATTGTTATGCGCTGATTCTATTGTTTCAGGAAGGCTTAGATTGGTTGCGTTTACATGGGAAATTTCCAGCCCTCCTAGGCGAGATCTCGGGTACTCAATAGCGAGATCTCCCTTAGGAGGGCTTGCTCTCCTCTCATATAAACTAAAAAGAATTTTATCAAGGATTATTAGGCCTGAAGGTGAGATCTCGGCAATGAGTGCTAGCCCTCCTAGGAGGGCTGGCTCTCCTCAATGTAAACAGCAACTCAGGAAACTGAAATTTCCTCTACGTAGATCAGAAATTACATAGGAATTAATACGTTACTCAATGTAGACATCCCGTATTGTCAATTTACATTGAAGGTATCAGAGCAATAGAACAAAAGACATATTGGATACGATTCTCAACATTCAGCCAAAGGATAGTGGCGGAGGAGCAGGTGAAACGCGTGAGAGTATTGTAATGCGTCTTGCAGCGGACATGTTATCAAAACTGCCACCAGATTACATTGCTCACGAGGTAAATTTACCGTTGTGACTTTAATTAGATGTCACGTGCAAGTGCTCGCGAACAACAACAACTGTTTATTCCTGTAGGTTGTTTCAAACGCCAAGAAACATATCTGCAGCAGTCTTGGAGACCATATTGATAATTCATGCATTTAAAATGTTGGAAACAAAATTAAGAAACTTTTAGTACCAAAATGGACAAATTTCATGTTAAATCAAGAAACTTTTAGTACTATGGCCTGATCCACGTTTCTTATTTAAAAAATCCTGTAAGCATCCTCTCTCGACAATTATGGCAAATTTCCTGAAGTTCCCTTCAATCAATTTATTTGCAAGAAAATGACCATAAACTTTACACAATTTTTACAATTCATTTGCAATTTTCTAACAACAGTTTCGCAAAGAGTATCAGCACAGCAGGTCATCATACGCCTTTGTTCATTCCTTCCTGCATTTGCTAAATTTTCCTGAATCTTAGGTGAAAGGCAGATTGCAGAAAATGGGAGCTCTTTCATCAATGAACATCTTTCTTCGCCAAGAAATTGATCGTATGCAGCGTGTAATAACAATTGTTCGTAATACCTTGACTGACTTGCAACTTGCTATTGAAGGTACAATCATTATGAGCGAGGTAAGTTGCAAGTAAGAATTAATTCTCCATGTTTTTGTCAATGCATGACATTGTACTGCTTGATAGATTTCTTCAACTAGTTTCTAACGTGTTATTACAAACTCTATTCAGACGAGGGGCAAATCACTTCTCAAATTTACGGAGGTGACTTGTGATTTTAGAATCACATGATTTTGCCTGTGATTTGTTTGTGATTTTGTGAATATTTTTATGTCTGATTTGGCTGTGATTTAAAGGAAGGTGTAGGAAAAACATCAGTGCCCCTCGCATTCAATTTAATAAAAGGTTGCCATACCCTGTATCCCAAAAAAGTACTCCTTTTTGAAAACTCGTCAAAACTCAATTATCAAACCTGACATAAAATTTTCTTTTTGATCTCTTTTGCCGATGATCCAACAGTATTTGAAGATGGAAACATGATTGGTCTCATTACAGTATGAAATGACAGTTTGAAAAGTCTCTGCTAATGAGCTTAGCACTTTAGGCAAGATCGTGGATCTTGCCAAATAGCGATAGTTTTGAGATTTGTCGTAATCTTTCAAGTTTACAATGATTCTTTGCGTTTATTTCTGACATTTGTTAATGAACTAACAGCTTGGTATGCAAAAGAAATCCATCTTGTAATCATGAATGATTTTGCAGTATGCTTATACCAGGCAGTCCTAAAAAGAGCTAGAGTCTTTGCTTATTTTTAAAACCAATGACAAGATCAGCTATACTGGGAGTATGATTTCGTCTTTGAAATCAATTTGTAGATAGGTGTCACGGCCCCCTGAAAGCAGCCACTCTTTTGCTGATGGGGGCCATCGTGTTTAAAGAATTTGAAATGAAATTAAGAAAAATATGTTGTGGTGTTGTAGCGCAGTGGTGTAATCCTCCGACTTTGGAATTAGAACAGTCAGGCAAAGTGGTTTCGATACCCGGTTGGTGCCTACCACTTGAGCATCATGTCAAGGGGTCGCGGACTTGATTAGCGCTTCGCTAGTTCTGCGATCCCAGCGCTTGGCACTAAAAACTGCAACTTCACCTTCAACTTCAAAGCAATTTAATGAAATGTTGGTAACTTTTCAAAAAAAGTACTATTTGGGACACCCAATATTTTGAAAACATGTCTGGCTGAAATTTACCTTTCACTTATACGAATTTTATCAATTATATTTCTTCCACTTCCACAGAATTTGAGAAACGCTCTTGACAACATGTATGATGCACGTGTGCCACACCTTTGGCAAAAGGTACGACTAGAACTTCTACGTGCCTGTAACCTCCTTTGTTGAACTTTACTCCAACTCCTGTCGCAGGACAAACGAAAAGTGTTCCAGGACAACTGAAATGACAGAAATTTTAAATGGTGCCAAAACTTGACTGTGCATGCCTCGGAAGAAACGAATTTCTCCTGATTTATTTCGGTGATGATAGCAAGTTGCTGATTTTCAAGTTATAGTTTTGTTAACGACTAAACCACTAACTTGTTTAAAGGATTTTTTATAATTTTTCCAATGTACCGTACGGACGCAGATACAAAGGCACCACGTAAGAGCATCCCTTGTACCCTTGAGGGAAGCGCCTTGGTTTGAGTCTCGTTAAAACTTCAGATAATGCAATATTTACTCTAGACTCAACAAATCGTCCCAATTTTTGCACACCATTCAACTTTCACTGCAGTGGAAATACGTTTTTGCGTAGGAGCATAAAATGTCGGTTTGTCAATAACACTTCAGTGCTATCGCAAAAATGTTGCTGTTGCTGTAACTAGCACGTTGTATTGAATCTATCTATATTAATTCTAACTTTCATTAGTTCTCGGTAAATGGTCTCGTATCAACTGCTCTCCTTTTTACGTGCTCTTCGTTTGTCTTTTAACCCAAGGAAAGATCAAACGAAATCCAGAGATGTTCCCCTATATAGGTACAAAACTGTAGAACAGACTCTCAGCCGAATCAAAGCAGTCATCCTCCCTATTAGTGTTAAGAAACCTATTTAGAAACAGACGGGATGCTTTTCTTTGAACTGTAAATTTTTGATTATTGTACAAAAGTTTTAAGCATTGTACATAGTTTGATTCTTTATTTACTCTTTTATCATAGACCGTAATTGATCGGTCTATAGGAGGACTCCTTGAAACAAGCTCGACAACCAGGTTATGCTAAGGGTCAGTCCTCCATAAGAAAATTAGATACGAAATTTCAAAATGTGTTAACTTAGCAAGTTAAATTTTTGAGTCGTGGGGGCATCTTCCGCAATCTGAATATTTTTTGCGATCTGACGGTTACATTTGATACCTTGGAAAAAAAAAGAAATGTCCTTATGTTTGAGCGGTTTATAAGATACGCCTTATATGCTTTTTACTCCCAATGATTTTCACAATAATTTCCTCTTCATTTGAAAGGTCTCTTGGGAGTCAGCAACTCTGGGATTTTGGTTTACGGAGTTGATTGAAAGAAACAGCCAGTTTTCATCATGGATCTTCCAACGTCGGCCTAATGTTTTCTGGATGACTGGTTTCTTTAACCCCCAAGGATTCTTAACTGCTATGAGGCAAGAAGTAACAAGAGCTCATAAAGGATGGGCTTTAGATTCTGTCGTACTTCATAATGATGTCTTGAAGCAGACAAAGGAGGATATCACTACTCCTCCGCAGGTTAGTGATACACTCCCCGTGGGGGCTCTTGATTTGGTCGGTGACTCTGTGCTCCGAGATTCTGTGGTAAAAATTACGGGCCGCGGAATCTCCGACCACAGAACTACGAACAAATAAAGGCACCTCTTGAAGGAGAGAAGGTATTATTCTTTTTAACCATTTTCAGACGGCAAATATTTGGTATTCGTTGCCAGAATAGGATGGCGTTTGTGTTCACTTTCGAGGCAATCCCATAAGTATTTTTAAGATAGTTTAGTGATGTGAAAACAGATTATATACCTTGTTATTCAGAACCTGAATTGGATTCCCTTCCAAATTATTTGAAAGATGGATAAAACATGCGGTGATTTTATTGCTTGCATTCGATAATCTGTGCGATCGAAAAACCAGTTCATGTCGCTCGATTCTCTCCAGTGATGGAAACAATATTTGCCTTTCTCCTGCGAAGCATAACCATTCGGGCGTTCGTCCTTCTTTTCTTTATCAACAATTTGTTGATATGCACTGCACTATTGTGATGTAGATGATAATTCACTGGGAAGTGGACTTAATCTTGATCACTTCTTTGGATCACCCAACCGTAAATGGAAAGAGAGTAATTCGAATATTGCTTTCCTCTTTCTATCGTGATTTTCTTCATGCGAAGGTGCTTCGCGTCTTCACGCACTTTTTCCACCTCATATTCTCTCAGAAATCGAATAGAAATGGGTCACTCGAAAGGACTAACATTTCTATATTTGAAATCTTGGTATTTGTCGAAACTATCCCCGCCAAGCTGGAACTCACATTCATCTTCGACTCCGTAAGACCTTTGGTTCATGTTGTCTGGACGAGCTTTCACTCCTATTGCCAGTATTACAAATGGCCATTGACTAAGTGTGTTTACTTGAAACTATCTAAGATATAGCAGAATTTCAAAATTTATTGCGAGCTTCCTAGTAATATCTGCTTGTATCTACAGAATGCATCACAATGATAGTAAGTTTATTTTGCAGGGTAATTCAGTCTGGGTTATTCTACAAATAAAGCTGCTATCAAGAGAAGCCCTGCCTGAAATTTAAAGACAAAATGTGTTTTACTAAAGGAGCAAGATGCTTTTCATATGTTAAAGCCACTAATTATTTTATTCCACAGGAGGGCGTTTACGTGCATGGACTATACCTTGATGGTGCTGGCTGGGACAGACGTGGCTGCAAATTAATGGAACAAACCCCAAAAGTTTTGTTTGCAACATTACCGGTTGTTCATATCTACGCAGTCAATAACACTGCACCGAAGGATGCTCGGTTGTATCAATGCCCCGTTTACAAGAAACCAAGACGTACCGACCTCACATACATCACCAACTTGTATCTAAAGACTGTACAAAGTCCAGACCATTGGATCTTGAGAGGCGTTGCTCTTCTCTGTGACATTAAGTAACCGAAATACTGAACATCTCGTTATAGCATAGGAATGCAAGGATCAAATCTAAGTTTGAAGGAATTTTTACAGGTAATATCGTTCTGTTTCTTTGTAAATTTAATGTGAATTTAATGTGAATTGTTTATCTAAGCAGCCTCTTGTTTACTCAAACTCCGTGACAACTTATCCGTTAACATGGTCCAAATTCCGTACGGAAGGGCTTTTACCAAGGGTGTTAGGACTTTCTCTCAACCATTAAATCAAAACAAATACGACCGCAAAGTTGCCCCAAATTCGGTGGGCAAACTCTCCCCTTGTGCAAGAAACAGGCGATTTTAAGAGGAGTTATGTGCTTATAACGAGAGAATTGGGCAAATCCAAATTTCTTTGTCGCAAATTTTGTTTATTTCATTCAGGAGCTGTGTGGTAATTGTTTCATTTAAGCCCTAAATACCTGAGGATTACAATGCCTTCTGCTCGGTTTCTGAATCACATAAACAACCTCCGCGAGACAGAACCTTAGATTTACCTTTCTTATTTCGTTATAAGCACATAATTTCTCTTAAAAAGCACATTTCGCTTGCACAAGGCGAGAGTTTTGTCTTACTTGGTTCTGATTTACTGGTTGAGAGGATTTCCTTTGTCTACAGTCGCTAATCACTTTGAACTAAGGTGTTAATTAAAGCAACTGTTGCCATTGCTTGGCAAAATCTGTCCTTGTTGGATGGAGCGGTACCTTCATATATTTTTATACAAGGTTTGATTAAATGGCGTATGAGGTTCTTTTACAATTGTGCTCATTCGAAAATACCACAAAATGTTTCAAAATATCGCTTTCGCAATTGTGAATCAAGCTTTACCACGAGCAGTTTATTCTCAGGTCGAAACCCAAGGTATTCTTCAAAATAAACAAATTTCTTTCGAGATTACATACATTTGTCTGATCAATTTGATTGTAGTGCTATCTAAGGCCACTAATATTCAGTCTGTCATTTGACTGGTCATGTTCCCTGGCTTTTTCTTCTTGTGGCTTTCGTTCGATATAACCTCCAGGGAAGCTACCACTAGACTCCACTTCATATGCTAGCTTTTGCAAGTTATTAGCTGAAGACTGCATTCAGTTGTTGGGTAACTCTAATGAATGTTGTTCTTCTGGGCAATTCTTTCAATTTAATAGCTCCGACATAAGTACATGTCGATCGCAAACCACCCAGCACATCCAAAATGGTATCCTTCACATCACCTCTATATGGAATTTCAACCGTCTTTCCTTCAGAGGCCCTAAACGAAAACAAAGAACTAGCTCACTTCATGAATAGTTCACGGTCTCGCCATGTTTTCTATTAAAGCCATCCATTTTCGCCTCTGTATTTCAAATCTAAAAAGCATTAAGCTCCTATGTTTTTATACATTGCACTTGCAGCAGAATTATCGCGTTTCGCCAGCCTTCTCTAATATTGAAGCAATGCCCTTCCCTGTAGGAGTTAGAAATGCAACCAGAGTACCTTGCAACCAAACAGCAAGTCCATTCGAAGCTAACAGCAGGTTTGAGAAAAATATGTTGCAATAATTGATTAAGTCGACAATAAACCAGGGAAATATGAAGGGTTCGATGGGGTTAAAAATCTCGGCATTCAAAGCTTTCTTAGCATCACTGAAAGATTGGGCCCGTTGGATTAAAATATTAAGTAAATGCAATGTTTTGTGGCTTGGCACGCACAAATGTCAGCAATTCAAAGTCCAAGGTGAAGCGAGACTGTAGAGATGTTTCTGTAGAATGCATTGAGACTTTAAAGAAGGTATGCTACAAAATGATGTGATTACCTGTATTCAGCGACACCACCTGCGTGTTTTTTCATAGCTGTTGATGAACTCATGCCATAGAATATTTTCATCTTTCGACCATCTCTTTCAACAAGTTCTCCCCCTGCAAAATTATATCATGTATTCAATTGAGCTGTTAAAGCGATCTATTTGCATCCCGTAACACATTCGCGTAAGCAGCATCGATTAACGAAACATTCGTCTGAAGAGCAAGCCACGCTAAAATCCTTTCACAACTAAACATTCTGAGCTCTTTTCAATTGCGTTACGACGAAGTAAAAACTAGACTCTTCTATATTTCGTTTTTGTGGAAAGCAGAAACATGTATTTATCAGACCCTTCCAGTGTAAAATTTTGCGTGCTGTGAAAAGTGCCAAAACGGTACAATATTTTCTTGCATCAAATAAAAGAAATATAAGTTAAGTTATATACTTCATGATTCAAAATCATTGACGCTGAAAGATCCCTACCTGATTGGTCATGGCCAGCAAACATGCCACCAAGCATCACAAAATCAGCTCCAGCACCTACGAAGAAACGATATTACGATAATTAGGAGCGATTTCAGATGGAGTTTGAATCAGTGTCCAGTAAAGTGTTTTCCTTGCCAAAAACGTTTTGCAGTTGTTTTCTTTGAAGAGCCCTGATAAACTGCCCAAACTCAAAGAAAGCATATGGCAGAACAGATCATTCTACGATAACAAATGACGAAATGTTATAAATCAGATGGACAATATTTGCAGAGACAATTCAGCTAGGCAATATCAACTTACCAAAGGCTTTGGCGATATCTCCTGGACATGTGCAGCCACCATCCTGAAAATTAACAAACATTTTGATTGCAGCAAATAGTGAGACTGTTGTCATGAATAATATGGTGATACTCCAATTTATAAGCAAGGTTATTACATCTTCTAAGTGAGATAACATAACTCGAGGAAAAGAAATCTCTCAAGAATAGACCTTTTAGCTATTCTACAAAAGAGCCTGGATCGAGCGTTATTTTTATACATTTTTATGCACGAGGTTCGATCAAGTGGCGTTAGAGCTTCTATCACAATTGTGCACATTCGAAAATTCTACAAAATATAGAACAATATCGTTCGATTCTGATTCTTTTTAGAATAGCTAAAAGGTCTATTTACAACAGAGTTTAAACAAAATGCTGGAATCTTGGCAGGCAGGGCTCTCATTCATTTCTCCAAAATTCTCTTTTGCTTTGCATTATCTTTGTTGCATAAAGAAGGAGACAAACTTTGTGTCTTTTGAAAATCAAAATGGAATGAATCTAAACTGGACAACTGTGGCTCATCTCGACAACAAATGCAAGCAAAGAAAATGATTACTTACAGATATGATATGACCTTTCAAGCCATGAGCAGCATCTGCACATTCTAAGACTGCACTGACTTGTGGGTAGCCAACACCTGTCTTCTTGCGAGTGGTGCAAACAGATCCTACAGGGGAATGAAGAAATCAGATTTGAATACCGCAATTCCTGTCAAGTTACTGATAAGCCTGATGTCCAAATGGGGGTATGATGTCATCTTCATACGTCTACTGCATTTGTAAGATTTCATTGTAAAGATCATGGGTAAGAGTAACAGATCATATCTTATGAACCATTACCTGGACCAATTCCAACTTTGATAACATCTGCACCACAAAGAATCAACTGTTCTACCATTTCACCAGTGACAACATTTCCAGCCATTATGATGTGATCTGGGTGCCTTTGACGAACATCCTTGACATATTCAACAAAATATTCTGAATAGCCATTTGCAACATCTAGGCATATTCCACAGATTTGTGGGAATTCTTGTAAAATCTGGTCCATTGTCTCATTGTCCTTCTTTACCATGCCAGCACTGACAACACAATACTAGAAAAATCAAGCAAGAAAAGTCAGCAAAAATGACTGTTTCTTTTCCTTTTCAATCATTTTCACCAGTCTTTTCCCCAGTTTTTCATTGCTTCCATTTTGATTTGAAGTGCCAAACTGACAATGTAACTTGGTTGAAAGGTTTTGGGCTCAAAGTTATCCACCTTGGGTGCTTCTACTATCTCCTAGATACGTTAAAAGATACCCAGGTTGAAACTGATCCCTTCTGAGACTCGTTTTTAAACTTATCTACTTATGAAGTTGGATAGTGAGAATACAATGTACCAATGGATTCTTTAACTTGTTTTTTCTTGCCCAAGCCAGCGGAAAGCTAGCCTTGGTGATTTCATGTGCCGGAACAGATAATTACCCTTTACATACGAAATCCCTGTCAGTTCAAAAACTGAAAATAAAAGTTTTCAACTGCTCCAAGAAATAATGCTGTCAATCAAACTGCAACAAACATCTTTGGTTTTGAGTGTTCAAAGGTTTCCCAGGCTGTTTTCTAACTTCCATTATCTCACATTTTTGGCATAGCAACTACAGAAGGGTTCAAAGAATTGTTCTAAAGTGAACATTGTCACCTGCATTCTTGACATAAAATAAAACAGTTAATGATTCCAGTTCAAAACCATGCCCAGGTTTACTCTCAAAGTTAATGTTCAAAATAGGTTTGCAGAAAAATATGGCTATTTAGCCGCTAATACTTACTGGCAAAATGTCTTCATTGTTCTTTGCAAATTCTCTCCATTCTTCAACACTATAATGCTTATGAATGGCTGTGAGCAATTTGTGCTGTAGATAAAAATGAAATCACATGTCATTTATCCTGCTGCATACAGTAGTCTTTACCATTAATTGAAACCTACATAATGCATATTTAAGCCTTTGATAAAACTAGTATTGTGTGAGGACAGTGGACTTTGACACCTGTTGAACCACACTTGGATATCTGATCAATGCCAAAAGAAATATTGATATTAGAGAGGAACTTGACCATAGGTAGCTTGAGCTGCTGTTTATATGCTTACATTCCCTTTAAATCTAAAGTGACTACTGAGAATGTTCAAGTGATTCTGGTTTTGCTGATCTGGTGGGAAAAGGGCAAAAGGGTTGGAAGTTAAAGTGTCCTCATATGATAGTGTTTCAAACCAAGGGGCCATGTCACATAACGGAAGCAAATTTTGCAGTTTTTCAGTGGGCAAGATCACAAACATATATTCCATCGCTTTTTCAAATGAAGGTGCTACATGAAGATGAATTCTTGAATTTGTAGAAAAAATCAATAGGATTACAGAGATATTGACGATTCTACCAGATACTTTATTGCGGATTCACCTCCAGGACGTCCATCAAATACGTGCAGAAAACATTGAACACATGTAGTACAAGCCTTGCACACATTAACATTGGTTTCCTGCCTAAGAATTTTTTTTAGAAACATACTCTTTCATTTGGCTCAAGAATTCTTGTCACTCTGTAAAGACTTCTTGCCATGTTAACGTGCACAAAACCTGTACTCTATATAGATTGAAGGCTACAGGGTTTTATGGTTATGTGAGCCAGCCCTATAAGCAACAAGCTATACCTTTCCTAAGACTGCAGCTATTTCAAAAGTGCCTACTGTATCCATATTTGCTGCAATTATTGGAATCACATCATCGGGAAACTGCTTCTTTGCATGTCTAAAGACAAACTTTCTTCCCAGATCAACCTGAAGGGCAAAGACAGGTAGATACTGAATGTAAATCATGCACTTTGGAAATGGTTGGTTTGGAAGAATAGCTCTTCTAGAAGAGTTTGCCTTCCACACACAGGTAAAAAAGGGCTGCAATCCAATGTGTAGTTGGGTGAGAAAGTATTTTAAAGGGAATCGACATAGTTAAAAGCTGGCCCGGGCCAGGTCAAAAATATCTTTTGTACTCGACAACTCAGACGCATCTGGTTTCATTGTGTGGCTAAAGGAACAAAGGATTTGTGGGCGTTTCTCTTGCCTATTTATAGCGGCCACAAGATATAGCTATGTCTGTTCCCTTTAAGAATCAAAAGACACCATCGGATTATTGATGGTAGAATTTGATATATATGCAATTGAACATGTAATCGTACCAATTATTCTATTGTCCAGGCAGTAGAATCCAATGCATCTTATGACACAGTTGATAAAAGAACATTTTACGTTGATTTTCCATTTGATTTTCATTCGATTTTGCATCAAATTATTCACAACAGATGATTATTTTATCATCTCATTCTTAATCTGATTTCATAAACTATTTCTCGTCAATTGTCCCGCCAGACTGATATCTTGCAAAGTGCGCACGGAAGATGCGCGTCTGGCCATTGTTTTTAAACAATAAACTATTGTTCTTCCTGGAACTGTGCACGGAAGATCTTCCACACACACAACATAGTTAGCAGTCTGGGTGTCCTGCGTACAGAATCCATAAAGATTCCCTTGGCAGAAAAAATTTTAGGCTGCAATTCTGCTGTTGCCTTAGTGTGTGTTGTATGCCCCAGTCATACTTTCCCTCCTCTGAAGCAGGAGTATGCATGTGAAAGCTAGGGTCTCCCTCAAATGATTTGTGGCTTTGATCATCTAATGTCACAAATTTTTGGATGGGCCAGCTGCTGGGGTCTAAGGCCTGGCTCAAACTAGGTCGTTTGAGCCGTTAGGTTCATGCAAAAAGACCCAAAAGACAAAGACTCAGAGTTTGAGTCCTTCTTTGTCTAGACATCTTTTGGGTCTTTCTGCATGCACGACCTCCTTTTGCACTTCCATTGCAGTGTGAGTGAACCAGGACCATACTTACATCAGCGCGACTTTTTATGGTACTACGTTTAGGTCGAATGAGGACATCTTTGAAATCCAATTTGACTTCGTGTTCAACGATCGGCATCTTGCTTCTAAATGAGAATTAGCTGCACAGTCGATTTGGATGTGTTGAGGTCCAGAGGGCCTAACTTGAAAAGAAAGGCGGGAATGCGCAGCGTGATGAAGAACTGCGCAGCATTTCATGGGTACGAAAACACTAGTAGGACGATTTGAGTGGATGAATTTTCCTCATTCAGCACAGCGGTTTTTACGCTCAAAACGATATGAAGTTTAGGAAATTTCAAGCATGACAAAAGTGCAAGGAAAATTTCCAGAAATTGACACTATATTCATTCCAATAGCAAAAGGAGCAACCCGGGGAAGATTGGACGTTTTCAAGAGTTTTCTACCACCCGTGCAAAACTTTGCTGATCATACATCAAGTACTAAATCGTGTTGTTGCAGTTGTTGCAGAACAGTTCTTTTCCAAAATTCCAAGATGGTTGGTTCTTTTTCACGTGCCTTCGGCGGTTGCCGCTCTAATTTCGCTCGAATGAGAGGAAGTCAAGCTAATTTTACATTTAATGGAGCAAAGCCAAGACCTAGAGGAAAGGTTAGTTGATCTAAAGACATTCATTATTCGAATGATATAAAAAATAGTAAAAATCTCCTCAGAAGTATTTTTTGGGCCTAAAAAACAGAAGATCAGAAGTTTGAAAAAATAGCGAAAAAAAGACCACACATTTAGACATTTGTGTAAGTCCTACAGTGTGATGCAGTGTAATACAGAGTGATTGGTTAAGGACTTAATTTTTGTTGCACAGTGTCAGATGAAGGTGAAGTTGCGATTTTTAGCTCGGGTGATAGGCCTACAGATAAAATTAGCTAGTGCTTTGATTTGAGTTTAGGGAGATCACAGAGCAGACATGGTTGATTGATAGCTGCACAGCCAAGTTTTGAAAAAGGATGTGTGCCAGATATTTTTCACACAGAACAGTATAGCTCTAAGGGTTTCTTTGGGCTTACAACTAGGATCTCTAAACAACAGTTTCTGAACTTTCATTTCTTTTTCTCTGATTTAAAGATTCTAAAGCTGTATGATCTGTTTCAATTGAAACTGCTTTCTTTTGTACCGGGTGTCCCAAAAAAAGTATCCGGATTTAGTCGACCCTAGTTCCTTTGAAGATTAATATCTTCACTCTCAGTGCACCGAATTCAACAAACGAGGTATCTATGTTCAAGTTGGCTATCGAGGTATGTTTTGAAAATCATTTCGGTTTGATTCATGCTATATTCTTATCACTAGTGATAAGAATATAGCATGAATCAAACCGAAATGATTTTCAAAACATACCTCGATAGCCAACTTGAACATAGATACCTCGTTTGTTGAATTCGGTGCACTGAGAGTGAAGATATTAATCTTCAAAGGACAAATTTGCCTCCACCTCCAAACCAGAGATTTGGCGCTTTTGCCTAAGCGAATTCTTGAAGCTCTGTAAATAAAATCAACAAAATCTGAGGACGGCACAACAGATGGGTTTTACAAAATACTGTTTATGTGAGACTTATTGTCAAGGGAGCTCCGAAATCAGCTTCATTCATCTCCCTCAATATCGACGATTTATTTTACACATACTATTCACCGGTGAAAGTACTCCCTCGAGCATCAATACACTTTTGAAATCATCAAATCATTCCTTGAAAAGAATTGTTTATTAGATCTATCGGGGGCCACGACAGGAAGGTCTGGAGATCTTTTGGGGGCCAAATGATATCTCCTCTCTTGTTGATGACCCACCCGGGAAATCAGCTTCGAAGATACGCGATGATCACCCTGATCTCGAGAGGTCTGATAACAAATTCTTTTCAAGGAATGATTCGACGATGTCAAAAGTGCGTTGATGCTCAAGGGAGTACTTCACCGGTGAATAGTAAGTGTTAAATAAATTGTCGATATTGAGATGAATGAAGCTGATTTCAGGGCTCCCTTGACGATAGGTCTCACATGAACTGTATTATGGAGAACACATCTGTTGTGCCATCTTCAAATTCTGTTGATTTCATTCACAGAGCTTCAAGAATTTGCTTAGGCCAAAGCGCCAAAGCTCTGGTTTGGAGGTAGAGGCAAATTTGTCTTTTGAAGATTAATATCTTCACTCTCAGTGCACCGATATCAACGAACGAGGTATCTTGTTCAAGTTGGCTATCGAGGTATGTTTTGAAAATCATTTCGGATTGATTCACGCTATATTCTTATCCCTAGGGTCGACCAAATCCGGATACTTTTTTTTGGGACACCCGGTATATGATTGTGTAAATAAGATCTCGCTTTGTTTTCCTTCTTTTTTTATTTAGTTCAGTCCATTCATCAACATGATACACGGCAAGACACTAAAAATGATATTTTTCTAACTTAGACAAATGCTTCTCAGTATGGTCTCCGATCAGTTCGTTACTTTGGAACTATTTGCTGGAATGACATTCCCATGGATATAAAACAATCACCCTCTACTATCAGTTTTTGTCGTAAACTCAAAGTCTTCCTCTTTGAAGATAATTATCAAATTTGATCTTAGTTGGCACAAAAAGGTCACCATCCGCCCAGTCATATAATTCCCTTGTAAGTCATCAAATTTATGTGAAATACTAATTAAAAAAAGGGGGTGCTCTCTCCTCGATTAGTCCGACTACTGAGAGAGCTCCTCCTTTAAGTAATTCCCTCCATACAATTTATCTTTACTTTTTGTTTTGTTCAATGTATATTGTATTACTTTCATTATTATTTTACTGATCTGTCAATTTTATGTATCTTATATTTGTATAGTTTAGTTGTTTGTCTGTTTAGTACTTCATAAATTGTATGTAGTGGAATTTAAGATATATGAAACTGAACTGAACTGAACTTATTTCACAGTTTCATACAGATTCAAAGAAACCAAGAGTATTTTCAAACATCTTCAGTCAGCAGAAAAAGACAACATTTGACAATGCCAGGGTCACTGCTTTCCCACCATACAATTCAGCTGTCTGTGCGTTACTCGTTGCTAAGCTTGATCTTGGAGGTGCAAGACTCAACTCATCATCGGTCTCAAGTGGTGTAGGAGCTGGTAAGTGTGCTGTCATCTCTTAGTGGCTTAATTCATCAAGCATTTGTGCCAATGGGCAAGTGTATTATCACAGGCATCACTGAATTTTAACTTTGAAGAATTGAATTGAACTGAACTGTATATGCATACTTCTTATAAGAAACTGCCAAGAATCTCAGTCAGTTCACCAAACTCCAGTATTGAGAAAGTATAAGTCAAGAAACGATTTATTTTGACAAAGAAATTATTTATTTATTTATTTATTTATTTATTTAATATTTATTTATTTATTTCTTCAATGTATTTTACTTTATTTTTATTTGTTGCAGTTTATCTTTAGTATTTTTTACTTGGCAGTATTTTGATTATTTTTGTAAAATTGAAAATTTCGAAAAAATTAAGGTCACTGTAAATGTTAAATTAGTTGAGGAAAATTGATACAAATCTTCGAGAAAACCATATAGTTTATGCAGGTCTGCAATATGGTGGATAGCAGATATTTGTACCTCTTCTGGTTAAGGAATTACAAATTTGATGATGTCACCATGGATTTAGTAAATACTGCCATTTTGAATCTAATCAAGATATCACAAAATTGCCATGGCAGATTTACAGAAAATTACTTTAAGCTCCTTTGAGGAGCTTAAATTCAAAGAAAAATACAATAGATATTTTCATTCAGCCTTTTGAAGATTTGAGCCTTTGCTGTTAGTTGTATATTTTCTTAAGTGTTAAAACAAAATGTATGATGATTTAACTATTCTCTGATACATTTGTAGAGATTGCCACAGCTGGAGAAGGTGGTGAGAGTGCCTTGGATCCCCTAATTTCATCTGCGACTATCGATGAAGTATTACCAACAGGAATGAAGCAGACCCAAGAGACAACAATACCACCAGACAGCATTCAAGATCTCCTACCTATTGAGCAACTGCAAGCTGCATCAGAAATGCTGCCATCTGAAATTGTTCAAACAACACAAGATATCATCACTGCTGCAGAGCCATCATTAGCAAGTTTAGGCCTTTGTAATTTCACTCCTGTAGGACTTGTACAATCAATTCTAGATTCATTTCATTTGACCTTTGGGATGCCTTGGTGGGCGTCTATAGCTTTGTGTACAGTAGTTTTCAGGACTTTGATGTTACCGCTCATGGTAAAAGGACAAATAAATACTGCTAGGCTGAATAAGATTAAGCCGGAATTGGAACGTATTCAAGCAGAAATGAGAGAACTTGCAAATACACAGGATACAATGAAGAAATCATTAGCTGCTATGCAATTGCAGAAGCTCTTGAAGGAGAATGATTGCCATCCATTGAAAGTAAGACTTTGATCAACAAATCAAAATTCTTAGTTAATGTTGAAATTTACTTCTCCTAAATCTTTTCAATAGACCTACATACATTTTTTTCACCTAAATGACCAGATTCTTCTTGGGTTTATTAGCATTGATTTTTGAATTGTTAAATTTTCCAGATGTTTTGTTTCAAAAAACTGAAGAGAAACCTAATTGAAATATAGAACAGTGAAGCAAAGCATATCTCGTTTATTTAGAATGTTTGCAGTGCAGTGATAGAAATTGTATCTAAAAAGAAGCAACGGTCCTTGAAACAAAGAGCAAAATCATGCTACTGCAGTTTCCAGGTTTTGTGACACTTCACCTATGTTAAGATGCGTTTCGCATTATTTGAACCAAGGATTGAAATGATAGTCGGTCTTAGCAAGTATATATTTGCTATTTTTATTCATAGGCTACTAAAGCTGAGCTTTTCAAAAATTCTGTTGAAAGTGAAGTTTTTAAACATTTAGTAGACCTTTCAAAGGGAGAAACCAGTGAACGAAACATAAATTTGAAAAACGATGCAACTGTAGCAACCAAAACATGTGTCCCATTGCAGGAGATCCTGCCATTTTTATACCGGTGCCAATAAAGTCACTAAGATTTTTATGGTGCTTTGGGTTTATGGATTTTTCCAATGGAAAATTTGCCTCAGATACCCATGAACAGTGACAAGAAAGCCTGTGCTGTTATATCAACTCTAATTTGAGTAGATTCATCCATGAATTTCTTGTTTTCAGGTTGTTACTGCCTGTCCTCTCCAACTTTATCTCATTCTTTCAGGGATTAATTGCACCATTGGTACAACTGCCATTGTTTCTCTCCTTCTTCATTGCGTTAAGAAAAATGGCACAGCTTCCTGTCGAATCGTTGAGCACTGGTGGATTATTCTGGTTCACAGATCTAATTCAACATGACCCATATTATATTCTACCAGTTGTCACATCATTAACAATGCTTGCAACAATTGAGGTATGTTCATTTATCAACCAAGAATAGATTTTAAAGGACAAATCCGCATTCGGTATGATTGATTTTGAAATACAAGAAAATGCTACTATGAATAGTATATCCTACTTTTTTCTACTATTTTTCGCCTTCGCTTTGTGAAATGACGTATTCAAAATTTTGAAATTTGCGTGAAATGACGTCATATCGCTCAAAACTAAAACGAAGCTGGCCTCTTTATCGTGTGTTCATACAAGAAATTTGCGACACAGCGACCAGATCGGGCCTATAGTTTCAGCATGTTCAAGACACTTCTTTGCATGCTTTATAGAATCCGGTTTTGTTTTCTCTCTGGTTTTGTAAATTCTTATTCTAAACTTCCTGACACCCCCGTCTAACTGCCCCGGTACATTCTACCCCGCTGGTTTCCCCGGTGAAAAAATTGGATTAAAATCAGATCCTGGACAAGCTGTGAATCTCTCCGGTACAAAACACTTCACAAGTGAAACCTCAGCTGTAACCAGGCAAACCCCAAAGATACCTGAGAAATTATTTCCACGTAGAAACAGGTCCCCGCCAATAAGTACACTGTCCTCGTTACATAATTCGAGCTCCCCTGTTAAAATTTGACCATATTTTTGGTCACTAGGACTCCGGTGAACAACTTACCTCTCACCGGGGCACTTAGATGGGGGTGTTTCCTGCAGTGATACAAATGGGTTGTATCACAGTAAAGTTTTGAACGAACTGAAAGTCAAGCTAGCTACATCTGAATATAAGTCGCTGAAGTAGTAATGGCTGTGTACTTGCGCGATGCGAATTTAGCGTTAAGTTGGAGCTGAAACTGTAATAATCTTTCAGATATCCTGATTTGGATTTAGAATATTAGATACACAATTGAAAGCTGATTGATAGAAATATTACACGTTTGTTATTTGACAGCTTGGTACAGAGATGGGTGTATCAAACGAGCAACTTCAGAAGACAAAACACATCATGAGATTCATGGCACTCATCATGATTCCAATCACTGCAAAATTCCCTGCGGTTAGTTTATTTGTTACATGTACTATTTCCAAACCCGACTTCCGTAGTATTTCATTACTGCTTAATTGTAATGTGCCTTTTAGCTAATCTACTGAAAAAGTATGGATTTGGCGAGATCTTTACGTCGTGAAGAAAACGGATAAATCTGCCACTGTACTCAATAATTAAACATCTTTCGTGATGATGTCATCGAGTTTCAAATACACTGGCCACTCACAGAAATATAAATCTGATACCACAAAGAACAACGCAACGAGGTGCCTCAGAAAGAAGTCCTGTCTAGCCTCACGACATAGTCCCAGATATCGCAAAATAGCAACGACGACAACAACAACAATAACAACAACAACAACATTTCCTTTCTTGCTCAATCTGGGCCTTATGGACTTTGATATAAATTTTTGAGACGGAGAGGCACACGTTTACGTGTGCCCTTTGGAACGAGGCTGCAGTGTAGTCTCGGAAGCGAGGCAAGTGACCCTCGACGGTTGGAAATTCTCAAAGCTGCGGTGAAGTTCATGGAAGCTAATTGGCCTTAAAACTGAAGAACTCCTGATTCACAGTGAAAGGTTTGTTGATTCTTGGATTGAGAAAACATTCGTATGGATACTTGTGGCTTTTGTTCATGGCTAATATCACTGTAAACTTGAATTCTGAGCTGTTTTAACATTGGAGGTTCGAGCCGGCAACTTAGGCCCATCCACCATTGCCTGGTGTTCGTACAGTGTTGCTATGGTTTCCATATCTAGTTATGACATCGATAGAGGAAAACTTCATCCCAAATTTTAGTATCAAAGTCCATAAGTCGTAGTTTGAGCGTCCATCAGTCTATCAATAGCGATAACTACGAATATGCAATCAGTCTAAGTCCTGTCTCTTGATCTGCCTTGCAGCAGTCAGACACTACCGAAGATATCTCCGAAATAGTGTAGCTAAATTCTCAAGAAATATTGGAAGTAATAGACCTAATCGGCTTAGGTTTGGTGACCATAATCTTAGGAAGTTTCAGTATTATGTTATTTTTTGCACTCATGGCACGACTTTTCATGGCAAGAAATACGTTACAGAAATCGAAAAACGTTTTATCAAGAGATTGATCACATTACTTGAAATGGGTGTAAACAAACCTTAGCCGATTTTGTCTGTTAGATTTTGTCAGTGCCATTTAAAACAGCTATAAATCCTTTGATTCCTTCGTTACTTAAAAGGGAAACCAAAGAATTTGTATGGTAAACTATCACCAAAACATTGCGCTTTACAGGTGAAAATTGTTGAGCCCAAGAATTCAAAGACTTTTCTACAGGAACACCATAAATAGTCCTATTATCAGTATATGCTTTCTTTTTCTAGGCTGTTTTCACATATTGGTTAACTTCCAACATATACTCAGTTGGTCAAATAATGGCTTTAAAGCACCCTGCAATTCGATCATGGCTTAATTTACCGGAAGCTGAAAAGGCAGTTGTGAAACAAAAACCTTCCGGTAACTTCTGGCAGAACTTCAAGGCTGGTAAGTGCCTCTTGGTTTATTTTATTCAGAACCGATAGGAGATCTCCTTGCCTTCGTTGGGTTTTTTCTGTCCCAGAGAGGTAATCTGACAGTCTCAGTGAAGGAAGTTACAAAACTGTGCATGTTGAAGCGACATCAGGATTTCCGTTAACAATCTGTTTTTAACTTGCACGCAGTCTTAAACTCCTGCATCATAGTCGAAAACATCTGCTCGTAGCGGAGTGCTGAATGTGCTCACAGGCTACCAACTTTTCTCATTGGAGAAGGACATCATCATATCAAATTGAATTTTTGACCAGTATGAGTTCCTTAGCGATTTCTGCGGAGAAGCTTCGTTTCCATCAATTCTTATTTGAAGATCATGCAGGTGAAATCTTGCTTTGCAATTAGCGATCCCACGTGTCCAGATCGGCTGTGAGTTGGCTGAGTAATTTATTCAATCACACAAAATTTCTGATGGCTATCGAATTATGCTTCAACTATCTGAGCATAATCTGAAACTTCCAATTTTTTAAACTAAGGCCTGTTAAAACACTTGTACATTTTTGGGACGCCCAGTAAATAAATTTTGTCTTTGGAAATGCCCAGGGAGTGCCAAAGGAATTGCCTGCCTGCAAATGCGCTAAGTCCACTCCAGGAAATGATCCATTTTGAAACCTGTTTGGAAAAAGTAAAGGAAATAGCCTCAAGCGAAGTTTTTTGATAATAACTATGAAATTTATCGTTTCTTCAGGATATAAGAATGCACAAGCCCAAGCATACATCAAATATCAAGAGAAAGAAAAGCAAGCTAAATACAAAAAACAGTTGAAGCAATCTGACCAAACAACATATCAGTACAACCCTAGATTACAAGAAGCTGAGAAGGTATTTAAGAGTGGCAAGAAAAATTAATGTTGATGCTTAATTAGGAATATACTAAGTAAGTCCACAATTTTCCATGGAATTTTGTGTTTGAAAGATTTTAAATCATAGAAGGTCAACTGCTCTCAATAAGTGAAGTGTGCAAGTAGAGTTTTAGATTTTAATCGGTATTAATGTGCCAAAAATTTCCTCCACGAGCTTAGTCCAAACGTAACGAAAGAGACTCTTATGGGGTCACGGAAACAGTTTCGTGAACACTCTTTTCCTGGCTGTGGAAGTGCCTTAAATTAAAACCCTCTTGCGCGGAAGGAAACTGAGAATTATCGGTCTCGTGTGTCTTTCATAGATTGTGGACCTAAGCCTGAGTGCAACGTTTGACTTGAAAACGGAAGAATTAGCCAAAAATTTGTTATGCATTACCTTGCCAAGGAATTTGCAATTTATTTTGATTCATCTTGTAGTAAACAGCATTTTTAGTCTTCTTATTTAGGTTTTTGACATGCAAAAAACCCTACAGGCAAAGAGAGGAGCTTTCTTGATAAAAATCCAGATTAGCACATAGCAAGCTTTTCTTTGCAAATCAAACAGGATCATCAGACATTATAATTTTCAAAGGTATTGCAACTACATTTCAGAGAGGAAACTATGTTATCCAAAGGCTCAATGCTTCTCCCTAAATCATTAACCAATATCTTTGACATGTCTAAACCACATAGTTCATTTGAATTTAGTAACTTATGATTTTAGAGGCAGTTGTATGGTTGTTTGTGCCAGTGTGAACTATCGTTTTCTCTTTCACTCAACTGTTAAGTCTCATCACCTAAACTCGATGATCGACTACCGTATAACGTTTAAGCGTTTTGAAACCTTACTATCGAAATATCCGATCAAAAGAGCAACAATTAAACGTATCCAGCAGCATAGGGCTCAAATTTTTCGAATCTTTGATTTGAATGACTTGAAAGGAACTTTGGGTAATTTGCTGTAAATCTGCCGTGGCAGTTGTTTGATATCGATATTATTTTCAAAATGACGGCATTTTGTTTATTTTTGTAAAATTCATCGCAAATTTTGGGGAAATTAAGATCTTCGTAAATCGTAGATTACTTGAGAAAAATTGATACAATCTCCAAGAAAACCATAATTTATGAAGGTCTACAATATGGTGGCGAGCAGAAATCCGTAGCTCTTCTGGTTAAGAATTTAGAAATTTGATGACGTCACAACCCCAAAATTGATAAATACCGCCATTTTGAAACTAATCAAGATATCAAAAAGTTGCCACGGCACTTTACAGCAAATTATCCAAAATTCCTTTAAAGAACTTTAATTGAAAGAAAAATGTAATAGAAGTTTACACCCACCCTTGTAAAGATTTGAGACCTGTGCCAGCAATGGAAGGACAGAAAGTCAATGTGAATAGACATAAGATTTTTAAATAATGAAGTATTTTTTATCTACAAATATATTATACACATAACAACAACTTGGTAAAGATTTGCAGCAGCACGATCGATCTATGTTGAAGGTATCATCGATTCGATAAGAACAAAATGCTTTACAAAGTCATTGAAGAACGTTCATGCAAGGATGTTCTGCATGTTCTGATACGAATCTTTAAGCACAATTACACAAAACTCCAAAAAACCTAAATATTCGCGAACTCTTGCCAAGGTATTATTTGTTACAAGGTATTATTTGTGGCAGCTTTGTCATCGTATGTCCCTCTTCGCTGACCACTCTTGGTTGGTTTCCATAAAACTTAGGCCTTGGAAAATAAGCGTTAACGCCATTGTTGCAAATTTGGTGCTTGGATGTAAGTATGTAAACCAGAACCAACTTAACTTTAAATTATTCACTTTTATTAGTTACTGCTAGCACACTAAAAGAAAGTTTGTCAGCCCCAATCTTTCTTTTATTTACAACCATCGTCACTGGATTGTCAACTCTGATGCTTCGAAACTGTATCGCCTGAAAAATGAAGGATATTTTCTTTGAAATCATCATAATACTTTGTCATTTTTAATATAAGGGTAGCGACTGATGGGCTTTCTTCCCTGAAGGTTATCGTTTTATGCAGTTTCGAATCATCAGTCGCAAATCAGTCTCAACCTCAGACCAGTATGTGTCAATAAAAAATCTACAGATTAATTGGTCGGCTTACATTGAGTACCCTTCAAAATATTTCCAAAGTAACAAATTGATATCTTTGTTCCAAAACTCAAAACTCCAACTTGAAGATCAAAGGCTAAAGCACCTGAGGTCTCCACAGTTTTTTTAAAGGAAATATTTAAAGTAATGTTTAACTGATGCAAAACGTCAATGTGAGTATGCTGATTCCGGGAGAACTGGGTCGGTATTCAGCTCAATTAAAATTGGCCAATAAACTGTTGAAAATCACTTGACTTCTGTCTAAAACAATGGGCAAATTCCTTTCTTATACCTGTCAGAGCACAGACATAGATCAAATTTGCTGTTCAATCGATAGGTCCAGTTTTCAACAACCGATTTGATTTCTCTAGCTTGAGGTTATGTACAGTGTGAACGCTGGAAAGGCTGCTTAGCAAAGTCCCTGTCCCTGAAAGAATGTCCAAACGTTTACTCTTTTCACGTTGAAATTTCCTTGTTGTCTTTGGTTAAGCAGGCTCAAACATTGTAAACAAAAGTTCAGGCTTCGAAAAGACAAAGCGATCTGCCATTCTGAAGAATAGATTTCACATCTCTGGGTGAAGTCAGTCAAATCAAAATAAACAGAGAGAGCGAAGCTTTTTGCTTGGGTGTGCTGACAATGTTAAAGATGTTTTGCAGAACTGACGCTTGACATACCTCTTCGCTGGATATTTTTACATTGGCCGTTTGCACAAATGGTTCTGGAATGGCGACCGAATCACCAGCATTGAAACCTTTTCCAGCAAGCAGATTGAATACTGTGACAGCTATGCAATCCCCTTCCGAGTCAACCAACGCGAACGGACTGCAGGAAAAAAAAGAAAGAGATGAGACTTGGAGACGACTGGTCAACGCCGAAAACGGGTAATCATCAAATAGTTCTTGAAATTGAAATACTGTATACGTGAAACTCTTGAAAAACAAACTTTCGAGCTTAGAAAATTTCAACAGGTAAGTTCCCTTACATAAAGTTCCCTTATAAGGGTCTCCGCTCTGTCGCCAAGTTGTAAAGAAGACCCCGTTTACACGGGATCGGATCCAAATGGGATCGGATCAACTTTTTTTAGATCCTTCGACATTTCAAAGCCTAATAGACTCTGTGTCTCGTCTCTGATTTCCCTCTTTGAAATGTCAGCAAAGGCTTTTCAGTTTTTCTCGGGCCACTTCCTATCCGTACCAGTTTGGATCCGCTCCCACCTGTTTACACAAGACTTTTTTGGAACCGGATCCAAACAGGATCACTTTCGAAAGTGATCCCGTTTGGGTACGGAGAGCAGATCCAAATGGGTTTGGATCCGTCGGGTCTCGTCTAAACGCAAGGCTTTTCCATTACAGTTTGGGTACGGATGCATTTGGATCCGATCTCGTGTAAACGGGGTCTTAGATACTACTAGTATCTTGTACCGAGGGGCAAATCACTTCTTAAACAGCGTACGTGATATTGTGATTTTAGAATCACATGATTTTTTTCTGTGATTTTTCGTGTGATTTTTCAGTAATCAGTGATTTGTGATTTTTGGTGCTTTTTGTACGTGCTTTTTTTGTGATTTTGTGATTTTTCTATGTGATTCTTTGTTATTTCAAGGGAGGTAAGAAAAAAGTCAATGATTTGCTCCTCGTCTTGTACAAGGTTAGATAGCACTAATCACCAAATAATCAAAACAAGTTCAAACGAAAAGAATAACCTCAATTGCAGTTTAGCCACAGGTATATGAAATTAGCCAGTTGGGGTATTGGTAAACTTTCTGAGGAGCAATGAAATAGGTACAAAAAGAGGAAAGATCAATCTGAAAAAGGGATATCCGAAGCAACCACAGTCTTCATGTTGCAACTTTGAAGCATATGGTTTCTTTCATGTGTAACTACAGTACGTTATTTTCGCAGAAATACTATGAACGTTTCTTGGATATTCTGTGAGAACTTGTACTCTGGAACACAAAATTTATCTAACAGACTTCGGAAAAAATTAGCACATAAGTTATTTCAAGTACTCTACTCACAAAGGAACTGGATTTTCAAACGGTATTACAGCAGCAATTTTACCAACCACAACTTTTCCAGTATTCGTCTCATTTTGCAAATCTTTAATTTTCACAAGTTCAATTGCAACTGATTTTCCTGAAGGACTTGTGTATTCTTTTCCACCATAAGGACCGGCATCTGATGGTTTTAATGACTGGACCATGTTCTGTAACTTCTTTGATTTTAGTTTCCCCTGCAAGAATAATGATGGAAAGCAGTGAGTGGTTCGAAAAGAGCCCCTCTATTCTATCAGAAAGTTATCATTGTTCAAGATCGTTTCACTGCTCTACGGTAGAACAAAACTTTTTCTGTAGATAGCAGGCACAAAACTGTTACGAATTAACAAGAACAGTGCAAGCGGGAGGCTTATCCGTTGTACTTTTGTTACGAATCCAGATACCAGCATGATGTGAACGAGGTCTACGTCCTCCAAAATAAGCAATATTCTTTTTCCCTGCAAATAACAACCAGACGTTTTCAGAGTACCGCGGATAGTTACCAGAGTACCGGATGGACCCAAAATATGAAACTTTTTGACAACTCATCACAATTTGATAACAAAATCGACGAAGACCATTTCTTTGTATGCATTTTTGTCAAGAACCAACTTCACTTCAAATATATTGGGAAGTCTTGGAATGGCAATTAATTTATGGTAAATAATGCTTTCACAAGCTACTTCATTTTTCGCACCATATTTCCAAATCACAAAAAAGGTTACTGCATTTCTGACTTGACTTAACAAAGCTTCAATATCATGTAGGATATGACTCACACTTTTATATAAAATCGCACCACACACAGCTTTTTTCTGATAGAGAAACACTATTTTGTACAATTATGTCGCTCAAACTGTGCTTTTTGGCCTGTAAGTCAGCCGTTTCTCACCCCTCTTCCCCGGATGAACAAAATAATGATCACCTTGACACAACACATAAAAGGGAAATTTATAGATCAGTGAGATGTAATGTAATACAACTTTGGATATTGTCAAAAAGTTTTCTTTTTACTCGATTCTTTCACCTGGTTGGAAGTTGTGACATCACAGTTACCTTCTTCTCTATATATTCCTGTATATTTCGTAGATAATTTATCAGTCTTCTTCGTTCTTCTTTAGGGTCCTCCCATTCAGGGTCTAATTCTGCTGCTCTTTCAAAACCACTCAAAGACATCTGAAATTCTTCTTGATACCTGAAAGCCTAATATCGCAAAAAACACGGATTTTATTTGCAAAGAATGTAGTGGCTAAGCACTTCAACACATATTATTTCTACTTGAATTGTCTTTTTGCATTTATGTTCGGACGCTGCTGAGTTTCATTATTATTATCATTTGTTCAAATGACTACTCGTTAGATTGAATCTGTCTCACATTGCAACTTGAAAATTCCCGTGAATAACAAAGATTGAGAAGTGTTTTTCAAGAGTAATTTTGCATAATCACAAATCTCGCAAACATCTAATTTGAGACATCAGTTAGAAGCTGGTCTTTATGCATACTGTACCATTGCTCTGTTAAAATGAAGATCAGGGTTATTGGCTTCGACTGTATCATTTTCCTACGAGAAGAAAGAAAAATTTAGGATATAATCATATGGAGAGAAGAATCTGAAAATACAAGAATCTTTTACAATAATCCATTAAAAACTATACAAGAATCCATGAGTTTCTAATTCTAAAGTTGTTTATTGATGATCCCTTGATGATCAGAAGCTACAAAGTCAAAAATGCTCTTTGTTTCCAAAGGGAGATTTTTTTCAAAATCACTCTTTTGGAATGTAAGGTCTGAGTTTGATGGGTCAAAAGTTTTGATTCTGTTGAAAAGATTTTTGCTTTACAATGCAACGATCAAAATGCATATTTGGTACATAGCTGCAAAGGTGCACCTTTTTCAAACAGCCAGCGTTTCATTTTTTCTCATCTGCTAGTTTCATTATCTGTATGCAAGATGGCTGTGATGATCTGCATGTTTTTAATAATTCAATTCATGCAATTGAACTTTTTTCATTGAATACAGGACTGAATGCTATTACAATTTCTATATATATATATAAAGATCTGCATCCTACACAACCAAAGTAAAGCATAGCATATCTTGCCTTGGCTGTGAAATTAAAATTCAGAAAGTAATAAATCTCATCAGCAAATTCAAAGCAGCTGGGGTAGAGGCGTCCATTCCAACAAGAAAATCTTCAGGTACTTACAGCTCTTGCATATGCTGCCATTGATTGCTTTAAGACAGAAGGGCTTTGTCCACCAAGGAAGAACATTGACAAATAAGCATTTCCAAGAACAACTATATGAAATAGATCAAGAGAGAGTTACATATAAGGACTAAATGCTTTTTGGTGACATGCGATATGGCCAAGTAGCCATCACATGCAACAGCTTTCAGAAGATATTTATCTCAAAATATCAAGAATATACCATATGTTGTTTTGCATAAAAAGGTTATCAACTTTTTGCTGAACTTTTTGGCAAAGCTTATTAAAACAAAGCTCTGTGAAATTGGATCCTTCAAAAGCCAGAATTTTACATTCTTTATCAGATAAATCTTTTCAACAAGGCATTTGGCAAATTTGCTAAACTGACAGCTTCTGTTGTTGATAAAAGTGTGGAGGAGATACCTCCAGAATATTGTCACTTACACCATGATCTGCCATCAGTTAAATCTAAACTCACAGCTTCCTTGGCAATCTTTGCACTTTCTTTCACATTTTCTACCACATCATTGGAATCTGATTCAGGAGAAAATAAAATGGAATTATTCTTGCAGGATTTTAGGATATCAAATCTGTTGTGAGAGATACATCTATGACCGTAGCTGCTGTAAATCTATTTTATTTATATTGAAGCATACAGTACCTTTACCAAGTTGTCTCAGCACCATTGATAAGTTCCTCAATGTTACCTTCTCTCTTTTCTGTAAGAAATGTGAGAAACAAATACTGTCAAACAGTATGGCGTTACAACAATAAACTTTTTATGAAAATATGGAAACAGTCATAACTATGGAAAAGCCAGGTGTAAACGTGCTGTAGACATAACTCTCAAGTATTCCAAACTGGGGAGAAGAAAGGTCCAGGCATTTTTAAGGCATTTTTCTTTAATAACCGGCATAGCTATTGGAAAATGTGAGAGAATGCCTTCCAGATTCTTTTCCTGGTGCAACCTCTAAGTCATAAAGTAAGGCAATTAAAGGACTGGGCACTAACCTTTGATAAGGCACAAGTAAAACAATTCTTTGCAGCATCAATATCTTTATTTTTCCAATAACATTCTCCAAGATTATTCCATGCTTCAGTTAATGATGGATCAAGTTTCACAGCTTTTGATAAGAAATCAACGGCTTGGGTATCAAAATCTGCTGTAACATTTAATGCTTTGCCTCTCAGACTGAAGTACAATGCCTTGTTTTCAATGGAAACTACAAAGAATGAGAACAGTTTATATTGGGGACAAGATTTATTGTAGCACTTACAGTGCTGTAAACAATTTGCAACAGCTAATACAGTACAAGTAGCTTCTGCCAATTTTCAGACAAAATAGTAGTCCACACATTTACTAATCTTTTAAATGTTTTGAAGATCTGAATTTTACCTCCAGTTCTCTAGGAGATTTGTTTAACCTTGTGTTCCAGATCTTCTGACTTAGCAAATTTGAGGTTTACAGAAAATTTAATCAGTCAAAAGGTAGGGTTGGTGCATTAAATATTCCTGGAAAACTCATCAGGATATGTTTGCTCCAGACTGGAACATTTGTACATTGTGCAAAGAAGATGTGTGCCTGGCTATTGTTTTGGAAACAATTATTCTCATTCTTCCTTTGTTACCGGATACTGCTCATAGAGATCTTCTGTTTGTTCAACATAAAATGTAGTCTGGTTTTTACTCACACTGCAATTTATCTAAAATTCTCAATGTCTCCTTCAGATTTTTCTCTACATCTTTAGCTTTTTCTCTTGCCCTTTGAACACCATTTGTTTCAAGGTAATGATCTCTGAAGTGGTAAAGTGAATTCACTGCATCCTGTCATGAAAAGAAAAGCAGAAATAGCTTGCATTACAACATCCATTTCTGAAGGTCTTTAACTCATTTTGCACAGAAGATTGGGGGCTAGATTGGAAGATTCATCTTGTTGTCAATGGAAGATCTTCATTTCACATGTTGAGGATGTGACTATGGTTCTGCAGATATTACATTTTTGGTGTGCATGACCAAGGCTAATGCCATTTTTTTTATGTTTGAATAGCCTACAACTGCTGGGAGAGATCCTCCTAGAACTCCTCTCCAAAGCTTTGTAATCTTATTGCAATTTTGGTATTTTGACGACAGAATGTGTTATAATCATTTTGTCAACTGCTTCTTTATTTTTCAAAACATTTTGGCTTGTGCTGGAATTAAAATGAAACTGAAATGAAAAATTTTTTGAGCAAGTTTCTGACAATTTTTTTTCTTGATAGGCAGGTGCTTGGTCCTTGCTGCTAACTGGCGCAATTTTGTTGTTGGTGGAGTGTTGGTGTCTATTTGTCTTCATTCACTACTTGTTTTGGTTTTTGTTTTCGATCGAGCTTCACCAGCAGTCTGGTTGATGTGTGTACCATAGAAATGTTGTATCCAAATATTTTGAATACTAACAATTTCACTTTGCTCATAAAGAATGATAAACAATGCAAACCTCAGCTTGTTTCAATGCAGTTTCTTCGTCAAGATTGGCGGCCATTTTGATTGATAAACACACAATGTTGTTGTTGCTCAACTTTGAATGTATTTGTTGTTGCTGCTGTGCATTATTTACCTTGGAGACAAGATGGCTGCTGCTCGAAATTTTATTTTCAGTTGATTGCAGCTGATTTTGACAGAGTTTCAAGCCAGAATGGAGACAAAGAAAGATACTAGTACCTTTTTGACAGAGCTAGGCAATGAAGGCAGCAAATCTGGCTACAAACTGCGAAGCAAATGTAAATGATATTGTATTGTAGACTTTTTTTACTGCTAACCTAAGTTAGGTCCAACATCCAACTAAGTCGGTCAAGAAAAGGAGCCAAAAGGCCGGTTAAGGTCCGTAGGAGCAGGCTACCTGTTTGCAAGTGACAAAATGATCGCAAAAAGTAAAAAGAGTGGCATGTTATTTACTCTCTTTATGTTTTTTTGGAGTATTAAAATCACTTTGTGAATTGGCAAAATTGATTTTTTCTGACATTACCTGGATTTGTATTTCAATGTGTAATTTTGAATATCTCTTCCTTTTCAGTGCCTCCCATTGCGAGTACAGGACTCATAAACTACGAAAGTTTGAAAGAACTCTCAAAGGAAGTTGAAGCAAGGTAGGTCATTGGAAACAGATCATACAGAATAAAGCAAGGCGTGAGACGGATACTGTGCACATAGTTTACTGTGAGATGTTTATAAAAGTCATAGCACAACTTAAGACTTGGACACTAAAAATGAACTTGGTGCAAATTACATCGGAGGTGCTCTCTAGGGCTCTACATATATTTTTATCAACACAGAAACGTTGCACTCAAACCACCAACCAGTGTGGAAAGTTTGTTTTTGTTAGGCAAAATGTTTATGCCACACCAATTGTCTAAGGGCAATAGACCTATTGTACTTGCATTGTTCTTGCATTGTTGAAGGTGAAGTTGCGTTTTTCAGCGCCAAGCGCTGGGATTGCAGAAATAGAGCAGATCTAATTGAGTTCGCGATCCCTTGTCATGACGCTCATGTGGTGGGGTCCTACCGGGACTCGAACCCACTCCGCCTGACTGTTATGGCTGCAATGTCAAAGGATTACACCACGGCGCCACAACACCTTCAACACCACGCCATAACACCACACCACACCTTCAACACCACGCCACAACACCACGGCGCCACAACATTGTTCTTGATGTTGCTCCATGCCAAAGATATTTGATAAAACATAGATATTTTCCAGCATCAAAACGTTAAGAAAACTGAGTGTAGGAAAGCTAAAGGAAAGCTTTTTCATCTGATAATTTTTCATTGCACCTTAAACACAGTTTGTTTGTTGTGCTTTATTCATACTTTATCACTGATTTCTACTTGAGTATGTATGAACAGAGATTTGGTTTGTGGCTTCATAAAACTGGGTATGAGATATTTTCAAAGGCAAACGAGAGCCCTCGCTGAAAAATAAAAATGAATTAAACCCCTTCACCAATAATGTACCGTAAATTCTCTTTGTTTTAGAAGTAAAGATTCAAGAGAAGATGCACACAGATTATTCATGGCAAACTATTCTACAATTTTCAATGATCCTAAAGCATCATCCAGACCAATTTCCATTGCAAGGTACTAATTTTAACACACAAATTTACTGGGCATATCTTTGATTGATTGATTGATTGATTGATTGATTGATTGATTGATTGATTGATTGATTAATTGATTAACCAACCATAATCATGGACTAACTGATTACTTTAATCTTATGGTAAATGCTCTATTTAGCCCCATCTCTGCAAAGCCCACTCTCTAATAAGCCTCTCCTCTCAGAACAAGATTTGAAATAATTCCCCCTTTATTATGTCAAATTCCAGAGACCGACAAATATTGTCCATATGTTTAGCTAAATAGGCTTGCATGTTAAAATCTTTATGTGGTTAGGGATAAAACTGTGTTGAAGTTATCTATTTGACTCATAAAATGGTATGTTGAATCTGCAAAATATGGTGTAAAGAAATAAAAAGCCCTCATTTATGTCATCATCTTTTGCTTTTTGAATAAGCTCCCTCTCTAATAAGCCCTCTTCTTTTTAATACCCCCTCAGTGTGTCTAAAAATAAATAAGCCCCCAGGGGCTTAATTAATAAAGCATTTATGGTTTGACTGTTTTTTAGCCCCTGTATTATGTATGAATGGCATACAGTAAATCCCTGCATATAAGGACCTACCAAAATAAGAACCTACATACAGACTGTTTCTCCTGAATTTATGCACCTTGTAATTAATAACCTGTTTCAGTTTGATGAAACATAGGTTCTTATTGCAAGGGTAGCAAAGTCAATTTTAATTGTTATTCCTAAGTTGATTGTTGTCCCTGTTGGCTGTTAACGTTTGAACTTGGGGGGGGGGGGTAACTTAACTAGGATAAGGCACATGGAATTATTGGTATATATTTTGAGAAATGTTAACAATGACAAGATCTCATGTATGAAATTCACACAGTATCAGCAATCTGGCCAGGCCTCAAACAAGGTCTCAAACCCTTCAAACTCTATGTCAGAGCCTGACCTATGCAACTGTGTAAAAATTAAGACAATTGAAGCTACAGCTCCTCCACAGCAGCCATACAAATGGGTCACACCCTGTGCATTCAGGAGTTCAGCGTTTTGGACACAATCATTGACACGGAATTATGGGTCCCTTTTTCCAAATAGTGACATGGAATTATGGCCCCCATTTTTTCTGATAATGGCACGTCCCTATCACTTTACCTCCAAAGATACCCACCCAAGTGTTTGAATCTTCTCCGTTGTTAGTCATTGGGTCCGTAAGAACCTTGCCAAGCAAATAATAGGGCTGAACATCTTACGAAAAGACTCCAACAGGCACCTTTCAAATATGAACTTTTATATACCTTGAACTTGGTCTTTAGGGGGGCCCTTTAGTACCTTCAAAATAAGGACCTTCAGTCTGGCTATCAAAAAGTACATAGGTTCTTATATACAGGGATTTACTGTATGCAGAATTTTTAAGATAAATAATGGAATGTTTACCATTTCTTGTAGTACAGCTGACAAGCCAAAAAGAACCACTGAAGTTCAAGGTATAGTATGGCATGCATTTTCCGCCAGTATTCAACATTAAACTTTTGTGTCGTGGAATGATTTTTGTTCTGAAGTTCCGATTTTTATGTTGTGCTTTGCTTACCTTCATCTGTATATTCTGTAGATCTGTAAAGAAGCGAATGCCACCAGGACCGAAGTTAAATTTTCATTTATGTCCTATCTATTATGTGCCATAGTTTTTGTATGATCTATTTGCAAATATATCTATTTTCTTCGTGTTGTTTAGAGAAACAGGAAAGCCACAACATTTCAGATCATACTGCGAAGCTGCATAGAAAGAGAATTAGTACAACGAGAGAGGCAAGATGTGAGGAAAAACTCAAGATTATCAAGAAGCTAGTCAAGAAATTGTGAGCTTTCTTTCAAACTGTTTTAATTCAGACACAACGCTGTAAGAGTTTGGGTCATTGCCAGAAGTTTCTTGAAATCATTAGATTTAGAGTACTCAGAGTTTCTTGTCAGTTTCTTAAAGGTTCTCCCAGGTGGGGGACTCCCTATTAGTAAGTGAAGGGGGGGTCAGACATTTTTTGGGTTTGTAAAACGTTGCCTAGTATACCTTTGGGTACGCGATTTGGAGCATAATCGGTATATTTTTGGGGTTGCTGATGAGAAAGTTTGACAAGATGAGTGCTAGGCTGAGTTTTTCACCAAAATATTGCAGGGCAGTTGCCGAAAATGCTATAAAACCTTTAATTTTCATGTACCTTGAAGCTATGAGTATATTTTTGGGGTCTACAAATATCCTAACTTCAGTATATTTTTGGGCTGAGTATATTTTTGGGGTCTAAAATTTCCTAAATTTAGTATTTTTTTGGGTTTTTCAAAAATTTACTGTGTCTGACCCCCCCCCGTCACATACCAATAGAAGTCCCTCCCCCCCTGGGAGGTTCCAAAGAAATGTTTTTCGAAGCCTTTCCAATGTTTAGACATAACTGAAGTGCCTTCCGAGTAACATGATACAGGAAACAAGCGAGAACAAATTATAAATATGTTAAGGATTGAACAACGGGATGGAAAAGCTGGTGTGACTGCAGCCAATATAATAAACAGGTTAAGGTTTACGTCCCGTTTCTTTCAGGCAAGATAGAATAAGGAACTTTTTCCTTATTTTATCTTATTTGATCTTGTTTCAGGCCATTCGAACGAAGCACAGAAGACAATAAACAATTGTTAAAATGTCTGCGATATCTGGATTGCTTCCCACAAATGCCGAAAAAAGTTCTTTCAAGATTAGCAGCAACAGCTACATTAGAGAAATGGGAACCTGATTACACTGGTAAGAGTTCTGTACAAGATCTTTCTCATAGAGTATGCAACAAACGCTCGACACTTTGCATGCAGGGAGTTAGGGCCATTATGCTATTTTTAGGTTGAAGTTGGCTCATGTAAATCAATCTTCATAACACTTTTGGCTATTGGCCTAAATTCGCTTTAACAAAATAATTTATGGACAGTTGTACTGACTTTGGTGATCCCAGACACAATGGCTACAGGCTGCATATCCTAAAAAATAGATAGCCTATTTTTGGTTGAAAAATTGTCAGATTTTTACATGTTTCGGTTCCTCAAAGTTTCTTCGACTGACCCAACATTAAAATCTCCTGACTCTAAGATTTTATGTATGGAAAGTTGTGAAAAGCTAAACAGTGTAGATTGCCCAAAACAGTGTCATATTTATCAAATCAACGGCAAAGGGGATGATGTGAATCTTCTTGCTTAGAGAGTTTCTTGCATGTCATATTAACTCCTCGGTAGGTCTAGTGGGGAGCATTTTCAGTTTGTTAAAATTTAATGTGAAATGTGATAAATAGTTTCAATCATCTAAATATTCGTTTCTGTTTCTTTTTCCTAGTATTTGGTGACTCTGGACAATATCTTATCCTGAAAGGAGTATGTGTTCCGCAGACTCCCCTCAAGTTGCCAGGTGAAGCTGATCTGCAGAGACATGACACATTTGTTTCATTTGCATCGACAGCTGATAGCCATTTTCAAAAATTATTCACAGTAAGTACCGAGTCATCTTCAAATTCATGTTAAGAGAAGCACGTTTCTGTGGGTAGTTCTTTTTAAATAAGCTGTTCACACAAAGCAAAAACTTTCTGATGACTCCAGATGCAAGCTCTGGTTGCAGATGAGAAAGAATGTTTTGTAAGTAAAGGATACAAGTCTGATTACGAAAAAGCAATAGCCTTGGATTGGACATAGACTTCACACCTTTTTTGCAGCCAATCTCAGTGCTTCTCCTTCTCTATTTATTTTTTATCTTTTTGAGTGGACTCAGAGATGTAAAATCTATTCTTCAGAAAGGCAAATCGCTTTGTCCTCTCAGACAACCAAAATTTTTCATTGTTTCACAAAATTCTCACTTGCTTCGTAATCAGAATACACTACATTTTATTGATGCCTAGATTTAAAGGGATTTTTGACTTTATGTGCTTGATTCATAAGCTTATCAGTATCAGTACCTAAGTGTTTTGTTATTGTTAGGTGCCATCAACTTCCTTAGGCTCCCGCAGCATCATCCAGGTCGGTTAAATTAGCATCAAACGAACATCATTCAATACTGCCAAAAAAGTTCACAGGGTCTACAACTGCAGGCTTTGCCATATGAAAAAAAATTATCTAAACATTCTTGGAGTTTCATTCAAGTACCTTAGGAATAATTCGTGGATCATATATAGGTACGAAACTTTTTTACTTTTACGCATCTTATAATGTTCCCATTTTGGCACACAATATCTGTCGTTATCTCAATGAAAGTTATCTTTTCATTCATTCAATCTTTCATCATTTTCAGCTCACAGTTGGAGATTGCTTTGGACAGTTAGAACAGTCAGAAGCTTCTGATCTAAGGTGAACAGTGATAAACTCCGTTATTCTCGTTGCTAGCATAACGAGGGCAGATTTTGTTATTTAGTAGCAAAAGAGTTCCTCTCAACCGTTCATTCAAAACAAACATAGTTGCAAAGTTGCCTTGAATCAGCACTGCAAGCTTCTCACTTGGTGCCGGTGAAGGTTAGTTTTTAAGAGAAACAATGTGCTTATAACGAAAGACGAAGGGTAAATCTAATGTTCTGTCTGGTGGATTTTGTTTACTTAATTTAGGATGTGAGGAGTAACTGCTAACATTTGAGTGCTACATATGCAAGAATTGTAATACCTTCTGCTCGGCTTCTGAATCACGTAAACAAAATCCGCCAGACAAATCTTTAGATTTACCCTTCTTACTTCTTAATAAGCATATAACTTCTCTAAAAGCCACCCTTCACTCGCACCAAGTGAGAGTTTGGCTTGCCGGTTTCAGGGCAACTATGAGGCTATGCATGTTTTGAATTGCCGGTTGAGAGAATTTCTTTGTCTGCATTCGCTAATCGCTTTTAATTGAGGTGTGAACCAAAGCAACTGTTGCTATTGTATTACTAAACCTGCCCTTTTTCTTTGCCTTTGCAATGGGTGCAGAGGCTAGACTGTTTGTCGAATGGGGCTTTGCTGCATTTTGTCTCTGAGAGGTGATCACTAAGGATTGCCCTATGCAGGTTCATCTTTTTCACTGCTTTATTATGAGTCACTGTCGAGCAAGGTTTAGCTCCAGGATGCAAGAGACTTCTGTAATCAGTCCATGTAGAAATTTGCTGAAATTTGCTCACTCATCCAGGACTCTTGTAGGGTTTCCCCGGCAGAACTTTTTCATTTGAATTATCTTTCCTTTTAGTCCGTTGGCTGTCACCACATTGGAACAGTGTGAGATGATGAGGTTCTCAAGTACGGCATATGAGAGAGTAGTCAAGGTATCAAATTTTTATACTGGGTGACTTGAAAAATGGTTCGACTCTTTTTAGCCTGAAGCTCCCAAACCAGTTTTCAGAGTCCTAGAGACTGAGATTTCATGCATCAAAGTTGTCCACGGAGGTTACACTCTTTATTTTTTCAGCTCGAAGTGGCTATGGTTGACTAGAAATTTTCAACAGCCTAAGAAGCCTGAGTAGTTGTCTTTAGATGAAATTGTTTCGTCATTTTAATTTGCTGCTGGGCTCGTTCCGTTCAATTTTCAGGGAGTAAAACCTAGACTTGACTGTTCGTATCTCTTATCAAGGGTGGTTAGGCACCGCTGTTGTGCTTCTTTGCCACTTTGTTCTTTTGCGGAGGATGAAATTATTTGCTACTACGGAGGAGCTAGCGTAAAAGACAGTCCTTTAAAAAATCCAAGCCTCCTCCGCAGAAACATTTAGATATTCCTTCGCAGCAGCATGTACACTGAAACATAACTGCAGTGTCTAGCTACCCATGCTCTTATTTCCATACTTACATAAATTTTTGCGGATTTCTTAACCCTGTCACATCCGGACACAACCATAGGGACCGGCTATGGAAAGTCATCTTTTTGCTTAAGTCTTTTCATCTCTTGCATCTTACCTGCAGCAAATTAAAGAAGAAGAGTCTAACGAAAAATCACAACTCGCTCAAAGCTGCAAAATTTTTCAAGGCTGGCCTACAATGGCTTTGCGAAAGGTATCAGATAGCTTCTCGTGGTCGAACAAACCTGCTGGTGAGGGTGAGTGAAAATCTACATTTTTGGTTTGCAGAGGTTGATTTAAATTTCATCTCTTTCTTTTAACCATTAGAGGTAAGACTAGCAATTACACCAGTTTGTCAGTGCGGCGTTTTGGGATATGAAAACAAACTGCACTGTCATCCCCCTTTTTCATTTTCATTTAATTTCACTTCATTTTAAACTTATTTATAAAGGGTAACAATTCAGAGTTAATATACACCTGCTTTACGGCTGGTCCTGTGAAAAAGAAACGTTACAAAATAAAGTGTTCAAACCAACTGATAAACAACTAAAAACTTGTTTTCACTTTAACCTATTCTATCTATCAAACCCATGCCAACTAAGGAGCGAAACAAAGGGAGAAAAAGAAATGGGAATTATCCAGCATTAGAGACCCATATAATTTCTTAGTCTCGATTAGAAACCCTGAATATTGGATGCCAACTTCGTTTCTGAATCAAGATCGTTCCAAACTTTGGCTCCACGATAAGCGAAACATTTCTGTACGTTAGAAGTTATCATTCGAGGTGTATGTACGTCAGACCCAGAGTTCCGTAGAACTCGTGTGTGAGAATCTCTTGCGTCGCAACCCTTCATTCTTGCAGTCAGTTCAGTTCTGTTGGCATTGCATCACAAATTCATGCCCGTCTCCCCGCCCACTGTCTCAAGACCATAACGATTTAATTGTTGTATAGGCCTCCTTCAGTTTGGAAAGAGATCTTTACCGTCTCAAACAAGTTTATTTTTTCCTGATATTGCAGTATTAACCGCTGAAGGAGAAACTACATCAAATATTTTCTTTATCAAATCTGGAACATGTCAACAATGGAAGAAATTATCTGTAGCATTCACTTATCCAGATGGAAAAAAGGTACATATCAATGAAAGAGTTCTTTTCGCTACGTATTCAATAGCTTATTATTCCCATGATGAAAACATTCATTATTAAAGTACAAATCTATCACTGATTTGAAATTGGAGCCTAGCACCAAAAGGCCTGGCAAAGGTAGACGTGCTCCAATCCTATTCCATCAGTCCGTCTGACCGTTCCTGTTTGGCCGTTCCTAGATCCACCATTCCAAGATTCAGTCAATTCTTCTCTTTTTCTTGCACTGAATGCAGGAATGGCGCTGCCAAATGGTACGGTAAGATGGACAGACGGAAGAAATGGACTTGGGGAAAGTCTATAGCAAAGGCATTGAGAAATGCTTGAATCCATATGAATTCATATTTGTAATAGGGGCATTTTTTCTTCGCTTTATTGAAGTCCAGCTCAAATTAGGTTTGTTGAGTTGCAAGGGTGTCGTTGGCATCTTAAGGGTCTTTGACACAGAGCAGAACGACTGGGACGTTGAGTAGAATCAGCTAGGCTTGCAAATGCGAAATTGCAGTGAAGATTGGGTCTTTTTTGGTGGCTGGCTCGTGTAAGGTCTGTTAGGCACGCGTGCGGCGGTGTTTGCATCCTGGAGAATATATTTTACTATCTCAACGACAGGGCTGATAGGGCTGTTGGAGTCTTGGAGTTAGAGCCTAGTGATCAGAAGAGTAAGCATCAACAAAGCATGAGAGAGAAGTGTTCATGTCTGTTTCAGTTTCATTGCTGTTTCAGCTTCTCGTTCATTGTAAAAGTCAACCCTTTTCTCTCAAGATGCTTTTTTGCACGAATACTTTCTACCCTTATCCATACGAACCCTGTAGCAACTTTATCTAATGCTGTAATCATTCTTTATAGGTAAATAAAAGGAAAGAAGTCCTCACTGGCACTCTGGGGCCTGGAGATTCTTTTGGAGAGAAAAGTGTTATGTTTCAGCAACCGATTGAGCAATGTATTATTGCAGAGACACCACTTGTAATTGCTACCATCAACCGACATGACATTGAAGGTAATATTTCACAACAAGTTCTATTTGATGCACGGGACTTTAGTGGTTATACTTTACAACAAATGAGCTCGTTGATGGCATTACATTGTAGCCCTGTGCTCTTTTTCCCAGAAAGATTGCATGGAGTCCCGAGGGGTATTTGACTAAGGAAGTGATGAGGTTAAACAAGGGCAGATTTTGTAATACAATAGCATCAGTCGCTTTGGTTCACACCTCACTTCAAAGCGATTAACCAATGCAGACAAAAGAAATTCTCTCAAGCAGAAATTGAAAACAAACGAAGCCGCAAAGTTGCCCTGAAACCAGTACGGCAAACTCATGTTTGGTCCTGGCGAAGGGAGGTTTTTAAGAGAAGGTATGTGCTTATACCAAAAGAAGAAGGGTAAATCTAAAGTTCTGTCTCGCGGATTTTGTTTGTTTGATTCAGAAACCGAGCAGAGGGCATTACAATTTTTGCATATTTATTGCTCAGATGAACGCAGTCACTCCTCAGCTCCTGAATCAAATAAACGAGTCCTAGTTTGTCTTAACGGGAGAGTAAATGTGCAGGGTTTATTGATAACCAGTACTCAACACCACGACTGTCCTTCCTATTCCCCGTCATTGGCCTTCAGGTTTTGACCTAAGCTAATGAGAAGACACCCTTTTTAATAGAAAATTTTTAGGATTCTCCAAGGAACTAAAACTTTTTTCTTTCTCTATCATAGGTTTAGATTCGGTTACAAGAGATCTTTTCCGTCAAACATGTGAAAGTTTTGATTCAGGAACCTCAGAGGTAAGATCATCTGGTTACTTCCTTATTTTGCTCTGAAGTAATAGGCCTACGTTCCATTGAGAAAAGACCTTTCATGGGCACATGATCATTTTAGAAAAATTTTGGTAAGACAGAGCAAAAAGTAGATTTAAAATCAGTCACAAAACCATACCCAGGTGCACTAAAAAGACTATCCACTATTGATGGGCCAAGATGAATTTTACACTGGAGAGATTTTGACGATTTTTGACCAATTCTTCAGTAAATATCCATAAGGTTTAAGCATTTTCGTAAACTTTTAAGCCTGGTTTTCATATCATTTCGAACGACGACTCATCGACATCAATACTGCGTTGCAAAAGTTGAGCTGCTGGCGGCTCATCGGTGACCCAGAGGCGACATGTCACTGGCAAGTTGCCATTTTTTTTTTAAATTTATTCATTTATAACGATATTCCATCAGTGTTACATAAACTAAATAATCTAAGTAATAATCAAATACAATCATATTTACAGAAAAGAAGAATGTCTAATCTGCAAGGCACTGATCTTCCAGGGAGTCGTTCTTGAGGAGGGGGGGGGGCTATCGCAAATTGTCGTTGTTCAGTAAATACCCTTTCAGCTTTTTCTTGAATAGGGTTAACGATGACAGTTCTCTGATTTCAAGTGGAATGTCATGGCGGCCATCAAGCCTAACCCATTGTGATTTCGTGGGGTTTTCAAATAATACCTTTGGATTGGCTTAGGACAGTCACCTCATCAAATAATACAAAGGATTCATTCACAAGTCGCCGCCAGGACGCCACCCAATTTTCTCACACCTTTTTATCGGCGCCAGTCCTGCAGCCGAGTGAAAAAGTTGGAGTCATCTCAACTTTTTCGAATGACTGCGCGGTAGCACGCCGGTAGTCGGTGCCCCATTGGCGCTGAGTGTTGTTATTAAAAGTCAGGCAGTCGAAGCAAAGTCACCGTTGTGTCGCCGGCAGGTCGCCGGTGGTTTACAGGTTTACGAGAACCAGGCTTCAGTCTTCGGATTGTTGAGCTGTAAGCAAGTGACATGGAAGGTTTGGTCTCGAAAACAATGAATCAGTTTTTCTAAAGTCAACAAGAGTTTTTAAGGATCAGACACGAATGGACTAAGAGAAAAAATTCTTGTGGTGATTTAGCGGTTTAGAAATTAGTTATTGATTGCTGCATACGCGTTACTTCAACGCTGGAAAAAATGTAACATTACTTGATTATCTGAATTTCATTCTTCATCACCTCCTCTCCGCATCGATGTTCAATGTACTTGCACAGTTAATTACTTTCTGATAGTAGATTGCTTTATTTCATTTCAACAGGACATAGTAAAAAGAGACTACATCGAAAAACAAGCTGAAAAAGAGTGGCAGTCGAAAAAGGTATTCGAATGATTCTGCATTGAAATTTACACGAGTTTCCCATTTTAAAGTATCAATCATCAAGTGGACCAGGTGAGTCCGTGAGTGGTAGGACACAATTAGGTTGAATTAGATCGGATTAGAATTGTAATGCCCTCTGCTTGTGGCCTCGGTGGCACAGTGGTAAGGCGTCGGGCTCACAATCCAAGGGTCGTGTGTTCGATACCGACACTGGCCACATTTGAGGATAGCATCCTTGGGCAAGGTGTTAACACAAATTGTGCCTCTCTCCACCCAGGAGTATAAATGGGTACCTGGTCCGTAGTTATGAGCGCCGTCTGTGGCTGCACCCTGCTGTATGCTACTAAGCATAGTGACCAGGGGGTAAGATGTAAAGTCGTTTGAGTAGCCTTGGGCTAGATAAAAGACTATAAAACTACTACTTACTTACTTACTTACTGCTCGGCTTCTGAATCACTGAAATAAAATCCGCCAGACCGAACTTTAGATTCACCCTTCTCTTCTCGTCATAAACACAAATCTTCTCCCACACCAAGCGAGAGTTTGCCGTACTAGTTTCAGGGCAACTTGCGGCTATGTTTGTTTTGAATTACCGGTTGAGAAAATTTCCTTTGTTTACATTCGGTAATCGCTTTGAATTGAGGTGTGAACCAAAGCAACTGATGCCATTGTATTTCAAAATATGCCCTTATTTTTATCGGTTGAATCTTTCACGAAAGAGGGTTCACTCAGTGGTTTGCTAATCATGCGTTTTGTCTTCAAACAGGACAAAGTTGTTCAAGATGCCTTATATTATCGTGGGATAATGCCAGGCTTCAGCAAATGGAGTCGTAATCCTTCAATGAAAGATGTTCAGAGTTTTGCAGCATCACCGCACCAATGAAGCACATAAGGTGAAGCACAGCATTTGCAGACAGGAAAAGGCGTTATAAAAAGAATTCTAACTTGATGGCAGACTTTCTTTGTTGACGGTGATTTCAAATTAGGGGGAAGGATTTTGAAGCACCATAGACCTTTTAGCTGTTCTAAAAAGGAGTCTAGATCGAGCAATATTTGTATACATCTTTATACCCGAGGTTCGGTTAAATCACAAGGGGGGGGGGGTCCTTTTGTCTTACCATTCATTTAGCCTAGCCCACAAAGGATCGTGGTGAATAATAAATCTTTAAGGCAAAGAGATCGGAAATTCTCTCGTGTTTTACCATGGACAGTTCGGACACTATTGTTGTGCTGTCCGAACTAATCATGAAACAATAATGTTTCAGTACTCACCAAGCCAAGCAATGTCTGTATTCCGTTACGATATCGTGTCCTGGCCAGGTACGGACTTAATATTCTGAAATCTCAACTAAAATGCAACGACATTCCGCCTCCCAATCTAACCCTAAAGGAATGCCCTCGCAGCGACGAGTTATGGAGTCATACCATAACAGAACATATCATACATTTTTGGAAATATTCTAAGTTTGGGACAGAGATTCTCAATCTCGATCTGAGAAAGAAAAAGAGAGAAAACTAGAGCTTCTCATATTCGGAGCTTACTTCTTTCCAAAAGCATTTAAGCTGACAGAAATTTTTGAGTCAGTGGAATCATTGAAATTTTTAACATAATAGGCAGAATTATCTGAGACTTAACACAAACAAAGCACGTTGATTTTCAAGTTGGAAAAAGTTTTGCTATGTTAAGAAGGCTTCATTCAGCTCAAAGAGATCTCATTCAAATTTATCTATACATATAAAAGATTTTGTCATTTGTTATCACAAAGTTTTTATGGACTTAGTAACTGTTTGTTGATAATATATCAAGATTTTTAAACCATCTGTAAATATATATAATCGTTAAGTTAACGATGTCCATAGCTCTAATCAAATACATACCTTGCATATATTCAAAATATATCGAAAAAATCAACTGTCTAACGGTAATTGTGTTTTTGTATTCTCCATGCTGCTTTTACACGTCTTTTGCTAGATTTTTTCATGGATACCCTGTTGCGAGCATCAATCTATTGCAAATCATGTTCTTTGCATGAACCGAACTGACGAGTGTGCGACGAAACGCGTTTTTGGTTGTTCAACGTTGTTCCCTATTGCAGTTATTGGTGGGTTACTGACTTAATTCTTTCCTTTTGGAGATCAAGATTAATTCGTTTTCTCTTGAAGTCTTCAAAAATTTTTATACCCCCGATTGTTCCAATCCCCCGATTATTGTTATATTGAACCATTTCCAACCCCCACGATTATTCTCACCTTCCCGTTTATTCCGTAGTCGAGAGTACAAAAGTTGAGTGTTTCTTGTGTTGGTCATAATGATTTCCCTCAATCGGCGTAGAATTTATGACGTTTTTGATGTTTGTGTTTGTCAACGCTGCTCTTTCTGGGATTATGGACAACCATAGTTATGGGACAACGACCAAAGTTCCTTTCGATCTATTCAGTTGAAAGGATTAGGTATAATATTGTACACATTAACACAATACACAAGGAAATACCTGCCCAGTTCTTGCTCACTGCACTGCACTGAGAGATAGGTTCACTGCGTTGAGAGATAAGTTCTCCCAAGATTATTTCTTGAAGCCCCCCATGATGATTCTCGCTACCGCCCCCCAGTGATCATATGGCGTTTCTCGAAATCGCGCATGTCAAATTGCGCAAAGAAAGTGAAAGCGGGAAGGAGGCTCGATAAACGCCATCACCGAAAAGCAAAGAAATCTATCGAAGGTTCTGGAGAAAATCAGGAAAACAGAGCCCAAAAAGCACAATGGCGAATAAAGTAGATGTTAAACAGTACATTGTTGATGTGGGTAAGTAATAATGAGGGATTTGATCGATTGGAAGGTTTGTTTAAACAGCTGAAGCTTGTGTTTTTGTGAGACCTGCAACAAATCCTTTGGTTGCATGGGCCTAAAATTTTGGTCTGATGGCCCCTGAGGGGCAATCGACTTTCGATTTTCATATTTTTTAACGGCATTTGGCCGTTAAGATCGGAACCCCCTCCCCCCTCCCCGTTAACGGCCTTCTACCAAACGGGCCTCCGATCGGCCTAAAATCTTTGGCCTAACTAAGTAAGACTTGGAGAGCAGCAGCAAACAAATGTCTTGTGGAACATGCTGGACTTCAACCGAAAATACGCCATATCGGGAGGCATAGTAAAACTGTTCTATTCTACACTCTATATGTTATTTGTAAAGATTTTATCTACGCTTTTAAAAAAATTCTCTTACGGAGATTTCCGTACGATTTTTTATTTTCTTAACGGCCGAAGGGTAAGACCCCCTCCCCCCATAACGGCCAATTGCCGTTAAAAAATACGAAAATCGAAAGTCGATGGCCCCTAAGGCCTTGCCTAAACTTTTGACTCTTTGTTAATCAACATTTCTATGGAGAGAAGCATATCGCCGTTTCGATTTTGACCATATGGAGAGAAGCACATCGCCAATTCGCCATATCGATGCTATTCTATTGACCCATGATCATCTGGCGGCCAGTATGCATGGAATGAAAGGTGTGTGCGCCGGACATTTCCAGCGCACAGCATTAGTTGATAGCGCACGAATCGGTGCACAGAATGCAATTTTATGCTGGTGTAATACAACGCTAGAAATCTCCGGATTCATGGCGCACACAACGTTAGGTATAAATATCCATCCGGCGCACGAAAATTGAACATTCCATACTGGTCTGGCGGCGGCACCAGCCCTGAAAAATCCAAGAGAAATAGGGGGATTTTGACGTAATTTTTCAATTTTAAGGTATAGAGCACTATCGCCCTGAATGGGTCTAATCACAAAAAGAATAGATATTCTTATTAAAGTGCATGACTTTCAGAAATATTTTTTTGGTGGATATAGACTTCATTTCCTTGCCAACCATTATTTCTAAGCCAAAAATATTTTTACTCTCGTTTCCTCTTAAAACTGTGGCCAACATAAGCAGCAGTCAAAACAATATCTTGCCTCAATTTTCACCCTGAATGGGTCTAAATATTGTCAGGGCCTCAGCAGGGAAACTATAAAAGCAGGGAAACCAGGAATCTCACTGCAGTTACTACACTGAATGGACTTTAAGAAAATGTGTATGGCATTTGGCTTTTGACATTTTTGACAACACAAGACTTTGAAAATCAAATCCTGTTTTTCCTGCCCCAATAAAGCTCAAATGAACGTAAACTCAACGGTGGTGGTAATTCTCAAAGTTGATGTGGCACCAAAGTTGATGAAACTTTAGAAATGTATCAAAATAACTATAGTAGCACCCTTTCTTTCTAAACTGACGCAAAACCGGCACATATCAACTTGGATCGCTCGGCGTAGTCGTTTGGAAAGAATAGACCCATTCAGGGCGAATTTTCCACGATCTATTTGCCTCCGGAAAAATACTAAAATATTGGCAACAAAAAGTAGCAAGAAGTCTCGATAAATGTCACAATTTACTCTTAAAAGTTTGGTATGAACTGTGAAACAGCTTAACTGGATATCAAATGTGCAAAAACGGAAAATAAACAAGCTGACCCATTAATCCAATATCGACGCGAAGGGAAGATTTGACGAATCTTACAAGACCACGGAAGATAGCCTGCGTGAAAAGCCTCATATTTTTAGAAATATTCCCTTTAACAAAAAACAGGCAATGAATATCTTAAAGAAAAGAATCAGCGAAACATTTTCATTGGGTTTGTGAAGAATATCAAATCTGAGAGCCATGTATTTTACATCGAAAGGGGAGCGTGTGATTCTGACAAAAAACAGTATTAGACCCATTCAGGGCGAAAGTACTCTACCCAATTAATTCTATGCCATTTTGCTTTGACAATTTTTGCCGACTTTTGGGATTTAGGGGGAGGGACAACCCCCATTCCCCCCATGGCGGCGCCACCACTGCTATAGATGAGCTATGGATTTGGATATGTAGTCCATTTTTGGCAGGTGTAGCTGTCATGGTTTTCAGATAGATTCAGATGTATGTATTTATTTATTTTTGAAATTCCTCCTCAACAATTTAATTATATACATTTCAGTACCAACTATAAAATAGAAGAGAGGAAAACAAAGGAGCAATGAATAAGAAATCATTCAAGGAAACAATGAATGAGAAATTGTTAGTGAATAAGGAAATGTGCATGGAGGGAATTTCTGAAGGGGAGGAGCTCTCTGTGTGTAAACTAATCAGGGATGGAGCACACCATCTAACTTTGTTTGTTTATAAACCACTTACAGTAGCTGACTTTTACAGAACAATGCTAGTCCCAAATTTCAATGTGCAAAGAAAATGTGCAGCTTCCTATTTTACTTCCCCAGAGACCCAACCACCTGTCTCTTGAGACTTTATACTGTAACTGTCTTATTGTATGGAGCTTCTACATCTGGCATTTAGTAACTGGAAACAACTTTTACAGTCGTAAAAATCAAAACACACTCAGTACATAAACATAGGGAAGGTCTAAAAAACCCACTGGTAAATTCCTTAATGGGTCTGTGGATCAATGCATAGTTTTCCATAATTGCAAAAAGTATAAAACCATTGCAAATGTCCACAGAATTCTCTACATATGTCCATCATTAAAAACCATGGGCATTCAATTTTCTACACAGTGCAAGAACTTGACCAAATTCCTCAAAAGCCACAAATAGTCATAGACTGGCCCTTGAGATTCCACAGACATCTAAGAATTCAGCAGCCTCAATTTTACCTTCCAAATTGACAAGGGGGACACAGTATAGATGCTTTCCATATGAATCCCACTCCATGTAGAAGATTATGCCAAAGACAAAGTCAGTTGTAGAGCATGCCAACTGCAACCCTAAGATTTTAAAGAAAAATCAATAAATTGCACAATAGCTGACTGGGAGGTGACTTATGGTAAACAGAATATGATAACATCTAACTTTATTCAAATTTTATTAAGGCTTTCAGTTCAGTTCATATATATTAATAATTCCACTACGTGCAATTTATAACCAACAAACTACAAGGAAATACAACAATGTGAAAAAGAGATTAATACAACGATACACTATAAAAAATAGATAAATGAATATTTAAATAAAAATACTAAATTGGGGAAAAATTGTATGCAGGGAATTACTTAAAGGAGGAGCTCTCTAAATAGGCTATCATTGGTTTCATCACTGCCTCAAGAATTAGTTCTGTCCAAAACACTAAGGCTCTGGTTTATAGGTTTAAAATGCAAATTTGAGCTTTTGAGATTCTAGTATCAAGGCACCAATACCAACAAGAGATACATACCTATGATCAAGTTAAGTATCAAGGGACACTTTGAGAGTTGTTGGTCATTGATTTAGGTGAAATTCACATCGCTTGAGCCAACCAAATCCATTTACTTTTATGGACATCTGGTGTATAGTACAAGAGAATAAAATTATTCCATTCCAAATTATGGCTCAGAACAGAATGGAACAGAACAGAGTCCAACGTTTCTTGTCATTCATGTGTGAACACTTGCAAGACTTGTTTCTAGACCACTTCCCAATCATTCTGCTCCATGCACATGTGAACATGGCCTAAAAATTGGATAAGAAAAGTTATTCTCAGTACCAGCGAAATACTGTTTAAACTGACAAGCAAAAAGGAATGATTCTGATTGGATGCCATTCAAAAGGGTTGCAAAAGTGCCAGTTTAGTAAAGGGTTTCCATGGTTGCCATGTCAGTTAATCAAATCAGAAATTTTGAAGATCTTTTAGATGGAAACAAAATATTTCAGTTCAGTTCAGTGTCATCGGTGATTAACATACAATCAGATTTAAAGTAAATTAATACATTAAGCACAAAATGGTGAGGCAATTCAAGAATTCTGATTACCAGACAATAGCTTTCAATAATTCATGGGTGTCATGAGAAAGTGTCACACCAGACTTGTTACATGTTTCCTTTGTTTCACCAAATTTTAAGATCTTCCTGGTTGTATCAGTCAGTTATCATTGCTTACTGACAGGTGGCTTAAAACCACATGAAAATGTGAACATTGTTTGATGTTTTCGTGGAAGTAGATTTTTATTGGAATTGTTCCTTAAGGTCACAGCAATGCTGACAGTGGCGTAATGCACAGTGTGCACCTTTAAGCACAAAACTAAGGGCCCCCGAGTAATGTGGCGGAAAATGGATTTTTGGATGAAAGCATATGTTTCAGCATTCGCAACATTATCAAAATGAGTGTTGGATATGATTTGCGAGTAAGCATATAATAATGATGTAAAATGATAGTTTTAACTCACTTGATTCTAATCTCAGAAAAGAAAGAGGAAAGAGATGATGCAAAAATCCTCAAGAAAAGTTTCAAATTGGGAAGGAGGAGAATTATTTCATTTCATGTGCCATTGATTATTTCATTTAGGCAGCAGGCCTACAGTATGTTATGTTATTTCCTTTGGTCTTTCAGGAAAACCCTTTACAATGAATATTTTGGTTCTAAAACTTGCATCCATAAGTGTACGAGGCGGGGGGCCAGGGGGCGGTAGCCCCCCAACTTTGGCGAAATTTTCAAAAATCAGCCAAACGATGGGCTTTGTGTCGGACAGCTCCCCTAGATTTTTCTTCCTTTACGCATATGCTTGCATTGAATATAGTTAAGCATAAGGGCCCCTAACCACTATTTTCACTAAGGGCCCCACACTGCTCCGTTACGCCACTGAATGCTGAGCAATGATATCCAGGAAAGTGGGTTTACTGTATGTCTTGCTCATAAAGGAGATCAACAGAAGTGAAAAACTGTGTGTAAAGTTAGTGAGTTGCTTCATTCATGAAATGAGTTTGTTACAGTTTATTCACTTACGTAAGATGTAAATATGTTTACTTGCAGAAAAGAATGCTTCAGATCCAGAGCCTGCAGAAGACAGTGTAAGGTAGGTATTTTTAAGACAGTAACATTGAGTTGTGATGAATGTTCATTCACAGAAACTATTATGGTACTCACTAGAAGCTCTTTTTTGCCTGACATGTATGTCACGCAAAAATCACAAAAACCTGATAAACCTGGTGTATCACCGATAAACTGGGATTATCACTTTGATGAATTAGGTTTATCGCGATAAACTAGGTTTATCAACTGATAAACTGGGATTATCAACATTTTTTTGATAAACTGGGTTTATCAAAATGATAAACTCAATTTATCAACAACAAATTTGATAAAGTAGGATTATCAACTGATAAACTAGGTTTATCGAATTTCATTGTTTATGAGATTATTCTGTATCTATTGTTCGTAAACGAGACCCGCTTTTAAACGCGGGTGCGCATCTATGATTTTGGCGCTCAAAGTTGACCTCACAAAGTCAACATGGAAGATGGTATCATGATGAACGGTTTTGACGACGATGAAGATTTTCAAAGTTTGCATTCAAACGCAATATCTGGCGTCGTTTCCCTTTGTCACATGCAATACCAAAGACAAGACCGGAAGAGAAAATGTTCTGGTTCCAATAAACGCACTAAAACCTGCTAGGCCTAGGCCTACAGCATATTTGATTACACGCGGGTAGCGGGACTGAAGGCACGCTCATAAACAATGGAATTCGATAAACCTAGTTTATCAATTGATAATCCTACTTTATCAAATTTGTTGTTGATAAATTGAGTTCATCATTTTGATAAACCCAGTTTATCAAAAAAATGTTGATAATCCCAGTTTATCAGTTGATAAACCTAGTTTATCGCAATAAACCTAATTTATCAAAGTGATAATCCCAGTTTATCGGTGATAAACTAGGTTTATCAGGTTTTATGATTTTCGCGTGCCATAGACATGCTTCCCAAAAGATCATAAGTTTAGGCCTTCAGATCATTCTGAAATTTTGACCCTTTCAAAGCATGAAAAATATTCTTTGTCAGTAAAAATCAAATGTTAAAAAGGCATAGCAAGGTTTTTCACAGTACAGGCCTTGTGGATATCAAAACGGTTTTCCTGCCTAACAATTCCATTGCTGTTTTCATCATTCTATTTTCTGACTCTTAAGCTCTATTCATGTTTTAAAAATATTGTTATAGTTCTTTTTTAAAGTTCAACAAGTTTGCAATCTTTGATGTGACTTGAGAATCTTATCAGGGTATCATAAGAAATTGCATTACAGTATTGTATAGTATATAGTATATATAGTATGTTGTACTCCTTTCGTTTTGACATATATAGTATAGTATATAGTTAGTTACAGTATATGCATTACATCTCAGATATTTATTAGAATTATTGTCAGCTGTGTCTGTTTCTCATTATCAATACATTAATTTACAGTGTTAGTGAGTCCGCAAGCACATTGATTTCATCACCTGGTAGAAAGGTTGGTAGTTTATAATTTTACCCGCAAGTCATATCATACACATGTATTTTCATGAGGTGGTTGCTTGTAAGAAACTGATTTTTTGGTGGTCATTGATGCTAAACGTTATTGTTGCACTTTTGAAATTTCTCAGAAATGATTCCAATTCTTTGAATAAGATCTTGCATAGATACATGATATATTTTGTGGTGTTCTTATTTATATAAGGGGTTACAAAATACACCGAATATATAACATAAATTTTGTTTCTCCTTTTAGCAATTGATGATGGCAGTAAATTCATCTCTCCAATCCATTGATCCACTGAGCTTGCTGAAACCTGTTCAACAAGCAATGTAAGTGTTTTCTTTGTTGACGTAACACATAATCTTTGCCCCAAAAATTTCAGTCATCATAAGATTTTTCAAACCTTAGACATTAGACAATGTGTTTGATGGAACGCTCTCACCATGAAAAGATACAAGTTGCATATACATATATTCTGCGAACATAGACCAAGAGGCGTTTTTGATGGGCTTGTAATTGAAAGTCTTGCAATTTGTGTCTTTAGGAACTGCCTGCTGAATTATAACAGTGTTTTGAAAGTCAATAGTAAATGTAGATGCATCCAAAAGATTGGAAGAGAATCACCATTAGAATTGTTATAGTTGGAGTATCTTTCCTCAAACCATATATATATATATGAACTAGAACTAGAAAGAACTAGAAAAGAACTAGAATTAGACAGAACTAGAAAAGGCAGTATTTTCATATATCCTCAACATTACTGATTCTTTTCATTTGAAAAATCTATGAGGTCTTTTAGCATTATGGCTCCTTTAAGTGAATCACCTGAGATATATGGCGCTTGTCTATAAATAGGACAAAGAGGCGCCTAATCCCTGCATTGTTTTCTTTGGCCTTGCTTTCTTTTGCCATGAGCTGGATTACCAAACACAATAGGCTATTTATAAACTTATGCGATCTCATCTTTTAACTCAGGTTATTCACTTTAACATTTTCACAATTATTTATCAAATTGTTGGTAGAGACTATTACACTTATAACAAGAATGCGTAAAAGTTTCAAAATGTCCAGGGGTAATGACTTTTTTCTTTCTTGCTTTTAGCCACTGCACAGGAGATGATGATCAGTCTTCATTTAGCATCTATGGGAATGAAGTTTCTGTTTTCCCTTGTGAATATGACAAAGCCAACAGTGATGCAAGTAGCAAGGTTTGTACTGAATGATTGACTAGCATTAAATCACTTTTTGTTTTTAAGATATGTATAGGCCACTTCAATTATGATTGGCTCTTTAGAACAATCGCTTCAGAACTATTTTGGACCCTTGAATATTAAATCAGAGGTAAACAATTGACTTCTTTTTCCAGCATGCATGTTGTAAAATGAATTACAAAAATACAACATTGAAACATGAGAATTTTGTAGCGTTCTGTGAAACTGTAAAATCAGTAGAGAAACACAAGAAAAGACTAGGTTCTTACGTGTTCGACATCACTATAAACAACTCCAATTTCACACCTCTGAACATCGCAAACATCACTAGTTCTAGTCATGTGACACAGTCATGTGATACTTTGGTCAGGTGACATAATGTCACGAATTTATTATTGTCTATTTAAAGAAATGCTTCGCCTTTTCTAAAATTATGGTTGATTTTCAGTCTAATTCTTTGTTATATATACCTTGCAAAGTGTGGCCTGCAAAAAATGAGAGATGATGAATTCTGCTAGCCTACATGTAGACTTTACTTTCCAGTCCAAAGGAGAGCTTTCACAATGGAAGCTAAGTCAGCATGCAGGCTAGAGTTCTGCATGTTTGTGAAATTCTGCTAAGAGGTTTTTACTGCACAGGCTGGTCTAAGAATTGAATTGTAACCACCAGCACCATAGGGCTCCAATCTTTCAAATCTTTAACAAGGTGGGTGTAAAATTGTATCACATTTTCTATGAATTGAATGACTTGAGAGGAAGTTTGGGTAATTATTGTAAATCTACCATGGCAGTTTTTTGATATCTTGATTATCTTCAAAGTGGTGATATTTTGATTATTTTTGTAAAAATTCATCAATAATTTTGAAAAAGAATTAATCATCATAAATCCTAAACTACTCGAGGAAAATGTATACAACCTTCTAGAAAACCATGGTTTATGAAGTACTATAATATGGTTGCAAGCAGAAATTTGTAGCTCTTCTGGTTTAGGGTTTAAAAAATGATGATATTACAGCTTATTTTCGAACGAAAATAAATTATTTACCATTTAATTTTCCGGAGAACTGAGACAAAGAAGAGACGTTTTCAGGTGAATTGGCGAGCTTGTCATATACAGCGCAACAAAACGAATTAAATAACCAACACAACTGCAATCAGCGATCAGATATACCCTTCAAATAATTCTACAATGTACCTGTTCCTTCAGAAAATAACTGCTAGAAAATTCTGTCCTGGGAAAATTAACCTGGCTGTGCATGAGCTTAGGCCAAGATGGATAACTGTCTGGTTACTCTCATTTATATTGGTGCATTCAAAAGAGTGTCGCAAGCATTCATGCGTTGAACACACAAGGGAAAAGGAGGAGAGGCAAAATATCATTTCAAAACAATAGATTCCTACAAAAGCAATAGTGAATGTATTTCGAAATTAATAAATGAGGCCATGTTGAAGTAGATAAAGGTATCAAGAAATTGCTATGGCAAATTTACAGCAAGCTACCCAAAGTTCCTTCCAAGCACTGTAATTCAAAGAAAACAAACTTTAGTAGAATTTTACACCCACCATTTTAAAGATTTGAGCTCTATGCTACCATAAGCTGTTATGCATTCAGTCTTGATATTCATGTCAAATACCTTTGTATCATGCACATTTATAGATTATATGTACTTTTCTTTCAGATAAGAATTAGTCAAGTTTGCAAATTTGATTGGGAACAAAGATATTATTTTGGAGATTTAGTTGCAAGCAACAAAACCTATGTCGCATATGTAGTTGGTGGTAAGTAAGCTATCAACAACTTTAGATTTATTTTACTTTAGATAATTCATTTTAAATTTCGTCAGTATGACAGTTTAACTATTTTTAGAAAATTGAGGAAATTCCATTATTTTAGCAAAATCAATTACAATGTTTATTTTTCGATAGTTTTGGATTAAACATGCGTTAAATTTGTTAATTTACTCGTAAAATTGTATGCTGAGTCTGAATTTAAGCCTTTCTCTCTAATAAGCCCCTCTCTTTTGAGCTCCACCTTTGGAGCTACCGGAAGCCCCCTGTGGGCTAAGTTTAACTTTTGGGATATAGCTTTTGTATTTGCTGTGGCCTAAATTCTGCTGCAGTTCTTCATTGCTTTTATTTATTTATATTTTAGTAAAAACAAGTCGAGATGAACATGTACGAGTGATAAATCATCACACTTCTTCAAGAGTTTTGCTAAAAGGATTTGATGGCAAGGTAACAGACATACGATTTGGGGGACCAGACGAAAATCATTTGGCTTGTATGGATACAGCAGGAAATCTGAGGATTTTTTTGTTAGCTGAGGATGATAGTATTCTGAAGTATCCTTTCAACAAATTTTGTGTTTAAAGATTCAGAGTTTTGATTCCTGCTCATTTTCGTACTTGTAGTTTTTTACTGTAAAGCAATGCTTTGTGATCGCATTGAAGACTAAACCGGAATTGAACATTCTAAAATGTGTAGACGTTTGTTGGTCATAATATGTAATTTCTGATGACAGCCAAGAGATGTTAAGTGAATATAGCAGTATTGTTCTTTTTAATAACAGTTATCATAAAATTCAAATTAGACCCACAAAACTTGAAATAAATAGAGCAGGGAAACATCGTGCTCGGCTGCTTTGAAGGTGTGATACTGGTCTTAGATTGCGTTCACACGATGCCGGAACATTTGAAAATGGCGAAAATGTGACGAAAGCAAAATTTGCGCAAGCGTTCACACAATACTGGAACAATTTGAAAACGGTATGAAATTTGACAGTAAAAAACTTGCTGTAAGACTTTGATGCCAACGAAGTGTACTTTTACCCTAACAATCCACCAGTCTCGTTCCAAAAGTGTCGAAAAATGTTCTGTTCTCATCATTTCGAGTGTTCAAACGGTGCTGTTTCCAAAATGTGTCGGTTAGAGCTCCGTTTCAAATCTAACGTTTTCGAAATCTGCCGGCAAGAATGTGCCGTTTTCGTGTGAACGGGAGGATTATCCGCCAAATTTTTCACCATTGTCAAGATGTGCTGGCATCGTGTGAAGGCAGTCTTCGACAGTATTTTATCCTTTGTTTTTACATAATTCACCCTTTCTGGTCGGGATTAGATAATGCTACTAGAGTTTTGTTTGTCGACGTTGAGTAGTATGACATCTTTGACTGTGTGCAGATACGACCTATTGCTTGATATCCAAAGAAATGAGCCAGAGCCTACAGAATTCTGTTTAGTGTCATGGGCGCCAAGTGTTGTTGATGAAGACAATGACGAGGATGAACCAGAGCTAATGGTTGCTGTTACGTATAAAGAAAAGGCAGATGTATTTTCAATAAATACTATTATCGGAAGACATGGAAATAATTGTCTTCTGAAAGATATAGTTTATGGTAGAAAGAGTGTTAGTGATGGTCATACAAAGGTGAGAAATCCTTTCATTTTCATTCTAAGTTCTAACGTCTTTCTCAAATTAGATGTCATGTGACATTAAAGGTAACGCAAAATTTCTCATACAAAACATTTCAGTTGCTTTTGTTCGCGTACATTTTCGCGTGACAAGTAATATGCGTCAGATTTTAATGTGTATTATATGTGTTGACCGAACGAATTTGAAAGTTTATACTTAAGCCCGCCGCACACGGCGAGGAAAATGCTCAGCAAAGTGGCATGAATGTCATTTTGCTCAGCAAAATTCTCGCCGTGTGCGGATGATTTTTGCTGAGAAAATATTCATTTGTGCAGCTGAGGAAAATATCTATCATGTTTGATAATTTCTGCCATTCGTGCCAAAATTCTCACCGTCTGCGGTATCACTGAGAATTTTGCTCACTGCCTTGGCTGATCACGTGTTCATGTTGCCATGGCATCGACCAAAGGTCACAGGATTAGACCATGGACACGTGATCAGCCAAGGCAGTGAGCAAAATTCTCAGTGATACCGCAGACGGTGAGAATTTTGGCACGAATGGCAGAAATTATCAAACACGATAGATATTTTCCTCAGCTGCACAAATGAATATTTTCTCAGCAAAAATCATCCGCACACGGCGAGAATTTTCCTGAGCAAAATGACATTCATGCCACTTTGCTGAGCATTTTCCTCACCGTGTGCGGCGGGCTTTAGAATCACCAATATTTGATTTTAGTACCGATGTACCAAGTAATGCTCTTTCTAAAGGAAGGTTTGGATGATGCTTTCTTTGCTACTACGAAGGAGAAATTGAAAACATCATAAGAAAGGTCTATGAGAAAGGCCTATGAGAAAGGTTCTTTGGGAGAATTCTTCACATGTACGGTAAATCAGTCGAAGGAATCCCTGTTGTATAAGAATCCCTTCTAGGTCGATAAGAATCTTCTGTGCCAAGTGAAGCTCTTCCAAAGTAAGAAGTGATTCTTCAATCGCCAGTAATCCTTGAGAATTTATACTAGTAGAAGATTGTTGTTCAAGGGTGCGGCGTTAGTAAAAACATGATATGTACATTTTTACATAAACAGCTCTAAAAAGCTGTCTTATTCATTTTCTGATATTTTCTGTCCTAACTTCTTCAGCCAATTACTCAACTGGTCATCTCACCAAACTTGGAAGTCCTTGCTACTAGCAGTTTAGATGGCAGTGTCAAAGTCTGGGATATCAATTTTGAAAAAGACGAAAGTCCAAGGTATATATCTTGTTTTCAGTGGTGGAAGAAATGTTCATGTTTCTGCAAAGTGACCTCAACGTAAAATTCTTCTAATGTTTTATGAATTGTCTCATGTGCCAGATTTCAAAGTGCTATTGAATTACTGCACAACATGCATGAGCAGTGAAGGGCCCAAAACTAAACATTGTTTTTTCTTGTGTTCTGCCATTCCTCCTTCCTGCTCGCCTCACTGTGAGCCAGCAAATGTAAGAAAAGGCAAAATGTCGAGAAAAATTAAATTTGAAGAAATCCTGTTTTTTATCATTTTTCCAACAGAATATACATTGAATATGCTAACAAAGCAAATCTGAGCTCAATCGGACTTTTAAGTCCAGAGAAATTCTCTTTCAAAGTTGGGCTAAATACAACGTCACTAAATCAATGGCTGCGACTATGTAACACCTCTTTATCGGATGTTAATTAATTTTGCAATATCTCCACCTAGAGTTGTCCGATTTCAAAAAACTTTTTTTTATTTTGAAGAGTATCGTATTGACTTTCAATTGAAAGGAACAGAAAACTTTTAAAAGGCAAATTTGTAAGAAATTTATTCCGACTTATTACATTCGTTTGTTCTCCGGAAGTAGCCACTTAAGATATGTCAATTTCACAACTATAGTTGAAAATCTAAAAAATAAGTAAAAGTAAGTCTAGCAGCGCCCATTTTCCATCAAGTACCAGGTTTGAGGAAATCATGTACAAAGGGAATCGTGTAAGATCGTACAGGGGAAAAAGTTATAGAAATTTTAAAATAGCAACTCCTTTGCTTTTCAATTTGAAAAATGTTCTCATTTTGCAACTTTTTATGTAATTATCGCAAGGGTGGCATCTAACCATTAGTGGTGAAGCATCAAATGGTTGAAACATTTCTATGATATGATTTTTCATGCTGGAAAACAAAATTGTCTCGACTGCTCCTGCGCAGGGGCTATTTTTAAGACTAAGAATCTCAAATATTATCATCTCAAACACGCACATTTTTAAAGTACTGAGTTGTAATTTCACCTTCAACTGTCATAATAAGACTGAGGTCGTTCTGTCTCAGAAGAGAAATAAACACCGCTCCTTGACTCTTGCCTTCATTCTACCGAACAGTTGCTACAAAGAACAATAAGTATATCTTTTTCAGAGATGGCTGTGTTAAAGCATCTTGTACATTTCTCTAAACAACAACTTTCTTCTTATCAACTCATGTACATTCCATGGCAAGTCTTTCTGTATTCTTTTCCCAATCAAGTTACGTATCATAAGTTCTAACAGCCACGTTTGATGACACAGTTTGTTATAAAAGAAAGTGCAGTGAAAGTCCGTATCATGTGATGTTCAATCGTTAATTTGAAATGTATCTCGAAATTACAAATGGTGAAATTTTGGATTTCATATTAAGTAATGGTAACTTACAAGACAGAAGTGTGAAGATAACGAAAAAATTTCGACAGTTAGCATCTCTTTTCATCAAAAAGCATGATCTTGCAGCCAGCTTAAGTTCCATTCAAGTAACTCTAAGAGCAATCTATGATGTCAAAAGTAAGGACGAGGGTTGGCGAAATACCGCTAGAATGTTTGAAAAGGAGAACGTTGAACCCAAACCGAAACTCGGCCGACCGGTCGGCCGAGTGGTGAGTCTGTTGGATAGTCCTTGCGAGAGAGTAGAGAGAAATATTTTGAAAGATAATCTAGCCATTGTGGCTACAGCAGCAGCTGAGCATGGGAAAACAAAGGAAGAAATGTTGAAAAAAATGGTCGAAGAAGCAATACGATCCAGAGAGTGGGACATGACAACCTTCTTTGATTCTTTTCATCTTTCCCCTGAAATTCCTATCCATGAGCTTACAGCTCTATTTCACATTGCCAATTTATCACAGAGGCAGTACCAGTTATGCAGAAACTTACTGACGAAGTATGGTATCAAGTCTTTTGCACCTCGCAATAACATTGATGCTTACAAGAAAACTCTATTTCCTGATGTCAGAATTGAAAATCTGTCTGCTTCCGTTGTCCCTGAGGATCTCTTCTATTCAACACTGAGTGACATCATTGACTGTGAATCTTTGCATGAAAAAATTGCAGGTTTTTCAGATGATGCTGTCATCAAATTCCAAGTTAAGGCCGGTCTCGACGGTTCAGGATCTCACAAGAAGCGTCATCAATTATCTGGTGACAATGAAGATGATTCCTTGCTAGGAAGCTCTGATAATTTCTTAGGAGTATTCATGACACCTATGTCCATATCTGTCACTTCTGAAACTGGGCCTGTTGTTCTGTGGCGAAATCCGACACCGAATTCCATCTTCTTAACAAGGCCCATTCATATCTTCAAGGCCAAGGAATCAAGAGGTTTCACTGAAAGTATTTTCCCTGAGCTTCAAGCATCCCTTGATGATCTTGCGTATCCTCGTAAAGTCAATGGTTTCTCTAAACAAGTTGACATTGATACCAAATTTACGATGATTGACGGAAAGATGCTAGATATCCTCCAAGGAGACTCTGGCGCTTTTTGTCACTATTGTGACATCAAGAGGGCAGATGCAAGCAATTTCCAGCTGATATCTGCATCTGGAGCCGGTGGAATGCCCATTACGAAGACGATCGAGGAGTGTTATGAGAGATGGGAGCTTGTTGAGAGTGGTGAAATTTCACAAAATAACCCATTGAGAGCTGGGCAGTGCCACAAACCGCTCTTAACACAGTCTGGTTGTTTGTTTGCCATACTGCACCAGGCACTGCGTTCCTTGGATTTTGTTCTGAAAATCCTGTACCACTTAGTGGCAGGGCACAAAGTTTGGAGTGAAGCAGATCCCACCGTGAAGGCTGATGTTGCTACCAGCAAGGCCAAAGTGATAAGCCATATTAAGGCAACGTGTGGTGGCCTGCTGGTAGATTCTCCTACCGCAGTAGGTGGCAACACCAATACTGGCCCCGTTTCACAACGTTTCTTTGCTTGGTGCAACAGAGAAGCAATCTGCAGTCTCATCGATGATGCAGCAGATCGAGAGAATTTTAACATTCTTCTCGGTCAGTTTAATGTATCTTTGTCTGTCGCTGAGAGTGTCGATGTCACTAAGGTAGTTGATGTCGAGAAAATCAAGCTGCATTGCCATGAAACCATGATTCACATCACTCTTCATTTCCCATGGGTAAAAATCACCCCATCAGTTCACCAGATGCTTGCTCATAACTGGGAACTCTTTGAGATGCAAAATGGTGGCCCAATCGCAATCTGGTCAGAGAGTGCTCTGGAATCATGGAATAAGCATTTGAGAAATTTCCGTAGTGGTGCTGGTTGTAGGGCAAGGCAGATGTCAGTTAGATGTAACATTCAAGATGTTTTCGTGCGCATGCTCGTTACCTCGGCCCCTGTGATTGCATCAGTTAGAAGAAACCTTCTGGTTAAGCGACAGCAGTCTTCTTGTCCTTCAGTTGTTCCCAATCAGGAGGAAGTCATTATAAAGGGCATGTACTTGTAGAATTGAAGTTTAGTAACCGAAACAACATACCTTGTTCTTAAGATTAGTGAAGACATATTCTATTTTCTCGATTGTGAGTTAGTTACTTTTGTTCAGTGTGAAATTATATGGCAAGAAATAGGGATGACTCTCAAGGATATGAATGACTCGAGATTGTGAAACAATTCGTTACGAAAAGCGTCCGATTATACAGATTTTCTTTACTTGTGGGATTCAGTTGCTGCTTCGAAATTTGAGATTCTTAGTCTTAAAAATAGCCCCTGCGCAGGAGCAGTCGAGACAATTTTGTTTTCCAGCATGAAAAATCATATCATAGAAATGTTTCAACCATTTGATGCTTCACCACTAATGGTTAGATGCCACCCTTGCGATAATTTCATAAAAAGTTGCAAAATGAGAACATTTTTCAAATTGAAAAGCAGAGGAGCTCCTATTTTAAAATTTCTGTAACTTTTTCCCCTGTACGATCTTACACGATTCCCTTTGTACATGATTTCCTCAAACCTGGTACTTGATGGAAAATGGGCGCTGCTAGACTTACTTTTACTTATTTTTTAGATTTTCAACTATAGTTGTGAAATTGACATATCTTAAGTGGCTACTTCCGGAGAACAAACGAATGTAATAAGTCGGAATAAATTTCTTACAAATTTGCCTTTTAAAAGTTTTCTGTTCCTTTCAATTGAAAGTCAATACGATACTCTTCAAAATAAAAAAAAGTTTTTTGAAATCGGACAACTCTAGGTGGAGATATTGCAAAATTAATTAACATCCGATAAAGAGGTGTTACATAGTCGCAGCCATTGATTTAGTGACGTTGTATTTAGCCCAACTTTGAAAGAGAATTTCTCTGGACTTAAAAGTCCGATTGAGCTCAGATTTGCTTTGTTAGCATATTCAATGTATATTCTGTTGGAAAAATGATAAAAAACAGGATTTCTTAAAATTTAATTTTTCTCGACATTTTGCCTTTTCTTACATTATTTTGGCATTCTGGATCACTGTGGCCTCTTTATAGTTCAAATCTTTACCTATCTTTTTCATCCTGTCTTCATTCCCCCTTTCCATTTCCGTTATCCCTCAGACCGCGTTCTTTCTTCCTTTCCCTTTCCTTTCATTTTGTCTTTCTTCCCTTCCTCGTTTATATCCTGTTTTCTTCCTTTATTAAGCTTCGTGGCTTCATGCACTTTTCTGCCTCTGCTAGTTTTCGTAGGATTTTTCATCTTGCTTATTCTTTGATTCAGTCAAAGCGAACTTGTATTGGCTACATACAGAGTTCTGCTTAGAGCTATTTCCTTCTCCGCTATGCTCCTGGTTTATTCATTTTTGTTGTATTTTACATATGACCAGGAAACGTTAAGGCTGTTAGGGTCGCTTGTGAAATAATCTAATTAACGTTGTTGATGATGGCTAAAGTTGACGTGAAGTGTCCTGTTTCTTACACAGACAAGTTGTTTTCCAGTGAAAAGTTTATTTATTTCCGATCAATAAAAGCTACCTTAAAAGCTCTTTTAGGCCCTTGTGAGGCTTATTTAATTTCGGAGAAGCCTGAGAGGCTTATAAAGAGAGGGGACTTATTAGAGAGACGAAGTTTATTCAAAAAGTGAAATGGCAAGAACATGAATGATAGCTTTTCTGTCCTTTTACCCCCACATTTTGTGGAACAAACATACAATTTTTCGAACTAAATATTCAAATTCGACTCCATGTCAAATTAGTAGCAGACTTGTTTCGCTAAATGAATTGAAAATCTTTGGTAGCCTATGACATTTGATGCAGTGAGGAGGCTTTATAGAGAGGGGGCTTGTTTAAAAGTTTGGCTCAGAAGAGGAGAGCATGCTAGAGATCGGTGGGGGGGGGGGGGCTAAAGAGATCTTGTGCGGTACATATTCTCTGCAGTTTTGTAACTTAAGTTTATTTTCCGTTTTTAGTTGTTTGCACGAATGGCAGCCCCATGATGGTGAGCCAGTAACAGCGTTGTTTTTCTGTGACAATCATCTTACTCAAGAGGAAGGATCGTCATGGCGATTTCTCATAACTGGTGCAAAATACAACACAGAATTAAAAGTCTGGTGCTCAGTATCATGGAAGTGTCTGCAAGTCCTAAGGTAAAAATGCTACTAATTATATTGATTTTCGGACTGTAAATCGGTGTTGTAACTGGTGCAAAATAAACACAGAATTAAAAGTCTGGTGCTCAGTATCATGGAAGTGTCTGCAAGTCCTAAGGTAAAAATGCCACTGATTATATTGGTTTGTGGGCAATATATCGATTTCTCTACCGGATGTGTGAAAATAAACAGTTACCGTTTGAAAGGCCTCTGCTTGGTTCCAAATCTTTAAAAAGGTTGGTGTAAAATTCAATGATCTATATGTCTTCTAACTGAATGGCTTCAAAGAAACTTTAGCCATTTCGCCATAATTCTGCCGTTGGACTTTTCAGAAATCTCCAATATCTTCAGAATTAGAGTGCGTTCTTCTCTTCCGAGAATTCAAGAAAAATTTCAAAAAAAACTTTGAACCATCATGATTTCAAAACTGTTTGACACAACATGAATAAATTTCCAGGAAAACCATAGTTGATGGATGTCCACAACATTGTATCAAGCAAAAGCCTGTCACTTTTTTAGTTTATGATTCAGAAATTTGATGACATCACATCCGTAAATGAGCTGAAATGGAAAATGCGCTGTAATGTCGAAAAATTGTCAAAGCTTTCAAAAGTCCAACGGCAGAATTATGGATAGGGAGCAAAAGTTTCTTTCAAGCCATTAAGTAGACATAGGTCATTTTACACCCACCTTTTTACGGTTGTTCCTTGGATATCAAGCTGACAATACTGGCAAACGTTTTATATCATCTTCAAACATCTTCAAATCCATTTTCAATATGTCTGACTGAGGTGCTGTTTACATGAGAAGGGCTAGCCCTCCTAAGAGGGCTGGATTATATTTTCCGTTTACATGGAAAGCTAGCCCTTCTAGGAGGGCTAGACATATTGGCGCCAACGATTCTAATCCTATTGTTCTACACTTATTCTATTGTTTCCGCCAGCCCGCCTAGGAGGGCTAGCCCTATTGATTGCGTTTACATGGGAAATTTCCAGCCCTCCTAGGCGAGATCTCGGGTACTGAATAGCGAGATCTCGCCTAGGCGGGCTAGCCCTCCTCTCATGTAAACGAAAAAGAATTTTATAAAGGAATAGACCTGCAAGGTGAGATCTCGGCAAAGAGGGCTAGCCCTCCTAGGAGGGCTGGCTCTTCTCCATGTAAACAGCACCTGAGATGGACCCCTCCATTCTGAAACTATGTGGGATTTTCACGAGAGAACCCTTTCAAGAAACCTTCAGAATTATATACCTTACAACAATGACTTTACATGCGTTGGCACGTGTACTCCCGGTACTGTTTCGCTCTGAAGTTTTTTACCCCCTTTTTTAACCCCCTATGTTAAAAGCATGTACATTAAAAAATAAAGTGATGAATGAAATTTTGATCCTGAGATATTGATCTTCTAACTCGTCTACTGCTAACACTGGAAGGTCAGGTCTTAACAAGCCGATCTCAAGACTATATGAATCTTTATTTTCTTTTAGGTTTGGCGCGAACCCACAAACAAGTATTTCTGAAGAGTAAGTATGCAAGGATTTACCCTCACTTTACACGAAATTTTTGTTGGAATGTATGCGAAATGTAGTGAAGAGTGGCTTGTGCCGGATTGAATTTGGTTGCTATATTATTTGACTCAGCTTGCAGACCAGCTCACAATGCTTTCTGCAAACATTTCAAACGGTCAGAGTTTCTGACTGTCCACTTCTGAATTTCATAAAGCCTTTTGTTATCCAAGTTTCCAAGTTAGACTCTTGATACTGAGAATAGGTTTGAGCTGGTAAATTAAATTCAGTACTTTGCGCCCAATGTTGAAGAAGTTAACCTCGATTTTTCGAGCGTTCGTAGTTCACTTTGTATTTCTGCATTGCAATTTGCAATTTTCTTGTTTTTCTTTTCAGGAGAAATCCATTTCCGCGCTTAAAGCCACTGCTGGATAAATCTGCATTATTTTTCATTCTCTCGGATGTAAAAAGACAGGTAAACAACAATTTTTTGTTCAAACTTGATTTGAAGAATTTCACGACGTTTGGAATATTGCGATTTTTCTTTAGTCCTTGCAATAGACCTTTTAGCTATTCTGAAACTGAATCCGGATCGAACGATGTTTTGACGAACTTTGCAGAAATGATGATTGTGCACAATAGTGATAGAAGCTCAAGTACCTCTCTGTCAAACCTCGCATACAGTACATCCCCGCATATAAGAACCTACAAAAATAGGAACCTGCAGGCTGTATTTTCTAAATTTTGCACCTACTAATTAAGAACATGTTTCGGTTTGATACACTAGTATGTTCTTATCACAAGGGCAATAAAGTTAATTTTTGATTGGCTGTTAAAATCTCGACCTCCTCCGTTGCCATTTATACACTTAGAATCAGACATAAAGTTCATAATAACAATACCTAAACAAATAAGGGGGTTTATAAATATCTTGGTGATGAATCATTTGAGGATCCGTTGATGAAAATTTGCAAGGAAGTAGCCTGTAAATAAGAACCTTTAAGAACTAGAAGATAAATATAAGTGCCTTTGATGAAAAACCTGGCTCAGCCTGACTTTCAAAAAAATAGGTTCTTATACGCAGGAATTTACTGTATCAAGTGCATAAAGATATCGTTCCATCCAGGCTGTTTTTGTAGAATATGTTGTACAGAGAAGAATAGGGGTTGCAAAATGAGCAGTGATTTCAAATCACACAATCAGGGAGCTTGCTGAATTGTTTGGATGGTCACAGATGAAATGTGCAAAGAGTGAATAGTTTTATTGGCCCTGCGAACAACTTTCTGTTGGCCTTTGGCTTACCTCAGTTAAAATGTCAATTAGTGTCTAGTGGAATTTTCCCAACAACGTGCAAAATTGTCATTGATTCAACACTCGATTTGGAAAATTGCAAATCCGTTGTCTGCTTGAGTGTTTGACTTGATTTTGAGAGTTTTTTCTTAATTTCAAATGCACGATCTTAATCTCAAATTAAGAGTTACCAAAAACTAGCTTACATAGGCTTTGGTTAAAACTATAAAAATGTTGTTGCTCTATTTAATCCACTGTTCGGCCGTTTAAGTGGAAAATTATGCCTTTCTAAATTCTACAGGAAATTTATCTATTCGTGATTTCCTCTCAGGTTTTGTATCTTCTCCAACTCTACCAAAACAGTCAAGAAGGCACTGCTCATTTCACTTCGTTAACAGAATGCATACTCGCTCAACCTATGTTGTCATATTCCCTATACCACACGAAAGCAACGAAAAAGAGTTCGCGTGAAAATGAGGCAGATAATGAGAATGGAGAAGACGGTAATGATGAAGAGGATGATCATAACGAGGCGAGAAATACAAGTGATTTTGATCATAATGGCGCCCAAGATGATATCGATCATGATGACGTGTCTGATATGCTCGGGGATACACCGAGAAGTGGATATCTTGTGTCATTAAAGATGTTTGGTATTCACGTTAAGTAAGTTTTGTTTTAAGAGTTTAGTGAAGCGAAGATATTTTATCACACTCTCTTTTTCTTAGAAGAATACTACTAGATTTTGTCCAACCTCGATATGCTTAAAATTTTCGTTTTGGGCATGAATATATTCTTAAAGTATTCTTATTTCTTTTTCAAATCTGACATGGTTTCAGGGCAACCTTAAAGTCCCTAATAGAAACCACGCTTATTGAAGAACGAGGTACGTCAGGGAGCTAGAGTTTCATCCAAGCCATTCAATTCAATTCAGGAGTTCATGAAACTTACGCCCACATGTGTTTAGACTTGGAACCTATGGTTGATCTGAATGTATTTTGAAAGTTATGAGTTGTTTGAAAATTTGGCCTTTCTAAATTTCTAAAATCGTTTTTCTTTAGGCGAGGGAATCAGGGAAGTAAGCAGGCCACTAGTAATATCGATGGATTTCTTCTATCGGTGCAACTCTACTATATATTGTAATGTTAGAAATTTTAGATATATCTTCCAACATACCTTCGAATTTCATTTAGGTCATTACAGAAATTGCACATTCGATATTCGCCATACTGTTCAGTACCCCCACCTACTCCTTCAGTATGTACTGCAGTTTCATCTGAAGATCATATGTGTGAGTAACTTTGTTCTTATTACTGCTAATTATTAATCTCCTCCTCTAACTTCAAAGGAAAATTGTACCGAGGTAAGTTTGTCTCTTCAAATAATTTCATGCCACAGAGTAAACAATTTTGCTTACGAAGGCAATGAAAATTACAGAGTTTCTAGATTCAAGATGACCTTGGAGGCCCAAAGCATTTAAATCTAAGTTTAGAATTAAAAGATCTTTCTTTAGGTACTGCTCACCTCATGAACAGTAACCCTGAGTAATCCATATCTTTCAGCCTTCAGTTTTATTTACATCACGGAGGGTTAGTGCCTTGCCAGTATTCAAAACTGCCTCTTATATAGAACATCTTCTATTTTATAGCTGCCCGAGATGCCATGTCAGACATAACAGAAGGACAAAGTAGTTTGATCTCTGATCTTGAAGATACAGATAGCTTTGCTACAGCTAATTTGAAACCCGTGAAGATGGACGAAAGTGTGCAAAGCAATACAAGCAGCATTACGACAGTTACGGCTGTCGCTAGTGCTCCAGTTACGCCGCAAAATAGAGAGACGCAAAGTGATACTGTTGAGAGAATTAATGGAAAAGAAGAGCAGAACACGGATGTTAATGTAGTTGAAGATTACGAGGTTAGTGCGTAACATAGTCTGATTAGAGTTTATAGACCATGCTCGTTCACCCTTTTGTGTTTCTCCTGAATGCATTAGCAGGAGCTCTGACTCGAAACCTAATAGATGTACAGGACGTTTTAAGAAAGTATACAAATCGATTGGGTCTTGCCAGCTAGACAAATTTAGAGTCCATCCTACGTAACACTAAACTGATATATCCAGAACACAGCAATTGCCCGACATCCAATGTGAACCTTCCTGTATTTATCTGTAGAAATTGTCTGTGCGTAGCCTTTTGTGCTTTATTGGTATTTTATTGTATATTTAGATTCAGCTTTAGTTACCTGTCTCTATGTTATGGCCACTGGGCAGTCATGGTCTTCTGCTCCTCATGGCATCGTCTTTGTAGTGTAGTAAAGTAGTTTGTAAGTGCTGTTTTAGGTAATTTCTTTATTGTGAATTTTTATATTGGAAAAGAGATTGGGTCCTGCGAGTCGATTTGATGTTAATCAATGGCTAGTCATTGACTATCGAGGAACATTTTGAGAGAGATTAGCCATTGATCAAAGCCGATTTCACATCGCTTGACCCAACCAAATTTGTATACTGCTTTCTGGGACACATGGTAGAAATTACTATTCTATCTTTCCTTGGACTGAATGGCTTGGAAGAAGTTTAAGTGCTTTGCTGTGATGGTGCACTGTACTTTTTGATATATTGATGATAATTTTCAAAATCCAGCGTTTTTATATTGCAGCTCGTTTTCGGATTGTGACGTTACCATATTTCTAAGTCGTAACCAGAAGAGCAACCGACTTGTACTTATTACCGTTGGCCTTAATAAACCGTTTTTGTTATGAATTCTACCTATTTGCCCCTAGTACGTTGAAAACTACAATGGTTTTAAAATTTGCTTCAAAACTTTGCTAGAATTATTTTGAAGATAGAAAAACGCAATAACTTTGAAAATAATCAAGATGTCAGAAGAGTACAACGCAGAATCACATCAAATTACTTAAATTTCGAGCTATTCATTGCAAGGAAAGACTTGTATCCATTTACTGTGAGAACTCTGTTTAGCCCCCTCTCCATAGGTCCCCTTTTCTAATAAACCCCTCCTTCCTAAGCCAAAATTTCAAACAAGCTCCCCTTTCCATTAAGCACCTCCAACTATTTCAAATGTCTGAGCTTACCCGCGATTCTGCAGAGATCTTCAGATTCCGAGGTATAATGCGGAGTATGCCAAATAAGGATTCTCCTATGCAGCTCTTAAGGCCTGGAATGAAATCCCAATAAGCATCAGGGAGCTTCCTACCTTGTGCCAATTCAAAAAACAACTAAAACATTTTATGAGCTGAAAGCCAATTAAACACGACTACCTGGAAGATCAGCAATGCCATCAGCCCTCAGCATTTTTGTTTTTATATATGATATTAATTAATAAAACCTTCTATTTGTATTATTTAAGTTAGCTGAAGGGATTTCGTGTATAAGCAATTTAAAATGAAATGAAAAAAAGAAATTTATTTAGCTTAACAAGTTTGCATGTTAATTTTGATATGTTTTGGGTTAGAGACTTTGTCGAATTTATACATTTGACTCGTGAAATTGTATGCTGATTCTGCAAAGTATCGTTTGAAGAAACTAAAATGTTATCATTTATTACCTTCCATTTGGCTTTGTGAATAAGCTGCTCGTTTGTAAAAGCCCTCGTTCTTTTAATCCCCCTCTGAAATTAGATAACCCCACCCGGGAGTTGTATTGTATTGAAAAGGCTGTAAATTTTTCGTTATAGCAATCTCGGCTTTGCAGCCCTCCTTCCTAACTTTTAATCCATTTGCATTCCAGGAACTGAGCGAGAGTGAGATTGACAAGAGCGCGTCGGTTGAAAGCAATCGATCGTCAATTGGTACATCTTCTGATAGACCAAAATCCGGAACTTTCACAATTTTGAAGCGTCCTACACAGGCTACGAGGGTAGAAAGTGCAACAGACGATAATCAAGAATCACTTACAGATAACCAAAAAGCGAGAAAGCAAATTCTTGCAGAATTAGGGATTAGTTCGCCAGAACGATCAGAGAGGCTGCCAGAGACGGCAAGGAGGCGATCAAGCACGCCACCGGACACTGAGCGAAGCGGAAGAGCGGGTGCTTCCCAAGTGGCGGATCGGAGAGAGGTCAGTTTGAACAAGAAATCGAGTGAAGATGTTGACAGTCCCAGAGTTTCAATTTCCCAGCAGTGTCAAGATGACGTCATGACTGGTGATCTGCTCGGTTTAGGCTTGAATGAGAATGTTCCAGATGATGAAAAAAGATCGATGTCCAAGGAACAAGATGTGAGTTTATTTAAACTTTTGCTCTTTCTTGATTGCATAGGATTCAAATCTTGGAAAACAATTGCACGATTGGTTGATGCAACTTTCATTTTATTTAATCTTGAAGGGAACTTTGCTGTCAATGTTTGTTGGTAAAGCATAGGGCTCAAATCTTCCAAATCTTTAAAAAGGTGGATGTAAAATTGTATTATATTTTTCTATGAAAAATTGAATGACTTGACATGAACTTTGGGTAACTAACCCTAACCCGAACCCTAAGGGATCTCGGGCTTTGAGTCTCCAAGGCATATGTCAATGGGCTCTGAGCTTCCAAGGCAAAATCGGCGTGCTCCAGGGCTCCATTGCATACTTTTCAGGGCTCCTAGGCCTCCATCTCTTAAAACCCCACAAAACCACCCCGAGAATTGTTCAGGCTCCAGGGTTCCCACTTGTCCAAATGATGAGCTCCAGGGCTCCAGCGATCCCCTTTTTTGGGCCTTAAATTATCGTGTGTTTTCTCAACGATTTTCAAACTTACGAAAGTTTTAAGTTTCTTTCTTCAAAATTTTCTTGAATTACTAAACAAGAATAAAACTCCCCTAATTCAGAGAAGATAACAGATTTCTGAAAAGTCCAACGGTAGAATTATAGGAAAGTTGGTAAAGTTTCTTTCAAGCCATACAGTTGGAGGAAATAGGATAGACTGATTGCATATTCGTAGTTATCGATATTGATAGACTGATAGACATTCCATCTATAACTCATGGACTTTCACATTGAAAATTAGGCCGAAGTCCCCCCCTTGATTTCATGTCTGCGTATGGAAACCATAGCAACACTGTCCGACAAGCTGAGTTCTCCAGGTAATGGCGGATGGGCCTAAGTTCCCGGCTCGAACCGCTGATGCTAATAAAAACCGCAAAATTCCAGTTTTCCGTATGCTAGCCATGAATAACAGCTGCCAATATCCAAATGAATGTTTTCTCAACCCAAGAATCAACAAACCTTTCACTGTGAACCAGGAGTTACTCATTTTTGAGGTCAGTTAGCTTCCATGAGCTTCACGCAGCAATGAGAACTTCCAACTGTCGAAGGCTGCTTTCCTCGCTTGAGACTACGCCTTAGAATCGTTTGAGAGTCCACTGATCAATCGGTCTATTCCGGCCTCATTTTTCAAATGAAAATCCGTTTGTCCGAGGTTGAGCAAAAATAAAAAAGTGTTGTTGTCGTTGCCATTGTTGCGACAACTGACTATGTCGTGTGTCTAGAAATAGGTCATAAAATTTAACACCAACCCATTAAAGAATTTGAAACCTATGTTCCAAAGATTCAGTATATACAAAAAGAAACCAATTTGAAACTTGTACTTTGTCCTTCTAATTGAAGAATCAATCAAACAATGAATTTTTTCTTGTCGCTTTCCAGAATATTCAGCCAATTGGAATCATACTGAAGATGTTACAAGATCAACAAAAGCACATCACGCAACTTACAAAAACAGTCGAGGACCTAAGCTTGAGGCTTGAGGAACAAGCACAGCAAAGCGAGACGTCAAACAAGGCGCAGACAGAAGAAAGAGATAACATGAAAGTTACTTTACAACTGATGCAGAAAAACTCAGGATCAAATCTCAATAAATCTGTGAAAGAAATCTCGAAAGCTTGTTGTATCCTTTTTATTTGATTTTTAAATCATGAGGAATGATCTGGAGCTTACGTCATGACCGTGTACCAACATTACTTTATGTGAAAGCTGAGTTTAGCGTTTGGTATTTGTTTACTTAGTAAAAACAAGCAACCAGAAGCACAAGAAAACACAAACAGCAAACACACGCAAACACAAGCAAACACAAACAGCAGAAGTGCTTGCTTCTAGCAGTGGAGATAAAAGTCTTCAAAATTGCAGAATTTGGACAATTTTGAAGACTTAGAGAATTTGTAAAAGCCAAGCAAAAGTGTGTCAAACTGTAAGAGTAACCTTATTTCATTTAGGCTTAACCACAATACTTCGAGAATATTCAATAACCTGAATAGTCGATCTTCAACAGTTTTCAAAAGCAGTAATTTCTCATTCTTCACTAACTGTCGTATTTTTCCGATAAGTGCTCATTCACCCTGGAATTAGCATGCCGATCTAGGTGGTCATGTAAAAGTTTATGCACAAGTTCTTCATAGAAATGTAGCAAAAAGCATCGTGATCTGTTGTTTATAAATATCTTTGTTTCACTACAATATTAGTAAAGTTTTGAATTTCAAGTGAGCCAGTCCTAACGCTTAGCAAAGAGCCTCCCAGTCGTTCGTTCAGGTAAATATGATGCTTATCTCAAAGTAAATAAGATTTCCAGGAGGACAGCGCATCGAAATGTCAAGCCACTTTTAGTGTATCTTTGAATTCCAGTCTATTTTCTATATAATATAGTGAATTTTTTCGTAAAGTATCATTTCAAAGTAAGTTAGAATTTTTATCTAGCAGTAAGGCATATCAAATAGCTGGAATTCTTAACAATGAATAAAGCTCAAAAACTCGATTCATTCAGCGCATCAGTGCAGACGAATTTACAACAATCGCAAGACAGACAAATGCAAGCATTGCTTCAAGCCGTGAATAATTCAATAACTGGAAAATTAGACAAAATATTGAAGTCTGAAGTTAAGGCATCCATACTTCCCAGTAAGTTTATTTCTTTATGTAAAGTCATTTGATGTTGTTTGTCTTTCACCTCGTCTTAGGGGTGAAATGTCTTTCACCTGTCTTTCACCTCGTCTTTCACCTGCCACAGGTGGATTTTCCCGGTATTTGCATGTAAGCTGTCAAACCCTTCCTGTTGATATACGAGAGGCTTCAACTCTCAAGTGAAGGCACCACTAATGGCTGGTCAAATAACTTCAAAACTTGACCGACTCCCTGGAAAAAATAGCGTTGTTAACAATTTACTTATTGAATCAACTTTGACTTTATTTTTGTTTTTTGCGAGATTGTCTGTAGACATTAATAGATGAGTAAAGATTTTTTTAGTGTACAGATATTTATTGATATCATATCATATAATTATATCATCCCTAACGTTGTTAGAAAATAGGGGGGAATACATTTTACAACCGTGACACGTAATATGTGTGAAATAAAGTAGGGAAAGGCAAATAGAATGATAATGAAAAGATGGAATAAACGGTTTGAATAATTCAAATTACAACTTTGCCGGTCACTTCTTGGCATTGAGAAGATACAAGTTGGGCTTTTGATATTGGAAAAGAAATTAAACGTCCTGAGATGCTACTTGGGGGGGGGGGTCAAAACATGAATGAGTTTCCCTTGCCACAAAGGCATTCTTTTCCATGGGTAAATTAATTAGCTGGCTTCTCAGTCTCTGAAGATTTTGAAAATTCTACTTTCATGTGACGTACGTATTCTAACTTCTACATCGACTTTTTGTATCGGCTTTGGCTGGCATAGAAATTTTTAAATACAGTAAAAACCCTCATGATAGTACCTAGGTCTTCTTGTGGCAGCCTGAAAGAGGTTCTTGATTGATTGATGCCATAACCAAGTCCAGCCTGTAAGATTCTTAAAAAGGTGCTTATAATTGGTACAATGAAAATGTATTTTAGCACAGGCCATGCACACATTAGCATGGTTTTTCTGCCTAAGAATTCTCAAGAATATTGGAGAATATTTTTGGTTTCCTTTCTCAAGAACTCTCATTGAAAGACTGTACATCTTTTCGTTTGATGATTCTTATCAGAATGTGAAGACTTCACAACTGTGAAAGTCTCCTGACTGAGAAGAATTCAGGAGAAGTATCTTCATGCAAGTGTGCAAGCCCTGTGCCGTAGATGCCACTTTTATAACTTAAAAGGTTTTTCAATGTATTTCTTGTCAATCAAGCTTTTGTTCTCAAGATGTTGTAATTTCCAAGTAAAGTACAACTGTTTTAATTTACCATTTAAGAACCCTTTGTTTTATTAATTGAACTGCAGCCTCCAGGTTTTTCATAAAACTAGGTTCTCTCTGCTTTATGTGCTTTCATTATGTATTTTAGGTATGCAAAAACTGATTGGTTCAGCCATGGATCAAGTAACTTCTCATGTTACTGTTGTAAGTAATAATACTATGATAAACATTTGTTGTTTCGATCTATCACAGGAGATAACACATTGAAGACAGATTTTTATTGGAGGGAAAACTATTGCGCAAACTAAAAGGAGAGAGAAAATAATGTGTCATTGTTTTGTGAAATCACAAAAAATCAATGGGAACAGGAATCCTTTGAAACAATAGGGGTCTCATCAGAAAAAGTTGTATGAAGCTGCAATTGATATCAATCAATGCAGAGCCCCCCTCCCTCCCCACTACATATCCAAAATGTGCCGGAATCTTCTCTCAAGGACAGTTCCGGCAGGCTATGTAGACCCCATTGCTTTGTTTCCAAGTAGGCACAAAAACATTAATCTATCATAACTCATCAATAACTCAACCAACTACATTTTCGGAACCTGCGCATCAATATTTGATTTCTGGAAAGAATTGCTTCAATTTTAACACATTTCATGGATTCATTTAAACCTTGAGCAGTATGCTTTGCGAATCCTCCTTTAAGACGTCATTGTCGCGGCAGATTCAAGCAGATTTTGGATATGTTGTAGAGAAAGAAATTCTGCATTGATTCGTGTAAATTGCAACTTTGTATCGTTTTCTATGGCATGATTCACATGCTGATGAGACTAATATAGTTTCAAAGGATTCCCATCGATTTGTTTGTGACGTCACCACGCAATGACACGGAATTTCAAAAAATTACTCCCGAAGTTCGGAATCTACAAGAAAAATGGATCTAGAGGAGCTGCGAATGACAACTAGGAAGAACGGTCGTACGTAGTATTTCCATGTCCAAAAATGTTGCCACGTTACCAGAGATGCAGTTGATTCGGATTCGCACAAGGGTTTAGTAGAGGGGGAGGGGGGTTATTAGCAATTTTAGCGTGAAAAGAATTCTTGAAGAAACTTGCAGACATTGAAAGTATCTTGAATACTGTTTTGAAGGAGAATCAAAAGAAGACTTATTTAGATGATTATCATTTGTTTTGTAATCTTCACCCGACTTTGTTTTACTGTAGAAACTTGCAGCAATAGAGAAAACTCTGAGAGAAGAGGTGTCCATCATGGTCAAAAGTAAGGTAAGTGGAAGTTTTACTTTCAACTTTTCTTATCGCTTTTTACAACGCTTTTTACAATCAGTATTCCTTGCCGTTATTAGACTGCTTTGTTGGTTGCTCTCTTACTGTTGGTTGGTAGCAAGGGTGACTTTTAGGGTTTGATTGAATGGTACCAATTCTGAAAATGGTAGACTTGAAAGACTCGGAATTTGTGTTTGATTGACTCCCCAACTCCAAAAATGGCAAGTTTGGCAGGTTTGGCAATTATGGCAGGTTTGGCAAGTTTGGCAGGCCTGCTGACCCTTCTGCTGCAATCGGCTGAAGGTTTAGCAGACTTTGGAGAGATGCACAATTTCATTTGCAGAACTCTGAAAACAAGGCAACTTTGCTTGCGCTGCTACGGTAATCGGCAACTTGACCCTTTGATGCCAAGTGCCAGAATCGTCTTCATGTTTTTCATCTGGAAAACTCGTTTACGCCAAGATAAATCTGAAACCTGCTGCTTTGAAGAACTTTGTATTTGATTGGGAACTGTGTCCTTGTCTCTGCGAAGTCTACCGTTTTCAGAATTTGGTAGGTTTGGAATCATCAAGTATAATGCCTGCTACTTGGCTTTTTATTGAAATAAATAAAATCAGCGAGACAGAGCCTTAGATTTACCCTTCTTCTTTTGTTTTAAGTACATAATCTCTCTTGAAAACTACATTTAGCGTAAACAAGGCGAGAGTTTGCCCTACTGGTTTCGAAGCAACTTTTGCACCCGAGTTTGTTTTGATTTTCTGGTTGAGAGGATTTCCTTTGCCTGCAGTCACTAATCATTTGAATTGGGGTGTCAGTTAAAGCAGATGTATTGCGAAATCTGCCCTTGCTGTTTTGACTTGTTTTGTCTCCATATTTCTGCCTTGCATCCAAAGGCAGTTTTTAGGACACTGAGGAGCTCAGCTTGTCAAAGCAGCGCTCCGGCCCTTCCTCTCGATGTAACCACACGTCTTGATTCCGTCAGCGTGTAAATTCATAGAGTTGGTGACTCGCCACCTACCGGGACTTGAACCACCTTCCGTCAGGCAGGAGCCACTTGGAGTGAAAACGAGTTGCTATTAATTGCGGACGAAATGAGCTAAAAGTGGGATACGGGGTTGTGCCCCTCAGATTTCCGGAGAAACGCCCATTTCTGGGAACAGGTTTTTGAAGCGTGTTTAACCATGTGAACTGCACAAAGTTTAGTCCTGGCACAAAAGACATTTACTGCAATAGCTCAGTGAGAATTCAAGGGGGTAAGGTAGGATGGATGAAATAATGATAATTCCAAATCATATTGTTTGAAAGTCCTGCTGTTTTGTTGAATGTGCAAGTCATAGAATTGCACCAATACGGCTTGAGGTGATACCCTGAAGGCCTGCGAGCTAAAACCTGGCTGTAGATTGAATCGATAATTTGTGGCTTTCGCCCTACAATTTCAGATTGGCAATGAAGCGCGCTATCACTGAGCCACCCCTCCCCTCCCCGTCCAGTTTTGAATCTGGTAAGAGTCTAAGGGATCGTCTCCAAATATTCATATTAAATTCGTATAGGGAATTCGTAGCATTATACGATATTGATACGATATTCTATAAAATGCATACGAATTAATTCGTATCGTCACCTTTCAGAATTCGTATAAATTCGTATACAATTCGTATGTGATTCGTATGCAATTCGTATCAAATTCGTATACGCAATTCGTAAACACAATTCGTATCAAAATCATATAAGCAATTCGTATACACAATTTGTGTCAAAATCGTATCAAATTCGTATCAAATTCATGTCATAATTCGTATAGAAATCAAACAATTCGTATACAATTCTTATCTCTTGTGTGGCTGTACAAATTAAATCGTATAACACCTTTCATGCATACGATAGAATTCGTATCAATTCGTATAAACACTATACGATAATTTGGAGACGATCCCTAATTCGTCTGTTCACATTTAGGCCGTTGCAGAATCGATTGGATTTACAGCAGCAACTATTCTGGAAGGAACGTTACCCAACGCTTACAGGGAAGCATTTGAAAATGTCTTGATACCTTCATACGAAAGAGCGTGCAAAGAAATGTTTGGACAAATCAATCAGGCTTTCGAGAAAGGAACAAAAGCATGTAAGTTTGTAGCTATGCAATAATCATTAGTTCATTGAAATGCGACTCATACAGATGGTCGAAAATCTGTTTACTCCAAAGCTTTTACTGAACAATAAAAAGGCTTTATTACAACAAAACAACGTGGATCCTAGGACTGCATTACAACAAATTCCATAACTAAGACTAGGACTGAACTTTTATGTAACAGGAATGAAATTAGGTAGGGTTGAATGTGGTATAATGGATTAGCTTGGAGTATATGGGGACAGCAAAAGCTGCGAGCAAATTTCTAAAAGTCTTCAGTAAAAGGCTTCTTCAATTTACATCTGTTAGAGCTACCATCGTCCTTGCAACATTGAATTTTGAATGAAAGTTCATAAGCTGTCTCTTTCTGGCAGTCGACGTTACTCACTTAACCTCAACCAACTCATTGTTTATTACATCTATAAACCTTGATTTTTGCCACAACAATGTTATTACACTCGTAATTTCAAGTTTAATATTGTGTTAATTCCACTGCCTAACACAGGGAAGCTTTGCTTAGGAATGTACTTTCGCAGCATAGTGCAGATTATACTTTCGCAATGCAATATTTTCAAAGGTATTATTAAGGGCGTGAACAGGGTTTATTTTCGAAATCTGTTGAAAGAACAGGACAATTCTGTTGCCAAAGGGAGCTAAATCGATCGCATGTTATCTTCTCATTCCCACAATTTCCTTTTCTTATTTTTGCAATTTCTATCTCCCTTTCTTTGCTTGACATAAAGTACGACCAAAAACTATGTAGAGTTAAAACGGTTTTTAATGCCATTTCGGCTCTATTTGCTTAATAGTAAAAGTTAAGGTCTCTTTGGAAAGAGGAAGAGAAGCGTAATATCCTTAAGCAGCATTTTCGAAATTTAAACTTACAGAAGGGGGTTGAAATCGAGCCTCAAAAAAGGCAACTCTTAGCCCACGCATCCGTTGAGGTTGAAAATATATGGCTGAAAAGCTCTATTTTAGCTGTATCCAAATCTATGCTCCGTTTATTTGTCAACCCAATAGGTTTCTGTCTACAAACGAAGAAATGGCCAATGGTTAGCAGATTTTGGAAACTCTGGTTTTCTCAATAACGGGGAAGCACCAAGTCGCTACAACAACAAATAACAGGGACTTTATCACAAAAGACTGTACCGAGCATGAAAGATTGTCTCAAGAGAGTTTAGTCGAAATTCACTTTCTTTTCCTAAATGTTGTTGATTTCTTTCAAACAAATATTTTGTTTAGATTCTAAACAATTAAATTTGGTACGCTTACAGTTTTTGAAAGAACCTTTGCAGTAGCACAGTGTTTCTCATTTGCGAATCTAGCCGCATGAGAGGTTACAATAGATGCATTTCATGTGCTTTTGCAAGAAATAGTTGTTATCTAAGATACTTGACCGAACAACTCAAAATTCAAATTGAATATTTTTTCAAAGAAAGCATCAATGATCACGTGAAAGTGACTTTCGGTTAAACTCCCGTAAGATAATTTTCCATGCTCGATACAGTCTTACTGTGACAAAGTCCGTGTTATTCGTTGCAGTAGCGACTTGTTGCTTCCCTCAATTTTGGGGAACCAACTTTTCTAAAATCTGCTAACCCTTGGCCATTTCTTCGCATATGGACGAAAATGTTCTTAGTTAACAAGTAAATGGAGCACAGATTTTGATACAGCTAAGATAGAGCTTTTCAGCCATATGTTTTTCAACCTCGATAGATGCGTGGGCTAAGAGTTGCCTTTTTTGAGGCTCGATTTCAACCCCCTTCTGTAAGTTTAAATTTCGAAAATGCTGCTTAAGGATATTACGCTTCTCTTCCTCTTTCGAAAGAGACCTTAACTTTTACCATTAAGCAAGTAGAGCCGAAATGGCATCGAAAAACGTTTAAACTCTACATAGTTTTTGGTCGTACTTTAGGTCGCACCTGTTACCAAGAACCAATGCCAAACAGACGTTTTGATCTTTCTATTATTATTTAATAGATTTCGAAAAAATGGATGGTCATTTTGAAAACAGGAAGAAACGTCAAATGGAAATGCGTGACCCGGTCCTGAATCAGTTGCAAGGACTTGTGCAGACTTTCCAAGACACGGCTGATCGGTTAACTGGGACAGAAAGTAATCTAGAAGTGCTCATGCGAAAGCAGATTGCAGACGTTATGGTCCGGTATGTTAGTTTTTATTTCATATCAAGTGTAATACAGAAATATCCTGGCGCTTGATTTTGCACATTCAAAGGAATAATGCCGACGTTCAACGCTCGCCCTAGACGTCAAAATATGGTTTGCTAATATCTAGAGCTTTGTTCATACCGTCACCCTGCTCTGTCACTCCAGAAGTCGTTACCACAGGTAGTCATTAAATGCCATATTTTACGGCGCATTTTTGGGGCAACAGATTTGAAGACCTCGTTAACTGTTGGAGCCTTTGATCGAATTTTCACATCTGACACCTGAACATCAGAACGACATCTGAACATCGTCACCGCAAATCGAGAAAGGCTAGTGATAAAGGAAAAAGCATACGGCATAAGTAAGTGCACAAACTGAACACGCATTTACTTGAAATTAGCTTGCAGCTGAATTTGTGACTTGGCCGCAAATAACTAGGGTGGCAAAAGTAAATGAACGCACGGTCCAAAACGAAAAGATGTTTATAAGTTTTGACTGGCTAATTTTGAATTTAGTGTGAAATTTGTGGTCTGCTCGTCCGGATCTTATTTAACCATGAGCTGTGACCAGTATATTGGGAAATATGTAGCAACTGCGTTCTGTTTATCCCTTATATACTTTGCATGGGTTACTCTTTATTTACTTCTCATCTAGGAATTGTAATCCCGCACTTTTAGTGGCTATTTGTCTCTTTTATGTATGCCAAAATATAGCCTCGTGCTTTCGTAATTTCGTATTCTGAAGATAAAACACTGTTATACTTTGAAAGATCAAACATAACAAAAAAGGTGGCGTAGTCTTGAAATAATTAGATTGAAATCAGATTTGTCACACTGGAATATCGCTAATATTTGTGGAAATGTCGCTAATTTGAATTCGAATTTGTCCCTTGTTTGGATTTGTCTTGAATACAATTCGGAATGATTGAAGAATGACGATTTTTGGTTGTTAAATTATGATTTACGCTTTCCTGCTAGCATTTCAATTTCTTCTTCCTGTTTATTAGCAAAAGTGATGTTTCTTGATTTTGAACAGATTCAAAAGCGAGCTGTTGACTGCAATTGATCAAAAGATATCGCAAGGGCTATCTGATACAGTCAAAAGTGATATGACGTCGTTATTGAACCAACTAAGAGACGATTTAAATGCAGCAATACAGGCAATACCAGTTGGAAGATCAGGTGCTGTTGCCGGCGAAAACATCGACGAAGAAGATATTATGGTATGTGATAATCTTGAGGTTTTGGAAATGCTGTTTGCCATTAATTTGTTTTCATGAATACGCTATTATTTGATTATTTTTGTTCTACTTGGTAAATAAAAATGCTACCAGTTGAAAAATTGATCTTCTCTGGAGCAAAAGATCTGGTATGTATGAGACAGTGATTTTCTGAAAGAAAAATTAATCGAAGAAGAAAAGGACACGATACCAATGTCGCTCGTCGGATCCGAGGATGCTTGCAGTGATAAAACGTGAATAAGTTTGAAAGCAGGAACACCGCAATGCGACGAAGAACAACAGCAAATATGTGCGAACATAAGAAATATATATGACAGCCCTGAAGAAGTTCTGCATGGCAGGACGAAATATTGGCATCTAATATATATATTTCTTAAGTTCGCACATATTTGCTGTTGTTCTTCGTGGCATTGCGGTGTTCCTGCTTTCAAACTTATTTTCTGAAAGCCCGACTCATGTACTTCATTTAATGTGTATGTTTCGTTAATGTGTATTTTTCGTTAATGTTAACGTGTTAATTTGAAGAGAGAAACGAACATTGCAAAATCTTTTAGTTTTTTCTGATTTTGTAATTAGCACAAGAAGCTTGCGAATAACATTTATAAGTGATTATATCGACAAAAGCAATACTTTTATTGATAAAAAACTGTTCGACAACGACAACTCTGGGGGATGATTTTGGCTCAACCCCAATTTTTCAAAGAAATTTGTCAAAGGCATTCATATGAACTTATGTGAGAGATCCTCCGCTGAAGAGCTGCCCTATTGACAACTATTTATTATTAGGTATTCTGACAAAATTTTCACGGAATTAAATTTAGCGCTACAAATGATACGTAGCATAGCCTTGTCATGATTCTTGTTGAAAATTTTGCCCAGTTTGTGGGTCATATTTCACAATTTTACTTAGGTTATGGGCCATAACTCTGAATTCCCAAAGGCACATATATTCCAAAGCCCGTACAGGAGCCCCCCATCCCCCCCCCTCGAGGAAAATCTATTATGATGATGCCTCGTTACAGCTCTTTCTTTTTATCCAAGGATGGAATCAACAAAAATCTTGAAGAGTACGATTATCATAGTGCATTCGAAGCTGCCTTAACAGCTGCAGATTTGAGCTTGGTTTTATTCGTATGCCAGAAGGTTGATCCGGATGATTTGTTCCCGAAGAATGGAAGTGCATTGAGCCAACCAATATTACTATCATTGATACAGCAGTTATCTGTTGATTTAACAAATGATACGTCTACGAAAGTCAAGTAAGTATAACGTGCCATTGACTTGATGATGAGTATATGAATGCAGCGGGTGACCCGAAAAAACTTCATGAGTAAGATCACGCCTAGCTTTCAGAAAGCAGATGTTATGACCAAAAACAAGGTATCAGTATGTAGCTGAAAGGCTCAGCTAACTTTTGAAATGTTGCTTGGTCAGTTTAAGATGTAACCGCCCTTAAAAACAGTTTTATAAACATGAAAATTCTTTCGTTTCTCAGCCTTTCCTGTCCTTTTCCAGTCAATGTTTCGAAAGATGTGAAAATGCCGAACTCTAAATTCGTTTATGAGCATAAAGTCATGTTATATTTGTTATTTGTTATAGTTATGTCATATATGGAGCAAAGATCAGTTATTTTGCGAGTACTAGATTTCCCCCAAATGACTTGAAATCCATCTCTACATAAAGTTTTCGAAATATGTTGACTTAAAAAGGATGGCGATTATTTCACTCTAAATGAGAATTATAGCATTCGAAGTTTTCTTTCGATCAGGTTTTTTCGGCCGGTAGGTTTTTCATCATGCAGCATCTCAAAATATAGCCAAGCTGTTCAACTGAACGGTAAAACTAAGCGTCTAGCTTTTGATTTCGAAAGCAAGTTATGATGAAGCTGGTGAAGTTTTTGTTGGTCACCCAATGCATGTACACTGTTCGAGGCACTGCAATCGTATCTTTATTACGCATAAATGCATGAGTACAGAATTCACGACCATTAATGCTTTATTTGAACGCGAAGAGCCTTTGTAAGCCTTTGTAACTGACACAAATTGCTCAATAAAGCTGTCCACTGGGTGAATGATAAAAATGTCTAGACATTTGGCGAGCTGTGGTAAAACAGTTATGCGGTCAATTTTCAAAGCTGAAGTGTTAATCTATCAGTCAGATGCTACGTTGGATGAGGAACTTTTATTTGGTAAAATAACTCATTTTATAGACACAGAAATTGGTAAAATGGGTGGGGGGGGGGTTGCGTGGGAACGAGTATTTCCCGTTCCAGTGGTCCATGATTTATTCGCCTTTGAAATTTGAGTTCAATTTCTGAAGCTGACAGTTGCATTGAATTCAAGTTTTAATGGCAAGTAAATCATGGACCAGAACGAAACGTAGAGTGCTTGTTCCCATAAAGACTCCCTACCAGGATTTTCCTAATTTCTGTGTCAAAACGATGAGCGATTTCACGAAACAAAATTTTCACACCTAAGTTAGCAGTTGACTGATAGATTAACATTTCAGTTTGGAATATCAGCCACATACTTCTTATTCCACATCCCGCCAAAGGCGTAAAAATTTTTCTGACTCGTCCGGTAGCCATATGAATAAAGCGATTCATTTCTTCATTCCAGTTACCTACAAGAGGCGATCACCGCACTTGACCAGACGAATGAAATCACCGCGGAGCACATGTCGAAGGTATTAGAATCCCTCATGGAGCAAGTCACAATTTCAATGGACACACTCAAAATGACTGACCCAGATGGTGATTGTCTGAAGCAACTCAAGTTCTTATCAAGACTCACCAAGATCACATTAAGAGGAGCTTCATAATCTGGAGGTGTGCCATGAAGATAAGGCCATGTGCGCTGCCGTTTCCCAACGGTAGCTATGCAAGAGGTAGGCATGCCCTATTCTCAAAGGAGGAAGAATTGCTCTTGAGAAAATTTTGCAAGGATATCTGTTGAAATGGAAGTCGAGGTGACATTGTTTTGATAATCATATCCTATGGTCTGCTGAAGTTTATTTTGTAACCCTGCTGTCAATGTCTTTCTAAAATCTTCATTTCCTAGGGGATTCCCAGGCCACCTTCCCCGTCCATGAGCAAAAATTTGTACCGATTCATTTTCCATGATATGCTAAAATTTATTTTGCAACCTCGCTATCTCTTTAGAATTTTCATTCTCTAGGGCTGTCTATTCAGTGCGCTCACAAAAATGTTGCTGCCCCCATCTCCATCCGTGTGCACATATTTGTGCCGTATCACATTCTATGATTTGCTAAAATTTATCTTCAGCCCTGCTATCAATATCTTTGTAAGAATCTTCTCGTCTCGATAACCTTGTTTAGTTTGAGCTGGTTTAACTTACAAGTGTGAATGGAGGATTGCAGTATTTGCGAAAATACTATATTTTCAAGACGTCGAGGATTTAATTTGCGTTGAAAAGGCTGCTTCATGCAGTTGAGCCTGGCTCAGCTACCGTTCCAGATGAAGGAAAAGAATTTCAGAGAAAGAAGTTTGATAGAGAGCAGGGCTACAGAGAAAAGAAAATGTGGCTCACAGGAATTTCAAGAGATTGCACAAGGAATGAGAAGGACAGGAATTACATAACATAAAATAGAGCAATTTTTGATCCTGGGAGAAAGAAAAACAAAACCAAAGTTGTCTCTAGGAGCAAGAAATCATGGAAGCTGGCAAGAAAAGTGACTTTATGTACTTGTTGTCTTTAAAGAAGGAATTTGATAAACTTTGTTCGAAGGAGGGTGCTCTCTCGGAATCAGAGTTGAAGAGTTTAGAGAGGATGTTACCTTTCCCCTCATTTTGCTTGAGGCAAATTTCTGGCATAGCAACACTTCCTAACTCCAGCATAGTTCCTATTTGTACGAACAAGGGCAGATTTTGTAATACAATAGTATCAGTCGCTTTGGTTCACACCTCAAAACAAAGCGATAAGCGAATGCAGGCAAAAGAAATTCTCTCAAGCAGAAATTGAAAACAAACGAAGCCGCAAAGTTGCCCTGAGATCAGTACGGCAAACTCTCGTTTGGTGCGCGCGAAGGGAGGTTTTTAAGAGAAGGTATGTGCTTATAACGACAGAAGAAGGGTAAATCTAATATTCTGTCTCGCGGATTTTGTTTATTTGATTCAGGAGCTGAGGAGTGACTGCGTACATCTGAGCAACAAATATGCAAAAATTGTAATGCCCTCTGCTCTATTGCATTACAAAATCTGCCCTTGTTATTTATACGTCAAGCCAGTGTCTTCCATGTCAAATACGATATTTCTAGGTCTGACGTGATTGGATTTTGATTGCGTTTTATTTGTGCAAAGTCTCATGCACTTGTCGTGCCTGCAAGGAGTAACTCAAAGGCAGCAGGGAAACCAGTTTAGCTTTCCGTTGGAATCAAATTGCATGCCCTCCGGTAGACTTTTGAGACTTGGGTAACAAAACAGATCAAGGGCCTTCAGAAACACTGAATAGACTGGAAACTGCTTATGAGCAAACTTTGGTCTCCCAAACTCTCTGAGCCCTTGGAAAACGAGAAATGGCCTTTTTTGCACCCATATGTCTAGCTTCTGGAGGCCCCTCTCAAGATAGGGCGTGGTGCAGTCTTTACCCTCTGCCCCCCCCCACCTTGCGACGTGTAGATCAATAGTCGTGCGAGGCCATTATGGTAAGCTATCTTGGTACAAGACTCCTGCCGTGACCTTTGAGCATGGCCTTTGAATAACTACTCATTGGATAATGCCACTTTTAGTCTTACAAAGCTGTAATAGAATAATTTCGTTTTGTTAGATTTTTACACTGTACACCTTCTTTTCAAATTTAAACCTTATGTTCCATATCTTTATAAATGAAATGCATAATTTTGATTTCATTTCTTATACAATCGATGTCGTCATATCTCTTGCATTTTCTTAAAAGTAGAATGTTATATTACGTAACGACAACGAAGAGACTTGCTACAAGTCCTTTCGGTGGTCCATCAGCGCTAAAGGAATTACTTCTGCTGGGGCCTCCATCGCACTTACTTCTTCTGATGAGCCTCCATCGCAGCGTCCTCTTCGTGGCTTTTGCCTCCGCAGAAGTAATTATATTTATAAACCATCGAATAGAGTTGGAGGAAGTCTAAGTAACGATAAAAACCTTTGCAATTTTGCATAAAACACGAATGTCCAAAGTAGCCTCAATCAAAGATGAAATTTCAAGTAAATTTGCTTGCTCTAAGTTGCGGGGCGGCCTCATCACACTATGCAACGAGAGCACAGCAAGAGTTTAAATGTTTACCAGTATTTTAGAAGCGAGGTAATTTCTTGAGAATTCAACGATTTTAAATAATTCTTAATTTTGAAGGCGGAAAGCTCCTTTCGCAAATTACAACGAGAATACGGAATGCAGAAAAATTACAATGTTATATGTACTCCATGCAGTCCAATTAACAAAAAAGTATCAATTGCTTACACACAGTTACAACGATGATTATGAAGTCATTGAATCCTAGCGGAACACTGCTTTCATGTCTGCGGGGGGGATATATATGGAGCTCTCTCCCGGGGGGCCAAATACCTTTTGAAGGTGCACAATATCTCTTCTTTTTCGTTTGATTTTCCTAAACCTCAAGGTACTTTTGGCTGGGATCTATAAATGATTAAGTCGCTAGTTTCCCAACTAAAGTTCGTATTTAAATGGATTTAAGCAAATTTGAGGAGCCCAAGCCGCTTGTGGTCAAAGTCTATCCTTCCGGATATGTGTATTTCTGTTGACGAAAATCTGTCACCAATGTGAATCCGTACGTGCCACGGCCAATTGTAATCGTATAGAGAATTTAACCAAACGCTTGTATGTGTTTGGGTTCCCTTGAAGATGGTACACTTAGGAAGCTAGCAAAATTAGCTATTATGTGTGGGTAGTTCGCTAGAAACTTAGCTTCATATCACTTATTGGGAGACCATAAGTCAAACCTAGTTGCTATACATCCAGTTGTTGTTGCGGTTGTATTACGAATCAAGGGCTCATGTTGTAAGTCGTTACAAGCTCACAGTCCTTGACTACATATTAATCCTGTTGTAATGCGTAATACAATACATAAGTTAGAAGGAAGATAATATATACAAGGGGTACAATGATTCTGGAGTAATAGTCTACTATATGAGCATCTTCCAATATAAATGCTTTTTTTGGTTTTTTAGTTTGGCTCTCGAGTGTCGATAAATTACTATTGCCATTTTGATCCCCTTCTGTCTCGAGTTTCCCAACTGCAACTCCTTGTGCAAGACCGTTGCTTATTACTGTTAATGTCCTCTCCTGTTGAGAAAAAAACAGACGGACCATTATTGTTTGGAACAGCTCCTCATGGGGAAGAGAAGAAAAAAACGGCGGAAGACAGCGAGAAAAATCACCAAAGTACTTGAACTTTCGGTTTTAACTAAAATTTGAATTATTCAAATCTGTGAAGTAGTCTTGGTACTATGAAATTTCCAAAGTGGGAACTTTTTTCTGGTTCACTGGTAAGGCATTCAAACTTAGATTGTTTTTGTTTTCTCACCCGCTATTGGTAAAAATCATACAAGGCTGACTTACCTTTTTGTGGCGTGATCGCACATTCAGCACCACTAAATATTCCACCATTGACAACAACACGAAGAATAAATTCACTACGAGAAATATTTGAACTGCTGTTGTGTAATCAACTCTGATGATCTTCAACCCTTCTTGTTGAATGACAAATATTGTCGTTAAAAAATTCGTTACTATTAATGTAACCCTTGCTGGCACAGCTCTCGCTGGGATCCAGAATGTGCCCCATGTTAATACGACGAGTAGGCAACTAGGCATGTATCCACTGTACAGGTGATACGTGAATGTTCGTTTCACTTTTACTTCGGCTTCTAAAGCTTGGAATGTTTCTGAAAGAGACATCAAATCATTAAAATAGAATGCACCAATCGTTGTTATTTCACATACTTTTATTTACTTCTTTTAAGGAGGGTTGCTTTTCTGCATAAGCTGGTTTCAAGTTGACTTGATACAAGTCTTCGTTTTGTTTCTCTTCGCATTGTCGACCCCTTCATTTTACGCTGTCTGAGATATTCTGAGATTAAAACTGAGACTTTTAGCAAGTCAAGGTTTCAAGGGGCCCTACGATAGAAACATTAATTACGATCTGTAAAAAGTACATTAAAAAAACATCGATCAAGTTAAAGTACAAATCCCGATTTACAATATTTAAAAGTTATGTAAAATTATGCTCAACTTTTGAAATTAAACGAAAAATCCCCGTCTCTAAGTAATTTTCTGCAAAGAGGATGCCTGCTTTGACTCTGCTGGAGCCTACTCCACGGTTTTGCACCAAAGTAAGAGAAAAATCTGTGGCTATTATTTGACTATTTCTTGGGTAGGCTAAGGTCGGTTCCTGTATTACGATGTTTTCACCATCCCAGCCTATTATTGATGCATCATCCGTTCATTTTTATGACTGGAATGGAACTTTGGATAACTGCATTTGCGGTTTTTTGATACTTTAGAAAGCCAGCCCAGTTTCCAGCCCTGCCAATCAATTACATGTGAATACGCCATTTTGTCTTCCCATCCAAAAGGGCCAACCCTGTCACCCAGAAGTAAGACCCGAGCTGCCAGAGCTGGCCCATTTGCCGTATAATTTTGATTCTGATTTATTACATGTCTCTTCTCCATTGAGAATGGGATCTCGCCTGAAATCGTCCAACTGAGAACAGGGTGAGCCCTGATTGTGTAGTCAGGCCCTAAGAAATAATAGATTCAATAATTACCGTTTGTTATGTAGTAAACATTTTTTGTTACTCCTTTAATGTCAACCAATTCATAACCCGAGAGCTGGACATGATCCTCCAAATATTCAACTTGTGGACCTTTTGGTTGCCAGCTAAGTCTCAGTTCTCTTCCAGTATACGAATCTGAAATGAAAAATATTGCCAGTTCATAAAATATGCGAGCTAGGAGGCTGGAGGGAGGGAGCAGCAGCCCCTCCCAAGTTTTGCGTAATTTACTAAATTCGGCCATGGTTGGGTAAAAGATCCGCGTTTGGTTTTGCAAAATTCGTATAAACGATGTACTTTGTGTTGGCCATAACTCGAGATTTTATCTTAAAGTGTGGCCGCCCCATGGAGCTACCCTACCCCATTCATTCTGCTAACTAAAAGAGAATTAACATCCAGGTCTAACAACATTCTGCTAACCAAAAGAGACCCAGGTTAGCAGAAGAGATCCAAACCAAAAGAGATCCAGGTCTAACAAGTAGTTTGACGTTGTTGGACACCTTGTAGATTCGACAATGGCATGTCTGTCTTAAGTTAGGTGTCACGCGAAAATGCCCTTGAATAATAATAACAATTGAAGTACTTGCATAAATAATTTTGCGATGTCGCAGATGTTTGATAAACATTTGTTCTCGTAGAAACATCTCTTTAAGGAAAAACTTGAAATAAAGTTTGTACTTACAACTCTCCAGTTGGACTCGGCATGTTTGGACATCAAAAGGATATCTTTTAAGATACATTTTGCAAAACGTTTTTAAAGTCATCCTGCAGAGAGGAATGGAGAGAGAAAGATGTTAGTTGAACATCAATTTGTATTGAGCAAATATGCTCCGTCCAGGATTGAGAAGAGACGCCCCCCCCATCGGAATTCAATGCGAATGCTCACTTTCGTATATGAGTCTGACTGTAGCTTTTATGGTTTGAATTGTAGCAATGTGATGACGTTAAAACTTCAGTGCTAATAGAAATTTTTGAAATTCCGCTATCAGCTCTGGCCAACTCTGGCAGCTGGGGCCTTACAGTGTGACAGGGTTAGCCCCGTTAGATGAGAAGGAAGAATGGCGTATTCTTATGTAATTGATTGTCAGTGCTGGAAGCTTGGCTAGCTTTCCAAATGGTAATTCTGAAATGATGATATCAAAAAACGTTCTCTCTGGGATTTTCGGAATTCATCTGAAGTTTCTTCGAGCAATTCATCGAAAATATAGGGCAATAACAGTTTACACGACTAATGTTGAGGTTTGCAAGGATTCGAAGCCTGTGCTGATTTCTGGAGGATTTCTGAGATTTTTCTGGCGAAGGATCACCGTAAAAAGAGTACGAGATTCCGTGGAAAACAAAGGGATTTATAGGAGATTTCTAAGATTTCTCTCGAAAGAATATGGATTGCCGTAAAAATTTTACAACATTTCTACAAACTATTTAGTCCTTCGATTGTTACAAAGTCTTCCAACGCTTATTTTTTATGATAAAGCAAGGGCAGTGGAAAGAGAACAATTCAGGCCCAAAGCCCACAAATTGGCATTCCCTCAGTTCTTCATTAGCTTTAATGCAATCAGGTAGATTTAAAACCATATTTGTCATTATTCTCTGTTCATCTTGTATCCAAACTGTAAGCTCATCGTAGCAAGCCAGCAGCAAACCGGCATTCCTCTCACGCCCCGTTCACACTGCTCAGTTTTTGTATAAAAACGGAGGGAAAAACCTCTGTTTTTTTAAGGTGTTCACACTGATCTGCTGAGAATGGCAAAAAAACGGAGGCGTTCGAAAACGCCATCAAAAGTGGATATCAGGTAGATTTTAAAACCATATTTGTCATTATTCTCTGTTCATCTTGTATCCAAACTGTAAGCTCATCGTAGCAAGCCAGCAGCAAACCGGCATTCCTCTCAGGCCCCGTTCACACTGCTCAGTTTTTGTATAAAAACGGAGGGAAAAACCTGTTTTTTTAAGGTGTTCACACTGATCTGCTGAGAATGGCAAAAAACGGAGGCGTTCGAAAACGCCATCAAAAGTGGATATCTACATAGAGGAAGTTTTTGAAAACGCACTGGATCGATGTGAACGCACGAACACGGAGCTTTTTGGAAATGCTGCAACATTGAACAATGAGTTTCACAATTAAGCCAGAGCAATTCGAACACACAAAAGAGATTAATGGTAACTTCGTATTTTTCTAATGTGAAGTGGTAGCTTGGATGCATCGAATGTTAACGGAGCAAGAAGGATGTTTTTCTGCCATTTTTGTGCAAGAATGGAGCAGAATGAACTGAAAACAGTTTGTGAAAATGTCAAATCATGTGAGTAGGTACCATTTTGTCGCTTTCGTCACGCATTTACTTTGAAGTTTTCAAATCATTATGTTTCATTTGTAAAATACAAGTGTTTGAGTTGTTGCCTAGGCCCCTAGGCCATTATCGAAACAAGGTAGACATAATCATTTCAAACTAATGGCGTTTGATTATTGGTCGTAGTTAGGAGCGTCCAGCAACCTTTCGATAGCGATAACTACGGCCATATAATTAGTCTAGGAGCAGTGTGGACTGGACCTTATGCCCAAAGTAAACCAAAGAGCTATGGCGGTTTGCAGCTGGCTAGCTCTGATGCGCTGACGGTTTGGATACAATCAGGCCAAGGAAACGCCTGCTGGCGCTGTCTGCGATGTGATATGCGACCTCGTTTCCATTGACGTAGCAACGGAGCAATTATAATTAGTTTGCCTAACAACGGAATCTTTGCTGTGGAGGACGACCAAGAAGAAGACACAAATGGATTTGAAATATATTCATTTAAGGTTTCACAGGATTTCAACTTAACTCATTATTTCATAAACCGTTCGACTCCCATTCGATTGATCGAAATAACTCGAAATTGCGAAAGTTTCGAATCGGTTGCCGTCTCTGAAAGTCGTTGAAGCGCGAGAATGGGCCTAAAGCAGAACCGGTGCAAGTACCCGAAAGAAAACTAAAATATCTCGCGAGTCTCATACTATCTCAGAAAAATTTTTCGCTTGATTTATTGCCAGTAGTCATCCAAAAGCATCTTCGATTGCTCAAAGTTGGGCGGGGTAGGGCAGAGTGAAATTTTTACGAGTGCGTGCTTGGAGCGTGACAAAGAGGTTGAAGTGGCCTAAGCTACCGCTGAAGAAACTTAGCCGCTGCAGCTAATTCATGATTTCTAATGGCTAAACGAGTCTCGCTATCCAAAGATAAAACATTTAAAAGTCACATGAATGTCTAAACTAGCCTAAAATGCTTACCACTGTTGTAGAAATTCAATCCAAAAACGCGATGTACTTATCCGTCCAAAGTGCGCGATCCGCTGCGAAGGAGGCGCATATCACATGGCAGAATGCAACTCAATGCGCGATTCCTCTCCCGTGTTTAGCTCCCTGGATACAATATCTGATGAACAAACACAAGATTGTCAACCATGGTTTTAACATAGGATTTATACAAAGAAATTGCTTTAAAACCAACCAAGGACTGAAGGCACGTTGATTAAGTCGGTTTTAGACCTTTACCTTGATCAGTGGACTTCTGGCCTAAATCATTGTCTTTCTATTGCCCTTGGATGAAGTTGCCACTAACCTTGTGCTTACATAAACTTGTCCGTAAGGACCAAATCTCGTTCTGGTGTTTGTAGTCAATGTTTTATGCGTTCTTGCTTCTACTGCATTTGGGAAGAAGGTATCTGGAACCCATATCATATCACTTGGGTCGCCATTATAGTTAAATACTTCGCTGCTAAAGTTCAGCCTGGGGTCTTTCCACCAATGGCGAAGATAGAAATCCATCCCTAATGTCTAAGAAAAGATAATGAATAGTCGCTTGTATGAACTTGAAGTTTTGTGTTGTTTTCCAGTAACAATGCATTCCGTATCCTCTGCAATAGCAACAACAAGCGACAGTTAGAGGGACTTATGTAATGAGTCTACCCTCAAGTTACGCTCATATCATTGAGTTGAATTCTTGTTGCTGTTGTCGCTCCACTGAGGGCCTCATTGCCCAGAACTGTTAAAACGGCAAAAAATGTCAATCGGTGACGAGTTTCTGTCGCTTCGTCGTGACCCTGGGTGACAAGGTTTCTTTAAGTAGTTTCATGTGTAGAAAGTGAAAAATGCAGTACAGCTGAACAGAAAACGTTTGCATTGCAGCACTGAGGGACATGTTTAGAATTGGCAAATTTATGTTGATATCAACGGGCCTAAGATAGCCATTCGACGAATATGAATCTTTTTAACAACGCATTTTCTCAGAGAGAACTAAGTATGATTTTTTCTCAGTTGATAGGGGGAAATAGACAACTCGAAATGTCTCAAGGTGGGATTCCTTTGTTTAAACATATCACTAATACATGAAGGAAATTACTTACGAGGCTCGTCTCATCGACTGGACCAAGACCAATAACGCCAAGCTGTACTGTTATATTCAGACGAGGACCTTCAAAGAAAGATATCAGGGACTTTTAGCTATCGGCTTCGGTTGAAGGGAATCGATGTGGTTAAAAGCTAGCTCAGGCCAATATAGAAACATGGTATTTGACAACTTTGGCTCGTGTTGTTTCATTGTGTCGTTTCATTATGTTGTGTGGGCGTTTCTTTAGCTTATCTATACGTAGTTGCTACTGGATATTTCTATGTCCATTCCCATTTGGAAGCAAAATCGCCAAAAACGGCACTGTTTACGGAGGCATATACCATGGGCAGCTCGGACACTGTTGCTGTGATTCCCGAAGTGCTCATGCCATAGCAAAATTATGAGATGATGTACTTACAAGTTACCAAGCTAAATCAAGCCAATAATAGTTTGTTTATTTGTTTCTTTGCTGTGTCCTTGCAAGAACGTGGATTTAGGCCCAAAGATCAAATTCTGAATGGCAGAACAGCAATAACATTCCGCTGTCCAGAATCTGATCTTTGGGCCTAAACCCACATTTTTGCAAGGACACAGCAAAGATATAAATAAGCAAAATATTATTGGCTTGTCATTACTTTGCTATATCATGGGCACAACAATGTTGTCCGAACTGCCCATGAATATACCCGCTAAAAAAATGGTAAAGCGCTCCCACCACCATTTTGAGAGAAGAGTAGGCCCACATCAACTTAGACTTGTCTCAAGTCTATTTCGTCAAAAAATCGGGAAAGAGAAGCTAATGAAGTTCAGATAGACTTTTGACAGATGACGAAATAGACTTGGGGCAAGTCTAACAGTTGCTTAGATCTCTGTAATTCAAAGTATAAACGGAAAAATTGCTTGCTGGAGTCGATGTAACAGGAAAACTTGGGGTACAAAATCTCTTACCATCAGCATAAGGTCGAACACGCCTATCATAATTCATTGTTGCTTTTGTTAGCTGTTCAGATACTGAGCTGATACTCGCTAGTACAGATGAACCTGAAAGATGAAATAATAATCATCACTCTCCGTCCATTGGTAAAGATTTTTTTAAGAAAGCTTCCATACCAATGCACAAAAATTTCAGAATGGTATGGCAGAGTTTAATGAAATGAAGTTTCATATCTTTAGTCTCTCCCCCGTCGAATCTTATATTGCTCGTTGAATTAGTGTGAATTTTTAGGGATTATACCGGGTGAGTCAAAAAACAGTTTACGCGTTTGGCGGTCTGTGGAATATAAGGCTACGTTCACACTGCTCCGTTTTCATTTCTATCCGTTTTTGTTGATGAAAACGCTGCCCGTTCACATTGCTCCGTTTTCAAATAGATACGCTATGAAAACGATAGGCGTTCACATTGCTCCAGCAAAACGGTCTTCAAAACGTTAATCCCCTTTTCAAAACAAAGCCCTTTGTTAATAGCTGTCAACAAGGCGCCAATCGCGACTTTGAATGCCATTGTAATCAAAAGTCTATTAACAAAGGAATGTGCAACGTTTTCAAACATCTCCGTTTTTGGCGTTCACACTGAAAATGGATCGTTTTCAAAACGCACCGTTTTCAAATTTATGCGTTTTCATTAGCGTTTTCGAAAAGCCCCGTTTTCACAGCGGAGCAATGTGAACGCAAGGCAAAAACGGAGAATTTTTACTCCGTTTTCATATGAAAACGTAGCAGTGTGAACGGGGCCTAAGGTACGTGGCCGATATTCTTATCTGAAATGTTTATCTAACAGTCAAAAGCTAATTTAGATGTGAAAAATTTGTTTCGTAAATTTATTCATCATTCAGACCCAGAAAATAGGAAGAAATGAGAATTCCACGTGTGATTCTGTTCCATGATTTACTTACCATCGAAGTTTTAATTCAATACAATTTCCAGTTCAAGACGTGGGATTTGATTTCATTGGTAAGTAAATCATGGACCAAAATTGAACGTGGAGTTCTCGTTTCAATATAAATAACCCCTTGCAAAAATTTTCTAATTTCTGAATATCGGCCGCAAATTTTTTAAATTTCATAACCCGCCTAACGTGTTAGTCTTGTTTACTCACCCAGTACATGTCAGGAAATCCCCCAAAAATTTTTTCTCGCCCCCCCCAGTTGCTATCAAAGTTTCGGAGGAAAAGGGGCCTATCACTTTCCAAAAATCCCGTTTATGTCCAGCAAAACCCCTTTGTTTCAAGGAAAGTCAATAAAAATCCCTGAAAATTGTATTGTTTAGAAAATCTCGTGCGCTTTTGTGGTTGTACGATACACCCCTCGACATAGAAAATTCTGGCAAGATGTAGTTTTCGAAGTGGTTATGATTGGAGGGTCTTAGGGTCAATTTGACGAAGTACTTACTCTTGCCATCAAGCATTGTAAAAATAAGGAACAGCAACAGCATTTTCCTGTAAAAGAAAATAAAGATATTAGGGTATTAGTGGCATTACTGATTTAATCGATAAAATCTACCATGCGTGCAACCCGGCCTGATTTCTTTTCAGAGAGGTTTACCTACCTCTCCGAAAAGAAACCAGTCTTGTCTGAGCGCGAGCTACACAAAACTTAGATTTTTGGAGAAAATTATGAAGCCAGCAAAAATTACAGATCATGAAATTATTCTGCAAACACCTTCAGAGTTTCCCAAAGTCTATTATTTCTGTAGCAACGGATAACATTAGAAGCAAAACGGAAAACACATTGCAGCTTATCCAATGTAAATGTGTTTACATTGATACGAAGTGATGTGCTGCCAGATACCGTTCTATATATTCAACAGCCCGTGAAGGCGAGCTTTTTTCTCAACTTTGAATTTCAAATAAATTTACTTGTGATTTCGTAGAAGTCCTAATGCTGAAAGTTTCTTGAACTTTGCACGTTCCAACTGCTGGTTTTCTGTAACTCGGTTTCTTGTAAGTAAAAAGACCTTACTAACATGGCCAAGGCAAGCGAATTTGGCGAATACCTCTATCTCCTGATCGGCATCACAGATGCACTATATCCAAGGTAGTATAAAATTTGATAAGAAAACCTGATAAAAGATATATTTATCGTAAAATAAAGTAATGCCCCGAAGGTGTGGTCTAGGTTATGAATAAATTATGTTTATTTTTCATGCTGCACAAAATCGTATGAAATAAAGATATCAGCTGATCAGCTGAAAGAGATTAAGGTAGAACGAAAGCATTTTCAAGATCAGCTGCCTGATAAACAAAAATAATTGTCTAAAGTAAGATATATTTTATAAACAAAGCTGTGTGTTTGATGAAATTTGCTGAAATATGTAAAGAAAAACAATTACAGTATCGCTTTTTGTCTTGCAAAAATGCAGACTTATTCAAATGTGGATTTGCTGCTTCACGATACTGGCACAGTCCAATGAAATGCATGCTTAGAATACAGCGAAATTTTGATATGATGCATACGGGGCGTCCCAAAAATATTGTTCGACATTTGATTAAATATTTAAAGCTAACGTGAACGGACTCAATGGTAAGAAAATCCTGTTTCTGAGATCATATATTTATTTCATACACCAGATTCTTGCAAATCCACTGACTTTAAAGGACGAAGTTTGTGTGAAAGCTGAAACCAGAGACCCATAAGTAACCTCTTACAGGCAAAAAACCTCCAATAAATGCAGTGAAAGAAGTCTATCTATTGCCATACTTCGTATTAATAGCAGACCGAACCGAGCAGTAATTCGAAAGTCATTCGAGTTCTTGCAGCTATAGACCTTTTAGCTATTCTGAAAAGAAACAAAATCGAACGATAATTTGCTACTTCCTGTAGAATTTTCGAATGTGCACAATTGTGATAAAAGCTCTAACGCCGGTGCTAACGCCACTCGATCGAACCTCGTGCATAAAAAAGTATAAAGCTAATGCTCGATCCAGACCCTTTTGTAGAATAGCTAAAAGGTCTATGATGGACATTTTAAGCTTTGCTTGACAGACTGCCTCAAACCATCACGATTGATTTATTTAGCCGCCCGGTTTACACATAAGCAGTTCCGACACTATTGTTGTGATGTGCAAAGTAACCATGAAGTGAATTACTCACCATGCCAAACCATGAGTGGTGGGACACTAGTAGATTAGATTAGGTTAATTTAGCTTCTTTACCTACCTTGAAATGCCATAAGATTCTCTTCCTTGACATTGGCAGCCTTTCTCAGCCAAACTTCCTCGCCTTGAACCGAAGAGCTCCATCTCATGTGCTCTCAAAATGTTTGGGCCTACGGCCTGAACGTAAAACGACCTTTGTCATCTCCTGCGCATTGCTGTACCTACGCAGCGGTGTTCGATTTCTAGACTTCTGCGAAGGACAATAATGCGCAGGAGAGATGGCATGTTTTATTTCACAATTGGGCCTAAACAAAAAATGCAAAGGACGTTCAGGAGCTCTGCTGCAGTTCAAGGCAAGAACTATGGCTGAGAAAGGCTGCCAATGTCAAGGAAGAGAATCTTATGGCATTTCAAGGTAGGTAAAGAAGCTAAATTAACCTAATCTAATCTACTAGTGTCCCACCACTCATGGCCAAACATTGCCTATATTCTGTTACGATGCCGTGTCGTAAGGCTAACCGTATCACCTTTTTGCACATCAAAACTGTATAAATGTGGTCTTACAGGCTAGCTCACTTTGAAAATCTGCATGGAAGCATTTTAATCAAATCGCTCGTACCCTTAGCCCAATTAGTCGATTTTGAATGACGAAATGAAATGCACTTCGTAGCCTGCGCACAGACTTTACTTTAGTTGCGGAGGAGTAAGGAAAAGCTTCTGTAAAGAGCTTTTACTTACTCCTCCGCAACTACAGTAAAGTCCTTTCCTTACTCCTCCGCAACTAAAGTAAAGTCTGTGTGCGCAGGCTATGCACTTCGATGATCTCCGACTTCTAGCCATGAAATGAAACACAAGGCTCTTAAAAATTTCCTGATATTTTTCTGACTCTGAACCTATATTTAGACTTTTTTAGTGAACTTAAATTTTGCTTATTTGATCTTTTTATTTCATTTTCAAGATTAATATATTTGTATGTTAAAACCTAAATTATAAGATTTACATTTTGATTAAAATTTTGCCGGTGACGAATAAATTTGCGGCTTATTTTTGATGCTGATTTATATATTTCATATAATCTAATTAATAATTCATGTTAATCTGAAGATATCTGAAGTCAACAAAACTGCTAAAAACACACGATTTAACCGTGTTCATGAGTGGTAGGATACAATTCGGTTGAATTCGATCCGATTAGATTCTTTGCCTACCTTGAAATTCCACAAACAAAATCATCTTCCTTGATATTGGCAGCCTTTTTCAGATATTTTCTGCCCTTAAACTACTGAGCTCTGTCACATGTGCTTTTCAGAATGTTTGGGCCCAAGTTGACCTGTGGCATCTCCTGCACATTATTGTGCTACGCAGGTTTGATTTCGAGACCTCTGTGAAGGAGAATAATGTGCAGGAGATACCAAAGGTCAAACATTCTGAAAAGCATACGTGACAGAACTCTTCAGTTCAAGGCCAGGATATTTAGCTGAGAAAGGCTGCTAATGTCAAGGAAGAGAATCTTATGGCGTTTCAAGGTGGCAAAGAATCTAATCCGATCTAATTCAACCTAATTGTGTCTTACAACCCATGCCTTGCGATTGATTTTGAGGCTTATGAGTTGAAATATTTGGTGAGTATTTATCTTAAAAAAGAGAAGCGAATCACCGAGTCAAGAATTTTACGAAATGGTGACGCCTGGCAACGCATTGTTGCTGTTGTTTCAGCTTATCTGCTTAAATGGATTCCTTATTTTGGTGCAAATGAAATCCACCATCTGTCGCTCTACACTTCAGATTTAGGCCTACGAAGCAACATCCGGTCATTTAAAATGTTAGCTTGCAAGGAAAACATGGTGGTCTTTAGGCGTCCAACTGAAGAGGGAAGTTTCGTCTTGGCCTTTAGAATAGTGTATAAAATTAAGCATACAGTGCAGAAGTGAAGACTGTGTTTGCAGGACTCTATTAGGGGGATCATGAAACCCCAACAAAATTTCAAGGAGATTCCTTAAAGGCGTCCCACAACCATATTTTCCCAGTAGAGGGTCAAATTGCAGACTAAATGCCTTGTATTTCTCATAGCCAATCAGTTCAATGCGGGAAAAGAGACTCATGTAATTAGTCTCGTTAAATGCCAAGATTTAGGGTTTAGCAGCTTGATTGAGATCTACCTAAAACTTGGTAAGCTCACCGAAAAATTTAACATCAGGAAGAAATCTAATGGCAAGCCCAGCATCCTGAAGAGATTGTTTGCAGACACTGACAATACATTCTATCAATGACCTTACTTGATCCTGAGTTGCAATAAAGAATTTATTTCTTAGAATGCTAGCATGCATTTGGCATCCTGTGATCCTGTCAAGACATTAATCTTTTGGCACGTCAAAAACAGCTGTTAAGCAATGCTTTGCAAACGAAATTATTTCTTCCTCGTCCTAAGAATCTATTAATTTGAAATTGCGATTGACCAGTTGTTTAGCATCTAAAATCTAAAAAACTGCAGCATGCAAATTTCTATTTTCTGATGAAATATGGAATTGTTGAACATTCTGTGAAACATTTATTATGGGCGCTGTTTGATAAATCTTGTTTGCTGCTGAAAATACGCTCAGCTACTTTCTTTATGAATCTTTATAGAGATTGATTCATTAATGTCTGTGTGTTGACAGATTGTCGAGCATGCGCAAAGAGAAACAAAAATATTTACTCGTCGAATTTCTACAGATTTGTTCACAACTTGACGACGGAGTCCCCTTAGCAAGTATCTTTCGTATGCGGCTGGAACGAGTTAGCCTCGGAGGCTCAAAAGCACCGTTTATGTACCTTGGTATATTTAGATTTGTAGCTTGATAAGTCGGCCGTAAAAAGGTCTTTGTTTGCGACAGCTTTGTACTAGTGCGTCAATCAAAAGTAATGGATGCTATTTTTTAAGGCTCTTTCTCGCATGCACCTCAAATAGGTTGGCTACCAAATTTTCATGACACCATACTTTATTATCATTTACAATTCCGCTAATTGGCCGTAGAAATCCACTTGTTTGGGATCACTTATCACGGTTTACTGATGTCTTAAAAAATCTATGGCCTGAGTTTCTACAAAATTTGTCCATGTTGCAAAAACCCTTTTCGCATGCATTTTAAGTGGAGATAGCTACCAAATTTTCATGATATCTTTTGCATCTTACTTTATCAGGGAGTAGTCATAAAGTATCTGCTATATGGGGAGGGGGATGAAATTTGAATGGGCCATGAAAAATTCTATCATGACTTTTTGAGGCTACGAAAAGTAATCAGATGTATATTATGGGGCCATGGAAGTTTTATCATAAAACGTTATTTCTAAAGTTTGGCAATGGCTGCAAATGCTCCAAAAATCAAAAATTGTTTTCTGTTACTTTTTCCCACTTGACACTTGCTTTTCTGCTCATTTCTTTTCTTCTCCTTCTCTTGCTTAGTTCAGTGCTAACCAGTGCTTCATTATCAAGTCATATTTCTGAAATTACACTACTGGGTAAAATCGTCGAGCCTACATTCCAAAAACTAAATTACGTCATGGGGCCATGAAAAAGATCCTAGCTCTTGCTATGGGGCCATAATAAGTGAATAGGAACCTAGGATGAGCCATGTAACTTTTTTGCTAGATTTTTGGAAATCATCCACCCCCATATAGCAGATACTTTATGACCACTCCCTAAGAATTTGTTTTAATAACTCGTCAACAGTTCGAGTGAATTATCTGAAGTGATTTACCATTAACAACTCAAATCGAAGGTGCCAGAACACTTATTTATTGATAAAACATTCATTTACCTTGTCTTTATCTTTATATTCCGCTTTCTTTTATCGCAACGTGTATCTTGAGTTGGCCTAACCGCTTCGTTGTTTGTTTATTCATATCCAGCTCCCTTGTAGCCCAGTGTGTTAGTGTACACTGGCTTCGAACTGCAAGCCATAAGAATAATTTCTTGTGTGGTTACCGGTTTAAAACCCTTTCTTATGCGAAGGCGCACTAGCACACAGAAATACAAGGGAGTTATATTTGAATACCCTAAACGATGTAGTTTAGCCAATTGACGACACAAGTTGAGACAAAAGAAGCGGAGAACAGAGATTAATACCGCATTCACACTGACATAGTTAAACCAGCTTTATCTAACCCAGGTTAAATTTCAGCCAATCAAATGCCTTCGATTTGTTGGATTGTCCAATCAGAAGGCTCCATTCGATAACCTGGTTTAGTTTAAATTGGTTTTGCTTGCAAGTGTGATTGGGGTATAAGACAACGTAAATTAATTCGCATCTAAAATTTCCCAACAGCTTTTGCAGCTTACTTTATCAGTAATCGGGCACAGAAATTCCCTTTTTGCTATCATTATTTCTGTAAAGCCTACATTTGTTCAGTTGAGAGTTTTTTCCAAGTCCAAACTACTCATGTGAAAATCGCATACTAACAAATAGGTGCCATTGTGTTACAAGGAAGTAAAAACGCTCGTTTCGCTCTTGCATCAGAAGTAATAGCTACTGCGGAGGGCTTTTTAACCGTATCAGACGAAACTCCTTGAAACTGATTGGCTCTACGAGGGAGGTAAACATCCCGACTAACTTTCCCCCAGTACATGAAATATGAAGCAGCTGACACTGAAAAAAGATCATTTCCCTTTTATGTTTAATGATGTCTAATTAATGAGTTCAGGTGTTGATATTAGAGAAAGCTTTGATTTATTCCTCAAATGACAGTTTAGAGTAAGGCTTCCAGAAAATCTCTTTTTCATTTACGTCAGATCAAGGGTGTTAGGACACGGATGTTTTTGATTGATTATTTATTTACATTGTTTTGATCCTTGTGTCTTGTTTTGTTGTCTTGTTTTCTGTTCTGTTTCTTTGTTAATTAGGCTCAACCGCTCTCAAATTGTTCGAATAGAGCTCCCTTGTATTTCTGTGTCTTAGTGCGCCTGACCTTTCTTGTGCGAAGGGGCACTAAGACTTAGAAATACAAGGGAGCTCTATCCGAGCAATTGGGCCTAATAACCACTCTCAGTTGAAGACGAAACAGAACAGGAAACAAGACAACGAAACAAGACACAGGGATCAAAACAAGGTAAATAGATAATCAATCAAAGATCAAACATCTGTGTCCTAACACTCTTGGCCAGATCCTTCGTTCAGGAGGAGATGAAATTTTTCAACCGATGTCCTTTGTTGATAAAACCTGTACTGGACAGAATGTGCTATTGTGCTATTGTTACAGATCTACTCAACTATGACATCTGGTGTACTGCAAATACGATTAAAAGTTTCGTTCAAGGTTTATCTCAAAATTTAAACAATAGAAGACAGGTTCTTTTTTGATGAGAATTGTTTCTTAATTCATTATAATCACCGTAGCAACAATGATTTGAACGTGTTCACTTCATAGAGTCCTGGTTTTTGATGTATTTTCAGGAAAGAAATCTGCCGGTAATTTTAACTGACTTGCAGCATTTTATTATGAAAAATGAGCACAACGATCCATGTATTATGGATCTGTTTTGCACTGCAGGGTCTTCTCATTTTCACTTATAATTATAATCTAATGTCAGTATTCAAGCATCGTTTGAATATGTCAGAATTCAGCTGGACAAAATCTGAGCAAACATTTGTGTATCCTGAAGAGAAAGAGAGATTTGACTGGCGAGAAATATTAGACCCATGTCAGCACGACATGGCATGGAAATACAGAAATAGCAGCCATAAAGAGAGACCACTGAGGACCAGTGCAAGGGAGAGTCTAATTTCTGATTATGAAATTAATTTAGCAGGATATTACACCAAATTCATTTTAATGACGAAAACTGAAGATGGGGCTGCAAAGAAAATTGGCGGAGACTATTGGCGAGCTTTTCTTACAGGAGATGGCCATCAAAATGGAGTTGTTTATGATTTAAAAGACGGGACTTATGAGATATGGTTCCTCATAAAAGACCCTGGGAATTATACACTGAATTTGATTCTGGAGTTTTCTTTATGTGATGGATTAAGAGACCCGCCCGCTGGTTGGTTTGAGAGAGGCAATGCGCATGGGAGATTTCAAGAAGACGGTATTCTTGGATACCTGGATGACTATCTTGTGCAGAAGATGCTACAGATTTATTTTGAAGTGAAGCGACCAGATAACGCAGGACCTAAGCAAAAAAGTAGATGCGTAGGCCATAATCAGAATCAATGCATGAATAACGACTTGGGGAACGCGAATTCATGCTTTACTGCTGAAGATTTTGATCGCAAATGTAAGTTTGTGTGGGAGGGTTATGGTCATTGGAAGCCAAACAGTGGTACCTTTAGATGGAAACCAAACTTTCCGGTATCCAAACCTGCTAATTACAATTCGAAGACAAAGCTTGGTACCCTGTGGTTTTTGGGCGATTCTGTGACATACCGGCTTTGGGATTCCTCATACACCAGAGTGCTTTGCAGGCAAGCATTCAAGAAATGCAAAAAGACATACACATGGGTATATGAAATTGGCACGAGCGGAGAGAAGAAGAGGCCTAACAATGTCGGACTCACCTTCAACAAAACGAAATTTTTCGAGCCACTGCATTCGATATTTAGCCAACCCGATATGAAGAGTAACAGGAGCGTTGTTATTGTTAATTTTGGTCTGCATATTATCATGAGCCTAAATTTCAGTGACTATAAAATCCTGATCAAAGACTTTGTCAAAGTGCTGGATGAGTACAGAGGAATTGAAAATCAGACGAGCGTTCCGCAAATTATCTGGAAAACGACAACGATGTCACATAAGGAAAATACGGAACGGTGGAACGTAACGCATGCGCGATTCCTAACGAACCATCGTATTAGTCTATTTAATGCGTATACGAATGCTGCATTGTGTTCTGCTGGTATTACGATATTGGATGTTCACCCTATTTCAGCGTCGTATCACAAGGGAACAAGAGACCATGTTCATTATGAATATTTTGTATTTGAGCCTGTTGAGGACATTTTAGCTGATTTTGTATGGAAGAATTATAACATATAAAGCTTTTATGTCATTATGAATACATTGTCTCTATTCGGCAACATAAATGCTTATTAGCCGGATAAAATACAGCAATTTGCCCTGCAACATAATTGAAGGAATACAAACTTCAGAAACAGGGACCAAAACTCATGGACATTCTTGACAAACACTTTGATGTTGAAATAAAACCAGCATGCAGCACTAACTGAATAAACTACCAAACGCCTCTTTTAAGATCCCTGTCTATACGCAGAACACTAAGCCACCCACGTATATTATCTCTTGCAACCTGGTGTCTTTTGCCTACGTTTTGATTAATCGACAGTGCAACTCACTTTTCAGATAACAAGTTTTCAGTTTGTTTTTACTTGGTAGTCAAGCAACAAAAGAACCAGCGTTTCGGTTATTCAACGTTGTTGTTGTTGTCATTACGATTAAGGTGGATCTGCACTTAAGGTGGCTCACAACGAAAATTTCAGAATACACCACTTCGATTAACAGCCTCGTTTTGGAGATTATTCAAAATTCGTTCATATGAAATTTTGGAGGCCAAATTCGGATTTAGCACCCAAACTTTAGTCTAACCACGAGTTTTCATGTTGCTAGCAGTCGTGGTGTTAATTTTATAGCGGTTTAAAGTTTGAAAATCTATAAGGGATTTGACCGTGAAAATGACTCGGGGTGGAAAGTTTCACCCCGAACGATTTTTCACGGTAAAGGCCCTTATAAATCTTTGAACTTTTCATTGTCATAAAATCAACATCACAAATGCCAGCAGGTTAAAAACATGAAACTAGACTAATGTTTGGGTGCTAAATCCGAATCTGGGCTCAAAATTTTCATAAGGACAATAGGAAGGAATTTTGACAAATTTCCAAAACGAGGCTGCTTAATCGAAGTGGTGTATTACGAAACAGTGAAAGGTGGTTGTATACCAAGTAAAAATAAGTTCAAAACACAGAAATGCTTTAAGTTAAGGTAACTCGCTACTGATATAACTTTCAAACTGCTAGACACTGGGTGTCCTATCGCTCATGACATGACTTGAAATTTTAAACACTGTGAAATCTAAATGTTACCATAGTTATCTAAACTGGGCCCCTAGGTTTAAGTTAGATTCGCAACCATAAAGGCCCGTTCACACTGCTCCTTATATGAAAACGGAGCAAAACTTATCCGTTTTGGCCTTGCGTTTACATTGCTCCGCTGCGAAAACGGAGCTTTTCGAAAACGCTAATGAAAACGCATAAATTTGAAAACAGTGCGCTTTGAAAACAATCCGTTTTCAGTGTGAACGCCAAAAACGGAGTCATTTGAAAACGCTTCACATTCCTTTGTTAATAGGCTGTTGATTACAATGGTATGCATACTCGCGATTGGCGCGTTCTTGACAGCTACTAACAAAGGCTTTATTTTGAAAAGGGGATTAAAAACATCATATTCTGGAGCAATGAGAACGCCTATCGTTTTCATGGCGTATTCATTTTCATTTGAAAACGGAGCAATGTGAACGGGCAGCGTTTTCATCAACAAAAGCGGATAGAAACGAAAACGGAGCAGGTGAACGTAGCCTAAATAAAGCAAGAATATTTAAATCAACCGATTAGTTTTGTTTCTAGATCTTTCCAAAGTTGGCAACCTTTTCAACTAAGCAGATAGTTAACGATAAAAAGGAAGCAGCTCACCTTTCCATAGCTAATATAACTCGTGCCTTGCAATCAATAACATTGAAGAATTCACTCGTAGAACTTACTACATTTGATTTATTCGTATCGGCATCTAAATGAAGAGGAAGATAGTCATCAGAGATATTATCATCAATAATTTTCTATTTGGCTTTGACCAATTTGTGGGAGTCTTAAAATTTCACCTGTCCATACAAAGTGTGTTATTTGTTTAACAAAACTCGTGTGAAACTCGTTGCACCGATAGCTGGTAGCCACTGTGCGATGAAACTTCTTTGCATTTGAAAAGTTAGCGATAAAGAAAGCGACGACAAATCGTTGTAAAGTAGGAACCAGTGTTTAGAAGTGAAAGAGGCTTACTGAGAGAAGTACGACATGAATTTGAATGAAATAACTAAATTGCTCAGTAGAAAGACAAATTTCGAAGCACAGAATCAAAAATTTGAATTTTTGTAGTGTACATGTTTCCTAACCCTCTTTGCAGATTCGACTGAATCAAGCAACATTGGTATTGAGATAATCCGAACTGCAGTATCTGTTGAACTAACACTATCATAGTTACTTCGCTAAGTATCTGTGGCTGCTATGAACCTCTAAAATTACTTTGTTAAATTTAGATTAGATATTAATGATTTACTTAATTCTTTGGGAAGTATATCGTCGACGTCAATCCTTTTCGTCAATCAACGTTGACTGTCCGTTGTCAATGGACCGTTCGACGAAAGTTGCGTTTTCCGACAATGTAAAGAATTTGTCAAATGTTCCTGAAGAGATACCGTGGATCCAAAATTTAGCTCGCTCGCTCGCATTCAATTTCAGCCACCGTCTCCAATATTTCCTCGTGCCAATCTGCCTTCATGTATAAAACTCTTCATAATGGCTGTCCCATGCTCATTGACTTGCACTCGTTGTTTACGCATTGAAAGCTTGCAGGGGTCGTTACCTGACATCAACTGTGAGGCGGACGTTAACTGTGTGTTTTCTCAGAAAGATGTAAGTATTGGAATTGTGAGTGTCTGTCATGGTGGGAACTCCGATGACCTAGTGTCTATTCCCGCTATGACAGGCACAGTAGCTGTAAATTTTTCGTGTTTATTTTAAGTTTTAGGGGCAGGTGTACCAAGTTTCCAATTATTCGTGATGAAATTAGGTAATTATTTAAAGCCTGGAGGAGTTAAATGGGTTTGCTGGGGGAAATTTTCAGTCTTGAATGCCAGAAAATTGTGTAGTCATAGGTTAATTTGATATTTTCTAATTTTTAATCAGTTCTGTTTTGTTTCAACAGTCTGTTCATTTCCTTAACACTTAAACAAGTGAGAAAGGTATAACAACGGTGCTTCCCGCATCTATGTACAAAAATTTATCAACAATGAAGCTGCAACCCCCTACAAAACCATGGCAGCATTCACTTAACAATGTTAACATCTAGTTTTAATAGACTATAAAAAAATACCTGGTATAAAACCCTTCATAATGGCCTTGACTTTGAAATGATTTTGCCGATAAAAGCATCGTATTGATTATGGAAAGTTTGGCAAATTTAAACGATATATCTACTGCCTCAGGGGGCCCATGTATAGCTAAATTACCAAGGGCCCCAAGCTGCTCCGTTCCCGTTACGTCACTGATTCAAAGTCTAGTTGCAAACCTTACGACAAATTGTGTAGATGTTGCTGGTCTCTGGTGTTCTTGCTTTCAAAACCTTGGGTATAAGCAGTTACGCATTTCTTTCAGATATCTTGCATCAATCTGGCATTGGAAGTTTGTTTGCCAACTTTAGTACCAACGGTACAGTTGCTGTTGCTTTTTGCATATTTTCTTTACACTTTACACCATGGAGCCTGCGTACACAGCATTTTATTGTTTGCTCATTCTTGCAACGGCGGTGGTTTCAAGATCTATTTGCAAGCGTTACTACCAGTAGCATTGGCGTAAATGCGTGATTCTTACCTGCTGTCAAATTTATTTCTAGCATAAACTTTGTCCTTTTTGCAAAATTAATTTGTAATAACAACCTTAGAAAAAAATGTACGGTAAATTATTCATTATTATTGTTTTATTTTCTCCATTTTAAGAGCCAATATTAGCTACTTACTGTCACACATATTTCAATTCAACCAGACACACAAATTTATTTCTTAAGTGCGCCTGATTCTAACTGTGTGCCGTACTTGCTTCCAGAACTCTCTGCCTGGCCTGTCCAGTATAATCGTTTCATGCTCCAGTGTAAAGTCTCTCTCGCATTTTAGTCGGAATAGTCCGGAAAATGTCTCTCTCTTCAAGAGAGTCCATCCATAGAGCTACTCGTGATGACGCATTGTTAACCCTGATTCGTTGTGCGCCGAATAAAAGCAAGACAAAGAGAACCAAGGTGAGAAGCAACTTTCAGATGACACGGCGGTCTATCTAGTTTGGCACAACGGAAGATCATGGTTAGCAATTGGTCTTCGGAACCAAAATACATTTTTTGTGTCAAACGTCCCTGCAAAGCCAACGTTGGCTCACTTTGTCTGTCTTCAATTTGTTTTGAGTGGGCTTGTCAGGATTTCTAGCTACTGAAAGCTAATTTAGGCCTACTGTGCATTCCGCATCCAGGCATGGGACCTCTAGTTTAACGTCATTTCCGAAAGACGACGAGGTGAGTTGTGAGGTCAGGCCTCCGAGGCCACCCATCCAGAGTTTGACCTCGCTCGATCGAGCTTAACTTTAGTCACCTGACGAAGACTGTATAAGGCATTCGGCCACTCACCCCGTCTATGCTGCTTTCCTTCACAAATCTGCAAGCAAAGCTTTTCCCAAAGTGTTATGCTTAATGCTATACAGAGCTTGCTGCCAAACTTACTCTTTATAAAGCTGGCTTTGCTTATTCTCTTTAACACTTCGCACTAGGACTTGCAAGCAAACCTATTCTTTGAAGCTCAATAGTTAGCCTGCTGCTAACATACCTACAAATTGTGGCTTTCTCCCAGCTTTTCTTCAAAGATCTATTGAATGCATTGCCTGCTGTTGAGCTTGTCCTTGTTTTTATGCTCTCAGACATATCGTAACCAAATTTGTAAGCAACAATCTTACCAAACAGCTAATGTCTTTCTTTAATAACTTCTCTACGGTGATAGTGGTCTCTTAATTCCTTATAAGCGATTCTTCACAAATGCAAAAGCGAGAAGCTTTCAAAAGAGCTATCTTTATAAATTCTACACCTAAATTAATTGGTGACATAACACGAAAATGCCTAAATAAGTTGATGCATCTCTATAGATACTGTATCGATCTATCTGTTATTGCGTTGTTTGCAAACAAAGCGTTGTCGCCTAATGATAACTCGCCTCGCTTACCTTAAGCGTGAATCTTCCAAAGAACTATTCTTACTTGGACTCTCTAATAGACAAAATCGGCTAAGGTTTGTTTACACAAATTTCAAGTCATGTGAGCTGTCTCTTGACAGAACATCTCTTGATTTCTTTAACATACTTAGTGCAATGCATTCGTTTAAACGTCTCCGCAGTCACTCACTTCAACATCGTGGCTCTTGTTTATCGTAGATCCGTATCCATTAATGTATTGGTTACAAACATAGTGATATCGCTGAATAATAAATTGCTTGATCTCAACATGACCTGATGAAATCTTTAAACAAACAACGCAAAATTCAACATTCACCTGTCAACTTTTAGAAATTCATCACAAAGGAAAATATATCGTACGTAATTTTTTATTTTCGTGGAGATTGTTGTTTCAATTAAATTATTGGTGAAACTCTTCGGGTTTTGTTATATTTCATTTGTTGGCTTGAGTTTTTGAGTGAGAAACCCACACTAGACTTATTTCAAGCTTCTTTCCAAAAATAGAATTCTTTTACGAAGGGTTTTGATCTATTTTCCAATTGAAGTTTTTAATTCACAGAAGGACCAGATATTACATGGAAAGCAATTTCCAGATTTTCTAAATCTTCGTAGAAGATTCCATCAACACTTTGTCAATATTTGAGTACAGACTGATGCGTTAAATTTTGGCCCCAAGTACCTTGTATTGAGGCAGACATACAGAGCATAAACTGCGTAAAATAACGTAATCTAGTATAAGGAAGTGTTTTGATAGATAAGCTTCTTGAAAAGATAAATCAAGAGTTTAAGGTCCAAGGAAGATAACATCAGTGTTGCCTAATTTCGAGATTTGTTGCAGGGAGCTAGGAGTGTTTAAAGTTACGAGTTTTCGCGCATGCGTGTGCAGTTTCTGCTCTGTCAGCCAGACATCTATTGTTTTTCTTACATACATAAAAGCCGGATGCGTTTGCCTAAATCTCTAAATTTCGCGAATTTGATGCGGCATTTGATAAGAAAAGTGTTTATTCAGCCGATTTATTCTGCGAAAATATTTTAAAAGCGGAAGATACTGATGATATTAATGCGCGAGCAAAGCGAGCGATTTCTTTTAAACAAGATTCTAGTCAAGAAAGATAGCAAGAACAGCAAAGACAGATTTTGTAATGACATAGCAACAGTTGCTTTAAATGACAACAATTCAAAGCGATTAGTGACTGCAGACAAAGGAAATTCTCTTAACCAGTAAATCAAAACAAACACGGCCGCAAAAGTTGCCCTGAATCCAATTACGCAAACTATCACCCTGTGCAAGAGAAAGGTGATTTTCAAGAGATTTTATGTGCTTATAACAAAGAAGAAGGGTAAATCTAAAGTTCTGTCTCACAGATTTCGTTTATTTGATTCAGGTACTGTGTGATAATTGTTTCATTTAAGCCAAAAATTCCCGAGGAGAAAGAATGCCTTCTGCTCGGCTTCTGAAGCAAATAAACAAAATCTGCGAGACAGAACTTTGGATTCACCCTCTTTCTTTCGTTATAAGCACACAGCTCCTCTTAAAGTCCACCTTTCGCTTGCATAAGGTAAGAGTTGGCCACGGAGTTTGCCCTACTGGTTTCGGGGCAACTTTTGCGGCCGTGTTTGTTTTGATTTACCGGTTGAGAGAATTTTCTTTGTCTGCTGTCACTAATTGCTTTGAATTGGTGTCAATTATCAAAATCTGTCATTGTTAGCAAGAACAAATGATGTTACAACAGGATCTACTACTTTTGATAGACACCAAGGTACAAAGCGATTAGCGAGAACAAAGGGAATTCTATGCTTGGTCAGTCAACTGATAAACACAAAGAAAGCAAGCCGCAAAACCGCAAAAGTTGCTCGGAAACCCAGGTAGCTAGCTCGTTCGTTGTACCCTCCAATGAAGGTTTTTAAGAGTAAGCATGAGCATATGTCGCAGACTTATGACCTGGAGTCCCTTGCTTCCCTGTGCTCCATTGACTTGATCACTTGATGACTTGGTCAACGGAGTCTCATAACATTACTCTGAAAAACCTGACCCTATTTAGACCCAAACTCTGAGATTCCTGGAGTACTTATCAGATTGCGAGATTTGTGAATTTTTATTGTTACCGTGTAAATGTGATCGAATTTTCGATTTGATTGAAGAACTGATGAAATTCCCACGGGATCGAGATTCAAGGCCATGATTCCATCATAATTCATTGATGATTGCAGAAAATAGGGTCAGCTTGTCACTGTTTCATTATGAGTCCCTGTTGAGCAAGGTTTACCGCAGGGATGCAAGGGACTCGTTGTCATAAGTCTACAAATATCGAAAGAAGAAGGGTATATCTAAAGAAATGCCTCGGAAAGTTTATTTGACTCCTTTATTTAAACATTTTATTATTCAAGTTTTATTTAATCTTTTACCCCTTCTTCTCATGAGATGGGGCTTGAATATAGAGTTTTACGGTAGTTGTGAAACAGAGTTGCTGTATTGAACATGCAGTCAAAAATGCGGCACTTGTCATCTCAAACAATAACCAATAACTTTATTTACCAATTTGATAATTGTTTCTAACTTCAGGTGTGTGTTTACTGGTACTTAGGAGCATGGTGGTAGTATTCACAAATATCATTGTGAACGCTGGAATTTTTTCAAATTTGCTGAACGCAGGCTAGGTCAAATTAAGATTTAATCGGATCAAATGAATGACAACATTAGAAAATTACAAACATATGTTATGTAAGATCATTTTCTTACAAGTTTTGCTTAACCCTATTTCACATGGGGGGGGGGCGTTTTTCGCCCCCCCAACCAAACTTTTCTACACTGCGCCGAAACGACACAAGATATGATGACCAAACTTTGTGACTTTTACTCAAATTTAATTGGCAAACAAAATTTAAATGTCTCATTGTTCTAGATTTGATCACGTGACCACAATAGCACCATATTTGGAGAGTAGTTGACAAAAAACGGCTTTGAACATCCATAAGTTTCTTGTTTCTCGTCCGAATTACTTGCAACATGTATCATTCGATTGCTCTTGATGAGAGCTTTCATTTGATATATAATTTTTGCTAATTTGCTGACATCAGCAAAATTTAATATCTATGACGTCATTTATATTTATGACGTCATTTTTCGAATAAATTAATGTATTAATTACGATTTTTGTTGCAATTTAGCTTAATCTTGTTTGTTTCATGCATATTAAGTCGATCTATGTCAGAAATAGCAAGAAAACTACGGAAAACTGCAGTGACAGTAAGTAGAAAGGAACAAAGAGCTAATTAAGCGCTAATTGGTCTATAATTAGACACTTCAAATTGCTTCAAAGTACATATTTTAATTGTACAATGTATTTCCTATCATTTAAGACTACTCTCATTAAAATCCGTTGAGTATTCATTTAAATAGAATTTTTCTTGCGAAGCAGCTATAAATTGGCCAGTTTTCCTTTGTTTTTTGGTTGCCTAGCAACAAATCACGTGAATAATCAATTACCATTGTTATATTTGGAAAGCTTATTGTCCAAAGAACAATGGAGGAAAGTTTCATTGTTATATCTTTTGTAGTTTCAGAGAAAAAGAGGGGGGGGGCGAAAAACGCCCCCCCATGCCAAAATATCGAAAAAATACCCCATGTGAAATAGGGTTAAAGGATCATTTAATTTTCGAGAATGATTTTATACAACAAAATATATTTTAGAATTACCGGGAGCCCCAAAATAGTTTCCCCATTGTCTCGTTTGACGATGTAAAAGGCGATAACTTGCTTAAAGGTCAACCTGGATCCACGTAATTCGTTCTGATTTTTTCAATCATCAAGAGACTTGAAGAAATATGAATTTTCCAAAAATCTTATGCCGCAGAAGCCCTTGAAAAGGTAAAAAGTACGACGATGGAGATATGTTCCATCTTTCCATGTTTACACGATAGGTGTGAGGGCATACAACCACTTGTCAATTTAACAGAGTAGTATTTAAACTTAGCAATATGCTAAAGTGCGGACCACAGGACCTTATCTTCTGTTATTTTTCTTGGGTGCCTTTATGGAAGTTAAGCTTCGTACTGTTGGAATTCAGTTAAAAAGCAGAATTTCCTTGGATTTTGAGGTGCAAGTTTGATGAGTTTATTCGTAACTGTTTTTAGCTTTTTCTTGAGCATTTCTGGTATTCCGTTTTTCAGGAAAATAATTATAGAAAATCAATGCGTGCAGATACAGAAATGAAAAGAAACTTTCGATCTAAGTTGGGCATTCTATACTAGATTTGTTTTGTAATTCTTACCAAATAAGAAGACACACCTTTACTAAAATTACAGCTCAAATGGAAACTTTTTTTAGGACACCCGGTATTTACGGAGTGAGTAAAACACTTGCACCTTTTGGTAAATTGCTAAACTTGGATGTGTAGTCAATCGTTATCTCAATTATTATTTTGTTCTTTCAAGACCAAAGTTATGAGATTAGTGAGTTAAATTACAGTACGAAGAAACCATATTTTGAGCAATAGGATTTGAAGCAATATGGTAGGTACTTTTAGTCAGAAAGCTACCCTGTGAGTCAGAAATACGTGGGCTGTTTGGTAGATTTTAGTAATTCATTAAATTACATTTAGTTATTTATGTCACAAATTTGTTTCATTGCATTTCAAAAGACCAACTTTGATTTGAAAATTTATTTGGTTGAAATTGGTCTTTCCGATCCATAATTATGAGCGATGATCTTGAGAAAATTTTGCTCGCAAGAGTCGAAAATAGGCCATATAGTTGGATTCATATTGATGGATGACTGAACTGTTGCTGAGGGCATGCATTGTCTTAGGAGGCGAAAAGAAAACTATTGTTATTCTTGTTACATCCCAAGAGAACTAGTCATTTAATCTTTGGGTAAAATGCTTGGTGAAATGGTGCAGTATTTCAAGTAATTACATGACAATTATGACAGTAAAAACATACCTTCCAGGAAGCTGCTGTCAGTGCGCTAAGTCCGAACACCAACCACAGAACATAATTTGGTTCAGCTGTTATTATACTTTTTTTAACAGTATGCAATAGATGACTGACCGTGATCCTTTGCACCCAAAGACAAATTGACCAATCAAATTAATGAAAATTCTTTGAAATGCAAGTCAGTATAACAAAAACTTTATTGCTGGCACCTTCTGCGCAATCATCTATTGAAGCATTCACAGCATGCAAAGAGATGCTTTATTTTCATTTTACAGCCAGGTCATGGAGTAGTTGAAAGAAAAAGACCTTTTATTTAGAAACTTTTTATTGCTGGTACTCTAGTGCACTCAGCATGAATCTTAAAGTTTGGCCTAAATTCGTCGAGTCTGCAAAATGAATGCCCAGGGGGTTTTTTTATTGTTAATTGGAAAGCAAAAATACCAAAACTTCCCTTTAGGTTCTGCATGGAAACTAAAGCCTGCTTCACACTACGTCTTTTGAGTCGTTAGAGTCATGGAGAAAGACCCAAACCGCTCTCCCCAGTCTCCTTTTTTAATTGTCGAAATGGGTATATTCACAAATCTCCCAATCTGATTGGCAATCTAGGAATCTCAGAGTTCGGGCCTAAAGAGGGCCATGTTTTCAGAGGAAAATTATGAATCTCTGTTAACCGGAGGCGGGCGCCATCATCAAGTCAAAGGAGCACAGGGAAACGAGGGACTTCAGGTCATAAGTCTAGAAGTCTCCCCCGGAATTAATGCCCTTGAAAACCTCACAAAACAGGCACAAGCAACTACTAAAATCTAAATTCAGATTTCAGTCAATAACCTGTTGAATCATAGATGATGTTATTAGCAAACAATTAAAATGAAGAAAAGCGATCGCTCTGGCCTGGTTGTTGGCTTGCAGTGGATAGCAGGTTTCCAAAGCTGAACTATTGCAATATAGGAACCAGAGAACTTCAGTACTGGCATACTCTCCTGCAGGAGGTTTCTTTATTTTTCATATTATCTTTATTCCAACAAGGCTTCAGCGAACATTCTCCAACCGAGCAGATCTCGTGCAAATGAGCTCAGGAAAGAAAATGAATCATAAACTACCATAATCTTCACAATATTACAGAAATATATCTTTATGAAAATCGATGTAAATAATTGTTGTTCTTAGCGTCATTATTGTAGCTTGTGTCCCAGACTCCAGAAAAATGAATTATGGTAAACACTTACTTTTCCGTATGGGGTCTGGAACATAGGCTACATTGTTGTTGAAGGCTGTTGACCCCCCCCCCCCCCCTCACCACCCATTAACGTCGAAATGACACTAAGCGAGAACAAAATCGATATATGACTGATCCCTTAAATGGCAAAAACAAAGATCAAATTTATGTTAGGTTGGGTAACTTGGGCGTTGTCGCAAGCTTTACGTGGCATCTAGTTCGAGACAGACGATGAAATGAACGACTAAAACAAAACAAACAGATAGAAATGGGACGTAGTGGATGTGGTTGAGAGGCCTCTAACGGAGTTTGAAAATTTACTGATCAAGCCGACCAGACCATTTACCCATTTCTCCTTTGTTTTCAAGGAAGAATTCAAGCTTTAATGAAGTGTTTGAAGTTTGAAGTAATAAATCAAGGCATACATCACTGTAGTGACTTATGGATTGTAAAGTACCGGATTTGTTTATTTGATTCAGGAGCTAACCAAATGTTTTTATCTAAACATTGAATATGCAAGAATCCTAATGCCTTCTGCTCGGCTTCTGAATCAAATAAACAAAATCTGCCAAGCAGATCTTTAGATTCATGTTTATCCTTCTTCTTTTGTTTAAAGTTCATGATTTCTCTTATAAACCACCTTCGTTTGCACAAGGCGACAGTTTGCCTTACTTGTTTCAAGGCAACTTGTACTGCTTTGTTTATTGCGATATACTGCTTCCAAGAATTTCCTAGGAGCTGATGCTATTGTGTACAAACCTTGCGGTTTACGGTCCTTTGGCAATCAAAACAATCAAGTTTTCTTTCAAATTCAGTCCGTTGGATCAAAATGCTGTGAACTGAAACAATGTCAAAACCTTGAACAATGCAATCAATACAAACAATGCAATCATGATTGTTCTGATCGCTAAATGAGCGCAAGGGAAGTCTTTCCTTTGTATTCGGAATAAGATAATAAATTGATAATACCATACTGTACTAATAACATGAAGATAGCCACCAAGAACCGTTGCTGTCAACTAGTGCTGTAAATGTTTTTCTTTTAACTTTACAAACATGTCCAAATCTTTCGACTCTCTCAGCACGAAAATTTTAATGTCCAAAATCTCATTCTCAAAACAAATTACTGGTACCAAGAATTTGATTGAATTAAAGAATTAAACTACAACGATATGCCAATATGCTTGGAAAGTCTGGATTATCCTATTGCTCGCTCTTTATTCGTCACTTATTTGTTTAATGCCTTGCTCTGTATGGTATTTCTTTTGCCTGGTTGCCTGAAACCATTAAAGTTTCCAGATGTTTTTGCAAGCTAGTCAGTGGTAAATTACTTTTTGCTGGAATGATTGATAATCGATAATCAATAAAACAATCGATCTGGTAATCAATTCATTTATCAATCGATCAATCAATCAACCAGTCAGTCAATCAATTTGTTAACCAAGCAAGCCGTCAATGAAAACAATCATCTCTATGCAGTTTGCAAAATACATGTGGTTGCTTTGATTTCTTCAAGTATGAAGCGTGCTTGTTGATAGTTCTTCGGGAAGCATATATATAGATTTATTCCTTTCTGCCCCTTGTTTCCCTGCGTTACAGTGAAACCCCGCAAACAAGAACATAGCAAAATAAGAACCTGCAGACTGATTTTGTGCGAAAAGACACCCAAAGATAAAAAACCAAAAACATACTGATTTACTTCATGTTCTTATGAGATGGTACACTTAATTAAGAAATTTCATCATATCAGTGTAAGCAAACTCCCAACTATTGATAACTGAACACCTCTAACAGTTTTCAGAGATATGCAAATTTTTTATCAAGCTGTATGATATAAACTGATTTGCCAACAAATACCATGCTCTCTAATATTCAAATGCAGTCATTACACCCTTAAGTTAACTGAATACATACTATATACTGTAGCTATATATTCATCATAGTCACAAGTGTCCTTGCAATAAGATACACACCCTGAAAATGTAATAAGTACCTCATTTATAAGAACCAAGCCTGTCTGTTTTTTAGAAAAGTATGTTCTTGTTTGCGGGGTTTACTGTATCTAATTAGCTGATATCACTGGGTCAATAAGGACTCATGGTATTACTCTTAAAAAGTGGACCCAATTTTTCAAGGTCTCTTCAAAGTCTGGTCTAAAGAGCTTGAACATTGAAAAGGAAACTGTTAGTACAAAGAATGATGTTTTCCTGACCCACAAAATGCACACCTTTGAGGCAGTAATCTTCCTTTTGTAGAAAATAGATCCATCACAGCTCTGAGAATTCTAGGCCTCATCAACCACTTTTTGTATGCAACAACAACAACTGTCTAAATTGTGCCTCTTGATTGGTAAAGAACTAAATTCTAGTAGTTTGATTGGCGAATACGGAATCACTCTACGCGGGCCTGAATTGGGCCCACTTTATAAGAGTAATATAATGACTCCCCATTGATCAAGTGATATCAGCAAATCAAAGAATGCAGAGAAACAAGGGACGAAAAGGCACAGGTCTAGTGTGCCTATTCAAGCAAACAGATGTGCCAGTGTCATTGCAGAATGACTGCATAGGGCTAGAATCTTCGCAAAACCTCATAACAAGGGAGAGACTTTAAAACAACAGTACCAGCACACACTCCCCTATGATATGATATATCTCAACTGTGAAACTTTTCTCAGTTCTGTGGCAAGTCTCCTGAGCAATGAAGTTCTCAAGGTGGCATTTTTCTTGTAAAATGGTATTGCTTAATTCATTCAACTGGATGGATCGAAGAGAACTTTTGGTCGTTTGCAATATTCATAAAGTGCATTTATGATATCACCATTATTTTCAGAGTCACCGCATTTTAAAAATTCTGCTAGTTTAGAAGTTGTGAAGTCAACAAATTGCTAAATCGTAAACAGCAAAATTTGCTGGCTTTTGCTGGTACCATCTTGTACATCTTTAGGAGCCGAGTATTTCTAGTATGGGTCATTTTGACTTTCCTCAATCTATTTCTGAAGCTTTCACATCCTCTTGTTCATCCTTCATTACGCTTAAAACGCTGTAATTACAAAAATAGGGATGACATCACCATCATCATCATCATCATCATCATCATCATCATCATCATCATCATCATCATCATCATCATCATCATCATCATCATCATCATCATCATCATCATCATCATCATCATCATCATCATCATCATCATCATCAAATTTCCTTCGATCTGTTCAGTTGAAATAATGAGGCAATAACATTTTACACACGTGATTTTAAACTTTTGCAAAGATTTGAACCTATGCTTACCATAAGATAAAACCTAGATTTTCCAAAAACAAACAACTCATTCAATGAGATATAAATTGCTATAAAGTTAGTTTGGATTGAGCAAAGAAAAACATTCTTCTTCATGTTAAAGAAAACATAAAGAGAATATTCACTTCTGTTCGTTTACAATTTTTCTTAGTCTAAATCACAAGGGAGAGACTTGGAAATAACAGTACCTGCACACACTCCTCTATGATATATCTCAACTTTGAAACTTTCCTCAGTCCTGTGGCAAGTCTCCTGAGCAATGAGGTCTTCAAAGTGGCATGAATATCTTTTATATCTCAATTCTTGGGTGGGAGACCTTATCTGATGCATCCTACTGTTATATCTACTACAACTCTGAACCTATAGCTGCTATTGATTAATGACATTTATCTCCTGAAGACATTCCTGAAATTCACGAAGTTGAAAAACTAGTTTGTAAGGTGTTTACAAATTTCTAAAATCCTCTAAGTCATCGCTGTTTTCTTTCTACCTTCCTATCCTATCAGATCAAACCCTTTCAGCTTAATATCTTGCTGTCAAATGCTTTTTGTTCTTGGGACTTTGATTTATCTTACGGTGGTTTGCAATAAAAATGATTTATCTTTTCTTGTATTCATGGGTATATCGTGTTCAATAAGATTGCAAACGCCTGTCATGGCAGGAAACTTTGTCAACACCCATTGTGTGTTTTCTTGTCGAACAGAAGAAAAGGCAGTAAAGTTTAGAGGCTTTGAAACATCCAGTGTTAGTGCTCAATCTCTTTTTGTTTGCAGATGTGCAGTGAAAGGTGGATTACTGCTGAACCCTTGAAAGCACGGCACGACTGAATTGAATAATCTACAGCCTAGACTCGGTTTTCTCTTTAGAATTCAACGATGGTTTTTCTCTTTGGTAAAATTTTGTCTTTTTCCAAAGCAAAGATTGAGGTTTGCGTATGAAATAGATATGATGCAAGCATGCAGTTCAGGGGCGGATCCAGGATATTTTGTGACAGGGTTGAATTGCGGCGAAGCCGCAATGGTAATAGGGGGGTCCGGGGGCGAAGCCCCCGGAAAAATTTTTTAGGGCCACGCCCATTTATTTTTGAGGGAACGCCCTTTTTCAGTACAGTTTTTGGACAACGCCCTTAGTTTCTTTTAGGGAAGTCTGTTTTTAATTGAAGAATTCCATAATTCTGAAATTTTAATTTTCTTTTTCATTAATGTATTTTTAGGGTCGATCTATGTATTTATTTGCTTATGTAACTATCGTAATCAGGTTTTTAACAGGGCAGTTTGTAAATCAATTGTTATTGTAGACTTTACCCAGTATAAAGAATTTGAAATGAAGTGAAATGAAAAAGAATCTCAATCGAACGATACTTTGCTACATTCTGTAGAATTTTCGAATGTGCAAAATTATGATAGAAGCTCTTACACCACTCGATCGAATCTCGTATCAAGTCTAGGGAAGCACAAAGTCCATGTACGCTGAATGCAAACAGAGTTTACGAGACAGAATAGTCTCTGCGCAGGAGAGTTTGAAGCTCTCATCTGTCTTGCGCAATAAGATTCGGGTTGGAGCGGGTTGGCACCGGGTTGAGAGCTCAAAATGAATGTGCCACCGGGTTGGTTTTTCCTTCCACCTTTGTAAAATTTCGCAATTCATGAGTCATGCTATCAAACTAATGCGGTATGACGATAGATAATTATGATCTGTCTTCTGAATGCAGCACAACAAAAGAGTGATTGAAATCCTCACTTATCGTTCAGCAAAAGCTGATATCAATTTTCATAAGGAGAAATTCACGGTTTGCGCCTCCGTATGATAGATGTTCATGAATGGAACGGCATTTGAAAGAGGGGGGAATTGTTCTCTGGAAATCTGACCGGTTTATTCAAACCTGTCAACCCGGCCTAGATCCGCCCCTGCAGTTCTTGGTTTTGTAGTCCATGTTTAAAATAGATAGTTTACAGCTCTAGGGATAGCAGGAGAAACCTCTCGCATGGGTAACAATATTACTTTGTTCAACAACGTTCGGTAGCTCTAATTTTTGAGAGCACGCTATCAAAAACGTTTGCAAGGACAACTTATTGGTTTCCTGATTCCACTCAGTAGAATTTTCCGAGCGGAAGAGCGGACTGAAATTTAGACGATAAAATCTTAGTCACGCGTAACATTCTATTCAAATTCCGGCAACATTTTCACACATTAACAAAGGATTTCCTGTCCAATCAGAAAATGCTACTAAGTAAAAATCAGTCAGTTTTCTTCAGTACCATAAATATTCTTTTCAAGACAGCTTTTTCATGTAACTGAGGCAGGAATCCTTATAAGGTAATTTGTTTGAATCTACAATTTGCGATGACCGTCCTGTTACAGCCATGCGAAGGCCTGATAGGAAATAATAACGGTTATCTAATAGAAGGTTCCGTAAACCGTAAACCGTTCGTTTAAATTCCAATTTTTCGCAACTGCGTACCAATACTAAAACCGTATACCGCATTGATTTTCTTGCAGCAACCGTATTCCGCATCCCAAATAAGGCTGAATCCGCCTAACTGCCACACTATAATAGACCCCCTTTAATTGATTGTCTTGAGAGGTGTGAAATCTATCCATCTGAAAGGCAACTAAATTTTTTGTTTTACGAATTTCTAGACGTAAAAAGTTTACAACTTGCATCGAGACATGCTTTTAATTACCAACGATGGGGAAGTGTGTCAGTCTGGTGTCATCAGGGTGCCAATTTTTTCATTATTGGAGCTATTCGAATCTGTAATATTTGCGAAAAACGTTCATAGATACCTGTCTACAGCAAAGAATATCTTTAAAATCTCCCCACACGTATATGCAGACCAATTTCTAGACTGTGCTAGACATTTTTTGTTGGTAAGGGCGAGGTTCATAGGGAACGGCAAATCACTTCATGTTCGATACAGCAGGTTGTTTCAGAAAATGATGAATTGTCGGGATGAAAACATTTTAAAACTTTTGAGATAACATTGATTGAGTGGTTTAATGTTTTTTGGATGACCTGATACTATTTTAATCGGCCTGAATTGTCGTGGTATCAGACAGGAATCAGGTGCAGCTATTGTCTAAAATGAAGTAAAATTAGAACAAATAGCACGAAGCAGTTATCTGATAATTGCGGCTAAGCTGCATCATTATTCCTACTGAATTGGACGTTACGACGTCCAGATGTGGGATTTGGATATGTTTGACAAACGACTATTCCGCTAGGGGTACTCTCCTTCGTGAGCTTTTCTGAATGTTTTTCTTTATCAGTTCCGTAGCTCCGTGGTCCGCGGTTCTTCGCGGAGGAAAGTGAAGTAGCGAGGCACTTTAACTGAGTGCGTTTTGTATTTTAAACTTAATTTTACATGGCATAGCCGCCACCTTTCACTGTTGCGAAATTCTGAAATTTTTGGTGTTGTGCCACCTTAAGCGTATATCCACCTTAATCGTAAAGAGGTGAATCTGCACTTAAGGTGGATCACTACTACAAAACCTGTCCATGTTTGAATCATCCGCTAAGCAAAAGAAATTGTTGTTCTTCAAATTGGTGTTCTATTTTTCGCAATGTTTCAAAAAGAGTGCATGCATATTCTGACTGACGCAGTAGTTGCTTTAATTCATACTCGGGGGGGGGGGGGTACTCCCATACTTGACTTGACGGGATGTGCCGCTCAACAGGGTGTCCTTTTACGGTAAAAATTATGCGACAGGGTGTCCTTTTCTGATAAAAATTATGCGACAGGGTATTACAATTGATAAGAAAATTATGCGACAGGGTATCATGTGGAAGGACACCTTTTAGATTTCTCATGAAACAATGGATTTTGGCAAAATTTTTATGCGACAGGGTATACTTTTGGGCAATTTTTTATGCGACAGGGTACAGGGTGTTGAGCGGTTTGCCACACACCCCCGTCACTTCCCTAGTCAAGTACCCCCCGGGAATTCATACCACTAATATTTATTTCTACCGGTTGAGTCTAGAAAAGTTTACGTATTTGGCGGACAGTGTAATAAAAAGTATGTAGCCGATATCAAAATGAAATGTCAATCTATCAGTCAAAGGCTAACTTAGATGAGAAAATTTTGTTTTGTAAAATCACTCATCTTTAATACACCCAAAATTAGCAAAATGCCTGTAAGGGGTTTGTATGGGAATCGAGAATTCCACGTTCCTTTGTGGTCCATGATTTACGTAGCATTGAAGTTTTCATTGCAACTTTGAAATGCCAGATTCCAACTTCAGTAGAAGGTAAATCATGGACCAGAATGGAATGTGGAATCTTGTTCCCATACAAACCCTTTCCAGCATTTTCCTAATTTCTGGGTCTATAAGATGAGTGATATTACCATAAAACAAAATTTGCACATCTAAATGAGCTTTAACTGATAGATTAACAATTAGTTTCGAATATCGGCTGCATACTTTTTATTCTACAGCCCTCCAAACGCATACGTAAACTGTTTTTTTCACTCGCTCGGTATAACTTCATACTTTCTCTCATATGCATCAGTGGTGGTGTGACCGAGTGGTTAAGGTGCAATGTTAGTGCCGCAGGCCCACAGCTGCTGTACAGCTGCCCATATACCTAGCCTGCGTAAACAAATGAAATTGGTTGCTTGCTGGCTTGTTTGCTTGCTCGCTTGCTTGCTTGCTAGCTGGCTTGCTTGTTTGCCTGCTTGCTTGCTTACTTGCTCGTAAACGACAAAGACTGATGAGTAAATTTACATGAACATTATGCCCAAAAGAAAATGAATAGGACATGTCATTTGAAAAATGTATAGAAGAAATCAAATCAATATTTTCAAATATGATTTGAATTACAAACAATGGTATTCACAACTTTTGGTGAATTTCACAGGGCGAGTCTTTCTATAACTTCCCCGCAGACTCAGCCCAACTGGACGGGATTCATTAAAATTCATAGTCATTTGAAAATTCACCCTGCGGCGACTAGTTTCTGTAAAATGCATGCAATAATTGAGAACAAAGGCATTTTTCATACATGGGCAAAGAGATCTGCCCCTGTTTCATCTTGGATTGTTCTATTTGTTCAAAGTATTTGTATCGTGTAAGTTCGATAGTGTAAGTTCAACATTGCAACCGTATGATTTGCTTGCCAAATCTTTCAAATGCTCTAATGCTTAAATTGATACTGTATGGTGATGAAAGGTTGTCCGTTGATTCTAATTCTGAAATCCTTAAAGCAACTTTAAGATACATATACGCAACACAACGTTTTGAATAAAATGATGCTACTGAAACTTAGCTGCTGCAACCTGTTCGGGGACTTCTATGTATTGTTTGGTTTTCTTTCTTTTCTTTTTTTTCTCTCCTTCCCTTCATATTTGCTTGTAGTTTTTATCTTTGTGTTAAATGGCCGCAGGGTAGACACAGCATTGTGCTCCTTGCGGTATCGTTTTTAGTAGTGTAAGTAGTTTTGTAAGTAGCGTAATTGGTAGAGTGACTTTGTAAGTAGTGTAGCTAGTAATGTGTGATGTAATGATTATTGATATAAAAAAATATTTGCTGTAAAATTTAATGCTGTGAATTTGGAGATCTTTGCATTGAAATGAATACAATTTTTAGTTGGAGTTCTGTTCATACTGCTTATGTTTTGAGATCAAACGAAGAGCTTCTTGCAAAACAGCTTTAAAGCAAATAAATAAAACCCTTCACAGAATATGAAATTCCAAAGAACTTTTGGCAGTAAAAATTTGTTCAAATTTAACAATCCTTCTGCGAACACAGACCTAAGTTTCTTATGAGAAATGTCCACAGTTTACGTTCCAATATTTCCTTTGTTTTCAATTTGTTTTTGAGTGGGCTTGTCAGGATTTCTATCTACTGAAAGCTAATTTAGACCCACTGTGCATGCCGCATCCAGGCATGGGATCCCTAGTTTAACGTCCCTTCCGAAGGACGACGAGGTGAGTTGTGAGTTCAGGCCTCCGAGGTCATCCATCCGGAGTCTGACCTCACTCGACCGAGCTTAACTTCAGTCACCTGACGAAGACTGTATAAGCCACTCGGCCACTCACCCCGTAAAGAGCAAACAGCTTTCCTTTCCTAAAGAGCAAGCAAAACAAAACTATCAGAAGAAATTTCAGTTTTCTTGCAACTTGCAACTGGTTTGATGTATATTTATATATTTGATTTAGGAGCAGAGTAGTAATGGTGTCATTTAAGCCCTACATATGCGAGAATTGCGATGCCCTCTGCTCAGCTTTTGAATCAAGTAAACGATCTTTGGATTCATCCTTCCTTCGTTATAAACTCATGAATTTACTTAAAAGCATCTTCGCATGCACAAGACTACAGTTTGCCCTACTGCTTTCATGGCAACTTTTGCAGTTTTGTTTGTTTTGAAATAGTAGAGGTACATCTGAGGTAAAGCCACTTGCTATGAGGTATTGAAACAAGTTGGAACGGACAATAAAGTTCGTTCGACACAAAAGCAATCTGACATCAGACGAGAAGAATCAAACAACAACAATAACAACAACAACAACAACAACAACAACACAACAACAACAACAACAACATAGAAGCAATCTGACTACAAAGAAAAACCATTGAACAAATATAAGCACAAAGCACAACAAGAACAGCAACAACAAAATCATAGGAAGCAATTACAACGGAAAGCAACATAGAAAAATGTAACGACAACAAAAAGAAGAAACAACACAACAAAAACGAAGAAACAAACTGACATATTTTGAAAAGAAGAAGAAGAAGAACTACAAGGAGACCCCAAATTGAACTCTTCTGCTCGAAAACCAGTTTGCCTTGTTAGATTTATTCAATTGTTCTGAAGATGCCCTAGTGGGCGAAGTTGTCAGCAATGGAAAAGAAAGGGCGCAGAAGACCAAATCGATGCCTGTCTCTTTGAGTAGTTAGGCATTCTTCTAACCGAACATTAAAAATAGAGCCACTATGTAAATTTTATAGGAGACATTTCAGTCTTATGTGGGTTAAACTGTGTAGTGTTGAAAAGTTATCCATGCTTGATTACGCCGGTATGTTCATGGACAATAATTCACCGTGTTTGTAGCTGAAAAATTAACGTTCATTACCTCGATATTACTGTTTCAGTACTATGTTGCTTTCTCTTCGGCTGAAGCTTGACCAATGCTAGGAATCAAATTCAAATGGCTCCTGCGTGTCTGAACAGTTGGTTCCTACACAGCGTTCATCCTCGTTTCAAACTTCCTCCTAAATATTAGAGGTAGTTTGAAATGAGGATGTTTGTTGTTTAGGAGCCAACAGTTCAGACGCGCAGGAGCTATTTGAATTTGATTTCTAGTACTGGTTAGGCTTGGGCCAAAGGGAAAACAACGAAGAAAACTATGGTAATATCGAGGTAACAAATTTAATTTCCAAGCTACAAACATGGTGCATTATTGCTCATGGTATGTGTTGCAATCATTGATTTCATAGTTCCTTCAGCATTGCTTCGCATACAAGATTACTTTGCACAGCACTTTTAATAACTCTGTTTTCATTAACTGATTGATATGCAGAACTGATTGAATTATCATTTGCAGAAACAACAGGGGATACTAGGAAAACCGCAATTCTTTATGACCACGAACCAAGATCGTTCTATATTTTTATTTCTAATGATACCGTTTTCTTTCAACTTGCAAAATGATTGCCAGCCCTAAGGTAATATATTAAACTTAAAGTTCCGCCTTTCATTAAATAATTAAGATTCACTTGCTGTGACTTAAATTTGAAATCTCCAGTGCAGTTTCTTTAGCAAATGTACACGTGTTGTATTGACTGTTTATGTAATCAGCCCGTACTGAATGCTCAGCGGGGAAAGCAATGTCTTTTTAAAAATGAAATGAAAAAAAGTAATGAAAAAGTTTTTACAAAGGTACTGGGACGTCATAGATTAGATCACTCCAAACATATGCCCTAAATGAGCAAAGGATTCGCACCAAGGACGGTTATACCGGGTGAGTCAATATGCCCGGCGTTTGAAAACTTCCGTGACTTGAATATCAAAGCAACGATATTGAAAACTGTTTTGTTTTGTTCCCAATATGTTCAATCAAGCTCATAATTTAACCGGCTTTAATCGACCATTCCTTCTCGGTTTGCCGTCCAAATGAAAGATTTTCTTCAGAAAACCCCTTTCGAAAAACCTTCAAAAACGAGAGAAAACAACAAGCAAGATTTCCATTTGCTCTTCTGCCTAGCAATAATGATACTTGGCTGTTGTCATGTACTTTGTCCTTGGGAGAATAGAATTCCAATCCCCCTGATTAAACTTTTTCAGTTCGTGGATGAGACAGGAATGTTTTCTGAAACCTGTTTTTAGGATTTTAAATGAGCCTTCTCCAAAGCTGCGAAAGCAAACGATTGCATGCAGTGGTGTGGCCAGGGGAGGGTATGAGGGGGCAATTGCCCTCCCATTTCTCAAAAATTGGCAAAATGGTAATTGAAAAATGCAATGAAAATCCCTGGGTATACCTTTTCCCCAACTCTGAAAATTTTTTAATTTTATCCTCCCAATAATTTTTGTCTGGCCACGCAGCTAATTGCATGCAAGCTATCTTTCGATTGCCAAGAATATGTTTAGTACCATCATTTTTACAGAATATCAGCAGGCCGAATGGTGGCCCAAATAACTGATGATTCCTGGAGAGAAGGAATTAAGGATACAGGTTATCCGTGCTCATCAGAGTAACCAGCAGGGGCGGATCCAGGATATTTTGTGACAGGGTTGAATTGCGGCGAAGCCGCAATGGTAATACGGGGGTCCGGGGGCGAAGCCCCCGGAAAAATTTTTTAGGGCCACGCCCATTTATTTTTGAGGGAACGCCCTTTTTCAGTACAGTTTTTGGACATCGCCCTTAGTTTCTTTTAGGGAAGTCTGTTTTTAATTGAAGAATTCCATAATAGACCTTTCAGCTATTCTGAAATTTTAATTTTCTTTTTCATTAATGTATTTTTAGGGTCGATCTATGTATTTATTTGCTTATGTAACTATTGTAATCAGGTTTTTAACAGGGCAGTTTGTAAATCAATTGTTATTGTAGACTTTACCCTGCATAAAGAATTTGAAATGAAGTGAAATGAAAAAGAATCTCAATCGAACGATACATTGCTACATTCTGTAGAATTTTCGAATGTGCAAAATTATGATAGAAGCTCTAACACCACTCGATCGAATCTCGTGTCAAGTCTAGGGAAGCACAAAGTCCATGTACGCTGAATGCAAACAGAGTTTACGAGACAGAATAGTCTCTGCGTAGGAGAGTTTGAAGCTCTCATCTGTCTTGCGCAATAAGATTCGGGTTGGAGCGGGTTGGCACCGGGTTGAGAGCTCAAAATGAATGTGCCACCGGGTTGGTTTTTCCTTCCACCTTTGTAAAATTTCGCAATTCATGAGTCATGCTATCAAACTAATGCGGTATGACGACAGATAAATATGATCTGTCTTCTGAATGCAGCACAACAAAAGAGTGATTGAATTCCTCACTTATCGTTCAGCAAAAGCTGATATCAATTTTCATAAGGAGAAGTTCACGGTTTGCGCCTCCGTATGATAGATGTTCATGAATGGAACGGCATTTGAAAGAGGGGGGAATTGTTCTCTGGAAATCTGACCGGTTTATTCAAACCTGTCAACCCGGCCTAGATCCGCCCCTGACCAGTAAGTAGGGAAACGAAAAAATTACAACACATTTACTAAATATTTGAAAGCTCCTAAATATTGAGGAATGTGTATTAGGTCTTTTTATAAAACTCGTATGGCTCAGCAATTTTCAAGTAACTTAGCAAGTAATGAAGCAGATGATCTACTTACGACCGCATTATCTTCTTCCAAGCCACAAATCTCTGCTTTGCTCTCTATCGTAGACAATAAAATGGGCCAAATAAGTTTCACCAAGGTTTCACTGATATGATCTTATATGCAGCAGAGTGGCACCTGCTCTTATTAATCTAAGTATTGTTTCTATTTCAAAAACTTTGAAGGATTGTTATGGTTACGCAAGCATACAATTAAAAATAAAGAAAATATGAGGTCTATCTTAGCATGATTTCTATTATCGTTATGAATAGTATTCCGCATAAACAATGCTTATTTTCAAGTCCTGGAACTTTCTTTTCTCTAGGTATTTTCTGAAGAAATGACGAAATCGTGATAACATCCACAACGTTGTGTTTGGTGAAACAGTAAAAAGTAGTTCTAAGGAAACCACGAAAAGTGCTTCAGGTAGACAGTTGTTTGAAAATAATCTTAGGTTTGTATCAAGCAAGGAGTACAATTTGTCCACATCGCATCGCAAGCATTTTAAAAAGCGTGGCCAAAATGATGGACTCTATCACCCATGCCTATCTCTTCGTTTCAGCGTTATCTCAGGTTACTTAGTATACAATAATGCAGTAAAAGCTAAGATTTGTTGTATCACAATTTTTTTACAAAATTTGATCAGAATTGTTTGGAACTGTGCAACTGCTGAACAAAGTAGGGAGTAGAAGCTATTTTGTATATTGCAACTCGAAAGTTGCTGACATAAATGGTGCTGCATGATATTGAGAGAATAAAGCTTTCCTGTCGCGATGTGCATGTCAAGGGTAATCCCCAATCAGTGGAATTTTCTATGCAAGTAGAATCTTTATTTTTGCATGACCTGAGGAACCAGGGGGGCACTGGGCGCGGCCATGATTGTTTGCAGGAGGACCTGTCTCTTTGAAGCTGAACAGACATCAGTTGCTGGGTAATTATGATTGTGTAAAGTTCTGCCTGCATGGAGATTCCGATGATAGATGTGCATGCTTTGCAGGCAATGCGTTCTCCGTGGAACTTGGAAGGGCTACCTTTATAGAGTAGTGTCCAGACCCCCTTGGCGGGAAACGCAAACTGGCCTACTGAAGGCAACAGGCAAAGGGAAGAGGGGCAATTTGGCTTCAAAATTAACTACAGAAAGCAATCCAGGTAAGCAAACTATTTAATTCAAGATCCTGATTCTGTTTTCGCGGGAATATCCTTACTTATTTAAGATTCTTACATTTTGCCCACGAACACGGACGAATCTTGATACGATAAAGGCTCTGGCGCCTGTCATGTCAAGTGTGACACCCGACCCAGGTTGAAAAACATGCATGATTTGGCTACGCGTGGAAGAGCTCGTGATAGCGAGTGAAATAAACTTGAAGGTGCGAGCTGCGAGTAGACTTTGAAAATGGTAATCACATCACTTTTAGCAGTTGCAATGCCAGTGTGGTGAGTCAACTGTACAAACTGTCCGGTACAAGTTCTCATCAGGGATTTACTCCCAGTTGGGCACATTCCTATAGTATTCCTGACCAGGGAGTTAATGGAAAGACTCCTGGGAGTGGGAATAATGCCAGGAACTATAGAGCACTTGAACAATTTTTTGTGTGCTGAAAATACAGAATTTAAAGTGAATATGACGCGACAATTTTTATTGATGAAAAACGTCAATTTGAGTGTGCTGATTTCGAATTTCGACATAAAACTTTCCAAAACTAAACCGTTTTTTAGATTCAGCCATTTGAAAATCGAATTTCTTCACAAAAAAGTGTCCGGAGATCTGGGTCGAGTTTTTGGACTTGTGACGTAAAGTGTTTGGGTAGACAGACTGGAGATACTTGCATATCAAAGGATAGTGTTGTAGTCACAAGGGTTTTAGGGTTTCATAGTTGCCCTACAGAAAACCGCCACACTGGTATAAATCAAATTCCACCAAATTTGTGTTCTCACACTATTTTGGCAATTAATTGATGTCTTTTGTACACCTGAATTCCACAAATTGGTACTCAATTAACGCTTTCTTTGATGAAAGAAGTGGGATCATATTTAACCATGGAGATATTGGGTTCTGCTTTCAGCATGACTCAGATAATACAATGAGAGCACAATTGGAATGAGTTCATCCTTTCATCAGAACTCCTCGCTTCGTTTCCTCATGATTTCAAGTTTCAAACCATTGCAAACAGAGTACAAACAGACAGCGTCCCTCGAAGAAACATTTGCTGTAAAGTTTCTCAAGTGGACAGGTCGTAGGAAGGGAGGGAAAGAATTCAGGCCAACTGATCCGAACTGATCTTCATTGACTGGCTATGCTTCGAAAGTCGAAAGAGAGGGTCTACGGGTTTAGGCCATATCCATTCTGTTTGGTTTGGCACTCGACTGGGATAGATTTATTTCGCTGTAATCGTATTTTTAAAAGTTTCATGAGGTCCAGAGATGTGCTGATACTACAGATACTTTGCTTTGGTAAGTGTTGATTTTGTTATTTAGCGCTACCAGACTAAATCAAGGACAAACCTAGTAGTTTGGTGTCTGATCACGCTAGGAGAATCGAGAACCGCGTAAAACCATGGATATCGTACTGGTCAAGCTTCCTTCCACAGAGTGTAGGACTTCGTCCTGTGAAATTCCGATATTCAACCGTTTATAAGCCATAAATGTCTGAAATCTTTGCAACATGGACTATCATTTATTGTTATTTCAAACCCTTGAGTTGGTTGGATGTGCAAAGGTTGCTGTGAGACATGGCTTCGTGATATCCAGCTTGCAAATAGCGTTTTGTACCACATTGACGAGAGAAAAAATATTTGAAAACATTGTAGATTTAGCAGTTGAAGTATTCAAGAAACCAGGAGTGGAATTCCTTAGTTTTAATAGGTTAAAAGGGTGAATAAACAATCAAAACCTGACCGCTTATCAAGGTTTCGTAATGGTTTCATGTATGAAACATTGCATGGTGTTGTCATTTCCACAAACACTTTACGTCACAGAAGCCTGGTACTCAACGGTCTGACCGCACAGAATTGCCGCCACTTTTCGAAGCAAAGTGGGGGCTGCTCAACCCCATTTTCTGAAGAAATAAGCGCCTAAATTAGAAAATAAAGTACACCATCATGACCAGCGATGTTTAATGCATGATATTAGACAATAAAAATTTTCGCGTCATGTTCACTTTAATGGTTTCAAAGACTCATATAAATATTTTTGTTTCTAGATATTCTAAGCTAGATAATTTTGTCACTAGAAAGTCTGAATATTTTCTTTTCAATGATTGTTACATGGTTGCTGCCAGCCCCCCTACATACATGCATTCATTTTGGATCCATGACAAATTTATTGCCAAATTTTTTCAAAAGAAGTAAAGTAACCATTTTCAGCCACTGAAAGGTCTCTCTGAAAATCTTCTCTTCTTTTACCTTTCCTGGTTTTGTCACTGCCTGCTGCTAAACGTTGACATGTTCTCAACTGGGATCTCTGAAAGAATTTTGCCCTCTTTTCTAAAATATCACGGTCAGTTTTTTTGGGTAGTCAAATAGGTTTTATAAAGTGAAGAGGTCCATGAATTAGTTTTATACACTGACAAGGTTGCTCCATTTTTCATCCCTGATCAGGACTTACTGCCAATCAGGCTGAAATTTGGCTCCTAATCAGGAATTTTTTTCGTTAAATCTTTCTTGTAAACGGTTTTCCCCTTATACAAAGCAACCAAACTATTAACTCTGGCTCTGTAATAAACTCATGTCAAATGTTTGTCATTTTTCATAGATATTTATATGATCCTCTAACTTCTGCCATAATTATGTTTACTCAGTCATTAAAAATCTAGGCTTAATGCACTGTGAGGATTAGTGTATTCAAAGTATTCAATAAAAAAATCTGGTAAAATTAATTGGCTTACTCTTCACTAAGGTAGGTACAAATAAAGAGATATGCATACAATTATTTCCAGGAGGGAATTTTTAATTTCTAAATCAAAAATAGAATTTATAATGAAAATTTTATCAAAGGTCTGAAATCAGATTTCTCATTACAGGTTTCTTTAAAGCATTGAATCTTGAATCTAAGATGTTTGCCAATCTTATGAAGAGCCTAGATGTTAGCTTCTTAATGGTCTCACACGACATTGCCTCCTAATGACTTTTCTAACCTCTCAAATAAGTTATTAGTTGCACTCATTCTGTATGGCAATGTAATGTTACAGCCTGATGCCAATAAAGGACTCATAGAGACTTTACCTCTCACAACTAAAAGCGCTTTTGATTTCCGCTGCAACCCCCCAGTACAAGGACAAATCTTCCTGTTGTAAATGTAACTTTAAATTTCTATTAGTTAATTTTCTTCTTTAATGAATCTTCTTTAGCTAAATAGGTAATTCTTTAGTTTATAAATCTTATTTAATGATTCTTCTATTAGTTAATTTCTTCTTTAATAAATGCTTGGCTGCCCAGTCAAGCTTTATTCTCATGAAGATTTTCAAATCAAAATGTTAATGAAAAAGCAGTTTTCTTTCTTTTCTTCTTTATTGTTTGTATTTCTAATTATGCCACATAATTTGCAAAAAAGACATTGATTTTCGGAATCTACACTGACAAAGTGACATTGAGCAACAGAGAGTGAAAAACTAGCCATATCAGTGCACTTGATTGGAGTAAGAATGCATTTTTAAGTTTTGTGCAGGGTGGATGGTTAATTTTGGCCATAGCGTACACAGGAGAACTGAAGGAGAGGGAATTTCTGCTTAAAAAATAGAAACATTACATTTATACACTGTAAGATATCAACACTTGTAAGATTTTCAACACTTGCTCATGTTATCATACACTTTAAAAACTAACATTTAATTCTATGGTGTATTTTAAAAATTATGTTGTTCTTGGGGAAATTTCTTTCTCTGGATATATTTTCAGCTTTAGTTGCATTGCATGTATGTTGTGTATGAGCCCATTTGTAAGAAGCTTGACTCTCAGATCACCAAAAAGGTTAAGAAACTCCAGCACTTGGAAAATACAAGTCAAGGAACTATTCATTTTAATGAAGGAAATCCTTCAGCATATTTTTGCATATTTTCACTTGCTTCATTTGCCATATTTCGAACAATGTCTAAACATTGGAAGGGCTTCAACAAATAAATCACTTCAAGCAACTTTGTTTTGAAATGTTCATGAGGCCACATTTGGTGAACATGAAGATTGTCATGGAACTTTTAAGAAACTTGTAAGAAACTCTCACTGTACTCAAAATCTGATCATTTTAAGAAACTTTAAGCTCTAGCTCATATTCTTTGTTTCTTGAATTAATGGTAACTTTTAATAAAAGAAGTAATTCACGAATTAAACAGTAACTCGTAACATGCGCGAGTTATGGGGTTATAGTACAGGTTCTTCCATAGTAAAGGTACCTGGGGATGTGCCTCCTGCAAGGGTATACTTTTTCAAACTTTCTAGTCTAGCCATGGGTATACTTTTTGCCAATTTTAGTCCATTTGGTCTGGGCAAGGGAATGCTTTTTGTCAATTTTGTTCGATTTTAGTCTGGGCAAGGGTATGCTTTTTGGAAATTTATGAAATGTCAGACATCGGTAATTCCTGCAAAGAAACCCAAATATTTTCAAAATTTGGTCCAGAGAATGCAAAAATTTGGCACGTTTTGTCTAGAAAATGCCAAATCATGGCACTTTTAATGTGGAAATCAGTCAAGGGTATCATTTTCACAAAAATTGGTCTAGCCAACGGTACCATTTTGAAACTGTGGGCGGCAAACCCTTTTCCGAAATTTAGCCAAAATCCCCCCGTGGTAACATGAAAGGGAATGAAGAAAATCGTAGCTTGTACCAGACGAGTCAAAAACAAGTTAGCACATCTGGCGGGCTTTAGAATAAAGAGTACACAGCTGATGTTTGAAGTGAAATGTTAAAGGCAAATGACGGATATATAGCGGCAAGTTTAAAAATAGAACAAACCTTGGGCGCCTGCCATCGTTTGTCCAATTGTTTTGATACAATCTCTGGAGATCATCAAATACAATAATAGAATACAATAGACTATATCTAGATTTCCCAGGGCCCTGATTTCAGTTGTCTTAGATTATGTCTTATAACGCCTAGCTTACAATAAGAGCAAAAGATGGCCGCCTGCCATCATTTGTCCCATAGTTTTGACAATCTTTTGAGATCACAAAATATATAGGAATACAATAGGCTATTTTTAGATTGCCCAGGCCCCTGAGTTAAGTTGCCTTATATCTCCGTCATTTGTCTTTAATCTATCGGTGAGAGGCTATTTTAGACCTAAATTTTGTTTAATAAAATCATGAGCTATAGGACACCCATTGTGTAGCAGTTTGAAATATATATCAGAAGCGAGCCACCTTAACTTAGTGTTTTTGTGTTTTTGAACTTATTTTTGCTTGGTATACACAACTAGACTGATTGCATAATTCGTAGTTATCGCTATTGATAGACTGATGGACGCTCAAACTGAGCAAAAAAGGTTGAGATTGAGCAAAAAAGGAAATGTTGTTGTTGTTGTTATTGTTGTTGTTGTCGTTGTTGCTACTTTGCGATATCTGGGACTATGTCGTGAGGCTAATACACAACCACCTCTCACTGTTTCGTAATTCTGAAATTTTCGGTAGAAAGCCACCATAAGTGCAGGTCCACCTTAATTAGCTCACTACCGAAAGTTTCATAATTACGAAACAGTGAGAGATGGTTTTACACCAAGTAAAAATAAGTTCAAAACACAAAAACTCGCTAAGTTAAGGTGGCTGGCTTCTGATATGATTTTCAAACTTTTATCAGTTGTCGTTTAATGCTATGAGAGGCGCCCATCAGATTCATTTGGTCTGACATTTGTCGAGCGGCCTTTGTCTGGCAACATAAATGCTAATAAGCCAGATAAAATACAGCGATTTGCCCTGCAACGTAATTAAAGGAATCTAAACGTTAGAAACAGGGACCAAAACTTATGGATATTCTTGACAAACACTTTGATGTTGAAATAAAACCAGTATGCAGCACTCACTGACTAAACTACCAAACGCCTCTGTTAAGATCCCTGTCCATGAACACTTAGCCACCCACGTATATTATCTCTTGCAACCTGGTGTCTTTTGCCTACGTTTTGATTAATCGACAGTGCAACTCACTTTTCAGATAACAAGTTTTCAGTTTGTTTTTACTTGGTAGTCAAGCAACAAAAGAACCAGCGTTTCGGTTATTCAACGTTGTTGTTGTTGTCATTACGATTAAGGTGGATCTGCACTTAAGGTGGCTCACAAAGTTCAAAAACACAAAAACTCGCTAAGTTAAGGTGACTGGCTTCTGATATGATTTTCAAACTGCTACACACTGAAGGTCCTATCGTTCATGGTAAAATCACTCACCTAGTGATTGGGAAAATGCTGGTTAAGGGTGCGTCTGGAAACGAGAATTCCTCATTCGAATTTGGTCCATGATTTACTTACTATTGAAATTGTTAGTGTCACTGTCAGAAAAAGAATTTAAATTTCCATCGTAATTAAATGATGGACCAGAATCGAACGTGGAATTCTCGCTCCTTTACGAATCCCCCCCCGGTGCCCGGTGGGGGTACTTGACTAGGGAAGTGACGGGGTGTGTGGCAAATCCCTCCACACCCTACACCCTGTCGCATAAAAAATGGTCCAAAAGTATACCCTGTCGCATAAAAATTTTGCTAAAATCCATTGTTGCAAGAGAACTCTAAAAAATGTCCTTCTACACGATACCCTGTCGCATAATTTTCTTAGCAATTGTAATACCCTTTCGCATAATTTCTATCAGAAAAGGACACCCTGTCGCATAATTTTACCGTAAAGGGACACCCTGTTGAGCGGCACATCCCGTCAAGTCAAGTATGGGAGTACCTCCCCCCCCGTGTACAATTCCCAAACCAACTTTTCCTTATTTCTGGGTCTAAAAGATGAGCGATGTTACCAGACAAAGTTATCGCATCCAAGTTAGCTTTTGACTGTTAGATTAAAATTTAGATAGTTTTGAATTTCGACCATTTATTTTTTATTCCGTAGCCTGCCAAACATGTTGTCTTCATATTTTTAAAACTCACCCGATAGAATAACTCGTAAAATAAAAGCAACTTGTAACTCGTAACTCGAAGACTAAAAGCGACTCTTAACTCGTAAAATGAAAATACATCCCCAATCTTATCTCGTAACTCAAACTTATTGATTAGTGAACCACCAAAAACTAGAGATAATTTGCCTCTTCCTTTGCGTCTTGCTTTGCGATGAAAATGATGAACAGTTGTAAAGAAGTGCTGCTAATACCAAAACTGCTTTATATCACAGATTCCTGAAGCTGGAGAATTATTTCCAGATGTCGCAGTTAAAACAATCACAGTCCAAATACTCAAATTGCTGTATTATGAAAAATGAAAGATGTGTCTAAAAACGGTAAATTGTATCTAAGCAATTAATGAAATCTGTCAATCAAGTAATCAATTGGGAACTAATTCATCCAAATAATGGATAGGTACTGAGCAACTTTTTGAAATGTTATCAAAACTTTATCATGTTAAGAATTTTAAAGAGCCATTGTCACCCAGGGTTCCTTGCGCGCGAGTTTAAATTTCAGACTGTTTGGAAATCAAATTTGGCCTAAACAGTGGAAACATTAGTTGAAGCAAAAAAATCACTATACCGGGTGAGTAAAAAAAAAAAGTTAACGCTTTTGGCAGGTGGAAAATAAAAAGTATGAGGCTGATTTTCAAAAATGAGATCCTAATCTATCAGTCAAAGGCTAACTAAGATAAGAAAATTTTGTTTGGTAAAATCACTCATCATTTACTTCCAGAAATTAAGAAAATGCTGGTAAAGGGCATATTTGGGAACGAGGGTTCCACATTCAATTATGGTCCATGATTTACCTCCTATTGAAATGAAGATCCTATTTCTGAACTGAAACTGACAATGTAAACTTCAATGCCACATAAATCATGGACCAGAATGTAACGTGGAATTCTCGATTCCCATACGACATGCCAGTATTTTTCTTATTGTTGGGTCTTAAAAGATTGTGATTTTACCAAACAAAATTTGTCTCATCCAAGCTAGCTAGCCTTTGACTGATAGATTAGCATTTTAGTTTTGAATATTGAATAACTTCTAAATTCAGCGTTTCCTGTAGCCCGTGGTTATGGATTTTGTTTGTCAAAAAAATTGTTTCTCAAGTTATATTTTCCCAGTATTGGAGCTTCTTAATATTTTTGGTGATATGAATTTTGTTCAATTTCTCATAGTGCAATTTCTTATAAAAAAGTACGTGTACTCAAAATCTGACAATCACAATAAGTTTCAGTGCAAGCCCAAATCCTTTTTTTCCAAATACGTTTGGTTTTAGCATGATGATGATAATGATGATGATAATGATCATGATAATTATCATGATCATGATCATGATTATGATTATGATGATGATGATAATGTACTCCTGGTAGAGATGCAATAAGTATTCATTTCAGGAATTCAAATGAAGTGGATTAGGTATTAACATAAACATTGTTATTTTGACTATGCTCTCCAATAGACACTAATAAATCTATAACAAACACTAGCTTAATGGGTGACTTAGGATCGTGTACTTTCTTTAAATAAGGATTTTAATCTACACAGTATAGAGATCTTTATTTCAAAGTTTTTCCTGGATAACGCTGTTAAAGACTAGTTTTGCGGCTCGCTGTTCACAGTATTTTAATCTATAAATATTTTTATATAATCTTCACTCTGTGATATAAATGAGATTGTTAGCATTTTAAATTGTTATCTCTGATATTTTATTATTCATTGTTTTTATAAAGAAAGAGATACCTTCATTTGTTATACGAAACCGCTCATAAGAAACAGTAAGCTCAATTTTTCAAAAGTTTTGAAACCATGCTACCTGGATTGAAAAAGCTAATGATATTTGTAAGGGAGCTGTCTTTTTTAATGCTGAGGACAGGGGAGGAAAAATTTTTTATGCAGATGTGAAGATCCTCTGTGTAGCATCTTTTTTTCGGCTTTGTTTGTTACGTTTTTTTGTGTCATTTTCTTGTTGTGATGTTTTTTCTCTGGTCTTTGTTTTGGTGTTGTTTTCTTTCATCGTTGTTTTTGTTTCGTGTTTTTTCATATTATCTTGAAATTAATAGTTGAATTGTAATGGTGGAGGCCAGATGACCTTGTGTCTTTCCCCGCCATGAATGGCACATGTAAATAGTATAATTCTGTTTTTATCTTATCTTTAGATCTTGTTGTTATAGAAAAAAATTCTCATACCCATTCGTGTTCTTCAATGAAATTCGACACCCCATTTCAAGAAAGCGAAAATTTCATACCCCATTATTAGATTCACTATAAAACTTGAACACTAAGAAATGCAACTTGGACATAAAACAAATGACATTGGAACAGTTGAAACTGTCACCAAAACCAAGAATCATCACCAACTATTTCAAGTAACTTCCTTGCCTGAAGAACTTAGCAGTAACAGATGTAACTTATGTTGTAGAAGAGCATGTATCTTTACTTCAGTCTGATATATATTCCAAATATTTCACAGCCCAAATTTGATAACCCTCGAAAAATTCTCCCACACCTGTACCCAGCTTTAAAAATGATAGCTCCCTAATTTGCAGCTTTAATTTTTCAAGTCATTCAAAAATGTTTCGACAGTGCACAGTAATTGCCACTGTTTTGATGCTGTTTTGAGTTCGAATCATGTTATTAATTGTTTTGTGATTTGGTGCCCTACTAACAAAAGTAGGTCAACTCTACACTCATAATATTAAAAATTCAAGAAACTCATTAAAAAACTTTTTGGTATAAAAAACGTTTTAGAATTGAAGAAACTGCGTCCTAGTCCTGGACTCTAGTTTCTTAAAAACATAAGTGAGTGCATTTGACAACCCATTGTTTTTGTATGGAAAGAGATATCTTGTTCACAATTTTTTAAGAATCTTCTATCTCAGATGGCAAAAGATCAGGAAAATTGCGATACTGTGAGAAAATTATTTAAGAAGTTCTTAATTTTGGTCAAAGAACTTCTCAATCGGTAGGAACTCAACATCTGATAATTTTAAGAAACTCTCTGTGCTTGCTTAAATTCTTGGTTGCTTACAAGAGGAACAGCTAAAATACGTTTTCCTCCTTTGCTTGCCCTATGGAATCGCGGCTTCTTTGATGATATGAGTAATGTCTTGACACAAAGTACCCACTCTGACTGAAACCTACTTGGTTATCCATTTGAGTGGCTTACCATAAGAGCACTCAAGGAAAACAGCTTTTGCCGTTAATCGCATCTTTAATTACCTTAAATGTATTAGCAAGATATCAGGAATTGTTGTAGGCTTTGAATCTGTGTGCAGCCTCGTACTTACTCCTCCTTGTTCCTTTGAGGAGGCATTTAGGGTAGAGCTCAGGTTCGCCATACTGACGCACGCGTATACATCAGATTTTTTAAGAAGCTTTGCGCCCTAAGATTCTTTATGATCTCTCACTTGCTTTGTTTATATATTCCATCAAAAATCTTAAATACATATTATAGACTACTCTACCTACAGACTACTTTTCAATTCTACAAGGACGATACAATGAGGAGCAAAATACTATGACAACGCCATGGCATTGCATTTAAAATGTTTTCTGGAAGATTTGTACCGACGTATCTTATCATCATGGGTCATTTCGACTTTCCTCAATCTGTTTACAATTCATGGTGCTTTTAGTATTTGTCAAAGCTTCAAAGGATGATATCATCATAATGATCATGATTGTCATCATCGTCATCATCATTATCATCATCATGATCATGATCATGATCATCATCATCATTGTCATGATCATTATCATCATCATCATCAGCTCCATCATCATTATGATTTATGGTCATCATCATCATTATTGTCGTCATCATCATCGATCATCGTCATCATCATCATCATCATAATCATTATCATCAACATCAACATCAACATCATCATCATGATCATCATCATCATGATCATCATCATCATCATCATCATCATCATTATTTTCATAATCGTAATCTTGATCATGATCATCTCCATCATCATCATAATCATCATCATCATCATCATCATCATCATCACCATCATCATCATCATCATCATCATCATCATCATCATCATCATCATCATCATCATCATCATCATCATCATCATCATCATCATCATCATCATCATCATCATCATCATCATCATCATCATCCTCATCATCATCATCATCATCATCATCATCATCCTCATCATTTTATCTTGATTTTAAGTATACTTCGCAAATCAATTTAGGATCACGATGATAATTTTGCAAATTTTTTCATGAAGTCTTTCAATAAAAAGGAAAACGCTGTCTATTCTGAAAATGCTCAAACAATAAAATCTCCAATCTCCACAGCAGAATTATAGCAAAGAAGCAGAAATTACTTCCAAGCCTTTGAATCAAAGGAAAATACGTCAACAATTTGTGCAATCGTTTGATTTGACACCCAAGCTGCGCAAGCCTACCATATTGACGCATTCCGACGAAGCATATGGTTGAAATCATTTTCCTTTTTCATTAATAAACAAATCAAGTGCTGAATTTACTAGATTGGATTGTAAACCACAAAATTCTTTCCTGGAAAGTTCCTTGACATAATAATGCTGTGCATTGCAAATCGTAGAGTTTAACTTCTAGAAAATGATTAAGTCTCCTAGCTGTTGATTAGAGCAGATTGAATTATTAACCCTCGTTTTTTCATAAGAAGCTTTGGTCTGAACTCACTGTTTAGTATTACTCTATACCAAAGGTAACTGCACGACTTTAAACTTCGTTATGGAATGTTCCCAAGGGCATAGAGTGTAAACATTGATATTCTTAAGGAGCTCCGAATGACAGTTTGAAAATTTTGGAGCTCTAAAAATCTGATAATTTCAAGAAATTTTCGGTGCTTGGTCGTTTAGACGGGGCCGCTCGAATCTTGGCCGCGACCGAATATTTGGCTGCGTAGCTGTGCCGTGCAAATATTCTGTTATTACGGCTTTACGTTCACACGAGGCTGGCCATTTTTGGCACTATTGGCACTACTCTGAGGGCTATGTAGATTTCATTGGCCTCCTATTCAAAGCATTCCATCCTCGATTGTCGTACCATGCAAATGTTTTTTGCCTACCCCCCAAAAATTTCACAAGAAGGCGACTTCCTTGGGTGACCGAGTGAAGGCCGGCTAGGTGACCAAATATTTGGCCACGAAGGCAGGTTTGCCTGCCAAACATTCGGCCGGTCGTCGGATCCGTAACAACTTTGTGGCGGATCAGAACTGTACCGATGCAGTGTGAACAGATCCTATAAAATACATATATCTTTTATCAGTGTTTTTTCTTTTTAGCGTGACTCTGAACAAAATGTGCAAATGTGGCATGAGACAAAATGATTACAATAAGGGCAGATTTAGTAATACAATTGTATCAGTTGCTTTATATTGACACCTCAATTCAAAGCTATTAGCGACTGCAGACAAAGGAAATTCTCTCAACCAGTAATTCAAAACGAACACGGCCGTAAAAGTTTCCCCGAAACCAATCGGGCAAACTCTCGCCCTGTGCAAGTGAAATGTGGTTCTTGGGAGAAGTTATGTGCTTATAACGAAAGAAGAAGGGTAAATCTAAAGTTCTATCCGGCGCATGTTGCTGATTTGATTCAGAAGCCAAGCAGAAAGCAGTGTAATTCTCACGTATTTATGGCTTAAATGAAAAAATCGGTTTGCAAAAGAAGTTTGTTTACATTACGTGACCCTGCCCCTTTAAATAAATCAATAATGATAAAATGATAATAATTACACCTGTTGATTCTTCTTCCTAGTGACAGTTGGATGCCATCTTTCTTGAGACTATTTAACGTGGTTGATCAATGCAAGGATGGTTGCTACCTCTCTGTTTTGGCTCTGCTGATCAGCACAAAATGCTCCTGTGCAATGGCTAACAAAAGGTGGAGAAAAGATGGAGGTTTTTCCACCACAATCAATTTTGTGTTATACGCGTGTGTGCTAACATGACTGAAGGTATGCTAATTTTTCTTAGTTTTTCTTTTGGTTTCCGATGAAGGATGGATGCAGAAATCAGATGCGATATGGTTGGAGGTAATAATCCAACAAAAAGACCTTAATTGAAATTATCTGTTTTTAGCCCGTGTTGGTTGGGATTCTATATGCGAAAGATAAAACTTGGTTAGATTTTGACCACGAAAAATTTCTTTATTTCGCAACTGGATTTCAAATTTCTATTCTGAGGATACCCGGCGAGACAGAGAGAGTTCCCGACATTTAGTTGATGGCTGAGAGGTGGAAGTTTTTTTTGCAATTTTTGCAATTTTTAGCACTGGAGATGAAGGTAAATTCGACTTCACAAAAGTTTCATGTTTGCGAAATGCCTGAAAAGGTGTGAACAACTTGATCAAATCATAAAGAAACTCCTCGCACAAAACAATGTGCAGAACAATAAAAAGTACAATTTTTGACCATGCGAGATATTTTTTCCACACGTATCGTTGTGCGATTAAGTCTCCTGTATTTTGTTGAAAATAGTCTATTTCTTTATAACTCCTGAATTGCTCAGTGTGAGGAGATTTCGTACGATTTGTCAAGTGGTCTAGGCCCTTTTTCAGGCATTTGCCACCAAGGAATTTTCGTTAAGTCGAATTCACTCATACTGTTAGTACTCATCGTGAGCAAAATTAAAAGCTACTTTAGCCTCTCAGCTCTTAACTAAACTCTGAATCATTCAGATTTGTCAAGTAGTGTTTGTGCTACGAATTCTCGAAAGCAAAAACTTTTTCTGACTCGCCGGCCCTGTACGTAATTTCGTTCCGCAGTCCCGTTAGACAGGGCCGTCGAGAGCCGGACCGGGCCCCAGGGTTTGGAGCAAAAGGGGCCCTCCAGTGCTAAAGGCACCGAAAATTTTTTTGGGCCACGCCATTTTTCTCTTGGACCACGCCCTCAAATTCACTGGTAAAACACTGCTTTTAGGAGGAGATGCCCTCCTATACACTGTTGGAAACACAATTTTTGACGAAAAAGCTCTTTTGATCTCTGCCAGTGGGCCCGCCGGTCTAGAGACGTTCCTTGAGGAAACTGAAAACAAAGAAAAAATTTAAAATATATGTCTTTCCGGGCCCCTAAAGGCCCCGGGCCCCCTGGTAACTACCCTGGCTACCCCCCCTTCTCGACGGTCCTGCCGTTAGACTCTCTCCAAGTTATACTATATCAAAGGAGTGTATCACTCACTCCAAGAGGGGGCCCTCCCTATTAGTAGATTGATTGCGACACCTAAGATTGTGACAACTATGCAAAATTGTGACCAAGTAAGTGATATTTAATCAAATTCATATTTTTCTAAAATGACACCCCAACATTTATGACCACTTGTAATATCACCAAAAATGATACCCCAAAATGTATTTTCTGCTCGAAAAAAGGCACTCTCAAAAATGGCACATCCTGTACCAGCATATATGGTAGTTACCCCCCCCCCCCCGCCACCCCCGGAGATCACCTTTCAGCATGCTGGCAAAGGATCCTGGGAGATAATGATTCTTCAAAGAGGGTGGACTATATTCGACTGAGATCGCTTTTGATAAGAAAACTCATCACGTTCGGATTTGTTTGATCATAAAGTCATATTACCCGTTACACGTCATGGACCTCAGATAGGAACCATAGTGACGTTCGAAAGCAATTGGAGAATCGCCATGTCAGGAGATAAAGATCCTGGAAAAAACATCTCAAAAACTGTCCGTGCGATATAACGGTTTTGTGGCTGCTCTGTCTGATCTGAACGCAAAATCTGGTTCCACCTTGCCCAAAGGCTGTCGGGTGACCAGCATGCGTTGCGATTGTTTGTTTGTTAAGCCAAAATTGCTTGAAGCCAGAGAAAGACGTTTTGAGATTTTTAAGATTTGTAACCCAAGAACTTGATGGATATCCTTATCAAAGCAATCTCAGTGCAAGTTTTTCTCTCTTTTGGTTTACGGTTTAGAAATTTGTTGAAATTACATTCTCAGATGAGTTGAAACATGAAATACGTTCTAATTTCGAAAATTGTCACGATTTCTGAAAAGTCAAACGGTGGAATTATTGCGGAAGGTTTATCCTCCAGTTCAAAGAAACAGGTCTTAGAACCGTACACCTAAATTTTCCTCGATTCAATTCAAGGTGAATTTTCAATATACAGTAAACAGCCGCGCATAGGGACCCAGGGGCTGAAACTGTTAAATTAGGCCACGTTCACACGTATCCGGATATTTTTGAAAACGCACCTTTTTTATCTGTATGAAAAGAAATCTGCGTCCACAAGAGGAGCGTTTTCGAAAATATCCCTGTCAACAGGAGACGCTGCTACATTCAAATTCAATATTCAGACTTCGAAAAAGAAAACAGAAAAGCAAAATGTCCTTGCGTGATCCCAAAAGAGCCAGGTTTGCACCAAGTCTATTCCATTAGTCCGTCGGACCATTCCCTGGTCGGTTGTTCCTGGATCCGCCACTCTAACATTCCGTCAAAATGTTGGAATGGCGGAGCCATGAACTACAGTAAATGGAACAGTCAGAAGGACGGAAAAAACAGACTTGGGGCAAGTATACAAAAGACCCGAGCGCATGAGCTGATAGGTAGTAAATCGTTGCTGTAATGTCAGCGTTTTCAAAAAGCACCGTTTTCACCAGTTCACACGACAACATAAAAACGGCGTTTTCAAAAAGATTCACTCTGGAGAGTAGTTTCGAAAAGCTTCGTTTTAGGTGACCGAAAACGCCGTCCACATGCGTTTTCAAAAATATCTGGATACGTGTGAACGAGGCCTTGGACCTCGATTGTGACGATTGTGACAACCAAAGGAATTTCACTTCACAAGGTTGTTACGCAGAGAATGCTCAAGGCAATCAAAGCAAGCAAAATTTGATTGATACCCGAATGACTCAAGTATCTTTGCGGTTTTGTTTACTTTTGCTTACCATTGGAAATATAGGTAAAAGTTCATCTATAGTACAAAAATCCCTAACTTTGAAACGTGTGAAATGAGGCCTGAATCTCGAGAAACTTTACAAAGGTAGGAATTTGTTGCTGTTGATGCTCATTTATGCAGCGTATGGCAGCAGCCAGTGTAAAGTGGCTATTTATTGGTGTGAGACGTAGAACGGAAAACGGGCAGAAAATAGATAGGCCAGAAAACTTTTGACAAGATTTGAGAATTTCCCGGTTGAAAATGAAGCTGCTTTTGTTGTGAATGATCATACGGGCTACTCGCTACTGTATTGATGTATGAATACACGCCGAAACGTGCAGAAATTTGTGACGGCAAGGATTGGAGAGAATCCCTAGCGTGTCAATGCCAGGGGAAAAGGTCCTTGCTTGCAAACCTCACAAAGATCTGGGGACAGTCATGTTTGTGAAACAGAAGAAATGTTTGTTGTGAATTCTATGTTGTGAATACACGGAAAATAGAGCGCGCAGAAACATTTGACAAAAATTGAAGAATGTCGGGCATGTCAATCTGGAGAGATAAGGTTCCTTGAAAGACATGATATAATCTGTGGGAACAAAGCGATTTGTTTTATGGCTGATCCTCAGTTTCGTAATAACTCAAAGCATGGCCGAATTCGAAAGCAAAGCATCAACATAGAACAGACACTGCACTGGTTGCGACGGGCTGGATTCTGGCAAGTCTCAAAAGTTGTCTGCAGTGGAAATTTCATGTTGTATTATTATTTTCATTCCGTTATATGTTCGTAGATCGTAAAGCCTAAAAAGACTGACTGGATTCTTTCCTTCGGTTGCATCCATCTAGCAAATCTGAAACGTTTTGTGAAAGACTGGAGAGTTTACCTTTCATGGCTATCGCGTTTTTAAAGCCTGCTTAGCGATTTATGATTGATTTGTGGTTGCGGGCGTCTGGTTTCGAAGGAAAACTTCCAGGTTTGTTACAATATCTTTCAAGACGAATTTCCGCGAACTTCAAGAGCCTTGTGACGATTCAACTCATTTTTGTCCCGATTATCACACTGAGAAACATCCTACGTAACGTGCAGATCTGCCTAATCTGCCATTCTCTGGTTGATTTGCAATTGTGGAGCTGAAGGCTCGTCATATTTGTTGTCTTCGAAAAGTCGACCAAGGCGCTAAAATTTTCGCGATTTTCACGTTAAAAACATCTTGTTTCGGAAGTCATTTGGCAAAGACAAATTAGCCCTGTCTTGCAAAGATTTAAGCCGTGTCAGAAAAGATTATTCATCTCAAAGGCATACTCGCAGCTTCATCATTTACTGCCTCTATTGCGGAGATATTCGATCTTCCCCACGATATCTAGCGTGGCTCGAATTTTATCGATTTTTGACGATTTTGGCAAAAATGTTCGCGATAGTATCACCAAGAACACCTCGTGTACTTATGGATTTACTGTTTACTGGTTTCCCATTGTGAAGACACATGATATTAGTTTCCTCAAAGTCTCAGGCAGGGTGCGAAGGTGATCGATTTTGTGACGATTTTAGCTCGTTTACAGCGAGAGTTTACGTCAAAATATTGGGTATTCGTTTGGTAGCAGACAACCTTAAAATAACTGGGCTTCTATTGTAAAGAGTAACTTGAAGAATGAAATATTGGCAAATGAATCAGACCCATTTTTGCGACGATTTGGGTCAGCTTGAATGACGTTGTTAAACTGAATATACGTAAAGCAAGACGTAGGTTTTTTGTGGACCTTCTATATTTCAATATTTCATTTCGAGAGCTCGACTTCAGGCCATGGACCTACACTTTCCACTGGCAGTTTTCATCTTCTGAAGTCAAACGGTATTCGTGTTTCAGAAGTCATTTGGCAAAGACAAATTAGCCCTGTCTTGCGAAGATTTAAGCCGTGTCTGAAAACATTATTCATCTCAAAGGCGTGTGAGTTTTGTACTTCTTGTGAAATCACAAAGTGAAATCTTGTGAAATCGTTTCTTTTCCGAAGTTATTTGGTAAAAGCAAGTTATTGCCCTGTTTTTGAGAAGATTTCAGCCGTTTTACATACCATGTTTAATCGAAAATGACAGTACGTTGAGTTGGAAGAGTTGCGTATTTCGACGATTTGCTCATTTTACATACAATAAATTATGAAGATTTATACTGTGGGTTGATGTATGTGTTATCAATGGTTGCCCATTGTAAGATTAGTCAAAACTCGTTTATAGCTGCAGTGAGAAATCAGACAGGAGATAGGCCCATCTGACGACGATAAGTACCATCTACGACACTGTTTCATCGAGGAGCTCTGATGAACATCAAACAGAGCTGTGCAGTGGAAGTTGCCAGTCATTGTACAAGCCGACCCTCGGATGTGAGATCAGCCGCTATTCGTTTTTCTCTACCAAAGAGCCAAAAAAGTAAACCAGGTTCATCGTACGACAAATTTAGTCGTCTTAGAAACGACGCTATTTGATCAAAGAGCCCCATCAATAGATTTTCGAGGAGGAAGTTGCCAAGGTCAGCCGCTATTCGTTTTTTTGCATCAACAAGCCGTACTTAATCAAAAAGCTCTAATATTAATTCATCGATTTACAAACAGTGATGATAGGCAATGATTGTGCCAGCCGACTTTCAAAATGTTAGGTCATCGCTACTTGGTGTACGTTAATAATACAGGCAAACGAGGCCTTGTTTGCAACGAATTTGACCATGAAAGATACTAAATTTCATCAAAAAACAGACCCATAAGATTCTAATTACAGGTCTCCCATTGTGAGACCAAGCTAGTATGCTACAGAAAAACTCGAACAAGACGACCCTAGCTTCTCATCGCGACGGGTTTTGGCCGTTTCAAATACGAAATTTCATGCAAAAATAATCTATGGATTAATGTATTTGCTAATTACTGGTTCTTCATTGTCAGATCAGCTGGTATAAATTTTTTTGCAATAACTCAGACAAGAGGTGTCTTACGTGCAGTGTGGTTGTTTAATATACAAATTTTCATTGAATAGCTTGAGCAGATTTAAAGTTTTCCAATTTGGCTGGTATTTCATTGAGAAGTCAGCCGAAATTTGTTTTCCAAGTACACAGACAGGAAAGACTCTATATCAAGTAGAAGTTTAGTTGACGGAAAAGCTTCAGTCCCTTTGAAGACTTGCTGAGCTTGTATTTCATTGTGAGGTCACCCGATCTTTGTTATCAATTGTGCACAGACGACGCAAGAAAGGATTGTCGTACAAGAAGTTTGGTCGGCCGAAAATCTCTGGTTGGGTTGGAAAATATGCTCATAGCTCGTGTCTTAGTGTGAGATCAGACGAAATTTGTTTTTTTCCAAAAGACGATGCAAGCAAAGAAAGTACGACCTGATGAGAATTTTGGCTGTTCGTTTCTGGCGTCTCTTCGGAAAACAAAGTGGAGTCAGTCGAAGTTATTCATTTTCCTCAACAATAAATCGGAAAAGGCGAACAAAACCTGTCCAACGAAAAGTTTTGCCATTTAGATACAATACCTCTTCGTTTAAGTCTACTGGAATCACGGTTGATCATTTCCCCGCAGCAACAAATCTTTCAAGGCGACGTTTCAGAAGGAAATCTTAGTAGTCTTAGGTACGACGACTTTTCACTAAAAAGGCATCCCATCTGTTCATGGAATCGTTTAGAACTGGAAGCTAATTAGGCAAGCATATTCTATCCACTGAGAAATTTGGCCTTTCACAGAGAAACTCAATCACATTCATCGATATTCATTTTCTGCAAGAGCACGTCAGTCCGTCCGACAATCTGTAAAGCTTTGCGGTCGCAGATACGATACTTAATCGTAAAACGTCCTGCGGATTGGTTATTGCTGGTTTCGTATTGTGAGGTCGATAGCATGGTTTTCACTGGAAATTCTCGACATTTAAAACAATGACGATGTTAAAATTTGGCGTGTTTACATGACAATATTGGACACTGAATTTTGCAGAATTTTTATTGAAAGCAGGTATGCGGTAACAGAGCATATTGCATGAAAGAAATCGAAAGAATTGGCCTATCTCTAAACAGTGAGACATTTTTAAAAGCTGTTTTGACCAAACTGAACAGCGCTGCTTAATACACAACAGTGACAGATCGACCAACTAATGTTTTAACAATGGTGAAAGAATTATTAAAAGAATTATATACGTTACTCATATACCAAGCAGAATGCATCTAATGTATTCTCGAATATGACAAGATTGTAAACGACACATCAGTTCGTTTTTTATTTGTGAAAATTTATTCGTGAAGCAGTGACAAACGTATGCATTAGCAATTGTGAAAGAATTACAGAGGAATTATATACATTACTCGGAGGCGGAGGAGAATGCACCTCAAATATTATTCACTCAAATACATGACAAGTTTGCTGTCGACACACAACTTTGTTATGTGTGAGAAAATAGTTTTAAGGGGAGTGAAACAGTGAAAGATCGACAAACTAATGTATCAACAAGAATTATATGCATTACTCAGAGGCGAAGGAGAATACATCTCAAAGATCATTCACTCAAATACATGACAAGTTTGCTGTCGAAACACAACGTTTTATGTGTGAGAATATATCTGTGAAGTGATGAAAAATTCGAAAATCAACAAACCTCTGTATTGTTTCAAGAATAATAGTTGAAGAGCTGAGGAGAATGGATCTCAAATTTTCACATGTTTATGACGAGTTTACCATTCGATACGCACAAGAGTGAATATTTATTTGCAAAACGGCGAAAGAGCTGCAGATCGACAAAATATTTTATTAATTTAATACAACAACAGCGGTTTTAAGGATTTATACACATTATCAAAAGGCCAAGAATACAACACAGTTCTTGACATATCTGGCGAGTTTGCCATTGACACACAACTACGTTTTATGTGTGAAAGGTATATTTGTGAAACAGCTTGAGGACTAAATACGAGGCGGAGTTTGTTTGAGAATCGCGATAATCATCATTAACTGACTCTGTATTTCGCTTGTGAAGGGAACAGACGCGGCAGAGAAGCGGGACAGAAGTATCAGGCAAAATGATCACTTCAGAGAGATCTCGCATTTCATTGCAGCGTAAACTTAGTCGCCGCAGCTCCGTTTCCGTACGGCAGAAAACAAATAATTTAGATGAAGTTTTAGAGGCGATTGGAGGCTGCAGTCATTTTCAAATACGAAGACATGTTTTGTTTTTCCTTCTGACGATCCCATTTGCGTGTCAGAATCTGCTGATGGTGTTTGCTGGACAGAATCCAGGTATATGTGTACCACATGGCCATGGTTTAACTCAGTGCAAACCGATTGAAGATTCCATCAACAGGAAATATTGCCCAGTCAACAGTCGCCATCGATTTGTCAAGGAGGATGTTTTCTCGATTTTGACTGAGGTAAATGAATTTTGCTATTTCGGTTTCGATAGTGAGGTGGCAAAGGAGGCAGGGGGCTGGGGGTTCATTCCCTTCACATTGGAAAAATTTGCAAAAGTCAGTCATAATCGGGCAGAACTTAGTCGTAAGTCTTGCAAAAGTTTCGTAAACAATGGTTTTTCACCGAGCAGCCCCCGAAATTGTATCTCTTCGTACGCCTATGAAGGTGGGGGCAAAGTAAGGCAATGCCGACCTATTGAAGATTTTTTCTCGATTTGACAGTGGTAAATGAATTTTTGGTATTTCGACTTCGATACCATTAAAAGTTGGTGAGCCAAAAAGAAGTTTACACAATTGGTAGGCTACAAGTTTTTTTTGTCAGAAAATGGTTTATAAGAAACTAGTATTAAGATTGCCAACATTTTAAGAAACTCTTGTACCATGTCTGATAAATATCAAGAAACTTTTAACACTTAAAAGCATGGATATTATGGCAATTATTATTCTTGAGCAATATCAACTAACCATTTGTGTTTTCAACATAACAGACTCTGATACCTTCCGAATAGTAAAATACAAAAAAGCAAGTGAAAATAACTTGAAAAGGTTCTATGGATTTCCTCAAGTGAAGACAAAGTTTCTTACTGAAGTTTCTCAATTTTTAAGTGACCCGTGAGTCGAGTTTCTTCTAAAGAATTTCTTATAAAAAACCTCAGCTCATCATTTCTCTTCGATAATGCCAGCCTGAAGTAATGTAAACAGCCATTGTCACCCATTGGCGATTTAGACTGACGACGTGATTCCTTGTATTCGTTCAATGTTTTCAATTTTCTTTACACTCATACAAGGACTCACAACCAAACGGATTTTGAAAAAGGACTAAAGTCTAACGGAAAATCAGAAGAAACATCGAACGTCTTCCATCCATATTAAGAAAGTAGCGATCTGATTGGTCGCGCCGTAAACGAGGCGAACTTGACCTAAGTTAGTCCCTGTTTCGAAGCTGTTTTGCCATGAGTCTCAGTTTGAAGTCATAAAGATTATCCAATTCAATGCAAAAACTGAGACTCGTGTAATCAGTCTATTGGCCTCGGAGCGCACGCTACGATTTCAGAAATGACAGCAGCGTGCCCGCAAAGGTTTATAGGTGAATATGACCCCTTAAATAAAGGCTATGAATGAAGAATTGAGAAAATTAAGAGTGTTGATATTTGTTTCAAGACTTTTATTAATATTTACAATTTCACTTGAATCCAGCGAGAAGCCGTGTCGAAACAGAGTGTCACGCTCAAAAGTTAGATGACACTCGAAGAAAGCTTGTCGAAGTTACGGTCTTTCAATTTGCTCTGATCATACGATATCAGAAAAATCAAAATGTCTTGGCCAAACAAGTAAATCCAGTGTCATTTCGTAGACCTTTCGTAGAAATAACAAAAGATAATTTAATTTTCACTGCTTCCCGCTTCTCGCAATAAAACTGCATTTTCTATTCAAAGCAAAATAATTGTTTGAGGCGGAACTGAAACACGCTTGGCTTTTACTGCGAAAGTCTAATTTGCAAAGGAAAGTTAAGAAGTCTTTCCAGACAGATCGAAAAGGACACCTGGCTCAGCCAAAAGGAAAGACGTGAAATTTGTTGCATAGAAAAGACGATTTTCAATATTCAGCATCGTGTGCTTAAAAATTGAATAGCTCAGGCCAAAAAGGGTACAGTAAAAACCCGCGTATAAGAACCTACAATTTTGCAAGTCAGCCTGATTAGGTTCTTATGTATTGAGTATTTAATAGGAAATAAGGCTGTTCAGGTTCTTAAATTGGTTCTTATTTCATTCAGGGCTTCCAGGTATTATCTTTGTTCAGATTGAAATTTCAAGCCCATTATTTACTGTCAGTTGAGAGACAGTTGAGTTCATAAGGCCCTATTCAAAACATCAGTTCGTGGAAGAATCAGAAATTTTACAGAATACAATGAAAAGCTTTCAAAGCATCTTTAGAGTAGAGCTCTTTGCAATTTGCATATATGGCAGAATCAGTACATATAGGCTCAATGACATTTATGAAGCAACTAGAGTTTTGATTTAGTTTGATGATCTCCACGAATAAGAACTTATTTCAAATTTCAGGCTGAATTGGTTCTTATATATTGGGGGTCTAATTTCAGAATCTTCAGCCTGTAGGTTCTTAATCACTAGGTTCTTACAAGCGGCTTTTTACTGTACGTACTTCTTTCACGGCAAGAATAGACCTTTTAGCTATTCTAGAAAGAGTCTGGATCGAGCGATGTTTTTATACATTTTTATACACAAGGCTCTATTGAGTGACGTTAGAGCTCCTAGCACCATTGTTCACATTCGAAAGTTCGAAAAAATGTACACAAATATCGTTCGATTCAGATTCTTTGCTTAGAATAGCTAAGAATAGCAGGATGTCCTAAAAAGCATGTGCGCTATTTGCGCGGCTACTGTGAAGAGGCATGAGTCCAATTTTCTTGTTTTTTTTTTCAAATTTATGAAAAGAAGAGACTTCAACTTGGAGATTCCCACTGAGTTTGAGTAAATCTTATGAGTAGTTGCTGATTTATGGAGCAAGAAAGTCAAAATTACTGGTTGCCTGTACACGTTTTTCTTTTATAAGAAACTGGTTTATATGAAACTAGTACTAAGATAGCCAAAAATTTAAGAAACTCTAGTACTATATTAGAAAAGTGGTAAGAAACATTGCAAAGCTAAATCCAAGAAAATCGTGAAAAAAATTGCTGTGAGCCTTTATTTTTGCTTGATATCCATGATAATTTACGTTCTGGGCCTAAAAGAAACCTCTTTCTTGCCAAAACGTCTTGCTGTTTGACAAAAAACAAATACGGGGCAGTGGCAGAAAGCTAAATGCATCTGAAAGATAAGAAACAAATTGAGAAACATGTAGTACTAAAAAGCTGAAATTTTCATGTGAAATTAAGAAACTTTTAGTACTAGGGGCTCATCCAAGTTTCTTATAAAAGAAGAAAGGTGTAATTCCAATAAGAGTCTCTCCGAAATCTAATAATTTCTTTATTGCTTTTTTAACAAGATTTTTCTTTCCTAGTTTCACTTGATCTGTGAGAAAGGATATCTGGAGCAGGTTGCGAATTCTGCCTATTTTGTTGGTGCATTTATTGGGACGATATTGATAGGATGGATCGCAGAAAGGTATGTTCTTTGCTTTACACTTTCTGCATATGAAGCAGAGGAGTAACTGACCAATACTTTTGATCGAATCTATACTCATTTGTTGGTATTTGTGCTTTGAGAGTTGATAGCTCAGATGTGTTTAGACTGATTACATACTCATAGTTTTCGCGATTGACAGACTGATGGACGCTCAAACTACGACTTGTGGACTTTCGCATTGGAGATTAGAACGAATTTTACACCCCCAGTAACGATTCATTCATTCATTTCATTCATTTTATATTCTTTATACACGGTAACCCCGTCGGCAAAGGCCGCTTTTCAGGGGGCCGTGACAAAAACTTAAAGTCTAAAATTTACAAGTAAAATATATGAACAAATGAAACTAAACAATTTAATTACAAAGTTATAGTAAAATTAAAATCAATATTTACATAATTTTCATATCGTGAGTGGCATGACACAATCAGACCGGACCAGAGCAAACCGGACCCATGCCCACCCTGAAATAAGACACCATTTACAGCACCTCAAGGCAGGCAAAGAATCCGACCGACCCTTGTCCAATCCAACCGCATCCCGCCACCCACGATCAAATTAAAGATGATGTTTAAAAGCACGTAAAGAGGGTGCTTGCTTAACCTAACCGATCCCGCCGGACCTTGAAAATACAGCTGGGAAATTATGATAAGATGCATTTTCAGCGAGGAGTAGAAATATCATGACGCGGAAATGACATTTCCAGTGATGCTAGCCATGAATAAAAGCTGCAAGTATCCGGATGAATGTTTTTTCAACCAAAGAATCGACAAACCTTTCATTATGAACCAGAAGTTATTCATTTTTAAGGCCAATAAGCTTCCATGAGTTTCACTGCAGCAATGTTAATTTCCAACGGTCGAAGGTTGCTTGCCTCGCTTCAGAGGTTACGCCATAGCCTCGTTTCAAAATGCACAGCTAAATCTGTTTATTGCCGTCTCAATCTTTCATACGAAAATCCATAAGTCCCAATTTGAGCAAAAATGAGAAATTTATTCGTTGTTGTTGTCATCACTGTTGTTGATGTTGTTGCTGCTGTTGCTGTTGTTGCTATAACTGGGACTATGTTGAGTCTAATATTTGTTTTCATTTCCTAATCACAGCTAGTGGGGAATAACTTGTAAAGATAACAAGTTCCTCCGTCTTTACTTCAGTGTAGTTTGCCAAATTCGCCAACTTTGTCTGGATTAGGCAAACGACGAGAGGAACTTGTTATTTTTTACTAATTTTTCCCCACTACCTGTATCCTAACCTTTGCTCTTGGCTTTCTGGCCTAGGCAAATTCTTGAAGCATGGCAAATAAATAAAAAATATCGTTGATAAAATGTGAAAAAACTTAGATCATACTGTATTCTGTTTGCTGGAAGTTATCCGTTGAGCTATCTTTTCATTTTGGTAAAATTCAGTTTTAGATTTTGTGCTTCTGGACTTTGAAGGTTTTGTGACGTAATGGTGCAATTCTCTGACTTTGCAGCCAGAACAGTCCGGCGGAGTGGGTTCAATACTCGGTTTCTGCCCAACCACTTGAGCGTCATGACTTCCTGCTGAGTTTAAGACGGCATCCTCCCTGGGTAGTTTCAAAAAATCAATACAGGGTTGATTATTTCCTTTTTATTGTAAATATCATATAGTTGTAAATAGGTTTTTAATATTATGGGTTCTTATTTTTTGGCATTTTAATTGTATATTGTAATTAGTTTTCTTTTTTTCTTTTATTGGAGGGCCCCTTGAAAAACAACTTCGGTTGAACGGCAACCCTCCCTAAACAAATGAAATATGAAATATAAATATGAAAAAATACAAGGGGTCGCCGAATCGATTGGCGCTTAGCTACTTCTGCGATCCCAGCGCTTGGCACTAACACCTTCAATTTGCTTACTCCAAAAACCCGAAGATCTGGTCTGGACATAGAGGCAAATTTGAACTTCCAAGGTTAATATTTTCACGCTCAAAGCCCCAATATCAACAAAAGAGGTATCTTTGTTCAAGTGAAGATGAAGGTGAAGTTACGGTTTTTAGTGCCAGCGCTGGAATTGCAGAAGTAGCTAAGCGCTAATGGAGTCTGCCACCCCTTGTCATGACGCTCAAGTGGTGGGGTCCTACCGGGTTTCGAACCCACTTCGCCTGACTGTTCTGAGTGCAAAATCAGAGGATTACACCACTGCGCCACAACACCTTCATTAGTTCATTATCAAGTAACATTTTGAAACTGATCAGCCGTTGAGTACAGCTAAATTCTCATCATTGGGCCCAACCAAATCTGTACACCTTTTATGGGACATCTGCTAGATAAACAAAGTATGTACGGACCATATTCATTTTGTTTTATACACGTATTTTATCTAATAAGAAACAACTTATAAGAAACGGTAGGCTCAATTTTTCGAAGGTTAAGAGACAACGCTAAGTGGAATTAAGAAGCTAGAAAACTTTCGGAATTTGTAGTTTTCATTATCCCAGGTAGCTTTAAAATGTTTTGACACTGTAAAGTATTAGCACTGCTTATACATTGTGTGAGTGCGAATTGCGTTATTTGCTTGCTTTGAGATCTTATGAAGTAATTTGGGAGCCCTCTTAACAAAACCACATGACATCTGAACTTCTGGCATCAAAAATATAGAATCACGTAAGAAACTTTTAGTGGCAAAATGGCAAAAAAATTGAGGAAACTGCCTACCAACACTGGAATGCTGTCGCATGGAAACGAGACTGTATTATCGTTCTGAGTTCAAACATTAAAATTATGGGCTTTGCTACACCAGCGCGCTTTTCCCTGTTTTTATAGTTATTATTGAGTAACAGCTTTGATGTCTTATGTGTGATCAAACATTAAATAGAAATGTTTAAAAATCTAAATTTGTGCAAATATTAAGGGAAATATTTGCGATTAATTCTGCGGTGTCATTTTACTGTTTGAAAGAAACAGTTGATTCTCAAATTAACTGGCGAAATTCTGGCCGGATTTATCGGATGTAATAACATCTTATTTTCATTAATTTAGCATTTGGTTAGTTTGATTAAAAGCGTTATTGCGTGAAAATGGTGGTGACCTATTAGCGGTTTGCAAGATCCTGCCGAATCTTCGGTTAATATTGATTCTGAGTAATTCCACTGAGAAATTTAGCTTCCTTGTTAAGAGCTAACCTTCGTGGGTCAACCTCGCTCGTACGGGTGTCAAGGTGAGATTTTGTTCAAGCTAAATTGCTGTAATACGCCCCATAGTTGATGTCAAATGTGAAAAGCTGCGAATAAAAACAACTAACTAGTTACGCATGGGAGTCTGCTAAATTGCGTGCCAACATGCCAAATTTTCTTACTTGCCAACTAGACTGATTATATGGCCGTAGTTATCGCTATTGAAAGACTGCCGGAGTCTCGTTTTGGATAGCGATTCTTGGGACTCATCGTAATCAGTCTACTTGCCAACGTGCATGGCACGGTGCCAACGTTAAAAGGAGCGGACATATTCATGAACGAGCTCTACGGATCGCATACAAAGATAGTCACTCTTGTTTTGAATCCCTTTTAGCAAGGAATAATTCTGTGTCTCTTCATCAGAGAAATCTGCAGTTGTTGTTGGTCGAAATTTTTAAAACTAAGGAAAACCTGAATCCAAGCTTCATGAAAGATATCTTTGTTGAAAGAACGGAAAACTATAATCTAAGAAGTGGGAATACTCTGCAGTTGCCAAAAGCCAGAACAACAACATACGGAATCGAATCGGTATCATTTCTAGGCTCACTGCTTTGGCATGCATTGCCAGAAAGATTGAAAAATCAGAAAATCTTGCAGTATTTAAAAGAAAATTAAGGAGCTGGAATGGACTGGACTGCAAATGTCGACTTTGTAAAATTTACATCGCAGATTTGGGGTACTTATAGTTGATTTTAACGATTTTGCATTTTGTAGAACTTATCATGTAAATAGGTAAATAGTTGGCTTTAATTAGGTGTAGTTAGCTATTTTTTCTGTCTCTTGCCAACTTTAAATAAATCATTTATTATTATTATTAATATTATATTATTATTATTATAGCTATATCGACTCTCTGCCACAAGTAGTCTTCAGAAACTCCCACACAGCTACTCATTGTTTTTTAGCTTCGCACTGAAACAAAGTTACCAAGTAAAATGTTTGTTTTACCCATATCGACTAAGGTTTGTTTTACCCATATCGAGCCATGTGACGATGCCGATGCAGGTTTTGGTATAATGCTACTTTTTGTATGCATGGCACAATTTTGCATGGCATGAAATATGTTAGAGAAATCAATAGGCGTTTTATCAAGAGATCGATTACGTGACTTGAAATTGGTGTAACAAACCTTAGCTGATTTTGTCCATAGACTATATTTTTAACGTTGCCCAGGCCCAATTTTACCATGTCGATTCCCTTCAAGTAAGTCATCTTCGGTTTTAATCTGGGGTCTTTCTCGCATCGGATTCCGGGTGGCGTTTTATGGTTCACCCACTCCACCACGCCATTGGGGGATTTGGTATTAATGGTGGTGGTGGCTCCAGGGGAGGGCTAGAGGGGGCTACAGCCCCCTATCTGAAGCATCTAGCCCCCTGTCAGAAGAAATTTGCAGTCTCTGTCGGAGGAAATTTGGCAAAATGATGTACAGATTTGCATTTGTAGGCATTTCTGCCCCCATATCGGAAGCCCCAGCCCCCCCCCGTTGGAAGATTTCTGGCGCCACTCCTGATCAATGGATTGCTATGGCAGAGAAGATGTGCTGAATGAATCAAATCCAACGAATTCGAGGGGTATAATGGTTCCGGACAAAGTTCAGAACTTTTGTGCCCGATGAAACTGTTTGCCCTTGTTTACGATTGTTTCAAAGAGTGTGCGAAACGTTTGCCAACGTTGCAGCAACATGTGATTTTTGGTGATGAAATACTTGAAGCATTTGGCGATGTAATAGCTGCTAGGGTATCACTACATCGTGCGTGACACTTTGACGTATTTTTGATAAAAATCTCATTCTTTTATTTTTCAGATTTGGAAGAAAATCAGTGATGTTCTGTTGCATGACAGTCGTAATGTTAATAGCTGGGATGACCGCACTTGCAAAGACACTTTGGTTTTTCATTATGGCAAGATTTCTCACTGGTTTCTTTCTCTCTGGCTTCGCAGTTACGATATATGTCATTGCTTCGGAGATCATAAGTTTATCCTACAAATCGATATCATCTGTGTTCTTATGGAATTATTTCTCAGCTGGTCTTATGATACTAGGCCTAAAAGCGTATATGTTGCAAAATTGGAGGAATCTGCAACTTGCCACGACGTTGCCGTATCTCATTGTATTTGCACTATACAGGTACGTTTCATTATCTTATGCTGGGTATCTTTTCTCCTGGAAGTTTTTATCTAAACTTCTCGAGAAGGAATGCGTAAAACTTAACAGTAGTAGCTAGAATTATTACCTGTTCCAGGCTTAGGTATTTTTCGTTACTTTCTCCTGAGAATTTTATTCCCTTGAATATTTGATTCAATTTTAGCGCAGATTTTCAAGAAGTAAAAAGGTGTTGTGTTGTTTGAAACATTTGAAGGTGTTGTGGCGCAATGGTTTAACACTCTGACTTTGCAGCCAGAACAGTTAGGCGGACAAGGTTCGATCCCAGGTAGAGCCCCAACACTGAAGCATCATGCCAAGGGGTCGCGGACTCGATTAGATCTTTTCTACTTCTGCGTCCCAGTGTTTGGCGCTGAAACCCGAATCTTCACATTCGCAGCATAGGTTCTAAATCTTGAAATCGATGTAAAACGGTGAAGGTAATTTTCTGTTGTATTTCTTCTAACCGAATGGCTTAAGAGAAACTTTTGCTATTTTGCTATAACTCTACCGTTGGACTTTTCAAAATTTTGAATATTACATGATATTACAGCGTATTCTTTATTTGGGCTCATTTGAGGATGTGATGTCATCAAATTTCTAAATCGTAAAGTAGTAAAGCAGAAGAGTGCAAATTCTTTGCTTGATACCATTTTGTAAACATCCATAAACTATGGTTTTCTTGAAAATGGTACAAAAATTTAACAAAATTATACAAAAATTTCATGTTGCGTCAAACAGTTTCGAAATTACGATAATTTTCAGTTCTTTTGAACAGTTTTCTTGAATTCTCGAAAAAGAAGAAAAATACTCTGAAAATACTGAAGATTTCAGAAAGGTCCAAGGGCAGAAGTATACCCGGTGAGTCAAAAAAAAAACGCCCGGCGTTTGAAAAGCTACTGCTCCCCGGATATATAAGCAATGATATTTTGCAATATCTGATTAAATAGCTAACATGTTCCATTATTTTTAGAAATTTTCCTGACTAAAATCGGTCACTCCATTCCGATTCTGTCAGCAATTTTCTAACTTGAATCTCTTTGAGAAACCTTAAAAAACGTGCTAAAATTACAAGCAAAAGTCCCTAATGTGTTTACCTCACAGCGATGACTTTCAGCATGCTTTAGCACGTGCTTTCGTTTTGGCGGGTTGAAAAGTCTTCCCCCTAGTGTGAATAACTTCTTCAAGGGGATTCCATTCTCCCATGAGGACAAAATACATGAACACATCCAAGAGTCATTATTGCTAGGAAGGAGAACAAAGGGAAATTCTGCCTGCTGTTTTCGCTCGTTTTTGCAGGTTTTCGAATGGAGCTTTCTTCAGAAAATCTCCTATTTCGACGGGAAGGAATGACCGATTAAAGCTGGGTAAATTACTGAACCTAATTTGACATATCAAGGATAAAACAAGACAGTATTCAACATCATTGCTTTGATATTCAGGAAGCAGGATTTTTTCAAACGCCGGGCGTTTTTATTGACACACACGGTAGCAAAATAGGTAAAGTCTCTTTGAAGTCAGTCATTTCAAAGACTTTGTTTTCGGACGTTTACTCCCATCTTTTTAAAGATTTGGAACCCATGCTCACTTTCGCTTTCCTTTTTCCTAAAGGTGTAATTATCTATCCTAGGTATATACCAGAGTCTCTGCGTTGGCTTTGGAATAATGGAGAATACACAAGAGCAAATAAAACAATTTTGAAGATCGCTGACGAAAATAAGACTTCAGAAAAGCTCAGCTTGTTCCCAGAAGTACTGTCCATTGAAACGGATGACAGTCAAAATACTAACTGTTGCCTAATTTTCAGGCGCAAAAGTATGCTGCATTATACGTTTATCATGGCCTACACCTCGTAAGTGAAATCTTTCATTGATTTTGTCCTACCACATTATGAATTTGATAATTGAATAGAGACGGAGGAACTGGGGGCACTGGGGGTGCGTGCCCCCAAGATTTTGCTATAACAAAGAAGTACCCTCTTTTCTTTGAGAACATACCCCTTCAAAAATGCCCTTGAAGTGTCTTGCCCCCAACTTTTTTATAATCCAATAAAATGCTTCAATACAGATTACGACACCGTTACGACCTACACTACTTAACAGGAATTACTCTACAATGCTACCAGGATGAATACCCCAGGGAAGAAAAAGACTATGTCTACCCCAAGGCAGTTACATCGAGATTAAGAAGGAAACTACTTTAACCACGCAAGTATGACAGAGCAGAAACTCCGGACGCATGCGCGAAAACTCTTAACTTTGAGCCCCCCTAGCTCCTTGAAACAGATCCCAAAATAGGCAACGTTTGAAATTTTCTTCCTTGGGCCGTAAACTCTTCATTTATCATTTCAAAAAGCTTATCTATTCAAACACTTCCTTAACTCATATTGCTTGATGACGTCATTTTACACAGTTTCTGCTCCGTCCACAAGTATACTATCAAACTACGAAACAGGGCTCAATAAAATTTTTCCTTCCTGGTAGCAAGCTAAGCACTTTCGTTTCTTCTTACGACATTCCTTCTTCTTTCCCATATACCGCCCCATTCAATCCCTAATCCTCTCTCTCCTTCCTTTTTCCCTTCTTTCCCTTTCCTTCCATCCATTTTTCCTTGTTTCCCTTTTTCCTGCTTGGGAAATTTGAGCATTTCAGCTATCTTCCTGTTAGCGCTGCTACCACGCTACTTCGTTTTATTGAGCCCTGCTACGAAATACCGAAACTGACTTGCTAGTGCCTTTCATGAAAACAAGTAATGGGTAGAAGGCGTTTGCATTTCGTGGAGTGAAAATTTGGAATGGATTTAGCTGCGAGGCCAAGCAAGCTCCCTCTTTATCTTCTTTTAAGGACAAGATAAAGAGTTTGATGTAAATAGTATTGTAATTAGTTGTAAATAAATATGGTTATACTTTTATAGTTCCCTTTTCTTAGTTATTAGCATTAGTAGGCTTTTAATTTCTTTTCTATTCATAATAAATTAAACTGAAATACATTAATACTGTACCGCTCTTCGTGTAAGAAGACACAAGGTCATTTGGCCTACACCAAGAACGGCACTTACATTTTTCGAATACAACTTCAAAAGTAAAGAAAACTACTGGGAACAGGAAAAGAAAACAGGAATACGAAGCAAAATTAAAGGAGAGAAAGGGACTGGCAGTTCCACACCAAACTCAAACCATGCTATGTCCCTAACCCTGGCACGGCCCCCTGAAATCAATCATTATGACTGACGGGGCTACCACGCATAAATAATTTCAAAATTAACAACAAATTTAAGATGATTCCTACAGCCGACGGCCCTGTGGCTGAGCTTTAAAAGAAAGTTCAAAGCCAAATTATTTTTGATAAACTTCTTCTAGATAACTTTCTGTTCGCCGAAAGTTTATATGATTTGGAATAACGAGACAGTCTTGATTTCAGAATTATGTGAAAAAGTACCAGTCATTCAAAATTTTGATGTTTCATACTTCATACTGATTTAAGCAATAAATTGCTCTCGAGACTCGGAGTATTCAATTTCGTTACTCTTTTTTGTGAACATCTGGTATTTATAACATCCGTTATGTCCTTTAGTTTCTATTTTCTACTTTTTTCACAGGCTGGTAGTTGGCATTCTCTATTTTGGATTCTTCCTGATATCTGATGTCTTGAGTGGCAATGTTTACATTGACTTTGTCCTGATGGCGTTGATGGAGATTCCAGCAAATTTTCTTTCAATATTCTGCGCAGGCAGGTATGGTAATTAACCGTTTTTCCTATGAACCAGAAAAAAGTTCCCCCTGTAGAAAATTTGAATGATTCAAAGCCGAAAGATCGAAATATTTTTGTGATTTTTCTCGCTGTCTTGTCAGCACTAGAAGTATCGGTAAATTCAACTTTATAAAAATTTCATGGTTGCAAATTGACTGTAAAAGGGCCTAAAATACTGATAAAATTGTAAGGACTCTCCATACACAGAGCAATGCGCAATGGGCGTTTCATCTCTCTCATGAGTTATAAGACGTCGATTTTTAAACAAATACCCAAGATTTTTTGTCCCATGGCAATAAGTGTGCAGTGGATATCTCTTATCCATGTTGAATTTACAAATATTTTTAGTGCTTGTGAGACAGCGACAAAAATCACAAAAATACTTCGATCTTTTGGCTCTTAGCTAGCATTTTAATCATTCAAATATGTGAAGTACTTTTGATGTTATGAATTTTCAAAAGTGGAAAGATTTTTCTGGCTCACCCGGTATTTCAAAACAACAAATTACGATAGGGCAAATACAAACTAACAAAGTGAAGACTCAGACTGCGTTCACATGATGCCGGCACATCTTAAAAACGGTGAAAAATGTGACGGTAGCAAAATTTAGGCTAGCATTCACACGATGCCGGAACAATTTGAAAACGGTAGAAAATTCGACGTTAAAAAACTCGTTGCAAGAGTTTGATGTCAAAGAAATGTACCTACACCCTAAGAATCGATTAGGCTCGTTCCAAAAGCGTCTAAAAATGTTCTTTTTTCATCATTTTGAAGTTTTTATACCATGCCGTTTCCAAAATGTACCGGTTAGAGTTCCGTTTTCAAAATCTACCGTTTTCAAAATTTGCCGGCATCGTGTGAACGCAGTTTCAATAAGGGAATTTTCATGCAGGGAATTTCTGTTCTTAGTAAATGTTCAAAACAATTTGTAACTTGGGTACGTCAGGAATGTCACGAGTAACACAGCACAGAATGGTCGAATCTTTAAGAAATGACTGACTCAAAAAAATTTATCTAAAAAATTTTTCTGAATGAATCGCTTGAGACCAACTTCAGATATTTTACTGTAAGTTTACATTAACATTAGAACTTCTGGTGCTTCTTTATTTTCAAAATTACAGCATGTTTTTATAGGAGCTAAATTCATTAAAAAATTTTGAAGTTAATCAAAATCACGATAACTTTTAAAGTGAATAAGGACAACTTTTGTTGGCAGCAGAAAAGTAAACAAAACACATATCAAAAAATTAAGAAAAATGGGAGGTAAGGATAATCCCAACCTGCTAGTGCAATGCTCTCCATTGTGGTGTGTCAGGTGTATGTTCCAGGTACTGATTTGCGGATCTTCAACCAGTATTTTCCACGAGAGGAATGTTTCGAGGCGTTTCAACTGGGACATTCCCATTTCTCGTGGACGCCTCCAGTACCATCGCGTCCGATGGACTGTCCGCTAGATACCATCATTCATTGAGGTTACATCATGTTACATTGAACCTAGAACCACGAGAAATGGGAATGTCCCAGTTGAAACGCCTCGAAACATTCGTCTCGTGGAAAATACTGGCTGAAGATCCGCAAATCAGTACCTGGAACATACACCTGGCACACCACAATGGAGAGCATTGCACTAGCAGGTTGGGATTATCCTTACCTTCCATTTTTCTTAATTTTTCGATATGTGTTTTGTTTACTTTTCTGCTGCTAACAAAACTGCTTGACTTTCAATTGTACAGGGGTGTGCCCTTCAAGGAATATTCTTTTCAGCCGGCTTTAGAATTCTTCCCTCGAATTGAAAACCGGCTTTAAGAAAAATGGGCGAAAAGTATATTCCAAAAAGCGTAAAAGAAGTCACAGGAAAGCAATGAAATAACGCTTTTGACAACCGGCTTTAGAAACATTGCCTTCTTTTGATACCCGGCGTTGGAAAAGAAGGCGAAAACGATGCCCGGGAAGGAGTGCACATCCCAAAATATAAGTATACTAAGCAAAATGTACTAAGTACCCCACCCTGGGCTTTAAGCCGGATCTCCACTAGGCGGAAAAATGTCGAGGCGGAAAGATTTCTGGCAATCTGATTGGCCGATCGAATTGTCGCCGCGGATAATTGTCGAGCCGCGAATAGTAGGAATACATTCTACTTTTCACGGCTCGACATTTTTCCGCCTAGTGGAGATCCGGCCTTAAGTACAACAAATAAAGAAACTACTGCAAGTTTTAAAGTATTTAAGATATCAGAACTGCTTGCGGTATATAATTACCTAGAGAGCCTCAAATTCTCCTGAAAGAAGGATGTGAGAGGCAATCAAATATTGTGATTTGTGATGAAATATTTTTACATCATGGAACTTTCTTTTACCTGTGAAAAACTTGACCTGACGTACACTTCACTTGTATACTACATACTACAAAAGTATACTACATTTGCTTTGCTGGTAAGCTACTACATTGCTAAATAAGTTACAGTTTGTGAATTGATGAATGAATGAAAGAATGAATGAATGAAGGAATGAATCAATGGACTCCTGAATGATTCAGTTGATTAATTATTTACTGAATTAATTGATAAATGAATGAATAAATGTTTGAACATTTTTGCATGATTTCCCAAGCTTTGTATCCTCTTTGTATCTCAGCCATAAATCCTGTTGCCTAAAATGTAAAGAAAATGCCACCTTGCTTTGGAAATTTTGAAAAGCATCTGTTTGCCAAAATTAAATTTAAATATTTTTTGCAAATCCTTTATTGTATTTCCTGAAGTTTTTCACACCATCGATTGATAAGGCGTCAAAAGTAAACAAAAGATGTTTTGCAGCAATAATCTTTAGCCTTTTTAATAACTTCGGAGACCCCAAGGTGGTGGGCGGGTCTCACGCAAATTGAAATTATCTAATTTACATTTCCTACCGGGTGAATCAGAAAAATGTTTTAATGCTTGCAAAATCTGCAAAACTTTGTGTTGCTGCTTTTCTTTGAAATTTTTTAAAATATATATGTTGTTGTATATGATACATGATATATAAGTATATATGTTGTATACATATAATGTACATACATTATGTTATGGCATGTTATATACATATTGTTGTATATGTATATTTTATATATACGTTGTTATATATACATATTGTTCATATATTGTTATATATGAAAGGCAAAATTATTAATAGAAATGATAGTTGATATGTTGAATTATGGGAAAACTCCATAATGATAGCCGGAAAAACTCAGATTTTGAGCCAATGGCTTTACAAAACATTCTTTAATCTAGCTCAGGATCTTCTGTTCACCATTTCATCCTAATTTTTGATTCCTAAAAGATAATTAGATTAAGAATTGACGAACAAAACCATGTTCGAAAGACTGAATGATAGATTTTGCGCTTTTCGTAATATGCTTCAGAATCAGTCAACATCATAAAGCTTCAGAATTTCGCAAAGGGAAAGCCAAAGACAGCTTAATGTCTGATTCCACATTTAAGAGATCTTCGATGCAATACTCCCAAGAGAAAATTCAAGATTAAGGCCCTGCTTCTAGGTCAAAAGATGGTTTTAAAAGTGCAAGTTTGTAAATGTTCTCTAACAGGTAATGCCCTCATCATATACCATATGAACGCTCTTTGAACAAATTAAGCAATTTCATTGTTAACAATTCAATAGTTGCCATGGTAACAGATCTGCGGCATCTGATTGGTTTATGCAAAAAAGCCTAAGGCTCTGTAATGCCATGAGATAATCACTTGCAATTTGGACAAAATGTCCAACTCACCCCTAATAACAACTGTATTGAGACTTTTTTTGACATCTTATTCTAAAATGGAGTTATACATTTTTGCATGTTTACTTGGACCCAGACTCCTTTTGCGGCGTCCGCAAAAAATTTCGCTCAATAGCATGAAAGTAAAATTAGTAATGAATGTTCTGTCCAAATTGCCAGACTATATCTTTTGCCAGTAAAAAGCCTTAGCAATTTGAACCCTCATTGGTAGCCAAAAATCATATATTGAGAAAATTGGCTTTGAAGTTTTGCGAAGCATTCAAGATTAATCGAAAAATTTCTACTTTTTTGTGACTTTTTTTGTATTTCGGTTTTCCTTGGTGACCATGCAGGACTTCTACTTGCGAGAAATGCTTGAAGGTCTACAGTAATTAATTAATCTTTTGTATCTACAGGTTTGGTCGAAAGAAGACTTTCATAATCAGCATGCTGATGACATGTATTGCCAATGCATCATTATATCCAGTTATAACAAGGCAGATACCCGGTAAGTTGGAGCATGCAGTAAACATTTTCTCACTGGTTCCGAACAGCCTGCTAAAATTAGTTTGAAAGATCCTTCTTGTAACTGGAAGAATGGCAGGAGATTTATTTTCTATCACTCAAATTGACTCCATATATTCGTTCATACATCGTTCCCTTTACTGCACATTTTCCCTTGACATAACAAGTGCCAAATTTTCCATTATTGGCTCCAAGTATTATGCACGCTGTAATAGGGAATGGTGTATACTAAATGTGTGTACACCATTCCCGTTATTGCACGAGAAGTACCTTTTCCCCGCGCCTCGAAAACAGTAGGAAGTTTTCTTTTATTTGTATAACAAAGGGCTGCGGGCTTTAATAGAAGGCTGAGATTTCAACCTGGGGCTGAAAATTCCCCATATTGTCGACGAAATCAATTGACAAGTCTTTCATGAGAGAAGGGGCTGGTCACCCCAGCTCTATGGTAAAGACTCCCATGCAATGATGCCCTAAATTATCTTTATAGCATGGCGCTCAACAAGTCTATGTGTTGGTTTGTTTGGTAAATTGTTCTTGATGACTTCCATGGTATCATTTACAATTTGGTCAACGGAAATATATACTAACGTCATCAGGTAAGCTTTGGATATTTCGAATAAATAAATAAAGCATAGGGCTCAAAGCTTTTAAATCTTTAAAAAGGGGGAGGGGAAGAACTCATGTAAAATTTTTAAAGATTTAGTATCATCTGAGAGCCAAATCGAATGCGGAAAAATGATAGAATCTTCAAGAAAAGCATATTTTATGAAAGTCAAGCTAAGATATGGTGGCAAGCAAAATCTGTCTTTCGCCTGGTTGCTGATTTAGAAATTTGATGACATCACACCCACAAATATGATAAATCGCGCCATTTGAAAATAAGCAAGAAAGCAAGAATTTCCATGGTAAATTTAAAGTACAGTATCCCAGATTCCTTCCAAGTCATTTAATTGAGATCAGAACCATAGGTAAATTACCTTAATCTCAGAGCGTGCGTTTTTACTAGGCTTATGCCCTTTCGTCCCTTGTTTCCCTGCGTTCTTTGATTTGCTCGGTCAACACGGACTCTTGATATTACGCTTAAAAAGTGGGCCCATTTTAGTCCTGCTTAGAGTGATAACGTATTGACCAATCAAATTGCTAGATCTTAACTCTCAACCAATCAGAAGACGCTATTCAGACAGTTGTTGTTGTTGCATTAAAAGGCCTTTGATGAAGCATGGAGTTCTCGCTACTGCGATGGATCTATTTTGTTTCTACAGAGGAAGGTTACTTTCTGAATGGTTTGCATTTTGCGATTTGTAGGTCAAGACAACATCATTCTTTGTACTAAAAGTTTCCTTTTCAATTTTTGAGCTCTTTCAACCATATTTGAAGCAATTTGACTGAGTGTGCGAGAACTTACTCTTGTGTAGGCCATTTTGAAAAATTGGGCCCACTTTTTAAGCGTAATATTACGGGTCCCTGTTGACCAAGTGATATCAACAAAATCAAGGAACACAGGGAAACAAGAGACGAAAAGGCATAAGTCTACTTTTTTACGAGTGAATGAAAGAATGATAGAATGAATGAATGTACGAATCTTCCCACTGCCCTTGGCTATAAGAATATGTTTACTCCATTGGTGTTTTTAAGGGTATGTCCTAAGGCTCGTGATTTTGTCTTCATGACACCATTGATCAGATGTCAGGCTGGAAAGGCTGCATTAATCAGACTTCCAGGTAAACCTAAAACCGTGATTCAATTTGGAAGATAAACTTTCTCACCAGAAACCCAAAATCAGACAAAAATTGAACTATTTGTAGGCGTTTTAATGTTAAGTAACGGAACATTTTACCATTTAGGGAAAGGGTCTGTGGAGGGCAATATTAGTCTTTCCTATGTTTGTAAAGAAATCACACACAGTCCTTACAATTATCTTTTTAGAGCCTTTCGAAAGAGTGTGATATTTTACCCCGTCAAGTGATGTTTCCGCCCTGTTTCCGTTTTATTTTCGAAACTTGTTTAACTGATTTTCAAAAAGATAAAGGATTTCGCCAAGACTTTGGCCTATGTGTGCGGCGATAGAGTGGATTTTGTTCGGTGGATTTTCCGTAAAAAGTATTTCTCTAATCAAAAATAGTGTTATCTTTGCTCAAATTAGCTGCCATATAAGAATACCTGCAAAATCTAATAATTGGGGGGAGGGGGGGTTCTATATGAGTAATTTTGTGATAGCTATCACAAATCTCACGTTACACTCGATATCTACTTTGAGACGGACGTTAGTATGGTTTTCTAGGAACCCCATCCCTGGGAACTCATACTGTGATTTATGAATTTATCTTTGTAATTGAAGGAATCTCTCTAATTGTTTTCAATAGCCGTATTCCCCCGTGAGTTCTGTCAACTCATTTTATGATTTTGTCGTATTTCCTCAGGACTAAAGGAATTGGCTTCATCAGTGCATTGCGACCTCTTGGAGGAGCTGTAGCCCCATGGCTAACAAGTTATCTTCTCAAAGAACACACAGGACTTCCTTTTGCAATAATGAGTGGTCTTGCAGGTTTCGCAACCTTAATTACCATGTTACTACCAGAGACGCGAGAGGTTGTCAATAGCAAGTCATATGAAGATCTTCAAAGCGATTTTACTGATATGAATACTATTATCAATGGAACAATGAACAATAGAACGATTTCATTAACTATGAACAATACGACAATGAATTCATTGTCTGATAAAACAATAGATTCAAATGATACAAATGCGAGGAATAATAATGAAACAAAGGACGAAACTTTAGATGAAGAAAATTTCGAATATTCTGGATTGTTGACTCTTGACAGAGAAACGAATCTGTGATAACTTATTTGCCCAGTCTAGATTATTGTAAAGTACTTAGTATTAGCATAGGGTCAAAGTATTTAAATGTGGCATAAAATTCTAATATTATGTTCTTTGTTTTGAAAGGAATCAAAGAGCCATTATTACGTTTCAGTTCATTTCATTTCATTTCAAATTACCAGGTGAGCCAGAAAAAAGTTCCCACTTTTGAAAATTCATAGCATCGTGAGTCCCTCAAAGATCTGAATGATTCAAATTCTAGTTAGAAATCAAAAGATCAAAGTATTTTTGTGATTTTTCTGACCATCTTACCAGCACTATGAATATAGTTAAATGTAACTTTTAAGAAGTTCATGGTTGCAAAATGACTGAAAAAGGTCCTAAAAAATTGACCAAATCATAAAGGACTCCTCCCACAGAACAATGAAGAAAATGCAATTTTTCATGGTTGACAGCTATCCTCGGTACATTTATTGTCATGGGATTGAAAATCCATAGTATTTATTTGAAAACCTACGTCTTGTAACTCTTGAGAGTGGTGAAAGGCCCATTGCCTATTGTTCTGTGTGAATAAGAGTCCTTACGATTTGATCGATGTTTTAGGCCATTTTTCAGTCATTTTGCAACCATGAAATTTTAATAAAGCTGAATTTACCTATACTTCTATTGCTGGTAAGACAGCGAGGAAAAGTCACAAAAATAGTTCGATATCTCGGCTTTTAACTGAAATTTGAATCATTAAACTCTTTGATGTACCCTTGGTGCTACAAATTTGTAAAAGTGGGAACTTTTTTCTGGTTCACCCAGTATTTATACAGGGTGAAAACATTTAGTTGATATGAAAAACTGTTTTGCAGTGTGCCCTGTTAAAGTAGAAGGAAAATACCAAAAAAATGAATTAATCAATAAATTCCTGATAATACTTCTTACATTGTCAGATGAAATTCCAAATAAAACGTCATTTTTAAATAATCCTGCCGAATAGAAAAGGAAGTTACACTGCTACGGAAAGGAGGATCAATAGAACTTGAACTTTATGCAAGGAAGTACGTAAAGCTCGTCTTATAATCCTTTCTTTTGTTTTAATTTGAAATTCGATAGTGAGGGAGACAGTTTGATTGCGAAAATGATCGATTCTTAGGTTTTAGGTACATTTCCTTGGCATCAAAGTCTTTCAATGAGTTTTTTACTGTCAAATTTCCAACCATTTTCAAATTGTTCTGGTATCGCGTGAACGTAGTTTTAGTAGGAAGATAAATATAGGCAGGTAGTAGACTAATTGTAGATATGCTGTTGTATCAAAACCGCAAAATCTTATAATTTTCAAAAGCATTGTCACAGAAAGGGATATGCTGACAAGATAGAGTTTTTGGTAGATTTAGAAATGTGCTTTATGTGCTCGGGAGCCCCCCCCGTCTGGATAGCAATCACCTCGCTGCAAGAAATTGATCCTGTGGACACAGTTTAAACGTAATATGAGCAGGCATTTGCACTAAAGATGCTAGCAAGGAACTTGTCACCAAGATGCAATTACGTTCCAGTTTTGAATCTTTAACAATCATATGTGGATTACTTGATAGGGCGCAGTGCCTCTTAGTAAAACGTTCCTCGCCATCATCCTTAGCGTACTCATTTATTCTCCTGATAAACGATAGAAGTTGGATTGCTAGCAAATTTTTCATTTTCCAACATCCTGAGGCCATGGGTAGAGGGTTCTTCCAGAGTAAAGGTATCTGGCGATGTGCCTCCCGCAACTTTTTCGGACTTCTGGGCTGGCTAAGGGTATTCTTTTCCACAATTTTAGTCTGGGCAAGGGTATGCTTTTTGGCATGGTCAAAGAAATGTCAAATTTTGGGAATTCCTGTATAGAAATCCAAAATTTTGACGAATTTGATCTAGAGAAGGCAAAAATTTGGCAATTTTTGTCTAGAGGGCGCCAACTCACGGCACATTAGATGTAGGATTTCGTCTAGCCAAGGGTATCATTTTTTCACAGAAATTGGTCTAGCCAACGGTTGGCAGGTGAGGTGTTTCTCTCCATATGAACAGGCTCTTATAATACTTTTCTGGGGCTTGTATGATTTATGATAAAATAAAAGATTTTACAGTTATGGAAGTTGTATCGTATTTTTTCTAGCATTTTGTCTTTTTCTTTGCGATGCGTGGCGACTTTATCTCGCAGAAGAGGCCGGTACCCTCTGACGTTATTTACAGCGCAAAAGGGCTGCTCTTTTGGTCTCCAAGCTCAAAATGCCTATTTAAAAGAAAGGAATACAATAGGCTCAGTGGCGGAGCCAGGTGGTGAGGAAGTAAGCACACCCCTACTTTAAAAATCTGACCAAAGTTGTAGTTGCAAAATGCAATAAATGTCTGGGTATACCCTTTTACCCCCCCCCCCCCCAAGTCGGAAATTTTAGATTTTTACCAACTCACTATCTTTGTCTGGCTCTGCCACTGGACAGGCATTGATTCTTCAGCCTATGATGGTCCTTGCTTTCTAGGGTTAAACAGGCCGACTTTGAAAATCTCTTTTTTATGCAAGAAGACCGATTATAGGTTGTACATTTTCACTAAATTAGCTGCTTTTCAAAACTGACTTTGGGCAAAAAAGTAACGCTGTATATAGGCTTTGCGAAAATTGACCCAACTTTTGACATACTGATATTCTGCCAAAACGTAAGGCTATAGCCTGATTTTAAAAATTCCTATTTTGCGCAAAAAAGTAAGGCTACAGGCTTTGCTTTTTCGGTAAAACAGACCGATTTTAGAAATTCCTATTTTTCGCAAAAATGTAAGGCTATAGGTTTTGCTTTTCGGTAAAATAGGCCGATTTTAAAAATTCCTATTTTTCGCAAAAAAGGTAAGGCTATAGGCTTTGCTTTTTCGGTAAAATAGGCTGATTTTAAAAATTCCTATTTTTCGCAAAAAAGTAAGGCTTTAGGCTTAGCTTTTTCGGTAAAAATAGGCCAGTTTTAGAAATTCCTATTTTTCGCAAAAATGTAAGGCTATAGGCTTTGCTTTTTCGGTAAAATAGGCCGATTTTAAAAATTCCTATTTTGCGCAAAAAAGTAAGGCTACAGGCTTTGCTTTTTCGGTAAAACAGACCGATTTTAGAAATTCCTATTTTTCGCAAAAATGTAAGGCTATAGGCTTTGCTTTTTCGGTAAAATGGGCCGATTTTAAAAATTCCTATTTTGCGCAAAAAAGTAAGGCTACAGGCTTTGCTTTTTCGGTAAAACAGACCGATTTTAGAAATTCCTATTTTTCGCAAAAATGTAAGGCTACAGGCTTTGCTTTTTCGGTAAAATAGGCCGATTTTAGAAATTCCTATTTTGCGCAAAGAGGTAAGGCTGTAGGCTTTGCTTTTTCGGTAAAAGAGGCTGATTTTAGAAATTCCTATTTTTCCCAAAAAAGGTAAGGCTATAGGCTTTGCTTTTTCGGTAAAATAGGCTGATTTTAAAAATTCCTATTTTTCGCAAAAAAGTAAGGCTTTAGGCTTAGCTTTTTCGGTAAAAATAGGCCAGTTTTAGAAATTCCTATTTTTCGCAAAAATGTAAGGCTATAGGCTTTGCTTTTTCGGTAAAATAGGCCGATTTTAAAAATTCTTATTTTTTGCAAAAAAGTAAGGCTACAGGCTTTGCTTTTTCGGTAAAACAGGCCGATTTTAGAAATTCCTATTTTGCGCAAAGAGGTAAGGCTGTAGGCTTTGCTTTTTCGGTAAAAGAGGCTGATTTTAAAAATTCCTATTTTTCGCAAAAAAGTAAGGCTATAGGCTTAGCTTTTTCGGTAAAAATAGGCCGATTTTAAAAATTCATATTTTTTGCAAAAAAGTAAGGCTACAGGCTTTGCTTTTTCGGTAAAACAGGCCGATTTTAGAAATTCATATTTTGCGCAAAAAGGTGAGGCTATAGGCTTAGCTTTTTCGGTAAAATAGGCTGATTTTAGAAATTCATATTTTTCGCAAAAAGGTAAGGCTATAGGCTTTGCTTTTTCGGTAAAATAGGCCGATTTTATAAATTCCTATTTTTCGCAAAAAGGTAAGGCTATATATAGGCTTTGCTTTTTCGGTAAAATAGGCCGAATTTTAAAATGCCTATTTTTAGCAATAAGATAAGGCTATTATCCACTGTAATTCTTTCTTTAAAATGGCAGTTCTCTCGCCAGTTAGCAGATTTCTTTACTAAATACATTGTCTATTCTCATATATATCTTTGGTGCTATGAATTTTCATGAGTGGAACGTTTTTCTGGTTCACCCGGTAGTCACAAAGCAAATGATAACAAACGTCTCAACCATTTCCTGCTCAATTGGCATCACTACTGTCATTAATCGTAATATTCCTGATTATCATAATTAACATTGCGTTGAAATATGATATTAATATGAACGCTAAATGTGAACAGTTATGTTATTATATTATTAATATTAGGGCACAGGGGCATCAGTTTAAATATTCTTAGTTATTAATTAGTATTTGGATATTCTTATTTGGATATTTTCACCATTTCTCGATCTTGCTGTTTTTCTCGTTTCTGATGAGCCGTGAAATTTCTTTAATCAAAAATATCGAGAAATACTAGAAAATAACAAAGAATGTTTAAACTGATGCCCTTGTGATTAGAGGTGCTCTGCAGCAAAAAAACTTTATTGAAGGCAATAGAGGATTGCGCTAAAGATGGCGGTGAAGAATTTTTTACCGAGATGCATCTCGTTCGAACTGCAAATCTTTAACGATTCTATAGGAATTCGATAAAGGAACGCATTGCATCTCGGTAAAAAATTCCTTGCCCCCATCTTTAGCGCAATCGTCCATTAACAGCACCGTTGAATAATACCAGTACCCAGCTAATTTAAGCTAATTTAGGCCAGCCGTGGGGCTGCCGCTGATTTTCGGGGTGCTGCGGGCTGGGTGCCGTCTTGGGGGCTTGGTGGGTGGTGCTTGAACCTTGCAACGGCGGGGTTCGGGTTCCGCTTGCTGGGCTCCCTGGGTGTGGCCTGGTGTGTGGTGCTCTGCAGGTTGCTGGTGGCTCTATGGTTGGGGGCGGCTTCGCTCTGCGTGGTTTCTCGTTGTACCTAAATGTAGCGTAGTGTTTATTGGTAAAGAGTGGTGTAGTGTTACGTTGAGTTTTACGTTGAGATTATTGTTAAAATTAATTGTGAGAGCCATTCATAGTGGGGACTAGATGACCATGTGTCTTTCCCCGCTATGATTGGCTCAGATTATTGTATTGTAGTTTCTTTAATGTTATATTTATATAAAAAAAAAAAAAATAATAATACCAGTCAAAATTTTTGGTGTCTTGCTACATTTGTGAGTTTTCCACTATTTTGTAGGATTAACGTACTTTGTTCGCATAAAGGGAGGAAAGTATACACACTGACTTTGCTTCTGGAGGGAAATCGTAACAAAAACTTTTTCCAGATAGCATTCCTTTCTAAAAGAATAGTTTTTTAAATAGAAATTTATATAAAAAGTATCAAAAAAGTCTTCTTGCTGCGTGCAGTGCCACAATACAAAGACAAATAAGTAAATAACATAAAATATAAGCACTTTGATGCGAATTGAAAGTAGCAACGTTTCGAGCATAGCCCGTTATTTACTAGTTTGTCTTTGATATAAAAAGTAACTTACAAACAAAATGACGTCATCAACTGATACTTAAATCAGTGGATAACTTCAAACGAAAGGAGATATCAATTCAAACAGGATCTTTTATCGTTGAACAATTGTATTCATTTGCACCAATAAAATATTTCGCTTCAGGTCATCTTTAATAGTAAGACACAACTGTTCTCGAGCAAACCTTTCGATATAAAATCTGCGTCTGTGTCCTGATATCAAGATAGTTATTATTTACAATTTCGTATCATACACTTGTTGTTCTGCGTTCTTCGTTGTCTTTGTAGGTGTCACAGGAACGATGGATGTGAATGAATTGGACGCTTGTCTTTGGGCCTAGGTTTAGCAAAAAAGACTCCAAAATTAAAGGGAATTAACAGAGTCGAAAGCAATGTGTGGCAAGTCTAAATTTAACCTGTTGTCCTTGATGAGTTCGACACGTGAGTGGATATTGCTTAGCTAAAGAAACATTACTTTGCCTAAGCGTTTCCTTTTTTTTATATCCATCTAAAATTTTACAATACATGTTACACCTACATCCTACTATACTTCCTAATTACTATACAAACTATACAAACACTACAGGAACAAGACCACAAGGAGCAAAGGACAATGACTACCCTGTTGCCTAAGCGTTTTGTTCGTCCTTTTTTATAGATTAACGTCACTTAGCTTTTTTCGTTCATTCTAAAGACTTCTAGCAGACCATAATCCTTTGCAGACTCGAAGCCGACTTTCACATGATACGCAAGTTAAGTTCTTGTAGAAACTTGTTAGAAAGGTGTTTCTAATTGTTTAAATTATTTTGACGAAACATGCGGAAACATACACTTCTTGTTTTTAGCTTTTAATGTTACAATTGATTATTGAAGACAAGAATTTTTATAAAAGTGCCGTTGTGAAATGGTCTGAGAAGGCAAAATATTTGAGCATGCTAACATCACCTCAAAGCAGACATTTAGAGGATAGAATGAGACTAAAATGAAAAAGATCAGTGAAGTCTGAGCCAAGATACAGGGAATTGTAATTTGCTGTCAAAACAGTGCCATGCCTCTTCCGGTCATGTAAACAAAGATCTGATTTAGGCCCAACTAAAAATAAATATCTTCACTTTCGGTTAACTGATCTCGAAAATTTTTATGAACCCCAGGCTTACGGTTCATGTCACAAGTCTAAAATTTTGTTAGGATTAGGCACTTCATTTTTCGGCATTAATTTGATAAAAAGGGCCTAGTGGGTCACAGTGCTCAGGAGTTTCCGAAATCAAATAAGCTCCCAAGTGGCTTAATAGAGCTTTTACGGTAGACGTTATGGTAAATGCAACAATTATTTGGTCGGTCAATCAATAGAACTTGATTTCTTTTAAGTTTCTGACAATCATCAATGTTGATTACAAGGCAAGATGCTTACCGCACCACTGGAACTTCCTGATTCCCATTGCACATAAGATCGCGCTCTTTCCCTGAACTTTGCAAAGGCCTCAATTATCTATGGAGAAATTTGGAAGTCTAGTTTAAAACGAACGGCGCTGATGATTGACAAGCTCAAGCTGCACCAGGAGGCGCAAGGAGGACATCAAATAATCCAAGATTGTTACATATCGTTTGATCACTTATTGATAATATTAATTCCCTGCACACAAATTCTCTCACAAAGTTGTTATTTTGTTAGTTTGCATTTTCATCTTGTTATTTGTTTTTTGAACGTACAGGGTGTCCCAAAAAATTTGTGCCCCGTTTGTGCTGCTGCTGTGAAGGAGCCATAGATTCAATTATCACAGTTTTTACACAGATGCATAAGCCAGGCTTCAACATAGAGTTTGAGACCTCGTATGAGTCAATCTGACACGTGGTTGCTGATTTATTTTAAAGAGCAGGTAAAGTAAGTGGTTGCTTCCAAAACAGCACTTCTATTGTTCTCCAACCATGTCAAAATCAAGTCAATTTCCACATAAATTGTCCTGGCGTCATATTTAAATTTTTGTTAATCAGTTTAAAGGGTTAGTAGTGTTTTCTAATGATAGAGAGCTCTTTCTACCTTTTAAAAAATCTTAATACGATGCAAGAGATCTTTCTTTGAAAACTTGCTTTATTTTGGAGAACAACAGAAGTGCTGTTTTCGAAGCAACCACTTATTTTGCCTTTCCTCTCCCATAATCCAGCAACCACTTGTCAGATTGGCTCAAACAAGGCCTCAAAGTCTAAGTTGAGGCCTCGTCTATGCAACGGTGTAAATATCGAGATAATTGAATCTACAGCTCCTCCACAATAGCCACACAAACGGGGCACAATTATTTTGGGATACCCTGTAGTATGTTGTGATTCTTTCAGGGCATTTGTATAGACTTATGACGATGCCCATGTATCCATGCGGCAAACCTTGCTCAACAGGTACTTATAATTGAACGGTGAAAAAGCTGGCCCTATTTTCTGTATCGATCGATCGAATCATGATCAAAAGATTGCTTTAGCCTACTATGCTTTAGCTCTGTTCAACGGTCATTCTTCGGAAAGAAAATACGATAAAACCACGTTAAGCAGACACTTATAATCAACGAAACTTGGTATAAATCTGAACAAGGAAGTTCACTTTCCCTGGTGAATGAAAAAAGTCTTTCAACGCTTCATTTTCCATGTTTTTAAGACCAAAACAAACCAGAGAAATCTTCAACTACCTGCTGCAGCAACATCATTCAAAATTTAGTGAACTGCGTCATTCGAATTGAAAATTCGACAGCATTGTTCTTCGCCAAATCTTGATTGGTACTCTAGGAATGGCGGAGTTTGGGCCTACGCCAGGTTCTTCAGAGTAATATTATGAGTCTCTGTTGACCGAAGCGCCATCATCAAGTCAAAGAGCACAGAGAAACAAGAGACTCTGAATGACATGCAATTAAAAAGGAAACATTTACCTGGGGATCCATAAAGCAATGCAGAATAGCAAAAGCCAGACCCTGCAAGGGATAATTCAAATCCACGTTTAACTCTACGAACAGTGCAAGAACGCAAAGTCTGCAAGATTTAAACATTCTCACTCAGGAGGCCGCCGAAGAGAGGAGAAATTTTGAGACAAAATATGGGGAAACGTTGCAGTGTGGTTAAAATAATGGTTTCTGATAACAAGGCATGAAATTACCAAATATAATTTAGCATACAGCAAACGGGATCAATTAGGATTGCTGGCGAAAATGCTGGCGATAGTCACTGTTGAAGGGAAACAACAAAAATTCTAATTTTCAGTTTAGCATGTTTGATGTGCAATGGGTATAATTTTCAAGGAATATGATGAATAACTAGCAAAGTACAGGGTTGAGAACATTTAAATCTACTTTTGACTAGCCTACGCGTAGACCAATGGGTCTATGCGTAGGCTAACTTTTGACTCGCATGATACTTTAGGAAAAGTGGTTTCATTTTACTTACCAAGACTCCATTGACAAGGACAAATATGTATCCCATGACAATTGGGCTGCTCTGAACTGTAAACCCAAGAGAGTATGATACACCAAGAAGAGGCACCAGTGCAAAAAACGCTCGTAAACTTGACCTGTCAAGAGAAGAAAGAATCATCGAAGAAAGCTGACAGCAAGGTTGTCCATGAACATTGCGTTAAGAGAGGTAGCTGAGATTTGATCTGATGCTCTCTTAAGAGATGCGTGGAATTCTTATTCTTAATAAAACATTCTTTGATCTCTCTTCTACCTAGGTATACGATGAAGGATTACAATAATGAAAAACTGATTTCTTGCAAATAAGGTAATCTTGTGAAAACGATTCCTCTTTCGTGAAAAGAAGTATGTGACAAAAGTATGTGAAAAAGAAGGTCCAACACTACTTAATAAAACTTTTTTGGGAGCAGCTGAAAGGTTTCACATTGAATCAGCACGGAGCTTTACCGTTTCTACAAGCGTAGGGAAATGAGTCGCAGTTGTAGCGACAGAGCTGAAACTGTGTAAAATAACGTCATCGACCAATCTGAGAAAAGGAAGTGTTTGAATTGATAAGCTTTTAGAAATGATAAATCAACAGTTTATGGCCCTAGGAAGAAACATCAAGTGTTGCCTATTTTTGGGATCTGATGCAGGGAGCTAGGGGGCTCAAAAATATGAGTTTTCGCGCATGAGTGCGCAGTTTGTGAGCTGTCAGTTGTAGCGTTATTCAGTTCAGGCAAAGAGCGAAACAACATGTAATCGAGTCTAATTGCCCACTAACCACAACTAATTTTACATCGAGCAATTATTATTTTATTTCTTTGTATTCTTTCCACTTTTTTCATTTTGTTATTTTACAAAGGTCTTTACTGATAACAAAACTTTCTTGTATTGATAAATTCTATCATGTATAACGATGTGTATCATTGCTCAAAGACCTTTTCGACAATACCAAAAAGGGATTGAGGAGAGCGGCCAATTCCAGTGGCACGTGTTGGGGATTCTTTTTAAGGTCACCAATATAGAGTTATTACAATCGTCGTGCTCATCGTTCTGGAAATTGCAGCAAAAACTAGCGTTTCGGTAAGCAATACCTGAAACTCATTGTAGTAAGTCGGAACCATCCATGGAGAATCGTGGCATTTTGCGCAAAGAACATTATCCATTCCTATCATACTATCATTTAAAGACCCTGTGCTCCCCATGATCCTTTCTGGTCTGACAATGAATTTCATGCTGTATGAAAACGATTATGGCCCAACAATCGCAAGGCTTTATTGTCGTTTCAACCGTCAAATGAAAGTTGTGAAGTCATCGCTTTGAACTCAAACAAAAGACCTTCCCAAAAGGATTAGGAAAGCTTTTCCCCTTAGAGCTATTTACTTCCCCATATTCTGTGGTCAAAGTGCGTTGTTTACAGTAACTGTGATGTTTTGCTGGTTTGTGCGCATACAAAGGATCATGGGGAGCACAGGGTCTTTAACTTACTTCAATCGGTCAGGTGAGGACTTCAGTCTTGCCGAGGAAGCCATGTGTCGCAGCAAAGCCCATAGAATTACCAAGAAAAGAATAGTGTTAACCTGTCAAAATTAAAGACAACATTAACAAGTGAAAGGGAATTGCGAACTCTCTCAGCTAAATGTTCCTTTTTCCAGTGGTTAGGATATTTGTACAGTAGAACATAGGTTCGAAATATTTCGAATTTTTGGTGTAAAATTCTACAACCTATTCGTTTGAACCAAAACTTTAGCTATTTTGCAATAAATCTACCGCTGGGCCTCTCGGAAATCTCAATACTTTTTCGAAATTATAGCATATTTCGCATTTCTACTCATTTGCAGATGTGAAGTCATCAAATTCTAAATAGTAAACCAGAAAAGTTTAAGACATGTACTTAATATTATATTGTAGTCCTTCATAACTAATGGTTTCCTTGGAAGTTATTCCGCGTATTGTCAAGAAGTTTAGATATTACAAATGAATGTAAGATTTTTCAAACTTTTCTTGAATTCTTAAACAAGAAGAAATATCCTCTAATTCTGAAAATATTGAAGATGTCAGAAAAGTCTAACGGTAGATTTATTGCTAAATGGCCAACGTTTCTTTGGAACCATTCACGTTAAAGAAATATGTAATAGAATTTTACACCAATCTTGTAAAAGATTTGGAAACTATAATGTACAACAGGGGGTTATACACCTCTCCTGGTTACAATACACTGACAAATGCCACAAGGTATCATGATCAAATTGTTACCATACGATGTTTGTTTGTTTCGCCAATGTATGAAAAAATTAGTAATTTCAGGGTTGGACCATTCGTTGGAAAGCGCAGTTTGATGATAAAGCGGAGGATGAGGCAAGCGACGACGATCATTGTTAATTTCATTTTATCGACATTCCATTTTATCTTTGACAATTCCAGGAGACTTAAACGGTAGTTGACATGGTTGACATAAACGGCAAAAAAATTAATTATATCATTGACTAAACCATTATCAATTTCAATTTCTATATATGATTTGGTAGCATAACACTCACACTAAGGAGTATTGCAGCAGGACCTTTGAATAACCATACGTTCATTCCCATTCCAATACAGCTGAAAAGGTTAAGATTGAAATTATCAAAAAATCTTCAAAAGTGCTGGTACGCCGAAAAAATTTCAGCCGTTTGAAAAATCGTAGCACCAATATTACTGGACATATTTGAATGAATCAATTTTTCCTTGATTGCGGAACAACTGAAGCATTTTTTGCGATTTCGCTCGCGTTTTTCTAACCAAAGGAGGCGTAAGTAATTCAAATGTATGAAATTCAATGTTTGCTAAGTGGCCTAAAAGGGCTTCCAAACACATGACCAAATCTAAAGGGATCACTCACTCAGAGCAAGGCACGATGGAATTTCAGTTCACTCAAAAGCCAAAGCAAATGGCGGCTCAAACAAGTATAGACGATTACGCTAAAGATGGCGGCGAGGAAGTTTTTACAAAGATAAATTGCGTTCGAATGACAAATCTATAACGATTCTATAGAAATTCGATGAAAGAACGAAGTGCATCTTGGTAGAAAGTTCCTCGCCGCCATCTTTAGCGTAATCGTCTATTGAAAATTTTGGATCCCAGGGACATAAATGTTTAGACGATATCCGATACTCATGAGAAACTGTAGTCTTGCATTGTTCGGTGTGAGAAATTTTTTGCGATTAGATGAAAGTTCTTAGGGTATTTATCAGGCATTTTGCATACAAGGGAATTTCGTACAGTCGAACCAAATTTTCAATACTCATAAGAACACAATATTAACTCCGATGCCGGGAAATACAGGTGAATATTCATCCCGCGGGAGGGCATGATCATCCCGCGAGAAATAGCATGCAGGATATGCCCCGAGCCGTTCAGCAAGCAAGGCGAATGACAAAATAAGGCACTAGTACAAAGAAAGTACAAAGCTACGAGAATGTTACTGCATATGGGTAAATTATTTGTTAAGTCTTGCAGGATAAAGAGCTGCGATTGAAATAAAATAAATCAATCAAAATCGTTTGGATCAAAAAATATAATTTCAAATTTCAACCGAATATCCCTTTTCTTCTGTACTTACCCACTACTTTGTAGGAAAGCATCTGGTTTAATACCAAAGCAAATGACAAGGATGACCAATGGTGTACCTGAAGGTAAAATTAGAAAAGAAGTTGTCAAAACATTCAAGTTTATTCATCTAACTCCTAGACTAAGTTGTCCTTTCAAGCCTCGATCAAACGATATACAGAATGGTTTCCTCTCACACAAATTGTACGGGGAACAACTTGGTTCCCTGACTTGGTGATCAGCAAATGCCTCTTCATACCACTAGCTTCTTCCAAGCACGGTTATCCAAGTGTTATCTCTTTTGAAAATAAATCGATTTAAGAATAGAATTAAAATATCAATGAAAATTTTCATCAAAAACTTTACTCAAAACCCAAAGCATTCTTTGATGCTTTAAGCTAAGATCTAAATTTGATCTGACTGCTAATATGTTGGGTGTCCTAAGTAAGTACAAGCATTGGAAAAATAACCAAAATTTGATCAAAAGGTTGATATTCAAAATTCTTATTTTGGTAAGTAGATCAAAGACCGAATTATTTTTGTCACGATGTAGCTGAAGTAGCATAGAGCTCAAATCTTTGAAAAGGTGGGTGTAAAAGTCCATTACTTTTTTTTAAATCAAAGTGCTTGGAAGGAACTTTGGAAAAAATTTTCTGTAAATTTGCCGTGGCAATTTTGATACCTTGATTATTTTCAAAATGGCGGTATTTATTAATTTTGAGGCTGTGACGTCATCAAATTGCTAAGTCCTTAACCAGAAGAGCCACAGATTTCTGCTTGCAACCATATTGTAGACCTTCATAAACTTTGGTTTTCTCGAAGATTTTATCAATTTCCCTCGGGTAATTTAAGATTTATGATGATTTTTATTTCTTCAAAATTTTTGATGAATTTTTGCAAAAATAATCAAAAAGCCGCCATTTTGAAAATAATCAAGATATAACAAATTGCCACGACAGATTTACAGCAAATTGCCCATAGTTTCTTTCAAGCACTTTAATTCAAAGAAAAATGTGGTAAAGTTGTACACCCACCTTTTTAAAGATTTGAAAGATTTGAGCCCTTTGCTAGCTGATGTTGGGATTAGTTTTAAATTTAGCAAAATTAGATTGGAGAAGAATAAATTTTGAATTTGGGTTTGGGCAGCGAAGACTTTAATGCTTAAAAAGCATAGCTCGAAGAAATAGGATCTTTCAACTTTTTAACCTGTAAGTGATTAAAACAGCGATATTGTCTGTAGTTCACATACCCCAACCAAATGCAGCATATTGCAGATGTCTTTTTGATCTTCCTTGAAACACAATAACAATGACTAGCAGAATGTTAATACCCTCGATTGTCATCCATGAAAACATCGCCATTGATGTGTAGTAGTGGAATATCAAGAATGTTGAACAAAGGCCCTGAAATGAATGATTAATACTGCACTGCTTGAATCAAAATATGCATCCAATTTCTTGGACTTTCACAACTCTCTTTTGGTCATTGTTGAGGATACGAATAGGCTAAGTTGCGAACCTCGAGGAATCCCCCAAAAAGGGCTCCAGATCGCATGCGTGGTAACGATTTATGTCAATGACGTAATATGCAAATTAGCTTGATGGTCGAGAACAGGAGAAAACAATAGCAAAGTTGCGCATGACAGTGTGAGCCCCACCGTTGATTCGCTCTCAACAAAACTGAATCACAACGGTCAAAACAATAGGGTCAGCACTTCATCTCCCCAACAAGTCATAAAAACGAGAGAAGGGCAAAGGAAAACATGAAAAAGAAAAAGGAGAGTAGGAGAGATAGACTTGTAACTTTCGTGCACCCAATCGAGGCTACATTTAAGCTTTCTATTCACCGTACAACATCTTACAACAAAGCTATAATAAGCTGGGTGTAAAATTCTAAGACCTATTTCTTTGAACTGAACGGCTTCAAAGAAACTTGAGTTATTTTACAGTAAATCTGCCGTTGGACTTTCCTGAAATCTTCAATATTTTCAGAATTACAGTGTTTCTCTTCTTTTTAAGAATTCAAGAAAATTTCGAAAAAAAACGTAAACTATCGTAATTTCTAAACCTCTTTACAAAAGATCAAATAATTTTCAAGAAAACTATAGTTTATGCCTACAATATGGTATCAAACAAAACTCTTTCACTCTTCTGGTTTGTGATTTAGAAATTTGATGACGTCAAATCATAAAATGCGCCGAAATCTAAAATAGGCTGTAAATTCGACAAATATTCAAGATTTCTGAAAATTCCAACGTTAGGATCATAGAAAAATGGCTAAAGTTTCTTTCAAGTCATTCAGTTTAAGAAACATAGGTTCTTGAATTTAACACCCGCTTTTTCTCCTATCTCCGTTGATTTTCTTTGAATAACGATGATGATGCAATCCTTGCAAAATCTTTTTAACGGATACCATTCTCTCTTATAATGACTTACCCTGTATTTTATCAAGCTACTTTCTGACCAAGTTCCTACAACGTAGGCCAACGTTGCAATCATCATTGCCATGAACAAATTCTTCCTGATGAAAAGTTTCGTTGTTTTCTGAATTCTACAAAAAAACAAAACACTTCCTCAGCAATGTTTACTTTATTCTGATATTTTTGGAAAACGAAAACCGCTCTCGAATCAACAATATACTTTGATTTCTTTTGCCATGAGTCATGAATCAGATTGACTCAGATAACATCAAATAAGATCTAAATTCCACAGTTGCAGCCTATCACACGCAAATGCCTAATGAACGGATCAACTGAGGTTACATCTGATCCACAGTAGCCCTACAAACAAAGCTTATGTTTTCGAGGCCCTTATAGCAGACTGTTACACATTTCAATCTGCGACCTTTTCCCAGTGATGATCCCAACACTCTGACAAAATATTCATGCATCATGGCTCACGTGAGCGAAGTGGAAAGTAAATCTAAAGAGGCTCCGTGTCCTAATTTTCGTCAGAATTAGTGACTATAAATTTTTGAAAAGCAGTGTCACCCAGATTAGCATAGGTTTCAAATCTTTGAAAAGCCGGGTGTAAAATTCAATGACCTACTTCTCTGAATTGAATGGCTTCAAAGAAACTTGAACCATTTTACAGTAACTCTGCCGTTGGACTTTTCTGAAATCTTCAATATTTTCAGAATTACAGTGTTTTCCTTATATTTTAAGAATTCAAGAGAATTTTCGAAGAAAACTTAAAAATGTCGAAATTTCTAAACCCGTTGACGAAATATCAAATTATTTTCGAGAAAACCATTGTTTATGAATGCCTACAATATGGTATCAAGCAAAAATCTTGCACTCTTCTGGTCTTTGATTTAGAAATTTGATGACGTCACATAAAAAAATGAGTTGAAATATAAAAACGGCTGTAATTTTGAAAAATAATCAAGGTTTCTGAAAAGTCCAACAGTAGAATCATAGAAAAGTGGCTAAAGTTTCTTTCAAGTCATTCAGTTTAAAGAAATAGGTCATTGAATTTTACATCCGCCTTTTTTCCTGTGGGGGTCATCAAGGGGGGTAGAAATCCGCCGTTCCGCGCGATTTTTAGTTAAAATCCGCCGTTCCGGTCAGTTTTAGCCAAAGTTCCGTGTCCCGCCACTTCTTTACCAATGATGGCACAAATTAGTATTGTTAGACATTTTCCATCCATCTAGCTGGAAAGAGGAGGAGAGTGGCAGTTAAAATTCTTGTGCAAGGCTTGCAAAATATTCTCATAGTGCTGACCGGAAAAATTGCGATGTGACTACGACCTTTTTTGCAAGACAACAGATGAAGGATCCGCAAATCCATAAAATTTCATGAAAATTCCGCATTCCGCGTATCATTTTCGACAAAAATCCGCGTCCGGTAGGGATGGAGAATTCCGTCGTTCCGCCAAGAAATTGATAGAATTCTGTATTCCGGGACAAATTTTCTTCTTATTCCGCTGTTCCGTAAACCCTGATGACCCCCACTTTCCTGGATTTAAAGATTTGGAACCTATGCTACCCAGAATCCTCCTTTTTTCAAAATGAAAGCAATATTTTGAAGATAAATTGTAACAGCCGAAATAAACAAATTCCAAGGTTTTTGTGATATCAGCATTTTTATCACTTTTTTGCTGCTACGATATTTGCTAAAATAAAAACGAATAACAGTTGGGGCTAAACAAATAGACAAACAAAACAAAACAGAACAAAACTAACAAGAATCGATGTTAAGTAAAGCGATTTGAATTACACGATAATAATACTTACTGAAATAAATTAGTGTCTATTATATCGGCGTTCGAAAAACAACATCCCTCACCCCATGTCCATGATCAACTCTCCAAAACAAACAAGCTTAAGTCTCTTCGCACCCTTTGCTACGTCGCGCCTGATTAAGCCAAGGATATATGAATACACAAAAGGTTCTTTGAAAATAAAGACGCAGCACAAAAGGCTACACAATGGAAGGAAACAATTGACACTGTACAAACAAGTTACGCAATAGTACGGGTTACAGGACATAGCACAGTCTAAGGAAACAGTTGTATTGTTAAAAAGACAACTTTTGTCATTTTCATAAATCTTCGTACTTCATAATCTTCAGCCAATCATTCACATTCCTTACAATCGCAAGAAGGTTATTTTTGGAAGGACCGGACACATGCCTAAAAATGATACAGAATTGTTTACAATTTGGTGGCGAAGCAACTTCAAGGGCAACAAAAAGATAAAGAAAAAATGTGACTTACTTTAGTAAAAATAACAATGAAACAGCAATCATCAATGCGACGAGGGATACCATGGACAGGAATAAATCCAGGCCAAATTGAATTTTAAGATGAATCAGAATCTTCTTGCTGATCGTCTGTTTCTGAAAGAAAATAAATAGGTTTGCGATCTTTGAAGTCAAGTAATGAAGTGTGAAGAGGCGAGCCACGCAGAGTAATCCCTGTTCATTTGATTTCGTATCATTTTCTTGATTATTTCTACAGGGTAATATATTCAGTAATATAGAAATTACTGATTTACAAGGAGTCCTGTCTAAAGCTAAGCTAATCAATTTACAATTCAATAACAAGGAAAACTAAAGTTATTGTACACAATATATTATAATTGGGAAAAGAATGTTTCACTTTCAGCTGTATTTATGCTAGCCTTTGATTATTCAGCTATAAAATACACCTTTTCAGAGACAGAACTGGTTGCCAATGGTTTCGAAGAAGCAGTCCATTGCCAATCTCTTAGAATGTGAAATGAGCAATGCATACACTTATTCATTATTCAGCAAAGTTTCAAAAGCTCTTCTGTTTAGGATATACTGCCTTCTGGGCTTGCAGCCTATTGCCTCGGACTGACAACATTTCCGAAAGGTCAATTGGAGAAATCATTCTTGAATTCCTTACAAATTCACAAATACTCTACCTTTCTTAAAGGACAAGTCCGGAGTTGTTATAATTGTTGATTATTCAAGAGATTACGCTGTTATGAATGGTGTTTGGTACTTTTTTCAACTTCTCTCTCTTTTAACCTGCGAATCTACATATTTCAATCTGATAAGAAGTGCGAAATGACACCATCTTATATGACGTCACTGCACGTTGACCTGAACGAGGCTGCCAAATGTGTTGATATTATACCACTCACATTGCTAGCCTCCTTATCGTGCCTTTGCACGCTCATACAAAATACAGAATGGCGACGATATTTGGCCTAAATTACGAAGATTCAGCAACCACTTTATGAAAGTTGGAGGCATCAAAACTTGGAAAGAATTCACGATTGGTGTTCAGCAGTTGGTAAGGTTGTTTTTTAACAATAATTTTATCAACCCCTGACTTGTTCTTTGAGGTTAGCAGACGGAGTTCAGTGGCTTAGGCAAAGTTAACATAGGCAAGTATCTTTGATTTCAGTAGCCCAAATAGCACTGGCTTAAAATCAATTTTCAGACAGCGGAATTTTCCGAGCGGGCGGAATTTTTGGCAATAAAAAGTTGCTCAGCTGCAACTATCTATTCAATTTCAGAGTGACAATTTCTCCCGCAAACAACAGAATTTCCGCCTGCTCGGAACATTCCACTGACCGGAAATCAGCCTTTAAATCCTTTTATATCTGTCATGCAGCTCTAGATTTTTGGATTCAGCAGCTAATATTGCTTTTGTCAAATTAAAGTTTCATACATTCGATGAGCTGATAAATAATTTTCTAAATAGTAAGAGCTTTCTACCACACACCTTAATTTTTCTTACGTATGTAGCATTTGCATGAGAGATATTTGGAAATGTTTCATTGTTGATTGAAAAGTTATTGTTGTTGCCAGGAGATGCCATCATAAGCCTTCCTCTTCCACCAAGTAACTTTGTCTACGATGAAAGTCAAGATAATCTCATCAAGTTCAGTTCTTTCATTCAGCACAACTCAAGCCGAGTGCGTGAAGAAATTCTTGAGAATATCTCTAGTTTCTTGGGAAGTCTTGCTTAAAAAGGTGCAGTCCTTTATATTGGTCAAGAAGTTTTATCGAAATGTAAATAATTCTTTGAAATACCTAAGAATTCTTGAGAATTTTGGTCATCTTAGTGTGCCCACAGCATGTACTGCAAGTTAGCTATTCTTCAGTAAAATGTACGACAATACGTTGAATTTGGAAGAGTCTTCTTGATTCTGCCATCAGTTGAATTCCCTGTACTTTTTCGGCTTACTTCGCACACATGTTAAAATTTTCCGGCAATTATTTCACATTTTAAGGACAAAATTAATTTCTGAGACATAAACTAGCAGACAAAGTATGGAAAGTGAAACAAAATTAGCACTATTCTTTAGCTCTGAAAGTTCCGGGGTCACCGTTTTTCTGGCTCGACCGGTTCACCAAAGAAAGGCAAATTACCTGAGTTTCATCTGAAACGACTTCTGTGTCATCTTCTTTCGAACTCTGTGACGAAGAAATTTCAAATCACACTCAACACTAAATTGACAAAAAGATTTCTTGTGTACCAATAGATCATTAACGTTAGACTTCGAATCGAAATAGAGGATTGCGCTAAAGATAGCGGCGAGGAATTTTTGACCGAGTTGCATTGCGTTCGAATAACAAATCTTCAACGATTCTATAGGAATTCGATTAAAGAACACAGTGCATCTCGGTAAAAAAAATTCCTCGCCGCCATCTTTAGCGCAATCCTCTATTGCTTTGCAAACATAGTGGAATAGATCAAAACGTTTTCGTGTGAAACAGGTTGGATTGAAAGTATTTGGTTGTCGTTGCCAGAATATGGTGACATTTGTGTTCAATTTCCATAGAGAGAATCCCTTAAGTACTACTGTTTCTCAGTTCGATTTCTGTAGACTAGTTCTGAAAAACTCTATTGTATTCTTCTACCAGGCTTTATATTTTTTGGTTTGGCGAAAATTTAGTTCCTTTGAAATTTCACTGTTAGGGGGTTTCATAATGTGTACTATCCAATTATGCTGATGTTCTCTATAGAATGATTCGATAAAGTCAGTTCGAGTACATCATGGAAATGCAAGTATGTTCCGCTTTTCGAGCATTTTATGCTTGCGAAATGTCTGAAAAAGCTCCAAAAAAATTGATCAAATCATAAAGATATTTTTCGTACAACAAGTGAGGGATATTACTCGCCCATTTATTGCCATGGCATTCAAAATCTTCAGTATTTGCTAGAAAGTCTATTTCTTACAACTAACGACAGAATGGAAAAGTCCTTTTAGATTGTGCTTGCGGAGATTCCACAGGACCGGATCAAGTATTATAGGTCCCATTCCAGGCATTTAACAGCAAAGAAATTTTCGTAAGGTCGAATGCACCAAGATTTCAATATCTTTATAGAAAATCGAGAAAAATAATAAAAACAGCATGAGCGATAGGACACCCAGTGCGTAGCAGTTTAAATTTATATCAGTAGCGAGCCACCTTAACTTATTGTTTTTTTCATGTCTTGAACTTGATTTTACTTCGTACACAACCACCTTTGCTTTCAATGTTTCGAGTAAAAACAAGTTCAAGACATAAAAAAACAATAAGTGAAGGTGGCTGGCCACTGATATAAATTCAAACTGCTACACACTGGGTGTCCTATCGCTCATGAAACTGTTTGGTAATCGGCTTTCAATTCGAATCATTCAAACCGGTGAAATACTTTGGTGCTGTCAAACAAAAGAGCTCGCATCTTTGCAAAATTTTTAAATTGATGGTGTGAAATGTTGTTGCTTAATTCTTTCAACTCTGACTGAATAGATCGAATGACACTTCAGGTCGTTTGCCATGATTCCAGGTAGAGCATTTGCGATATCATCATTATTCTTGGAATTACAGAGTTTTAAGATTTATGAAAGGGTGTACGAGAGGAGGTGTCTGATGCTTTACACAAATTAAAAGCACCATAAATTGTAAACAGACTGGGGAAAGTTAAATGACTAATACAAAAAATAATCAGTTTTTGACGATCTACAAGAAGGTAGCAAGCAAAAGTTTAGCTTTCATGGTTTACGAATTTAGCATTTTGATGACCTCACAACTAAAAAACCAGCAGAAATGTTAAAAATGCTGTAACTCTGAAAATAATGATAATATAAAAAATGCTATTTCTGGAATCATGGCAAACGTCCTCAAGTTCCCTTCAATCTATTTAGTTGAAAGAATAAGGCAATAACATTTCCCAGGGGTGATTTTCCCTAACTTTCTATGCGGGGGAGTCTATGCTACTCTACTTTTTCCTTACTAACCCTCAAATGCTAAGCCTAATGTTTTGGGGACCCCAAACATTGAGTCTAATATTTTGGAGATTCGCATCAAATTTTACGATTCTTCCTACCTTCAGATTTGTAGACCCAAAGTATTGAATTTTTGTCCATGTTATAATTCACAAGCCCCAAATATTGATTTAATGTAGAATTTCGAATTCCAAATATTGGCATGGACTTCGAATTGAAAGTTATGGAGTACGCCCCCCCCCCCGGGTAAAATTATACATATTTAATTCTTAAGTGTTGCAAAGATTCGAGCAAGTTTTGTAACAAATTCAACAAGTTCAACGAGTTTTGTAACAAATTTAAGATCAAACAAGTTTGTAAATTATCACCATGAAATGTTTATGCAGCAATTGTAAGAAAGAGTGAATTTCGTAAATACTTTTAATTCAAAACGAAGTATTACCTTTCCAAACAGAAGTTCTGGCACAAACAATGCATCATACTTTACCCACAATTTCATATGACCATGTTTGACATGTCCATGATAGAGACTACAACAGAATTTTCGTTTGAAAATTGAATTCGATGAGCCATTACTACAGTAGAAACCCGCATAAAAGAACCAAGGTTTTTCTTGGACAGTTTTTCTTGGTTCTTAATTAAATGGCTGTTATTCTAAATTCCAGTCTGCAATGTTCTTAAAAAAGGATCTTATATACACCGCACATTTTGCAAGCATCAATGCTATTGTTCAGGACAAGAATTCTGAAGAATTCTTTTGATGCATGAGAACAGTTTTAGGTTAGAATCCTTGTTTAAAAATCATGCAGCCTTTTGTACCACTGAGGAACTCTGATCAGAATGAAAGAATTCTTGAAAATTCTGAGGAATTCTGAACACATGAAACCTGTTATATAAGAACCTCTCCTAGTTTCAGCCTCTGAGGGGGTTTAAAAGATTAAATTTCAGCTTCAAGGTTCTTATAAAAAAACAGGTTCTTTTATGCGGGTTTCTACTGTACCGGGTCGGGTGGCCCAAAAAACTTCATGAACCAGATCATAACTTGCTCCTGAAATCAAAAGTCATTGCCAAATGCTTTGTATCACAGTTTAGTAGAAAGGCTTAGCTATCTTTTGATATGATGCATTGTCATTTTGAGAAACGATTACCGTCCGAAAAACCAAATTCAATGAAAATTTCGAATCCAGGATTCCTCATTTTGAGGGTAATAGTCGCCATCATCTTCCAGTCAACAATCCGTGAGAACTCGATGTGACGGTTATAGGTTGTCTGGGGAAATTTTGCAGGATGATTGATCTCTGTTCCTCCTTCAAATTTCATGCTCCAAAGCAGATTTGGAATTCAGTTTCTTTCACACTTTCTAAAAAATGTACTGGAAAGCAAGGGAATGATCCGAGAAATGAATAAATTTACATATTTTTGAAACTGTTTTTCAGACAGTTCGCATATCTTAGGCGAAGCAACATCTCACAAGATAACGGAGCCTTTCAGCTACATGCTGATACCTTGTTTGTCTTCATAACACTTGCTTTCTAGAAAATATGTGCGATCTAGCTCGTGACGCTTTTTTTGGGTCATCTGCTACTCTAGAATTTCACAACAGGCCGGCCAGTCAACTGTTACTCGTCTAGAAGATTATAATAAATTGATTTCAATTCTTAAAAATCACCAAGAAAAAAGTTTTCTCTTTGTGCATTCATGTCAAGTTTTTAGAAAATTTGATCGATCTTTCTTTATCATTTTCGGTGTTTTAGATACTAAAAAGACACTTTTAAGACACTCGTCTGTAACTCAAGAAAGAGATTACAACAGCACAAAGCCATCCGAGAATTTCGATCTGAATTTTGCTAAAATTTAAGCAAAGACTGTCAAAATCGGTCTAGTTCACGGCTTATCGTGGCCTGTCAAAGCTGAGAAAGAGAATATTCAAAATTTTCAATATAAATACTGGGGGAGCCAAAAAGTATTCAGTCCTGACAAGGCTAGAGAATCTAATATCTTTAGTCACACGCCTACAGGGTCGGCTGGTAAATTTCATAAACTGTTATTAGATTCATGGTTTGTCATTTAGTAAAGGAGAGAGGTCCCAATGGTCTCCAAAAGAAAAACACTGACTTCATATCTTACGCCACTTCACTGTGTTGTGAAAGGGAAATGAGATTCTCCGTCGCTCAAACTCAAGTAGGGGCTGCAAAATGATTTACAGACTTTCACTTGAAAAAATGTTATTAGAGTAATGACGCTAATAACGCTAGATTTGCGCATCTCATGGGTTTCCTTCACTGTATAGGGTGTCTCAAAAAAATTGTTCGACGTTTGATTAAATACTAAAAAATAACCATACGCTGAATGAACACTTGATCAAGTGACCCTTTTCCTGAGATTTTAAATTAATTTTTGACACAAGAATCTTGCAAATCCGCTAAGAATTCATGGAGTTACGAGCCTTTGAAGTTCAAGTTTGTACGAAAGCTGGAACCAGAGGCCTCGAAATGGCATTTTTGGTAGCAATCTCATAGACCATCGTTTCTGCTATTTCTCAATTGTTTCAAGGTGAACCAAATGGGATTTGAACAGGTTTTCGATAACCTAACTTTCAAGCATATGGATACTTTGAGTAAACAGACTCAGTCTCTCGTTGATTAGGTTTTGAACCACTGTTTTTAGACATATGCAGTGTTAAGCAGATTTTGATAATGATCGCAAGGATTAAATTACTTTGGCAGTCCTATTTGGTTTGCTCTGATATCATTAGGAGGTATGACATTAGACAAGCTTCTTTTACATCGGTCTTCGAGGCTTTTTGCAATGAAGTAATCTGGGGGTCTCTGGTTTCAGCCATCGCATATTTTTGTTCTTCGAAAGCTCGCAACTCAGTGAATTTTCAACCGATTTGCAAGATTCTGGTCTCTAAAATTATTCCATAATCTTAGGGACAGGGTTATCTTCCCATGAGTTTGTTCATGTTATCGTTATTTTTCAATATTTAATCAAACGTCAAACAATTTTTTTGAGACACCCTGTACATTCCCAATAGTTGAAATAGTTTTTACTGCCTAAGACATCATTAGCCTTCCTCTCAATGCATGCTCAAACAAGCAAATAGAGGATTGCATTAAAGATGGCGGCGAGGAACTTTTTACCGAGATGCATTGCGTTCGAATTACAAATCTTTAACGATTCCATAGGGATTCGATTAAAGAACGCAGTGCATCTCGGTAAAAATTCCTCGCCGCCATCTTTAGGGCAATCGTCTATTCCTTGTGTCTACTTGCGTGGTTGAATTAAGCATGGCATCCACAGATGGCGAAATTTTGCTAAAATGGTGCATTATAAGAACCAAAAAGACTTAAGAAAAAAATTGAAACAAAAATGTGAAGCTAAAAAGCCAATAATAGGCCAAGTTTAAGAAACGAACCAAACTCAAATTTTCCACGGCAGATTGGTTAAAAATAGCAAAAATCGTGATATCTGACTTGAAAAGCCAATATGGCAGCCCTGGGGGGGGGGTACATGACTTAGGGATGGACGGGGGTCTGCCGCCCGGTTTTCAGAAAGGTACCCTCTTCTAATTACCGAAACTTGCGGTCATACCCACTTTTATGATGAATTTTGGCGGAAAACGACCCATTTTGGGTCATTTTCCGCCAATTTCTGGATAACCCACCCAAATTTATGGAAAATCTGCCGAAAAGGGACCCTTGTTTAGAGGATTTCGGCCCAAAAACCCACCCATATGGGCGGCACATACCCGTACCCTCAACATGTTATGTACCCCCCCCCCCGGGATGGCAGCTATGCTGTATTATAACTTTCATAACTTTTATGTTGTATTATAACTTTCATCATCAATCTCCTTACCTGAACAGCACCATGAATTTCATTTGAAATGTAATTAACTTGAATTTAAGCGTGTTCTTCAGTTCTTTTTCCTACAAACAAAGTATAAACATGAAAATACAGTGGTCATCAGAATGGAATGACCTGAATGAATTTCGAGAAAATTTTCCAATCAACTAATAATGAGATCGGTACTTGTCCAAAAGAGATTTTTACTAGAAGATATCAGTACCAAACGAAAATAGAGAGTTAAACATTTCCTTTGGGTCTTCTTGCTTAGATATACCTTTCTAACACAGGCGACCAGTGAACCAAGACTCGACTGCGTGTGGCAGTTTCACTTTCTGCCTGAGTTTAACTACAACTACGACTAATTTCCCTACACTTTTATCGAAACGGTAAGGCTCCGTATTCATTCGAAATGAAATCTTCATTACCGCCTTCAGCTGTTCTACAAACAGTTCGATTAAGTGATGTTAGAGCTTCTATCATTATTTTGTACATTCTTCGGAAATTCTACAAAGTGCATCAATCAATCATTCTTTTTTGAAGTTATCTGAATGATTAAACGGGCATAAATCACCTTTTAGACGGGGGTGAGAGGCGGAGTGATGGGATTGAGGATACGAAGCACTTTTTGCTGCTCTGCCCTTCTTTTGATCTTCAACGGAGAGATCTTCTCGCTGGAATTGTAGAGTTACTACGACTATCTGTACAAATCGCTAGTCTTTCAAATGACGCTTTGACGCAGCTTTTACTATATGGCGATCAAGACCTTTCTAATGATTTGAACAAAAATATTCTCGAATTGACTTTACGTTTCATCCACAAAACTGGTCGGTTTGATTAATATCCTTTGAAACCTCAGCAATGTGTCAAGTCCCAACCACCAAGTCCCTTTATGTATGGTGTATCATCAATCAGTTTTTTTTCTTCGTTTTAATTGCTTGTAATGTACAGTAGTTGTATGTAATTTACCGTTGCTTGTCTTTATGTTTTGGCCATGGGGTAGTCATTGTCTTTCGCTCCCCTGGGTATCGTTCCTGTGGTGTTGTAGAGTAATTAGATAAGTAGAGTAGTAAGTAAAATTTGTTGTTAATTCTCTTTGATGAATATAAAAAAAAGTGGCCGAGTGGCTTAAACAGTCTTTATCAGGTGACTAAAGTTAAGCTAGGTCGAGTAAGGTCAAACTCCGGATGGGTGACCTGGGAGGCCTGACCTTACAACTCACCTCGTCGTCCTTCGGAAGGGACGTTACACTAAGGGTTCCATGCCTGGATGCGGCATGCACAGTAAGCCTCAATTAGCTTTCAGCAGCTAGAAATCCTGACAAGCTCACTCAAAACAAATTGAAAAACAAAAACCTGCATGTTTTCTCTCAGTTGAGCGACAACAACAACAACAATTTAACTTCATGAGGTGAGCTAGATTGACTGCATATTCGTAGTTATCAATTCAATTCAATTAAGATGAGCGTAAGTTGAGGGCCTTACTGGAGTGAGGCTAGAGGTGAGCGTAAATTGAGAGTCCTTGGAGCGGCGGTACAGTGAACCTTGAGATCACACTGGGTGAATTTGTTGACGTTTTAAAGGGTCTGTTTCATCCAGCATGCCTTGCACGTGTCGTCTCTTGGCTAGCCTTTGTTTGTCGCCATTTTCATGGGCCATCAAAATCCTTATGAAGGGTTTTTATGGAGTGAGACTAAACCATAGCGTAACCGGTCTGTAAAATACACTAAAGAATACTGACCTCATCATCTTGACAAGGAGAAGATTTGCGTAGTTCGTTCAGCTTCTAAAACAGAGAAAAATTAATTGAGTTAAACATATCCAATATCAGAGCAATAACACTGATAAATAACAAGGGCAGATTTTGTAATACAATAGCATCAGTCGCTTTGCTTCACACCTCAATTCAAAGCGATTGGCGAATGCAGACAAAATAAATTCTCTCAAGCAGAAATTCAAAATAAACGAAACTGCAAAGTTGTCCTGAAACCAGTACGGCAAACTCTCGTTTGCTGCGGGAGAAAGGGAGCTTTTTAAGAGAAGGTATGTGCTTATAACGAAAGAAGAAGGGTAAATCTAAAGTTCTGTCTCGCAGATTTTTTTTTATTTGATTAAGAAACCGAGCAGAGGGCATTACAAATTTTGCATATTTATTGCTCAGATGAACGCAGTCACTCCTCAGCTCCTGAATGCATTACTTGTTATTGACAAAATATATTAGCATACATCCGTCCACTTAGGAGGATGGAATCCCCTGAAAAAGTTCCATTTTATTTCCTTGTTTATATTCCAATAAAAATGTACAATACAAATTTACTAGTGACGATACTCACAGAATACTTAAAGGGTTTGTGCAAGGCTTTAAGCGTGCATTTGCACAGGGCAGAAAAATCTAAAAATAGTCCATTAAAATTGATGGCCCATGCGTGTTGTTAATAATCGATAGCTAAAGAAACAATGCTGTGTTTGGACTTTTTCTTTGTTCTATTTATAGAGCAGCCTATTTACCATTGCAAACTCCCTTTAACGACACTACGAAGATAATGCTACTGGGTGCAAAATACTATAACTTCTCCGTGGCATAAAAAAGAAACTATGACGACTTACATGGAAATAGTCAACGGAAAACAACAAGACACGAGAAAGAAAAACGACGCAAAGAACACTAGACTGTCTCAACTTAGATATCAGGCGAAAGATGTCCTTGAATAATAACAGATATGATGTTATGGCAAACCTTTTCATCCTCCCAACAAGATAGTCAGTGTGAGGGCGTGTTCAAGTCATGGCTGTGAGCTAGGGATGTTTGAGAAATTTTTGCACGATTTTGGGAAGTTTTCGAAGGCTTCTTGGAGTGACTTCCTCAAGAAACTCCTTTGCAGAATTTGCACGGAGTGCCCTATTTCAGCCAGGAAAATTCTAAAAATAATTGAACATGTTAGCTGTCCAATTTAATATCGCAAAAACATTGTTGCGTTGATATTTAAGGAGTATTATAATTTCAAACTACAGTTTCAACTAGAGTTCATAGGTCAAGTAATGAGAAAGGATGGTACGGAGAACTTAATCATCACTGGCTTCAACGATGGTAACGAAGCAGGGCCGGGCAGCAGACAACATTCGTAGCGACTGTATGCACGTGGATGAAAGAGAAAGCTCCTGAACTTAATCTGAACATAGCGAAGATTTTCGCAACAACTTGAGTCAGGAAAAAGTGAAGGGCCATGGTCACCTACGTCCTACACGGACATGGTACCTGACGAAGAAGAAGACGACTTTTTAACAGTGTTCATTTTTCTGACTCTGCCAAATGGCCTAAATCAGCACCTTTGTGCTATTGTAAATTTTATGTAGCCAAATTCAAATAAATTGAATAAAGAAAAATGACAAAATTCTTTCTTACCTTTCCGATTGATGTTAGTACAGTCGATACGGCTGATATATTATAAAATTCCATCTGGAGAGCTGCATCAATGAAGACTAACGCCATTGACAATGACTGTTTTAAATCGACAGCTTCTTTACTGAAGTTCAGCAGCCTTGATGTAATTTCTTTCATTTCCGATAGTGATTTGTTTCGCAGATCCTAAGAAAGTTGTCATTTTTGATATTATGTAAATAACATCAGATGTTACTGCTAAAAGATATACCCACAACAATAGCTCCAAGTATTCAATTAGTTACCAAAAGTTCTTTCTCTTTTGAACTATGTGATCAACTTTTTCATGTGTAGCTGAAAGAATTACTTAAAACGTCCTTATTTCTATAGACTGCTTTGCTCACTCTACCGGTAATCTTACCTAAACTTTTCCTTTCCTACATTTGTTCATCTAAAGTTGGTTTTTCTGAAAGAATAGGTAAAAACCAATTAAGGCCAACAAGTTTCGTGTCTCTTGAAAACGTTCCTAAAACGTTTGAGTGAACTTTCTGGTCTCAAGAAGAGAAGATAACACAAACATCCAGGAGAGAATCATTTGTTTCACAATATAAATGACCGTTTGTCTTCCTCCAATTAAACGGGCAAGAAATTCCATTCATCAATACAGTATCTAAATTTGACAAATTTACCTCAATCGAAAACAGAGATTTTCTGGTATCAAAGCACGTGCAACGGTTGAATTTGGTCCAAAATGTTCCAGTAGTGTTAGCATAGCTGCATGTGCGGCTTGTGGTACCTTAAGATACAAACAAGGAGAGTTTTAATCACCAACTTTTTATTGACAAGGTGCTCCTCAAAAAAATTTTGGTTTTCTTTGCATTCCTCTTTGAATCCAGCAATTTTTCCACCAATGATGATTCCGCTACAGGGCGTCCCAAAAAATTGTGGCCTGTTTGTGTGACTGCTGTGTAGGAGCTGTAGATTCAATCATCTCAGTTTTTGCACAGCTGCATAGTTCAAGCTTCAACTTAGAGTTTGAGACCTTGTTTGAGTCAATCTGAAACGTGGTTGCTGATTTATGGCAGAGAAAGGGCAAAATCAGTGGTTACGTCAAAAACAGAACCTCTATTGTTCTCAGGTAATGTCAAAATAAAGTAAGTTTTCAAAGAAAGGCTTCTAGCGTCGTATTAAAATTCTTGCTAAGTGTGGTATTGAAAGTTGGGGAATGTGGCTGCCCCTGGTGCATAGGGATTTGACGGACATTGAAATCAACACAAACTTTGAAAATGACAACTTCGCTGTCACAAATAGGTCGTAAATATCGGCAGGAATTCAACAGTTCTCCATTGTTTATGAAAAAGGTTGTTGGAAGGACTATTTGCACAATTAAAGTTAATGTGTAAAATTTCTAATTATTTCAGATATTGGTCTTGTGAATTCAACTTACAATAGCAACTGTGTCAACTTCCTTTTTAAATAAGTAGCTGTCAAAAAAGTGTGAATTGCAGATTTGCAGGCAATTGTTATTATCAACAGCTTGTACAAAAGAATATGAAGTGTATTCAAAAGTTTCCATATTTGGTTTTCACACCTAAAATGAAGCAGTATTCAAAATGTATCTTTTTACCAAAGAGTATATCAGTAAAAAATTCCTACACACAATCATGAACACAATAATGTATTGCTGAATTAGACTGATTGCATATTCGTAGTTATCGCTATTGATAGACTGATTGACGCTCAAACTACGACTCATGGATGTTGGCACTGAAATTTGAGATCAAGTTTTCCCCTATCGATTTCATAACTAGATTTGGAAACCATAGCAACACTGTACGAACACCAGGCAATGGTAGATGGGCATAAGTTGCCGGCTCAAACCTCCACAGCTCAGAATTCAAGTTTACAGTAATATAAGCCATGAACAAAAGCCACAAGTATCCATACGAATGTTACTGTGAATCAGGAGTTCCTCATTTTTAAGGCCAATTAGCTTCCATGAGCTTCACCGCAGCATTGATAATTTCCAACTGTTGAAGGTTGCTTGCCTCGCTTCTGAGACTACACTGCAGCATCGTTCCAAGGGGCACACGTAAACGTGTTCATCTCCATCTCAACATTTTTTAATATCAAAGTCCATAAGGCCCAGATTGAGCACAAAAAGAAATTTTGTTGTTGTTGTTATTGTTGTTGTTGTCGTTGTTGCTATTTTTGCGATATCTGGGACTATGTCGTGAGGCTATTGCTGAATCATTACAAAACATATTGCACAAATAGAATGCTTTTAAAGTTACCTTTCCAGTGTTTGTAAATTCGGTCACAGCCCAGAGTCTTTGTAACATCTAAAGGGGTTCTCTTCCAAAGGAAAGTCTTTGAAGCAATGTCTGTGGTGCTTTTCCTACAATACACTGCAAATAGATAGAGATCAAATACATAAATTTTGTATCCGATAATTACCTGTATATTTACCTATTTTTGAATCTGCCTAAATAAACAAAAACAAACTTGAGAGGTGTAGAGCCAAAGAGTTTGTGTTTTCCTTGGACCCTGAATACTTTCTTCCTGAATACTGAGTTTACAAGAGCTACAAAAGTTACAATTTTCAAGAAAGATACTGTAGACCAAAATACATAATATGGAAAAAAGGAAAGTTGATTTCATGTTCATTGTAGTTGAAAATAAATTATCCATTTCAAAGACAACCATGTGACAGCTAACATTACAAGTCTTCTCAAGACTTCTTAAGTATTTCCAAGGATTCTTCACATTTTGACAACAATGTTTGAGTCATAAAAAAGTTTCCTAGTAACAAGAATTCTCTTGAAATTAAAAAGTTCTCAGAGGATTCTCAGGACGCAAAATCATGCTAATGTGCACAGGTCTGTACTGAAATATAAGAATCAAAGATAAGTGGGAAAGCGGTCAGAAGTTTTGTCCTTAGGTTATCAAATTGAAATCAAGGTTCAAGGAAAGGCAATTTTTATCAGGATTGTCTGTGCAGCTGTGGGCTTTTTATTCTATTCTCTGGGGTGGATCCAGGCCAGGTTGAGAGGTTTTAATAAACCAGTCATATTTCCAGAGAACAGTTCTCAATACCATTCTTTTGATGTACTTTCACCATACGGAGGTGCATACTATGAATTTCTGCTGTTGAAAACTGATATCAGATTTTGCTGATCGATGAAGTGAAGATTTCAATCACTCTTTTGTTGTACTGTATTCAGAAGACAGAGCATAATTATCCATTGTCACACCGCATTTGTCTGATAGCATGACCCATCAACTGCGAAATATTACAATGATGGAAGGAAAAACCAACCCGGTGACACATTCATTTACAGGTCTCAACCCAGTGCCTACCAACTTGAACCCAAAATTGATTGCACAAGACAAATGAGTTCCAAGCTCTACTATACAGAAATTACTCTGTCTTGTCAGGGCCAGCCTGTGCAACAGGTTGAGATTGATGATACTAATTCCATGAACAGGGAAATCATCTGAGAACATTGAATGCAGAATCATGAAGGTGAAGTTGTGCCTTTCAGGGCCAAGCGCAAGGATGGAAGAAATAGAGCAGACCTAATGGATTCAATGACCCCTTGTCATTAGGCTCAAGTGATGGGGTACTACCGGCTATCGAACCCACTCCGTCTGACTGTTCTGACTTCAAAGAGAGAGGATTACATCACTGGGCCACAGCACCTTCAAAGGAAAATTGAACAGAACAGAAAATTGAGAACAGAAAGTGTTCCATTGATAATTCAATGATGAGTTTAGGCCTATCAAGCAAGATTGAAAGACAGGGAAAAGAATTCACTTTTGCTGATAGCGTGGTACCAGAAAAGACATCTCTACTGTAAAACGTTTTATAGAAAATTGAAGTTCCGTGAAAAGATCAAGGGAAGGGTAAAGAAATTGCACTGGAAAGGGGCACTCCCACGAAAACTAAAAGGAAGTGGCTCAAAGGTTTTTCTTGGGTTTCGCCCCAGACACCTTTATCACCTCCCTCCTTCTTTCCCTTCCTGCTTTGCCGCCAGACTGATAACTTTGCAAAGTGCGCGCGGGAGATGCGCGCCTGGCCATTGTTTTTAAACAATAAACTATTGTCCTTCCTGGAACTGCGAGCGGAAGATCTTCCGCAGGCACGACATAGCAGTCTGGCTTTGCCGCAACTCAAACCCGTCACCAAAAATCCTGGATCTGCTCCTGAGTCTGCTCCTTTCAGGTACCCATTGTAAAAACTGGCAAGTTTTAACATTACTTACAAGTTGTACAATTTTCTTCGTCAGTCTGATCATCACAGTTGACAACACCATCACAAATTCTTTCATGAGTGATTGCCTGTGGTTGTCTTCTACACATTGTATAAATTGATCCATATTTCTTCAAGAAGTCGTCTTTGTCTGCAAAAATAGACAATAGAGGAAATAACCAATTGGGCATTACGGTACTTGAGCTCAAGCTTCTTCTTGTAAAACAAAATATATACCTGTTCATGTTCAACCCTTCTTAGGCCTGCCCGCCCTAAGCCCAAAAAACAAAATAAGGTCTTTTGGAGTCTCTTGTTTGAAACATTCTCCAAGTCACAGGTATATTAGGGCTTTACATTGTCTGAATGGTCAAATTTTCTTACCGATGTGTTACTCTGATTCAAAATTGTTGCTATGTTTCTTCATTGCATGATGTTTCCCTTGTTCTTTTCCCTGCCCAAATCCGCCATTGTTGTTTCACTACTGATTCCTTCCTTTCCCGCCTTCTGCCATCAAACCTCCTACGCAGTACCAGCTTCGCTCCCAGGCCCCCCAAAATTCCTTTGACATTCAAAACAACTTTGCCATCTTTTGAGTAAAAAGTTTCTTACTTGTATCCCATTGGTGCCAAAGTTATGAAGAGAAAATTCAAACGAATTTGCAGTTATTTACTTACAATGAAACAATGTAAGGGTATATAGGGGTGAAATGGGCACGCAAAGGGCTAATAGTAGATGGATGTTAGACTGGTAGTGCTAGTACCAGGTACTATTTGATTACAGTTGCTTGACATTTGGTCCCTATGGACCTGTAGTTAGATATAAACTACTCCTTTTGATTATAAAACCCGTAATTTACAAGCCGGAAAGGGCTCTTTTCACATCATCTGCGTCATCTGCGAATCAACGTATCTACGGCATAAATTTATTTGTCAAAAGAAGCGGCTTATAAGTAACTCAACTCTCAGATCATCAAGAAATTAAGAAACTTTACTTCTGGGAAAATGTAATTTAAGGATCTAGATACTTGTTTGATAAAGAAAGTTCTTCAGCATAGTTTTACAGTGGGTTTCACTTGTCTCCTGTATCATATTACTCTGACAGTACTTGAGTAATGCCGATTTTAATGCCGATTTAATTTTAAGAAACTGTGAGTGCTTGCCCAAATTCTTAAATTAATAGACCTTTTAGCTATTCTGAAAAAGAATGTGAATCGAACGATATTTCATTACAATTTGTAGAATTTTCGAACGTGCACAATTGTGATCGAAGCTCTAACGCCATTCAATCGAACCTTGCGCATAAAAATGTATAAAAATGTCGCTCGATCCAGGCTCTTTTGTAGAATAGCTAAAAGGTCTATTGTCTGTCCAAAGTTACGCAAAGTTAGGTGTGACTAGACTACATTACATAAGTCCCTCTAACTTACGCTCGTTGTTGTTGTTGTTATTGCTTCAGTTGAGGGACTTATGTCCTTACGCTTCAAAACAGGGACTAATTAGGCCAAGTCCGCCGCGTTCACGGCGCGACCAATCAGATCACTACTTTCTTAATATGGTCAACCCACGTGCCTATTTGTAGCGTTTGATTGGCTCATTAGTTCAAAGTTCGACTTCTCGCAGCGAAGCAACGTTCGAAGTGACGTTCGTAGAGACGCTCGAATTTTCTTTCGACGTTCGTAGGATGGAAGATGTTCTAAGTTTCTTCTGATTTTTCGTAAGATTTTAGTCCCTGTTTAGAATCTGTTTGGTCGTGAGTCCTTTGTATGAGTGAAATTAAAACATCAGATTATAAATGTTGAACGAATACAAGGAATCACGTCGTCAGCCTAAGGTGTGACTAGAGATTTGTGAAAACTAAAAACGAGTGATATGCAACACACTCTAACCATTTTATTCGCAGATAGCATTAGGTGACATCTAATTTGCGACAGGCTTCAGTGCCTTACCTGGACAGATAGCACAAGAGTGTGTTACTTTAGCTATACTCTGACACCATGGTTTGCGCACAAAATTGAATTTCAGCTTGCCGGAAACACAAGTGTAACTACAGCCATTTGCCCTCCATGAGACATTGTCTGGTGCTTCATTGTAGCAGTTCAAAGCCGCATCCCTTTGGCATTCTGTGGAGGAAAATTATCGTTATTCGAGGAACAGAAGTTCGACTTTGCAGATGTGAAATACCTGCTAGAAAAGGCCTAAAGTCCGTCTAGAATAAGATGTAACCTAAGACTTGCGATAACGCCAAAATCCTTTGCAAAATTTATTGTTGTTATTTGTGGGCATTTGCAGATGGCTTCTAATTTTAGGCAGACAATGAACTATTCCAGTAAATGATAAAGGAACATCTGACACAGAACACGGAAAAAAGCGTTCAATTTTTTATCGCTCGGTGATAGATGTTTTCAGCACATTTATTGCCATGGGATTGAAAACTTCAGTATATGAAACTTGGTATGATTGACAAAAGGAGTGGCAAATGGAATGTGCTTGATAACATTTGAAATGTTACTATCTCTTGACAAAACACATGATCTAAAACTTGATGTGACCAGTGTCATATGAAAATATTTGGAGCATGGTGCAGTTGCCCAACGTGATTCTATAGTCATACAGGAATAAACTGATGAAAGATTGAAAAGAACTGGCCATCCTTGACTAATTTTGATTGCTGCTGTTCACAGGCAATGTTCCGAAGAATTGTCTGAAGTTAGCACAACATACTTAGGGCCAGTACCCTTTTAGCCTGCGCGTAGCCTTTAATCTATTCAACTATGTATCTGATGACTTGATGCGATCAGTGTCATGCTACAAGATATTTTTCAATATCACTGCTTTGTTTGATATCAATCTAGAATTGTACTATGCATGTTACATCTACATCTGCATCCTACTATACTTTCTATCTAATTATACAAACTATACCAACAATACAAACACTACAGGGGGACCACAAGCAGCAATCGACAATGACTACTCCATGGCCATTTAACACAGAGACATGCAAATATTAATAACTAAATGAATAACTACAAAATGCTTAACATAATTACTCATAAATGCTTGATTCCTTTTCACATGCGACATCAGGACTGAACAATAGGAGCCCGGACGACAGAACAACAGCAACAACAGCAATTGCTACCATCACTTAGCCCGTGTTTCAGACCACTTGAAAATAAAAGTAAGTTATTTTTCTTTCAAGTGGTCTGGAACACAGGCTACCATCACTGATCCTTCTCCAGAGTCCACACCGCTCAATACTTTGCGCAGTATGCTTTGATATTCAGGACGCAGCTTTTTCTCAAATGCCGGGCGTTGTTTTTTGCTCACCCGGTACTGTATTAGTCAAAAAGTCTTTCTAACTCATCTGGAATAACTCACCTTTGGAAATTGTTTGGTTGATTTTTGTGCACATTTGTGGCGACATGCAAAACCCAGATAAGATAAAAGCTCTTGCACGCCTTGTATAAAGGCATCTTATCTCCCCAAGGAAGCAAAGGCATTTCATGCAATAGGGCATATCACCGAAGCCAATGAAACTTGCATGTCCTTCTGAAATTGTTTTGCCCATGAAGTGACAAGCTGTTTCGAAAGAGAATATAATATTTTATTGTAGAAAAATCAAAGGTTATAACAAGGTCAATTTGTAAACAAGCTGAAGAGTAGGGGTCGAGTCTTACAGAATTCTAAAATCGAATGCATCAAACATCATTGCCTCATTTTTTCTACTGAATCGCTTGAAGGGAGCTTTCTGTAACTTTCCATAATCCCAAAAGGGACATTCTATATCATGACTATTTATGGAATTTAAAGCAGTGTTTTAGAAATTTCTGCTAGTTCTAAAACACGACATCAAGTACTAAATACTAGGAAAGCTGCTTAGGAAAGCAAATGGTAGGAAAGCTGCAGATGCATGCATGCCATCATCATGTATAACTTCAACAACTAGGTTTTGTGGTATTAATCATAATGATTTTACTCAATCAGTTTACTGTAAAAACCATCCTTTATTACTAAAATCTCGCCACTCCCCCCCCCCCCTCAATCGTGACCCAAGCGCACTTTTTGATGTAATGTAACAGTCGTTTGACTACCACTCTAAGAATTTGGAGCCTATACTGTTTAGACTTATGCCTTTTCGTCCATTGTTTCTCTGCGTTCTTTGATTTGCTGATATCACTTGGTCAACAGGGATTCATAATATTACGCTTAAAAAGTGGGCTCATTTTAGACCCGCATGGAGTGACTCCTTATTCACCAATCAAATTGCTAGAATTTAGCTTTCAACCAATCAAGAAGCACTATTCAGACAACCGTTGTTGTTGTTGTATACAAAAAACCATTGATTAAGTATTGAGTTCTCGCAGCTTCGATGGATCTATTTTGCCTCCACAGAGGAAGACTACTGCTTGAAAGGTATGCATTTTGCGATTTGTATGTCAAGACAGACAACATCATTCTTTGTAATCAAAGTTTTCTTTTCAATTTTCAAGCTCTTTAAAGCAGATTTTGAAGCGATTTTGTTGAGTGTACGAGAACCCTCACTTGTTTACATGAGCAAATCAAAGAACACAGGAAAACAAGAGACGAAAAGGCATAAGTATATATACTGTTTACAATTACATGGTTTCATACCTTTTTCATTCATGAATCTTTTCATCTGCGACGTTTGGCATTTCACGCATGTTAGCTCTCTGCTTAGAAAAAACTGGCTTGCAACGTCAGAAGAAACTCTCTTCATACATTTGATTACACCATCATAACAACTACACGTAGTATTCCAGCTTATCCTGAACAACTCTTTATGCAGTCGAATCTTATGTTGAACATTATCAATGCAAATTTTACATTTAAACTTTCTGATGTACGAAAGGAGCTTTCTTCGATTACAATTAGGGCACCATGGAGCACTCCTGTAAGTCAAGATTCCATTTTTTACGATTGGTAACCTGTCTCTGGCACAGTACTTTCTCCCTGCAAAACATTGACAAACAAAGCATTTGTTGATCCCCCAAATTTTCCCGTCATTATACCATTTCCTTGTCATGAAGTCATAACACTTCTTGCAAGGGTACTTCTTTATAAATGAAGCAACTACACAGCTTCTGGAAATGCGAGACAATGGACGAAATAATGACACCCTTTGGACTGTACGCCTGCAAGTTATCTTTGCGCTGAAACAAGAAGCGACTGTGCAGCCATCTGGCTTCCATCTTTCTCCGCTGTAGTAATATGTTATATTCTTGTAGTTATCAAGACAAGTTTTGCAGGCATTTTGCAGTGAAGTTGAACTCATATTACAGTTTGAGCAAATCTGTCTTTCTTTTGATAAACTTCGGTCATTTCGATAGCATGTGATTGAGGAATTGGTGTCGCATACGCAAAGCAAACATGAGCTGTTGAATTTCGACGTGTGATTGTACCATGTTTTTACCAAAGGATCATAACAGCCTGCGAAGAAAAACATAATATCTGGTGAACAAGGGCAGATTTTGTAATACAATAGCATCAGTTGCTTTGGTTCACACCTCAATTCAAAGAGATTAGCGTCTGCAGACAAAAGAAATTCTCTCAAGCAGAAATTCAAAACAAACGAAGCGGCAAAGTTGCCCTGAAACCAGTACGGCAAACTCTCGTTTGGTGCGGGTGATAGGAGGTTTTTAAGAGAAGGCATGAGCTTATAACGAAAGAAGAAGGGTAAATCTAAAGTTCTGTCTCGCTGATTTTGTTTATTTGATTCAGAAACCGATCAGAGGGAATTACAATTTTTGCATATTTATTGCTCAGATGTACGCAGTCACTCTGCAGCTCCTGAATCAAATAAACAAAATCCGCGAGACAGAACTTTAGATTTACCCATCTTCTTTCGCTATAAGCACATAGCTTCTCTTAAAGCCCTCCCCTCACCCGCACCAAACGAGAGTTTGCCGTACTGGTTTCAGGGCAACTTTGCGGCTTCATTTTGTGTTGAATTTCTGCTTGAGAGAATTTCTTTTGTCTGCATTCGCTAATCGCTTTGAATTGAGGTGTGAACCAAAAGCAACTGATGCTATTGTATTACAAAATCTGCCCTTGTTTATCGGGTGAGTAAAAACTGTTTACACTTTTGGTGGGCTGTGGAATAACAGTATATTCAAAACTTAAAGGTAATGTGTCCATGTAAGTACAGCAGCTCTGCGGGGGTCATGCCAATTTCACGTGAAATTTCATGTGACCACTCAAGCAAATACGATTTAGCGACAGCGAGTTTTAATACAAACAGACTCCTCACTTACTTGCGGTTGCTTTTCCAGAACTGAACTACGTCAGGAAGCCTCGTTATGAAATTTGACTTTTAATTTGCATGTGATCAGTTAAGTTCTACCAATCACAGCGCGCTACTGGACCTTTCTTCATCAGCGTCTTGTCAGCATATTTTGACAATGTGTATATACAGCTGTACTTACATGGACACATTACCTTTAAAGGGTTTGTGCAAGGCTTTAAGCCTGCATTTGCACAGGGCAGAAAAATCTAAAAATAGCCCATTGAAATTGATGGCCCACACGTTTTGTTAATAATCGATAGCTAAAGAAACAATGCTGTGTTTGGACATTTTCTTTGTTCTATTTATAGTGCAGCCTATTAACCATTGCAAACTCCCTTTAACTGAAATGTTAATGTATCAGTCAAAAGCTAACTTTGATGTGAAAATTTTGCTTAGTAAAGCACCCATCTTGTAGACCCATAAATTTGCAAAATGCTAGTAAAGGTTTTGTATTGGAACAAAAATTCCACGCTCGACTCTGGTCCACGATTTAAGATCTAATTTCTATTTCTGAAAGTGGCAATTGCATTGAATTAAAAATTTAATGGCAAGCAAATCATGGACCAGAATGTAATATGGAATCTTGGTTCGGATGCAAAGTCCTTACAAGTATTTTCCAAATTTCTGGGTCTATAAGATGAGTAATATCAGCAAAAGATTTTCACATCTAAGTTAACATTTGACTGATAGATTAACATGTCAGTTTTGATTATCGCTGGCGTAATTTCATTCCACATCCTGTCAAACATATATTTGTTTTTGATTCAGCCGGTCGAAAATCCCTCCAGTGCTGATGTAAGTTAAAGGAAGTGTGCAATGGGAAATAGGTTTCTATACAAATAAGACAAAGAAGAGGCACAGATACAGCATTGTTTCTGTTTTCTGCAGGTTCTTTCTTCAGCGTTGCTTCATTGTTTGTTCAACATTGTCTCTTTGTTGCTATCAACAGCGAGTGTTGCCTTGCCTTGCTGAAATGAATTCTCGTTCTAATTGTGACATCGTCAGATATCCCATCTAAAGTCAAGATCGAGAAAGACAATCTGCTACGTGAAGTGGATGGTCATTGAAGCATTTGAAATGGATCTCATATAGCTGATGCAGTTCTTAATGAAATTTTACGCGGAGATTCTAACCTTTTTGTGCATTCGTTGAAATATTAGAAGTTGAGCTTGCTGAATCATTTCCATTTGCAGCAGCTGATGACAATGAGATGAGGATGAAGATGACAGCAAGACTTTCTGCAAAAGAATTCGGAAGAAACTCTTCAGTGGGTAAGGGGGAATTTTTTAGAGAAGAGATTTATAATCAGTTGCAAAATTGTCGAGCCATTGAGCCATCGACAATAATTAACGTAACCCTCCCCTGATGCAGTATTGATTGGCAACAAACACAAATTTTTGGTTAGCAACAACCGATTTACAACTTTTCCGACAAATTTCAACATTGCAAAGTGGGGACGGGGGCACTGTGCTAGAAAAAGCTTACTTTTAGAAAGGCTCGACGATTTTGCAAGTGCAGGTTTCCGACTAGACAAAGTGATTTGCCTTTTAGAAGAATAGACTCAATAAAATCAGAAGGTAAACAAACGCACGCATTTTATCATGAGTGGTGGGACACTAGTAAATTAGATTAGGTTAATTTAGCTTCTTTACCTACCTTGAAATGCCATAAGATTCTCTTCCTTGACATTGGCAGCCTTTCTCAGCCATAGTTCTTGCCTTGAACTGAAGAGCTCTGTCACATATGCTTTCAAAATGTTTGGGCCTAAATTGAACTTTGTTATCTCCTGCGCATTGCTGTGCCTACGCAGAGTCAGCTTTTTTCAAAGACATGGGTTGAAATTTTCTAAACTGAGAAAATGTTGTTTGGGTGAGTTTGAAGTTATCTGTTTTGAAGTTTTCCTTCAGATTCCTCCAGAACTTCAGATCTAGCATTCTTCTTTCAATATAAGCTCTTAAACACCACCTTCTGCTTTCACAAGGCGAGAGCTTGCCCTGCTGGTCTCGGGGCAACTTTTGCAGCCGTGTTTGTTTTGATCTACCGGTAAAGAGAATTTCCTTTGTGTGCAGTCATTTAACATTTTTGACTGAGGTGTTATTTAAAGCAATGTCGAAACAATCAATTGCATACATGTGACAATTCAACAGACAATAGACCATTTCGACAATTAAAAACGGAGACTGGGGAGAGCGGTTTGTTCTGGTATATGGGAGCCACGGAGCTTCTACGAATGATAGATTTCCCTCCACAAAGCCTTTTAGTTTTAAATTCACGGTTTGAACTACAAATCTTTGAGAAAGAAGTCCATTACCCTGGGTACCAGAGCCTCGAAATTAATGAAAGAAATTGGTTTTTTGGCGCTTGTACCCAGGGTAGAAGTCCCTAAAAAGTAGCCGCAAGGATGTCTCATGACTCATAACGAAGGGAAGATCTCGCATCAAACAGAAAGCGGGACGGTATTTGTCAATCTCCTTCGAAGTTGTGCGAAGATGTAAGAATTCATCACGGAATCTGGGATGAAAAAAACATCTCTTACCAGGCAAAGTTAGTTTAATGGAATAGTCCATCAATCAAGAAACATCGATCAAATAGGGGTGGGAGGTAACAAAATAACTGCAGATGTCAAAAACAATCTATTGTATACATATGACAGTTTAACAGACGGTTGAATTACAAGGAAAGATCCATTCTTTAAATGTGATGGAAAAATCCATTAATTTAAAAACATCGATTGAATAGGTGCGGGAGGTCGTTATAAAATTGGAGATTTCCAAAAAAAATTCAATTGATATTAGAATTCAAGAGAGACTTGAGAATGAAACAAAACATCAATCCTAAAGATGTGAGAATTAATCAAAGAATCTGTGATGCTCAAGAACATCTATTACAAGGAGCAACTTGCAGTGTGAATAGGGCAGCAGAAAAGGGCAAAGTAAAATTGTTCGAATAGGTTTTCATGGTCATCAAAATCTTGGAGCCTTCGAAAAAACAAATATTATAAATGTGAGAACTCAACAGAGACTTGCGGCTAAAAGAAAACATCAATTCTAAAGATGTAACATTTCATAAAAGAATCTGTGATGCTCAAAAGCATCTAGTAAAAGGAACCGGTAATTTCATAAATTTGTCCATGAATCAAGAAAAATTGTTGAAATAGGTGAGTAAGGTCATCATAAATTTGCAGATGTAGCAGAAAATCGAATTTTATCGATGTAAGAGCCTTGCGGATAAAAGAAAATATCACTTCTAAAGATGTGAGATTTCATCACAGAATCTGTGATGCTCAAAAACATCAAGTACAAGGAAACGGTAATTGCATAAATTGCTCCAGGAATGAAGAAAAATTGTTTAAATAGGTGTGCAAGTTCATCATCAACTGGCAGATGTCGAAGAAAATCGAATTTTATCGATGTGTGAGATTTGTGGAAGAAAGAAAACATCACTTCTAAAGATGTGAGAATTCATCACAGGATCTGTGATGCTCAAAAACATCTAGTACCTGGATCCGGTAACTTCTTCAATTTAGCCAGGAACGAAGAAAAATTGTTTAAATAGGTGTGCAAGGTCATCATCAACTGGCAGATGTGGAAGAAAATCGAATTTTATCGGTGTGAGAGACATGCGGACGAAGGAAAATATCACTTCTAAAGATGTGAGATTTCATCACAGAATCTGTGATGCTCAAAAACATCAAGTACAAGGAACCGGTAATTGCATAAATTGATCAAGGAATGAAGAAAATGTGTCTGAATAGGTGTGCAAGGTCATCATCAACTGGCAGATGTCCAACAAAATCGAATTTTATCGATGTGAGAGACTTACGCGCGAAGGAAAATATCACTCCTAAAGATGTGAGATTTCATCACAGAATCTGTGATGCTCAAAAACATCTAGTACCAGGATCCGGTAACTTCTTCAATTTATCCAGGAATGAAGAGAAATTGTTTAAATAGGTGTGTGAGGTCATCATGAACTGGCAGATGTCCAAGAAAATCGAATTTTATCGGTGTGAGACACATGCCGACGAAAGAAAATATCACTTCTAAAGATGTGAGATTTCATCACAGAATCTGTGATGCTCAAAAACATCAAGTACAAGGAACCGGTAATTGCATAAATTGATCAAGGAATGAAGAAAATGTGTCTGAATAGGTGTGCAAGGTCATCATCAACTGGCAGATGTCCAACAAAATCGAATTTTATCGATGTGACAGACTTACGGGCGAAGGAAAATATCACTCCTAAAGATGTGAGATTTCATCACAGAATCTGTGATGCTCAAAAACATCTAGTACAAGGAGCCGGTAATTTCGTAAATTTGTCCATGAATAAAGAAAATTTGTCTGAATAGGTGTGTGAGGTCATCATAAACTGGAAGATGTCGAAGAAAATCGAATTTTATCGATGTGAGAGACAAGCGGGCGAAAGAAAATATCACTTCAAAAAGATATGAGAATTCATCACAGAATCTGTGATGCTCAAAGATATCTAGTACAAGGAACCGGTAATTGCATAAATTGCTCAAGGATTGAAGAAAAATTGTTTAAATAGGTGTGCAAGATCATCATCAACTGACTGATGTCGAAGAAAATCGAATTTTATCGATGTCAGAGATTTGTGGAAGAAAGAGAATATCACTTCTAAAGATGTGAGATTTCATCACAGAATCTGTGATGCCCAAAACATCTAATACAAGGAACCGGTAATTTCATAAATTTGTCCAGGAATGAATAGAAATTCATTGCATTGGTGTCCGAAGTTATCATGCACTGACAGGTGTGGAAGAAAATTGAATATTATCGGTGTCAGAGACATGCGGACGAAAGAAAATATCACTTCTAAAGATGTGAGATTTCATCACAGAATCTGTGATGCTCAAAAACATCTAGTACAAGGAACCGGTCATTGCATAAATTGCTCCAGGGATGAAGAAAAATTGTTTGAATAGGTGTCTGAGGTCATCATGAACTGGCAAATGTCGAAGAAAATCTAATTTTATAGATGTGAGAGCCTTGCGGATGAGGGAAAATTTCACTTCAAAAGATGTGAGAATTCATCACAGAATCTGTGATGCTCAAAAACATCTAGTACCAGGATCCGGTAACTTCTTAAATTTAGCAAGGAATGAAGAAAAATTGTTTAGATAGGTGTGTGAGGTCATCATGAACTGGCAGATGTCCAACAAAATCGAATTTTATTGATGTCAGAGACTTGCGGATGAAGGAAAATACCACTTCAAAAGATGTGAGAATTCATCACAGAATCTGTGATGCTCAAAAACATCTGTACCAGGAAGAGGTAACTTCTTCAATTTAGCAAGGAACGAAGAAAAATTGTTTAAATAGGTGTGCAAGGTCATCATCAACTGGCAGATGTCCAAGAAAATCGAATTTTATCGGTGTCAGAGACATGAGGACGAAAGAAAATATCACTTCTAAAGATGTGAGATTTCATCACAGAATCTGTGATGCTCAAAAACATCAAGTACAAAGATCCGCTAACTTCTTTGATTCAGCCAGGAACGAAGAAAAATTGTTGAAATACGTATGCAAGGTCATCATCAACTGGCAGATGTGCAAGAAAATCGAATTTTATCGGTGTCAGAGACATGCGGACGAAAGAAAATATCACTTCTGAAGATGTGAGATTTCATCACAGAATCTGTGATGCTCAAAAACATCTAGTACAAGGAGCCGGTAATTTCTTAAATTTGTCCATAAATCAAGAAAATTTGGCTGAATAGGCGTGTGAGGTCATCATGAACTGGCAAATGTCGAAGAAAAACTAATTTTATAGATGTGAGAGCCATGCGGACGAAGGAAAATTTCACTTCAAAAGATGTGAGAAATCATCACAGAGTCTTTGATGCTCAAAAACATCTCTTACCAGGATCCGGTAACTTCCTCAATTTAGCCAGGAATGAAGCAAAATTGTTTAAATAGGTGTGTGAGGTCATCATGAACTGGCAGATGTGGAAGAAAAACTAATTTTATAGATGTGAGAGCCTTGCGGACGAGGGAAAATTTCACTTCAAAAGATGTGAGAATTCATCACAGAATCTGTGATGCTTAAAAACATCTAGTACCAGGATCCGGTAACTTCTTCAATTTAACCAGGAATGAAGCAAAATTGTTTAAATAGGTGCGTGAGGTCATCATAAACTAGCACATGTCCAAGAATATCGAATTTTATCGGTGGGAGAGACATGCGGACGAAAGAAAATATCACTTCTAAAGATGTGAGATTTCATCACAGAATCTGTGATGCTCAAAAACATCTAGTACCAGGATCCGGTAACTTCTTAAATTTGTCCATAAATCAAGAAAATTTGGCTGAATAGGTGTGTGAGGTCATCATGAACTGGAAAATGTCGAAGAAAAACTAATTTTATAGATGTGAGAGCCTTGCGGACGAGGGAAAATTTCACTTCAAAAGATGTGAGAATTCATCACAGGATCTGTGATTCTCAAAAACATCTAATACCAGGATCAGGTAACTTCTTCAATTTAGCCAGGAATGAAGCAAAATTGTTTAAATATGTGTGTGAGGTCATCATAAACTAGCACATGTCCAAGAAAATCGAATTTTATCGATGTCAGAGACTTGCGGATGAAGGAAAATATCACTTCTAAAGATGTCAGATTTCATCACAGAATCTGTGATGCTAAAAAATATCTAATACCAGGATCCGGAAACTTCTTCAATTTAGCCAGGAATGAAGCAAAATTGTTTAAATAGGTGTGTGAGGTCATCATGAACTGGCAAATGTCGAAGAAAAACTAATTTTATAGATGTGAGAGACTTGCGGACGAAGGAAAATATCACTTCTAAAGATGTGAGAATTCATCACAGAATCTGTGATGCTCAAAAACATCTAGTACAAGGAGCCGGTAATTTCTTAAATTTGTCTATAAATCAAGAAAATTTGGCTGAATAGGTGTGTGAGGTCATCATGAACTGGCAAATGTCGAAGAAAAACTAATTTTATAGATGTGAGAGACTTGCGGACGAAGGAAAATATCACTTCTAAAGATGTGAGATTTCATCACAGAATCTGTGATGATCAAAAACATCAAGTACAAGGTACCGGTAATTGCATAAATTGCTCAAGGAATGAAGAAAATGTGTGTGAATAGGTGTGCAAGGTCATCATCAACTGGCAGATGTCCAAGAAAATCGAATTTTATCGGTGTCAGAGACATGCGGACGAAAGAAAATATCACTTCTAAAGATGTGAGATTTCATCACAGAATCTGTGATGCTCAAAAACATCAAGTACATTGAACCGGTAATTGCATAAGATGCTCAAGGAATGAAGAATATGTGTCTAATTAGGTGTGCAAGGTCATCATCAACTGGCAGATGTCCAACAAAATCGAATTTTATCGATGTGAGAGCCTAACGGGCGAGGGAAAATATCACTTCAAAAGCTGTGAGAATTCATCACAGAATCTGTGATGCTCAAAAACATCTAGTACCAGGATCCGGTAACTTCTTTAATTCAGCCAGGGACGAAGAAAAATTGTTTAAATAGGTGTGCACGGTCATCATCAACTGGCAGATGTCCAACAAAATCGAATTTTATCGATGTGAGAGTCTTACGGGCGAGGAAAAATATCACTTCTAAAGATGTGAGATCTCATCACAGAATCTGTGATGCTCAAAAACATCTAGTACAAGTAGCCGGTAATTTCTTAAATTTGTCCATAAATCAAGAAAATTTGGCTGAATAGGTGTGTGAGGTTATCATGAACTGGCAAATGTCGAAGAAAAACTAATTTTATAGATGCGAGAGCCTTGCGGACGAGGGAAGATTTCACTTCAAAAGATGTGAGAATTCATCACAGTGATGCTCAAAAATATCTAGTACCAGGATCCGGTAACTTCTTCAAATTAGCCAGGAATGAAGAAAAATTGTTTAAATGGGTGTGTGAGGTCATCATGAACTGGCAGATGTCCAACAAAATCGAATTTTATCGATGTCAGAGACTTGCGGACGAAGGAAAATATCACTTCAGATGTGAGAATTCATCGCAGAATCTGTGATGCTCAAAAACATCTAGTACCAGGATCCGGTAACTTCTTCAATTTAGCCAGGAATGAAGAAAAATTGTTTAAATAGGTGTCTGAGGTCATCATAAACTAGCACATGTTCAAGAAAATCGAATTTTATCGATGTCAAAGGCTTGCGGACGAAGGAAAATATCACTTCAAAAGATGTGAGAATTCATCACAGAATCTGTGATGCTCAAAAACATCTAGTACCAGGATCCGGTAACTTCTTCAATTTAGCCAGGAATGAAGAAAAATTGTTTAAATAGGTGTCTGAGGTCATAAAAAACTAGCACATGTCCAAGAAAATCGAATTTTATCAATGTCAGAGACTTGCGGACGAAGGAAAATATCACTTCTAAAGATGTGAGAATTCATCACAGAATCTGTGATGCTCAAAAACATCTAGTACCAGGATCCGGTAACTTCTTCAATTTAGCAAGGAATGAAGAAAAATTGTTTAAATAGGTGTGTGAGGTCATCATGAACTGGCAGATGTCCAACAAAATCGATTTTTATCGATGTCAGAGACTTGCGGACGAAGGAAAATATCACTTCAAAAGATGTGAGAATTCATCACAGAATCTGTGATGCTCAAAAACATCTAGTACCAGGATCCGGTAACTTCTTCAATTTAGCCAGGAATGAAGAGAAATTGTTTAAATAGGTGTCTGAGGTCATCATAAACTAGCACATGTCCAAGAAAATCGAATTTTATCGATGTCAGAGACTTGCGGACGAAGGAAAATATTACTTCTAAAGATGTGGGATTTCATCACAGAATCTGTGATGCTCAAAAAACATCAAGTACAAGGTACCGGTAATTGCATAAATTGCTCAAGGAATGAAGAAAATGTGTGTGAATAGGTGTGCAAGGTCATCATGAATTGGCAAATGTCGAAGAAAAACGAATTTTATCGATGTGAGAGACTTAGGGGAGAGGGAGAATATCACTTCTAAAGATGTGAGATTTCATCACAGAATCTGTGATGCTCAAAAACATCTAGTACAAGGAGCCGGTAATTTCTTAAATTTGTCCATAAATCAAGAAAATTTGGCTGAATAGGCGTGTGAGGTCATCATGAACTGGCAAATATCGAAGAAAAACTAATTTTATAGATATGAGAGCCATGCGGACGAAGGAAAATTTCACTTCAAAAGATGTGAGAATTCATCACAGAATCTGTGATGCTCAAAAACATCTCTTACCAGGATCCGGTAACTTCTTCAATTTAGCAAGGAATGAAGAAAATGTGTCTCAATAGGTGTGCACGGTCATCATCAACTGGCAGATGTCCAACAAAATAGAATTTGATCGATGTGAGAGTCTTACGGGCGAGGAAAAATAGCACTTCTAAAGATGTGAGATTTCATCACAGAATCTGTGATGCTCAAAAACATCTAGTACAAGGAGCCGGTAATTTCTTAAATTTGTCCATAAATCAAGAAAATTTGGCTGAATAGGTGTGTGCGGTCATCATTAACTGGCAAATGTCGAAGAAAACCTAATTTTATAGATGTGAGAGCCTTGCGGACGAGGGAAAATTTCACTTCAAAAGATGTGAGAATTCATCACAGAATCTGTGATGCTTAAAAACATCTAGTACCAGGATCCGGTAACTTCTTTAATTTAACCAGGAATGAAGCAAAATTGTTTAAATAGGTGTGTGAGGTCATCATGAACTGGCAGATGTCCAAAAAAATCGAATTTTATCGATGTCATAGACTTGCGGACGAAGGAAAATATCACTTCAAAAGATGTGAGATTTCATCACAGAATCTGTTATGCTCAAAAACACCTAGTACCAGGATCCGGTAACTTCTTCAATTTAGCCAGGAATGAAGAAAAATTGTTTAAATAGGTGTGTGAGGTCATCATAAACTAGCACATGTCCAAGAAAATCGAATTTTATCGATGTCAGAGACTTGCGGACGAAAGAAAATATCACTTCTAAAGATGTGAGATTTCATCACAGAATCTGTGATGCTCAAAAACATCAAGTACAAGGAACCGGTAATTTCTTAAATTTGTCCATAAATCAAGAAAATTTGGCTGAAAAGGTCTGTCAAGTCATCATGAACTGGCAAATGTCGAAGAAAAACGAATTTTATTGATGTGAGAGCCTTGCAGACGAAGTAGAAATTAACTTCAATAGATGTGAGATTTCATCACAGAATCTGTGATGCTCAAAAACATCAAGTACAAGGAACCGGTAATTGCATAAATTTAGCCTGGAATTAAGCAAAATTGTTTAAATAGGTGTGTGAGGTCATCATGAACTGCCACATGTCCAAGAAAATCGAATTTTATCGATATCAGAGACTTGCGGACGAAGGAAATTATCACTTCTAAAGATGTGAGATTTCATCACAGAATCTGTGATGCTCAAAAACATCTAGTACCAGGATCCGGTAACTTCTTTAATTTCGCCAGGAACGAAGAAAAATTGTTTAAACAGGTGTGCAAGGTCATCATCAACTGACAGATGTCCAAGGAAATCGAATTTTATCGGTGTGACACACATGCCGACGAAAGAAAATATCACTTCTAAAGATGTGAGATTTCATCACAGAATCTGTGATGCTCAAAAACATCAAGTACAAGGAACCGGTAATTGCATAAATTTCTCAAGGAATGAAAGAAATGTGTCTGAATAGGTGTGCAAGATCATCATCAACTGGCATATGACCAACAAAATCGAATTTTATAGATGTGAGAGACTTTCGGGCGAGGGAAAATATCACTTCTAAAGATGTGAGATTTCATCACAGAATCTGTGATGCTCAAAAACATCTAGTACAAGGAGCCGGTAATTTCTTAAATTTGTCCATAAATCAAGAAAATTTGGCTGAATAGGTGTGTGAGGTCATCATGAACTGGCAAATGTCGAAGAAAAACAAATTTTATAGATGTGAGAGCCTTGCGGACGAAGGAACATTTCACTTGAATAGATGTGAGAATTCATCACAGAATTTGTGATGCTCAAAAACATCTAATACCAAGATCCGGTAACTTCTTCAATTTAGCCAGGAATGAAGCAAAATTGTTTAAATGGGTGTGTGAGGTCATCATGAACTGGCACATGTCCAAGAAAATCGAATTTTATCGATGTCAGAGACTTGCGGACGAAGGAAAATATCACTTCTAAAGATGTGAGATTTCATCACAGAATCTGTGATGCTCAAAAACATCAAGTACAAGGAACCGGTAATTGCATAAATTGCTCAAGGAATGAAGAAAATGTGTCTGAATAGGTGTTTGAGGTCATCATCAACTGGCAAATGAAACGAATTTTATCTATGTGAGAGACTTTTAGGCGAGGGAAAATATCACTTCTAAAGATGTGAGATTTCAATATAGAATCTGTGATGCTCAAAAACATCTAGTACAAGGAGCCGGTAATTTCTTAAATTTGTCCATAAATCAAGAAAATTTGGCTGAATAGGCGTGTGAGGTCATCATGAACTGGCAAATATCGAAGAAAAACTAATTTTATAGATATGAGAGCCATGCGGACGAAGGAAAATTTCACTTCAAAAGATGTGAGAATTCATCACAGAATCTGTGATGCTCAAAAACATCTCTTACCAGGATCCGGTAACTTCTTCAATTTAGCAAGGAATGAAGAAAATGTGTCTCAATAGGTGTGCACGGTCATCATCAACTGGCAGATGTCCAACAAAATAGAATTTGATCGATGTGAGAGTCTTACGGGCGAGGAAAAATAGCACTTCTAAAGATGTGAGATTTCATCACAGAATCTGTGATGCTCAAAAACATCTAGTACAAGGAGCCGGTAATTTCTTAAATTTGTCCATAAATCAAGAAAATTTGGCTGAATAGGTGTGTGCGGTCATCATTAACTGGCAAATGTCGAAGAAAACCTAATTTTATAGATGTGAGAGCCTTGCGGACGAGGGAAAATTTCACTTCAAAAGATGTGAGAATTCATCACAGAATCTGTGATGCTTAAAAACATCTAGTACCAGGATCCGGTAACTTCTTTAATTTAACCAGGAATGAAGCAAAATTGTTTAAATAGGTGTGTGAGGTCATCATGAACTGGCAGATGTCCAAAAAAATCGAATTTTATCGATGTCATAGACTTGCGGACGAAGGAAAATATCACTTCAAAAGATGTGAGATTTCATCACAGAATCTGTTATGCTCAAAAACACCTAGTACCAGGATCCGGTAACTTCTTCAATTTAGCCAGGAATGAAGAAAAATTGTTTAAATAGGTGTGTGAGGTCATCATAAACTAGCACATGTCCAAGAAAATCGAATTTTATCGATGTCAGAGACTTGGGGACGAAAGAAAATATCACTTCTAAAGATGTGAGATTTCATCACAGAATCTGTGATGCTCAAAAACATCAAGTACAAGGAACCGGTAATTTCTTAAATTTGTCCATAAATCAAGAAAATTTGGCTGAAAAGGTCTGTCAAGTCATCATGAACTGGCAAATGTCGAAGAAAAACGAATTTTATTGATGTGAGAGCCTTGCAGACGAAGTAGAAATTAACTTCAATAGATGTGAGATTTCATCACAGAATCTGTGATGCTCAAAAACATCAAGTACAAGGAACCGGTAATTGCATAAATTTAGCCTGGAATTAAGCAAAATTGTTTAAATAGGTGTGTGAGGTCATCATGAACTGCCACATGTCCAAGAAAATCGAATTTTATCGATATCAGAGACTTGCGGACGAAGGAAATTATCACTTCTAAAGATGTGAGATTTCATCACAGAATCTGTGATGCTCAAAAACATCTAGTACCAGGATCCGGTAACTTCTTTAATTTCGCCAGGAACGAAGAAAAATTGTTTAAACAGGTGTGCAAGGTCATCATCAACTGACAGATGTCCAAGAAAATCGAATTTTATCGGTGTGACACACATGCCGACGAAAGAAAATATCACTTCTAAAGATGTGAGATTTCATCACAGAATCTGTGATGCTCAAAAACATCAAGTACAAGGAACCGGTAATTGCATAAATTTCTCAAGGAATGAAAGAAATGTGTCTGAATAGGTGTGCAAGATCATCATCAACTGGCATATGACCAACAAAATCGAATTTTATAGATGTGAGAGACTTTCGGGCGAGGGAAAATATCACTTCTAAAGATGTGAGATTTCATCACAGAATCTGTGATGCTCAAAAACATCTAGTACAAGGAGCCGGTAATTTCTTAAATTTGTCCATAAATCAAGAAAATTTGGCTGAATAGGTGTGTGAGGTCATCATGAACTGGCAAATGTCGAAGAAAAACAAATTTTATAGATGTGAGAGCCTTGCGGACGAAGGAACATTTCACTTGAATAGATGTGAGAATTCATCACAGAATTTGTGATGCTCAAAAACATCTAATACCAAGATCCGGTAACTTCTTCAATTTAGCCAGGAATGAAGCAAAATTGTTTAAATAGGTGTGTGAGGTCATCATGAACTGGCACATGTCCAAGAAAATCGAATTTTATCGATGTCAGAGACTTGCGGACGAAGGAAAATATCACTTCTAAAGATGTGAGATTTCATCACAGAATCTGTGATGCTCAAAAACATCAAGTACAAGGAACCGGTAATTGCATAAATTGCTCAAGGAATGAAGAAAATGTGTCGGAATAGGTGTTTGAGGTCATCATCAACTGGCAAATGAAACGAATTTTATCTATGTGAGAGACTTTTAGGCGAGGGAAAATATCACTTCTAAAGATGTGAGATTTCAATATAGAATCTGTGATGCTCAAAAACATCTAGTACAAGGAGCCGGTAATTTCTTAAATTTGTCCATAAGTCAAGAAAATTTGGCTGAATAGGTGTGTGAGGTCATCATGAACTGGCAGATGTCCCACAAAATCGAATTTTATCGATGTCAGAGACTTGCGGACGAAGATAAATATCACTTCAAAAGATGTGAGAATTCATCACAGAATCTGTGATGCCCAAAAACATCTAGTACCAGGATCCGGTAACTTCTTCAATTTAGCAAGGAATGAAGAAAAATTGTTTCAATAGGTGTGTGAGGTCATCATTAACTGGCAGATGTCCCACAAAATCGAATTTTATCGATGTCAGAGACTTGCGGACGAAGGAAAATATCACTTCAAAAGATGTGAGAATTCATCACAGAATCTGTGATGCTCAAAAACATCTAGTACCAGGATCCGGTAACTTCTTCAATTTATCCAGGAATGAAGAGAAATTGTTTAAATAGGTGTGTGAGGTCATCATGAACTGGCAAATGTCCAAGAAAATCGAATTTTATCGGTGTGAGACACATGCCGACGAAAGAAAATATCACTTCTAAAGATGTGAGATTTCATCACAGAATCTGTGATGCTCAAAAACATCAAGTACAAGGAACCGGTAATTGCATAAATTTCTCAAGGAATGAAAGAAATGTGTCTGAATAGGTGTGCAAGATCATCATCAACTGGCATATGACCAACAAAATCGAATTTTATAAATGTGAGAGACTTTCGGGCGAGGGAAAATATCACTTCTAAAGATGTGAGATTTCATCACAGAATCTGTGATGCTCAAAAACATCTAGTACAAGGAGCCGGTAATTTCTTAAATTTGTCCATTAATCAAGAAAATTTGGCTGAATAGGTGTGTGAGGTGATCATGAACTGGCAAATGTCGAAGAAAAACTAATCTTATAGATGTGAGAGCCTTGCTGACGAAGGAACATTTCACTTGAATAGATGTGAGAATTCATCACAGAATTGGTGATGCTCAAAAACATCTAATACCAGGATCCGGTAACTTCTTCAATTTAGCCAGGAATGAAGCAAAATTGTTTAAATAGGTGTGTGAGGTCATCATGAACTGGCACATGTCCAAGAAAATCGAATTTTATCGATGTCAGAGACTTGCGGACGAAGGAAAATAACACTTCTAAAGATGTGAGATTTCATCACAGAATCTGTGATGCTCAAAAACATAAAGTACAAGAAACCGGTAATTGCATAAATTGCTCAAGGAATGAAGGAAATGTGTCTGAAAATGTGTGCACGGTCATCATCAACTGGCACATGTCCAACAAAATCGAATTTTATCGAAGTGAGACACATTCGGACGAAAGAAAATATCACTTCTAAAGATGTGAGATTTCATCACAGAATCTGTGATGCTCAAAAACATCAAGTACAAGGAACCGGTAATTGCATAAATTTCTCAAGGAATGAAAGAAATGTGTCTGAATAGGTGTGCAAGATCATCATCAACTGGCATATGACCAACAAAATCGAATTTTATAGATGTGAGAGACTTTCGGGCGATCGAAAATATCACTTCTAAAGATGTGAGATTTCATCACAGAATCTGTGATGCTCAAAAACATCTAGTACAAGGAGCCGGTAATTTCTTAAATTTTTCCATGAATCAAGAAAATTTGCCTGAATAGGTGTTTGAAGTCATCATGAACTGGCAAATGTCGAAGAAAAACTAATTTTATAGATGTGAGAGCCTTGTGGACGAAAGAAAATTTCACTTCAAAAGATGTGAGAATTCATCACAGAATCTGTGATGCTCAACAACATCTAGTACCAGGATCCGGTAACTTCTTCAATTTAGCCAGGAACGAAGAAAAATTGTTTGAACAGGTGTGCAAGGTCATCATCAACTGGGAGATGTCCAAGAAAATCGAATTTTATCGGTGTGAGACAGATGCGGACGAAAGAAAATATCACTTCTAAAGATGTGAGATTTTATCACAGAATCAGTGATGCTCAAAAACATATAGTACAAGGAGCCGGTAATTTCATAAATTTGTCCATAAATCAAGAAAATTTGTCTGAATAGGTGTCTGAGGTCATCATGAACTGGCAAATGAAACGAATTTTATCTATGTGAGAGACTTTTAGGCGAGGTAAAATATCACTTCTAAAGATGTGAGATTTCATCACAGAATCTGTGATGCTCAAAAACATCTAGTACAAGCAGCCGGTAATTTCTTAAATTTGTCCATAAATCAAGAAAATTTGTCTGAATAGGTGTCTGAGGTCATCATGAACTGGCAAATGAAACGAATTTTATCTATGTGAGAGACTTTTAGGCGAGGGAAAATATCACTTCTAAAGATGTGAGATTTCATCACAGAAATGAACTGGCAAATGAAACGAATTTTATCTATGTGAGAGACTTTTAGGCGAGGGAAAATATCACTTCTAAAGATGTGAGATTTCATCACAAAATCTGTGATGCTCAAAAACATCTAGTACAAGCAGCCGGTAATTTCTTAAATTTGTCCATAAATCAAGAAAATTTGTCTGAATAGGTGTCTGAGGTCATCATGAACTGGCAAATGAAACGAATTTTATCTATGTGAGAGACTTTTAGGCGAGGGAAAATATCACTTCTAAAGATGTGAGATTTCATCACAGAATCTGTGATGCTCAAAAACATCTAGTACAAGGAATCGGTAATTGCATAAATTGATCAAGGAATGAAGAAACATTTTTTAAAGAGGTGTACAAGGTCATCATGAACTGGTAGATGTCCAAGAAAATCGAATTTTATCGATGTCAGAGACTTGCAGACGAAGGAAAATATCACTTCTAAAGATGTGAGATATCATCACAGAATCTGTGATGCTCAAAAACATCTAGTACAAGCAGCCGGTAATTTCTTAAATTTGTCCATAAATCAAGAAAATTTGTCTGAATAGGTGTTTGAGGTCATCATGAACTGGCAAATGAAGCGAATTTTATCTATGTGAGAGACTTTTAGGCGAGGGAAAATATCACTTCTAAAGATGTGAGATTTCATCACAGAATCTTTGATGCTCAAAAATATCTAGTACAAGCGGCCGGTAATTTCTTAAATTTGTCCATAAATCAAGAAAATTTGTCTGAATAGGTGTCTGAGGTCATCATGAAGTGGCAAATGAAACGAATTTTATCTATGTGAGAGACTTTTAGGCGAGGGAAAATATCACTTCTAAAGATGTGAGATTTCATCACAGAATCTGTGATGCTAAAAACATCTAGTACAAGCAGCCGGTAATTTCTTAAATTTGTCCATAAATCAAGAAAATTTGTCTGAATAGGTGTCTGAGGTCATCATGAACTGGCAAATGAAACGAATTTTATCTATGTGAGAGACTTTTATGCGAGGGAAAATATCACTTCTAAAGATGTGAGATTTCATCACAGAATCTGTGATGCTCAAAAACATCTAGTACAAGCAGCCGGTAATTTCTTAAATTTGTCCATAAATCAAGAAAATTTGTCTGAATAGGTGTCTGAGGTCATCATGAACTGGCAAATGAAACGAATTTTATCTATGTGAGAGACTTTCAGGCGAGGGAAAATATCACTTCTAAAGATGTGAGATTTCATCACAGAATCTGTGATGCTCAAAAACATCTAGTACAAGCAGCTGGTAATTTCTTAAATTTGTCCATAAATCAAGAAAATTTGTCTGAATAGGTGTCTGAGGTCATCATGAACTGGCAAATGAAACGAATTTTATCTATGTGAGAGACTTTTAGGCGAGGGAAAATATCACTTCTAAAGATGTGAGATTTCATCACAGAATCTGTGATGCTCAAAAACATCTAGTACAAGCAGCCGGTAATTTCTTAAATTTGTCCATAAATCAAGAAAATTTGTCTGAATAGGTGTCTGAGGTCATCATGAACTGGCAAATGAAACGAATTTTATCTATGTGAGAGACTTTCAGGCGAGGGAAAATATCACTTCTAAAGATGTGAGATTTCATCACAGAATCTGTGATGCTCAAAAACATCTAGTACAAGCAGCTGGTAATTTCTTAAATTTGTCCATAAATTAAGAAAATTTGTCTGAATAGGTGTCTGAGGTCATCATGAACTGGCAAATGAAACGAATTTTATCTATGTGAGAGACTTTTAGGCGAGGGAAAATATCACTTCTAAAGATGTGAGATTTCATCACAGAATCTGTGATGCTCAAAAACATCTAGTACAAGTAGCCGGTAATTTCTTAAATTTGTCCATAAATCAAGAAAATTTTTTCTGAATAGGTGTCTGAGGTCATCATGAACTGGCAAATGAAACGAATTTTATCTATGTGAGAGACTTTTAGGCGAGGGAAAATATCACTTCTAAAGATGTGAGATTTCATCACAGAATCTGTGATGCTCAAAAACATCTAGTACAAGCAGCCGGTAATTTCTTAAATTTGTCCATAAATCAAGAAAATTTGTCTGAATAGGTGTCTGAGGTCATCATGAACTGGCAAATGAAACGAATTTTATCTATGTGAGAGACTTTTAGGCGAGGGAAAATATCACTTCTAAAGATGTGAGATTTCATCACAGAATCTGTGATGCTCAAAAACATCTAGTACAAGCAGCCAGTAATTTCTTAAATTTGTCCATAAATCAAGAAAATTTGTCTGAATAGGTGTCTGAGGTCATCATGAACTGGCAAATGAAACGAATTTTATCTATGTGAGAGACTTTTAGGCGAGGCAAAATATCACTTCTAAAGATGTGAGATTTCATCACAGAATCTGTGATGCTCAAAAACATCTAGTACAAGCAGCCGGTAATTTCTTAAATTTGTCCATAAATCAAGAAAATTTGTCTGAATAGGTGTGTGAGGTCATCATGAACTGGCAAATGAAACGAATTTTATCTATGTGAGAGACTTTTAGGCGAGGGAAAATATCACTTCTAAAGATGTGAGATTTCATTACAGAATCTGTGATGCTCAAAAACATCTAGTACAAGCAGCCGGTAATTTCTTAAATTTGTCCATAAATCAAGAAAATTTGTCTGAATAGGTGTCTGAGGTCATCATGAACTGGCAAATGAAACGAATTTTATCTATGTGAGAGACTTTTAGGAGAGGGAAAATATCACTTCTAAGGATGTGAGATTTCATCACAAAATCTGTGATGCTCAAAAACATCTGGTACAAGCGGCCGGTAATTTCTTAAATTTGTCCATAAATCAAGAAAATTTGTCTGAATAGGTGTCTGAGGTCATCATGAACTGGCAAATAAAACGAATTTTATCGATGTGAGAGACTTTTAGGCGAGGGAAAATATCACTTCTAAAGATGTGAGATTTCATCACAGAATCTGTGATGCTCAAAAACATCTAGTACAAGCAGCCGGTAATTTCTTAAATTTGTCCATAAATCAAGAAAATTTGTCTGAATAGGTGTGTGAGGTCATCATGAACTGGCAAATGAAACGAATTTTATCTATGTGAGAGAATTTTAGGCGAGGGAAAATATCACTTCTAAAGATGTGAGATTTCATCACAGAATCTGTGATGCTCAAAAACATCTAGTACAAGCAGCCGGTAATTTCTTAAATTTGTCTATAAATCAAGAAAATTTGTCTGAATAGGTGTCTGAGGTCATCATGAACTGGCAAATGAAACGAATTTTATCTATGTGAGAGAATTTTAGGCGAGGGAAAATATCACTTCTAAAGATGTGAGATTTCATCACAGAATCTGTGATGCTCAAAAACATCTAGTACAAGCAGCCGGTAATTTCTTAAATTTGTCCATAAATCAAGAAAATTTGTCTGAATAGGTGTCTGAGGTCATCATGAACTGGCAAATGAAACGAATTTTATCTATGTTAGAGACTTTTAGGCGAGGGAAAATATCACTTCTAAAGATGTGAGATTTCATCACAGAATCTGTGATGCTCAAAAACATCTAGTACAAGCAGCCGGTAATTTCTTAAATTTGTCCATAAATCAAGAAAATTTGTCTGAATAGGTGTCTGAGGTCATCATGAACTGGCAAATGAAACGAATTTTATCTATGTGAGAGACTTTTAGTTGAGGAAAAATATCACTTCTAAAGATGTGAGATTTCATCACAGAATCTGTGATGCTCAAAAACATCTAGTACAAGCCGCCGGTAATTTCTTAAATTTGTCCATAAATCAAGAAAATTTGTCTGAATAGGTGTCTGAGGTCATCATGAACTGGCAAATGAAACGAATTTTATCTATGTGAGAGACTTTTAGGCGAGGGAAAATATCACTTCTAAAGATGTGAGATTTCATCACATAATCTGTGATGCTCAAAAACATCTAGTACAAGCAGCCGGTAATTTCTTAAATTTGTCCATAAATCAAGAAAATTTGTCTGAATAGGTGTCTGAGGTCATCATGAACTGGCAAATGAAACGAATTTTATCTATGTGAGAGACTTTTAGGCGAGGGAAAATATCACTTCTAAAGATGTGAGATTTCATCACAGAATCTGTGATGCTCAAAAACATCTAGTACAAGCAGCCGGTAATTTCTTAAATTTGTCCATAAATCAAGAAAATTTGTCTGAATAGGTGTCTGAGGTCATCATGAACTGGCAAATGAAACGAATTTTATCTATGTGAGAGACTTTTAGGCGAGGGAAAATATCACGTCTAAAGATGTGAGATTTCATCACAGAATCTGTGATGCTCAAAAACATCTAGTACAAGCAGCCGGTAATTTCTTAAATTTGTCCATAAATCAAGAAAATTTGTCTGAATAGGTGTCTGAGGTCATCATGAACTGGCAAATGAAACGAATTTTATCTATGTGAGAGACTTTTAGGCGAGGGAGAATATCACTTCTAAAGATGTGAGATTTCATCACAGAATCTGTGATGCTCAAAAACATCTAGTACAAGCAGCCGGTAATTTCTTAAATTTGTCCATAAATCAAGAAAATTTGTCTGAATAGGTGTGTGAGGTCATCATGAACTGGCAAATGAAACGAATTTTATCTATGTGAGAGACTTTTAGGCGAGGGAAAATATCACTTCTAAAGATGTGAGATTTCATTACAGAATCTGTGATGCTCAAAAACATCTAGTACAAGCAGCCGGTAATTTCTTAAATTTGTCCATAAATCAAGAAAATTTGTCTGAATAGGTGTCTGAGGTCATCATGAACTGGCAAATGAAACGAATTTTATCTATGTGAGAGACTTTTAGGAGAGGGAAAATATCACTTCTAAGGATGTGAGATTTCATCACAAAATCTGTGATGCTCAAAAACATCTGGTACAAGCGGCCGGTAATTTCTTAAATTTGTCCATAAATCAAGAAAATTTGTCTGAATAGGTGTCTGAGGTCATCATGAACTGGCAAATAAAACGAATTTTATCGATGTGAGAGACTTTTAGGCGAGGGAAAATATCACTTCTAAAGATGTGAGATTTCATCACAGAATCTGTGATGCTCAAAAACATCTAGTACAAGCAGCCGGTAATTTCTTAAATTTGTCCATAAATCAAGAAAATTTGTCTGAATAGGTGTGTGAGGTCATCATGAACTGGCAAATGAAACGAATTTTATCTATGTGAGAGAATTTTAGGCGAGGGAAAATATCACTTCTAAAGATGTGAGATTTCATCACAGAATCTGTGATGCTCAAAAACATCTAGTACAAGCAGCCGGTAATTTCTTAAATTTGTCTATAAATCAAGAAAATTTGTCTGAATAGGTGTCTGAGGTCATCATGAACTGGCAAATGAAACGAATTTTATCTATGTGAGAGAATTTTAGGCGAGGGAAAATATCACTTCTAAAGATGTGAGATTTCATCACAGAATCTGTAATGCTCAAAAACATCTAGTACAAGCAGCCGGTAATTTCTTAAATTTGTCCATAAATCAAGAAAATTTGTCTGAATAGGTGTCTGAGGTCATCATGAACTGGCAAATGAAACGAATTTTATCTATGTTAGAGACTTTTAGGCGAGGGAAAATATCACTTCTAAAGATGTGAGATTTCATCACAGAATCTGTGATGCTCAAAAACATCAAGTACAAGGAACCGGTAATTGCATAAATTTCTCAAGGAATGAAAGAAATGTGTCTGAATAGGTGTGCAAGATCATCATCAACTGGCATATGACCAACAAAATCGAATTTTATAGATGTGAGAGACTTTCGGGCGAGGGAAAATATCACTTCTAAAGATGTGAGATTTCATCACAGAATCTGTGATGCTCAAAAACATCTAGTACAAGGAGCCGGTAATTTCTTAAATTTGTCCATAAATCAAGAAAATTTGGCTGAATAGGTGTGTGAGGTGATCATGAACTGGCAAATGTCGAAGAAAAACAAATTTTATAGATGTGAGAGCCTTGCGGACGAAGGAACATTTCACTTGAATAGATGTGAGAATTCATCACAGAATTTGTGATGCTCAAAAACATCTAATACCAAGATCCGGTAACTTCTTCAATTTAGCCAGGAATGAAGCAAAATTGTTTAAATAGGTGTGTGAGGTCATCATGAACTGGCACATGTCCAAGAAAATCGAATTTTATCGATGTCAGAGACTTGCGGACGAAGGAAAATATCACTTCTAAAGATGTGAGATTTCATCACAGAATCTGTGATGCTCAAAAACATCAAGTACAAGGAACCGGTAATTGCATAAATTGCTCAAGGAATGAAGAAAATGTGTCGGAATAGGTGTTTGAGGTCATCATCAACTGGCAAATGAAACGAATTTTATCTATGTGAGAGACTTTTAGGCGAGGGAAAATATCACTTCTAAAGATGTGAGATTTCAATATAGAATCTGTGATGCTCAAAAACATCTAGTACAAGGAGCCGGTAATTTCTTAAATTTGTCCATAAGTCAAGAAAATTTGGCTGAATAGGTGTGTGAGGTCATCATGAACTGGCAGATGTCCCACAAAATCGAATTTTATCGATGTCAGAGACTTGCGGACGAAGATAAATATCACTTCAAAAGATGTGAGAATTCATCACAGAATCTGTGATGCCCAAAAACATCTAGTACCAGGATCCGGTAACTTCTTCAATTTAGCAAGGAATGAAGAAAAATTGTTTCAATAGGTGTGTGAGGTCATCATTAACTGGCAGATGTCCCACAAAATCGAATTTTATCGGTGTGAGACACATGCCGACGAAAGAAAATATCACTTCTAAAGATGTGAGATTTCATCACAGAATCTGTGATGCTCAAAAACATCAAGTACAAGGAACCGGTAATTGCATAAATTTCTCAAGGAATGAAAGAAATGTGTCTGAATAGGTGTGCAAGATCATCATCAACTGGCATATGACCAACAAAATCGAATTTTATAAATGTGAGAGACTTTCGGGCGAGGGAAAATATCACTTCTAAAGATGTGAGATTTCATCACAGAATCTGTGATGCTCAAAAACATCTAGTACAAGGAGCCGGTAATTTCTTAAATTTGTCCATTAATCAAGAAAATTTGGCTGAATAGGTGTGTGAGGTGATCATGAACTGGCAAATGTCGAAGAAAAACTAATCTTATAGATGTGAGAGCCTTGCTGACGAAGGAACATTTCACTTGAATAGATGTGAGAATTCATCACAGAATTGGTGATGCTCAAAAACATCTAATACCAGGATCCGGTAACTTCTTCAATTTAGCCAGGAATGAAGCAAAATTGTTTAAATAGGTGTGTGAGGTCATCATGAACTGGCACATGTCCAAGAAAATCGAATTTTATCGATGTCAGAGACTTGCGGACGAAGGAAAATATCACTTCTAAAGATGTGAGATTTCATCACAGAATCTGTGATGCTCAAAAACATCAAGTACAAGGAACCGGTAATTGCATAAATTGCTCAAGGAATGAAGAAAATGTGTCGGAATAGGTGTTTGAGGTCATCATCAACTGGCAAATGAAACGAATTTTATCTATGTGAGAGACTTTTAGGCGAGGGAAAATATCACTTCTAAAGATGTGAGATTTCAATATAGAATCTGTGATGCTCAAAAACATCTAGTACAAGGAGGAGGTAATTTCTTAAATTTGTCCATAAGTCAAGAAAATTTGGCTGAATAGGTGTGTGAGGTCATCATGAACTGGCAGATGTCCCACAAAATCGAATTTTATCGATGTCAGAGACTTGCGGACGAAGGAAAATATCACTTCAAAAGATGTGAGAATTCATCACAGAATCTGTGATGCTCAAAAACATCTAGTACCAGGATCCGGTAACTTCTTCAATTTATCCAGGAATGAAGAGAAATTGTTTAAATAGGTGTGTGAGGTCATCATGAACTGGCAAATGTCCAAGAAAATCGAATTTTATCGGTGTGAGACACATGCCGACGAAAGAAAATATCACTTCTAAAGATGTGAGATTTCATCACAGAATCTGTGATGCTCAAAAACATCAAGTACAAGGAACCGGTAATTGCATAAATTTCTCAAGGAATGAAAGAAATGTGTCTGAATAGGTGTGCAAGATCATCATCAACTGGCATATGACCAACAAAATCGAATTTTATAAATGTGAGAGACTTTCGGGCGAGGGAAAATATCACTTCTAAAGATGTGAGATTTCATCACAGAATCTGTGATGCTCAAAAACATCTAGTACAAGGAGCCGGTAATTTCTTAAATTTGTCCATTAATCAAGAAAATTTGGCTGAATAGGTGTGTGAGGTGATCATGAACTGGCAAATGTCGAAGAAAAACTAATCTTATAGATGTGAGAGCCTTGCTGACGAAGGAACATTTCACTTGAATAGATGTGAGAATTCATCACAGAATTGGTGATGCTCAAAAACATCTAATACCAGGATCCGGTAACTTCTTCAATTTAGCCAGGAATGAAGCAAAATTGTTTAAATAGGTGTGTGAGGTCATCATGAACTGGCACATGTCCAAGAAAATCGAATTTTATCGATGTCAGAGACTTGCGGACGAAGGAAAATAACACTTCTAAAGATGTGAGATTTCATCACAGAATCTGTGATGCTCAAAAACATAAAGTACAAGAAACCGGTAATTGCATAAATTGCTCAAGGAATGAAGGAAATGTGTCTGAAAATGTGTGCACGGTCATCATCAACTGGCACATGTCCAACAAAATCGAATTTTATCGAAGTGAGACACATTCGGACGAAAGAAAATATCACTTCTAAAGATGTGAGATTTCATCACAGAATCTGTGATGCTCAAAAACATCAAGTACAAGGAACCGGTAATTGCATAAATTTCTCAAGGAATGAAAGAAATGTGTCTGAATAGGTGTGCAAGATCATCATCAACTGGCATATGACCAACAAAATCGAATTTTATAGATGTGAGAGACTTTCGGGCGATCGAAAATATCACTTCTAAAGATGTGAGATTTCATCACAGAATCTGTGATGCTCAAAAACATCTAGTACAAGGAGCCGGTAATTTCTTAAATTTTTCCATGAATCAAGAAAATTTGCCTGAATAGGTGTTTGAAGTCATCATGAACTGGCAAATGTCGAAGAAAAACTAATTTTATAGATGTGAGAGCCTTGTGGACGAAAGAAAATTTCACTTCAAAAGATGTGAGAATTCATCACAGAATCTGTGATGCTCAACAACATCTAGTACCAGGATCCGGTAACTTCTTCAATTTAGCCAGGAACGAAGAAAAATTGTTTGAACAGGTGTGCAAGGTCATCATCAACTGGGAGATGTCCAAGAAAATCGAATTTTATCGGTGTGAGACAGATGCGGACGAAAGAAAATATCACTTCTAAAGATGTGAGATTTTATCACAGAATCAGTGATGCTCAAAAACATATAGTACAAGGAGCCGGTAATTTCATAAATTTGTCCATAAATCAAGAAAATTTGTCTGAATAGGTGTCTGAGGTCATCATGAACTGGCAAATGAAACGAATTTTATCTATGTGAGAGACTTTTAGGCGAGGTAAAATATCACTTCTAAAGATGTGAGATTTCATCACAGAATCTGTGATGCTCAAAAACATCTAGTACAAGCAGCCGGTAATTTCTTAAATTTGTCCATAAATCAAGAAAATTTGTCTGAATAGGTGTCTGAGGTCATCATGAACTGGCAAATGAAACGAATTTTATCTATGTGAGAGACTTTTAGGCGAGGGAAAATATCACTTCTAAAGATGTGAGATTTCATCACAGAAATGAACTGGCAAATGAAACGAATTTTATCTATGTGAGAGACTTTTAGGCGAGGGAAAATATCACTTCTAAAGATGTGAGATTTCATCACAAAATCTGTGATGCTCAAAAACATCTAGTACAAGCAGCCGGTAATTTCTTAAATTTGTCCATAAATCAAGAAAATTTGTCTGAATAGGTGTCTGAGGTCATCATGAACTGGCAAATGAAACGAATTTTATCTATGTGAGAGACTTTTAGGCGAGGGAAAATATCACTTCTAAAGATGTGAGATTTCATCACAGAATCTGTGATGCTCAAAAACATCTAGTACAAGGAATCGGTAATTGCATAAATTGATCAAGGAATGAAGAAACATTTTTTAAAGAGGTGTACAAGGTCATCATGAACTGGTAGATGTCCAAGAAAATCGAATTTTATCGATGTCAGAGACTTGCAGACGAAGGAAAATATCACTTCTAAAGATGTGAGATATCATCACAGAATCTGTGATGCTCAAAAACATCTAGTACAAGCAGCCGGTAATTTCTTAAATTTGTCCATAAATCAAGAAAATTTGTCTGAATAGGTGTTTGAGGTCATCATGAACTGGCAAATGAAGCGAATTTTATCTATGTGAGAGACTTTTAGGCGAGGGAAAATATCACTTCTAAAGATGTGAGATTTCATCACAGAATCTTTGATGCTCAAAAATATCTAGTACAAGCGGCCGGTAATTTCTTAAATTTGTCCATAAATCAAGAAAATTTGTCTGAATAGGTGTCTGAGGTCATCATGAAGTGGCAAATGAAACGAATTTTATCTATGTGAGAGACTTTTAGGCGAGGGAAAATATCACTTCTAAAGATGTGAGATTTCATCACAGAATCTGTGATGCTAAAAACATCTAGTACAAGCAGCCGGTAATTTCTTAAATTTGTCCATAAATCAAGAAAATTTGTCTGAATAGGTGTCTGAGGTCATCATGAACTGGCAAATGAAACGAATTTTATCTATGTGAGAGACTTTTATGCGAGGGAAAATATCACTTCTAAAGATGTGAGATTTCATCACAGAATCTGTGATGCTCAAAAACATCTAGTACAAGCAGCCGGTAATTTCTTAAATTTGTCCATAAATCAAGAAAATTTGTCTGAATAGGTGTCTGAGGTCATCATGAACTGGCAAATGAAACGAATTTTATCTATGTGAGAGACTTTCAGGCGAGGGAAAATATCACTTCTAAAGATGTGAGATTTCATCACAGAATCTGTGATGCTCAAAAACATCTAGTACAAGCAGCTGGTAATTTCTTAAATTTGTCCATAAATCAAGAAAATTTGTCTGAATAGGTGTCTGAGGTCATCATGAACTGGCAAATGAAACGAATTTTATCTATGTGAGAGACTTTTAGGCGAGGGAAAATATCACTTCTAAAGATGTGAGATTTCATCACAGAATCTGTGATGCTCAAAAACATCTAGTACAAGCAGCCGGTAATTTCTTAAATTTGTCCATAAATCAAGAAAATTTGTCTGAATAGGTGTCTGAGGTCATCATGAACTGGCAAATGAAACGAATTTTATCTATGTGAGAGACTTTCAGGCGAGGGAAAATATCACTTCTAAAGATGTGAGATTTCATCACAGAATCTGTGATGCTCAAAAACATCTAGTACAAGCAGCTGGTAATTTCTTAAATTTGTCCATAAATTAAGAAAATTTGTCTGAATAGGTGTCTGAGGTCATCATGAACTGGCAAATGAAACGAATTTTATCTATGTGAGAGACTTTTAGGCGAGGGAAAATATCACTTCTAAAGATGTGAGATTTCATCACAGAATCTGTGATGCTCAAAAACATCTAGTACAAGTAGCCGGTAATTTCTTAAATTTGTCCATAAATCAAGAAAATTTTTTCTGAATAGGTGTCTGAGGTCATCATGAACTGGCAAATGAAACGAATTTTATCTATGTGAGAGACTTTTAGGCGAGGGAAAATATCACTTCTAAAGATGTGAGATTTCATCACAGAATCTGTGATGCTCAAAAACATCTAGTACAAGCAGCCGGTAATTTCTTAAATTTGTCCATAAATCAAGAAAATTTGTCTGAATAGGTGTCTGAGGTCATCATGAACTGGCAAATGAAACGAATTTTATCTATGTGAGAGACTTTTAGGCGAGGGAAAATATCACTTCTAAAGATGTGAGATTTCATCACAGAATCTGTGATGCTCAAAAACATCTAGTACAAGCAGCCAGTAATTTCTTAAATTTGTCCATAAATCAAGAAAATTTGTCTGAATAGGTGTCTGAGGTCATCATGAACTGGCAAATGAAACGAATTTTATCTATGTGAGAGACTTTTAGGCGAGGCAAAATATCACTTCTAAAGATGTGAGATTTCATCACAGAATCTGTGATGCTCAAAAACATCTAGTACAAGCAGCCGGTAATTTCTTAAATTTGTCCATAAATCAAGAAAATTTGTCTGAATAGGTGTGTGAGGTCATCATGAACTGGCAAATGAAACGAATTTTATCTATGTGAGAGACTTTTAGGCGAGGGAAAATATCACTTCTAAAGATGTGAGATTTCATTACAGAATCTGTGATGCTCAAAAACATCTAGTACAAGCAGCCGGTAATTTCTTAAATTTGTCCATAAATCAAGAAAATTTGTCTGAATAGGTGTCTGAGGTCATCATGAACTGGCAAATGAAACGAATTTTATCTATGTGAGAGACTTTTAGGAGAGGGAAAATATCACTTCTAAGGATGTGAGATTTCATCACAAAATCTGTGATGCTCAAAAACATCTGGTACAAGCGGCCGGTAATTTCTTAAATTTGTCCATAAATCAAGAAAATTTGTCTGAATAGGTGTCTGAGGTCATCATGAACTGGCAAATAAAACGAATTTTATCGATGTGAGAGACTTTTAGGCGAGGGAAAATATCACTTCTAAAGATGTGAGATTTCATCACAGAATCTGTGATGCTCAAAAACATCTAGTACAAGCAGCCGGTAATTTCTTAAATTTGTCCATAAATCAAGAAAATTTGTCTGAATAGGTGTGTGAGGTCATCATGAACTGGCAAATGAAACGAATTTTATCTATGTGAGAGAATTTTAGGCGAGGGAAAATATCACTTCTAAAGATGTGAGATTTCATCACAGAATCTGTGATGCTCAAAAACATCTAGTACAAGCAGCCGGTAATTTCTTAAATTTGTCTATAAATCAAGAAAATTTGTCTGAATAGGTGTCTGAGGTCATCATGAACTGGCAAATGAAACGAATTTTATCTATGTGAGAGAATTTTAGGCGAGGGAAAATATCACTTCTAAAGATGTGAGATTTCATCACAGAATCTGTGATGCTCAAAAACATCTAGTACAAGCAGCCGGTAATTTCTTAAATTTGTCCATAAATCAAGAAAATTTGTCTGAATAGGTGTCTGAGGTCATCATGAACTGGCAAATGAAACGAATTTTATCTATGTTAGAGACTTTTAGGCGAGGGAAAATATCACTTCTAAAGATGTGAGATTTCATCACAGAATCTGTGATGCTCAAAAACATCTAGTACAAGCAGCCGGTAATTTCTTAAATTTGTCCATAAATCAAGAAAATTTGTCTGAATAGGTGTCTGAGGTCATCATGAACTGGCAAATGAAACGAATTTTATCTATGTGAGAGACTTTTAGTTGAGGAAAAATATCACTTCTAAAGATGTGAGATTTCATCACAGAATCTGTGATGCTCAAAAACATCTAGTACAAGCCGCCGGTAATTTCTTAAATTTGTCCATAAATCAAGAAAATTTGTCTGAATAGGTGTCTGAGGTCATCATGAACTGGCAAATGAAACGAATTTTATCTATGTGAGAGACTTTTAGGCGAGGGAAAATATCACTTCTAAAGATGTGAGATTTCATCACATAATCTGTGATGCTCAAAAACATCTAGTACAAGCAGCCGGTAATTTCTTAAATTTGTCCATAAATCAAGAAAATTTGTCTGAATAGGTGTCTGAGGTCATCATGAACTGGCAAATGAAACGAATTTTATCTATGTGAGAGACTTTTAGGCGAGGGAAAATATCACTTCTAAAGATGTGAGATTTCATCACAGAATCTGTGATGCTCAAAAACATCTAGTACAAGCAGCCGGTAATTTCTTAAATTTGTCCATAAATCAAGAAAATTTGTCTGAATAGGTGTCTGAGGTCATCATGAACTGGCAAATGAAACGAATTTTATCTATGTGAGAGACTTTTAGGCGAGGGAAAATATCACGTCTAAAGATGTGAGATTTCATCACAGAATCTGTGATGCTCAAAAACATCTAGTACAAGCGGCCGGTAATTTCTTAAATTTGTCCATAAATCAAGAAAATTTGTCTGAATAGGTGTCTGAGGTCATCATGAACTGGCAAATGAAACGAATTTTATCTATGTGAGAGACTTTTAGGCGAGGGAGAATATCACTTCTAAAGATGTGAGATTTCATCACAGAATCTGTGATGCTCAAAAACATCTAGTACAAGCAGCCGGTAATTTCTTAAATTTGTCCATAAATCAAGAAAATTTGTCTGAATAGGTGTGTGAGGTCATCATGAACTGGCAAATGAAACGAATTTTATCTATGTGAGAGACTTTTAGGCGAGGGAAAATATCACTTCTAAAGATGTGAGATTTCATTACAGAATCTGTGATGCTCAAAAACATCTAGTACAAGCAGCCGGTAATTTCTTAAATTTGTCCATAAATCAAGAAAATTTGTCTGAATAGGTGTCTGAGGTCATCATGAACTGGCAAATGAAACGAATTTTATCTATGTGAGAGACTTTTAGGAGAGGGAAAATATCACTTCTAAGGATGTGAGATTTCATCACAAAATCTGTGATGCTCAAAAACATCTGGTACAAGCGGCCGGTAATTTCTTAAATTTGTCCATAAATCAAGAAAATTTGTCTGAATAGGTGTCTGAGGTCATCATGAACTGGCAAATAAAACGAATTTTATCGATGTGAGAGACTTTTAGGCGAGGGAAAATATCACTTCTAAAGATGTGAGATTTCATCACAGAATCTGTGATGCTCAAAAACATCTAGTACAAGCAGCCGGTAATTTCTTAAATTTGTCCATAAATCAAGAAAATTTGTCTGAATAGGTGTGTGAGGTCATCATGAACTGGCAAATGAAACGAATTTTATCTATGTGAGAGAATTTTAGGCGAGGGAAAATATCACTTCTAAAGATGTGAGATTTCATCACAGAATCTGTGATGCTCAAAAACATCTAGTACAAGCAGCCGGTAATTTCTTAAATTTGTCTATAAATCAAGAAAATTTGTCTGAATAGGTGTCTGAGGTCATCATGAACTGGCAAATGAAACGAATTTTATCTATGTGAGAGAATTTTAGTCGAGGGAAAATATCACTTCTAAAGATGTGAGATTTCATCACAGAATCTGTGATGCTCAAAAACATCTAGTACAAGCAGCCGGTAATTTCTTAAATTTGTCCATAAATCAAGAAAATTTGTCTGAATAGGTGTCTGAGGTCATCATGAACTGGCAAATGAAACGAATTTTATCTATGTTAGAGACTTTTAGGCGAGGGAAAATATCACTTCTAAAGATGTGAGATTTCATCACAGAATCTGTGATGCTCAAAAACATCTAGTACAAGCTGCCGGTAATTTCTTAAATTTGTCCATAAATCAAGAAAATTTGTCTGAATAGGTGTCTGAGGTCATCATGAACTGGCAAATGAAACGAATTTTAACTATGTGAGAGACTTTTAGTTGAGGAAAAATATCACTTCTAAAGATGTGAGATTTCATCACAGAATCTGTGATGCTCAAAAACATCTAGTACAAGCAGCCGGTAATTTCTTAAATTTGTCCATAAATCAAGAAAATTTGTCTGAATAGGTGTCTGAGGTCATCATGAACTGGCAAATGAAACGAATTTTATCTATGTGAGAGACTTTTAGGCGAGGGAAAATATCACTTCTAAAGATGTGAGATTTCATCACATAATCTGTGATGCTCAAAAACATCTAGTACAAGCAGCCGGTAATTTCTTAAATTTGTCCATAAATCAAGAAAATTTGTCTGAATAGGTGTCTGAGGTCATCATGAACTGGCAAATGAAACGAATTTTATCTATGTGAGAGACTTTTAGGCGAGGGAAAATATCACTTCTAAAGATGTGAGATTTCATCACAGAATCTGTGATGCTCAAAAACATCTAGTACAAGCAGCCGGTAATTTCTTAAATTTGTCCATAAATCAAGAAAATTTGTCTGAATAGGTGTCTGAGGTCATCATGAACTGGCAAATGAAACGAATTTTATCTATGTGAGAGACTTTTAGGCGAGGGAAAATATCACGTCTAAAGATGTGAGATTTCATCACAGAATCTGTGATGCTCAAAAACATCTAGTACAAGCGGCCGGTAATTTCTTAAATTTGTCCATAAATCAAGAAAATTTGTCTGAATAGGTGTCTGAGGTCATCATGAACTGGCAAATGAAACGAATTTTATCTATGTGAGAGACTTTTAGGCGAGGGAGAATATCACTTCTAAAGATGTGAGATTTCATCACAGAATCTGTGATGCTCAAAAACATCTAGTACAAGCAGCCGGTAATTTCTTAAATTTGTCCATAAATCAAGAAAATTTGTCTGAATAGGTGTGTGAGGTCATCATGAACTGGCAAATGAAACGAATTTTATCTATGTGAGAGACTTTTAGGCGAGGGAAAATATCACTTCTAAAGATGTGAGATTTCATCACAGAATCTGTGATGCTCAAAAACATCTAGTACAAGCAGCCGGTAATTTCTTAAATTTGTCTATAAATCAAGAACTTTTGTCTGAATAGGTGTCTGAGGTCATCATGAACTGGCAAATGAAACGAATTTTATCTATGTGAGAGACTTTTTGGCGAGGGAAAATATCACTTCTAAAGATGTGAGATTTCATCACAGAATCTGTGATGCTCAAAAACATCTAGTACAAGCAGCCGGTAATTTCTTAAATTTGTCCATAAATCAAGAAACTTTGTTTGAATAGGTGTCTGAGGTCATCATGAACTGGCAAATGAAACGAATTTTATCTATGTGAGAGACTTTTAGGCGAGGGAAAATATCACTTCTAAAGATGTGAGATTTCATCACAGAATCTGTGATGCTCAAAAACATCTAGTACAAGCAGCCGGTAATTTCTTAAATTTGTCCATAAATCAAGAAAATTTGTCTGAATAGGTGTCTGAGGTCATCATGAACTGGCAAATGAAACGAATTTTATCTATGTGAGAGACTTTTAGGCGAGGGAAAATATCACTTCTAAAGATGTGAGATTTCATCACAGAATCTGTGATGCTCAAAAACATCTAGTAAAAGCAGCCGGTAATTTCTTAAATTTGTCCATAAATCAAGAAAATTTGTCTGAATAGGTGTCTGAGGTCATCATGAACTGGCAAATGAAACGAATTTTATCTATGTGAGAGACTTTTAGGCGAGGGAAAATATCACTTCTAAAGATGTGAGATTTCATCACAGAATCTGTGATGCTCAAAAACATCTAGTACAAGCAGCCGGTAATTTCTTAAATTTGTCCATAAATCAAGAAACTTTGTTTGAATAGGTGTCTGAGGTCATCATGAACTGGCAAATGAAACGAATTTTATCTATGTGAGAGACTTTTAGGCGAGGGAAAATATCACTTCTAAAGATGTGAGATTTCATCACAGAATCTGTGATGCTCAAAAACATCTAGTACAAGCAGCCGGTAATTTCTTAAATTTGTCCATAAATCAAGAAAATTTGTCTGAATAGGTGTCTGAGGTCATCATGAACTGGCAAATGAAACGAATTTTATCTATGTGAGAGACTTTTAGGCGAGGGAAAATATCACTTCTAAAGATGTGAGATTTCATCACAGAATCTGTGATGCTCAAAAACATCTAGTACAAGCAGCCGGTAATTTCTTAAATTTGTCCATAAATCAAGAAAATTTGTCTGAATAGGTGTCTGAGGTCATCATGAACTGGCAAATGAAACGAATTTTATCTATGTGAGAGACTTTTTGGCGAGGGAAAATATCACTTCTAAAGATGTGAGATTTCATCACAGAATCTGTGATGCTCAAAAACATCTAGTACAAGCAGCCGGTAATTTCTTAAATTTGTCCATAAATCAAGAAACTTTGTTTGAATAGGTGTCTGAGGTCATCATGAACTGGCAAATGAAACGAATTTTATCTATGTGAGAGACTTTTAGGCGAGGGAAAATATCACTTCTAAAGATGTGAGATTTCATCACAGAATCTGTGATGCTCAAAAACATCTAGTACAAGCAGCCGGTAATTTCTTAAATTTGTCCATAAATCAAGAAAATTTGTCTGAATAGGTGTCTGAGGTCATCATGAACTGGCAAATGAAACGAATTTTATCTATGTGAGAGACTTTTAGGCGAGGGAAAATATCACTTCTAAAGATGTGAGATTTCATCACAGAATCTGTGATGCTCAAAAACATCTAGTAAAAGCAGCCGGTAATTTCTTAAATTTGTCCATAAATCAAGAAAATTTGTCTGAATAGGTGTCTGAGGTCATCATGAACTGGCAAATGAAACGAATTTTATCTATGTGAGAGACTTTTAGGCGAGGGAAAATATCACTTCTAAAGATGTGAGATTTCATCACAGAATCTGTGATGCTCAAAAACATCTAGTACAAGCAGCCGGTAATTTCTTAAATTTGTCCATAAATCAAGAAACTTTGTTTGAATAGGTGTCTGAGGTCATCATGAACTGGCAAATGAAACGAATTTTATCTATGTGAGAGACTTTTAGGCGAGGGAAAATATCACTTCTAAAGATGTGAGATTTCATCACAGAATCTGTGATGCTCAAAAACATCTAGTACAAGCAGCCGGTAATTTCTTAAATTTGTCCATAAATCAAGAAAATTTGTCTGAATAGGTGTCTGAGGTCATCATGAACTGGCAAATGAAACGAATTTTATCTATGTGAGAGACTTTTAGGCGAGGGAAAATATCACTTCTAAAGATGTGAGATTTCATCACAGAATCTGTGATGCTCAAAAACATCTAGTAAAAGCAGCCGGTAATTTCTTAAATTTGTCCATAAATCAAGAAAATTTGTCTGAATAGGTGTCTGAGGTCATCATGAACTGGCAAATGAAACGAATTTTATCTATGTGAGAGACTTTTAGGCGAGGGAAAATATCACTTCTAAAGATGTGAGATTTCATCACAGAATCTGTGATGCTCAAAAACATCTAGTACAAGCAGCCGGTAATTTCTTAAATTTGTCCATAAATCAAGAAAATTTGTCTGAATAGGTGTCTGAGGTCATCATGAACTGGCAAATGAAACGAATTTTATCTATGTGAGAGACTTTTAGGCGAGGGAAAATATCACTTCTAAAGATGTGAGATTTCATCATAGAATCTTTGATGCTCAAAAACATCTAGTACAAGCAGCCGGTAATTTCTTAAATTTGTCCATAAATCAAGAAAATTTGTCTGAATAGGTGTTTGAGGTCATCATGAACTGGCAAATGAAACGAATTTTATCTATGTGAGAGACTTTTAGGCGAGGGAAAATATCACTTCTAAAGATGTGAGATTTCATCATAGAATCTTTGATGCTCAAAAACATCTAGTACAAGCAGCCGGTAATTTCTTAAATTTGTCCATAAATCAAGAAAATTTGTCTGAATAGGTGTCTGAGGTCATCATGAACTGGCAAATGAAACGAATTTTATCTATGTGAGAGACTTTTAGGCGAGGGAAAATATCACTTCTAAAGATGTGAGATTTCATCACAGAATCTGTGATGCTCAAAAACATCTCGTACAAGCAGCCGGTAATTTCTTAAATTTGTCCATAAATCAAGAAAATTTGTCTGAATAGGTGTCTGAGGTCATCATGAACTGGCAAATGAAACGAATTTTATCTATGTGAGAGACTTTTAGGCGAGGGAAAATATCACTTCTAAAGATGTGAGATTTCATCACAGAATCTGTGATGCTCAAAAATATCTAGTACAAGCAGCCGGTAATTTCTTAAATTTGTCCATAAATCAAGAAAATTTGTCTGAATAGGTGTCTGAGGTCATCATGAACTGGCAAATGAAACGAATTTTATCTATGTGAGAGACTTTTAGGCGAGGGAAAATATCACTTCTAAAGATGTGAGTTTTCATCACAGAATCTGTGATGCTTAAAAACATCTAGTACCAGGATCCGGTAACTTCTCCAATTTAGCCAGGAATGAAGAAAACTTGTTTAAAAAGAAGCGCAGGGTCATCATCAACTGGCAGATGTGGAAGAAAATCGAATTTTATCGGTGTGAGAGACATGCGGACGAAAGAAAATATCACTTCTAAAGATGTGAGAATTCATCACAGAATCTGTGATGCTCAAAAACGTCCAGTACAAGGAACCGGTAATTGCATAAATTGCTTAAGGAATGAAGAAAATGTTTCTGAATAGGTGTGCAAGGTCATCATCAATTGGCAAATGTCGAAGAAAACGAATTTTATAGATGTGAGAGCCTTGCGGACGAGGGAAAATTTCACTTCAAAAGATGTGAGAATTCATGACAGAATCTGTGATGCTTAAAAACATCTAGTATCAGGATCCGGTAACTTCTCCAATTTAGCCAGGAATGAAGAAAACTTGTTCAAAAAGATGCGCAGGGTCATCATCAACTGGCAGATGTGGAAGAAAATCGAATTTTATCGGTGTGAGAGACATGCGGACGAAAGAAAATATCACTTCTAAAGATGTGAGAATTCATCACAGAATCTGTGATGCTCAAAAACGTCTGGTACAAGGAACCGGTAATTGCATAAATTGCTTAAGGAATGAAGAAAATGTGTCTGAATAGGTGTGCAAGGTCATCATCAACTGGCAGATGCCCAACAAAATCGACTTTTATCGATGTGAGAGACTAACGGTTGAGGGAAAATATCACTTCAAAAGATGTGAGAATTCATCACAGAATCTGTGATGCTCAAAAACATCTAGTACCAGGATCCGGTAACTTCTTCAATTTAGCAAGGAATGAAGAAAAATTGTTTGAATGGGTCTGCAAGGTCATCATGAACTGGCAGATGTCCAAGAAGGTCAACTTTTATCGATGTGAGAGACTTGCGGGCGAGGGAAAATTTCATTTCTAAAGATGTGAGATTTCATAGTACAAGGAACCGGTAATTGCATAATATGCTCCAAGAATCAAGAAAAATTGTTTGATTATGTGTGCAAGGTCATCATGAACTGGCAGATGTCGAATAAAATCGAATTTTATCGATGTGAGAGACTTACGCGCGAGGGAAAATATAACTTCTAATGATGTGAGATTTCATCACAGAATCTGTGATGCTTAAAAACATCCAGTACAAGGAGCCTGTAATTTCTTAAATTTGTCCATGAATCTAGAAAATTTGTCTGAATAGGTGTGTGAGGTCATCATGAACTGGCAGATGTCCAAGAAAATCAAATTTTATCAATGTGAGAGACATGCGGACGAAAGAAATATCACTTCTAATTATTTGAGATTCCATCACAGAATCTGTGATGCTCAAAAACATCTACAATCTTAGACAAAAGTGTTGAGACACTTTGCTTTCAGAAAGAGAGTTTGAGTTGAAGCCCCCCTTCCCCCCAATGCAATGTTGGGATATGGAGCGTTGTTTGCGTCTTTATTACAATTGATCTTTTGATATGGTCTTTGTCGATTTCGTATGACAATGTTTTACTTTCTGTATGGTGTTTGTCATTTTTAAGGTCAAACTAATTGATTTTAAGTGGTCTTTGACTTCTGTATGGCCTTCTTCTCATTTCGTATGGCGTTTTTAAATTTCGTATGGTAATTAAATTCTTTATGACGTTTTGAATTGCATATGATCTATTTCATTCCGTATGACGTTTTGAATTTCATATGGCCTTTGTTATTCCGTATAGCGTTTCGAATTTCATATGGTCTTTTCCATTTCGTATGATCATTGCAGCATTTTGTATGACATTACCCCCTGTTTTCTATGACCTTTCACATTCTTGATAACATGAGACATTTCGTGTGATGTTTTAAATTTTTGCATGACAATCGTCATTACATGATGCATTTCGGCATAACATGATGCATTTCGGCATAACATGATGCATTGCGCGGTGGCGGGAAAGTCAAGGGCTGTGGACCACGTGAGGGCCTAGTCATCTTCACGATCTGGGCAAGGTAGTACCATGTCCAGTGATGATCTGCGGCAGGCTGTAAGCCGCATTACAGAGCTAGCCAATGAAGGGCAAAGAATTTTGGCTTCATTGGCTCAAGCGAATCAAGGTCAAACAGCGCCCATAAGCTCAACAGTTGGAGGGTCTGCTGCATCCACCTCGACTGGCCTGACCACCTCGACCACAAGCATCGGAGAGTCGATAAGAAACCTTTTCCCGACTCTCCGCAATCACCATTCCCAAACCACGAGCAGAAGGTAAGTGAAAAATTATTTCATAGAAATCATTTCATGTGGTATGCAGATTTGAGGTGTAGTTCAACAGTTCAACGCACATTGTTGTCTCTACACAAGAACTGTACGGAGTGGACAGCGAAGGGGGGGGGGGGGGTGGGCAAACATTCCTGTAATTTCTAAGGCCCAATTGAGTTTACTTCGTTTATTTCTTGTAATTACATAGAGCTGAAAATACCTCTAGCCCTGGATGACACTTCACTATTGGGTCATATGGGAGTGTGCGCCCAAAGATTTTCTGTAGTGACGCAACCCCAGAAGTTTGGTGTGATTTTGAGACTCAATCCCAGAATTATGGATGTGGTTTGCGAGCAGTGTTTGGAATACAAAGCATTACATTGTCCCACACCTGGTCATTTAATTCTTAGAATTTCAGGAAAAAGCTAGCCTCCAATCAGTTCTTTAATGAAATGAAAATACTTCCGTTTCCAGCAATTTTTTCATTTGTTTCATTTATTTCAAAAATTTGTTCAATTGGAGGAAAAAATTGCAAGTTGTGGAAATGCTTAAAGAGCTATAAATGAATTATTTGGGATCTCCACGGTAATCCTATCTCACTTGGGTGCTATGCTGAAATATGGAAAACAGCATTCCTTCTGCACAATCAAAAGTACATCAGTAATAAACAGTATTTATAATTCTTCTCAGAACATATATGGTCATCATTGACGTCATGAACCTTTCTGTAAACTGAACTTAAAATGATTCATCTGGGCAGGGTTCAACTGAACCTGATCTAGGAGTCATCTGGGTGCAAAGCATTGAGCTGAAAGAATGAGCTCTTCAACTTATATACAGACAAAACAAGCTCCCAACAATACATTTTCTTGGAAAACACATATTTTCATAAGAAACTAAGAATTTGGGCCAGAACTTTTCTTGAAGTAATCAGATCTGTGCCCCCCCCCCCGAACACTTCAAAACAAGGTGTTTTGAAATCTTTCCAACGTCTACTCAAGTAATTCCAAGTAAAATAAAACTTATTGGTCAGAATATAGAAAAACATGCAAGACTTTCTTAATTTTTTGGTCATCTGAGAGTCTGGGTTTCCCATAAGTCGTTTCTTATGAAAAAGAGTATTTTAAAACATAATACATACTATGTAGAAATGTTGATGGGCTCTGAGGGGGGCAACTTCTAAAGGGGGTATGGTATATGTGTTCCTTTGAGAATTCCGAGTTAGGACCAATAACCAGGCATCATTTTGAAAATATGACCCAATAACCAGGGCAAAATTTCGAAACACGACCCCATAAACTTACCAAAGTTTGTCACAACCATTGTGACAAGAGTGTGCTACGTATCATTTGTGAAGCTAACTTCCTTTTTACAAGAGTGTTTTGCCAAAATAGCTAATAATAGCAACACATTTCTAACATTTACCAACAACTGTGGCAAATCTCCATAAAGCAAACCCATAACCTGATAACCTGGGCAAATTCACAAAAGATGGCCCATAACATTGGCAAAATATCGCAGGCACGTGTATACCAAGCCCCTTATAGGAATTACCCCCCCCCCCTCAGAATAGTCACAAACAGCGATGTGGCTAGACAAAAATTTAGTGGGGGGGGGCTAAACTGAATATTTTTCAGAGTGGGGACAAAAAGTAAGTCCAAACCCAAGCATCATAAACCCAAGTAAGCTCTGTTTACATGTATCAACAACTTGGAAATAAACACTAAAGCATAAAAAATATAAAAACCGATTCTAACAAACCTTTCTCTATATACATGGGACTCAGCACTCAGACATTAACTATGACTTTAAAATTGGGTTGGTATTACCCTCTTGTTTTTATCAGAATATTGTTCTCTTTTCATATTATTTGCAAGCGGGAGCTTTGAATATATATCATTTCATCTTCTGCCCTCCAAACCTTTTTCAAAGTGGGGAGGGGGGGGCAATTGCCCTCTCATACCCTCCCCTGGACACGCCATTGGTCACAAAATGAATACGCACAAAAACAACAGAAGCGTAGTAATTCCAAAGTTAGGACATAAACTGCATGTAAAACCTTCTGGTTTCGAGGATCAAAAATTTTAATAACCTATCCAATAACTTGCAAACTGAAACATCACGTCAAGGACAAGGACACGAACTTATGTTTTCAGCCATTTTCTCGATTGTAATTTTCAATCCTGTAAATATTTCAGCTTTTATCCATGTAAACTATTAACCTTTATTTTAGTAAAATTTACTGTGTAATATACAGGTCTTTGGTTGATAGCAGTAATTTACTTACTGAGTAAATTAACCAGTGTGAATATGAAAGATTATCATCATTATTTTTGTTGTTCTTTATTATTATTATTTATTATTATTATTATTTTTATTAATAAATGATCTGAGGAAGATTTTAAATCGAACCGTCTTGCAAAATTTCAGTTGTGTTTTCTTATTTTATTTTTCTGTTATTTTTAGATGGTGCTTTTTGTTTCTTTATTATTTTTATTATTATCATTATCATTATTTTTATAGGTACCAGAAGTTTTGAACAGGATCTCACAGTAATTCAATTTCAGAGAAAGGAAATAGTTGCAATAAGTCTTGGTAAATCGAACAAATGAATCAGGCAAAACCTGAATTTTCTTTATTAATTCTTCGTCAGGTCTTCCTATCAACGTCAGACGACCCTGCCATATCAGAGAGCTGATCAAAGAGGAAGTCGAGCTCGATCATCAACTTTTCGAGCTCGCGGCCGCAGAGAAAACTACATAAGCAATAAAACACTTGTTATTATCCCAGATCCCGAGGAAACATCAGTGCCAACCCACAATAAAAGAGCATTGCTCCGCTTGAATGGACTTGTCACTGATGATTTTCCATTCGATAAAAGATGGTCTGATGATGAGCTTGCTCTTAATGTCATGGAGCAGCTCCCACTTAATCTATCCATGCATCGCGTTCGCTTTGTTAAAGGTAGCTATGGGGTGCTAACTCCTATAAATTTGGCGAATGATCTTCCATTAACTGGTGAAAGATTGCTGCGTGTTGTTGGTCAAGGGTGTGTGTATGCGCAAGTAGTAGCAAGGAATAATGTAGTTGGCGAGGCTACGTCGACACGTTCTATCAACGATGAAGATGAAATTGGTACAGAAAACGTCAGAAGTGATACATCACAGCCTCCATTATCCGAGCAGGCCAGTTATGACGCCAGAGAAAATGTCAGAAGTGATATATTACCGCGTTCGGTATCCGAGGAAACAAATTACGACGTCAGAGAAACTATCAGTGATACATTGCAGCCTTCCCAATCAAGAACAACAAGTTCTGATGACATATATTCAACCATAAGAGCGATATTTCCACAAGTACCCGACGAGACACTGAGAGCATGTGCCGCGGATAATAATGAAGTTGAAAGTGCAATAGAGGCCGTGCTGAATCGAGAAATATCCTTAGAGCAAATGGTAAATGAGATGAAAAACAAGGTTGATAAGGAAAACCAGATCACAATAACAGTACGACGTAGTAGCATTTGGAGAGACTGCCTCGCATTTTACAAGGTTGCATTGGTAGATAAAAGTCGACTTTTCAAAGAACTGAAGCTTGAGTTCGAGGGAGAGGAGGGAGTGGACTGTGGAGCATTGCGTGTAGAATTTTTTCAGCTTTGCGTCCAGGAAGCAAAGAAGGCACTTCTGGAAGAAGTTGACGAATCATTTATTCCAAAGAAGACCTCCACTAGCCTGTTGGCATTTAAAGTGCTTGGTGTGTTAATAGGGCATTCCCTCATCCAAGACGGTGTTGGGATACATTGCTTTCCAGAGTGGGCATACAATTTTCTTTGCACAGGAGATTTTCAATCAGCTGCGGAACTCATATTTTCCGAACACCAAATTCCTCTGAATGCGGCTACATCAGTTCTACACACCCTTATCGGAGAGCTTCGAAACGCAAACTCCCAAGATAAGATTGATAGCCTTCTTGATGAATGCACATCTACGGGTCAAGTAAACAGTCAGATAGTGAATGGATCGTCATGGGACATTACCACTGTGGTGACTGAGAAGAACAGAGGTGAATTGATCTCAGAGCTTATCGTCGATGAGCTGGTCAGGAAGAGACTTGGCCAGCTGACGGCGATCAGACAAGGCCTACACATCACTGAGGTCCTAAGTTACCTCGAGAATCATCCTAGGGAGCTTTCACCGTTATTTGTCCCAAGTGAAAGCATCACATGTGCAGCTGTTTTGGCGTCATTGAATGCACCACTGATGGCAGTTGGCAGCATCCAACATTCAGCTTATATGTGGCTCCAACGGCTGATCGAAACAGCCTCTGAGACGCAGCTCGCACTTTTTCTTCGGTTTACAACATCATTGTCACACTTGCCGCCTACAGGGCTTTCTCCGAAAATTGAAATCATTTTTCACACATCTGAAGACAGAGTTTACCCCGAAGCTGCAGTTTGCTTTCGCCAGCTCTCGCTGCCCATATGCCACGCAAACTTTGAGGATTTCAGTAATCATTTCCTGCAAGCATTGCGCTTTGAATCAGAGGGATTTGGCTTAATGTAAGTCATGCTCATATTCGTAATGAAGACTAAAGGCTGATTTCCACTCAGTAGAATTTTCCGATTGGACTGGAAATCCTTTGTGCACGTGTGAAAATATTGCTTTGGATTTGTAAAGAATGTTACGCATGCGTAACACAATCAATTGCGTCAAATTCAGTCCGCTCGGAAAATTCTACTGAGTGGAAATCAGCTTTATCAAATAGAAACAAGAAAGACACGATTATTTGTAGATTAGAAAGACTTTAGCGTAAAATGTTGGTTTCTTTCACAAGTTGCAATTTGCAAACTTGTGAACAATTTTGCAATTTAAAATAAGCTGCATCATGTTATTTTCGCGTTAATTTCGATGCCTAGTTAAAGGAACGGTGACTGATTTCCAACGGATTCCACTTCCTTCTTTGTTGTAGTGGCGAACATTTGTAAGTTGAACGAAACAAAAGACTTAGCTAGGCTTTTGAGAAGGCAAAGCGATTAGTCCTTCTGAAGAATAGATTTCACACCTCTGAGTGCACTGAACTTAATCCATATAACCAGAAAGTGGAAGACATTATGCTTGGCTGCGCGTGCAAGAATAGTATCATTGGTTTTGTTGCTGCTACGTTAATCATGTTGATCATTCTATCATTAGTTTTGTTGCACTATGCTAGTTATGTTGAGCACACTTGAGTATCATGTTGGGCCTGTTACACAATCTTACAGTGCCATGCCAGATTAAATAATGGTTATGTAAATGCACTTTGTTTCGAAACTGCTTTTGTAATTGGGCTCTCCCGCGACAACATGAATATTTTGAAAATGTTGATCACTATCACAGGCGTAGGATCCTCGTGAACTTTACGATCACAAAGACTATAGCGATCAGGGTTGGTACGGCACTGTATGGTTTACTTACTTAGTGCGTTCAAGTTTTTACTCGTTGTAGTTTGTTCTGCATGATTTTGATGTAACAGGAAGTAATGACAGTAATATCTCACGCTTCCGTCTGACAATTTACCTTGTTAGTTAGAATCTAAGTGATTAGGGCAATGCTGATGATCTACAAGACTCCCCCGAGGGGCATTTCACTCCCGAAAATCTCGTACACCTTTGGCAAAAATCCTTTTGTTTTCAAGAAAAATCCATCAAAAATCCGTATAAATCCTTTTGTTCTGAAAAAATCTCGTACGCTTTTTCCAATGAGTGAAGTGCCCCTCGGACTCCCCTACCCTCAATAGGGGCGGGCCGTAAGAAAATACTCCCCAAGGCGGAGAATGTGACAAACTTTTTTGAAGCAAGCTTTTGATATTCGATGAAATTCATACTTCATACCACATTTCATAATTCATATGCATAGCTATTAAACAAAAAAGACACCTTCGTACTACCGTAGCTGTGCTTGCATAGAAGTTAGGACTACCAGAACATAATGGCCAAAGCCACTGTAACAAAATCAGTAATCATTAAAAACCCAGTGGGGGGGGGGGACTTGGTAGTTCAAGGTGACGTACCCGTTGCAAAATTTAGGGTCTCATATTCAGCAATTTACTGCCTCTTAGGGTCAAAAAATTTTCAAATTTACTACCGGTTAGGGACAAGTCATTATCAACGCTGGATAGGGGGCTTGAGGATATTCAGAGGGGCCACCAAAAATTTAAGGCAGTGAAAGGGGGACCGGGCACTGAAAACTTTAAGTGTAAATTAAGGGGCCATGAAAACTTAACAAATCTGGTCTCAGCTATCTGAAACGCAAACATCATCCTTCCATAATGTTTGTCATGCCTTTCATTTTTCCTCATATTATCATATTTTTCATAAAATCTCTAGGTGCCACGCCACGTTTTCTCTTGACAGCATTTCTATCCTTTTTTGCGTCACTTGCCATCTGAAAATATGATTTGTCGTTTGGGAATATGTCATCAAATTTGATACAGAGAGGTGCCACCAAAAATTACAGGTAAATAATCAGGGGCCCTTGAAAATCTCAATGAGGAAATGAAGGGGTTATGAACAATGATTACCCTCAGAGAACGAGGTGTTGGGATTACCTCAAGAGGGAAAGTAGTAGACTGTTTGTGATTAGTGGAAAGTAGCAGACCATAGTCTATGATTACCCTGTCGAGGAAAGTACCAACTTTCGAACATGGTGCATCGAGCAAGGTCTCTCTGACTGCCGCAGTTGCACTTCCTAACCCCCACTTAAACTAATCTATCTTCCTTTTCAGATGACCGTAGAAATGTAATAGACCGTAGATTGTAATCACCTCTCGCCCAATTTGATAATCACGGTTTTGTTGATGTTGTCACAAGCAGGGGCGGCGCCAGTCAAGAAAAAGTGGGGTGGAAAAGAAATAGAATTGATTGCCAGATGGTATACCTAACAATTTTTATGTCGTTTTTGCTAAGGAATTAATACCTACTTGAAGAAAGTGGGTGGACATGTCCACCCCAGTCCACCCCGTGGCGCCGCCCTTGGTCACAAGTTCGATTTCTTTGCTTCATTCCCCTTCTATTTACTGGCGGACGAGGATGGAGAAATTAATGTGATTTAATGATTAATAAATCTGGTTTTGGAGTCTAAATTCTTCCAAAATCTCATTTCTCCTTTCCAGCAGCCACTCCGTCACAGATTTCTGCTGGAGGGTTGTCTCTATTTGTATTTGAGGTGTTTAATTTCATCGAAATCGACATTTGTATAATTTTGTGTGCCCACCGGTTACATACGTTCAAAGCTGCATTTCAATGGCATTGATTACACTGAGATATGTCCTGGTACCAAAGTCTTCGTCATTTGTATTCGGATCTGGGAAGTTGCCATAAAGTTCTTGAAGACGATCTTCAGGGATATCTAAATCTATTTCTGGAACCACCACTGCGTAATCTTCTTCTAAAGGGACAGGTCCATCGGGATCAACTCCATAAAGTTGCTGTTCATAACCAGAAATTATACCATTGATTCCTGTATAGTCAGAATCTCTCAATCTTACAACACCTTCAATCCACTGCATGGATGGACTCATGTTACCAGCAGTTCTCATGGGGTGATGATTCCAACCTTCGATGAACTCAGATAGGGACTTGTTTATTCTTGGAGCATAGACATAGTGAAGTGCAAATAAATGCACTTCGTTTAAAGGATCAAGCAGCCCCTCAGATTCCAAACTTTCAAAGATTGCAACATAAAAGGAAAGTACTCCTTCATACACATCACGATGTAGGCGTTCAACTCTCTGGTTATGCACAGAGCTTCCTGTGATTACACTACCTCGATTGAGTCCTCGATTTTCTAGCATGAATTGCGCGACTGCCACATTTTCCAGGCCATGATCACAACGTACGCGCGAAGGGATACCGTATACTGCTACCGCATCGAGAAAAAGCTTTAGTACCGTCTCGCAACGATTATTGTCTTCACAATGCACATAAGTAATCATTCGGGAGTATCCATCTATGCAGGCATGTACAACAAAACGCCACCTTATCAGTTTATGATTCCCGTCTATATGCCAAAGAGCATTTGGACAGGGAACCTGATACCTCCGCCGGTAAATAGCTCCGTACCATCGAATAGCTGTTCCTTCTGGGTCCAAAATTCTCATCGTTTCACGAACTCTTCGCTGCTGCACCCTGATGCCTCGTCCTCTCAAGGCCCCCTGCATCCTCCGCTGCCCTATGTTAGGGTTTGAGACCATGATCTCTCGCATAAGTATTTGAAGCTCATTTTCGTCAATCATAGAGAAATTTTCTCCCTCATCCAATCCCAGTTCGTTTCTCCTTCTTGTCAATGTGCTGCGTGAAACACCCAGGATGGTTTGGATCTGCGTCCAAGTGAAGCCAAAAGTTCTTAGGAATATCAACTGATCTTCGCATATAACAAGCTTGGGTCGTCCACGATGGCCCTGGCTTTGATTTGCAATTACGTCTGTAATTTCCTGCCTTTGAATGACTCTGTCGATTATAGACCTCATTTCCAAAATGATATCTATCATTCTTTGGGTTTCGTGAGTGCGATTAGGCCTAAGGATCGTAAGGCTGTATTGAATATCTTCCAGGTGGCGACCAACATCATGCAGAAAATCTGGGTCACTGACGATGTAATCATTGTTTGTTACCTGCTGAAAAACTCTTCGAGCAGCATCAATATAGGCAGTAAATGCTTCATTGCGGTTTTCCCCAGCAACTGCAAGTCGTTGACGTATGATTTGGCGATGGTTTGGCATGCTTCTTGACAGACTTGCCCAGATCGTGAAGATGACTAGGCCCTCACGTGGTCCACAGCCCTTGACTTTCCCGCCACCGCGCAATGCATCATGTTATGCCGAAATGCATCATGTTATGCCGAAATGCATCATGTAATGACGATTGTCATGCAAAAATTTAAAACATCACACGAAATGTCTCATGTTATCAAGAATGTGAAAGGTCATAGAAAACAGGGGGTAATGTCATACAAAATGCTGCAATGATCATACGAAATGGAAAAGACCATATGAAATTCGAAACGCTATACGGAATAACAAAGGCCATATGAAATTCAAAACGTCATACGGAATGAAATAGATCATATGCAATTCAAAACGTCATAAAGAATTTAATTACCATACGAAATTTAAAAACGCCATACGAAATGAGAAGAAGGCCATACAGAAGTCAAAGACCACTTAAAATCAATTAGTTTGACCTTAAAAATGACAAACACCATACAGAAAGTAAAACATTGTCATACGAAATCGACAAAGACCATATCAAAAGATCAATTGTAATAAAGACGCAAACAACGCTCCATATTGGGAGATGATAGAAATGCTGCAGATGAGTTCACAACTATGTCTTCTGCAATCAAATCAACATTGAAATGGGGGGAGGGGGGTCTTTAGCAGTACATGTTAATAATTTTCAAGCATTAGAAGTTTTTCAATACAAAAGCGCATGTGTCTCAACGACTTTTGTCTAATTTCATCAGTTTAGCCAGGAATGAAGAAAAATTGTTTGAATAGGTGTGCAAGGTCATCATGAACTGGCAGATGTCCAAGAAAATCGAATTTTATCGATGTGAGAGACTTCTGGGCGAGGGAAAATATCACTTCTAAAGATGTGAGATTTCATCACAGAATCTGTGATGCCCAAAAACATCTAGTACAAGGAACCGACAATTTCATATATTTGTCCAGTAATGAAGAAAAATTGTTTGAATAGGTGTTTGAGGTCATCATAAACTGGGAGATGTCGAAGAAAATCGAATTTTATCGATATGAGAGACTTGCGGATGAAGGAAAATATCACTTCTGAAGATGTGAGATTTCATCATAGAATCTTTGATGCTCAAAAACATCTAGTACAAGGGACATGAATTTGTTCATGATTGAAGAAGAATTGTTTGAATAGTTGTATGAGATCATCAGAAATTTGTAGATGTACAATAAAATCGAATTTTATCAATATGAGAGACTTGCGGATGAATTTATTAAATTACCGGTTCGTTGTCATAGATATTTTTGAGCATCACAGATTCTGTGACAAAATCTCACATCTTTAGAATTGATGTTTTCTTTCATCCCAAAGTACCTCACATCTATAAAATTGATTGTGTTTGACATCTGCAAGAACTTGATGACCTCCAACACCTATTCAAACAATTTTCCTGATATTCATAGACAAATTTATCAAACTTCCATTTCGTTGTAGTACATGTTTTTAGCATCACAGATTTTGTGATGAAATCTCACATCTTTAGAATTGATGTTTTCTTTCATCTGCAAGTCTCTCACATTTATATAATTCGTTTTTCTTTGAAATCTGCAAGTCTTTTATGAACTGCAACGCCTATTCAAACAATTTTTCTTCATTTCTGGACAATTTACAAAATCACCGGTTCCTTGTACTAGATGTTTTTTAGTATCACAGATTCTGTGATGAAATATCACATCTATAGAAGTGATATTTTCTCTTTAATCCGCAAGTCACTCGCATCAAAAAAAATCGATTTTCTTTGACATCTGCAAGTTAATGATGACCTCAAACACCTATTCAAACAATCTTTTAAGAGTAATGAAGATCCTTACAAATTACAGTATTTTTCAATATAAAAGATAACTTAGAAAGTAAATGCTTGCTCAAAAAAGTGTGTCTTCACTGCCTTCTTGAAAAAAGAGATGCTCTTTTGTTGTCTAATGTACTTACCTTTGGTGAACTTCATGTTCCCATGTCAGACAATATTCGCTGCAAGTTCATTCACAAGTTCATTTAACCTGCAAAGAAATGTATCATTCAAACATTAATACCTTGTTGTTCAAAAATACGAGCACGTTTCGAAACTTGCAGAAATTAATGTTGCTTTAATCTATTCACAGAAAACTTTGTTTAACTTATATTTGGAATCAAAATTTGGGTGTCTTTGAATCTTTGTTAATATCCAGATGTCGTTCTTGGTTGCTAGATGGAAGTTAGACCTTTGTCAGTCGATCGCAGCAAGGGGTTATGAAATTAGTCTATCATATCAATCTTTAAATTTGTCAAAATTGCAGTTATTTTGTATTCATCTTACGTGTATCATGCATTCTAAATCTGAAAAGACTTTGCTGTCTTTGAAATAACATTGATTAAAGCTAATTCCTCCTGGAACAGTTTCAAGAATATTTGAACTTACTAATCCGATATACTGTTTGATCCATCAGAAGACAATCTTGTGCACCTACAGTTTGAGAAAATCAGAATTCTTGATAGAATATTCAATCATGCAAATCTAGTATTTTGGAAGACCAACAGTTTAAAAGTAATGGAATCATTATCTGTGCTTGGAAAACATCACAGTTGTATTTGGAATCTTTATAATTAGTAAGCTTTTCCTCTACAGAAGTTTCTGAATGACTAAACGTGATGTGTACAAACAAGATATATTCAGTCTGAAATCTAATTATAAAAATTAGCTAAAACGTTAAAACTTTGGTTAAAAGATCCTTCAACAATCTCGCTTCCAGGGTGCTCTTACGTCATACTCTAGTCATGAAGCCCAATATGAATACCCCGGTCGGTACTCTCAGATCAAATGCGCCCACGCTAATCGCTTTGAATTGAGGTGTGAACCAAAGCAACTGATGCTATTGTATTACAAAATCTGCCCTTGTTTACGCGGTATGTTCACTCGTTGCTATTTTCTTTCTTTTTTCTATTTTATCATTTTTACCCATGGCAGCCTCTCAGTCGAGGAATGATCTACAGGGGACCATGCTAAAATATACAAGAGTTACAAAAGTTACAAAATATAACTAATTTTTAAAAGAACATTAAAAAACGAAAAGGGAGGTATCGTTGCTGGTAAGGCTTGTAGACATCTCCAAATTGTGAAATGTCAAAATTTTATTTTTTGAGAATCTGTAGACAGATTATTCGTAATTATTGAAAGATTTAATTACGAGAATGCTGTTTGACTTGCTTGGCGGTTCACCTGTAGAAAGAATTAAATATTACTTTCCGAAAAGAAATTTTTAATGTTTTGCCGCTTTGTTGGTTACTGTATGACAAGATAGGAATCAAATGTTTTAGCCGATTTTTGCTCGTGGCCCATGGCCGGAAACCTTCAAAACCTCATTTTCACGGACCAATCAGATGGTGAATAAGCGAGGAAGACAGAAGAAATGTGTGAAAATTTTTCTCAACTTTACCTACCTTCATAAAACATAACCAGGACAAAAAACTGCTGGAAATTTCCCGGATTTTTTTGAAGGAATCTATTCGCCAGATGTTTGGGTATTCAGATTTGGATGCCGGTTTAAATACCTCGCGGTTTCTCAAAGTTATAGCCTTTCCAAAACCGATGAGGCACTCAACCTTAAACAATAGAGACTCTGGGTTAACATAGCCGCCAAATCTTTTCTTTTGTCCGAAGTTCCCAAGGGGCTCTGACTCATATCGCATTTTCTGCGAGAATTGACCAATCAGATGCCGTCATTTCATTACTTCCGCGTTTCGCAGCTAGATTTAGGCCATTTTGGGTACCCCCCAATAAAAAAACATTGCACGCTCGAGTAAATCGAATTTTTTTAAAATTTCAACGGGAAAAGGATGCTAATACATAGGATCACAAGTGTTCATGTAGTCTCCGTGCCATCACTCAAGATTAAAAAATTACGGCGATCTGAATGCTGGAATTCGATGTTTTTTCAAACAGGTAGCGGCATCTTGCTTGCCGTCCCCCCCAAAAAGTAGTTTTTTTAGCAAAATTATCAACAATATGCATATTTCTTCTGAAATTTTCGAGATCTGCGCTTTATTTCACCTTGCCATGCGAATTTCTGACCCATGCCCCTCCAGAGTCCTTGCTTCATCCCCATATGGCAACTTGTGCCCCCACTCTGATCCAGACTCAACAGGAAATGGAGGGTAAAGAAATAAAGGCGAAGGTGTTGTCATATTTTTTTCGGTAAGATAATTTACCGTCTTAAAGGGAATAGACATAGGTATATCTCATAGTCGCTATGAATAGGCCAGAGAAACGCCCACAAATCCAGTGTTTCTTTAGCTACACAATGAAACCTGATGCGTCGAAGCTGTCGAGTACAATAGATTATAATTTTGACCTGGCCCAGGCCAGCTTTTAACCATGTCGATTCCCTTTAAATGTTACTTCAAAAATGGGGAAATCTCATTCAAATGCAATGTTCGTTGAAAGCTCGACTGGACTTGGCAACATCTCCAACTGTTGCAAATCATTCACATCGAAAGAAAAGACGCTACGAACATATTTGCATTGACTGTCTGATATGTCTCGACAAGAGAGAATATACAAAAAATTTGGCAACAAATTTCAAAAGTTTGCCTGCTTGGGGCCCTCTTGTCAAAAGGTTTTTTGGAGTTCGAAACAAAATGAATTTCCCAGACAATAATATTGCTAACAGTTGCCTTTACACGAATTCTTTTCTTAAAAACCTGCTTTTAAGAAACTCAGCCATCAGACCGCCAAGTATTAAGAAACTCCAGTGCACGTACCTTTGATTAGAAACTAAGAATATCTAAGAATTTACGTCAGTATTACAAGTCTCAAGATTATCAGATTCTTCGTGTTCCCTTTCCTGTGTCCTCGTGAATTTCAAAACAAGGTCCTTGAAACCTTTGCAATGCTGTTTTAAACGTTATTTTTACGTCATTTTCACTTATTTCTTGTATCATATTGCTCGAAAGGTACTTGAGAAAGGTCTCTTTGGAAAGGCTTCAAAATTTTTTGTTTTGAAATGTGCTCAAAATTTGATAATCTTATAAGAAACTTTCGATACTTTCAGTATTGAGCCAAATATTCAGTTCCTTATAAAAAGGATGTGAAAACTATATTAACTTTTACAACAAACTTGTCTGTGGACTTAGTTACGTTTGACCCCAGCTCTTCCCGGGTTTAAAGTTTTTTTTATAGATTTTCTAACTATTTACAAAATTGAATTTGCAACGTCACACAGGCACAAAGTTGGCTATTAGCGGCGTCTTGTATAGCAATGATATAGCATTGCTTGCAAGCAATGAGCATTTATCGTTGTCGAAATCTTCCTCGAGAAGAATTTAAAATTTGAAATGTGCTGACAGCAAGACAACATCTGCAAAGTAGATAGAAAGAAAACCTGCTTCATCTTGATCTTTACCGCTCCTGGTGCAATGCCGCCGTCGTCTTCCTTGTGAATTGTTCGTAATTCCGTTAATTTGGTCTCATTCACACTCCATCCCAAGCGCAGGAATTAAATTTGGCAGTTGTTTCGATACTTTGCTCCATCCAACTTCAGTCGTAATCGACAATCTTCCTATTGATTTCATACTGGAAATTGTATGAAAATGACTAAAGAAACTGATGTTTGCCTCTAAAACTGCCACCAATCATTCATTTCAAGCCACTGCGAGGAAACCACATGAACACTTGTGATCCTATGTATTAGCATCCTTTTCCCGTTGAAATTTTAAAAAAATTCGATTTACTCGAGCGTGCAATGTTTTTTTATTGGGGGGTACCCAAAATGGCCTAAACCTTGCTGCGAAACGCGGAAGTAATGAAATGACGGCATCTGATTGGTCAATTCCCGCAAAAAATGCGATATGAGTCAGCGCCCCTTGGGAACTTCGGACAAAAGAAAAGATTTGGCGGCTATGTTCTCTGGGTTAGAAACAATGGCAATAACAATAGTAATTGTTTTAACAACGATCCCAGAGCGGCAAATATTTACGTTTCCAATTGTTCTTGCTATTGTCCTTCCACCGCAGTTTCTTTGGTTCAAAATTCAATGCCCCTTCGATTTCTTTGTGAACTGAAGAGATTTTCTTCGGTTAGTTCACACGTTTCAAGTCATATGACAATACTCTTGAGAAATTTCTGTTTTATACTACTCTTTGCATTCATGGCATGGTTCGAAATTAGTAATGAAATTGAAAGGAGGTTTTATCAAGAGGCTTTATCACCTGACTTGAAGTGGCGTAAACAAGGCTTGGCAAGCCTCGGCCGATGTTGCCTAATTGAAAACGCTATATCTCCACCAAACTGTGAAGTATTTAAACCGGCATCCAAATCTGGATACCCAAACATATGGTGCGTAGATATCTTCAAACAAATTTGGGAAAGTTCCAGCAGTTTTTTGTCCTGGTTGCGTTTTATAAAGGTAGGTAACATTTAGAAAAATCTTCACACGCTTCTTCTGTCTTCTTCGCTTATTCACCATCTGATTGGTCCGTGAAAATGAGGCTTTGAAGGTTTCCGGCCATGGGCCACGAGCAAAAATCGGCTAAAACATTTGATTCCTATATTCTGTATGACTTTGAAGAAGAAAATTGCTATTAATAGCATTTTCATCTAAGTATGCACAATGCTCAGGCACCACAATGAAACTTAGCTTGATTGATCTGTGAAAGTTAAAGCTGATTTCCACTAAGCGGCATCTTCCGACTGAGCGGAAACTTTAGTGTTTACGAGAGAAAATTTCGCTCTGAAGTTGAAAAAGAAAGCTACTGCTGAGCGACCTCTTATTGTGTGGAGGTGAGGGTGAAGTTTCGGTTTTTAGCGCCGAGCGCTGGGATAGCAGATGTAGAATAGGCCTAATCGATCGAGTGTGCGACCCATTTTCTCGACGCTCAAGTGGTGGGGATTTATCAGTGTCTGTTTGCAAGTACGATTCCGCTCGAAAGTTGAATGGATTTCTACTCTTGAGCGACGTCACTTTTCCGCAAGCCAATAAGAGGTCGCTGGGAGCGGAATATTCCGCCTAGTGGAAATCAGGCCTTAGTTACTTGCACGCTTTTGACACTGACACAGTCAAGCCAGCTTTATCTAGCCCAGGTAAACTTTCAACCAATCAAATACAATTGATGTTCTGAACTGACCAATTAGAGGGCTCCATTCGATAACGTGGTTTGATCTAAGCTGGCTTAATTTGCAAGTATTGATGGAGCATTAGTGAGTTAGTCGTATTTATATTCCGTTTGTTGTGCAACGCCCTCCTAAAGCCGGTTTTCCACTAGGCGGATTTTTCCGCGCGCAGCGGAGCGGCTGTTGTATTTGCATTGCTTATTTCTAACAATGGTCACTTCTAGTCGCTCCGCTACGCGCGTATTTGAAAGTCGGATTGACTTCAACTTTTCCGCTGCGTCCTATGGCGCCAACCAATCAAATCGCTCGAAAGCTTTGACAAATGACTTCAATATCCAACAAAAGGGAAAGCCACGAGCATGACAGCATTCAAAGTGGCTGATGATGTTTTTTCTCTAGTGGATATTGAAAATATTTCTCCATACGCGTGCATTGTTTTGAAAACAACAGCCGCTCCGCTGCGCGCGGAAAAGTCCGCCTAGTGGAAAACCGGCTTTAGCTATGTTAAGTTGCTTCTTACGGCCCTGGCTGCATGTTTCATACCAAGGACTGCGATCGCAGCAGTGCAATGATCACACAATTTGTAACACCGTAAAACGTCTAGTCAATAGATATGAAAAGTGTACACATGATTTGCATGATTTATGCATAATTTTGTTTAATTTATTTATACATAATTTTGAATCCCAAAAACATCTATTTAATAGATTTGAGTGGCGTATGCATGATTTGTAAAATCGAAAACATCTATTTAATAGATGTAAGATACGTAATACATGCATGTTTCAAAACTCTGAAAAGCATCTATTCAATAGATGTGAGTAGTATATACATAATTTGCAATTCCGAAAAAACATCTACCGGGTGTCTCAAAAAAAGTACCTCCTTTTGACTGGAAATAGGAACGGAGCGATAAGATATCATTACTCTCCGAGTAGTTAGCTAAGTTTATCAATCTTTAACTTAGATTCACATACCTTGCATTTAAGAATCGTCCACCAAACACCAGAGATATAAGCTTGCAAAGACAAAATTTACAGTGCACCCAAAACCAGAGGTTTTGTAAAAGGGCCTTGCCATGATTTGTATTATGGATCTTTTCCAAAGCACCTGTAAACTTTAACTTTCAGTTTTTCGCTTTTGAAAAGAATACAAAAGACTGGTGGAAATCGCCCTGAATAAACAAATATAACAAAATGTGGTAGGGATGATGAAGCACGGATTGATTCCTTAAAGGAATAACTATTTGTAGAACAATTGAAGCATTCCAAGGTATAATTCTTTTCAATGGAGAAAGCTAAAGGTCAAAGTCGAAATTCCTGTGCAACATGCCTGTGATAGCAAATCATGGCTAGGCCCTTTTACAAAACCTGACTTTGCAAGCTTGTATCTCCAGTGTTTGGTGGCCAATTTTTAAATGCAAGATATGTGAATCTAAGTTGAAGATTGATAAATTTAGCTGTTTACTTGGAGAGTAATGATATCTTATCGTTTCGTTCCTATTTCCAATCAAAAGGGGTACTTTTTTTGAGACACCCGGTGGTTTTCAATAATTCACGAAAGCTGCTTACAGCGTTGATGTGCTGACAGAAAGCAAAAATGCATCAACGTTGTTTTCGCTTGCCTGCTGTGCTCACAAAATGCCATTATCCATTTCAACTCTTGAGAATGCTTTCATGAAGATCAACAAATATCTTGAATTGTTGATCGAAGCTGTCTTGAAGGAAAATGTTTCACAGAATTTGCTCTATGTCGCGAAACATCGAAACATGCTGAGAACAGCTGAAAACTACTTGACTTAGAAATTATTTCCTCCATTGAATAAGCCCCAAGGCTTACATTACGTTCCTAGCCAGAAATCAAGCCAAACTATTGCCTTCACATGATGAATATCCGTGAACAGACAGTATTATGAAGTTCTTGTTAGATAATGAAGTTTTCCTGAACCCTACAAGCTTTCTCTAAACCCAAGAAAACAAACCATTGGGCTCTTTACATCCTTTGATGGTCAAGAAGTTGACATCATACTGTTTACAGGATTTAGATATATAGGTTGGTTCCAGAGTAATTAATGAAATTCTGGAGGGAAGTATTTCTTAAAATTGGTTTTCCGTCGTCATTAGAGCGGAAAGCAGAGTTATAATCAATTAAGTTTTCTTTGATACACTGCAGTTTTAATAAAAAAGTCGCAACGCACACCGCAAAGACGTAAAACTTTCATAGCAAGAAAACTTGAGGGAAGAAAGCGCCAGCATCACGATTATGGTAGAGGAGATAAATCAAAAGTGATTTCAAATGCACAAGTGAACTTACCACAGTGTATTCTATGTCAGGCGACGGTCAAACCAGAGGGGGGGATGGTCAAACGAGTCACTTTATGCAAATCTAAATTGATATTACTGCTTTAAGAGGACCTGCACTTTTGAATAATGTATAAGAGGAAGGAAAAGTTTAAGAGACAAATAACTTCCAAAAATACCAAAGGAACTAGAGCCAAAATACTTCCCAAAGTTTCAAAACTTGTGCAAGAATGAAGTTCTGCAATCTAAATTCTGCCGAACGATATCTAGTTTACATTATTTTGGAAATTTATGGTAGTTCTATGGCCAAAAGCCATTTAACTCTACGTAGTTTTTGGTTGTACTATTGCCAGTGCTATTTATGCCTGAAATAAAGATAAAATAACTTCAGGCGAATAAGTGCTTAACTCCAAAAAGGGTTAATGATGTAAAGCAGTATTTCAATGTGGGTCGCGGCAATTCTCAGAGTCCTTTTGTGTGTCATACCTCCGTATCCCACCATTCTTCATAGGCTTCATCACTTTTCAGCAGCTCTCTAGCTGAGCCCCCCCCCCCCCCTCCCAGTTAATCTAGCTCTATACCATGCCTAAAATGTGTTAGTCTGAACCAGAAATAATGCAGAAACTATGGGGGTGTTTGTTTGGTATCAATCCTGAGAACGTTAGATTTAGCAGACTCAGAAGTTGTGTTTGATCCACGGGGGGGGGGGTTTCTCGGCTAAATTTCGGGTCGGGGTGCGGCCCACAGTTTCAAAATGTGACCGTTGGCTACACCAATTTTTTGTGAAAATGATACCGTTGGCTAGACTAATTTTCCCTTCAAAAGTGCTCTGAATTGGCGTTTTCTAGGCAAAACTTGGCAAATTTTCGCATTTTCCGGACCAAAATTTTTAAAAAAAGTTGGTTTTTTTACAAAAATTACCGAACCTTGACATTTCTTTGACCAAAATTGCCAAACAGCATACCCTTGCCTAGACTTAACTCGACTAAAATTGCTAAAAAGTACATCCTTGGCTAGACTAGAAGTCCGAAAAAGTATACCCTTGCGGGGGCACATCCTCAGGTACCTTTACTATGGAAGAATCCCCCCGTGGTTTGATCATAGGGTGGTTGATTAGCTCCAAAATCCTGCAAATAGTAGGTCCGAACCCTCTGCTCCAAAGGCAGACGGTTTCGTAGACGATTTGGAGAGATTTTCGATTTGACTTTGATTTTTGATTTGATTTGATTTGATTTCACATTTTTAAGGAGGGTAACCCTTCAACAAATGCTGATTTTCAAGGGGCCCTCCCTCTAAAATACTATACAATGGTGTTTATATAATAAAAATAAAGAAACAACTTAATTACAATAAAAGGAATGTCTTAATAATCTATGTATGGTGTTAATCTAGACTAAATATCTACACGTCGCTCTCTTAAATATGGTTCTTTAAAGCATCAAGTGAAGATGCATGCTTAACCTCAGTTGAAAAGCTATTCCAGATTTTTTCACTAATGAACGAAAAGCGTTTTTGTCCAGTAGAAGAACTTTTCAAAAGGTGAGTGCGGCACAGCCAACTTTTTTGATGAAAACTCCGCTAAGATATCTAGGAGCAAGGTCGTTAAGGCATTGAAAAACTACCAGTTTTGATTGTCTATCAATCAACTGTTCAGTCGTTTGCCAACCTAAACTTTGTATTAAAGGTTTACAAGGGGCATCGAACATCAATCATAATTGAATGATTCACTGGGAAACCACCATAGCGAGTCCAAAACTTCTTGTTTTAAAGATTGTTGATTTTAATTTTGGGAAGTTTGGGAATATTTCCGTTTTTTATTTTGTAAAGTTCGGCAACCATATTTCCTTCTCTTCGAAGTCTCCTGCTTCACAATTTGTTGATATCTGGAATCATCTACAAATCTGGAATTACCAAGTTTACATAGATATCTGGAAATACCTATCAAGCACACCCAATGTGACCATATTTCGTAAGTAATGGAAAAGTGGGTACGCAAACTGTTTTAAAGGGACTGGGTTACGTCATGTAAACAAACTTCTTTCGAAATAACGATTTTGCAGTATTTTTGATAGGCCATGATCACAGAGATACCCATACAAATAGTAGGTCCGAACCCTCTGCTCCAAAGGCAGACGGTTTCGTAGACGATTTGGAGAGATTTTCGATTTGACTTTGATTTTTGATTTGATTTGATTTGATTTCACATTTTTAAGGAGGGTAACCCTTCAACAAATGCTGATTTTATTGATACTGAGAACTTTATTTCACTGTGGTAAAATAAACCTAATGAAAGTTAAAGCTATGAAGGACGTTTTGTAGGGGCAGAGGCCTTGCGAAGGAACCATATTTAGGTTTCATAGCTATTTAGGTTACATTACGTTCCTGGCCAGAAATCTAGCCAAACTATTGCCTTCACATTGAGCATGAATATCCGTGAACAGACAGTGTTATGAAGTTCTTGTTAGATATTGAAGTTGTCCTGAACCCTACAAGATATTTTAGGAATAAGCTTTCTCTAAACCAAGGAAACAAACCATTGGGCTTTTTACATCCTTTGATGGTCAAGAAGTTGACATCATACTGTTTACAGAATTTGGATATATAGATTAGTTCCAGAGTAATTAATGAAATTCTGGAGGGAAGTATTTCTTAAAATTGGTTTTCCGTCGTCATTAGAGCGGAAAGCAGAGTTATAATCAATTAAGTTTTCTTTGATACACTGCAGTCTTAAAAGAAGAGTCGCAACGCACACCGCAAAGACGTAAAACTTTCATAGCAAGAAAACTTGAGGGAAGAAAGCGCCAGCATCACGATTATGGTAGAGGAGATAAATTAAAAGTGATTTCAAATGCACAAGTGAACTTACCACAGTGTATTCTATGTCAGGCGTCGGTCAAATGAGTCACTTTATGCAAATCTGACTTGATATTACTGCTTTAAGAGGACTTGCACTTTTGAATAATGTATAAGAGGAAGGAAACGTTTAACAGACAAATAACTTCCCAAAAAAAAAACAAAGGAACTAGAGCCAAAATACTTCCCAAAGTTTCACAACTTGTGCAAGAATGAAGTTCTGCAATCTAAATTCTTCCGAACGATATCTAGTTTACATTATTTTGGAAATTTATGGTAGTTCTATGGCCAAAAGCCATTTAACTCTACGTAGTGTTTGTTGTACTATTGCCAGTACTATTTATGCCTGAAATAAAGATAAAATAACTTCAGGCGAATAAGTGCTTAACTCCAAAAAGGGTTAATGATGTAAAGCAGTATTTCAATGTGGGTCGCGGCAATTCTCAGAGTCCTTTTGTGTGTCATACCTCCGTATCCCAGCATTCTTCATAGGCTTCATCACTTTTCAGCAGCTCTCTAGCTGAGCCCCCCCCCCCCCCCCTCCCAGTTAATCTAGCTCTACACCATGCCTAAAATGTGTTAGTCTGAACCAGAAATAATACAGAAACTATGGGAGTGTTTGTTTGGTATCAATCCTGAGAACGTTAGATTTAGCAGACTCAGAAGTTGTGTTTGATCCACGGGGGGGGGGGGGTTTCTCGGCTAAATTTCGGGTCGGGGTGCGGCCCACAGTTTCAAAATGTGACCGTTGGCTACACCAATTTTTTGTGAAAATGATACCGTTGGCTAGACTAATTTTCCCTTCAAAAGTGCTCTGAATTGGCGTTTTCTAGGCAAAACTTGGCAAATTTTCGCATTTTCCGGACCAAAATTTTTAAAAAAAGTTGGTTTTTTTACAAAAATTACCGAACCTTGACATTTCTTTGACCAAAATTGCCAAACAGCATACCCTTGCCTAGACTTAACTCGACTAAAATTGCTAAAAAGTACATCCTTGGCTAGACTAGAAGTCCGAAAAAGTATACCCTTGCGGGGGCACATCCTCAGGTACCTTTACTATGGAAGAATCCCCCCGTGGTTTGATCATAGGGTGGTTGATTAGCTCCAAAATCCTGCAAATAGTAGGTCCGAACCCTCTGCTCCAAAGGCAGACGGTTTCGTAGACGATTTGGAGAGATTTTCGATTTGACTTTGATTTTTGATTTGATTTGATTTGATTTCACATTTTTAAGGAGGGTAACCCTTCAACAAATGCTGATTTTCAAGGGGCCCTCCCTCTAAAATACTATACAATGGTGTTTATATAATAAAAATAAAGAAACAACTTAATTACAATAAAAGGAATGTCTTAATAATCTATGTATGGTGTTAATCTAGACTAAATATCTACACGTCGCTCTCTTAAATATGGTTCTTTAAAGCATCAAGTGAAGATGCATGCTTAACCTCAGTTGAAAAGCTATTCCAGATTTTTTCACTAATGAACGAAAAGCGTTTTTGTCCAGTAGAAGAACTTTTCAAAAGGTGAGTGCGGCACAGCCAACTTTTTTGATGAAAACTCCGCTAAGATATCTAGGAGCAAGGTCGTTAAGGCATTGAAAAACTACCAGTTTTGATTGTCTATCAATCAACTGTTCAGTCGTTTGCCAACCTAAACTTTGTATTAAAGGTTTACAAGGGGCATCGAACATCAATCATAATTGAATGATTCACTGGGAAACCACCATAGCGAGTCCAAAACTTCTTGTTTTAAAGATTGTTGATTTTAATTTTGGGAAGTTTGGGAATATTTCCGTTTTTTATTTTGTAAAGTTCGGCAACCATATTTCCTTCTCTTCGAAGTCTCCTGCTTCACAATTTGTTGATATCTGGAATCATCTACAAATCTGGAATTACCAAGTTTACATAGATATCTGGAAATACCTATCAAGCACACCCAATGTGACCATATTTCGTAAGTAATGGAAAAGTGGGTACGCAAACTGTTTTAAAGGGACTGGGTTACGTCATGTAAACAAACTTCTTTCGAAATAACGATTTTGCAGTATTTTTGATAGGCCATGATCACAGAGATACCCATACAAATAGTAGGTCCGAACCCTCTGCTCCAAAGGCAGACGGTTTCGTAGACGATTTGGAGAGATTTTCGATTTGACTTTGATTTTTGATTTGATTTGATTTGATTTCACATTTTTAAGGAGGGTAACCCTTCAACAAATGCTGATTTTATTGATACTGAGAACTTTATTTCACTGTGGTAAAATAAACCTAATGAAAGTTAAAGCTATGAAGGACGTTTTGTAGGGGCAGAGGCCTTGCGAAGGAACCATATTTAGGTTTCATAGCTATTTAGGTTACATTACGTTCCTGGCCAGAAATCTAGCCAAACTATTGCCTTCACATTGAGCATGAATATCCGTGAACAGACAGTGTTATGAAGTTCTTGTTAGATATTGAAGTTGTCCTGAACCCTACAAGATATTTTAGGAATAAGCTTTCTCTAAACCAAGGAAACAAACCATTGGGCTTTTTACATCCTTTGATGGTCAAGAAGTTGACATCATACTGTTTACAGAATTTGGATATATAGATTAGTTCCAGAGTAATTAATGAAATTCTGGAGGGAAGTATTTCTTAAAATTGGTTTTCCGTCGTCATTAGAGCGGAAAGCAGAGTTATAATCAATTAAGTTTTCTTTGATACACTGCAGTCTTAAAAGAAGAGTCGCAACGCACACCGCAAAGACGTAAAACTTTCATAGCAAGAAAACTTGAGGGAAGAAAGCGCCAGCATCACGATTATGGTAGAGGAGATAAATTAAAAGTGATTTCAAATGCACAAGTGAACTTACCACAGTGTATTCTATGTCAGGCGTCGGTCAAATGAGTCACTTTATGCAAATCTGACTTGATATTACTGCTTTAAGAGGACTTGCACTTTTGAATAATGTATAAGAGGAAGGAAACGTTTAACAGACAAATAACTTCCCAAAAAAAAAAAACAAAGGAACTAGAGCCAAAATACTTCCCAAAGTTTCACAACTTGTGCAAGAATGAAGTTCTGCAATCTAAATTCTTCCGAACGATATCTAGTTTACATTATTTTGGAAATTTATGGTAGTTCTATGGCCAAAAGCCATTTAACTCTACGTAGTGTTTGTTGTACTATTGCCAGTACTATTTATGCCTGAAATAAAGATAAAATAACTTCAGGCGAATAAGTGCTTAACTCCAAAAAGGGTTAATGATGTAAAGCAGTATTTCAATGTGGGTCGCGGCAATTCTCAGAGTCCTTTTGTGTGTCATACCTCCGTATCCCAGCATTCTTCATAGGCTTCATCACTTTTCAGCAGCTCTCTAGCTGAGCCCCCCCCCCCCCCCTCCCAGTTAATCTAGCTCTACACCATGCCCAAAATGTGTTAGTCTGAACCAGAAATAATACAGAAACTATGGGAGTGTTTGTTTGGTATCAATCCTGAGAACGTTAGATTTAGCAGACTCAGAAGTTGTGTTTGATCCACGGGGGGGGGGGGTTTCTCGGCTAAATTTCGGGTCGGGGTGCGGCCAACAGTTTCAAAATGTGACCGTTGGCTACACCAATTTTTTGTGAAAATGATACCGTTGGCTAGACTAATTTTCCCTTCAAAAGTGCTCTGAATTGGCGTTTTCTAGGCAAAACTTGGCAAATTTTCGCATTTTCCGGACCAAAATTTTTAAAAAAAGTTGGTTTTTTTACAAAAATTACCGAACCTTGACATTTCTTTGACCAAAATTGCCAAACAGCATACCCTTGCCTAGACTTAACTCGACTAAAATTGCTAAAAAGTACATCCTTGGCTAGACTAGAAGTCCGAAAAAGTATACCCTTGCGGGGGCACATCCCCAGGTACCTTTACTATGGAAGAATCCCCCCGTGGTTTGATCATAGGGTGGTTGATTAGCTCCAAAATCCTGCAAATAGTACGTCCGAACCCTCTGCTCCAAAAGGCAGACGGTTTCGTAGACGATTTGGAGAGATTTTCGATTTGACTTTGATTTTTGATTTGATTTGATTTGATTTCACATTTTTAAGGAGGGTAACCCTTCAACAAATGCTGATTTTATTGATACTGAGAACTTTATTTCACTGCGGTAAAATAAACCTAATGAAAGTTAAAGCTATGAAGGACGTTTTGTAGGGGCAGAGGCCTTGCGAAGGAACCATATTTAGGTTTCATAGCTATTTAGGTTACATTACGTTCCTGGCCAGAAATCTAGCCAAACTATTGCCTTCACATTGAGCATGAATATCCGTGAACAGACAGTGTTATGAAGTTCTTGTTAGATATTGAAGTTGTCCTGAACCCTACAAGATATTTTAGGAATAAGCTTTCTCTAAACCAAGGAAACAAACCATTGGGCTTTTTACATCCTTTGATGGTCAAGAAGTTGACATCATACTGTTTACAGAATTTGGATATATAGATTAGTTCCAGAGTAATTAATGAAATTCTGGAGGGAAGTATTTCTTAAAATTGGTTTTCCGTCGTCATTAGAGCGGAAAGCAGAGTTATAATCAATTAAGTTTTCTTTGATACACTGCAGTCTTAAAAGAAGAGTCGCAACGCACACCGCAAAGACGTAAAACTTTCATAGCAAGAAAACTTGAGGGAAGAAAGCGCCAGCATCACGATTATGGTAGAGGAGATAAATTAAAAGTGATTTCAAATGCACAAGTGAACTTACCACAGTGTATTCTATGTCAGGCGTCGGTCAAATGAGTCACTTTATGCAAATCTGACTTGATATTACTGCTTTAAGAGGACTTGCACTTTTGAATAATGTATAAGAGGAAGGAAACGTTTAACAGACAAATAACTTCCCAAAAAAAAAACAAAGGAACTAGAGCCAAAATACTTCCCAAAGTTTCACAACTTGTGCAAGAATGAAGTTCTGCAATCTAAATTCTTCCGAACGATATCTAGTTTACATTATTTTGGAAATTTATGGTAGTTCTATGGCCAAAAGCCATTTAACTCTACGTAGTGTTTGTTGTACTATTGCCAGTACTATTTATGCCTGAAATAAAGATAAAATAACTTCAGGCGAATAAGTGCTTAACTCCAAAAAGGGTTAATGATGTAAAGCAGTATTTCAATGTGGGTCGCGGCAATTCTCAGAGTCCTTTTGTGTGTCATACCTCCGTATCCCAGCATTCTTCATAGGCTTCATCACTTTTCAGCAGCTCTCTAGCTGAGCCCCCCCCCCCCTCCCAGTTAATCTAGCTCTACACCATGCCTAAAATGTGTTAGTCTGAACCAGAAATAATACAGAAACTATGGGAGTGTTTGTTTGGTATCAATCCTGAGAACGTTAGATTTAGCAGACTCAGAAGTTGTGTTTGATCCACGGGGGGGGGGGGGGTTTCTCGGCTAAATTTCGGGTCGGGGTGCGGCCCACAGTTTCAAAATGTGACCGTTGGCTACACCAATTTTTTGTGAAAATGATACCGTTGGCTAGACTAATTTTCCCTTCAAAAGTGCTCTGAATTGGCGTTTTCTAGGCAAAACTTGGCAAATTTTCGCATTTTCCGGACCAAAATTTTTAAAAAAAGTTGGTTTTTTTACAAAAATTACCGAACCTTGACATTTCTTTGACCAAAATTGCCAAACAGCATACCCTTGCCTAGACTTAACTCGACTAAAATTGCTAAAAAGTACATCCTTGGCTAGACTAGAAGTCCGAAAAAGTATACCCTTGCGGGGGCACATCCTCAGGTACCTTTACTATGGAAGAATCCCCCCGTGGTTTGATCATAGGGTGGTTGATTAGCTCCAAAATCCTGCAAATAGTAGGTCCGAACCCTCTGCTCCAAAGGCAGACGGTTTCGTAGACGATTTGGAGAGATTTTCGATTTGACTTTGATTTTTGATTTGATTTGATTTGATTTCACATTTTTAAGGAGGGTAACCCTTCAACAAATGCTGATTTTCAAGGGGCCCTCCCTCTAAAATACTATACAATGGTGTTTATATAATAAAAATAAAGAAACAACTTAATTACAATAAAAGGAATGTCTTAATAATCTATGTATGGTGTTAATCTAGACTAAATATCTACACGTCGCTCTCTTAAATATGGTTCTTTAAAGCATCAAGTGAAGATGCATGCTTAACCTCAGTTGAAAAGCTATTCCAGATTTTTTCACTAATGAACGAAAAGCGTTTTTGTCCAGTAGAAGAACTTTTCAAAAGGTGAGTGCGGCACAGCCAACTTTTTTGAAGAAAACTCCGCTAAGATATCTAGGAGCAAGGTCGTTAAGGCATTGAAAAACTACCAGTTTTGATTGTCTATCAATCAACTGTTCAGTCGTTTGCCAACCTAAACTTTGTATTAAAGGTTTACAAGGGGCATCGAACATCAATCATAATTGAATGATTCACTGGGAAACCACCATAGCGAGTCCAAAACTTCTTGTTTTAAAGATTGTTGATTTTGATTTTGGGAAGTTTGGGAATATTTCCGTTTTTTATTTTGTAAAGTTCGGCAACCATATTTCCTTCTCTTCGAAGTCTCCTGCTTCACAATTTGTTGATATCTGGAATCATCTACAAATCTGGAATTACCAAGTCTACATAGATATCTGGAAATACCTATCAAGCACACCCAATGTGACCATATTTCGTAAGTAATGGAAAAGTGGGTACGCAAACTGTTTTAAAGGGGCTGGGTTATTTCATGTAAACAAACTTCTTTCGAAATAACGATTTTGCAGTATTTTTAATAGGCCATGATCACAGAGATACCCATTACTTTTTTCAAGAAGAGGTGCTATTTTGAAGATGGACTCTTAAATTTCGTAGAGAAACGAACGAAACACTCATGTGTCGCATATGTTGCAGAGATATTGATGGATTTTTAGAAGTAACTTTAGTGTGGACTCACCCCATCCACCGAATAAGTACAGAACGTAATGGTCACGTGTGGGCAACAATATAGATTCTAGAGATAACAGGTTTGTTTACGGTCACGTTATACCCTGCCCCTTTAACCCTATTTTGGTTGGGGGGGGGCAAATTTGCCCCCCCTAGTAGATTTTTTTTAAATAACTCTGCGAGGAAGAATTTTATAGCCATGAAACTTCTTGACTTTTTGCAACTACTTATTGTGCAACTTCTTAAAAAATTTCATTGAAATATTTTGAAAAATGAGGGGGCGGGAGACAATTTTCTGGGACTGACCCAGGAAAAATCGCAAATTCTCAAATCTCAATTATCGCGAAAAAAGGAGCAGAAGTGGAATATTTTGCAAATTTCTTTTTTAATGTTGTGTTATTTGATGCATTCTATCATAAATACCATGTTTGGATGGAAAATATGCTCCAAATTTAATTTTATCTCGATTTTCCTGATTTTGGCCAATTTTGCCGCTTTTCTTGACCACACAAAGGAAAATGCTGACGTAAGCAAAAATGGTGGCTATTTTTAAGTTAATTTTTATATTTACAGAAAGTACATGCCTGAGGCTTTTAGCACACCAAATTTGGTCGCTCTACCTATTACCAGTAAAGAGTTAGGTAGGGGGGGCTTTTTTGCCCCCCCCAACCAAAATAGTACTATCAAATAGCCCAACCACTATAGGGTTAAGGAGGAATTTGCCAATATTTTAGCTGCTTTCTAGAGGTAAAAGTAGAAAAAGTTTGATGTTTCGATAACAATGAAGTATCCAAATTTCAAAGATGTCGTCACTTTTTTGTTGCTAAAACAACTTTTAACTTGATTAATGCATCAATTTTTAACTCACCTGGTATCATGAGGTATATGACTATGATTAGGCAGATAACTTTGATACACCGAATTATACACAAATTCAGAATTTCAAAACATCTTACTTACCAAGAAAAATCATTGCACGTCTATTTCCAGCAGATGGTACGGTCTGATTAAATCGAGTCTTTGTTTTGTCCAAATTTATCAAGTTGATAGAAATATCAGATATCTGTTTGTTTTCTTGTTATGAAGAAAACATGAAGCCGACCGCAGGTGCCGCCGCTCCTTGACCGCCGCCGTCGAATGTTAAAATTGCCTAAAATATTTGAATGATAGGAAAAAGTTTCAAAGAATGTTTCCTTTTATATTCACCGGATAAACCAGAAAAATGTTTCCATCTTTAAAAATTCATCAAGAGTACTTGATGGAGTAAAATTGATTGAATCTTATTCGATAGCGAAACGATTGAAGTGGTTACTGGTTTTTGCAATCTTCAGGCCATTCGATGAGGAGAGTGGCAAGGGGAAGAGGATGGAGGTCAGGGTTACCAATTATGGAAATAAATTGTTGAATCTCACTTTATAGTATTTTCACGTTTCGTGAAATGAATACTGGCTTTTCGCGTTTCACGAGAATAAAATAATGCCAAAATATAAGGCCAATCATGTTTCACGAAATACCTTTTAACCGCCTCTATGAGCACTGACAATATAATATGCCTTGGTTCCGAAATTCCAAAAAAATTGCCTGAAACATTTGATCAAAGCATGAAGAAATTTCTCGTCCAGTCCAGAACAACAGAGAAAATGTAATTTTCACATGTGAAAGATAGCGTTTGCACATTATTGCTATTGGATTGAGAGGATTCTTGAAGTCTAAAAGCAGATGTCAGGTGAGGCAGTGCCACTATGCTGCCTTGCAAAAACATGTAGACTTTCGTGTCTTGAAGGAGTGCTGAGGATATATATTATAGGCTTTCGGAATTATGAAGTCCTTCTGGATCACTCCTTATCTTCTAATCTGTTGTCCTGAAGACGCCAAGATGCCCAAGTGAGCGAAACTGGTCAGCGGTCAAGACTGAAAGAAAAAAAGGCGCAAAGGAGCAAAAGACCAAACTGATGCCCCTTTTCTATGAGCAGTTACAGTTATTGTAAGCAAAGACACATGTTGTAAGTTAGGCCTTTTTGAACTATACAGCGTAAATTCTGCATCTTTAGGCGACACTTATCAGCACTGGAATGGAAATGTACAGACATTTAGCAATGAAGAGAGGTCAATTGAGTTCAACGAAATGAAGACGAAGCAGGTGATTCATACTCAAATTTCAAAAAATTGAACTCCTACTTGGAATCTCTGGGAAGCAGATTGTTAGCGGGCAGAATTCGTTATCTCTTTGTCTCTTCAATGAGATTTGAGGGATTTGACAGCAGCCGAAATTTTGGTTTTAATACTTCACTAGATTATCTCTGTTTTCTAAGTACTGAGTTTGAGAGTAATTTCTTGAAATCTGCGAGGAAATCTCTAAGCCAGGAGGATTTGCCATGAGCAATTTTTGCGATATGAAGAGGCAGCAGCAGGACAAAATTAGCCATAATGGCAATAGTAGATTGAGTGTTATCTTGACTGTATCTTCAAGAAAGACGCTTTATCTTCCGTATGATATCGTTACATTTTGAATGTTTAGCAAACTACAGGTTTAATTATGTGTCAAAAAGCACATACATGGCTTTGATCAACGACTTAAGAGCCTATTATTGCAATGTCTAAGCTCAATTTTCATCTCATTCACTGTCCTTGACCCTGCAGAGCTGCCGTGATAACGCCCACGTTATTAGGCTGAAATTTAGACTGCGTTCACACGATGCCGGCAAATTTTGAAACTGTGAAAAATTCGACGGATAGGCCTCCCGTTCACACGAAAACGGCACATTTTTTGCCGGCAGATTTTGAAAACGGTAGATTTTGAAAACAGAACTCTAACTGGCACATTTTGGAAACGGCATCGTGTAAAAACTTGAAAATGATGAAAACAGAACATTTTTAGACGCTTTTGGAAGGATACTGATCGATTCTTAGGGTGTAGGTACATTTCTTTGACATCAAAATATTGCAACGAGTTTTTTACCGTCGAATTTTCTACCGTTTTCAAAACGTGCCGGCATCGTGTGAACGCAGTCTTGGGTGACAAGGACAGTCGTCGAATCTAAAATTTTATTGCCCTGTTCTCCAGAAATTCAAGAAGTGATTTTTGAAGAGCAAACATGGGCATGAAGGATATATCTAAACCTGTGCTTCAGACATTTTATTTCTGTCTGCTTCAAAAGGTGACCAGAAAGTGTTTCAGTCACACCTAAGGCTGCGTTCATATTACAGACTTGTTTTTGCGTGGATGCCTTTGCTTGCGTAAAAGCAATTTATGATTGCAAACAAAGGGAATTCCATGCCAGGTGGACCAAATCATAAAAACAAAACAATTTGCAAAAGTTGACCTGAAATCCAGGTAGCTGGCTCGTTCGCTGTGCATCCCAGAGACTGTTTCTAAGATGAGCACGTAACAAAGGAAGAAAGATATATTTAAACGTCGGCCTCGGGAACTTCATTGTTTGTTTGATTCAGAAGTTCTGAACCAAACAAATGAAATGCCTGAAGCAGAAGTTTTGTACGGGTCCATAGGAGGATTAGGGCCCCAGTAAATCAATTTGGATTGAGAAAAAATGTGAACTGAAAGCCGTTTACCTTTTAAAGGGAATCGACATAGTTAAAAGCTGGCCCGGGCCAGGTCAAAAATATAATCTATTGTACTCGACAGCTTAGACGCATCCGGTTTCATTGTGTAGCTAAAGAAACAATGGATTTGTGGGCGTTTCTCTGGCCTATTTATAGCAACTATGAGATATAACTATGTCTATTCCCTTTAACATACAGATGGTAAAATTACATCACGCTGTTAGGCAGCAAATAACGATTTCAAAGCAAAATAACTTGCGGCAAATATTTGCAATGGATACCTGTGATGCGCATAATGCAGCTTCAATGTACCACCAAGATTTTCAATAAATAATTCAACCTTCTATGTTTCACTTTGATAGTAAAAATATTGATGAGAATCACTAACTTGAACCAAAATTGAAATTTTTCTAGTATTTATTTTCAGAATCTGATAAATGAGAACATTCGCGGTTTATTTATCTATTTCTTTATTTGTATGTTTCCTGATTTATTTTCAACGAAAAATTTAGTTCTTTACATATTTTTGCTTGATACAGCTGAGAAAATATTGCCTGCTTTAACTGATTTCTGTCATTGAGCAAGGCAATTGTGGGTGTTAGTATTCTGCAAATACATTCGGAAATTGAATTTTGTAATTTATAAATGTAAAGGGTTCATTCATTGAAAAAGTTTCCCGGCTCTCGGCTCACAGGCTTCCAAACTTCGCTTCAGGTCTAAGACTAGTACGTTCCCACGATGCCGTACGTCCCATGTTATATTAGGCTGTTTTAGCAAGAAGACGTCAGTCAAGAAGACGCCAGCGTAATTCTTTTGTTAGATACAAAGCGAAATCAACTTCAACACTTTAGCAAGTCTCGGGAGACTTCGCGTACGTTCTATTTCTGAAATTGACAACCTGAAAAGAGTAGTTTTGAAGGCCGCCTATCAGGAAAAGAACGTCGAGAACGGAAGCTGAATACTGTGTGAGCGTATTCCTAAGCGATGGAAACGCAAGAATGCAAACCAGTTTTAAGGATTTTGTCTGTCTATGAGCAGCTTTCTAGGAAGGAAACACCTAAAAGGTTTCGATGCTCCAAAAAACTTACAAGCATCAGCGTTTCCAAGGACGTCCGCGTCTTGCTGCTAAAACAGCCTATTGTCTTCACAGTCATGAAACGCAATAGCGTTGAGGTCACATAAAACAGAGTCACCAAACGCATTGCGATTCAGGTAGGTACACTTCCGCATAGGGGACACTTTTGCATACTGCACCGGAACAATATGAAAACGATGAAAATTGTGACGGTAAGGTAACAATGTTTTAACTAATAGGCTCTTTTAGTATGAAGACGCGGACGTATGTGAAAAACGCAGTTAATTTTTTATATTTTTAGAGTGTTCTAAATTTCCAGCCTTTTCCCTCCCAGAAGCGCCGGGAAGGGGGGGCAAGGGGGGGCGGCCGCCCCCCCAATGTTCTCCAGGACCACTTTTCTAGTTCTTCTAATTCTGGCGTAAAAATTGTGAGGGGGGGGGGGGGGGTAGGGCCGAAGATCTTGGCAGATCTAATGTCTATGGATGTAGGTTTCTACAATCTTTCCATTTCAATTGCATTTTCCCACGATCTGTACGGCATTGACTCGAATTTTTTTCTGCTAGTGAAGCCCCAGACCCCCGTTCTACGTACGCTCAATGTTTGCATATCTCATCAACATAGCTCGTGGAGGACGTAAGTCAAGATCTTCTTCACGAACGAGGAGAAAGAAGTTGGGTAGTTGAGTGTAGATAAGGTAGTGCATGGTAAGAATCTTTCGGTGAAATGCTGGAAAGTGACTGGGAGACTTGTTCATAGCCATAGAATAAGTTGGCTTTTTGAAAACTATTCCAGACAAACTACCATAGAATGTCCAAGACTTGCATATTTTGAGGCCATAGATACTAGATTGAGTGTGTTTGCGCAAAAATTTTCCTGCGGAGATGATTCATTGAATCATTGAAAATAGTTACAAAATTGTGAAAGTTTCTCATTTGGTCTTGGTAAAGATGACATGTAGGGTAGGCATTCTAAGCCAAAAAATATCATGTTTAAAAAGTTTACGGGAGATGCTAATTTGGATAATCGTTGCAAAGTGATCAAAAATTCCAATGCAGCACAGGCTAATATGTGGTCGGTAGAAGTGTTTTAAGCCAAAGCAAAGAGTGTATCGACAAAAAATTTCCTGGGGGCTTTGCCCCCAGACCCCCTCAATCTATACTGTACTTTGAAGTTTCTGCTGAGCCCGATGCCCGTTTTTTCACAAGCTGTATAGGCCTATACTTCATATCTCTGAACCTGAGAGGACATGATAGCCCTTGGAGCCTTTGACAATTCCATTACAGCGTGGTGCGTGTTAAATTCGTCGCAGAAATCTTCGGGGATCGAAAGGTTGGACTCTTGGTCACAGGACGGACGTACGATCTTTACCTACGTCAATCTATAAAAGGGGCGTTGGTCGCGTTTATAGCCAAAGTAGAGGGCGTGGTCCAAGAAAAATTTTCTGGGGCTCCGCCCCAGACCCCGTTCCTTTTCGCCCCTCCAATAAAATATCCTGGCGGCGCCACTGCCACAAAGCTACTCACAGACAGACGAATTCCCAAAGAACATTTTGCATTCTCGCATTTCCATCATTTGTTAATGTACTCGTATTGCATTTTGTTCCCCTTCTCGACCTCCTATTTTTGCAGTGAGGCCTTCGTTTACTTTTCAGGTTGTCAGTTTCAGAACTCAACGTACAATGAGTTTCTCGAGACTTGCAAAAGTTTTGAAGTTGATTTCACTTTGTAATTGACATCCTCGAGCAAAAGAATTATGCTGGCGTCTTCTTGACCTGCGTCTTCTTGCTAAAACAGCTCAATGTTCAGGAACGCCGTAGAGAGGGAGCAGGGGGCAAGCGCCCTTCTTGCATTTTTCTTAGAGGGGCAAGGGGGCAAGAGTGCCCTTCTAATGAAACAGTATATTTCTTTAACAACGTTAAATATGACATTGTGAAATTAATGAATTTAATTCTTAAATCGATTAATCATTGTAACTTGCATTGTTCGTACACAAATATCTAAGAGACAACATTATTAGGTCAATTTCTACTTCTCTTGCAGTAACGGGAACGGGGCATACATTTTTGGTATACACCGTTCCCATGACAATCATTTTTGGTATACATCGTTCCATTTACAATATGGTCAATAGCTGAATTTCTGTTTCTCTTGCAGTAACGGGAACTTTGCCTACACTTTTGGTATACACCATTCTCGTTACAATATGGTCAATAGTTGAATTCCTGTTTCTCTTGCAGTGACGGGAACGGTGTATACATTTTTGGTATACACTGTTCCTGTTGCAATATGGTCAATAGTTGAATTTCTGCTTCTCTTGCAGTAACGGGAACGGTGAATACACTTTTGGTATACATCGTTCCATTTACAATATGGTCAATAATTAAATTAGTGCTTCTCTTGCAGTAACGGGAACGGTGTATACATTTTTGGTATACACTGTTCCTGTTGCAATATGGTCAATAGTTGAATTTCTGCTTCTCTTGCAGTAACGGGAACGGTGAATACACTTTTGGTATACATCGTTCCATTTACAATATGGTCAATAATTGAATTAGTGCTTCTCTTGCAGTAACGGGAACGGTGCACTGTGATCCAGAATTGCAAAATAAGGGAATAAAGTCGAAAAATGAAGTTTGGAATATCAAATCCTTTTTACATCAACTTTATTGAACACACCCTGGGGGTCAATGTAAAAAAAAGATATTTAAAATCGGTCAAGGGATCGTCAAGATATTGATTTTTGAACTTTGGCCTAATTTGTTTGTTTGTTTACATTACTATTTCCGGAATAGTGCTGTTTTGAGGGCAGTTTTTAAATCCTCATTTCTCCATCTAGGAAAGTCCGAAATTCTTCATTTTTGTCTCACTTGAAACTACTGTTCATGTACTTCAAAGTAATGTCAAGACATGTTTTAATTTCTTCACTTTTGGTACTTCTGAAAGCAATTTCATAATGGCAGGTTTTCGAGAAATTAATGGGCTTGAAAAGTTAATTGTGAAATTGAACACTGAATACAAAAAAATTGTATCAAATTGCATGAACCAAATGAATTCTATGATTTAAAGCAACTTCCCCTGCATCTTTTTGCCAAAGGGCTTGTACAAATTCGTGGCCATAAAAATTTTCTGACCGTTCAAAATTTTTCGGTGGCCTTTTTTGTGTTCTTTATTTTATCGCACATTTTGAACAAATCTTAGCACATAGGCCCACTAAGTGAATTTACAAAGACCAACCATCATTCATGTGGTCCAGAAACAAGACAAGCAACATTTACACCAGCTTACAAAGTGCACCGTTGCTTAAAATTGATGATTTACAAGTTTTTCGATTTTTATTATGACGAGGAATGAGCAAAAACGCTATTTTTTCGCAAAAAATCTATCTAAAGGGGCGCAATTAGGCTACAAGCAAAGAAATTAATTGAGTTGTACTGTAAAAATCACATTCTAGCAAGGAAAAACATCAAAATTCAGAACTGAAAATTTTTTCTTCAAAAATCCTCAAAAATGCATAAAAATGTAGGTTTCACCTGAAAATTTGAAGGGCTGCAGATTTTTTATGGCCACGAAATTGTACAAGCCCTTTGACAAAAAGATGCAGGGGAAATGGCTTTAAATCATAGAATTTATTTGGTTCATGCAATTTGATACAATTTTTTTGTATTCAACGTTGAATTTCAAACTTAACTTTTTAAGCCTATGGATTTCTCGAAAACCTGCCATTATGAAATTGCTTTCAAAAGTATCAAAAATGAAGACATTATAGCATATTTTGAAATTAATTCGAAGTACATGAATAGCAGTTTTATGTGAGACAAAAATAAAGGATTTCGGACTTTCCTATACGGAGAAATGAGGATTTAAAAACTGCCCTCAAAGCAGCACTATTCCGGAAACGGTAATGTAAACAAACAAACAAATTAGGCCAAAGTTCAAAAGTCAATAACTTGACGATGCCTTGACCGATTTTAAATATCTTTTTTTTACATTGACCCCCAGGGTGTGCTTAATAAAGATGGTATAAAAAGAATTTGATATTCAAAACTTCATTTTTTCCTATTTCTTCCCTGGCCTGGATCACAGTGCGGTGAATACACTTTTGGTATACATCGTTCCATTTACAATATGGTCAATAATTGAATTAGTGCTTCTCTTGCAGTAACGGGAACGGTGAATACATTTTTGGTATACACATTTCCCGATACAATATGGTCAATAGTTGAATGCCTGCATCTCGTGTATACACTTTTGGTGTACACATTTCCTGATACAATATGGTCAATAGTTGAATTTCTGTTTCTCTTGGAGTAACGGGAACGTTTTATACATTTTTGGTATACACCGTTGCCGTTACAATATGGTCAATAGTTGAATTAATGCTTCTCTTGCAGTAACGGGAACGGTGTATACATTTTTGGTATACACCGTTCCCGTGACAATACATTTCTTGTATACACCGTTGCCGTTACAATATGGTAAATAGTTGAATTAGTGCTTCTCTTGCAGTAACGGGAATGGTTTATACATTTTTGGTATACACTGTTCCTGTTGCAATATGGTCAATAGTTGAATTTCTGCTTCTCTTGCAGTAACGGGAACGGTGAATACACTTTTGGTATACATCGTTCCATTTACAATATGGTCAATAATTGAATTAGTGCTTCTCTTGCAGTAACGGGAATGGTTTATACATTTTTGGTATACACTGTTCCTGTTGCAATATGGTCAATAGTTGAATTTCTGCTTCTCTTGCAGTAACGGGAACGGTGAATACACTTTTGGTATACATCGTTCCATTTACAATATGGTCAATAGATGAATTTCTGCTTCTCTTGCAGTAACGGGAACGGTGAATACACTTTCGGTATACATCGTTCCATTTACAATATGGTCAATAATTGAATTAGTGCTTCTCTTGCAGTAACGGGAATGGTTTATACATTTTTGGTATACACTGTTCCTGTTGCAATATGGTCAATAGTTGAATTTCTGCTTCTCTTGCAGTAACGGGAACGGTGAATACACTTTTGGTATACACCGTTGCCGTTACAATATGGTAAATAGTTGAATTAGTGCTTCTCTTGCAGTAACGGGAATGGTTTATACATTTTTGGTATACACCGTTCCCGTTGCAATGTTGTTTATACTTGAATTCCTGCTTCTCTTTTAGTATTAGAGTTCCGCTTTCAAAGTTTTCCGTCTTCAAAATCTGCCAGAGGCAAAAAGTGCCGTTTTAGTGTAAACGAGAAGCCTATCTGTCACATTTTTCCCCAGGGGGGGGCACTCAGCACATACACATATGGGGGGGTCAGTCCAAGAAATTTTCAGACAACCCAAAAATATCACTTCAGCCTCACTTCAACCCAAAAATATCAGCTCATTTTATACTTGGAAACCGGTATATGAACATAAAATACCCCAAAACAATGTAAACAGAAGTCAGGATTGCTTCAAAAAACCCAGAAGTATCAGTTAAACGGTGCTTGATATAAAAAAATATCATGAACATAGTTTCAGTTTTCTTTGGACCCAAAAATATCACTTTTGGCAATATTCTAACCCAAAAATATCGGACTTACCTCCCCGTATGTACATGTGCTGAGTGCCCCCCTGGGCATTTTTCACTGTTTTAAGGTCTAGCAACTTTTAGTAGTACAAGAAGAGTGTGCAAATAATGAATAAGATAAGTATGGTGTGAGTAATTATTCATGTATAAGCTAAATTTTACATCTTTGCAACAACAGAAGAAAGTAATTTAAGAGAACCTTTACACAAGTCTCATGATTTAGAACTGACAATTTATCTTATCTATGGCTTATAAGAAACTCAACTCTTAGAGCGCTGGAAAGCAACCTCGTCCATGACAAACGGCCCCGTGGACGAGGTTCCGGGAGTCTCAAAAAGTACCCCTTTCTGACTGGAAATAGGACCGAAAGGAGAACATATTATTACTCTCCGAGTGGTCAGCTAAATTTATCAATCTTCAACTTAGATCCACATACGAGTACCTTGTATTTAATAATCGTTCAGCAAACACCGGAGATACAAGCTTCCAAAGTCAAATTTACGGTTCACCCGAAACCAGATGTTTTGTAAATGGGCCTAGCCATGATTTAATATCACAGGCATTTTTTCTAGCTAAATAGTTTCGTACCCACCCTCTTCGTACCACCACAAAATATAGAGGAAAATGTTTAATTCCCCTGCCAAAAATCCTCCGCTTTGGTACCCAGGACTAAAAACGACCGCTCCCTAAGCCTACAGTATCGATTGGCCCCGTTTCCACAGCGTTGAAAGATACGTTCAATATGAGCGTGACTCCTTTTTCAATTTGAGCAGGTCAGAATTTCGCTTTCAAATTATTCCTTTTCAAATTTTGGCAGGCAAAAGATATGCCATGCCGTTTTCGTGTGAACGAGAGGCCCATCTGTAAAACTTTATTCCATTTTCAAGTTGATGCTGTACTGCTTTAAAGCAGTAAAATTAAACACAAATAGGATATTTCTCTGGAGTCCACAATTAATATTCATTTTAGCTTAGCTGCAAAAGACGTGTCCATATCACCTTGGTTAAGTCTGTTATGATTTCTAAATTTTACTGCAACAAATGCACATAAATAATATCCAGATATAATTGTTTGCATAGACAGCATATCAGTCATTTAAACCAGTTCAAATCTATCGATCTAAGGCGCACATTTCATGGCAACGACGACACTTTATACTCGTGCATCTTCTTTCGAAAGGTCCATTTTCTTGTCCTCTCTGGCCAATGGACTTACCTTATCATCCGTCAATTTCAGTTGTGTCAGCTTCTCAAGAGAATCCGTGACCTTCCTGTTGAAGAGGTGCCAATTCGGGCCATCGCTGTTGAGCTTCAAGGGGTCAGCTGGTGAGTGAAACGGTGTGAAGTCGTTTGCAGGCGTGTTGAGCTGCGATTGGCAAGCCAAAGTTTTGTTGCGAGCTGTCAAGACTTTGAGAGCAGGAGTGACGCGTCTGGACTTTTTCTTCTCGGCCTTCGCTGACTCTTCATTGTAATCACAATTTGTGGCAAGTATTGGTTTGTTCATACCATTTGTTGACGGGGGGTCGCTAATTTGCTTGCTATTCTCTGGTGTCGGGGTTATGGGGTCTGGTAACTCCTCTCCATGTGTCGAAATCTCGATTGAATCAAGTCCTGCAGCAGGTTCCATTGTCTCTGCGAGATTTCTGTGACCACTATGATCTTGCTAGAATGTCAAAAAATACATCGTATGAATGATTATGATAAGAGCACAATATTAACTACGATGCCGGGAAATACAAGTTGAGTATTCATCACGTGTGAGAGCATATTCATCCTGTGCAAAACAGTATGCAGGAGGCTTCCTGAGCCGTTCAAGGCCGTTCAGCAAGCGAAGCGAGTAGGCGACTTTAAAATGTGCTAAATTGCCCAGCCAGAATGTAATTTATACTCAGAGGTAAAGACCCGTCATATATATAAAATATAATATTCTACTCGTACACAATATAAAATATCTAGAATATATATGTGAAAAAAGACCCGTCATTTCATTGTTTCCAAAGATTGTTTTTTCCTACTTTATAAGGGGCTCCCTGTGGAATCACAATTTCCATTCAGAAATTCTCAGCGAAATATTTCACCCTAAATTTTTTCTCAAGAAATTTTCTCGCCCTTCCATTTCCACTCTGTGTCAAATATTCTTGCGAATGTTTTTCTGAATAAAATTTTCTAGGCCAATTCTGAATCAAAACAATTGCTTGTCTTCACCCACAATCAGTCACTTCAGGAATGCGGTAGCGCGTCATCAGCTGCATTCTGATTGGCCAAATCATTATTTCGCAAGCTTTTTCACAGAGAACTGGTGAAATTTTAGTGCGCACGAGCAGACGGCTTTTCGCGAGAAATATTTCGCTTTTCGCAAAGATTTTTCTCAGTGGAAATTGGGCTTAAGGTTAGCTTCTCAGCATCCTCAAACTCCCTTTCTGATAGGGGTGGTAATAAAGAAAAAGGGGCACGGATCTAAAGATATTTTGTAAGCTTATGGTAAGTTTTATCTTGGCTGGGGAAGAGGAGAATTTCCCAATAGACTATTTCATGTATTGGATAGGGCTATCGGCCTTATGATTGACCAACTGCATACAAATGGATCTGAAATTTCTTTATTATATTCATGAAAATGAGTTCGTAATTATTTGTAAAATCCTGTCATGCAAATATTGGTGTTTTTCTCGAAATCAAACTGCAGGTCTAGTCATTATGACAATAAAGTCATTGATTGATAACAGCGCATTGTAGCTGAACAAGCTTAACCTGTATAAATATGATATTATTATTATTATTATTATTATTATTATTATTATTATTATTATTATTATTATTATTATTATTATTATTATTATTATTATTATTATTATTATTATTATTATTATTATTATTAAAGTAGCCCCCCCCCAATGGTGGGCTCTTTATCGTACAAACAATTTTGAAAGATCTTAAACTCCGTCACCGCTTTGAGAGAGGCCATCTGTGGTAGGAGAACCTGTTTTGTTGGATGTTGAAATTGTGTGGCGTTCCTTTTTGACGGGCTGTGCAGGAAATTGATTCAACCTCAAAGTCATATCTATCGATTTGAACTCAACTGTTCGAGCTGATTACGAATAACGACCACTGTGATGAAGCGCTTTGATACGAAGACAAGACCGCTTGCATCTGCTCATGGATAAGGTATCTGGCATATTCTCATGGCTAGCAAAGGATGGAAGGACACTTCAAAGAGAGGATTTCCGTCGGTTCCTCAAGATTTACGTAAAACACCTAAATATATGAGGAATTTATGATTCTCTCATCTGTATCGCTCTGTTGGCTGCTAAAATCCAAGCGGGACCAGTGCTTAGACTTCTCAAGGGAATTTCGCTTTGACTTTTCGTATGGTTCGTATGGCGTATCCACCACAGTAGTGCGTATAGGTTCGCTAGCTTGGAGTGTTTTCAATTCTTCAATCGAGTCGAAAATTCGATCACATTTACACGTTAACATACCCTGGGTACCAGACTCTCCAAAAAAGAAATTGAGAAATTGAGAAATTTCAATTTCTTTTTTGGGAGAGTCTGGTACCTAGGGTAACGTTAACAATAATAATTCACAAATCTCGCAATCTGATTGTTACTGAAGAAATTGCTCAGTTTGGGCCTAAATTGGGCCAGGTTTTTCATAGTAATACTATGAGTCTCTATTGACCGAAGTCAAAGAGCACAGGGAAACAAGAGACTCATCGTCATAAGTCTAATGGTACACCACGCTCGTCCACAATGTTTCATAGAATACCCTATTCCTTGATTTTCTAGTTGGCGAAGAGACCCTTTACCAAGGGACATCTTTGAAGGAATAGGCATCCCTCTTTTAGCGTTTCAGTCCTGAATATCGGCCATGTACTTTTTATTCCATTGCTCACCAAACGTGTAAAAACTCTTTTGATTTTACCCAATATGCTTTATTTTATGGCCGAAGGGCTAGCTTATACGTGGAAATTAGATCTATCCCACCAAGTTATCCTTCTTTTACAGACTTAGGGCCTTTTCATATGGAGAAAGTTTCCCTTCCATTTTCCCTTTTACCTGGAAAATCGCTCAGTCGAAACCACGCCTTACTTAGATTTACCACATAAGATATCACAAGTGTTCACATGAGAAAGCATTTTCCCGGTTAGCCGAGATCTCGCTTGAACTGTACGGAGATCCTTGCCTAGCCGAAGAAATATTTTCCCATATGAACACATTTTCCCTGCTAGGCAGGGTAATTTCTTTTGTTTATGCTTGACTCTTTGGTGCCACAGACAAAGAGTTATTGTTGTTTATCTCGGCTTGTCGGGGAAACTTTGCTCATATGAAAGGTCAAGGAATATAACCTCAGCCGAGCGATTTCCCGATGAAACGGGAAATGCCGGGGAAGCATTCTCCATGTGAATAGGCCTTAAATTAGAGACTTCAATGTATGGATCAACGGGTATGTGCCTCCCATAAACAGGGGCTTAGAACCTCAAATATCCTGAAATGTGGGTCTCAGAATTTAAACTTTTCACTAGAAATGGGTACCTATTTGATTTGCAACGAAAAGGGCAGTCGAGTTTAGCATTTGCAACGTTGGATTTTATGGTTTTAGCTCTGAAACGTGGTTGATTGCAACTTTACCTTCATGTTGCACTTTTAAGTGAGATGAAACTTGATTCTGGGAAGCTCGACAGACATTATTTCCGAAAAATCCTCAAGTATGGGTTCGAAAATAGACCGAAAATCCTTTGATATTGGCCTTCCCCTAAAATGTTGGGTGGCACGTCTCCGTGATTCTAACACTCGAAGTACCTCTCCCCTGGGGCTTCTCTTTATACAAAATCTTACCCGGCCTATAAATTTCATAACCCAAACTGCTAATGTTGTTCTCAAATTTGTTTCTAAAATTTCGGTGATAAAGAAACCTAGCTCTGAACGCTTGGTTGTGCTGTGAAGTTATTTCGTTAAACGTTTTATTCCTTAGAAATATGTGAAATTTGAATTTTGATTCCGGTGCTCAAAGCGAAACTGGCTGACATTGTTTTGAAATTAGTCTCTAAACAGTTGGTGATGATGAAGAAGGTTTGCTTCGAAAGTTTTCTTGCTAAGAGAATCTCCTTAGCTAGATCCATGTAGAAACTGAAGAACGCTTTGGCGCTTGTTTCAGCAAAAATCTATCTGAAGGCAACGCGAATGTCTGATGTTCTAAAATTTGTCACAAAATAGGTGATCCTTTAGAAATTAGTTCCAAATGTTTGATTTTACCAGGCTGATTCTGCTTTGAAGCTATTTACGGAGATCCTATATTCTACATTATGATTACAGACAATTCTTATGCTAATGTTTGCAAAAATCAATCTAAGACCTATGTGCCCAATGTTTATCTGAAATTCGTCTCTAAAAGTTTTTGTTTTTGGAAGATAACTGTGAGCATCCGTTGTTTCGGAGCATTTCAACCTGGTGTCGTAATTTTATATGAAAAGTCGGGAAACCTTCTGTTGATGAATTTTATAAATTTCACTATTCGCTTGGCCAAAGGTGCTTTGAAATTGGTCTCTAAGTTCTCCAAAATAAAGATGATTTAGAAAGTTAAGTTCAAACATACCGTAGTGCTGAAACCTTCTGTTGTCGTGTATCTAGCGTGGCTATCCCGAAAGCAAATGAGCAAAGGGAAAGATGCAGCTGGAAACCATGAAATTAGATTATTAAAATTAATGAGACAGTAATCAAACATCGCCTGCGGATAAGAGGAGAGAGAAATGGACGGGGAATTAGATCATATATGCTCATTGCAGAGGCGCCGGTAGGAGGTGGAAGCAGCAGGGGCGGAAATTAAAGACGAGTGCAACGGATCAGGTGGAATAAGGAGTCCTCGCATCACAGCAAATAATACCAACATTTCCCTGCATTCATTGGACGGAAATTTAAAAGAAATGGACAAGTTTCTCTGGGAAAGTTAAGGGAAATAGAGGTTTCCATCTCCCCTTTGGGAAATGATGGGAAGTGGGTCCGTTTCCCCAAAATTTCCCCAACAAAATGTGGTGAAACTTCGCAATCTTTTGCAGTGCATACCAGAGAGTGGAAATCTCAAATCACGGCATATTTTAACGTACTGACTAGTGGGGCATTTGTCCTAGTGGACCCTCTTGCTTGTCCCAGCAGCAAAGGAGAAATTGATATTTTACACTCAGTCGACATGGGGCCCTTTTTTATTTCCCTTATTATTACTTCTGTAAAAACCCCAATGTTATTACTGCCCCAATGTGTTTTCCCCAATGTTATTACTTATTTTAGTTACTTATTGACGTTGCTAGCTCAAATAAAATCTCGGAAAATCAATGATCATGAGTGCAAAACGAAACTTCTTTTGAGAACTATGATAATAAGAGGGGGGTGACAGGGGGAGTCTTTGGTACCAGTACCAACTCATAAGGTACCAGGTTCCACCCAAATTGAAGGTATTGGTACCACCAATTTTGGGGGAAGGAGCTATCATGAATATGACGAATTCTGAAATGAGGTCTATGTCAGTTCCTCGTGAGACCAATCGCAAGACCAAACCACTCCTGAGCACGTCACCGTGGCATCTGTGTCACTGTCTGCACTGTAAAAGCTAAAAATTTGTTCTAGGAATTCCAAAATCATCCAAGGATGAAATTTTTATTGCTACCGACTCATATAAGCTTGATACCGGTACCCGTACCGTTGGTACCAGGCTCCACCACATTTGCACAATGTTGTACCAGGTACCACCCCTCTGGTACCATGGTACCACTACCCTGTCACCCCCCTCTAATAACTTGTTTTGTGCCCAAAGGACCAAGCTGTAATTGAATTGGATTGTATGAGAATAATGGAACTTTTTTTGTAAACTCATACCGTAAAAATTTGGGGCTCTTTGGCTGTTTTCCCGACTAGTGGAAAATCCTTAAAAAGGATACTGTGTCTCAAATTAGATGTTACGTAGCTAGAAATTTGTCATCAAATAGGGGTCAATGAAAAATTACAGGGAAAAGACCAGGGATCCTTGAAAACTTCATTGACGAATTGGAGGGGTTATGAAAATTTTGTTATCAATAAAAATGTCTTCTGGATAATGACTGATCCCTAATTACTTTGTGCTGGTGTGCCAATCAAGCGCTTCGAAATGCCATTGTCACAAAATCTGCCTTTTGCTGACTTTGTTGGTTTTGCAAGCTCTGCGAAGGAGGGCTCCTCGGCACAGGAACAAACCGTGAACCGTCGACATTTCATTTATTCTTATTTAGACACAATACCCTATCAGCATAACAAAGTAAATATAAATATTAATAGTATCAAGAAAAAATAAAGCTGCTCTTCCAAGGGGTTGTGTTTGTGTCGCTCTACCTCAAGAACTCTCTCAATCTTACTTTGAAGGAGCTCAATGAGGCGGAGTCTCGTATTTGCTTTGGGATCTCGTTCCAGGCACTTGCTCCCTGGTATCCAAAAGACTTTTTGCAGTACTCAAGACGAATGCGAGGAATTTCGAAATCATCAATTTTTCTTGTGTTATATCTCGAAATATTCGACCTAGGAGTGAATTTATTTTTGAGGTTCTCTGGGCAGAGTCCATTGTTTATTTTGTATGTAGTAATTAGCCTGTCATATTTTACTAGATTGCGTACATCGAGCCAATCACATACCCAGCCATCGTTGTGCCTTGCACATTCAATTAGTTTGCGTGCCCTGTTTTGCAGCCTCTGTAGGGATTCCAGTTTTGTGTTTGACAGACATCCCCAAATGACACTGCAATATCTCAGATGGCTTTCAATTAATGCTCGATAAACAGTTGCCAATTGTTTCTGGGAGAGGATGTTTTTGAGATTAAACATCGCCCCTAAACCGTTTTTTATCTTTCGCTTTACGGTTTTGAGTTGTTCTTCCCAATTCATGCTTTCGTCTATTATGACACCCAGATATTTTGTTTTTTGAGCTCTGCATAATTTTTGATCTTCTACTTCGAGGTCAGGGAAATCTTTGGCTTTGTTCAGTTGTTTTGGATGCCCTATCAGCATAAATTCGCTTTTTTCAGCATTTAGGCTAAGTTTGTTTTGCCTCATCCAGGATGAAACAAGATCAAGTTCTCCCTTTATCTCATTAAAGAGCTCGTTGATCTCATTGGAGGCATAAGAAATGCTCGTGTCATCCACGTACATATTTGGTTTAGATTTTTTCAAACATTTTTCAAAATCATTCATATAAATGATGAAAAGTAAGGGACCCAAACACGACCCCTGTGGTATTCCACACACGCTTAAATTCGTTTTTTGCTCGTTGATGTTCCTGAACCAAGTCTCTGTTATGTTCATTATAGATGTTTGCGTGTTATGTAATTTACGGAAGGCGAACTGGTTGTCCAAGAAGACCACAATCTTTCATATGGGACAACAATTTAGCACAACTGTGTAACTGTGGTGTGTCATCATTGAAGACCAAACACAGGCCATGTCATCGACTTCATCATCCTTATCCTTCCCAACTTTTTCAAAAGCAAATATTTTGCAGTTGTCGCACTGTTATCATGCTAACTGCGCTCCAGGTGCCCACCCAAACATAAACCAATCAGAATCCTCAGAACTTTTAAATCAGCCAATCAGAATTCGAGAATTGAAAGCCGCTTGAATTCAATTTGAATAATTCAAAGCAAGCGCAAAGACCAGATTTTGAACGGATTCTTCGAAGTGAGTGTTCCGCAAGTTCATCGCAGAATTTTAAAAGAATTTGAAGAGGAAGATGGACGACTTTACTCAGGTATCATTTCAAAGTATTTACGAACGTAAGGACACCGGATGAAATGATTCTGGGTGGCTCGTTTGTTTTGTGAAGCGAGTTCTTGTCTGGTTCTATGATGGGCCTATCTTCAGCAACGGCATTTGTTCTTTCCAAGTTATTTTGACAAGAAGAAAGACTTGACACATATCTCGATATTTTAACGGCTAGACAGAAATGTGTTGACTTACGAAACACGTTAACATGGCGAATGATTTTGATCATGTTTTCTGTTATATTTCAAACGGATCTGAATTATTTCAAAGGCGCCAAATTGTGTCATCCCTGCCTGTGCTAATAGGGAGAAGAAATGCTGGGGTATTTATGAGGCCAATGAGACCAATCAATGGAAACGTTATTTTGTTTAGCAGATTCCTTTTAGCTACGCAGCAGTGGCGCCGCCAGGATTTTATATTGGAGGGGCGAAAAAGGATGGGGTCTGGAGCGGAGCCCCAGGAAATTTTTTTTAGACCACGCCCTCTACTTTGGCTGTAAATGCGACCAACGCCCCTTGTATGGATTGACATTAAGATGAATGAGTCTGTTAAATTTCTTCGACCAACCTAACATGCTCACTCGGTAATGGAATTGTCAAAGAGTTACCGCGTACCTCAGATTCAGAAATATGGAGTATATGCGGTTTGTGAAAGAGGGCATCGGGTTCAGTAGCTTGTGTTCCAGACCACTTGAAAAGAAAAACACAGGCTACGGGTTCAGTAGAAACTTCAAAGTCCAGCATACCCTGAGGGGGCCTGGGGGCTAAGCCCCCAGGAAAATTTTTGTGGATACGCTCTTTAATTTGGTTTAAAACACTTCTACCGATCACATTTTTGCCTGTGCTGCATTGGAATTGTTGCTCACTGTTTTTTAAATTAGCATCTCCTGTAAAATTTTCTAACATTTGGCTTAGAATTGCATTAACCTTTGGCTTAGAATGCTTATCCTACATGCCATCTTTACCAAGACCAAAAGGGAAACTTTCAAAATTTTGTAACTATTTTCAATGAATCACATCCGCAGGAAAATCTTTGCACAAACACGCTCTACTTTTTCTTGAACGGTTCTCACAATCCAATTTCCATGGCCTCAAAACCTATAAGTCTTGGACGATTCTATAAAAAAGTTTTCAAAAGCCAACTTATGCTTTGGCTTAGAACAAGTCTCCCAGCAATCTTCCAGCATTTCGCTGAAAGATTCTTATCTTGCACTACGTTATCTATACCAAATCACCAAAATTCTATCTCCTCGTTCGTGAAAAAGATCTTGACTTACGTCCTCCAGAAGCTATGTTGATGAGATATGCAAAACATGGAGCGTACGTAGAACGGGGATCTGGGGGCTTCGGTACGAGTAAAAAAATCGAGTCAATGCTGTGCCGATCATGGGAAAATACAATTAAAATGGCAAGATTAGAAACCTATACTCATACAAATTACAATTGCCAAGATCATCGGCCTTACCCCCCCCGCAATTTTTACGCCGGAATTAGAAGAATTAGAAAAGTGGTCCTGGGCAACATTGGAGGGGCGACCGCCCCCCCTTGCCCCCCCTTCCCGGCGCTTCTGCTACGCAGCTTGGCAATTCAGTTTACGATACTGTAGCTAACTTCTCATCTTTATATAGATATATAACAAAATACTTTGGAAAATCATTGTTCAGGAATTATGATGTTTGAGCATATGTAGGAACGTTCTCTCTCTCGTGGAATTCAGCAGTTCAGTAGCTTTCAGACACTTTGCAAAAATAGAACGAGGGGTGAAGCTATTGTTTCGTTCGAAAAGCTATTGTTTTATCACCATTGTTTTTGAACAAAAGATCTTGTTCTAGTCAACAGGGGACCAACTAATGTCTGTCTTTGAATTTATATCTACACTGCTAATAACACTGGGCGTTTTCTCTGCTGAAGGTTAAAAGTAGTTGTCTGCGTGTGCAGACTCGTGCAAATTCAACTGGTTCCTTTTCCGATATGTAGTTTTCTCCTCTAGTAGAAACGCTTTTTCAGGAGAAATAAACAACTCTGAAAAGAAAATCAGTCGTAAAATCTGCAATTTAGGCTAGACTAAAAGCTTTTAGGGTAACTTGATATGATAGATTTTAAATCAGCCAGTCAAAAAATAAGTTTAGGGGTCATCCAAAAGTCCACCCATGATCAGTTAGTAAGTAGCATTTGGCTGCTAATTTGTGACTCCCACCCTCCCCCTCCTCCATAGCGGACTTGTAAATTTTCTACTACGTCGATCTGATCGTGGAAGTTTCTTATTGTATCCCCTTATCATTGGCCAAAATTGACCATTCACTGGATTATGAGACGTGATAAGACAACAGCAGCAGAAGTGTGCAAAATTCATTGCAGACAGCATATGGAATTGAGAGCAAATGTAACTTTCTTGATCAGGACTCCTTTAGTTCCAGCAATGATCACTTAACTGATTTTGCTGATCCCCCTCCCCCTTAGTGGCCCAATGCTGCTAAGAGATCACAAGTGGATTTTTTGATGACCCCTTAGTAACATAACATGTATCAAAATTGGAAACTATCACATAATAAAACTTATAACAAATGGGTGCGTCCCACTACATGCATCCACCAAGCAGGCATATTGATCATCCATAGGATTTTCAGGTAGTGCTTCGGCCAAAATTCAAGGTCATGTCTGCCAGACAAATGTTGTAGAACCCCCTTGATTCCATTATGGTGGGGGGGGGGTAGTAACATAGTTGCTTTGTTTAAATGGTTGTATAGTACAATGTTTATTTTCACAATGGACATGCAGTTACAGTAGCAAGAGCTTTTGCATTGAAAGTTTGAAATTAAAATGCACACAGAGAAGTTCAAATTTGAATAGTTTTTCAATATACATAACTTTACCTATGACAAGGAGTAAAGATTGATAAAACTTTTCACAGCAAACGCTACCAAAAATTTCTTTTACTTATTACTGTAGGATAAAAATATAAAGATGAGTGAAGAAAATCTCTGGTTGGTTCATGGACGAGATGATGTGAGCTATAAGGAAAGCTGGGCTCAAAGGGTAGGCCTAAGATAAATTTTTCTGAAATCAATCAGTCCAAAAGATTATAATGTAATAGGTATCTAAACCATGTTTTGCTCTCTCCTTGATTAGTATTTCTACTGAGAGAGCTCGTCCGTAAGAAATACCTCTCCATACAAAAATTTTATGTAATTCTGTTGTATAATTGTCATTTGTGTATTCATCTCCCTGTTGTAATTTTACGAAGATTTTTGTATGTCCTGGAATTCTAAAGTTACACTCAACTAAATTGAACTGCCTAACAACATGAAAGATAAACTGACCATTGACCTTTAAAAGTTAGATTTCATGTACCGATATGATGTGATGTGGTGTGGTGTGGTGTGGTGTGATTAAACTGCTTCAAATTCATTCATTACCAAGGCTTGAAAGTGATTATGTTTGAGGCAATATGCAGGCAGATCTGCATCATGAAGTCTTACATTATAGTGTAACATCTGAACTTAGTGTGTTTTTGCATTATCAAATAAAATTATGTGCATATGTTCAAAGCCAACTTGATAATATTTTTTCAGAAATAAACTGTATGAAAGGAATTTGGATGCAAAAAAGGCAAGATATATAGTGCACTAGAGTCACAATTTGATGAAGACACAAGTCACAAAGCCTCTCAGAGTGCCCTCACATGAGCAAACTCAGACCGGTCTGAGTTTCAGATCCGTTTGAAACTCATTTCGGCCTACGGTCAGAGCCCTTAGCGTGCTCACATGACACAGGCGAAATGAAACTCAAGTCAACCTGAAACTCATTTCGCTTTCTCAGGTCGGTCTGAGTTTTCAGGTTGACCTGAAATTTTCATGTGAGCAGAAAAATTTTTCATTTCGGGGCGAAATGACTTTTCAAAGCATGTGTGATAGACATTCCAGGCGTTCCTTTGGCAATCAAAACAATAAAGATTTCATTCAAAGTCACCCAGCTGGATCTAAATGCTATGAATCAATGCCAATATCTTCCACAAAACAATCACAATTGTTCTATTAGCGGAATGAAAGCACGCATTGTTTGACATTCTCAAACCGGTCTGAAACCGTTCATGTGAGGGGGAAGCAAATTAGCAAACAAGGCCAATACTCAAACCGATCTGAAACTCAAATCGATCTGAGTTTTCTCATGTGAGGGTAGTCTCAGTGTCCTAAATATATATCTTGTCTTTTCTGTATCCAAATTTCTTTTACACAATTTCATACAACTTTCTACCATTAAATTTTCATATATTTTGTATGCTGATCATTTTTTGCAGAGACTTCTTGAAAAGAAAAATGCAAGGAAGAGAAAGCAAGAAGAAGCAGCTGCTGCTCTGAAAAGCATTGATGTGCCTTCAAGTGCAAAAAAGGCCTCACCTGTCAAAAGCAGATACCCCTTGTCCCCTAAAAATGACAATGATCAAGCAGGTGCAAAACTGGTAAGGGAGCAAAACGACTGATTTCCAGTCAGTGGAATTTTCCAAGCAAGTAGAATTTCACACAGTAAGAAGGGTGCTCAAATGTAACTTTTGCAACGCTAGAAAGACATTTTCTCCTTGAAACAAAGAATTTCTGCCAGCATGGAAAATTCTAATGATTAGAAATCAACCTTCAAACAGGTGCTGGGCTACATAACTTTTAATACAAAGATCCATTGCTACCCAGGGTCCTCTGTAGGCATGCTGCAATTGTTGGAATGTCTGAAAATCAAATATGGCCAGAGTGGAAAACAGGAATCCACTCTGCAGAAGTTAAAGGTGATCTGAAACAAAAATGTTTATTGATGCAGATGAATAGCACTGTTGAACGACGAAGAATGTCATTAAAATTTTTTTGATACTTTGTTTCATCTTTGAGTTATCCACTAATTTGTATGATTGGCTGATGACGTCATTTTGTTTGCAAAATGTATGACAAAGTATAACAGGTTGACCACGTTTCCAAAGGAAAATAAAGTCAAAAACCTTTCCTTCAATTGAAATGCCTTTCTAAAGGTCACATTAGTTGATGAAACAATATTTGTTGCATTTATTCTGCTCAGCTGAAATGTCTCCAAAAACTGTAACCTTCCAAAGATCAGATACAGCTTCTTTCCATGTAGAATCCTAATAATTTGCAAACAAAATGACATCATCAACTAACACTTACAATCATTGGATAACTTAAAAACGAAATGAGATATCAAAAAAATTTCAACATGATTTCTTATCAATCGACAGGGCCCTTCATTTGCATCAATAAAAAATTTCGCTTCAGATCACCTTTAAATGGCCGATAGATTTGTATTTCGTCATCTGAGATAAGTCCACAGACGACTCAGCTGAAGTCAATTTTTCCAACAATCTAACTACTGTTAGTGCAGATTCATATTTTTCATTTAGGCAAAATTTTATTTCCAGGAAGTCTGAAATTGCAGCAGAAACCATACAGATGTTCCACTGTTGTTTTCATAATGGAAGTGGTAGTTTGAAGGACACAGACAAAGCATTCATATATGCAGTACTTTTTCCCAAGACTACATAGATATTGGTAGATTTCTAAAGTAGCTTTCATGGATTCAAACGCATTTGCTTTTTCCTTTGCAGCCACCAGTTGCAAAGCCTAGAACTGATCTTGGAAACGGAAAAAGAACATCTCCGAGAAAGAGATACAATGAAGCAAAGGGCCCTAAAAGAGATCTTGAAGAGATTTTGGACACTGGCAGGAAATCTCAGATCTTTGCTTCCTCAAAACAGATTGGAAGTAGCAGTTCTGGTCATAAATCAAATGCCATTAAAACAACCAGTAGCTCTATTCAGGTATATATACACATATATACAAGTTGTACCAAAGATTGTCCCCATAATTTTGAACACCACTGAATTTTTTTAACCAGTTTTATATATATACAAATTTTAAACAGCAGCTTTCACACCTATCTTGCAAGGCCAAACAATCCAAAACAAAGATTTGGAAACAGACATATTTGCATGCATCTTTAAAGGCAGTCTGTCACGCATTTGATTGGGCGATTTGGACAATGCAAAGAATAGGAAATTTCAAAGGCTGATAATCCTCTGACTTTCTACGGCCGTAGAAAGTCGAGACGGTTAGTCCTCCTTTGTTTCAAATACACATATTCACAAAGAAATCTGTTGTGTTTAGCGCTTACGCGTCGTGGCCAATCAGAGACGTGACAGACTGCCTTTAAGCTTCATTCTTTGCGTTCCATGACTTGGTCCTTGTTTCGCTGCCACTCCAAAATTTCGCAATTCGCAAGACGTAAAGAAAAGGCCGACTTCAAAGAAGAGACAAGCAACTTACAACTGATAGACTTTGTGGCATTATGTTTAAAGTAAGCCTGGCAGAGGCAAGTTTCTCGCAGTTTTCATGGACTCAGTTTATGGATTTCTTTCAAGAATAGCTTATTAAGTTAAGAACAGTCAGACGGACAGGGTCTGGTACTCGGTATAGTAGTAGGGCCCCATCACTTGAGCGCTAAGATTAGGTCTTCTCCATTTCTTTGATCCCAGTGCTTGGCGCTAAAAGCCGTGACATCATTTTGCAACCACATTGTTCTTATGATATCTTGAAAGCCCAGTGAGTCTATGATTGAACCTTTTAGACAAAATGAAAAATTTTCTTTTTTCAATTAAGAGATATTGCAATTTGAATGTGGTAAAAATATAGAAAATATTTTCACTTTGATGTAATTCTTCATTTTTTGGACATTCATTCATAAAGTGAAAGAAAATGATTTTAAAAACTTTAAATCTCGAGGGTTCAACTTCAACTTATTATCATGTTTGACACCAAGCAGTTTCACAGTGGATTCGGTTTAAGCCGAAATGCCTTCTGCACTAATAGCTCATGATATCAAGCTCACAAAAAACTACAAAAACAGTGGCATGATAGTCGATATTGTTAGAATTAATCTTAATTTTTTATGTAAAATTTGAAATGTTGAGGCAAACATTAGCGTCATGTGTTTTTTAGCTTCGTTGACTTTGCAAAGTCTTGAAACTTTTCATGACTAACTACGGTTTCTCCTACAGGAAAGAAAAGCTCGATTGGAACGTACTAACAGCGAGAGTGATGACACAGGAAAAATGAAGCGAGAAGAACCAAGGAGTGATAAAAGAAATCCAGTCAACTCTAGACCTCCAAGTTATGGAGAAGTATACAAGGTAGGTACATACTCGCTTCTTCTTGTATTTCCAATACACAAGGTAGGTGTATGTTCAAGTTCAGTGCAGGTAGATGCAGTAGAACCCCGCAAATGAGAACATAGGAAAATAAGAACCCGCTGACTGATTTTTTTTAAACAAGACACCCAAAGTTACATTAAAGCAAACGAACGGAGATATAGCGGCATAATCTAAACATAGCAAATAAGAACGGCAGGCGCCACTAATCTTCTTATTGTTCTCATAGATCGAAAACATCAAATACAATAGGTTATATTTAGATTACACAGTCCCCTTAGCTAAGTTTGCTTTAACTCCGTTGATTTACTTTAAGGTAAGAAATACACAAGGTAGGTGTATGTTTCTTCTCGTGTGGCGTTCAGCTTTACTTCAGGTAGGTACAATAAAAATTTGCAGACAGCAACACAGGAAAATAAGAGCCAACACACTGATTTTTTGTAAACAAGACACCCAAAGAATCAAAACCAAACTGATTTCTATCCATGTTCTGATCATACAATGCATTTATTAAGAAAAATGGAGCTTGAAGCTCCAAAAACCAAATTTCAGTCAAAAATGACAAAGAAAAAAATGCATGAAAATAACTTTGAATCGGAATCTGGTTCCTGGTAGAGTACTCTCTAGTCTGTAATAGACGGGGGGGTTGGAGTAGTAGGGGATCGGAAAAAATCTCAAAAATTAATAGCCGGGGGGGTTGGAATAATAAGGGGGTTGGAAAAAATACAATGCAATGACATCACAGATTTCGCTCGAAAGTCTTAATCTTAGTTGGGTGCATAGAATTTTGTTGTGTTCCAGAATTAATAAGCGGGAGGGGGTTGGAATAAGAATGTCCTGGGTGGAAAATTTTCTAAAAATTAATAAGCGGGGGGGGACGTCTATTAGAGACCAGAGAGTAATTCCTGAAACATCTGACCACAATAACTGACAGAGAGGCTTGACTTTTTAGTAAGTGTAGGCAAATTGTTTGGTCAATTTGCTTTGCCTTCAACAGATTGCTATTCCTCCATTTTTCATAATGAAACCATGGCTCCCATTAATTAGTTCGTTAAATGCATATTGTATTAGCTTGGCACTCATCATAAACATAAGAGCCTTAAGGGAAACAACATGACGAATCAAGAGCTATCAAAGAAATGTTAACCCCCCCCCCATGGACGGTTTACTCGAGGGTGGGGACTTTTTTCGCAAAACTATTGTTGGTGGGGACTTAGTCGAAGGTGGTAGTCTGCGGTGCCCCCTGTAGAGGTCGTACCGCAGACTACGAAGGTGGGGGCTTATTTGAGGACTCACAGTAATCGTTTTAATTAGTTGCATTCCGTTGTTAAATTAGAGTTACCCTAACCCTTAGCATTTTAGGAGTCGGTTGGATAAATGATACTGTGATATTTATCAAACAATAGATGCATTTTTCTGACTCAGCCAGTAAAACGACTGCATTAGCAACCTACCTTCAGCTTCTCTTTCGCGTTTTCCTTTGTTTTCATTCTTGGCTTGATTGATTGGGTGTAAAAAGCCCTATTTGCAATTGTTCACGACGCTTGACCTTGCTCAAAGATGTTTGAAAATTGTTCAAGACGTTTGAAATTGCTCACGATGTTTGAGCTTGCTCACGATGTTTGAAATTGTTCACGATGTTTGAAATTGCTCACGATGTTTGAAATTTTTCACAATGTTTAAAAATGCTCACGATGTTGAAATTGTTCACGATGTTTGAACTTGCGCACGATGTAGAAAATCAAGTCACCTCAAATACTGGAAAACTACGATTGAGTGACTCTTCACAATTTCGAGATAAATTTTCGAATTTATAAAGGTCTGTGTAGTCTCGTCATCTGCTATGACCTTGTAGGCGAGGCATTTTAACAGTATAAATGATATGATTTTAGACCCACGCAGCAAATTTAGGTGAACTCAGCCAATTCAGGCGTGTCTTACGCTATACAAACATCGGCCGCGTGTGAAAATCATACTTTTGAAGTCTTTCACCTGTATGCTTACACCTGCTGCAAAGGTATGAGATTATCTATGTGCAAGGGATTTTAGAAACTTTAATATAGCCTATTACGCATGATATTGCTTCAGGCCTTCTTTAGTTCTATTTTTGAACTAGGACGCAATGTCGTAATTTTAGGAAATCGCACGCAAGCTCTTCCTACTCATTCTCCCAGGAAAGTGGTGTAACTAAAAACGTACCATGTCGTAACAAGAAATCTAACACGCTATGAACACGCTGCATGGCAAGAGCTATTTTAAAACTAATTTTAGATTGTTTACCTCATGAAATGCTGCGTCAGAGGACAGTAAAATATAATAATAATGATAATGACAACAGTAATATATTATAAATCAAATTTTTATACACGATAATCTATCAGTGCAAAGTGTCCTTGTTGTTTTAGATCCTTTTTCAGGAATTTCGCAATTTCATAAAGTCGAATTGACGGATATTATCTGTACTTATAAAAATACGAGGGTACCACGAATTTTCAAACGTCTGAACATTTTTTACTTACCTGGCATATGTTTTATTCATTCATCGCAGGATGAGTTATCTTCCGGTTCAATCAGCGACCGTCGTGCTATCTTTGAAAATGCCAAGAACAACAGCAACAACAGTCCATCTCGACCATCAGCCGTTGCAACAAAGCGAGATCATTCACAGTCTAATAAGCACAACAAATCACGTGATGATACTGCAAAATATGGTAAATCAAATGATGGCAGCTCCAGACTCTCAGCCACCAAACTAAAGAAAACAAGCACTAGAAAAGATTCCAGCTTTGACCGAAATGGCGCTCCCGACAAGCTCACGCCGAGACTTGAAAGACTCGACACCACCGCAGATGAGTCGTGCGATTTTAATTACGATGACGAAGAAAATCCATTCGATATTTCGTCCATTTTACGAGCAGCTAATGAAGCAGGCCCTGAGGAGAGTCCGCAACCGGAATTTAAGCAAAGTGCGTGGAACGTTTTGGATTATTTGACTGAAGATTCTCCAAAAGTTCATTCTCCCAAGGTTACTTCTCCAGATCGAGGTATGTCTCACAACCATTGTCAACCAGAATGCTTTGCGGGCACGCTACAATAGACAACGGTCTAAAGTAAAGTAAATCCCCGCTTATAAGAACCTAGAGGCTGTTTTTCCTAAATTATGCACCTTGTAATTAAGAACCTGTTTCAGTTTTATAAAACATAGATTCTTATTGCAATTAAAGAAGAGGCAAATAAATTGTTGCTTCAAAAACAGCACCTTTATTGTTCTCCAGCAATAGACCTTTTAGCTATTCTGAAGAGAATCTGAATCGAACGAAATTTTGCTACATTCTGTAGAATTTTCGAATGTGCACAATAGTGATAGAAGCTCTAACGCCACTCGATCGAACCTCGTGTATAAAAATGTGTGGAAATAAGGCTCGATCCAGGCTCTTTTGTAGAATAGCTAAAAGGTCTATTTCAAAATAAAGTAAGTTTTCAAAAAAAGTGTTGTAGTGTCGTATTATGATTCTTGCAAAATCTTTCAAAGGGTTAGTAGTGTATTCTATCGATAAAGAGAGCGCTTTCTACCTTTTAAAAACTGTAGTAAAAATTTTAATACGATGCCAGAGCCCTTTCTTTGAAAACTTACTTTATTTTGACATTGCTGGAGAACAACAAAAGTGCTGTTTTTGAAGTAAACACTAATTTTATCTTGTTTCTGCCATGAGTCAGGAACCGAGTGTCAGATTGTTAATCAAACAAGATCCCAAACTCTTGGGGCCCCGTTTACTTGAGGCTATCGTCGCGTCTTACATTCCATGCTAGTTAGGCCGTGTGTTTACATCACGAGGGAGCAATTCAGTATTGTTTCTTAATGCTTTATTTTCAATTTCATTGTTTCTCATTGTTCTCAAAGAAAGAAATGTGGTTGCAGAACGAAACGTATCGGATAGCACCATTTACATCATGCCAAAACCATGCCGGAGTGATTTTCTTATCGCATACGAAGCGAAGTGATTTTCAATCGATTTGTGGAGTGTCATGTGTCGGATAGCTCTGGTGTTTTTTTTCTATATATATTCATCTAAAATTTACAATATACTAACGAACAATTTACATTACAAGACGATAGTGCAAGGAGCATGAAAAAACATTGCAACCCTGCAATATTACACTTAACATCACACTACGTTGTTACTCTACTCACTAATTGAATATTTACACTTAACATAAATACTACTTAACATGGATACTAATACCAATACGAATGCTAAAGATACTAAGACAAATACAGGAAAATAATTTAACAGGAACTACATGAAGGAAAAAAAAGGAACCACTACAGTGACCACTCCACACAACGAAACCGTCAGAGAACCCGTGATGAATCTAGATCATCGTTAAACAATGGGTCTGAAGAACTGAGAATTAGCCTGCAAGGGCTTATGACCCTAGAAAGTGGGTGTTTAAAACGAGTTTCCACTGAACAGCGGATCCGCTATGCGGAGAGGACACTGTATATATGCTGAAGAAAAGATGGCATTGGTTCAATCAAAGCGTTCTGTTGCGTATATATACTTAATTGTAGCCTCAAGGACCATGGTATTTGACTTAAGTGGCAACCTTTCATCACTGCTGTGTGAAAAGAGCTCTGGTGTGATGTAAACAGCACCCCTATACGATACGAAAGTTGTGGCGCGACGATAGCTATATATCCGGTATAGTGTAAACGTGGCCTAACTTGAACCTTAATCTATGCAACTGTGTAGAAGCCGAGATGATTGAATCTACAGCTCCTCCACAGTAGCCGCACAAAAGGGGCAAAGTTTGTTTGGACACAATGTAGTGTAATCACAGTTTCATGGATTTTTTCTCCTTTGATAGGCAATCAAAGGGAGTCTGTTTATAGTAACTGCGGAGACGAGGAAACCCTATCAGTTTTCGCTAAAGAAATTGCTAAAAAGAGAAAAGCAATAAAAAGCCCTTGCCAAGAAGATAGCTTGCGAAAAATTGATGCAAATCTTGACGAAAAGAAATCGAAAGTTGTGAATGACTTATACCAAGGAACGAACGAAATAAAACCAGGTAAACAAGTGTAAGTTATATTTGCTTTGCGTTGGGGGACTGAGGTCTTATTCTCGAGTGGACAATTAAATTGAATACAAAATCAGGTAAGTCGAACACATTTTGGCTTTTTACAAGACAGAAAAATCTTTAACGATACAGGGTACCACGATTGTTCAATTTTGTTCCGATGGCGGATGGAGTCGGTTTTGTTGATCTGATAATCATTATGGGCCAGGCTAAAAGATTAGTTGAAAGACAAGTAAATGTCTTTTCAATACAGGCCAGAGAAGGAGGCTAGAAATGGTTTTTGGTCTGTTTGTATGAGGCAGGCCAGCCCGCCTGACCGGGCTGGCATGATTTTGATTCGTGGTTATATGAGAGAAAACCATCCCGGCCAGACGGGCTTGCTTGGTAACAATGCATGTTAGGATTCATTATAGGATTTTCAAAGAAAGTCACTTGACAACAACTTTGACATGTAGGCAGTGAACTCACGCCTACAAAAATCAATCTTCTCCTCGGTCAACTGCGCCAGCCCGCCTGATGCTGTTTGTGTGATCCTGCCTCACCGGGATCCTGCCTACCCAATTCATCGTGTTTGTCATATTGTATTATTGACGAAAATATTTGTTCGTTGCTCGGAGTTGTCCGTTGTATAGTGGTTCCACTGTATCGAATTCCCTTGCATTTTATTAAGACATACTACGACGTAATCTTTTCTTTTAATTTTTATAGATAGGATTTTTAGTTGTATTCTTTCATTGTAAGTAGTTTTTAGCGGTTTTTAATTTGTTTAGTTTTGTCAGTTTTAATATGGAGGGCCCCTAGTAAATCAACCAGTTGGTTCAAGGGTCTCCCTCCCTAATAAATTGAAATATGAAATATGAAATATGTAATAAGAGGAGGAAGACAAACATTTGATTAAATAAAATTTTTCGTGGGAACAAAGTATTGCGAATCTCGTGTTTTAGGAAATTTCGTGGAATAAGCTTTCGTGAAGTTTGGTGAATCATGTAAGTTTCTTCCCGATAAGGTTTTTTCCCTGAAGGTATGCCTTTGAGTCTGGTTTTAGCTAAACCAAAATCGACCATGTCTTTTGCGATTGTAGAAGTTGTTAGCAATGATGTGAAGATGGCCAATGATGTGATGACGAGCAAGAAAGCGACACCGTCAAAACATGCTGTTGGTAAAGAAGAGAAACGAAAAGCGGTAAGTTGATACAATATTGGTCGTCAATAAAACGATCCTCGTTTAAAGACCCTGTGCTACCCATGATCCTTTCTGGTCTGACAGTGAATTTCATGCTGTATGAAAAAGATTATGGCCTAGCAATCGCAAGGCTTTATTCCCGTTTCAAAATGCTTCAAAATAGGCCTAAAACCGCCACTGCGGCATGTTTAAGCATGTTTATCCTGTCAGGAGGATGCATTGATCTGGAATAATGTTATGCTCTCAGGATGACGTATTCAAATTTCATATTTACATGGTACGCTTCTACTGCTTTCACTGTAAAGCAACTGTTGATGTTGTATTACAAAATCTGTCCTTCCAAAGGCATAAGAGAGAACAATAGACAAAGGTTAAGACTTTATATACTATGACTTTTTCTATACTACTTTACTATAAACGGAGGGCAAGAACGACGACAAACAAAATCATAGTTGTGGTATTCTCAGCATGTCAATTTTAAATTTCTCTATTTTCACATTTTCCAAGATGTGAAAATAGAGAAATTTATGTGACTTGTCTTTAAAATAAAATATATTATTGTCAAATCTTGGAAAATGTGAAAATAGAGAAATTGAAAATTGACATGCTGAGAATACCACAACTATGATTTTGTTTGTCGTCGTTCTTGCCCTTCGTTTTATTGTGAGACTGCGATTTCCTAGCCTCACGACATAGTCCCAGGTATCGCAAAATAGCAACAACGACAACAACAGCAATAACAACAACAACAACGTTTCCTTTTTTGCTCAATCTGGGCCTTATGGACTTTGATACAAATTTTTGAGACGGAGATGCACACGTTTACGTGTGCCCTTTGGAACGAGGCTGCAGTGAAGTCTCGGAAGCGAGGCAAGTGACCCTCGACAGTTGGAAATTCTCAAACCTGCGGTGAAGTTCATGGAAGCTAATTGGCCTTAAAACTGAGGAACTCCTGATTCACAGTGAAAGGTTTGTTGCTTCTTGGATTGAGGAAACATTCGTATGGATACTTGTGGCTTTTGTTCATGGCTAATATCACTGTAAACTTGAATTCTGAGCTGTTTTAACATTGGAGGTTCGAGCCGGCAACTTAGGCCCATCCACCATTGCCTGGTGTTCGTACAGTGTTGCTATGGTTTCCAAATCTTGTTATGAAATCGATCGGGGAAAACTTCATCCCAAATTTTAGTATCAAAGTCCATCAGTCGTAGTTTGAGCGTCCATCAGTCAATCAATAGCGATAACTACGAATATGCAATCAGTCTAGCGATTTCCATCTGATGTTCCAATTTTTACTATAAAAGTAGTCGCTGTGTTTCGGGTTATTCAAAAAAAGTTTACGCGTTTGGAGGGCTGTGAAATAAAGAATATGAGACTGATATCCAAATCTTAAATGTTTATCCATCAGTCAAAGGCTAACTTAGACGGGAGAATTTTATTTGCGAACATCACACATCTCAAAGTCCCAATTAAATTAGAAAAAATGCCTGTGAGCGGTTTGTATGGGAATCGAAAATTCCACGTTACATTGTGGTCCATGATTTATGTGGCATTAAAGTTCACATTGCAAGTTTCAGAAATGGAATTATAATTTCAATAGCAGGTAAATTATGGACCAAAGTGGAATGAGGAATTCTTGTTCCCAAGCATGCCCCCTGCCAGCATTTTCCTACTTTCTGGGTCTAAATGATTAGTGATTTCACCAAGCAAAATTTTCCCATCTAAGTTAGCCTTTGACTGATAGATTAACATTGCAGTTTTGAAAATCGGTCTTTTTATTCCATCGTCCGCCGAACGCGTAAACTTTTTTAATCTCCCGGTAGCATAATAGAGTGTATAGAAGCAATGCATCATTTTTTTCGTCACTGGAAAGACGTTGCAGTAGGTTAACAAACATGGCAATTTAATCTTCTCACTCCTTTTAGCCGAAACATCCAAGCGAAGACTGTGCGAGAGAGCGTCGAAGTGAAAGGAAGAAGGAATATGGCACAAATGAGAAAGGATTGAAGTTAGAGAAACAAGTTTCGACTGAGGCGCCTCCGAAGCCACCAAGGAAAGGGAAACTGTCCGTTCAAGAGCAAGGAAACTTTTGCGAAATGGACCAAGATCAAGTAGCTACATGGGAACCAGACATGCCTGTTAAAGACAAGGAGCCAAAAGCGAGGAAAGAAGAAAGGAAACGAGGGAGAAAGGAGAACAGTGCTCATACCGCTGAGTCTGCGATGACAGATGACCGTCTTCCTGTTGACGCTGGATCTTATCCAAACATAGACTGTGAGAAAGATGCTACGAAATTGAGAGATGATGGAGCTGTAAGTAGCACTAAGGGCATCCGTCCTTTCTTATTCGATCTCCATAGTTGTTGTTGAATCTCAATAGACAAATATTTACGTGTGGCAGGGATGCGTAGAGTGATTACATGGCCGTAGTTATCGCTATTAAAGGGGCAGGGTCACGTAATATAAACAAACTTCTTTCGAAAACGACTATTTTCAGTATTTTTTATAGGCCATATCACAGTGATACTTTTGTCAAAATGAAAGTGTTATTTTGAAGATGGACTATTGTAATGCGTAGAGAAACAAACGAAACACTCGTATGTTGTACGATTGCAGAGATATTCGTGGGTTTTAGAAGTAACTGTAGTGTAGATGCACCCCATCCACCAAAATCTGTGCAGAACACAATGGCCACGTGTGGAAAAATATAGATTCTAGAGATAACAGGTTTGTTTACGGTTACGTGACCCTGCCCCTTTAATAGATTAGTTGACTCTTTAACTACGACTTATGATCAAACACCATTACTTCGAAATAATTGTTTCTGCCTCGTTCGGATGAGGGCCTTGGCAACAAAATACTTTGACTTTTCAAAAGCAATCACCGATTTGAAAACTTAACAACAGGCTAAATCAGTTGATGCTTGACAAATGATGCAAAATAGGACCTTCGTACACAGTTTGACGTTGGCTCCAACTGTTTTCATGGTATTTCGTTTGTCAGACTTTGTTCTGTCAGGCCAAGTCCTGTGAAACTATGCTTTGAGCTGCGAGGTACCATTGGTCAAGATATATATTTTGCAGTTAAACTAAATGAGCCATTGTTATCCAGTATATGGCTCAAATCTTTATAAGGGTGGAAGTAAAATTCTATTGTATCTTTTCTTTGAATTAAAGTGCTTCAAAAAAACTTTGGGTAATTTGCTGTAAATCTGCCCTGGCAATTTCCTGATCTTTTGATTGGTTTCAAAATGACGGCGTTCAATCATTTTGAGGCTGCGACGTGATGAAAAAAATTTCTAAATCCTTAAGTAGAAGAGCTACAGATTTCTGTTTTTCACCATATTGTAGACATTCATAAATTATGGTTTTCTTGAAGATTGTGTCAATTTTCCTCAAGTAATTTAAGATTTGCCATGATTTTAATTTTTTCAAAATTTTCGATGAACTATAGCAAGAATAATCAAAATGCCGCCATTTTGAAAATATTCAAGTTATCAAAACATTGCTACGGCAGATTTACAGGAAATTATGCAAAGTTTATTTCAAGTGATTCAATTCATAGGAAAATTTGATACAATTTTATGCGCCCATCTTCTTAAAGACTTGAAAGATTGAGCCCTATGCTTTGTTACCCAGGGTCCTTTGTAGGCACTCTGCAATGTCAGATTGTTTGAAACAAACAACGTGAAAATCGTGAAACTTTCTGCCCGCGAATGTTTCAGCCCCTAACCGGGTGTCTCAAAATGATTTACTATCATTTGATTGCTTATATTGTCCGTAACCAATGAACCGATCTTCAAACACTTATGTTTTATTCAATTGCCGAGAGGCTACATTTTATTCGAAGATGTTGGTTGTGATTTTACGAAGATAACTGTATCCCTTTTTGTCTCATGAATACAGGAACAAATCATCCCCGTCATCCATAAATCGGGATACAATGAGGAAGCTAGCTCAAAATATAACGTCATTACAAGTTGTGCTACCCCTGAGAAGGAGAAGGAGAAGAATGTTTCAGACAAGATAAAGGTTTACAAAGCTTTTTATCATTAGTTTTGCTGGTATGGAAACGCCGACCATTTTTTTAGATGCGTGTCGGTTTCAGTTTTCATTAACAAAATGTACTTAGATGCACGTCGTTTTATAAGAAACTATGAGGATTTGGGCCAGTACTGAAAGTTTCTTAAAATCACCAGATTATGAGTACTCAGAATTTCTTACGAGTTTAACTTTAGGCGAGGAACAAATCACAGATATTTTTTTCGTACACCTTCTTGGAAATCACAAAAAAATCACATGCAAAAAGCACAAAAATCACAAATCACTGAAAAGATTATTGCAAAATCACACAAAAAATCACTAAAATAGCCAAAAAATCACTGAAAAAAGTCATGTGATTTTAAAATCGCAAAAGTCACGTACGCTGTTTTGAGAAGTGATTTGCCCTTCGCTTATAGGTTCCGTAAGAAAGCGGGGCGTCACATTCAGCAACCCTATTGTCATGAGTAAATCTTTCTGTGCAGCCGAAAGTCTGACTTAGATCATAAAACTTTCTTCATTGAAATCAGTCACTTGATGCAGTTTTGAAAAAAGATTTTTTCGTTTAAGGAGTCTTGTAAACAAGGGCAGATTTTGTAATACAATAGCATCAGTTGCTCTGGTCCACACCTCAATAAGTGACTAGCGAATGCAGACGAAGGAAATTCTCTTAAACAGTAATTCAAAACAAACATAGCCGCAAAGTTGACCTGAAACCAGTGCAGCATACTCTCACTTGGAGCGGACGAAGGGTGGTTTTCAAGAGAAATTATGTGCGTAAGACGAAAGAAGAAGGGTAAATCTAAAGTTCTGTCTGGTGGATCTTGTTTACGTGATTCAAAAACCGGGCAAAGAGCATTACAATTGCAGCATATTTATTGCTCAAATGTAAACAGTTCCTGCTCAGCTCCTGAATCAAATAAACAAAATCCGCCAGACAGAACTTTAGATCTACCCTCCTTCTTTCGTTATAAGCACATGACTTCTCTTAAATAACTTCCATCGCCCGCACCAAGCAAGAGTTTGCCGTACTGGTTATGTTTGTTTCCAATTACTTGTTGAGAGAATTTCCTTTGTCTGCATTCGCTAATCGCTTTCAATTGAGGTGTGAACAAATGCAACTGATGCCATTGTATTACAAAATCTGCCCTTGTTAGCCCCTTCAGCATTTTAGCCTTGCAAAAGTTACAGGTACGCATGGTATTATCAGGGGAGAATGAAATAGTCAAGGAATAGTGTTTGTGGGGTAATAATGAAGTATTGAAATTCTTGTCGTTTAATGAATCCAAAATGAGCCTGCAGTGCTTACGAAACGGTTTTTAAAAGCAAGGTAATGCATTGAGACGTCTATGTTTAAAAAGTGCTATGTTTTCATCGTAGGAGCTGCTTGATTATGCCGTGTCTCAGCAGAATATTGTCATTCAAGCAAGCCAAGCCCTTAATTTATCTCTAAATGGAGAGGAGAAGAGAGGATGTCCTGAAATTATTGAAGGAGAACGGCTGCTTCTCCTAGCGAGTAAGTATTCAAAGTAGAATTTGCCTGGTCGGCGACGGGAAGTGAAGTAGAGATATTATTAAGTTAGCGCTGCATGAAACTGATGAACACTTGGAAGATTTACGTTTGATATTCTGCTCGTTTTGGGACGCAACAACCTCACTCCATGAGGACACTCAACTTACTCTCATCTCATTGAGTTGAATTGTTCTCTCATCTCATTTGTTGTTATCGCTGTATTCTCAACCTCATTCCCACGGTGTTCTTACGTCATACGCTGATTACGAAGCCGAATGAACACCCTAGTACACTTCGATCAAATTTGGCCAGAAAATGGGCAAATTTGGAAGCCATTATGGATTTCACCGTTGGCTAGGCAACGCCAATCGACGGAAAATGGCCATCGCTCTGGCGCTAATTCTGTAGAAGATGAATAGAGAAATTGAAAACAAACAAACTTTGAGGACCTTATTTGAACCTATTTGCAGGTATTTAAACAAAAATCTGGGGTCGGCAAGTGTGTTTAATGTGAAAGTAAGATCGATTTGTTTGGAACGAAAATGGGCCTAAGTTACAAACTCGGGAAACTTTCACCCCAGCTTCAAAAATGAAATGGCTCGTTATTCTTCAAATTTCGGAAATAAGTTGCAAATTATGGCCGGAATAGGTAAAGAATGTGGTTTTACCTCGAACTTTGACATGCCGGGGTCGTTTACCCCGCGCAAATCGGAGTTACGGCCCAAAATGGTGTCAACCAATCAGATTGCCGAACGGCCTCTTGTATCCCAGAGTAGAGGTAGAGCAACGAACTCACTCTGGGGACGAGATTGCTCCATTGTAGGCCTTATTTCCCTAGAGCTGTAGAAACGGCAAGAAATGTCAATCGGCGACGAGCTTCTGTCGCCCCGTCGTCTATTGGTCATAATGTAGCTTAGGGGAAGGCGGTTTTTGCGATTATAGCAAGAATGATCCTTTACCGAAGTACTGATACCTAGTTGTGTGGTACAGCGGCTCTAGAAAACTGATTTTTGAGGCACTTTAGACTTGGTAGTCGTGAGCAAAAGTAGCAGATGATTTAGGCCCAACAGCCAAATTCTAAAAGAGAATCTGAATCGAACGACAGCTGTATACAGTTTGAGTGTACACAAAAGTGAAAGAAGTTCCAACGTCACTTAATCGAACCTTTAGGACAGCTAAAAGGTTTCAGTAGGAAGTTCATCCGTTTCTACAGGCGTAGGGAAATGAATCGTAGTTGTAGCGTTGTCATTTCAGGCAAAACGCAAAATTACGACATGTAATCGAGTCTAGGGACGCAATAGTTATCGAAATTTCGCTCGCTACTTCGACATCTTGATCGTTGTAGCGGTTCAGTCGAACACATGTTTGTTTGCCTTTGGCGGGAAATGCAAACTGAAGCAGAATCAGCCAATCCAATCAAGTCATTCCGAACCTTGCATCCTGATTGGTCTTGGCAAGAAATTGATCCCTTGGGAAATTCTCGCTGAATTTTGAGAAGTGTTTGGCAATGAGAGCCTCAATGACGTAGCATCACCATCATATATTCAACGAGATGAACGTATGCTGAGGATCCTTATGGAGTGAGGCTAACGCATCTGTGTACTCCTTCGCTAAAAGCATGTCGTTACGCTGACTAAACAGTTTTTTAGTGAATATGGCTATCTTTGAACATAAGCAGTTTCTCCATTAGCGGTTTCCTTTTTGGACATATTCCTGAGGGTCCCTGAAGTTGACTTATGTTTTGCCATGATTTATTCTCCGGAGCAAATTATTGTCAAATTGACATTGTGAGCACATTTGTCTTTCTCTTTTTCCAGCCATTTGAATTGTTTCATGGTGCCAGCTGAAAGCGAATCCCCCGGACACCGCAAAATGTATCTACTTAAAGAACAGTCGTACACTTCCCATACTTTGATTAGGAAAACAATCCGCTTACATCTGCATAACCATTTGATGTAGATTACTTTCTGATTAAGCACAGAGCACAGGCGTTCATTCCCTCGTAAATCGTACACAGACGTTGAAAGGTTGAATCTGGTTTAAAGGACAAGTCTGGGGCTGATATAGACTTGCTCCATGTCTATTTTAATTTTACCAAAGGAAATGCGAAGGAGGAAAAATTGAAAACGAGGCGAGACGGGGGGAAGGGAAGAAAGAAGGAGGAGAAAATATTTTCTCCTCCTCGTTCCTTTCTTCCCTTCCCCCCGTCTCGCCTCGTTTTCAATTTTTCCTCCTTCGCATTTCCTTTGGTAAAATTAAAATAGACTTGGAGCAAGTCTAGGGCTGATATGGTTAATGCTACAAAGGAAACTTAATATCTACTGACGCGAATTCTTTCCTTTGGTACACAATCAGAGCGTTCCAGCAGCTGTCACTTCCAAAAATATTTTGACAACTTAGGCCACATCTTGTCTCTGTATCGCCATTTTCTTGCAAGTTCACACGATAAAGAAGATAGCAACGATTAAAGGTGATCTGAAGCGAAAATTTTTATTGATGCAAACGAAGGGCCCTTTCGATTGATAAGAAATCCAGTTGAAATTTTTTTGATATCTCATTTCATTTTTAAGTTATCGAATGATTTGAAGTGTCAGTTGATGACGTCATTTTGTTTGCAATTTATTAGGATTCTATATGGAAAGAAGCTGTATTTGATCTATGGAAAGTTACAGTTTTAGGAGACATTTCAACTGAGCAGAATAGATGCGATAAACATTGTTTCATCAACTGATGTGACCTTTAGAAAGGCATTTCGCTTGAAGGAAAGGTCATTGACTTTGTTTCCCTTTGGGGACGTGGTCATCCTTGTATACTTTCTCGTACTTTTTGCAAACAAAATGACGTCATCAGCCAATCGTACAAATTAGTGGATAACTCGAAGATGAAACAAAGTATCAAAAAAATTTTAATGACATTCTTCATCGTTCAATAGTGCTCTTCATCTGCATCAATAAAAATTTTCGCTTCAGATCACCTTTAAGAGATAAGAAAAAATAGGACAGCCTCGTTTTCGTTTTGCGCGACATGACGCCATTTCGCTCAGACGGATTCTTTATATATTCCATTAAAAATTTAGAATACATGATTACTAATCACTATACCTACACCTAACGCTACGCTACTACGGATTTCACCAAAATAGCCATATCGCGAAATCGCAGATAAATATGGAAGAAATGACCGATTTGAGCAAGCTAAATCTCTACAGGGTGTTTCAGAAAAACGCAACCCATTTTCATTCGAGTTTCTTCAGGAAATGATACAATTTGAATCAATATGAGGCATACAATCTATCTTCTTTCCAATGATATCCAAGTTGGGTGGATTAATTTAATTTTTCATTGTTTTATTGACGCTTTCGTAAGGCATTTACAGAGAGGATGATCCATCTCTGTGAGAGCATATTCTATCATTATCTTTAAATGCATCTCATAGGGATGAAATTGTCTTTTTCTATCCCAAGGCATCACCCCAAATGCCTCTAGGCCTGAAACATATTGACAAAATTTCTTTCATAATTTTTACCGGAAAAAGGGGGTTGGTTTTGCTTTAGCAGCATGCTGCATTTGAAAATGGCCATACTTAACGAAATATCAATTTAATGATGAATTTTTCGATTAATGTATCCAAACTGTATATTATTAGAAAGGGAAAAGATTGTACTTTCAGATGTTATACAATACATGTACTGAAATTTTGTCGATTTTTTAAGATTTGAAATTATCGTTGGGTTGCTTTTTGTTTAAAAAAATACCCTGTATACCCGGGGGGTAATCTCAATAGGCGGGTGACGGGGGTGTGCCATTTGACGTCTGAAATTGCATCCTAAAATTTATAAACTTTCACGAAAACGAAAGCCCAAATTTTACACGCCGTTGAAAATATATACCTTAGAATTGTGACAGCCATCCAAAATTTTAACCAAGTAAGTGAAATTTGATCAATATCAATAGCCTAAAGAGTTATTTTTCTAAAATGACACCCCAAAATTTACGACTACTTGTGATTTTAACAAAACTGATACCCCAAATTTATTTTCTGCATATATGCATGCGTACCTGCATATATGGTAGTTACCCCCACCCTATGGGCCTGTAACAAATTTGATCTTTTTTCTGCAGTACGAAGCTTCAACAAGCCCGATCTAACTTGTTTTCACTAAAAAAAGGATAATTGTTGATCAATAGACTATTTGTTCCTCTTTACTGAGGAAATCTTGGGAAGTGAGAAGATCAACTTCAAGACATTCTATTTTTCTTTTGTAGCCCAGAGAAGAACTGCTTGTCTTGAAGAGGTCGAAAAATTGAAACAAGATGGGGTAACTATTCCTGGCAACCTTAAACAAGATGGTTCGTGTCCTCCATGTAAAGCCAGTCTCGTCATATCTGGTTAGTCGACTCTCGTTTCTATCTGTGAAAGATGGGGTGGAGGGGGATGTAAGAGGGCTGGAGAGTAGCCTCCACACCCCTTGAAACGAAAGATAAGTGGTCTGTGTAACTGAGTGCAAATCCGTGTTCAAACGATGAAATTGAATTGCGACATAATTATCAGCAAATTATTCATCACATAGGTATACTAATTTTTCGTCGGATTCTGAAGAAACTTTCTGAACACGAATTTGCGCTCAGTTACCAGTGTCAATTACACTGACCACTTGCCTTCCTTTTCAAGTGATCTAGAACACAGGCTACTGGAGAGGGGCATTTAACTAAATTTTCATCAGGGACGCGCCACCCTGGCTTCACAACCATAGCCGTTCGCCGTGCAAAGTACAGTACAACTTTTTAACATTCCAAACAGATTTTACAATATTTACAACCTAAATTTACTATTGACATTAGTTACAAAATACTTGAAGGTGATCTGAAGCGAAAATTTTTATTGATGCAAACGAAGGGCCCTGTCGATTGATAAGAAATCCTGTTGAAAATTTTTTTGAAATCTCATTTCGTTTTCAAGTTATCCAATGATTTTAAGTGTCAGTTGATGACGTCATTTTGTTTGCAAATTATTAGGATTCTATATGGAAACACAGAATGGAAAGAAGCTGTATCTGGTCTTTGGAAGGTTGCAGTTTTAGGAGACATTTCAGCTGAGCAGAATAAGTGCAATAAACATTGTTTCATCAACTTATGTGACCTTTAGAAAGGCATTTCATTTGAAGGAAAGGTCGGTGACTTTATTTCCCTTTGGAAACGTGGTCAACCTTGTATACTTTCTCATACTTTTTGCAAACAAAATGACGTCATCAGCCAATCGTACAAATTAGTGGATAACTCGAAGACGAAACAAAGTATCAAAAAACTTTTGATGACATTCTTCATCGTTCAATAGTGCTATTCATCTGCATCGATAAAAATTTTCGCTTCAGATCACCTTTAACGACACTACTGGTATAACGATGCCAATGGGTACTTGGCCTCTTGAATCATCAATAAAGAAGTTCTCTCTGAAAATTTCAAGTTGGCCTATTATCACGCCAGTTCCAATTGTTCTCTTTACTAATAATTGGGATTGATAGTGAGAATGATCTGCTATCAAAGCGCCATTCCTATCGAAATTGTTTTTGTTTTGAATCATAAAACGAGATAACTATCATGAAAAATGTATGAGACTGACATGGATTTTGTCCCCTGCCTGCTTCGGACCAGCCGGCCAACTGCGATATATGTCATTAGCGGAATGTTCAGTAAAGAGCATTGTTGATTAGAAGTTTATGATTGTTAATTATTATTACCACGAGTGGTGGGACCGGGTGGGACACTAGTAAATTAGATAAGGTTAATTTAGCTTCTTTACCTACCTTGAAATGCCATAAGATTCTCTTCCTTGACATTGGCAGCCTTTCTCAGCCATACAGTAGTTCTTGCCTGGAACTGAAGAGCTCTATCACATGTGCTTTCAAAATGTTTGGGCCTAAATTGAACTTTGTCATCTCCTGCGCATTGCTGTGCCTACGCAGTGGTCTCGAAATCGAAGTGGAGTCCCACCACTCTTGTTATTACCTTATGTTTTGATAAATTTGTCTGCTTTACTGAAGCCGACTATGAAAATGTACGGACTGTGACCTTGACTCAAATATCTTTGCCTTTTTGCGAAGGAAAGTCAAACCTAAATTCTTCCTTCCACTTATACACCACTTCAATCAACAGCCTCGTTTTGGAAATTATTCAAGACTCTTACAGATGAATTTTTTTTATCATCATAAAAACAACTACAGAAACAAAATTATTTACATTACTATGTACCATTCGCAACGGGAGAGAACTCAGGGTTATCGTGCCCCCATTGCGAATCGTACTTACAATTCAACAGTGATATCTAAAAACAACAAAAAACACTACAATGAAATACAAGATCTAAGGCCTAATATGAACTGTCCATACCCTGCACACATCTGCAAGTCAAACCAGCCCCATCTAAAACCAATTATATGAGTGTAGAATTTAAATCGCTGTCTATCCAAGCGACTAACGCCAAATATGATTTGGAGAACTTAACTTGGATGAGAAAGGGCTGGTTTAACTGTGCACTGCGAAACAGGGTACATAGATTAAACACAAAGCAGATTTTTAAGGCAAACTTAAAGGCAAATGACAGAGATATAAGACAGAAATATGAAATTTTAGAGGCCAAATTCAGATTTAGCATCCAAACTTTGCTCTGACCACAATTTTTCATGTTGCTGGCGGTTGTAATGTTAACTTTATGGTGATTTAAAATTTGAAAATCTATTGGGGATTTGAGCGTCAAAAATGACTCGGGGTGCGAAGTTTCACCCGTGCATCTTGGTAAAAAGTTCTTCGCCGCCATCTTTAGCTCAATCGTCTGTTCGAAAGCAACTTTGGGGAAACAAAGTGACAAAGGTGGCACGCACTATCAAAGGAGACAGATTTCATTGGTTGAATAAACAATTGAAATTCGTGCAAATAAGTTTGAGGTGTGTATTGAATTCGCCGGCGTATGGAATTCGGAATTCGCAAATCGCATTCGTTTTGCGAATTGCGATTGAAGTGGAAATGGACCTTTAAGCTGCACCTATGTCCATGTGAAAGATATTTGAAAAACATGAAAGGATGAATTTGTTTTTCCAAAGAAATATTTTTACATTCATAAATAAATCAAGGAATCGTTGTCAAAAGAATACTTATATCATAAGCAGGGGCCAATAGAGGATTTTGCTAAAGATGGCGGCGAGGAACTTTTCACCGAGATGCACTGCGTTCTTTAATCGGATTCCTATAGAATCGTTAAAAATTTGTAATTCGAACGCAATGCATCTCAGTAAACAATTCCTCGATGCCATCTTTAGGGCAGTCCTCTATTGGCTTCCTCCCCAGCACGTTCCCTATTGTAAGCTGCGCAACTGTAAGTCGCGATAAAATTAAGACCCCGTTTAGACGATGCCGGTAGAATTTGAAAACGGCATAAAAAAGTACCGTTTTGGCCTCCCGTTTACACGATGCCGGGATAATTTCCAAATTCTGCCGGCAGAATTTTGTTTCGGCTAGCAAAACGGCAAAGTTTGTAATTCTGCCGTTTTCAAATTCTGCAGGCATCGTGTAAACGGCAGCTCATTTTCCAAGGCGGCATAAAATTCTGCCGTTTTCAAATTCTACCGGCATCGTGTAAATGGGGTCTAAGCCGTTTTAATTAAGGCTATTTCTTTGTTGTGCCGCTTAATTACACGGTTTATTTCGTGTACTATTTTATTCTAGAAATAAAGCTCCCCCTCAACGGCGATTTCTTGGTGGCCCTTAGAGGAGGAAGAATTGGTAAGTAAGCTTATGAATCCCGACCCATTCTAGTCTTCTACATGTGAGCAAAAACAATGTCCCCATCTTCAGAATTCATATCACCACGAGTACCACACCACGAGTACCAAATCGATATAAAAATGACTCAAATTCTGCTTCAGAGCGGAGAGATCGAATTTTTTTATGATTTTGTTGCATTTTTATGATTCGTCTTCACCAAAATTTCGTTGTTGTGATACGCCTGAAGAGTCGTAAAACGCTTTATCAAATCATGCTGAAACTTCTCGCAAATAGCAACAATAACAATGAAAATGCACATTTTCACGCTTGAGAAATATCATCTGCACTGTTATTGCCATGGGATTGCAAAATTTCGATATTTTTTGAAAATCTGTCTCTTATTACTCCTGAGAGAGATTAAATGCAATTAGGGTTTTTCAGTCTTTTACACTTCATCATTTCTCCCGGCTATAATTATTTTATGTTAAATCTTTCTTTTCTTTCTATTTTTCTCAGATCTTGGTGTGTTCCACTTTGTCGTTCTCATTCAATATGGCCCAACTCAGATTCATTCGACCAAAGTCAGATGCACTTATGACGAACTTTCAAGAAATTTCCTGACCTTCAAAGATAAAATCATATTGTGAGTGAATCATTCTTAAGACTTTCTTCCGAATTGTATGAAATCTTCTGATTGAAATTTTGGAATCTTTTCACGTTTCAGTGGTTAGTTTCTTGTGCCCCTCATGGGTCCAGATTTGTGTTGACAGTCTGGCAAGAACCCCTTTAAACAATTCTTTTACCGTTTCGTCTGCTTGAAGCGCCCTCAAGGGGCCCATTGCCGGAGGAGGCAGATCACCCTTCCCAACGACTATGTGCCCTTTCTCCGAGGAGAGATGGGAACGAGGAGAGAAACGAACAGAGCCCGTGAGGTTGAGATTAACTTTTAAAATAGCCCGATTGAAAATGAGGCTCGAATTGTGCTTGATTTTATCGTCAAACTATCCCACTGTGGGTGAAACTGGGACATAAACAATTTTACGTACCATGGATATCACATTTTTGCGAGATATTGCAATGGCATTGCAAAAAAATTGCGGACGGATACTTTTAAGTCCTACATGAAGTAACGGAGACACTTTTCAAAATTGACCTGTAATTAGTGTGATTCGAGTTTGATATTGTTCTTCCAACTTGTAGAAAGAATGTTTCAGATGACTTTGAGCTGACTGTCAAAGTGTTTGGGATGGTAAGTACCTTTATTGTTGATTGACTGATTGGTTGATTGATTGATTGATTGATTGCTCGTTTGATCGATTAATTGTTGGATTGATGGGTTAATTGAAGGATTGTTATGTTTACACAATGAGCCTGAAAGTTCGACGGAAAGTTTACTTCATTTTGAAAGCTACTTGAAACAAAGCATACCGTCAGAGCTCCATTAAAGCCCCGGGAAGCTTTTTTAATTTCGGGCACTCCAGGGGGGGGCTTATTAGAAGGGGGACTTATTCACAAAATCAAATGACAAATATATGTTTTTGATATTAATGTGTTGACGGAAAAACTCATTGATGCAATTCTGGTGTCAAAAGCTTTCTTTGCGTAGCGATGTGTCACCATATAGTAGAATGGTTCAGTGGCGTGCACTTTGCACGATGTTGGTGGCAAGCTGTTTTTTTCAGTTAAAGGGTCTGTTTCATCCAGCATTCCTTGCACGTGTCATCTCTTGGTTTCCCTTTGTTGTCGCCATTTTCATGGGCCATGAAAATGGCGGCAAACAAAGGTTAGCCAAGAGACGACACGTGCAAGGAATGCTGGATGAAACAGACCCTTTAAAAGGCATTGTTTGTTTCTATTGCTGTCAAAAACATTCTTTAAAATAGCCTTAAATAGCGAACCGATCGTAATAAACCCATGGACATATCGATGTGTCATGAACTTGTAACCTGTAGGGAAACGCGATCAACTCCTGTAACAGAACAAGAGTTAAGTACGCGAGAAACCAGTAACCAGAGAGAAAACTATTAAACCTGCAAGGAAATTAAGTAATCATTTACCGACAACGTTATTATACCAAATCATTTGGTGTAATAATGTGGTATAATAGACAAAATCGGCTAAGGTTTATTTACACCCATTTCAAGTCATGTGATCAATCTCTTGATAAAACTCCTTTTAACTCCTCTAACATATTTCGTGCCATGCAAAGTTGTGCCATGAATGCAAAAGTAGAATAATTCTGAAACTTCCCAAGAGTATGGTCACATGACTTGAAATGGGTAAAACAAACCTTAGCCAATTAAGTCTATAGCGTTGTTGGTAATTCATTACTTGATTTTCTTGCAGATTTAATAGTTTTCTCTCTAGTTATAGGTTTCTCTTATATTTTGATTATTGTTCTTTTACGGGAGTTGATAGAGTTTCCCTACATGTTACAAGTTTATTGTATGTCCATGGGTGTATCATGATGAGTCCCCTATTTAAGGCTATTTTAAAAGTTTGTACCACAAATCATTTGAAAACATTCTTTGTTCTAACCAACATCACTAGACTGAGTACGATGAGTGCCAGTAGTCACTCATCAAACAAGACTAACATCAATTTGAAATCGCCCAAAACTGTACTCTAAGGCCCCGTTCACTCTACTCCGTTTTTGTTAGTATCCGTTTTTGTTGCATCGAAGCTACCGTTCACACTACTCCGTTTTCGTACAAAAACAGTGAGAAAAACCTCCGTTTTTGTGCGTTCACATTGATCAAATGCGTTTTCAAAAATCTCCGTTTTTGTGGATATCCACTTTTGACAGCGTTTTGGAAAATCTCCGTTTTTGTGGATATCCACTTTTGACAGCGTTTTGGAAAATCTCCGTTTTTGTGGATATCCACCTTTGACAGCGTTTTGGAAAATCTCCGTTTTTGTGGATATCCACTTTTGACAGCGTTTTGGAAAATCTCCGTTTTTGTGGATATCCACTTTTGACAGCGTTTTGGAAAATCTCCGTTTTTGTGGATATCCACTTTTGACAGCGTTTTGGAAAATCTCCGTTTTTGTGGATATCCACTTTTGACAGCGTTTTGGAAAATCTCCGTTTTTGTGGATATCCACTTTTGACAGCGTTTTGGAAAATCTCCGTTTTTGTGGATATCCACTTTTGACAGCGTTTTGGAAAATCTCCGTTTTTGTGGATATCCACTTTTGACAGCGTTTTGGAAAATCTCCGTTTTTGTGGATATCCACTTTTGACAGCGTTTTGAAAAATCTCCGTTTTTGTGTCGTTTTTGTGCGGATCAGTAGGAAAACTTTCACAAAAACGGAGGTTTTTCTCTCCGTTTTCGTACAAAAACGGAGTAGTGTGAACGGGGCCTAAAAGTATGATTTCAAGCGCTGTTACCCAGCTGAATGGCTACAGTAAATACCCGCGTATAAGAACATACAATTTTGCAATTCAGCCTGATTAGGTTCTTATATATTGAATATTCATTGGGAAATTAGGCTGTTCAGGTTCTTAAATTGGTTCTTATGTCATTCAGGGCTTTCAGGTATTTCTTTCCGTCCAGATCGAGACTTGAAGCCTTTTATTTACTGTCAGTTCACAGCACCTGAGTTCATGAGGCCTTATTCACAACAGCAGTTCGTGGAAGAATCAGAAATTTTACAGAATACAATCAAAAGCTTTCAAAGTATCTTTATACTTCTTTGCAATATGCACGTATGGCAGTATCAGTCGGTATAGGTTCAATGACAAAGCAACTAGAGTTTTGATCTAATTTGATGATCTCTACGAAGACGGACCTATTTCAATTTTCAGGCTGAACGGGTTCTTATATTGGAGGTCTAATTTCAGAATTTCAGCCTGTAGGTTCTTAATCACTAGGTTCTTATACGCGGGTTTTTACTGTATTCGTTAAAGAGATTGATGACAATAAAGATTTAGTGGAACCAGGCAGATAGAAAACCCTGTTATGGCGCTGCGTGCCAACGATTTTCATTGTCGATTTAAAAAATTGAATGGTGACCCAGCAAAATCAAAGAAACATGGACGCTATAAAGCTTTGTTATTGTACAACTCTGTTTCAGCGTGCTAACCAGATTTTTCAAGAACAGTTTAGGTCTGGGAAAAATGTTCTGCTGTTCTGATACTTGTCTCCGCTGTCTTTGATTATTCACTACCAGTCTATTAATAGATTCATTTCTCGTAAAGTAAGTGGTTTACAATGTTTGCCGAGTAGCCCTTTATCGTCAGATGTACAAGGTGTCCAGAAACGTTCAACGTTTGATAATGTCAAACAATAACGATTAAAATGAATGGGCTTCTTGTTAGATGTCCCTGCTCCTGAGATCTCAAATAGATTTTTGACACTAGAACCTTAAATATCCGCTTTGAATTCACGGATTTACAAACCTTTGTAGTTCAAATTTCTGGGAAAGCTGAAGCCAGACGCCCCAAAATGGAGGTAATGAAAGACCCCTTAATGGTATGCCTCTCGTTGAGATCAGAGCTAACCAAATAGGACTTTGAAAGTAGTTGTTTCTCGTAACCATTGCCAAAATTTAATGAAGAACGCAAGTACCTGAAATGTAGACTGCGTGCAGACTCTACTGATTTCTTTTCAGAGAGGTTCTCCTCCAATAGAGTCTGCGCATCGGCGACCAAATCCTTGTTCTGAGCCACGCGCGATTCCCTCTCTTGAGGAACCAAGTCACTGAATTGGATTCAATAGAGCGACCTATAGAGTGGGAAGGCATAACACCTACACACAATAAGGTTTCATTGGCCAGCTTTGTCCATGGAAGAGCTAATTAAATACCTGCAGACTCGAACAAGGACAGAGACGCTCATGAAAGAAAGGGATTTGCGTCAGCCAATCAGGAAAGGTTCCATGTTTCTCATGAACTCACAACAAGGATTTGGTCGCTGATGCGCAGACTCTACAGGAGGAGAACCTGTCTGAAAAGGGATCAGTAGAGTCTGCACGCAGGCTACTGAAATGATGAATCAAAGGTTAATCGATGAGAGACCGGATCATTTCAGATTGTGCTCAACAAGAATCCTTTAAAGAATCCATACTCTCGAGTACCGAATAATCGTCCCGCTTGCTTTTATTCCAACCCCCCTTTTATTAACCCTTTCACCCCCGGAAGGGCCATATGGCCCAGCAGTATTCATTGAGAACTGCGAATTTTTCAGGAGGGAAAGCTTTTAGAATTTGAGTGATTTAAGAGGTTATGCACATTGCATTTATCTATTGCTTACTCAATCACCGATTACGATACCCCCTGGAAAATGACGATCTACATTAGGTTTTCCTGTTAAACTTAATTCTAGCCGGACGTGAAAGGGTTAACTTTTGGAAAAACGAAATGATAGTAGTAAACGTAATTTCTGAATAAACGCTAGAAGAAGTCTTAAGAAGTGCATTCAACTGAACCAAAGTTCATAATCAAATTATCACTAACATCACTATTCACATAAATCTATAAAAGATATGTGTTAAGCTAAGACAAAGGCTATTTTCAATTTCTCCAAGCAGCCCCCCTCGATTACTCCAACCCCCCGATTATTGTTATATCGAACCAACCATTTCCAAACCTCCCGATTTATTTGATGGTAGATAAAGTTAGGTTATCGAAAGTGCTTTCCAAATTCCATTTGCGTTGCGTTGAATAAAAGAGATTCTATTTTCACTACAAATTCTGTTTAGGAGCATCTGGTTTCCGCTTTGCACTAACTTGAACTTCAGAAGCTTTCAACTCCATGATTTTTTAGCTTTTCAACTAATCTTCCTCTTTCAGCACACAAAACGTGCAACTGACACTGTGAATCGCGGAAAGAAACTCTCAGTAAGTAAACAACTTTTAAATTTTTAAACATTGCTATTTTTTCCATTCATCCAAATGAAAGTAACCGGCGTTGCAGGCCGTCGCCTCCTCTCCTTACGGTCACTGTACTTTGACGAGCTGATTGAATTCGACATAAATTCTTATTCAGGAGAAGGGGTAGCCTTTTGCTAAATTATTTGAAGAAGCATTTGCAAATTTTCTTGGTCTGCCACAACCCCAACAATTCACACGAATCTCAAAAATTTTACTTTCTTTTTCACAGCAATCAAAAGAGAGTCCAGGTCTAATGAAAAATGTTTTTTCGTCGCTGACACCTCGAGTAAGTGGAACTCTTCTTTTGATGAATAAACAGTGAGCTGTTGCCATATATATTCTTGTGTTTCCGTTTATTGTACGGTAAGAATAACTACACATTTCTTAAAAGGACTGACTTGAAAATTCCTTCTAGACGTATTTTATTCCTTGAAATTTCTCTTGTTTTTTTTTTATTATTGGCATTTTATCATATTTTTACGAATTTTCAGCCACAGTAAAATTGGTCCTCAAATAGAGCGGCGCAATATACTCAGAATTTGGTATGGGCATGAATATTTTCGGGCTTTACTGTACATCCACCACTGACGTCTTTTCTTCTCTCTGCAGCGAAGAGTTAATTCTGCTGATGACTCTCCAGGTATGTTTAGGATTATGAGATAATAAGTAGTTCAGTAATCTTACGCGAGCAGGATCTTTGAAAAGGAACATGAAGATCAGTCAGTATCACGAACTGTCTAGGACTGATTTCGGATAGTCTTTGAAACATGGACCCTATGGGCCCATCTACACGAGAGCCTGAAACACGACCAAGTCGGTCCAACTCTGCATGCTTCGTGGTTCGGCTGTCGAGTTGATGCGTTTCCGGCTTGAAATGTTCCAAATTTGCGGCAGCAAGGCCCCTCGACTGTTGTCAGCGCGTTAAATCACGATTTGTCAGCACAAGGTAAATCAAAACGAATTCGAGGTGGTCAACAATTTTTCTCGGGGTAACAAGATGGAACCCTAGCGCCCTACCTGATTTACTCGCTTGGAGCTAGCTTACGTCAACTTTCCATGTAGATTCCAAATTTCAATGTTGTTTTTTGAATTTCTGCGCGATTTTGCTGGAGGTGCGATTTTACTATGGAGGACCTCTTGTAGGCGATTTTTCTAAAGATTCACTCTTTCTTGGCCTGCTTTGTTGTACAATCGTCACTAGCAGCAGGTTTAAATCTTTTTTTAATTCTCTTTTAGTTAATGGATCTTCACCAAAACCTGTTTTCCGTTCAACCAATTTCACTGCTGTTGGAAATGCCACGATTAATCTCTCCATGATCAGTGCTGGCAAATTTGTCTTGCATCAGGTGAGAAAATGCTGTATTTGTTGTTAAATCTCTGGACTTACCTATGAAATTTCGGCCGTGGCTTTCTGTGCCTGGGCACTAAACCTTTTAGCTATTCTGCAGCAGAATCTAAATTGAACAATAGGTTGTCGTGAATTTTGTTATCATGATAAGTATACCGTTATTTTCTTGTAGTATGCTACTGATCCGATGTGTTTCCTTTTCATAAAACTTCTTGAATCATTTGTCGCTCCCAAAGACTCAACTTTTCAACGATTAGAATTAGTATTTATTATTTTTCAGGTGCCAAAGAATTGCCCTTTAGAAGGATTTGTGGAGCTTCAGGTTGATTGCGAACCCGAATTTACTGCATCTGCCAAGGGATTTTTGGTAAGAAGCCTGTTAGATTGAATACCCCTTGCCTGCAAAATGGACCATTGACTTCTTCTTTTCGTTTTGTATCAATCAGCATTTTCACTGCTTTATTTCAAATAGGCTGGAAAGATCTCTAGCGATGTTACAGCTAATTTAGGCTTACTATGCATGCCGACATGTCTGTTCCCCATTGCAAATTGTCACTAGATTTGAAATGACTTCCCGATTTTCCTTTGGAAATATGTTGATGAAATCAAGCTTGGTTCAAACCACAGTGGATTTGTGATATTTCCACTGACTTTGTAGTTAGATGGCTTTAGTGTAAATGTTCCGTTATATTGAGGAGTGGATGGACTGTGGATTACAGGTTACAAAGTAGGTTTTTTAATAGTTTGGTGGTTCTTCATCCGTATCGCCTAATAAAAGGTTCAGTGAAATATTGAGTGACGTTCTAGTCCTAGAACATCGTTCACGGCTTATTATAACAGCTCTGTTAAGCCTCTGGAAGTTTATTTAATTTTGAGGACTTCAAATGGAGGCCTAAAGGAGATGGCTTATTTGAGGGAAGGGGCGTATTCACAAAGTTAGGTAGGAAGGATGCAGATGACAGCGTTTTCATTCTCTTACCCCATATTTTGCGGAATCAACATAAAGTTTTAACAGTTAGGTCGACAAATTTCTATCCTAGATCATATGAAAATTAGCAAGACACGTTCTTTAGATAAGTAGCTGAAACAGGAGAGGGGAGTTTATTCAAAATTTTGGCTCAGAAACGCGGGGCTTCTGAAAGCGGGGAGCTAAAAAGAGAAGGAGCTAAACCGAGCTTTTATGGTATTGTATGTTTTTGTTGTTGCAGACTTTATTAGAAGAAGTTGGTGGATTTACTGCATGGAACAGGAGGTGGTGCGTTATGCAAGGAGATTTGATTTCATTTTGGAGATTTCCTGACGAAGAAGATTGCAAGGTAAACTTTTCTCTATTTGAAACTTTTCTCTATTTCTCTAGTTGAAGACTCAGATAGTAACTAGATACACAGTAAATCTCTACCGCTATAAAACTGACGGATGGCTCTTTCACCCTGCCGACTAATAACTTGTTCAATTCTTACCCTGGCAATCCCCGGGACACCCCCGGGCATTTACACATAAAATATTTCCGGCCCCCGGTGCATTTGACAATACTAAGAGCCTTTGCTTGTAAAGTTACTTGGAATGTGAAATTTTTCAATGCCTCAATATCAATATCGAAAAAATGCGCATTTGAGGAAGAAACTTTTGTTGACCCCCGGGCAGCCCGGGGGATGGTCAGGGTAGTAACTGAGCGAGTCATAACTGATCCCTTAGTTCCTATAGAATATCAGTTATGCCAGTTTTCTGCCCTTATGCGACAGTGACCAAATTAGTAAAAATTCAAAATAACTAGGATTCATTGTTGTCAGTCTATCCTTTGACAAGTCAACCGAACTGATTTGATTCTGTTTTTGTCCCAGCCTCCTATTGCTTCTATTGATCTACGAATGTGTTCAAATAATTGTGTTGATGTGGTTCCTCGAATGGAGTGCTCCCGACCAAATACTTTTGAGCTGCTCGTGAAAAGGCCAGTTGCTAAAAATGAAGTGCCATCATTGCTGTTAACAATTGAGGGAAGGCAAGCTCAGATAAAGTGAGTAATTGCGTGTTTTGATCTGCGTTGTAAAATCGATTTGATAAATTTGAAAAATAGCCTTGAATATCGGGCTCGTCGTACTAAACCCAAAAACTCAATAAAGGAAAACAATTAAAATAAACTAGCCTGCGTGCAGACTTTATAGTCAGTGCGGAGGAGCGGAAAGGAGAAGAAAGCTCCCTGTAGAGTCTGCGCAACGGCGACCAATTCTATGTTATGAGTTCTCAGATTTCGTGGAACCATCTGTGATTGGCTGCACGATTTAACTTTTGTTCTTACTTGTGTTCAGTGTGTTCTGCTTGTAACAAATTTTAGAATAATGTTTGTTACACGCAAAATACACTGAACAGAAGTAAGAACAAGGTAAATCATGCAGCCAATCCCAGACGGTTCCACAAAATCTGAGAACTCAAAACACAGAACTGGTCGCCGTTGCGCAGACTCTACAGGGAGCTTTCTTCTCCTTTTCGCTCTTCTGCACTGACTGTAGAGTCTGCACGCAGGCTAAAATAAACCTGCAAAGGAGGAAAAAACTGTTGAATCGTGCATGAGAAAAGCGAATTAGTCTAAAGCCCTGAAAGCAAACCAATAAGTTGATAACTGCGATAAGCAACAACATCTAATAACCAAAAACGCGTTTCGTCGCATACTCATCAGTTCGTTGTTTTTGTTGCGTTTATTGGTTTGTTACGATGGGTCCGTTATTCAAAGCTTCTTTCAAATTCTGTACCGCAAATCATTTGTTCGTTTGATAAATTACAACTCTGTCACCTAACTGAGGGTTAACAAGAATTAGAGAAATTTTTTCTGAATTTACAATGCGTAATCTTCAGCTGAAAGTTAGTCGATGGAGCTAAAAAAATAAAAGTTATCTATAAATAGGACATAGAAACTCCTACGGGCCAAGCGGCATTATTATTATTATCAATTTCTTTACAGTTGGATAACAGTAATTAGCTAATTAATTCCAACTTAAAAGCATTCGTCGGCAAAGGCTGCATTGTTCATTCTTGATTGGTCCTTCACAGATACTGCGTTTCGCCATGCCTCACTCGCAGACAGAGCAAGAGGCATCTCGTCTGATTTTTCCTACCTTTTTAAGGAGACGCCCTGTGCTCACAACATACCGGGTGAGCCAGAAAAAAGTTCCCACTTTTGAAAATTCATAACACCAAGACTACATCGCAGATTTGATTCATTCAAATTCTAGTTAAAAGCCGAAAGATCAAAGTATTTTTGTTTTTTTCTTATTGCTGTCCTACCAGCACTAGAAATATTGGTAAACCTAACTTTATAAAAATTTCATGGTTGCAAAATGACGGGAAAAGGGCCTAAAACATTGATCAAACCATAACGATTCTATTCTCACCGAACAATAGGCAATGAGCGTTTCACCTCTCTCAAGAGTTGTAAGGCATCGATTTTCAAACAAATACGGTAGATTTTCAATCCTATGGCAGTAAAGGGAATGTTCAATGGTAAATAGGCTGCTCTATAAATAGAACAAAGAAAATGCGCAAACAAAGCATTGTTTCTTTAGCTATCAATTATTCCCAACACGTGTGGGCCATCGATTTCAATGAGCTATTTTTAGATTTTCCTCCTCTGTGCAAATGTAGCCTTGCACAAACCCTTTAATGTCCGGAGGATATCTCTCATCCATAAGAAGCTGCATTTCCTTCATTTTTCTGTGCGAGGAGTCATTTATGCTTTGATCGATGTTTTAGGCCATTTTTCAGTCATTTTGCAACCATGAAATTTTCGTAAATTTGAATTTACCCATATCTGTAGTGCTCGCGAGACAAGGAGAAAAATCACAAAAATACTTCAACCTTTTGGTTTTTAACTAAAATTGGAATCATTCAAATCTGTGAAATACTCTTGTAATTATGAATTTTCAAAAGTGGGAACTTTTTTCTAGCTCACCCGGTATAATGTCTATTGTTTATCCTCTTTAGGCACTGGGTATCAGCTGACAATAAGGAAGACAGAATTGCCTGGATACAAACACTAAACCGCCAACTCAGTGACAGCAAAGCTTGGTCTTCAAAGAAAGCAAAATCATCCGCCTCTAGCAAAGATGTTTACATGCAGGCTCAAGGCAGCTCTAGCAGACATCGTGGTACAGTTGCTGTGTAAATGATATGCACTCAATCCTCTACGTAAAAGAGAAATTGTTTGGTAGAGCTTAATCGAACACTTACAAATACAAGAACTAAGAATGGTGCAACTAACCGTAAAATTTTGTCTGACATTTATAGAGATGCTGCATGCTAGTTTTTCTACTTCAGCTACATACGGTGCAGTGTAATATCTTAGAATCTAGGACACTGTATATTATCACACACTTCTTCAGCTTTTGGCATCCTGTGTTTATACCACGGGCAGTCCAACGGTTTGTCACAGCCTGACTAGAAACTGGCAGCTGCACTCCGAAGTCGTACTTCTTGCTGCTGAATTAACGCTAGATTTGTTTCTGAGTGGCTTTAGGAACGCTATTTAATAACAGAATTTCGTTAGTTGTAGGTTGTGCTAGAATACTCGTCAAGAAGGAATAGGAAGGAGTGTTTAAGTTTGATATGCTAATCTGGAAATTCTCAAATGGCTGTTCATAGGCTGGTCATGATAGCCTGCACGCAGACATTACTTGCTTTGCAGGAGAAACAGATAGAAAGGAAGAGTGCTTTATTTCGCCTTTCCTCTCGTTTTTTCTTGCGCAGTAAGTATATTGTGCGCACAGGCTTGGTCATGATTGATATATGTGCATTACTAAGACACAGTCGACATTGTGGACCTACATTTCGTAAGATGATGTAACCAGTTTTGCTAACATTCTAGGTGATTTTGAAGCAGTTTTATTACCGATTTGTGACTATTTGTATCGTGTACTTTTGTAATCCTTTCTTTGTCTTAATTTATCATAACTTTATTTTTGTAAATATTTTGAATTCGTTTATAGTTTATTGCAGAATGTTATCGAATTTATGCATTCAGTTTCTCAGTTTGCTTCCCACTATTTCCTGTCTTTGTGTATCGACCTCTGGCTGTGCGAGGATGAATTGTCCGTGGAAGTTTCCGAGCGGACGGAATTTTAAAAAGTCAATCACCTTTAAGCCTGGATTCCATATGATCGTAACAGTCGGCGATGCATCGCCGAGGCAAGCTCGGGGACACATCGGGGACAGTGCCGTTAAATGGAAACATTTTCTGAGTGATGTCGCTGATCAGACGGGGACGCATCGAAAGTGTTGAGATGAGTTAAAAGCCTGGTTTCCATATGATCGTAACCAGAGATCGTTTCCATGTGTCGCCAACTGATCGGGGACATGTCGCCGATGTGTCGCAGTAGGCCGCCGACTGTTACGATCATATGGAAACCAGGCTTTACGATCACATGGAAACCATATGCTTTACATTGAAAGCGGAGGAAGCATACCATGTAAATTCGAAGATTATTTGAAAACAGATTTTAATGATTGGATGACTATTCGAATATTGCTTTGTTATTTGCTTCGGTTCGATTCGAATATTGCCTCCGTTAGGCGGAGCGTATGAAGGATAACAACAGGGGTTCTTTCAGTTGGAAACCACAATTAATAAAGAACGTTCAACGATTTGATCATACAGAGAATACAAAATCCAATGAAGATAAGATTCTATTTTGAATATTGACAACATGGATTCCCTCTTCTTACAATACAAAGCATGTATAAAAGTCTTGTAGAACCATATTTCAGATATTGCTGCCCTGTATGGGGAAGCTGTGGCTCCACAGCAATAAACGAACTACAAAAACGTCAAAATCGGGCTGCAAGAATAGTTACTAACAGTAGATATGATGCTTCTGCAAAGCCTATCATCAAGAAACTTGGATGGCACACTGTTAGTGAAATTATTCAAATGGAGACTTTGAGTATGGTATACAAATCTATCAATGATCTGGCTCCCACTTACCTTACAGAAATGTTCTCAAGGCTCTCGGATACATGTAAGAGAGAATTACGCAATACTAGATCTGATTTAGAAATTCCCATGCGAAAATCTGCAAATGGCCAAAAATGCTTCTCATATAAAGGTGCGACAATGTGGAATCGCCTCAGCCTAGAATCAAAATTGTCCCCGACTTTGAAAACTTTCAAAAAAAGCATAGCAAACCATGCATTTAGCTAATTCTCTCTTATATCATATCTACATCATACCTGCAATTTTTATATACTTTGTTAATACCTGTTTTATTTTGGATTTACATGTAAATTTAGATAGTTTCTTTTCGTTTGTAAGTATTTTTTAACAGGGTACATTGTAAAACAGTACAACTGAATGTTTTACCCTGTATAAATATTATCAAATCAAATAAATCAAATGGGTAATACACTTCTTCCGCTTTCACCGTAAACTTCTATGCAGTAAAAAGCGAGTGTTTCTTTCATGAACAAATGATTTTTTCATGTACAATTATTCCAATGAAATTTTACAATACACATTACGAGCTACACTACTTACAAAATTACTTCTGCCAGCTCATAGAATTCCACTGACTAGGAACTGGCCTTTATGTGGAGAATTTTATAACGAAGAAAATAGTTTACGCGCTAGGCAGGCTGTAAAATAAAATGCATGAGGCCGATATTCAAAACTGAAATATTAATCTGGCAGTCAATGGCTAATTTAGATGAGAAAAGTTTTCTTGGTAAAACCACTCATCATTTAGACCCAGAAATTAGGAAAATGCAAGTAAAGGGCATATTTGAGAACGAGGATTCCACATTCCATTGTGGTCAATGATTTACTTGTGATTAAAGGCATTGAGTCCGTATAAATAGCGTTCTCATGACCAATATCAACTTCTATTCAATCATGAAACAAGAGTTGACATTTAATCCCTATTGAAATCAAACCAAAGAAATTCCTTTAGATAATGCAAGGATTAAGAAGTCTTTGGTCTCCACCGCTAATGACTTTAGCACTATTGTGCGATAACAAAAGGCCGTCAGCGGTTTGTCAGCAAAATTCAGGACAGCGTTAACGCTCAACTATTTATATGGACTCAATTCCTTTAAGTGGCAATATAAACTTTCATGCCACATAAATCATGAACCAGAATGGAACATAGAATTCTCGATTCCCATACAAACCCCTATACAGGCATTTTTCATTTTTCAAATTGATGGGTCTTAAAGATATGTAATTTTACAGAAAAAAATTTTCTCAGCTAAGTTAGCCTTTAACTGATAGATTAAAATTTTAGTTTGATTGTCGTCAATGCACTTTTAATTCCTCAGCCCAGCAAACCCTTGAAGTGAACTTGGAGGACAGAAGGATAGAGTTGTGGAGTTATGACGTGACGTATGACGTTTACCTGTGATCAGAAACGAGGCAGGTTAAACAGAGTAGAGTGAATCGAAAACACAAACCGTCTGAAACCGTTGTTGGACGTGCACAGGACAGGCACAGTAGGCCTGCAAGAAGAAGGGAAGATGTCTCAAGCAACTGAATAAGATGCTTTCTCGACTGTTTGTTGGATTTCAAAATAGGTATTGAACCGAATAGTTTTTATCTTTTATCCTCATCAAAAATTAAAGATCCCGCGGCTGCTGCTGCGCGCACCAGACCAGACAGGAAAAATTTGCAATATTTATCATTTAGGCCCATCATGATTTGGGCCATATCATCATACGACATAAGCTAGCACTGCACTAGACCATCTGTGGAGAAACTAGTGGTATCGTCATTCTCAGGAAGCTCATTTAAGACATGTTTCAAAACAAAATGAGGAACTGAACAGCCTTTAGAATAATAGTTGTGTGTCCTAAAGCTTATATGCACTTTCAAAAACTAGGTATGGACACAGCTTTCCACGGAAAACAGATATTGAATTTATTGTATTGTTAGAATTAATTTGGCTTATTTAGACAGTAGTGATACTGATGATAGAAATCCTATTAATTTTTGACTGGTAATGCAAAATTTGATTAGCAAGACTGTAAATCTTTTTTTAGCATGGAGGAATTAGCGTGGATTCCTTATTTTAAAACAATAGGGTATTGTTATCACTAAGATTGCGTGGAAAAGACATTCCCTGTGAAAGGCAAAACTTTTCTATCTGGTGCAAGAGGATGTCAAAACGTCTTCAACATTACCTAAAAGCCAGTAGCAATGCTAGCCTTGTTTCCCAATTACCTGCTTTATTTTTCAACCAAACCTCTGAAGTTCATAATTTATTATGACAGACTATAAATATGGCAGAATTAAATTATCAACCAGCTCAATGACAAAACTTCAGAAAACTGTGAGGACAATCTATGTTGATGCAAAATGTCTCCAAAGTGCAAGGACTAACCTATTCCCGCAATACACATATTTTTTCATAAGAAATTAAGAATTTTGACCAGTACTGAAAGTTTCTAGAATCATCAGATTTTGAATACTGGGAGTTTCTTATGAGTTTCTTAAAGGTTTCATTATAATATTCATGTTCACTACCTGGTCCTTCAAGAACATTTCAAAGCAATATGATGAAACCTCTACAGTGTTTAGAAAGGTATTTTGATGCCTTTCCAGTGTTTTGCAACTTTCAGCTTCTTTGACTCACCACTATGCGTAGTCCAAATTAAAGTGAATGGACCAAGATGTATCAACACAATCTAAACATAGCACTTTATCCTTCAAAAACCTCAAATTCAATAGGTTGTATTTAGATGGACCCAGTCCCCTTAGCTAAGTTGCTTTTAACCCCTTTGCTCATTTACTCTCAAGTACCAAATAAAGGGGGGTGAGAATAATTGGGGGGTTGGAAATGGTTTGATATAGCAATAATCGGGGGGGGGGGGGGGGGGGGGTTGGAATAATTGGGGGGAGGGGTGCTTTGAGAAATTGAAAATAGTCATTTTCTTAGGTAAACACGTATCGTTTATATATTTATGTGAACAGTGATGTTAGTGATACATCTACCTACGAACTTTGTTCTGTTAATGCACTTCTTGAGACTTTTTCCTGTGTTTGTTCAGAAATTATTTATTATCATTTCATTTTCCAAAAATTAATAAAAGGGGGGTTGGAATAAGAGCGGGTGTCAGAGCGTCAGAAAATTTTTTATTTCCTGCGGACGAAAACTTTTTGCTATAAAATTTCCTGTCAGTTCTCCATCACAACAACTGAATCGATCAAAATGAAAAACGATCAGACATTGGATCAAAAGCCTGGATGAAAATTTTTAGAGGAATTTTTTCAGTTATACCGGGTGAGCCAGAAAAAGTTCCCACTTTTGAAAATTCATAGAACGAAGATTACTTCATCGATTTGAATCATTAAAATTCTAGTTAAAAGCCGAAAGATCGAAGTATCTTTGCGATTTTTCTTGCTGCCTTATCAGCACTAGAAGTATAGGTAAATTCAAGTTTATAAGAATTTCATGTTTGCAAAATGACTGAAAAGGGGCCTAAAACATCGATCAAATCATAAAGGACTCATCGCACAGAACAACAAAGAAAATGCCATTTCCCAAGGATGAGAGCTATCCTTGGTTGAAAGAAATCACTTCATATTTTTTCAACCTGTCAAAAATTCGAGGGAAAAGCTCATTGTTGCACCCCCTTTGTAAATTTAGTTACTTTCAACAGTATTTAATTAGTTTAATGTATTCTTGTTTTGTTTTGTTACTCTTCTTAAACTTTGCTGTTTGTAGGTTTTTACCTTTATATACATGTATGTTTAAGAAGATTGAAACAAAAATTATTGCCATAGGATTGAAAAAATCTTCAGTATTTGCTTGAAAATAAATGTCTTATAACTCTCGAGAAAGGTGACAAGGCCATTTCTTATTGTTCTGTGTGAGGAGAGTCCTTTTGATTTTATAATGTTTTAGGCCCTATTTTAACCATTTTTCAACCATAAAACTTTTGCAAAGTTGATTTTTGTCTTATTTCTAGTCCTGGTAAGAAGGCGAGAAAATTCACAAAAATGCTTCAGTCTTTACAAGCTTTTAACTGGAATTTGAATCATTCAAATCCCTAGCTATGAATTTTCATGATGCTATGAATTTTCTTGATGCTCTGAATGTTCAAAAGTGGGAACATTTTTCTGGCTCACCCAGTCTATTTTGACAAAACAGAGAAATGTCCCATCCTCTCACTTGGCAACTCCGCTGGTCAAAGCTTCTGTTGACGGAAAAGAGCGTAAATCTGCAATAAAAGTGACGCTTTCCATTCATTTAGAGTGAGAAGTCATGCAGGCACGGGACCCCTTGGTCATTTTATCATAGCAACAGCACCAGCTTTACAGTAAAACGACAAAGTAATTTTCGTTGCTGGGGGCCCCTTCGGGGCCTTTAGAGGTCGGGGGCCCTTAGTTTTTTAACTAAAGGTAACTTTATTCAGTTACGCCACTGCTATCAGTACGCAATCTTCAAAACTTTCCAGGGTAATCACCGCAAAGGTAAAAATATGTAAGTTACAGGTAATGAATTTCCTGTGAGTTTGTCGAAATCCAAAATTTCCTGCGGTCATTGTCCGAGCGTCCGAAGGCATTCTGACGCTCTGGCGGGTGTGTTGGAAAATTTTTCAAAAATCAATAAGCGGGGGAGGGGACGATTATTCGGTACTCGAGAGTACTTTAAGTATTTTTCCAACAATGGCTGAATAGATTTGAATGCAATTCATCTTCCCATTCTATTAGGGACCCATACAAATGACAAGTTACTTCTTTTTGCATACAGGAAGTTGTTGGTGGCAAGTACAATAGCTACAATCAGGAATTTTGCATCCCATTCTGATGAATATGGAGCAGCGCTTAGGCAATTCTACTTTGCAGTTCATCCTGACTTTTTTGGACAGTATCCTGCAGAAAAAGTAATAACTGCCTCTCATTATCTTGTATATTTTGGCTGAGTACTTTTGACCATGCCTTCTGTCTTCTACACAACACTAAGAAAGTTTAAATTCTCATCATTTCAAGGCAGCTAAAACTGATAATCAATATTTGCATCAGTAGAGAGTTTGCAATAGGGTAATGCTTTTTCTTGAGAAGTTTTAATGATATCAGAAGTTTGTTAGAAGAGGTGGTGCAGTTGTGGCATCAAAATGTAGTGCTAGGGGGTTACAGCCCCCTATCAGACACATCTAGCCCTCCATAGGAGGAAATTGTAGTTTCTTGTCAGAGCAAATTTGACAAAATGACATACACCAACTGCATCTTTAGCCATCTTAGCCCCCTTTTGGAAGCTCCAGCCCCCTGTTGGAAGATTTTTGCGGCCACCCCTGGAATGGCTGGGTGGCCTATGCACTTTTTATTAGGCAATTCAAGTTCTGCTTAGTAATGTGAGCTCAAACTGCAGATGGGTGACGTAATGGAAGCCTGAGCAAGCAACTCAGTTTGATACCTTTCAGAAGGGATATTAAGCTAGCTGTCCCATATCTGGATGTGGCATGCATAGTGGGCCTAAAGTAGCTCTGAGTGGCTCTGAGTAGCAAGAAATTACCTAGTCCACTTGAAATAAAGCACTGGATGAAGAAAACCCAAAGAATTGATTTCCTGTTTTTGCTGCTACAAAAAATATCAAATTGATTGAAAAATATCAAGTCTGCTATATGACTGAGACTTGAAAATTCAATTTTTGATGTTTTACACCTCCCTGAAGCATACCATTTGCATAAACTTTGCAAACAGTTTGGATTGAGTATGCTCTTCTGTTCTTTTGGAGTTGCCAGTGTGTATGGAGTTTGCCTACATTTGCATGTTCACTGGAGGCTTCAAAAAAACTGTAGCAAACTGGTTTGGTGCAACATTCTAACATTTTGCAAACAGTTTACAAGCATCAAGCATGCTCAGAACAAACTAGCACACATTTATTGCAATTTAAATTCAAACTAACTGCAAACTCCAGTTTTTACTATGGGGCATTATGTGCTAAAGATGAAGAATTTGTGAGTTTGAAATGAGCTTTGGAGTGGGGTGGAAGCAGATTTGCAGCAGATTTAAGAAAATCCTACCCAAATTTAGAGTGAATTACTGTATATCAAATCTAACACAATTGAAATGATATTTTGACATGGCCCCTAAAGACTTTCTCCTTTATTTAGGAAACAAATGAAAATTCTCTGAAGGTGTTGAATGATTTTATGAGTGAAATAAGTGCAAAGAATATTGTGAAACCTGTCACTGTCAATTTCTTCTTACGTCAAATTGGCTTGAAGTCAGATCAAAGCAGTCATAGTGCAAATGCAGAATGTAAGTCCCTTTTAGTTCATTCCAACCCAAAATGTTCAGGCTTTTACTTTCAAGTAGGTTGAAATTGCATTTCTTAATGTTTTTGGGTTACTGAGGCTTTTGCAATCAAATTCCAATATTTAACAAAGATTTGAAGTATTGTATCATTTATCTCCCCATAAGCTCTTGAGCAACTAAACTTTTTATGGTATCTTGAGTGGAGGTCCTCAGGGTTCTTGCTTTGGGCCACTTCTTTTTCCATTCTACATGAATTCAATTTCATTCTGAGAAAAGGGACTTAAAATGTACCATATAGCTGATGATTATGATGCATGTCTCAACTGAAAAGACGATTTTTTAACGTTAGAAAGCCTTTTTTAAGTGACAACATAAAAATGACATCATCAACGTACAGGGACTATTAGCTAAGTAAATACTTCTTTGGATACAAGTGATATGGTTAAATTTTAAGTGTTATCTTTCTTTCGTTTCTTTAAGTCTTGCCAGGTAGCTTCAACCGAGTGGAAATACAGCTAAAATCACAGGATCTACCGACCTTAGTACATGACATCCTCTCATCATGCCAATTACCAATTCATGAAGAGCTAGCGCAAATCGTACGAAAGCAAAAACAAGAGAATCACAGAAGACGACCAACTAGTATAAAATGGAGCAACTCTTTAAGAAATCTGATGGATGAGGGATTTTTCGTACCAGAGAAGAAAATATCTGTTGAGACCTTACATTCCTGGATGCTAAACAATTTAAGCACTGCACGTTATAGGTTGGAAGAAATGAGGCCTATTGTAGAGGAAAACAGGAGGATAGGGAGACGAATGGTGCGCAGACATAGGCTAAAAAGTTTTGTTGGCAGTGATACAGGATATAGCCAAATGACGTTAAATGGCGCATTGAAGCAACTGGAATTCTTGTTTAAAAGAAAGGGTATTAACACAAAAGGACTTCATGGGAAAACTTTGAAACTTGGTGTTTTCAATGGTTTGGATCACATGGGCCGATTTATTATTGATGTGACGGACATTCCAAATGCATGGATAAAGGTACGATATTTGTATGCTGTTTTTTAAAAATTTGTTGTTTTCGACCAAATATGACCAATGCTCGTGCAGCCGATTACAGTTAATTGATTTCGAAGTCCCAAATCACCACGAAAAAGCTTACTTTTTGCTTGTTCACTCTCGGCGAGTCTTTTGAAGAGTCTTTTGACGTTTTTGATTTCTTTCAATATTTTCGAAAACGAAATTTTAAGAACCTCGCTAAAAAGAAAGAGCAAAAAAATATTTTCAATAAATCCTGGAACCTAACTCTGGCTTTTTGCGAAGATAAAGTCATAAATCTTTAAAATCGGTCTTGTATGCGATCTATTGTATTCTACTCAAAGTGGATAAGTTTTTTGGTGCACCTCCGGTTTGTCAAATGTACAGTAAATCCATGAGCGTTAGGACACCCAGTGTGTAGCTGTTAAAATTTGTATTAGTAGCGAGCCACCTTAACTTATTGTTTTTTTTTTGTGTCTTGAACTTGTTTTTACTTCGTACACAACCACCTTTCAATGTTTCGTAATTTTGAAATTTTCAGTAATGAGCCACCTTAAGTGAAGATCCACCTTAACTGTTAAAGCTCTTTCCTGAAAAACTTTCCGTTGGAAACCACAATTAATAAAGAACGTTCAACGATTTGATTATACAGAGAATACAAAATCCAATGAAGATAAGATTCTATTTTGAATATTGACAACATGGGTAATACACTTCTTCCGCTCTCACCGTAAACTTCTATGCAGTAAAAAGCGAGTGTTTCGCCAATGTACTTTTAATTCCTCAGCCCAGCAAACCCATGAAGTGAACTTGGAGGACAGAAGGATAGAGTAGTGTTTCCTGAAAAGTTTTTCAGGAAAGAGCTTTAACAATTAAGGTGGATCTTCACTTAAGGTGGCTCATTACTGAAAATTTCAAAATTACGAAACATTGAAAGGTGGTTGTGTACGAAGTAAAAACAAGTTCAAGACACAAAAAAACAATAAGTTAAGGTGGCTCGCTACTAATACAAATTTTAACAGCTACACACTGGGTGTCCTAACGCTCATGGTAAATCCCTGTATATGTGAACCTACTTTTTGAGAACCAGGCTGAAAAAGGTTCTTATTTCAATGGTACTAAGACTAATTTCTATGTACGAAGGTTCTTATTCTTATTTTGGACCTGTTAACTAATTCTTAGCTTACAACCATCAGAGGAGGAGGTTCAAACATAAACAAAGTGAGACAAAAATTAACTCAATAACGGAAATCAAAAATAAGCTTGGCTACCCTTTGCAATAAGAACATATTTTCATCAAATTGAAGCAGGTTCTTCATTAGGAGGAGCATGATTTAGGAAAAACAGCCTCTAGGTTCTTATTTTTGTAGGTTCTTATATGCGGGGATTTACGGTAGGTCGAACTTAGACTATTGACGATGAGTCTCTTGTATCCCTGTGCTTTTTGACTTGATGATGGCGCCGCAGGGATACAAGGGACTCATCGTCATCAGTCTAAGTCGAACAATAATGCTGAATTCATTCATAGGCCGTCAGTACTATCTCGGATCTGGATGGTTTAATTCACGTTCTGGATTTGACAGAAATGCAAATATCAGAAATGCTGCGTGGTCTTCAGATCTCTCGAAGACGAACGCAAGATCCTGTACCAATCAAACTTTACTATAAACAAGCATCAAAATTATTATCGAGTTTAAGAGAGAGTCAGTATATGGATACAATGATCTCACCAGTTCTGGATAAAGTTCGAGCAAGAATAACGAGGTAAGTCGTTGTTTAGATGCTAAGAATTTTCTCTAACCTGTTAGTTCAAGCAGTTTTATAATGCAAGACTATGCTGAAATTATTGCTGCATCAAACATATCATGCAGTCATGTTTTTAGTAGAGATCAGTGACATTTTTGACTTGTTCAAAATCTCACATCGCAGTAAAACAATTTTTTTTCTATTCATAAAAAATCAAAATTGAACTAAAAATACATTAATACTGTACCGCCCTTGGTGTAAGAAGACACAAGGTCATCTGGCCTACACCAAGAACGGCACTTACAATTTTCAGATACAACTTCAAAAGTAAAGAAAACTACTGGGAACAGGAAAAGAAAATAGGAATACGAAGCAAAAATTAAAGGAGAGAAAGGGACTGGCAGTTCCACACCAAACTCAAACCATGCTATGTGTCTAAATCTTATGTCATTGGTCTAACATAGATATTTTACTCACTTTTGAGACTGCTGGTCTTACGCGATACTGGCCCTAGAGGTGTAAATGGGACGGAAGGCCTCCCGTTTATGCAAAAATGGCATATTTTTGGCGGCAGATTTTGAAAACAGTAGACTTTGAAAGCGAAAGTCTAACCTGCACAATTTGAAAACAGCATCATCTGATCACTCAGAAACGATGAAAACAGAACGTTTTTTGACGCTTTCGGAACGAGGTTGATCGATTCTTAAGGTGTTGGAAGATTTTTGGACATCAAATTCCAGAGGAGATTGCAACGATTCGCTACCGTAAAAATTCTTATGTTCAAATTGTGCCGGTAACGCGTGAACGTAGTTCAAGAGGATCTATTTATGTTACTCTTAATGCAGTGTGAATTTCATGAAAACCTCAACCAGAAAGGGTTTCAAAACGCTTTTAATGGGAAGAGCTGCTTTTGTGGCCAACCCTGCAGATAATAAATTTGATTGCTTTCAACTTTCAGTGCAACTGATCATCTAAGCATTGATCAAGATGGTGTCATCGTAATCCCATGCACTTCTACTTGCGATGCAATCTCCTCCTTCCTTCGACTCAATTACTCTCACATTGCAGAATCTAGGAAAGCACATTCAAGGTACGTCTCCATTTCCTCGATGGTAAAACACAAGAACAAGGACAGATTTTGTACTACAATAGCAACAGTTGCTTTAATTGACACCTCATTTCAAAGCGATTAGTGACTGCAGACAGGAAATTCTCTCAACCGGTATATTAAAGCAAACACTGCCGCGAAAGTTGCCCCGAAACCAGCAGGGCAAAGTCTCGCCTTGTGCAAGCGAAAGGTGATTTTCAGAGATGTTATGTGCTTATAACGAAGAAGGGGGGGGGGGGTAAATCTAAAGTTCTGTCTAGCGGATTTTGTTTATTTGATTCAGGAGCTGTGTGGTAATCATTTCATTAAAGCCTAAAATACCCGAGGAGAATGATAAGGCCTTCTGCTCGGCTTCTGAAGCAAATAAACAAAATCTGCGAGAAAGAACTTTAGATTCACCCTTCGTCTTTCGTTATAAGTACATAACTTCTCCTAAAAACCGCCTTCGCTTGCACAAAGCGAGAGTTTGCCCTACTGGTTTTGGGGCAACTGTTGCAGCCGTGTTTGTTTTGATTTACCGGTTGAGAGAAATTCCTTTGTCTGAAATCACTAATCGCTTTGAATTGAGGTGTTAATTAAATGAAATGTTGCTGTTGTGTCATAGAATCTGCCCTTGTTAAAGCACAAGCAATTATGCTCCATTTATGTGTATCTCTAGAATCTATATTGCCAACACGTGGCCATTGTGTGCTGCACAGATTTTGGTGGATGGGGTGAATCCACACTAAAGTTGCTTCTAAAAATCCACCGATATCTCTGCAATCGTATGACATGTGAGTGTTTCGTTTGTTTCTCTTCGAATTACAAGAGTCCATCTTCAAAATGGCACTCATTTTGAGATTAGTAATGGAAAATCACTGTGATATGGCCTATCCAAAATACTGCAAAATCGTCGTTTCGAGAGAAGTTTGTTTACATTACGTGACCCTACCCCTTTAATAGCATTGCTTTTCTTTGGTTCTTCACTCGTCGCGTGTAATTTGAACTGAATACCGTCATTACTCAAATAACTTGTAAACCGTATTTCACACCTGAGGTCCTACGCAGCCGTACTTCTCATTTCAACCTCGATACGAGTCAAATACTGATGATAGTGTTTTTCGTATTTGACCCAGAATTTGCGTAATCAGCATACAATTTATCGAGCGTCAAGTACTCAAATTTGATGCAGTTTTTAACCCAAATGAATGAATGGAAAGTATTTGGTAACCTTTGGCGTTTTTCATATAAGGGGGGGGGGGCTCAGGCCCAGTTCACGCGTGTCGTCTCAAGTCTAGTTATCAAGACTGCAAGCCAAACTCAACATAAGTGCATGCCCAATTTATACGACGGATTTACGTCATTTTTCTGTGAGATGTGATAGGCCAAAATACAGTTTGGTGGCATTAACAAATAATCTAACAGAACAACATGATAAGTTTCGCAGAAATATGACCGATGGATCTTGACTACGGAGTTATCATGGATTTAATACTTTGACTTGACATAAATATGACGCAAATGCGATGTCTAAACTGGGCCATAGACAGAGGAGAGTTTACTTTAGGTTTTGGCCTAGAATTGTGGGGCATATTGGGGCTAAGTAGAGCTCGTACGTTGTCCTTGGTTGCTGATAATTTACTTCAAAATTTTTTTGATAGGTCACTCCAAGCAGAAACAAATTCAATAGATTCTTGTGTGGAGAAGCTGAATTTATCTTCCCTGAAGAAAGACCGTATCATAACTTCAGAGCAAATGATCAAATGCTGTGAAAGACTAAAACGAGAAACATTTCTAGGACTAGACAATATGCAACTGATTATTAGTAATTATTATGGAATTTCTGGAGATGGAGATATCAGGATACCTTGGCAATGGAGAAAATAAACAAAATTTTCATTAATAAAATGTCTTAAAAGATGTATTTACACTGTTGATTGTTAGCAAATGTTGAAATTTCATGGCGATAAAGGAAACATAGATTTGTTCGGTATGGCGTAATTGCGTTATATTTTGTGTCTAGAATGTTTCCTGCTGACAGGGGGCGGCCAAAAATTTGCAACTTTTTTTAAACCATCAACGTTTGGAGCTAAGAATACATTCAGAATTGAAAGTTTGCGAAGTTTCTTGCAAGTTTAATCAAATTTATTACGGACGCTTCCAGGCGAATAAATGCCCTGGGTACCAGACTCTTTAAAGAAAGTTTCTGGTATCCAGGGTAAGTTATAAATGCAAGGGAAAATGTGAAAATAAAGTGAAGTCGTATGAATTTTCTTTACTAAAAGAAACGATTTCAAAATCACTTTGCCCCAGTCCCGATCATTCTTGATCCTTTATTGATCTGAGTGTTGAGTATGACGAAATTACGTGTATGGCCAAAAGCTGTCTTGTAGCTTCCATTTAATAGCTTGGAGGTTTTTCAAACGTATGGAAGTTATGGCCATCGAAGGAAGCAATTTGTTTTGCCGCTTATGAGAAAGTCGGCTCTCAGATCCCCCAAAAAAGTTAAGAAACTCCAGTACTTGGAAAATGTATTTGAAGAAACTATTCATTTAAATAAAGGAAATCGTTGAAATATTCTTACTTTACTTTACATGTTTCTCGTACGATATTGCATATTACAAGGGGGGGGGGGTACTTGAGTAATGTCTTAACTTGAAACCTTGTTTTGAAATTTTCCATGTGGGACAAGTAGTGAACATAAATACTGTTAATCTCTGAGTACTGAAAAGCAAAAACTGATAATTTCAAAAGCTGCTCGCTCAAATTCTAAGTTTTTTTACAAAATGCACGTTGAGATTTGTACATTTTCCGAAAATTTCTTTAATTTCTTTTGTCAATTTTTGTGAAACGAGGCTGAAAGTCAGTCAAAACAAATCAAATCAAATCATTATATCATTGGTGTGAAAGACGGAAATCTAGAAAGAGGCTATTTGGCCTAGGCAACATTTGTTGTTTTTCCGCAAATTTCAAAGTAACTTTCGACAAGCAAATACATTTACGATGACGCTGAGTAAAATATTCGTGGCAGCTGCTATTCTTCGTATTTTCCTAATCATTTATGGACATTGGCATGATATTTACATGGAAGTAAGATACACTGACATTGATTATATCGTTTTTAGCGATGCTGCAAATCACTTCGTGAACGGAAGTTCCCCATACAATCGCGCGACGTATCGTTACACACCGTTACTAGCAATACTGATGAGTCCCAATTCGTTTTTACATCCATATTTTGGAAAATTATTTTTCTCAATATGTGATCTTGTTGTTGGAGGGCTGCTGATCAAGATATTAGAACATGAAAGGCAATTTCACAGTGATAAACTCGAAGACGAAGGTGCAACCAATTTTGGCCAATCATTTATCAAAGGCGAGAACTTAATGAATATTGCAGCCTGCTTTTGGTTTTTCAATCCATTAACCCTGACAATATCAACTAGAGGGAATGCTGAGTCCTTTCAGGCAATTTTGGTGCTTGCAACTTTCTTTTTTGTGATCAAAGGATGGAATTTTGTTGGAGGAATATTTTATGGTCTTGCAATTCACTTCAAGATATATCCACTGATTTATGGACTTCCTATATTGTTGTACATTAGCAAGAAGAATCATGTTCAGTTTCCAAAACAAGGCAGTTTAAAGTTTATGGTGCAATGTCTTCTGGATCTTGTCAAGTCAAGTTTAACCTTTGCAGTTGCAACTGGGATAACAATATGTTCTATCACTGCATTGTTTTATAATTGGTAAGAGTCACGATACACATCATGCAATCAGATTTGCCAGTTTGGCAAAAGTGGTATGACTATGATACACCCAAGAATTCCAAATGAAAACCTGAATGGTGCACCTGATCTTCTTTAAATGAATTTATAAACAATAGAACTTTTAGATTAAAAAAACAATCTGAATCGAACAATATTTGTGAAGATTTTGTAGAACATCCAAATGGTCATTGAAGCTCTAATGCCACTACATTGAACCTTGCATATAAGAATGTATCAAAATATTGCACAATCCAGACTCTTTTTTTAGAATAGCTAAAAGCTCTTTGGAGGAACAGTAGATTATTAGTGTCACAGTTATTGTTAAAGTTATTGTTGTGCACCCCAGTACCAATTGGTTTTCCGTTTGGCCTGAAGCTTTGTTGTTCCACACAGGGGAGGGGCTTACACAGATGTTGCTGGAATTTGATTCCTTCCATGTATTAAAACATCCCAAGTGAATGGTGACAAATTTTCAAATCTGGAGCCCATCAACCCCTTCCTCTACTGTATACCTAAGCAGATGGGCTTATGTTATTCAATTTTGCTGCCATTGGATCTTGCTGAATGTTTTTTAGCCAAACAGGGGCCCAGAATGTTGAAGCTTCAAGCTAGCCATTAGGCAGCACATGCAGTACCTGTACTGTGAACATGCTTAATAAGAAACTCTTTAATGTTCAAAGGAATTACTGCAATAGATCAATTTTCTCATTTCAGGTATGGAATGGAATTTATTGAACACACGTATCTGTACCATCTGACAAGAAAAGACTTACAACACAATTTCTCTCCATATTTCTACTTACTGTACCTCACATCAAACTATTCATGGTCTAATGCAATTGGCCTTTTAGCCTTCCTGCCTCAAGCAATATCTGTGTTCATTCTTGGTGTGAAGTACCATGAAAAGCTATCTCTTGCATGTTTTTTGCAGACATTTGCTTTTGTAACTTTCAACAAAGTTTGTACGTCACAGGTAAGGAAACATTTTGAAGTTAGGGGACATTTGCTAAAATATAGGGGGCAAAGCTATCCTTTTAGTCAAAAAAGATTATTCATCACTTTTGTTTTCAAACAAAAAATCTTGTTCTAGCCAACATTAGAGTGGCCACCAAACCCCCTTTGCTCCTTGAGTATTTCTTAAAAATCAAGGTCAGAAGAAAGATATTTTATACCACAATGTTATAATATCACTAACCAGGAAAGTTGATCCTTTCTAGTGGAAGTTCTTTATTTTGAAATTCTTTGCTCATCTCAATGGAAACCCCACACGAAAGCTACAGCAAATAGATCAGAAAAAATCCACTATGATTTATGACAAATGATCCAAAATTCTGTCATAAACGTGTGTAAAATTTCTGCGTCTGAAAAAACTTTTCCCAAATTCATGTGTTTGGAAGTTTTTGCATTTAATATATGTTGTATTCCTTGGTACAAACAGCACATTATTTGGGCAGTTTAGGAGCCATATTTCTTACACAGTCTTCTCTCATCAACAGTACTTCATATGGTATCTAAGCCTTTTCCCCATTGCAATGCCATACTTAAACATCAAACTGTATCCAGATGCTAGCTGGATGACTTTTCTTTGGCTATCTTCCCAGGTAAGGCTTGTGATTATTAACATAGGGCACAAATCTTTAAAAAAGATGGCGTGAAATTCAATTATATACATTTATCTTCTAATGGAAGGGCTTGAAAGGAACTTTGTGTATTTTGCTGCAAATCTGCCTTTGAAAGCTTCTGACAGTTGACTTGTTTCCACAGTATGGTATCTTTCATGTTTGACAGCATGAGGTCATCAAATTACTAAATCCGAACCAGAAGAGTGATGTATTTCTGCTAGCCACCTAATTTCTGCTAGCCATCTAACCATTTGTAGACTTCAATAAAATATGCTGTCTTGAAGATTGTCTCACATTTCCTCTATTGATTTAGGATTGATGATGATTGCAATTTTTCAATGTTTTCCATGAATTCTTTCAAAAAATAAAAACACCACCATTTTGAAAATAATCAAGGTATGACAAAATTTCTATGGCAGCTTTACAGCCAAAAACCCCAAGTTTCTTTCAAGCAATTGAATTCAAAGAAAATGTACTAACAGAATGTTGCATCCATCTCTTCAAGATTTGAGCTCATTTCGATTAAAAGTTCATCGCTTAAAGGAATTCCTTAAAACCATACCAGGCAAGTAAAAAAACCCACATCGTTTGAAAAAACACTGTTCCCTGAACATCAAAGTGATAACATTCAAAACTGCCTTGTTTCACAATTAAAATTTCATTTGGTTTTCGTCGAGAACAACAATGACACTTGCATGTAATAACAAATAGTTTGTCCTCTTGAGAGGATGGAGCCCCCCTGAATAGGTTTCTCATATTAGGGGGAAAACAAGTCATTGTTCAAGTCACTGCTGTAAGGTAGAAATATTAGGGAAATTTGGTCGCGAGTTTAGAAGGTTTTTGGAGGTTTTGGAGTGACTCTCTCCTGAGAAAGCCTTGTAAAATCTGAATGGAATGATGTCGTTTTTGCACAAAAATTGAGCAATGTGAATGGGTAGCTTTGATGCATCAAAAACGGTTTGTAACAAAAATGGAGCAGTGTGAAAAAGCTGAATGGGGCCTTACTCAATTTTATCTGTTACCCCAGTTTTTTTATTCATTTTTATTTTATTTATATTAAAATGATATCACTCATTCTTTCAGGGTATTTGGTTATTCTTCGCCTACCTCTTGGAGTTTCGACGAATGAAACTTGTTATCCTTGTTTGGTTTGCATCAGTCTGGTTCTTGGTTGTTAACATCTACATTTTATTGAAGCTGGTAGCTAGTGTTCGCAAAACTGACGCAGAAGAGCCAAAGAGCAGGACTAAACAGAAATTCAAAGAAACTTAACGACATAAAGATAGATATAGTCCTTCAGAGCGCCAAAGTTGATGTTCACTCATTGTGGGACTTACTGACTTTGTGTCCTTTCCTGCAATGAGTGGCACAATAGTGGTGTTTGTTGCATGTATTTATGTTTTATTTGATATTAAAAAAGTTCATGTTCATTGACATAAATGTCGTTTCTGGCATAGATTCTGTTTCTTTTGCTTTTCACTTGGACATGTCAAAGCCGATAACTTTACCATTCGACCTTCATTTTCAAAGCATTTTCAAAACTGCCCTATTTTACTGAAAAAAGAAAGCATATAAAATTGGCATCTTCAAAACCACCAAATTTTACCGAAAAAATAAAGCCAAAGCCTGTAGCCACAGAACCTGTGCTGTGTAGCCTGACTTTTTTGGCATTTTCAAATTGGCCCATAAGACTATAGCGTCGCTGTTTGGTTAAAAAGGCATTTTCAAACTTGCCCGCCTTTTAACGACAAAGCAGAGATTATAGTCTAACTTTTCAACCCAAAACCAATATTTCAAATATCGGCGTGCTTTACCGAGAAATAAGGCCTATATTCTTGCTTTTTAGCTAAGAAAGAGTAAGATTCTCAAATTTGATCTATTTCACCATCAAAGCCTATGATCTTACGTTGTGGCTTAAAATAGGTATTTCAAATATCGAGCAGTTTTAGCTAAAAAGCAAAGCTTACAGCCTTACCTTTCAATAGAAATAGACCTTTTCAAGATCGGCCTATTTGCTGAAAATCAAAGCCTATAGCCTAAGTTTTAGGCCAATAATCACTACTTGACTAACTGGTTGATTTGAACGAAAATTTACAGCCAATAGCCTTGCTTTTCGGCTAAAAATAGGCCTTTTCAGAATTTCTATTTCGAGAGCTTTATTTGAATATCTTACAGTTAATGTCAATCATTTGGCTAAACAATTTACATTTTAGGAAGCCTAAAAGTTAGAACTGTCTTGCCCATATACTAGGTGAGTAGAAAAAAAACAGTATCAGATTTCATGGCTGCTGTTCACGGGATATTGGTGAATAAATCATTTAGTTCTGATAATGGGAGGTTTCACGAAAGGTCATGAGAACTGATGGGCCTGTTTTGAAGGTTTTTCTCCAGAAAGCCCTTTCGTCAGGCCTATCAATTCTCATGACCTTTCTTGAAACCTCCCATCATCAGAACAAATCTTGCGAATCCTAAGAGCTTTTCCATAAGGAATACCCTTCTTGGTGTGCCATGGATATAGATCCGGACAAATTTTTGAAAACTACAACCATAAATCCGGAGACATTTCTACAAAGTATACCCATAAATCCGGGCAAATTTCTGAAAAGCATGCTCTTAAATGTGGAAAAGCCGAAGAAGTTCACCAATAAATGAATTTTTACAAAAGACCATACCCATAAATCCGGAAAACGTCACAAAATGTTGAAAACCATACCCATATATCCGGACTCTACCATAAAAAGTCACCTAAAAAAGCACAACCCAGTACCATTGCGAACTTAAGTTACTTCGACCCCCACCCATGCCCGGTAGGACAACAGTGTCGTCTTCATATCCAAGGAAAAGTGGCTTTTCAAACCGGGTCTGTTTTTCACTCGCCCAATACAACAAAGCAAGAATCACAGCCTTACAATATTGAGCATACATCACTGGTAACGCACTGGTAACTAGTTGGTAAAGCACATCTGATGACAAAATTTCAATGATTTAATGACAACAAAATAATGGGACTGTTTTAAAGTTTCTCTAGTAACTATAATTCCAAATACAATTTACTTCAATTCAGAGGCTCGGCTGGAAGAAACCCTTTGCAATCTGTTGCGTCACATTTGCAAGTAGTCCTTCGAGGATGACAAACATCACCATCCAACCCTCCAGAGTAATCAAAACTCAACTCTTCCCCAATCTCAATTGTCCATTTTGCAAACAAAGCCAGACGGGGAACAGATGACTCAACACGTACTGGATGTAACAACAAATTTGCCGCACAGGAATGATTGATAAATCTTGAGACATTACCAAATTTCTCAGCGTCAATATCAGTTCGAATTAACTTAGGGCCAAATTTTTCACGAACCGTAAGCAAATAGTTCTTTTCACCAGCTTCTTTGTGAATTATTCTCCTTGCAGCCTCGTTATAAGTCAGAACCTCTCCTGCATAATCAATTACATAACTGCCTTTAGGTATCTCTTCTAAGGCCTTGGCACCAAACCCCTTTTCACTCGTCGGGTAAACTTGCAATTTGAACTTCAGGCCCATTTGGACGACTCTGTTCTGGCATTTCAAGCTGCATAAACAGCAGCTATTACATTCAAATACAGGTTTTGTGAAATACGGGTCTGTCAGTAAATTATCTATAAACGACAGTGTACCTTCCTTGGTATAATTGTTTCCATGCTCAGCAAGGCAAACACAATCTTCGTCATTGCAGGAATCCTCACAACAACATCCAAAACAAATCTGCTTACCTTTGTTGCTTTCTGTCAAATGTATGTTGTCATTTACGTGAGTATACTCCCTGAGATATTTATCTGGTATCTGATACTGAACATTTGAATTACCATAATCATGATCTAAGTTCTCCATCATTTGAAATAAGCTGAGACAAAGCCAAATAAGTGTGTCGTCAAGTATCTTTCTGCATAAGACTTGAAACAACTTTGTGAAACCCTCTACAAAAAGATACAGAATATTTGGTGAGTCAGAGAAAGTTTTGAATGTTAGAAAAACAACTTTAAAGGGAATTGGTAGGTTCGTAAAATTAGATGTTTAAAGCAATCAAGGCTACCAGATGTAAATGTAAACAAGAAAACGCAAAGAAATAATAAAACAGCTTACTTCGATTTGATTTGATCTCCTGGTGTATAAAATGGACAGCAAATCATGTCACTATAACCTGTGTGTAGTTTGCGGAACATCTAAAAATGGAAACAAACAGGCCAAATATAGCTATGTATAATGTACCGAGTGTACCAAAAAGTATACGGACCTTGCTGGCTCCAAGGATGTGAATTCGGCTTTACAGTGAAAGCAGAAGAAGCATACCACCCATGTCGTCAATATTCAAAATAGAATTATATCTTTATTGGATTTTGTTTTCTCTGCATGAAGAAATCATTGAAAATTCTTATTCATTGCAGTTTCCAAGAAAAGAAATTCCTATTGTGATCCTTCATACGCTCTGCCTAAATATTCGAATCGAATGGGAGCAAATAAAAGCATTATTCAAACATTCATCCAATCATAAGCATCTATTTTCATATCAAATAGTCAAATAGTTTGAATAATCAAATAGAAGAAATATTGTAAACTTACGGTTCGAATGTCACCATCTCTCAATGAAGTATTTGCTGCCTCCACGACAATAACAAACTTTACTTTTGTGTTTGTTACATACCCATATCTGGTGTTGTCTGTCAAAGACAAATGCGTCACAAATACCTTTCTTTCATATTTGAGCGGCCAGTGATTTTAAAAAGCATTTTGGTGATTACCAAACTAAACCGTGCAGAAGGAGAAAGATAACACGTTTGGCAGGCTGATTAATAAAAAATGATGGTTCCTTGAACAAGACAGAAAGAACATTGAATATGATAAAAGTAACTTGACCTATGAAAAGGATACACTTTATAGTCTTCAGTTGGGTAAAGCAGTCCAAGGTACAACTCTCTTGGATCATTTGAATTTTTTGTCAAAGATGATGCTACAACAAAAAATGGCCCAAAAAACTTTTCAAAAGGAAATGCAAAATTTTGCAGAATAGATATGCAACAGTACAGTAATCCAGTGTGTGAAATGAATGAGCTTAAAAAACACAACAAATGCTCAGGAAGATTGTTAAAATGTTGATTTTGAAATAGACAATTACTACTTGAATATGTATACAATATTCTATAGAATAGAAACTTCAATAGCATTTCTATTGAGAACTGATCCAAGGCCTATCAATTTAAGGAGTGCTATCACTCTCATTCTCCTTCAGGCTCCTGAAAGATGCTAGAAGGGAGCTTGCTAAAAACCTTATGAACAGGCATGTAATCCCAAGATCCACATTGAGTTATTTTTGCTCTGCGTAGTACAGGGTATGACTTATTTAGAAACACCTGTCAGGGGCAATCCTACACAGCTTAGACTTGCATAATATCAAAATGAATCTGCCATTGTTTTAAAGCCTGTTGGCTTCGGGGTTGTCATAGTATTCTGCTCCTCTTGCAGGGCCGAAGCCAATGGGGCCACCCCCCCCCCCCCCTCCAGGAGACCATTCATCAGAAAATTTTGCTCTCCTGTCGGAAATTTTGTGATGTTAATAACTAGTTTTTTTTTTTTTCTATCCAATATAAAAATTTACAATAACGATATTACCTAAAACAGCACTTACAAACTACTGTACTACACTACAAGAACGATGCCATGAGGAGCAGAAGACCATGACTACCCCATGGCCATAACATAGAGACAGGTAATTAAAACTAAGTCTTACATTCAAATATAGACACAAAAACTAGTACAAACACTTTCGACTGATAAATACTAAAGTCGGGTTCACATTGGATGTCGGCAATTGCTGTGTTTTGGATGTATTCGCAAAGTGATTACGTAGGATGGACGCTAAATTTTACTGAAAAATTGAAATTAAAATGAAATAATAAAATAACTAGTTTTGGAGGACTTTGAGGAATTACGGCAACAAACCAGGTCACGCCGCGTCGATGGAAGATTTTTCAGTTTTGGACAGAGCTAACAATGATTTTGATTTGCTCATTCATGAAAGTTTCTTAATTTTGCGCGATCGTCCGTCACTTAACTCTCAGCAATCTTCTATTCCCTTAGCTTTGTTTTAGGTATTGTCCTCTGGGTGTACCTCATTATTTATTTTTCACATATGATTTGTAAACACGCACTTTTGGTAGTTCATTGTTTTTATCGATATAAATATAGCCTCGTGCTCTTGGAAACTTGATATTCTGATGATGAAGCAAGTTTGCTTCGAAACGTAAATAATTATAAATATGGCCTAGTCTTTATTAATTTATCAGATTTGTCACACGGATTTGTCACATGGATTTGTCGTAATTTACTTGGATTTGGAATGAAATAATAGAAATGAACATGATTATCGTCGCAATTCTTGCTCTTTGTTAAAAAATAAATTCTAATAGAAATAATTGAATTTACGGCATATTTTTGAATGATATTCACTAAGTTTGTTGATTTCAAAGTTGGAATGCGAAATATGGCTAAATTTTAGTTCCTGAGGAGTTAGATCGGTCATGTAATGCATAGATTTAACATGTGTTCCTACAACTGTTGTTGTTGCTGTTGTTGTTGATGGTTTTATTGTTGGAAAATTTTGTTTTATGCTCCCCTAAGAATTCATGGCTGGTATCGGCCCTGTCCTCTTGGTATCATCATTGTAGTACAGTAAAAGTCCCGCCGTTTAAGATCTTGTGTCACAAAAACACAAGAAGCGTGTGGCCGAGTGGTTAAGGTGTCTGACTTGCAAACCAAAGGTCAGAACGGCCATAAGTTTGAATCCTGCACTGGACAGTTTGGTCGCTGAGATGCAAATAAGTCACATACCTTTCTCTTCAATCACATCTAAGCAGGTGTGAACAACGTAATGGAATTTCAGCTCTGGCTTCGGACTTGTTGTTAGAATGTACAGTGGGTAATTCTGTGGGAAATAGATTATATAAAGAAGAATGATTTAGAAGGGGCCACTGTCAGTGTATAGAAAATTTAATTTCTAACATATCTAGAACATTTGCAGCAAAGTAAACTGGTAACTTCACCAAAAGCAATGAATTAGGTTACAAATAAATAGAAATTATCAACCTTTCAAAACCTTTCCCACCTTTCCCACAAAACCTTTCCCACAACACTTAGAAGGATAGATTTTCAGACCAATTTATCAGTATTTTCTAAGGCAATGTTACTGTAGATAGATAGTGTAGAATCAACCTAAGATGAGACTTTAGTTATCGCATTCCGAATACCCCATCCAGACCAGTATACCACGATAAATTGCAACTGAATTTGAATGTTGTACAGTAGTATGATACATTTTCTTCAAGTCTGTTTGCAAACTTTCATGAATTTCCTTATATTTCTTCACACTTTCTTCACACCAATGGAAAAAGTTGGCAATCAATATAATATCATGTCCTTGCCCTCTATGCACGGCCAACTAAAATTATGTTTTAGCTTAGTTATTTCATTTTCATGAGTCAACTGCATGGAGTCAAGTCGCTAGTGTCCGACCAAGGGGTCCAGGTTGGAAAGTTCGTACTGCGCGCCGAAGAACTTCGGGGCGCACTTCAAAACTTTGGTGCGCAGAGCGCATGAATTAAGGGGATTCTTGCCACAATGAGTCTGAACAAGAGGGGCTCTGAGTTGTAATTGGTATTTTACCTAAAGTTGAGATGAGCCAGAAATTAAAATTTGTCCAACTGAACGAGAGCTCGCTGAAAATGATAAGATTATAAAACATTATCATTAAAAATAGGAATTGGGCCATCCCTTGCTATTTCTATTTTAATTTAGGATTGCACATTAACTTCGTTTTTGGTGCGCAAAATTTTATCAGTCTCTTGGCATTCGGTGCTCAATTGACAAACTTTCCAACCTGGCAAGGGGTCGTCCAAAAATCCACTATCGCTTTAACAGCATTTGGCCGCTAACTTCTCAACCCCCTCCCTCCCCCTCCTTAGCGGACTTGTGTGTTGATATGACTCCCGTACTCGTAGCCACAGGGTATTTTTTATTCCGTCATTCTTGATAATGTAATGCAAGCTTAGGGGCCATCGACTTTCGATTTTCATATTTTTTAACGGCATTTTGCCGTTAAGATCGGAACCCCCTCCCCGTTAACGGCCTTCTACCAAACGGGCCTCCGATCGGCCTAAAATCTTTGGCCTAAGTAAGACTTGGGGAGCAGCAAACAAATGTCTCGTGGAACATGCTGGACTTCAACCGAAAACACGCCATATCGAGAGGCATAGTAAAACTGTTCTATTCTACACTCTATATGTTATTTGTAAAGATTTTATCTACGCTTTTAAAAAAATTCTCTTACGGAGATTTCCGTACGATTTTTTATTTTCTTAACGGCCTAAGGGTAAGACCCCATAACGGCCAATTGCCGTTAAAAAATACGAAAATCGAAAGTCGATGGTCCCTTAGCTTCCAGTCATCTCCAATAATTATTATGGGCCTAAATTGACCGTTCATTAGATTGCATGATGTTTTGAAGCAACGGCAGCAAATGCTTTCAAGCATCATTGTTTAGGGCGTGTGAAATTGAAAATAAACATATTTTTGGACGACCCCTAAGAGGTGTTGTCCGATAACTCCCGCAAGAGGACTTGTCCCTTTTGGCCTAGGCCTAAGTTTAGCCAAGCAAGGCCAAGAGGATATAAATTCCTGTTGCTGCAAAATTACCCATATCAAACCGTAAAGGAAGTCTTTGATTTTGGGTACCATCAATATTCAAAGAATTCAAGATGCTATCATACCTCATTAGCTATGACGGCAACGCAAACAGCCATAACATTTGTCCTTTTCTTGAGTTGCTTTCTGCACCCACTGCTTTCACTCTTGGAAGGAATCCGTTCTCCTAGGCCCTCCTCCGTAGTTTCAAACCTTGCTCCTGAGCAGCATCAAACAACCCGACAGAGCAAGATATTTGCCTGGGCCCCAGGCCAAAGAAAAAACAAAAAATATAATTTCTACAATACTTCATTCTTTGGCAAAATATTGTGACACGGTACAGCCTGAAGATAACATTTGAATCAATCATGCAAGGTAGAAAATATGGCGTGCATTGCGTTTGACGGGACATATTTTTCGAAAGCAAAGAAACAGCCCTCCCTGATTTGAAAAGCTAAGAAACTTTCATGATTTGCAGTTTTAATCTTTCCACGTCATTTAAGAGTGTTTCGACACCGTAAGCAACTGTATGGATATTATTTTGAGTCCGAATTATGTTAGTTACTTGTTTTGAGATCTTAGCAAGCAATGTGGGTTCACTTTAAAGGGGCAGGATCACGTAACCGTAAACAAACCTGTTATCTCTATAATCTATGTTGTTGTCCACACGTCGCCATTGTGTTCTGCACAGATTCTAGTGGAAGGGGTGAATCCACAACAAAGTTACTTCCAAAAATCCGCCAATATCTCTGCAATCGTACAACATATGAGTGCTTCGTTCGTTTTTCTTTGAAGCTCAAGAGTCCATCTTCAAAATAACACCTTCATTTTGAGAAAAGCATTAGAAAGTCTCTGTGATATGGCCTATCTAAAGTACTGCAAAATCGTCTTTTCGAAAGAAGTTTGTTTACATTACATGACCCTGCCCCTTTAACAAAACTAAATGATCTCTAAAGCCCTCTAAGGAAACACCCAAGAAACTTTTAGTAACAAAAGGGCCCGAAAAGTTAAGAAAATGCCTATATGATCATAAGAGGAAAGGCAAATGTTACAAAACAAACTTTGCAACTCTGGTTGGGAGAAACGTTTTGGAAAATGGGAACAAACTGCACCATCATACGGAATGAAACAAAGTAATAGGCCTTGCTCATCCTGTTTACATTATAAGATACAAAAAGAATAAGTCCCCTCCCCCCATTAGGTTGACATTATAAGATGTAAACAGAATAAGATCCTCCCTCCTATCTCGCAACCCTTCATTCTTGCAGCCAGATCATTTCTATTGGCATTCCGTCACAAAATCACTGCCCATCTCCCTACCCATTGTCTCAAGACCACACCGAAGTCAGACAAACATGCATTCATTCAATGGAATAAGAGACAATTAAGTCGCTTTGATCACACCGCCTCTGACGTTATTGTCATTGTGCGATAAAAATAGGTAATTTTGAGCAAAGCGAACTGCAGGATTGCCATGTTTCTGCAAACAAAAGAAAGAGAGAAAAACAGCGAGAGAGATATCGCAATTTGTTGTTTCTCTTGAAATACTTTGCGGCTAATGCCGCAATCATTCAGGGGTATAAGAAAGATAATGTGATCTAATAAACGAGTCGCTAGCGAGTCTCAAAAGGACGTTCCTAGTTGTTTACTTTTTCTTCTCAGAGCTGCTAATAACTTTTGAACACTAAGCTTAGAAATCTCCTCCGCTGGCTTGCTGTCAGTTAAAGCAACGCAGTCGCAATTCTCCAAAAATGACGGCATTGACGATTCTTGAGCGGCGAAAGTGACAATGATGAGTTTCTTTTTTATTGCTTCGCTCAAACTCGCCTTTATTGTCTCTCCATGCAGTTTGAGGTCAGTTCCATTAATCTGGAACTTCGCATCCTCTCCATTGTCAAAGAATCTTTTCAAAAGAGGCGAGGACACAAGCATGATCCCTGTGGTACTACTCTTATTGATATAATCTATGAGAGCTCTTGTTTGAAGGATTGGATCATTGAATTTGTCTTGGCCTTTCATTACAGCTTGCTTGTTCTCTAAAACGATTGAACCGCTTCTCTTTATGGCTCTGCTCAGCGTCAGAATCGCTTCTTTTTGGTCTTCTGCTCCCAGGATGGTCGAGAATAAAGGACCAGAATGGGCCCTTGAGCTTTGCCCTGCAAGGAGATAAAAGAATGTCGCTGAATATTGGTAAACATTCAAAATTAAAAATGATTGTGGCTTATTACTTTAGTGAATACGTTAGGTACTGTTTTTATTGGAAATGCTGTACTCATAAATAGATTCAATTAGAAGCCAGAGCCGAGGACTAAGAGACTTATCTTATGAAGGAAAAGCTAATTTGCATAAAGAAAGATATCTTGTTAAAATCGCTCATAAAGCCCTATGTAAAAGTACAGGCGATTCATTTAGGAAGAGCCTTGACAAAGCTATAAAGGGGACCAGAAATTGCTGCAAAGTTTCAAGCAATTGTTAGATTGTTAGATTGTAAAAAGCAATTGTTAAAGGCCTTGATTGCATGCTTGATCGCGGTTAGCCAGGCCCTACGATTGATGACAATTTTATCACATATTCTCTAAAAATATTATGTAAGCAACTGGTTCTGACCTTTAGGTATCTGACTTTATTACCCTTACCTGATGCCATTTACTTTGATGGAGGCTCTGCAATTTTGAGAAAATAAAGATTAACACTGTTTGCAAACTCAAAATCGATCATCTCAATCAAGTCTAATATGAATCGTCACAAAACTGTGATGCCATTATTTCAGATATCACTCCAAACTTAAATTTTTTCAATTAATCAACAAACGTATTTTTAGCACACCGAATCTATAGCCGTAAGTTCTCGAATATGCCCCCCACCTTCAAATAAGCCCCCCTCAAATAAACCCCTATCCTTAAAATATTTTTATATCCCAATATACATCACATTGTGTTAGTTTATGCTAACATGCCAGCTATTCGAAGCATACCAACCAGCCTCAAGTAAAAGATTCGTCCTGGTAATACTTTTGGCTGATAGAAAAGTCCTCCCTCTAATAAATCCCCAACCCAAAACTTTTTTTGGCGAAATCTCCGTGGACTTATTCGACGACTTACGGTAAACATGATTGTAGAGTTTATAGATATTTCAAAAAATTTTGTGGAGAAGGATGATAATGCAGTAACAGCATGACACTAAACTTTGTCAACACAAGAATAAAGATACTAAGAATGGAGATACTAGCAGCCTTCAATTTGTGCTTATAAACTTCGTCCAAAAAACATGCCAGAAAAAGTCTACGTTATCCCTATGTTATGTTATCCCCAGATTTGAATCAGGCAGTTTAAGTAGCTTTTCTAGTCTGAAAGTTTGAACAGCTCCTAAGTATCTTTCAGCCAAGATTTATGAAGGATAATTCTGTGATTTTGCTATTCAAAAGCACAATATCGGACGAAAAAGCTACCAAACCATACACAGTTGAGCTGAAACAGGAGCACTTCAATCCAACATTCTACGTTGTTTTGAAATGGAAAAAGTAATTTGAAATAAAGGCTTGGCAAACTGATATCGAGGGCTTTGAAATGACGCGAGCTTACACGGTAATACATTTTGCAGGAGATAAAAATTTGCTGAAAACTAAAAAGCATGCAGAGGTAAAATTAGATCAGAGACATGGTTAATTTCGGCAAAAGGACAAATTGTTAAAAAACTTTGTTCACTTTTAGTTTACAGTTTTCTTCTGTACCCTGGGACACAGAAAATATCTTGTTAACAAAATTTTGATATCTGGCGCTTGCTTTACCGATATAAGAGCGTAAAAAATGATCCTTTAGAAGTTGAGAAACAAACAACAATGTACCAAAACAAGAAAAATTACTTACCTTTCTAGAATGCTCCAAAGTCCTTACCAAATTCTTCTTTGAGGTGTCATAAATTCTTCGCTTCTACCAACATGCAGCTGCGAAACTCGCAGATATTGTGTGTGATGCAATTTACATTAATTCTTAGATGAAAAACTTCAACAAAAACGAAATAGGATTAATCATTTTAAGTTGACTTCCATTCAAATGAACCATTACTAACCGATCTCTGTTTGCTGAACTGTTAATATTTCATCGATTTAACACCTGCATTGGAATTAACAGAAGTGAACAAGAATTTTAGATGGCTTTTACAGGTTTTACAGAAAAAGATCGATAATCAAGCCAGTTACTTTGAAGGAAATAGCCTCCATCAAAATAAAAAAAAATGTCTGTGCATAGGTACACAAAACTATCCATGAGAATTTAAAGGATGGGGGTTACCCTAGAGTTTTTACCCATGCTTCTCGTGGCGTTCTTTGACTTGGACGATGTCACTTGGTCCATTAATTCAGCTGGGTTTACTTGGCGGTAATCCAGGGTTTCTATACGATCAAAATGTTTGGAGTCATGAAAATCATAAAAAAATACCCTGTGTGCTCCTAATTGAGAAACAGTGCCTCCTAAAAGTCCTTGAAATTCTTAAGACGGCTAGACTCATGACATAGTCCCAGTTATCGCAACAACAACAACAACAACAACATTGACAACAACAACAACATTTCTTATTTTGATCAAACTGGGACTCATGGACTTTCATGTAAAAATTTGAGACGGAAATGAACGTGCGCTTTGAAACAAGGTAGTCTCAGAAACCAGGTGAAACCACCCTCGGCAGTTCGAAATTCTCATTGCTGCGGCGAAGTTCGTGGAAGGTAACTGGCCTTTAAAATGAGGAACACCGGTTCACAGTGAAGGTTTGTTGATTCTTAGATCAAGGAAACATTCTTCTGGATACTTGCGGTTTTTGTTCACGACTGATAGGAGCTCTACAATGAAGGTGGATCTGCACTTAAGGTGGCTCATTACCAAAAATTTCAGAATTACGAAACAGTGAGAGGTGGTTGAAAACCAAGTAAAAATGGGCTTAAACCTAAACAACTAAGTTAAGGTGGCTCGCTTCTGATATAAATTGCAAACTGCTACGCACTAGGTGTCTTATCGTTCATGACATCACTGTAAACTTGAACGTGTTTTAGCATTGGAGGTTCGAGTCAGCAACTTATTGCCTGGAGCTAGTACAGTGTTGCTATGGTTGCCATACCTAGTTATGAAATCGAAAGGGGAAAACTTCATCCCCATTTTCAACGTGAAAGTCCATGAGTTGTAGTTCGACCGTCCATCAGTCTATCAATGGCAAAAAGTACGAATAAGCATTCAATCTAACAGACGACATTAACATTATAAATGAGCCTTTTTCTTACACTACGTAAAGTTCCTTTCCCTGGGAACGTCAAAGGACCCTTTAGTTAAAACAGAATCTGAATCGATCGAAATCTTAATAGATTTTGTAGAATTTTTGAATGCGCACAATATTGAAAGAATCGTTAGGCCATTCAAAGGGCCTCTTAGCCTCTTGTATAAAACTGCATAAACATATCGGTCAATGCAGGCTAAATCACTCTCAGTCACAAGAAAGGTGCGATAGCCATGTATACTGGCCATTTTAAAGATTCTGAACACAATCTGTTTTTATAAGCATATTTCACGTTTCAATCAACTGAGGTTATGACGTCATCAAATATCCAAATCGTAAACCAGAACAATGGTGTTAGGACACGGATGTTTTGATTGATTATTCAGTCACCTTGTTTTGATCCTTGTATCTTGTTTTGTTGTCTTGTTTTCTGTTCTGTTTCGTCTTCAATTGATCTTTACAACTGAGCGTCGCTAGGCCCAACTTCTCTCAAGTTGTTCGAAGTTAACTCCCTTGTGTTTCCGTGTCTAAGTACGCCTTCGCAAATTCTGCGAAGACGCACTAAGACACAGGAATACAAGGAAGTTCTATTGAGACAGCGGACTAAACTCACGTTCAGCTGCTCACATCAGTTGCAGTACAGTTGAAGACAAAACAAAGCAGAAAACAAGACAAGAGAACACGACACAAGGATCAAAACAAGGTAAATGAATAATCAAATCAAAACATCCGTGTCCTAACACCCTTGACAAGAAGTGTATAAGACTTGTTCTTAATAATATACAATAAACAAGTTTAAACTTTCTTATAATTCAGTTTACACTTTCTCAAAAAGTTTAGAAATTACGATTAATTCAAGTTGTTTGACAATACTTCCAGAATACTTACAACAAAAGAAACATCTTCTAATTCTGAAAATATTGAAGATTACAGAAAGATTTAACAGCAGAAATATAGCAAAGTAATGTGAGTTTTAAGTCATTCAGTTAATAGAAACTGGACATAGGAGTTTACATCACATGCTGTATTGCAGGGGGGGTGCACTATCTGACCATACGGGTGTGTAGACCACTTCTGGGTGGATTTTGGCACAAAAATTCTGGAAATGGGATGTACTTTTTAAAGAAATATTCTGGGAATGAGGTCTAATTTTTGCTAGCAATGCTGAGAATGCCCAGGTTTGGGATATCTAACAATTCTCCTATTGTTTTGTAGTGCAAACACAGGTCAGAAAGCACTTCCATATTCTGGGATTAGGTCTCAAAATCCCGCTAAAAATCTGGAATTAGGTCATAACAGAAATTCTTGAAATGCACACCCCTATATGACCAAATGATGAAGTCCTCCTCGGGGCTATATTTATCCCTGTTATTGAATAACAGCAAGATTAGGGTGTATTCAAAACGTTTGACTAACTCACTGAAAATTTTGTGTTACAGACGTGCAGTCATTCCTCCAGTTGCACATACAGTCTCTCCAGTAATATACTTTGATTCGTCAGATGCTAGAAACGTCACTAAGCCAGCAATCTCGTCAGGTTCACCAATTCTAGGAAAAATATTGGGTAAGGTCATGAAAGGACTCAGGATGTGTACAGTAAATTACGAAGTAAAGTTATTAATATGATGTAAACTTTGACAAAATAATTCAGCCGTAGTGCAAAAAGAACCTTTTTTGCAAAAACGTATTTGAGATTTCATTGCAAAGGAATCTTTCCAAGCCTTATCTCTTTATCGAATATCTGAACATATTTTATATTGGATGTTGTATAAAATTTAAGCTTTGTAAAGAATATTGTCCATGTTTTGCCTCTTTGAAACCATTACTGACAAGCAGCACTAAACAGAATTTATTAAGCAATGTTTTCAAACAGTTCGAAAACGTTTTCTGCTTTTCCAAGCAAGAAACATCAGTAGAGCAAACCAATTTTCGTAGCGTAGCCAGGTGGAGTCTTGGCATAGAAATCTGATATATTTGGAAAATAAAATGTTCCTCGTATGGCCAGGGCTTAAGAGACTGGTGAGGTAAAAAAGATCCATTAAAGTGGAAATGAATCGAAATTTTTTCTTGCTCATTTCGACCAAATCAGCATCGTAGATTTCATTTTTCTTGGTTTCATTTTCAATTTCCTTCTAGTTTTCTCGAAAATTAGAATTGAAAACGGCATTTTCATTCAAATTGTGGCGCCACATGAACGCGGTCAGGACGCTTGGTACCAGACCTCTCTGACGTCAAGTGTTTTACAGCGAGATGAATGAAGGAAGCATATGACTTGTTACTATGTATTGAGACCAGGGGTGCACAACTCAGCGCACAGAAACTCAAGGAAATAAACAGGTTGATGAAGCATTCTGGCCATTTCTATGATTCTGACGTACAATTCTACAATTCTCAAATGCTGCTATTCTGATATTTCATTGAGAGGAATTTATTCACTGAAGCTCTCAATGTCGTGTAGTCATGATTTTTTGCAAGCAATTTTCTTTCCAAAGAACACATAATAAGGATTAAGCAAGGTTTGTTGTTTGTTTATCAAATCTGTCAGGCACTATTAAACGTGTTGAATCCTCCAATTAGTGATGGTGCAATACTGTATAATCAAGCACAGCATTATCGACAAAATTAGAGAGTTTTGGGATGTCAAGAAGAAATGCGAAGGGCGAAGGTGCTGTTTTTGTTTGTGACTTGCATTTGCAGGGTAATTTAGGCCAACCAGCAGTTAGAAGACTGTGAACGCAACTTGTATCAACTTGTATGGAGACACAGAATGAATTTTGGTTTAGCTCTCGGCAGCAACTGACCTTGCCTGTGCTCGTGCTCTCGGCATTTCGATGCAAGTGCTTACTCGATACATTTTGGTCGATATCGACACCAGTAACACAAAGCTTTCCTTGTTCGTGACATGATGCACTGAATCGTTGATTTCCCAAACAAACCAGAAGAGAAAACACCTCGGAGCGAGATAAAGGTACGGTTATAGTATGTACATCTAAATGTAATTGTTTGATCAGTCCACCATAATACTAAAATTCTCTTCATTTTGCATGAAAAATTGTCATTACTTTGTACAAAATGCTTCTCTTGATTTGTTGAAGTTTATGATATGGGTTCATGTGCTATGAGGTTGATGAGTTTTCTGAAACATTTTGAAAAGGTTCCAGTGACAGATGAATTTACTATACAACATTCGCTGATTAATGACAGACGAGTTTATTCTATAAATCTTGCAATAGAGTATCGAAATTGCGACGGTTGTGTCATGTATCAGCTTCGTTTTCGAGCCGATCCTCTCGATCCCTCATTCTCCTTTCACCACCACCATTCGATTATCAGACTCCAGGGGAAGACGCAAGTGGCTTGTGCTGTCAGGGTAAATACAGCTCATCTTCCTTACCAGATGATAATTGTGCCCTCACCGAGGTATTGCCGCTGTTGTTAGAGCAGTCAGACATGTTTGCACTGGTTATTTGCTTCGTTCGTGCTTCGATTTTGGTGAACTGCCTACTAATCTTGCTTCGATTCAATCTGATTGTTTACAATACGTAAAACACTTGACGTCACAAGATCTCAAAACCGCCACTCTCGCCCCAGACCACCGCGCCGCTTCGTAACAACTTTCATGCCCCCCAAAAGGGTGTTTCTTCGCAAAATTTTATATTTCTGATTGCATATTCGGAACCAGGGCATTTTTCTGCTGCGGATTAATGCAAAACTCATTTCGCTTGAATCTATTCTCCGTCCTTCCATTGGTTCAATGATGAAGAACTTTAAAAAGATAAAAGAAGGTCTTTCTTCCCAAATTATACTTGGTAGTACTATTTCACATCAAGTTCAGGACAAACAATGATCAATTTAAAAGGTATTTTATGCATTACATTCTCCAGAGCGTCCCAATTCGTTTTAAATCTACTAAAACGATGATACCTACCTCGATAGAGGAATTTGGCGAAGGGCTTGCTTCAGTATACTTTCACTGCCCCAAAGCTAAAATTGAAAATCATGTGATTAGCTGAATCGATGACGATTTACAGAATTTTCGTTGGCCTGACAGACATGTCTTATTTCGAATGCACAAACAATCTTTTTGTATGCGTGTTGCACAATATGTGTGTCCTATTTCGATTGGGATGGGTAAAAACTTCCTTTCCCTCTCTTAATTGAAAATAATTAAAGCAACTAAAAACGCTCTGCTAATACCCCCAGGCTTTGATTTTTCCATAATATAAAGAGTAAGCTAAAATTAGCCATCATATTTACTTGCGGAAGCATTTTTCTTCATGCGGCCAACAACAGCGGCAAAGTAACACAACAGCCAAATGATGATGGTTTCAAAAATGCTCTCTCTCCGGGATCATCGAAAATTACCTAAACTCTCCTTTTGCGGAGTTAATTTGATAGGAAAGGGAAATAACATTATACGCTATATTTAAAAATTCTTGCAAAGATCCGCGGCCAAGTTGATTCACAGACAATTTATTGATTTTCTCTCGTTTTGTAATTCGTACATCCCCCCCCCCCCCATATCGAGCTGCTTCGAGGTTTAATGACCTAAACATTAAAACGGACCCCTTTTACGAAAGGTGGCTATTCCTGTAGTTGGGAATCTCATATTTCTCCACCCTCTATTTTGAATTCAGAAATCGGCAGTTCCTTTCCAATTTGACCACGTTGATTCACAAAGTTTTAAGATGGTGCTCTGGTATGGGGATAACCCAATGGTATAGTGCGCTTGGCTACCAATTCATAGGTTAATAGCTCAAATCCCTGCGTTGTTAAACCTGCAGGGTAGAGTGAGGAGTGTCTCGAATTCAATGTAATTCCTGGCTAAAGAAATCAAGAGATATGGTCGTATCGACAGAAATGATCAGTGCACTGCTTCGGTAAGCATGACTTCTCACTGTCCAGAAACTACCATCGGATGCTACAAGATTAAACAGAAAAAGTGTCCAGGTACTTACAGCTGCACTAAAATTTGTTTTTATGACACCAGGAGCCACGCAGTTTACTCGAACATTCATCGGTGCACATTCAGCACTGAGGGCTTTTGTTAATCCAAAAAGGGCTGTCTTTGAAACAGAATAGGCACCAAGGCCCTAAAGATGAAAAAAATGCTAGCTTGGTAATAAATTAAGTTGGTTGTTTAAGCTTTAACACAGGATATAAACATGCAAAATGAGTGGTGGGGTGGGATACAAATTCAGTCTAATCGCAATCTCCTTTAGGCTTATGACGATGAGTCCCTTGTATCCCTGCGGTAAACCTTGCTCCACAAGGGCTCATAATGAAACAGTAAAAAAGCTGAACCTATTTTCTGCACTCATCAATCAAACATTGATGGAATCAAGGCCTCGAATCTCAAGCTACAGTCCCTAATCTCGAATCACAACCTTGGATCTCGTCTGAATGTTATCAGTTGTTCGAATCGAATCGAAAATTCTATCATACTTGCCTTAGCCTGTGTTCCAGACCCCTTTGAAACGAAAGGAAAGGGGTCTGGAGCACAGGCCAACTTGCCTTAACCATAGTAATTCATAAATCTCACAATCTGGTCCCGGGGGGGGGGGGTACATGACTTGGGAATGGACGGGGGTCTGCCGCCCGGTTTCAGAGAGGTACCCTCTTCTAACTACCTAAACTTGCTGCCATACCCACTTTTATGATGAATTTTGGCGGAAAACGACCCATTTTTCGCCAACTTCTGGATAACTCACCCATGTTCATAGAAAATCTGCCGAAAAAGGGACCCTTGTCTAGAGAACTTTGGCCCCAAAACCCACCCATATGGGCGGCACATACCCGTACCCTCAACATGCTATGTCCCCCCCCCCCCGGGAATCTGGTACTCTAGGAAGCTCAAAGCTTAGGCGTAAAGGCATAGATAGGGTCACAGTTTCCAGAGTAATGTTATGAGTCTCTGCTGATAGAAGTACCATCATCGAGGCAAAGAGGACGAGACAGGTCATAAGTCTAATTCTCTTTCGAGTTTAGAGCAAAATTGAGCACAGGGTAGTTTATGCAAGTAACAACCTTCAAAGATGCACATTTGATACATCGTAAATTTGTACATTTGACTGTCAGTTAAGAGATCGTCTCCAAAATATCGTATAGCGTTTACACGAATTGATACAAATTCAATCGTCTCCATGAAAGGTGTTATACGATTTAATTCCTATAGTCACACAAGAGATAAGAACTGTATATGAAGTGTTTGATTTCTATACGAATTATGATACGAATTTGATACGATTTTGATACGAATTGTGTTTACGAATTGCTTATACGAATTTGATACGAATTGCATGAATCACTTACGAATTGTATACGAATTTATACGAATTCTGAAAGGTGACGATGTGAATTAATTCTTATGCGGCTTATAGAATATCGTATCAATATCGTATAATGCTACGAATTCCCTGTACGAATTTAATACGAATATTTGGAGACAATCCCTAATTTTGAATCCTTGACACGATTTTATGAAAAGTTATTGAAACAATCGCCAACAAAACCATGCCTTGATGATAGTAACCTCATTACATATTTTATATTTCATATTTCATTCTTTAAAAGAGGGTTGCCCTTCAGCAAGTTGATTGTCAAGGGGCCCTCCGATGATAACGTTAATTACAACAATATATCATGAGCGATAGGACACCAAGTGTGTAACAGTTTGAAATTTATATCAGAAGCGAGCCACCTTAACTTTGTGTTTTTTGTGTTTTTAACTTATTTTTGCTTGGTATACAACCACCCTTCACTGTTTCGTTATTTTGAATTTTTCGGTAGTGAGCCACCCTAAGTGCAGAGCCACCTTAATGGTAAAGCTTTACAAATGTTTGTTGGTACTGAACAAAAATTCAAGATTTCACAAACAAAAAACTATACATACTGGCATTGGACTGAAGCCAGCGATCGAGGACACAAATACTATAGAGCCCCTAGAAAGCAAAATAAAATCATTGGCAGCGGAATAACAAACGTCTAAAAACGTTTACTTCTATTTTCATTCCTCCATAGATGATAGGCCTACTTGTAGAAATTGCTCTCCAGTTGAAAACTAGCCAAATTCGATTGAAATTCACAGAATGTTGAAACTTTATGCTAAATTCAAACTCATCAAAGTTTCATCAACGTCTTATTTTTAACTGCAAAAGGATGTATTGAAAATGAAACTGAAAACACAAACACAAGTTTATAGTTGTATCCTACGTTCACTTTTTGATCTTCCATAATAATGATAATGGTTGCACTTACTGATGAAATGCGATGAAATGGGATTTTTTCGAAAGATAACAACGGGATATAGCACCTTGTAGCCGCAGCCAATATCTCGTTGGCTTCTTTCAGCAATGACCTTAATGTGAAGTTTTGCATGAAGAAATGGAATTATGACATTTGCTCTTAAGCTAAATCAAGGAGACATTCTTACATTCTTACCCATTTGTTTTCATGTGATCAATGAATCCTTTGGCTAGGAAGAATGCAGATTTTACATTGACATCAAATATCTATGGGAAAACAATTAAATGAAGATTACATTTCATACATTATCTTTAAACAGGAGGGTGCTCAGGAAAAATTACAACCCAACTTTATTTGAAATTGCTCAGGAAATTTCCAGCCCCTTTTGTGCCGGAAGGCAACCCTTCCAATTCCTTGAGCCCTGGAGCCTGGGCTGCCTCTCGACAGCCCTGCACATTAGGTTAAGTTTGGTACAACATCGTCAGCCTATAAAGCTTTGTGTCATTAAGCTGTATGATTAATAACAATAAATTTTGAATTATTCTGTCAGTTGGCAAGCTACCTTGTACAGTAGTTCTCAGCTTCAATGGACAGAATAATTCACAGAACTTACTTGAATGGGCACATACATAAGCAAGGAAACCAGTGTGGTGTGGCACTTAATTGCAATTTCTGCAGAATTTCATATTAGACCAATCATCAACTAATGCCTGTGCAGCAGATTACAATTAATTGATTTCTAAATCCTAATCACCAAGAAAAGTTTTCTTCTTGTCCATTCAATTTGGGTCTTAGAACACTTGTCTGCTTTTGTTTTTAATCATTTCCAGTGTTCTTGGAAAACAAAAATTGTAAGAAACTTGCTAATAGCTCTAAAAACTGAACACAAAAAAAATTACTAAACATCCTAGAAATCTAATTCAGGGTTTTTGCTTAAAGATGAAGTTAAAAATCAGATCAGTCCAGTGTATGATTTGTTGTGGACTGCCTTAAGTTGATATAGTTTATTTTGGTGCATGTGGTATACAATCTGTATTTAATACAACACAATATCTGTTAATTAGGTCATTGTCTCACCTTTTCCCATGCAACTTCATTAGTCTAGAAATAAACAAAACAAAAATAATTTAGACTTCTGACCTCAGCAGACAGAGCAGAAACTGCAGGCCTTTTCTTAAAGGGGCAGTGTCATGTAATGTAAACAAACTTCTTTCCAAACGATGATTTTTCAGGATTTTTGATAGTCCATATCACAGAGATTTTCCACAACTTTTCTTGAAATATAGGTGTTAATTTGAAGACGGACTCTTGAATTTTCTAGAGAAATAAACCAAACACTCATACGTTGTAGGATTGCAGAGATATTGGTGGATTTTTAGAAGTAACTTTATCGTGGATTCACCCCATCCACCAAAATCTGAGCGGAACACAATGGCCACGTGTGGGAAACAATATAGATCATAGAGATAACAGGTTTGTTTACGGTTACGTGACCCTGCGCCTTTAAGTAAAGTTGCACGAGAGTGCCAAAATGCTTGCGTAATTTCGTTTACGCGAGTGATCGCTCAGGTAAAGATTCACAAGCACTGTTTATTCCTTGAAAAAGCAAGCTACAATGAATCTCAATATCATTATTGTCAAATGAGAATGAATCGTTGGAACACTAAATGTTAGTCTTTTCAATCATATGGTAAGCACGGATAGGATACCATCGTTTTTCGTCTTGTCTCATCAAAGCCGATGAATCTTTACTTTCTATCTTCTGTTTCTGGAAGTGTATTTGCTCTCTTACTATTTATCAACTCTGAACATCAGGTAGGGAATTTTCTTGGTTCCTTCTTTAATTTAGTTTAATTTAATTTAGACCACAATTTTATTTGCCGTAATTCCGTTAAGATACGGTAAACGGTCTGGGTTTTCATGAGAAGGTAAATTTGTGCATGCTAATTTAGGTACCCAATTTATGAGAATTGTTATTGCTTTTGCCCCCGTGACTTTGAGCCCCCCTAGCTCCCTATTCAATTTGTTGTGAAACATTTTTGCCCCTTCCCCAAGCTAGAAAAAGCAAACTGAAGGGGGTAGAAGCAAGATGCATATCTGTTCTAATACTCACATCAAGAATGGGTCCAAAAATTGGATTTGTAGCAGCATTTGAAACCAGGATATCAACTGAACCATATTCTTGCATGGTCTGAAATTGAGATAAATAAATGCTTGGGAATGATGATACTGATCTCAACTAGATTCTCATATCGTTTCTTTATATCATGGCAGCTGTGTATATCAAACATCAATGTAAGGGCATTAGAGAAATAGTTGGAAAAATACTTGCTTGTAAATACCTCCTCGGACTCACCAAGAAATATATTTGATTCTAAAGAGAAACCATGATGACCAAGAGGCTTTTCACTTTAACATTTGGTTTTTTGAATGAGGTTATCTTATTCTCCTTTTGCAACCATGAAGGCTCCCTTTTGTACCCTTAATGAAATTGTGTTTAGCTCTTTTTGTGTATGGTACAGACTTTGCTTACATTAACACTATGTTCTTGCCTCTAATAATCCTTAAGACTTCTTGAAAAACTGCCGAAGCTCTAGAAGATTTTAACTAGAAATTGCTTGCAACCATTCATACTCCTGACGAATCCTTATCAAAGAGTGAAGAAGTACTTGAAAATTCTCAAAAAATCTTTACGAATTCTTGACTTTTATTGTCACATGATGAACATGGTGAAACTTCAACTTACAAAATCAATGAGATTCTGGCGATGCTCTGACTTGCTCACATGACAAACAATTCCCTTGACATCCAACCCTTCCTTGGTAAGTTTCTCACTTGCTCTGGCAACATTTTCAGCCTTTCTACTGCTAATCACAACTTTGGCCCCATTCTTTCCAAGATCTCTTGCAATTGCTAAGCCAATCCTTCAAAAATAATGCTATAAATGATGACATAACTAAAGGATTAAAGTAATTTAATATGTAAAATGCGAAAACATCAGTTGTCCAATCAGGCAACGTTTCCCATTTGGGAAACAACCCATTGCACTTCTGTGTTGCCTAACTGTGAAACGGTTTCCCACATGGGAAACAAAAAAAAACGGTGCAGCAAGGTAGATTTGAAATATAGACATTCAGATTCAGAATAAAAAAATACCAAAAACTCACCAAATGAAATTTTGTTCCATTTTGCTGCCCAATTTGCCCAAATGGGAAACATTGCCCGAGGCAACGAGGTAGAGTCAAATTCCAATGAATTTGAATAGTTTTGCCCAATTGGGCAACATTTACCATTTGGGAAAGAGTACCGTCCGAGCCGAGCTGCCATATGGAAAGAAAATTTTCCAAATTTGATCATCACATCCATTCAATCAGATCAAGAGTGAATAGACTCTTGATCAATGAAAATTGTGCTCTTGAGGCATTTATTGTGCAAAAAATAGTTAACAATACTTGTCTTGCAAACAAGGGTTGATGTGGTGTGCATGATGTCTAGGCCTACATAAAGTATGATACGCCATTGTGCCTCCTCTACTCTAGTACCCTAGGCCTAGCTAGTCTGGCCACCTAAAAATTTACGGTCTCGGCCTATTCATTTTGCAAATAAATTCCTTACCCTTCTGTTGATGCAGTCACAACTGCAACCTTTCCAGCAAGTCTTTGACTTTCTTTCTGCATTGTGGTAGAAAATCTGGCATGAGAAACAGCTGACGCCAATGTATTAGGCACCTGAACTCTCAAACTTCTTCTTGCAAGTGCCGCCATTTTCTTGCCACCATATTTGAACTTTGTTCCTTCAGTCCAAAGTTCCAAAGGTCAAGTTCTATGGTTTTCAATGGGGTCCATGGTTCCAACTTTCAACCCCGCGGTTCTAATTGCTTTTCAACAATAGAATCATGATTGTTTTGATTGCCAAAAGAAGTCACGGACACTCCTGGAAACATTGGAATGAGTAATGGCAAATTTTAGCGACCAATATCGTTTTGCAAACATTGCTTCTGTCACTATGCCTCTATGTACCAGACGTTCCAGCGGCACAGAAATTCATGAACCAAAAGGGGTCTTTCTTTTTATTGCTATTTGCCCAGTCCCAACGCATTCCCTTTATTCCCAAATCAAATTTGTTTCGAAACCTTCTAATCTTCTAACATACTTCGAACCATTCTGATCCGTCAAGTGCTCTTGGTGCTATGAATTTTCGAAAGCGGAAAATGTGTTCTGGCTCGGTGACAATAGTCACAAGTTGCTATTTTTGGATAGGAAGACACGAATTTGCGATGAACAAAGATTAAAATCCAAGTCTTGCTTGCAGCCGTGCCGTGGTGGAGCTTCATTTTACAAGATCACAGCCAAAAGCTTTATCACAGCCAAAAGCTTTTTCACTTTAATCAAACTTCATTTTAAATCAAGACAAATATCCATAGCATATTAAATGATTTATGTTCATTTCACTAATATACAGTTCAAGTATTTGATAAATAATGTTTGCTCTTCATTTTGACGTTAAAAGTACGACATTAAGAAATATTACGAAATATCAAAAAATATAATATCTTCATTTTTACTTTAAAAAGTATATGAATCTTAAATTCTATTATTCTGAAAATAAAAATACGGTATTTTCTCTAACGGGTTCAAGTTAATTCGTGCAAATACAAACAACGAGAGACCTCTACGTCTCATACAGTAAAGTCAAGATTTCATCCACTTTGCAAACTCAAACAGATTTTCCGCAGTGTTTGGAGGGGGTGGTGGGTTTGCTAGGGGAGGGGTTTTTTCACAACTGGGGTCTTCAAAACATAGGTTACTGGTACTGTCCGTCCTTGACCTCGATTGGAATTCTGTTCTCAAACGAGGCAGCCTGACGACATTTCGCATGCCGAGGCTTCTTCTGTTTATTTCTCTGTTCATTTGCCTCGTTTCAACATTTAATCTTTGCTTGAAAAGTGAAGGAAGTAATGGTGACTCAAGTGGTGGACACTTGGTGAAAGAAGGTTGTTTACTTTGACGTGGTACACCCTGCAGTTTGAGCGATCGAATGCGATTCTCGTTCAAAGCTGTGAGATCCAGGTCATAAACTGGTGCCTTTGATGTCCACGATATTTTCATCCTGCCGAAGTGGCAAGTACCAGTTGGAGATGCTACGGAAGATTTAAACGTCATAAAAACATGCTTTGAAAAGTGGCATAGAAGGAAAAACGTTGTTTTTGTTTATATCGGGTGATTCACAAAAAATCAGAAACATTTCGCGGACTGTGGAATAAATTGCATGTGGCCGATATTCAAATCTGAAATGTTAATGTTAATCTGAAATGTTACAGGCTAACTTAGACCTGTCCAAATCATGGACCAGAATCGAATGCAGAATCCTCGTTCGTGTACAAATCCCTTACCAGCACTTTCCTAATTTCTGGCGTTAAAGTCTGGTTCACACTAGGTCGTTTGGGTCGTTAAGGTTGTCAAAAAAGACTGAAAAAGACAAGGACTCACATTTGTACCGACAAAATTTGGCACACACACTTTTAATCTTTCTATTTCGCAGCCTGTCATTTTTAATCCTGAGCATCAAGGCGGAGGATAATTTTACACAATTAGAGAAAATTCTATACCCCATTCCACCTTGAACATAGAAAAAGTTTTGGTGCCCCATCATCTTTCTGCAAAATGGTTTAGTGCCCCATCCAGAAGTCTTTGGAATAAAACGGAGACTTATGAACAGATAGCAAGTTGTCCAAGGCGATTTTCATACTGGTCACGTGATTCATCATTTCCAGATGTCTGCCAACTTTTCTTTAAATCTGATCGATGACTTCATCCAAAATTTTGTTCAAGAAAAATAATTTTGTACCCCATAAGAATTGCTCTTAAGATTTTCGTAACCCAACAAAACAATGGAAAAGAGTTTCATACCCCTGCCAGAAATCCTCCGCCCCAGTACCAAGGATTAAAATGACAACTCTCTAAAACGGAAACAAATTAACTGTCTTTTCAAAGGTAGCCAAGGACAGCGCCAATTTAGCGCACTCAATAAAATCAAAATAAAGAGAAGAAGATTAATTTTTGTTGGATACACAGAATGTGTGAAATCCATTAAAATCACTTTGCCTTATTCATACTTCATCCTTTGCTTTACAAACTTCATCCTTGCTACTGACCTGTACAATTGCCCAGTCGTTCCGGCATTCCTGTTATTCGATGCTGTTTTCCTGAATCAGAGTCTCGTTTTGAATCTGAGACTGGAAGTTCGACTGTCCGTGCAATTCTCTCTCCACGGATTCCCGACACCATTGTTCTGCGTAATGGGCTTGGTATAAGGCATCGCTGACGTAGACCATGTTTTACGGATTTCATCGGAGCCTGTAAACAAGAATCATTGAAAATTTTCATTTTCATTTCAAAATACTTATTCAGGTTATAAGTTTCATATACATGTTTTTCAAACTGACCTGTTTAAAATAACACAAAGGAAAAGAGGCTAAACTAAGGACAAAAGAGTTTCATAAACCTAATTTACAATGTAATACGCTATTATACCTAATTTACAATAAAACATAACAGACATGAAATAGAAATTAAAATTACACCACCCTCTATATTCGTTCCTTGAAAGTTTTTAGGGAAGGTTCCAATTTGGCTTCTCTTTGTAAACTGTTCCAAAGTTTTGCACCTCGATATGAAAAGGCCTTTTGGCCATTGGCAGTTTTTAGCAACGGTAACCTAAGATAAGTTTCCGTTGAACGCAACGACCTTTCGCTATCATCTGAATATTTTGTAAATACTTTTCTCATTTAGGCTGGGGCAAGCGAATTCAAAGACTTATATGTTAGCGTGGCGGTCTCTTTTCTTATAAAAGAGAAAATGAAAGATAGATAAAGATAAAGAAAGAGAAAATGAAATTAAGTGCGGGTGGCAGAACGATTCTTGAAAACTGCCCTCTCTCTGAATTTGGACGCTCTCTCCTTCTTAATTCTCGATACAACTTTTGCAAGGAAATGAGATATTTATATGGCCAGGACATGAAAACTCTCTCCACACCCTGTACCCTGTCGCATAAAACATGACCCAAAAGTATACCCTGTCGCATAAAAATTTTGCCAAAATCCATTGTTTCAAGATAACTCCACAAAATGTTCTTGATATCCTGTCGCATAATTTTCTTACCAACTGTAATACCCTGACGCATAATTTTTATCAGAAAAGGACACCCTTTCGCACAGTTTTAATCGTAAAAGGACACCCTGTTGAATGGCACGTCCCGTAAAATCACAAGTATGGGAGTATCCCCCCCAGGGGGGTCGCATGAAGGAAAATATTTTTTCATGCTCTGTATATACCACCCCTGTCCCCTATCTATTTAAAATAGGAGCTTGAGCTCTTACATTGTGCTGATACAGTAATACGTTGACAGAATATCACTAGTATATCTTTCATCGCTAGAATCATGAGACAATTATTGTTGAGTCATTCTTAGTACGAAAAAATATAATGCGAAGATCTTACATTTGCTGATACACTAATGAGTAAATACCCAGTCAAGAAAATCACTGCATTTCTTTCATTGTTAGATTACAAAACAGTTATTTGGGGGCCATTTTTCCAAGGCTGAAAGGATATGACAAGAAGTTGGAGCTCATGTACCTTGTTGATACGCTGATAACGCAGTCAAGATGAATTTCATTAAGTGCCCCAGGGAGGGGTAATATCCAAATATGGAGCAAAGGTTACCTGCCGCCCAATAAGGATGGGCTTAGAACTTCGAGAATCCTTAAATATGGGTCTCAGAATATAAATTTTCTGCTAGAAATGGATACGGCTATTGACTTGCAACGAAACACTTGACGAGTTTTTCGTTGTTCCTCGGATATTGATCGTTTTAGTTATGAAACTTGGTGGCAACTCTACCTTCATAGTGAACAGTTAAAGTGAAATAAAACATATTTCTGGGAAGTTTAACACTCTTTCTCTCTCGGAAAACCTTAAAAATGGGTATGAAAATCGACCGAAAATCCTTAAACATGGGTCTTCACTCTTAAAGCTGGGCGGTACATCCCCATCATTTCAAGACTTGAGTTACCTGAGCGGAGGAGAAACCTTTCTGAATAATTCTTTATGATATCTTGGTGGGGGCCAACACAGCAGTCTCCTACAGCCCATGGTCAGTGCGCAAGCTAAAACAGCAGATTTAGCAACAATAAGATCAGTTACTTCTGATGACTCGCAGCCATCCAAAGCAATTAGCGACTGTGAACAAAATGATTTTTACAGCCAATGTTTTCAGCAGCAAATAAGCACATAACATACCATGAAATATCGCATATAAATGACCTAAAAGTTTACTCACACACAAGAATTTCAAGTAAAAAGTGGCAAGAAAACGCTGAATTCAAAATTCAACATACATCACTTACGGGTTGGGCAAAACTTGCATCAACAAAACGATCTCCTGGACCACGAAAACGACCTTTTGGACCAACCCAACGGTCTTCTGGACTGACCAAATGGTCCTCTGAGCCAATGAGACGGTCTCCTGAACCAACGACATGGTCTACTGAACCCACAAAGCGGTCTTTTGAACCAAGAAGACGGTCTCGTGAGCCAACAAAACGGTCTTCTGGACTAACAGTGTGGCCATCTGAATCAACAAAGCGGTCTTCAGGACTAACAAAACGGTCGTTTGAATCAACGAAGCGGTATTCTGGACTAGAGAAACGATCTTCTGCACCAATGACACGTTCTTCTGCCCCAGAAAAGCGGTCCTCTGCCCCAGTAAAATTGTCTTCTGCACCAGTAAAACGGGCTTCTGCACCAGTAAAACGGTCTTCTGCACCAGTACAACGGTCTTCTGCACCAGTAAAACGGTCTTTTGGACCAGCTTTTGGACCAGCTTTTGGACCAGCTTTTGGACCAGCTTTTGGACCAGTAAAACGGTCTTTTAACTCAACAAAGTGGTATTCTGGACTAGCAAAATGGTCTCCTGGACCAATAAGACGGTCTTTTGAACCAATGAAACGGGTTTTCGAATCAATAATGATGAATTCCGGACTGCCGAAGCGGTCTCCCGTATCAACGGTATGGTCTCCTGAAGGAACAGAACCGTCTTTTGAACCAAGAAGACGGCCTCTTGAAGCAACAAAATCATCTTTTGAACCAAAAAGATAGTCTTTCGAACCAATGAAATGGTCTTCAAAGTGGTCTTTTGAACCACTCGAACGGTCTTTTGAACCACTCGAACGGTCTTTTGAACCACTCGAACGGTCTCTTGACCCAACTGCATGGTCTCCTGAACCAGCTAAACGGTCTTCTGTACCCGTACTAACTAACCGGCCTTCTGAACCAACAAAACGGTTTATTGACTCTCCCCGCTCGCTGACGACTTGTATCGTCTCAACAGGCTGAAAAAAACGTTCGTAAGTCGCATCTGCAGTTTGCAATTTACGTCTCAACTTTTTCATCAAAGCAATAACATCGTCTGCAATGCGGACGAGCTTTGGGTCGTCATGATTCAACAAGTCAAGTAAATAAGAAATCTTCTTTAACGTGGAGTCGTTTGGAATATGTTTATTTCCTCCGGCTCTTCTCAACATAAGTGAACGTGCTGATACATCGATAAGTAAACCAATAAGCTCTGCTTTCTTCTCAGATGATAAACATGTTATTTCCTCAGGTGCTTCTTTCGGTATTCGTATGCTACGTTTGGCTGGCTTAATCCTATGCCTTGAAAAGAATTTTTCATGCATGCTAATGCCGCTCAACACGCCTGAAATGAGATACAACCAAAGGTGTTAGGACACGGATGTTTTAATTGATTATTTATTTACCTTGTTTTGATCCCTGTGTCTTGTTTTGTTGTCTTGTTTTCTGTTCTGTTTCGTCTTCAACTGAGCGTGTTTAGGCCCAACCGCTCTCAAGTTGCTCGAATAGAGCTCCCTTGTATTTCTGTGTCTTAGTGCGCCCTCGCACAAGATAGGTTGTGCCAAGGCGCACTAAGACACAGAAATACAAGAGAGCTCCATTCGAACAAGTTGAGAGCGGTTGGGCCTAACACGCTCAGAACAGAAAACAAGACAACAAAGCAAGACACAGGGATCAAAACAAGGTAAATAAAGAATCAATTAAAACATCCTTGATACAACCAATGCCACATTTCATTTCATTTTCATAAATCATCTACATACAAAAATCCCTTCAGCAATAAGGAAATAAATAACCTCATTACATTAATACATTATGATATATACATAAAATGTAAAACCTATCTAAAAAGCAGCAGCTCTTCCAGGGAGTCGTGTTTTCGCTTCCTTTCAGCTCTTGAAATGAACTTTTAGTTGCTTTTTGAATCTACTAATTAAAGCCTTTTTGACTTATTCAAGATTGTTCCTTGGGATTTGCAGGTCTCTGCAATTCCTTGTTCTGTAGTTGGAGAACTAGGTTCTTTGATGATATTAATCCCAAAGGGTTTCGGGACATTGCCTGTTGGTTATTTTGCATGTCATAACCGATTGATCGAGCTTTATTACCTTTTCAATGGCCAACCAGCTATGAGACGAATCGTCTTTTGGTCTGGCCTTCAGAGAACCAAAGGCAGTGGAAAGGTTCCAAATCTTTTACCAAAGGCAGTGGAAAGGTTCCAAATCTTTTACATCGGTGGTGTAACAAGGCAGGTGTAAAATCTTCTGGCATATTTCTTTGAACTACATGTCTTGAAGGAAACTTTAGCTATTTACTTACAACTCTGCCGTTGGACTTTCCATAAATCTTGAATATTTTCGAAATTATGGCGTAGTTTAGATTTCAACTCATTTGAAGATGTAACGTCATCAGGTTTCTCAATAGTGAAGCAGAAGACTGACAGAACTGTGCTTGATGCCATGTTCAAGACACCCATAAATTTTCAAATTTTCAAACTGTGCCGACATCGTGTAAAAGCAGTATAACATAAAAGGTTTCTCCTATAAAGGTACAAAACTGTGGAATAGCCTCTCAGCCGAATAAAACCAGGCATTCTCTCGATAAAGTGTTAAGAAAACTATTTAGAAACAAATTGGATTTTTTCTCTTAATTGTAAATTTTGTGATAGTGTACAGGGTTTACCGCAGGGATAAAAGGGACTCGTTGCCATAAGTCTACGGAGGGACCCTTGAAAACCGGCTTATGGTGAAGGGCAATCCTTTTCAAAAGAATCAAATATGGGTAAGTATGAAAAAGAATTAAATATGAAATACACAGATATATATTTATATATATATAACTATATAAATATAGATGTAAACTCAGAAATACAACTTCGTGTAAACGTTTTGGCGCAAGCATTCATCAGTCAAGGCTGATAAGACCGATGAAGGCTTGCGCCAGAAACGTTTACATGAAGTTGTATTTTCTGAGTTTATATTTATTTCTTAATACGGTTTAATAAGAAGCTTAGGAGAATACATATATGTATATATGATATATATTATATAAAATGTATAAATATATTGCCTACAACGGTGGTATACAATGACTACCCGTGATATATATATATTCAGAGCACAGTTCAACTGAAAAGGTCTAGTGACAATGGTGATCAAGTAAAAAATGTCTTAATTTCGTAACCCAAGGGGCAGCTATGCGAAAAATGAAGCATGTTAGCAACCAAAATAAAGTCCATCGTTTACATAAAAAGGGGCAGCAAATTTTGTCTCAGTCAACCGACAACATGCCTAACGTGAGGGTCATTCGAAGGCCTAACCCTAAGGCTACCCGCTGGATTTTTAAGCTGGCTACCATGACTGAATTTGACATTGCTCTAATTCAAGGAATTTACCAGCAATCGAAACATCCCGTTCGTTATATATGCTATGGGACGGACCAAGAAGATATTCATGGATACCTAGAGTTTGAAAAACGAACACAGGTATATTTAACACAAGTGAAACATCTTTTTGGTGACGCCAGTCAGAGGGCAACTTTTGAAATGGCGAAGGGCTCGAAACAGCAAAACGTGAGGAATTGTGCTGCCGTAGGAACATTTCATGAGATGAAGGACGACACGACGAGAGTATCTTTAGAAGAAATGGCCGAAGAACTGAGGGCAAATGGCGAAGGTGAGACGGCAAGAAAATATGGAGACGACTTCTGGTCGCAATATTCAACAATAAAGAATACGTCAGCCCGAATGAAAAACATCGAGGCCGAAGAACTCATCAAGCAGCAGTTAGAAGACATGGAGTTGAGGTCCTGGCAAAAGTGGGTGGTGGCGATGTTGGAGTTTCAAGGAGACCGAAAAATTTTATTTGTTGTAGACCAGGTTGGTGGGCTTGGAAAAACCTGGCTCACCAAATGGTATCACGTGAATCTGCAAGCCGCAGTATACACCACAACAAAGAGGGGCGACGTAGCCTTTGCATACAATGGCGAACAAACCGTTATATTTGATCTGAGCAGATCTCAGCTGGAAAAGCTAGACTTTGACACAATCGAAAGTATCAAGAACGGAATGATATTTTCCACCAAATATGAGTCGCGATTGAAGCTTTACATGCCCCCTAGAGTGATTGTGTTTATGAACAAACCGCCAGAACTGCACAAGAAGTTGTCCGATGACCGACTGGAGATGCTGTGGTTTAAAGATGATGATGGTAAGAGAGTAGTCTCGTATTCGTTCAAAGAACGATGCCACCGCCCAGAACCAGAAATTAAGTTCATTCCGCTGAACAATATGGAAGACCTGATGGGAACCAGGGTGAAGAGGAGATTTCGTCAAATTTTCAATAGCGAGACTTCACAAGAGCACGAAGACAGTGAACATGGTGAGCCAGAAACAACCCAAAGAGCTAACTTGCATGACAGCCAGTGCTTGTGTGAAGACTGCGTGTTCGAGAACAATATTCCGCCAAACAAAGAAACTTCACAGATGCAGCTCTCAGAAAACAGCTTTTGCCCTTGAACAATTAGAGTGATTTGACAATCTTCAAAGAATGGACTTGTGTTATTAAAGATAGATATAATACTCTGAAAAAACATCAATTGGTCCAAATTTAGATTTATCATTTCTGGTATTTCTCGTGCTGAGGAAAGAAAGTATTTAAAGTATTGAAATAAGGAACGGAAGGTAATGAATATTTTTGTAACGAATGATAATAAGATCAATGGAATTACGATCAACCGCACTGTGATATACTTGCTTCAAAATTTCAACACATAGCCTCGTGCTCTCACCTGAGAAAGTCTGATACATGACGTAATAACTTAGCTATACACCCCTGTGGAGGAGTAAAGCGTAGCTTCACTATCTTAATATCTGTATCTGACTTTTTCAACAATCTTCTAACAGAGAAAATCAGATACATGACGTAATTACAGGGGACCAAGGGATACTTTTAAAACTATGATGTAATTTTGAACACTTTGTCGCAGGGGTCTAATGCGTGCTCACCTTTTTAGTGGAATATCTGATTTTTTCATGTATCTTAATTTTTCACACACTCTTGATTGCGAAAATCAGATGCCAAAAATAAGATATCTGACGTAATAATTACAGGGATCCAAGGAACATCTCATTATATATTGGAACTTTTTACTGAATATGTCTTACAAACATTCCTTCATCCCCTGTGATTACGTCAGATATCTTATTTTTTGTATCTGATTTTCACAATCAAGACTGAGTGAAAAATTAAGATACACGAAAATCAGATACTTTGCTGAAGGTAAGTACGCAATAGACCCCTGTGACTAAGTATTCGCGACTACGTCATAGTTTTACAAATATACCTTGATCCCCTGTAATTACGTCATGTATCTGATTTTGTGTATCTGATTTTCTCAATCAAGACTGTATGAAAAATTAAGATACACAAAATCAGATATTCCCCTAAAGGTGAGTATGCATTAGACCCCTGTGAATAAGTATCCTTCATTGCATCATAGTTTTACAAATATACCTTGATCCCCTGTATTTACGTCATGTATCTGATTTTGTGTATCTGATTTTCTCAATCAAGACTGTATGAAAAATTAAGATACACAAAATCAGATATTCCCCTAAAGGTGAGTATGCATTAGACCCCTGTGAATAAGTATCCTTCATTACATCATAGTTTTACAAATATACCTTGATCCCATGTAATTACGTCATGTATCTGATTTTGTGTATCTGATTTTCTCAATCAAGAGTGTGTGAAAAATTAAGATACATGAAGATTAGATATATTGTGCAGATAATCTCTTGTACCCTTGTGATTCTAAGTACAGTTGAGAAAGCCAGCCCTTTGAGTCTGTTGACAACGTTTAAGTCAGAAACCCTTCGAAAGGAATACAATAAACAGAATGAAAATAAAGTTTAAATAGCGGCGCGGAAATGAACATATTTATGTACTCATAATAGACTGATTACGATGAGTCCGAAGAATCGCTATCCAAAACGAGACTATTCTACCAAACCGAGGCCGCTCATCATAGTTAGAAGCGTCCGGCAGTCTTTCAATAGCGATAACTACGGCCATATAATCAGTCTATACTCATAATATAACTTCAATGCTTTTCTCTTTCAATAAAAATTTTCAAATTAAGTACTTTTTGTTTTAACACATTGCAAGTCTTATTTTCTTAATCACTTTGTCTTTGTAAAATCAATATCTTTACTTTCTTGATAATATTTCTGCTCGCTTTTTGAGAGAATCTGCTGTCCTCTTTTTGTTGAAGTTTAAATCGTGGATCTTGCAGCATGGCTGTCCATTTCCCAAATCCATAAATCTTTAGGCATCTTTTCAGAAAAAGGTCTTCTTCAGGAGTGAAGGGCACTCTTTGGCCAACAATAGACTTTGATTTCATTTTACTTGCTTTTCGAACTGGTGGTTGAAAACTCGTAATGCTCTCCTGTGAAGAACTTGTCGGTGTACCCGTGTCATCGCATTCATTCCTTTGTTCCGATGAAGTTTCGCCTTCAAGTGATGTCACACCCTCGGAATCAGAATGGTCGTCACAGTCGAAAATAACTTTCCGCACTTCTTTGTTTACTTCACCGTTCTGCAACTTTTTCATTGCCGATTTTGCAGTGGATGCTATTTCACGAGAACTTCTTTTTTGATAATAAGTCCTCGCTACTAGCGAACTATGTTTCTGATCACGAGTGACAGCATCTTGCTCTTCCGAGGAAAGTTTATGAGAACTTTCGGTCTCCACAATTTGGCGATACCTTGTCGGATGAACGTACTTTCCAATTGCTTTAAATACAAGCTCCGACATCAGGTTGCTAAAGTTTTTAAACTGTGTTCCACTTCTCGTTACGAGAACATAGTCGCATTGTGGGTTCAACAGTGGTCGTACATATTGGATGTATTCGTCCAGTATTCGTGTGCTCGTTTCGTCAAAAATTAGAGAGTCAAAGCTGTACTGTTTCGCAGTCTTGAATTCGGTTTGATCCACGAATCCATCACTTTCTTTTGACTTTTCAAACATTGACAACGACAAATACTGATAAGTCATCGGTCTTGACCCCTTCACCCTTGTAAACAAGTAGACAGCTACGAAACGAGTGGCGAAAGTAAGATCGGCAGCTGTAACTGAGGTTAATGGGTAGTCTTTACATCTCGTTAGTACGTCCTTGTAACGCGAAAGATGAAAGGGTATCACTTTCTCCATCTCCTCCATTGTCGCCCATTGATTCGTTGCTTGTAGAACTTCAATCGAGAGGTTCTTCGTCCATTCGGTGATTTTACGTCTTGCAAGTGCTCTCTTCCCCCTGTTGATATACACCTCCGACGTTGCTAAATTCCCGAGAACTGTGCTTGAGAGTCCGGCCGACTTGCGAAAATCAATCAAGTCTGTTATCGCTTGAAGGTATCCAAACTGAGCTGAACTGCCCAATGTGCTCTATGAAATTGCATACGAGTCCTGCCGAACCAACACAATAGTCTACATGTTCTTCGGTCAACTGCTCGTCATCATCTTCGCTACAAAATTTCAAAAACTTCATTACCCGAGTTCCATTTTGTGCGGCTTGAGTTTCTGACATTCCCCCGCCACATACTGCACACAGCCACCCGATGTACTTTTTGCCAAGACCCTCCTTGATAGAGAAACATGGTCTTTTTGTGGTATCAGCACGCTTTCTTAAACTTGCATTGCACTTTAGTCCATCACTGTTGCTTTGTTGTCGTATGGAATGTTCGATTACCCTTTCGCTTGGCTTTACGTCAAAATAGTAATACCATCTGTGCTTTGTGTCAATGTGCTTTCTGCAACCCCTTTTGCTGAAAAACTGTCTATTCTCACAGAAATTAACTGGACAAAGAAAGGTCTTGTCTTTGCCTTCTCGCAATATTATCGTTCGTCGCTGTTGTCTTGCGCCTTCAACCTTTGACCAGTCCATGTTGACTTGCTCGCTTACAATAAAATTCATTTTATACCAACAATTACAAGAGCATACCAGCAAGCACGCACTTTGATATTCCTAAACAAATTTTCTTCGCCAGGGAAAATTAAAAAGCATTTTCACGACGATCCTATTTGCTCTCCCTTCAAAGATTTCTAAAGAAAGAAACACCCAAGTTAAACAGTCACAGGAATTCAACGAGCACTGTCTCCACTGCATCTCTTGGGAACCCAATGGAGACAGGGCCTCCAGAATGATTCCTTGTCTCGATCATTCTCAAGGGGAATGACTGGATCATTCTAGAGGGAACTATGAGATGCCTAGGTCTTGGTTCATCATTGTGATCTTGGCAGACATTCTGTGACGACAGCAATGAACAATGATCTCGTAGTTATGCCAGCCCTTGTTACCTATGGGATGAAATCCTTGTTCACCTCACATTCTTAGGGTCATCAAGGACCTCTGAGTTCCATAGGATCAAGGTCCAACTTTTTGTTCCTTGTCTGTTGAAAATTGGGCGTACCTCCTTCGACAAGCAAGGTACAATGGGTTTATAAAACTCAGATTAATAAGCGTGTATAAATTATCAAAGTATATGTATATTTTCAACTTTTCCCCCAAAAACCAATGCATTAACACGACTTAAATTCAATGAACAGTATAATGAGTTAGAGAGATATATATAAATATATATCAAATATGAAATGGACAAACATACGAACCTAGTTTGGAGACACCTGCCGGAGTACTGTGTGGACTCTCAGCTGCTCCAAATTCCCCAGCAGCACCATTCTCCGTGGCATCCCCACTTTCTGGTCCTTGACGGTTGGTTTCCTCATTCTCTGACGAAGCGGAACCAGTTTGGCTTCCAAGACCATTCTCTTGCTCACTGCCCTTGAGGGTGTCGTCTGATGTGTCGTTTTGGCCTGAATTATAAACCAGATTAACACTAACATCATTAAATTCTGATATTTATTAAATTCATTCAATTCTGATATTTATAAATATCATTAAATTCAAATGAAGAAGATTTTAAATCGAAACGTCTTGCAAAATTACAGTTGTGTTTTCTTACCATTAAATTCTTTACAGTTGGTATTTACAATAGCTTATTGAATAGCTAATCTACACTATTCTTAAAAGCAAGGTTCTTAAAAAAGTTTCTTATATACAGTACACGCCTTGCACATATGTGTCGTTTTGGCCTGAATTATAAACCAGATTAACATTAACATCATTAAATTCTGATATTTATCAAATTCATTCAATTCTGATATTTATAAATATCATTAAATTCAAATGAAGAAGATTTTAAATCGAAACGTCTTGCAAAATTACAGTTGTGTTTTCTTACCATTAAATTCTTTACAGTTGGTATTTACAATAGCTTATTGAATAGCTAATCTACACTATTCTTAAAAGCAAGGTTCTTAAAAAAGTTTCTTATATACAGTGCACGCCTTGCACATATGAAACTATTTTCAGCATAACAATTCTAAAGAGCTTTTGAGAATTTTGAAGAATCTCTTAGAATTATTGAGAACATTTTTAGGTCAGAATTCTTGTTTAAAAAACTGATAATCTTTTGTACCAATGAAGAGCTCTGATCCGTTACTCGAATCCGTTTCACATTGGATGTCAGGCCAGCATAGGGGAATGTGCTGATTAACAGGAACCCCGGACGAGTAACTTTGTACTATTACTGCGTAACTTTGGTTTTGTAAAAGTAACTTTGGTTTGATTTGTGGCACCAATCATACTTACCACGGACTTGTAGTCTAGCAGAGAGAGCAAAAATTGTGATTAGCTGCATTGAAGGTAAGAAATCTATACCCGAGGAGGCCAAATCGCTTTGCCTTCGTTTTACAAAATCCATTGTTTTACCAAGTTTACCTTTATTTTTGGTATCAAAATCTAATACTTTTAATAACTAGCTTGAAGAATGAATTACATCTCTAATAATTAATGCAAGAGTAAAAACAAATTGTAGATGAGAAGATTCGCAGCTTACTTTTGTAAAATACTCACCTTTGAACAATTGGTACTTGTTTGCAAGAGATGGAGCGATCGTTGTGATAGTTTTTGAAGTTTTTCCCTAGAAAATTGAGAGAGAGAAATGACAACTGTTGCATTTTGCAGTGAGAAATGATACTTGGGGAGAAATTCACAAAAAAAAAAACAAAAAGTGTCGTTACAGTCAAAGTGGTAGAAGCGTACCATGAAATAACCTTTGCCATCTCCTGCGCATTACTGTGCCTAAGCAGTGGTCTCGGAATCGAACTTTCCATCGAAAAAACTCGATTTCGAGACTACTGCGTAGGTACAGTAATGCGCAGGAGATGGCAAAGGTCATTTAGGCCCAAACATTTGAAAGCACATGTGATGGAGCTCTTCAGTTCAAGGCGAGGAAGTATGGCTGAGAAAGGCTGCTAATGGCAAGGAAGAGAATTCTATGGCATTTCAAGGTAGGCAAAGAATCAAATACGATCTTATTCAACATCATGGTGTCCTGACACTCATGTTCTGTTTTGAAGGTTTCCTGAAGGGGCTCTCTCTCGACAGAAACTCTGATCGATGTTTGTTGGTCGTTTTCAGTGTTTTCGAAAATGAATATTCTAAGAAACTCGCTCATGGTTCTAATAACTGAAACAAAACATTTGCAAAGAAGTACTAAATTCTAAATCACGCTTATTGAAGGTGAAGGTGAAGGTGAAGTTGCGTTTTTCAGCGCCAAGCGCTGGGATCGCAGAAATAGAGCGACCCCTTGTCATGACGCTCATGTGGTGGGGTCCTACCGGGACTCGAACCCACTCCGCCTGACTGTTCTTGCTGCAATGTCAGAGGATTACACCACGGCGCCACAAAACCTTCAAATCTTCAATCTTATTAAGTCAGAAATCTTCAAAATCGGTCCACTGTACGATTTATCTTGGACCGCCAAAAGTGAATTGTGTATTTTGGCTAGTTCGGAAATGGATAATTTCGGAAATGGAAATAGAAATGGATAATTCGGTAACCGTTCATCAGAGGAACCTGCAGTTGCTCATGGTAGAGATCTACAAAACAAAATATAATCTAAATCCCAGCTTTATGAAGCAAATTTTTGAGGAAAAAGAAATGCCTTACAACCTAAGATGTTCTGATAAACTGCGACTACCAAAGGCGAAAACAACCTGCCTTGGAATCGATACAGTCAGATTTATGGGGAAAAAGGTATGGGAGACACTACCAGCAGAGCTGGAAAACTCGGATTCCCTTTAAGTTTTCAAAAGGGTTATCAAAGCCCACAAATGCCATGCCTGCAACTGCAGATTATGCAAAGTATTTTATCCAAATTTAGGCTTTTTATTTTAAATTATATCTTCACTTTAATCTTACATGTATTTTTTTTGTAAATAGTTGACCTTAATTAGCAATTTAGCTATAGCACTTAGCCAACTTTAAATGAAAGAATTAATAATAATAATAATAATAATAATAATAATAATAATAATAATGATAATAATAAATAATAATTGGCGCAGTTATTATACGCTGATGTTTACTTTAGGCTTTTTTGATATACCTTGTTTAAAAGGGGGTACCTTAGAAATTCGCTGAGAGTCCATGATATCTTTATCCCCACTCAAAGCAATATCTGTTTCTTCCTCTGGAAGTTGTTCTATGATTTCCTCTTCTTCTATCAGAAGTGAATTCGCACTTAGCATCCATTCAGAGATGTCTCCCGCCTCTGGTAGCAATGACTTCACACTTTGCACCCATTCCTTGATCATTTCTTGAGTCAACGTGCTATCTTCGCGATGAGTATCTTTCGACATGCCTCTCTCCAGATCTGTCGTGCATTCCTTTGAATGGTCAACTGGGGAATCATCTTTCAGAAAGGCTTTTTGTTGGACGAACTCGAAAAGCGTCTGATAATTGTTAATGCCTGAAATTTAAACCGGGTGATTAAATACAAGTTAATACATCCGATAAGCTGTGGAACAGAATAAAGTATCCAGTGTCCCAAAAAAGAAATCAATTTTGAACAACCATCGAACATCGATTACCAAACCCTCGATAATACGCACAGAAACAGCAAACGAAAACTGCAAACGAGTTCAGAAAACTGCAAACGAGAACAGCCTTGCATTTACAGAAAACAAAAATTAGGCCATGTTAGGCCATGATTTGAATCAAACTGAAACTGCAAGAAGGAAAGGCAGACAAAAACAAATTTAAAAGACACACAGGTAGGATGTGCTACATTTTATTAAAGAATAAACATATTGTTTCCTCATACCCATGATCGGTCACCCTATCAAATTTTTGTGATTTTCCAAATGGGAGTACTTTATTGAAGACAACCGGTATGTGGCCGATATTCAAAGCAAAACTGTTGATCTATCAGTCAAAGAATAATAAAGAGGCGCAAACTTACCCTGAGGGGGGGGGGGTAGCGAAAACTTTGCTTGGTAAAATCACTTATTCTATGGACCCAGAAATCAGAAAACGAGAAATCCACGGTCGATTCTGGTGCATGATTTATCATAATCATCATCATCAAACACCTTCACCACCACCACCACCACTACCATCATTATCATCATCATCATCATCATCATCATCATCATCATCATCATCTTCATCTTCATCATCATCATCATCATCATCATCATCATCATCACCACCACCACCATCACCATCACAATCACCATCATCATCACCATCATCATCACCATCATCATCATCATCATAATCATCATCATCATCATCATCATCATCGTCGTCGTCATCATCATCATCATCATCATCATCATCATCATCATCATCATCATCATCATCATCATCATCATCATCATCATCATCATCATCATCATCATCATCATCATCATCATCATCATCATCATCATCATCATCATCATCATCATCATCATCATCATCATCATCATCATCATCATCATCATCATCATCATCATCATCATCATCACCACCACCACCATCACCATCACCATCACAATCACCATCATCATCACCATCATCATCACCATCATCACCATCATCATCATCATCATCATCATCATCATCATCATCATCATCATCATCATCATCATCATCATCATCATCATCATCATCATCATCATCATCATCATCATCATCATCATCATCATCATCATCATCATCATCATCATCATCATCATCATCATCATCATCATCATCATCATCATCATCATCATCATCATCATCACCATCACCACAGCCATCATCATCATCATCATCATCATCATCATCATCATCATCATCATCATCATCATCATCATCATCATCATCATCATCATCATCATCATCATCATCATCATCAATGCACACTTTCGTCGTATAGTGCCTTGTCAGATTCTGACATTGGCTGTCACAGCATGATACAAAGACTTGTTATCTGCCAATCGAATAATGTCCACTCCACTTTTGTCAAAGCATTTGCCTATCCAACCGAGAAATGTCTGTCTTTGTCTTCCTCTATCTCTTTTTCCTTCTACTTTTCCTGTTACCACCTGGTATTCGATGCCTCTCTTCCTCAGTACATGTCCCAAGAAGCTACATTGTCTCTTCACTATTTGCTTCATTATTTGTCTTTCAGTCTGGGCTCTTCTCAACACCTCTTCATTCGTTATCTTCTTTGTCCAGGAGATCTTCATCATCCTTCGTAAAAACCACATTTCGGCCGCCTCGAGTTGCTTCTTCATTGTTTCACTTATTGTCCACGTTTCACACCCATACATCATTGTACTCCATATATAGCACTTTATAAGTCTAAGTTTAGTTTGATTGTTAATATTTCTTGCAGTGAGCACATTGGACATAGATTTAAATGCTGTTTTTGCAATTCCAATTCTTCGTCATCACCATACCACCATGACACCTTACTTCAACCTTACCGCACATTACCGCACATATCACATCGCACCAAATAAAATCGAATATGCTCTCATGGTATTAGCTTTAGAAACATTCTTCAGTGATACGTACCGGCTAAACTTTCCAGTCCTTCCTTCGCTTCCTCTCGGACAATTGTGATCGGGTCATTCAGCAGATGAATCAGCTCCATTACCGCAAGATCAACGCGGTCAAATATGTGTTGGCTTTCTTCATCCAGTTCTCCTTGATTTTCACTTTGGATCCCTCCTGGAGTTTCGCTGCGATGTCCGTCTCCTTGTTCGTATTCCTGTGCCTCAAAATGTCCATCTGGGCTTCTTTTCTCAGATCCACTTTCTTGTTCATGCCCCTCTGCCTCGGAATGTCCATCTGGGCTTCTTTTCTTATTTCCCTCTTTTCCCTCGTAACCCTCTTCGTCAAGGCGGTCACCTCCAGTTCCTATTTTATCTCCTTGTTGATGCCCCTCTGCGTTCTCCTTTATGTCTCCTTGTTCTCTCTCTTCCTTAAAATATGCCTCTCGGCTTCTTTTCTTATTTCCGTCTTCAAATTTGTATCCCTCTTCCAAATATCCGTATCGGTTTATTTTCCTGCTACTTTCTACCCGTCTGTATCCTTCATCTTTAAAAAGTCCAAATCGGCTTCCTTTATTGACGCCATCTCTTTTGTGTATCTCTGCCTTGGAATGTCGACCAGGGCTTCCTTCTTTATTTCCACATTCTTGTTCGAGCCCCTCTTTCATAAAACCTCCATCTGGACTTCCTGTCTTATTTCCATCTCCTTTTGCATATCTCTCTGCCTCGGAATGCCCACCTGGGCTTCCCGTCTTACTTCCATCTTCTCGTTCAGATCCCATTGCCTCGGAATGCCCACCTGGGCTTCCCGTCTTACTTCCATCTTCTCGTTCATACCCCTCTGCCTCGGAATGCCCACCTGGGCTTCCCGTCTTTCTTCCATCTTCCCGATTGTACCCATCTTCCTTAAAATATCCGTCTGGGCTCCCTTTCTTTAATCCATCCCCCGGTTCGTATCTCTCCGCCTCTGAATACCCATCTTCTGGTCTATTCGTACTTCCATCTCCTTGTTCGTATCCCTCTTTAATAAGATGTCCACCTCGATCCATTCCCTCCAGCGTCCATTCTCTTCCTTCCTTAAAATATGCTTCTCGGTTTTTTCTCTGGTTTCCGTCTTCAAATTTGTATCCCTCCTCTAGATATCCATACCTGGTGAGGTCTTTGGTATGCTCCCGTTTGTATCCTGCTCTCTCAAAATGTATGTCCCTGGTCCCTTCCTTAAAATGTCCATCTCGGGTTCCTTTATCTCTGTCTTCTCTCTTTTGTCCCTCTTCAACACGTTCATCTTGTTTTTCTCTTTCGGTTCCATCTTCTCGTTTGTTTCCCTCTTCCTCGGCATACCCATCTGGGCTTCCTGTTTTACTTCCATCTTCTTGTTCGCCTATCTCTTCCTTCAGTTGTCCATCTGGGCTTCCTTTCTTACTTCCATCTTCTTGTTCGTATTCCTTTCCCATAGAATACCCATCAGGGCTCCCTTCCTTACTGCCATCTTCTCGTCTGTATCCCTGTACCTGAATCCGTCCATCTGGGCTTCCTGTCTTACTTCCATCTTCTTGTTCGCCTATCTCTGCCTTCACATGTCCATCTGGGCTTCCTTTCTTACTTCCATATTCGCGTTCGTATCCCTGTTCCTCAGACTGTACACCAGGGCTGCCCTTCCCGCTTCTGTCTCCTTGTTCGTACCCTTGTGCCTCAAAATGCTCTCCCCGGTCTCCTTTCTCCCTTTCATCTTCTTGTTCTCTCTGCTCAGCAGAAGCTGCAGCTCTGTTTGATCTCTTGCTTGCCATTTCAAATTTGGATCCCTCTCCAGAATACCCAAATCGGTTTTGTTTCTTCGCTCTGAATTCCAGTTCATCTTGGGCCCTTCTCCTTCGAACATCTTCTCGGCACATGTGAGCAAATTTAATCATTGTCTTCATTGCACCATGTTTAATTGCGGGAACGTTGCAGCGTCTCATCAGGTCTTGCAATTTATCAAAAACTGCGTCAAGAACTGGTGTTGTCATGTCCATGTGCCTATGAAATAGAATCAAATACTGAGTGAGTAAGGTGGGGGTCGTAAGGGCTGACGGTTTACGGTTTCTAGCTGTTTTTGGAAAGGTTTAACAGTTTTGGTCGTATAAATGACGGTTTTACTGCTCCTCTCTTTTTCAACGGTTTCCAGATTTCTTCGCAATAAATAATTCGAGAAGTCAGATCACCACAAAATTGAAGATAAAACCAACGAATAATCATCCAATATGATGTGATTTTGTGAACATTCTACTAATTTTCACATTTTCCAGTGGATTTAAGGCAATAGAATTAGCTGTCCCTTTCTTGGGTCATAGAAATAATAACGAGGCAGTTGTCTGCAGCACAGAACCGAGGCGGTACATGTAAAGTGTGGAAAAGATGTTATGACAGTTTTAGCTGAATTTTGATGCGGTTTTAGGGTTTTTACGAAAGATTTGGGTGGTTTTACGGTCGGTGACCCCCTACAAACCCCACAGTAAAAACATTCTCCGTTTGAAAGTCGTTGTTTTCGTTGTATAGGCACTTACACTGCAGCGATCAAACATTTTTCTTAATTTCCCTTTATTGTTACTTACTTTCTTTCCTTCATTTTGTTTAGATTCCGAAAGCCGTATTTTGTAAAATTGTTAGCAGTATTCGCAGTGGGAACTCGATGACCTTCTGTCTTTTCAAGCTGTGAATGGTGCAGTTAGTGGTATTACTGCTGATTTTAATTGAATATAAAAAACTATTCGAGGTTTCCACCTGCCTGGAACTCACAAGGATACTACTGACAGTAGTGTTGAGATATTATAGAAATATGGCAACAATTTCACTTAAATAAAGGACAAGTCCGCGGTTGGTATAATTGTTGATTATTCAAGAGATTACACTGTTGCGAATGGTGTGTAGTACTTTTTTCAATCTTTTTCTCTTTTAATCGGCGAAACTACATATTTCAATCTGCAAAGAAGTGCGAAATGACGTCATTTTCTATGACGTCACTTCATGTTGACCTGAACGAGGCTGCCAAATGTGTTGATATCATACCACTCACAATGCTAGCCTCCTTATCGCACCTTGGCACACTTGTACAAAATACAAAATGGCGACGATATTTGGCCTAACTTACGAAGATTAATTAACAAATTTTTGAAAGTTGGAGGCATCAAAACTTTGACAGAACTTACGATTGGTGTTAAGCAGTTGGTAAGGTTGCTTTTTAACAATAATTTTATCAACCCCGGACTTGTCCTTGAAGGTGCACAAAATAAAAAATAAATAAAACATACGCGCCAAATTTCTTAAAATTCACTCTGCTGCGTCTTGTTCACTGCTATTTTGATCTTTTGATCAACGCTTTCACGAAATCTTTGCTTCAGCTTTTTGTGCTTAACTAAATTGAGTTTCCCCGCAACATTTAAAGTCAGGGTTTAAATGAGACCCGTGCATGTAAGCCTTCAGATCAAGCTTTAAGCTAAGAATTAACAGGATTAATGATTTCCTCGCAAAATTGAAGCAAACAACGAGAAATGAACTCAAATTTTACATCGTTCTAAACCAAAAGACTTGTGGTATGCTATAAATAGATTGCAATAGATCATTTTGATAAATATCAAAGAAAATTTGCCAGTATATGGTCAAGAAATTGGCTACAGAGATCATTCAACCTAAGCAGCTTCCTCAAGAATTCTCTGATAACCATCAGGCTTTGCGTGGACTGCACAAGAAACAACATGAACACAAGTTGTGCCATGATGACAGAATATATTGTCGGTTCTCCATCATTCGAAGAAGGGCACAAGAGAAGGCATCTTTCTCCTTTCATCCGGGCATCTCGGACAACTCATTCTCTTCTCTGCATCCATTGCAACATGGCTCTTTACTTGTTATAGAGGGAGCAATGTAAAAACTAAACCTAACTTTACCGACTTTCATACCTGGTGACCCAACAAAAACTTCAGGAGCTAGATTGCAAATACCGGGTGAGCCAGAAAAAAGTTCCCACTTTTGAAAATTCATAGCACCAAGGTTACTCCACGAATTTGAATCATTCAAATTCTAGTTAAAAGCCGAATGATTGAAGTATTTTTGTGATTTTTCTCGCTGTCCTAACAGCACTAGAAGCATTGGTAAAATCAACCTTGTAAAATTTTACGATTGCAAAATGGCGGAAAAAGGGCCTAAAACATTGATCAAATTGTAAGGACTCTATCAACAACGAGCAATTGGCAATGGCCGTTTCACCTCCCTAAAATGTGATAAGACATCGATTTTCAAACAAATACTAAAGATTTTCAATCCCATGGCAATTAATGTACAGAGGATATCTCTCATCCACGAGAAGTTGCATTTCCTTCATTATTTTGTGCGAGGAGTCATTTATGCTTTGATCGATGTTTTAGGCCATTTTTCAGTCATTTTGCAACCATGAAATTTTTGTAAAGTTGAATTTACCTATATTTGTAGTGCTCGTGAGACAACGAGAAAATCACAAAAATACTTCAACCTTTTGGCTTTTAACTAGAACTGGAATCATTAAAATCTGTGAAATACTCTTGCTGCTATGAATTTCCGAAAGTGGGAACTTTTTTCTGGCTCACTCGGTAGATCGCAAATAGTTTCCTGAAAGCATATGATATAAACACAAACAAGGTATCAGCATGTAGCTAGATGGTTCAGCTTTCTTTTGAGATGTTGCTTGGTCAGTTGAAGGTATGCCTACTGTCCGAAAAACAGTTTCAAAAATATAGCAATTCATTCACTTGTCGGATTGTTCCCTAGTTTTCAAATTGATATGTTGGAAGATGTGAAAAAGCTGAATTCTAAATTTGCTTTGGAGCACGAAATTTGAATGAGGAAGAGGTAAATCATTTGCAAGCAAAAACGCCTCCAGACGACTTCAAATCCATCGCCACTTTTAAGTTTTCACGAAATGCTAGCTGGAAAATGATAGCGATTATTTCACTCGAAATGAGAAATTTGAGATTCGAAATTTTCTTTGAATTTAGTTTTTCAGATGGTAATAACTGTTTAAAACGACCTTAAGGCATCTCAGAAGATAGCTAAGCCTTTCAACTAAACTGTGGTACAAAGCATTTGACAACAGCTTTTGATTTCAGGGAGCTAGTTATGATCTAGTTCGTGAAGTTATTTTGTCTTTCTTGTATTGGGGATGGCGGCCTAAAACTTCATGAACGTACCCTGACAGGTGATGCACATGATCAAAAATTAAATTCTACCAGCATACATACATCAAAAGCCAAAAATTTCGGACATCTCATACGTCAGAAAATTTTAAATCCGAAAAATTTTTTAGTCCGAAAAATTTAGTGTCCGAAATTTTCTGCAGCATAGAAAAATGACGGCAAGACATTTTCACTGTTTGAAAACGTAATTTTTTGCTTGCGAAAAGCTCTGCACCGAAAGGGCAAGATGTCACATTTGCTTGAATTAAACCGATCTTAGCAGTCAACAGTCATTTGTGGAAATTTCTGACCAAGCATTCCTAACATGAAACACGATCTATAACATTTTCAGTATGAAATAAGCAAAACTAAAAGTGAAAATACTTGGTTTTCTAGTCCTCCGAAATTTCAGTATAAACTTTCACAATTTCGAGAAAAGCGTCTGAAAATTGTTTTTGGTCTCGAAAATATTTCGTCTGAAATTTATTCATCCGAAATTTGTGGCTTCTAATGTAATCATTCTACAAAAAAGTATATTCTTCTTACCGTTTGACGTCAAGCAGCAAAGAAAATATGTCCCTTGCAGCGATAGCATCCGTTTCTTTCAACTCGTCAAGCAATGTTGTGACAATTTCTCCAGATTCCATTTCTCTGTCTTTAGGAAACCATGATTTATTGAAATGACTTTTGAAAACTGGTGGGAGACGTTCCTCTATCGTCTTCTGTTTTTCAATTTCAGAAACTTTAGATTGCAGCTCACGTGTTATAACGCTTTCAACAATTTCCTTTTTTGACAGCTTGCGACTCTCCATGACGGTAGGCTCCTGTATCGTGACTGACATGAGTTGTCTGGCCTTTGGAGTTTTTGATCTGAAAGACGAATGTTGTTGTTTTGTACTACGGGGTGATTCAAAAAAGGCCTGGCGCAAGGCTAATGCTCCATGAGTATGTAAGAACTAGAACACAATATTAACTCCGATGCCGGGAAAAACAGGTGAATATTCATCTCGCGGGAGGGCATGGTCATCCCGCGGGAAAAAGCATACAGGATATTTCCCGAGCCGTTCAGCGAGCGAAGCGCATCTTGATATGAACAATCCCCATGTTCACTACCTCTGCCCTCCTGAACATTTCAAAACAATGTTTTTTCGACGCTTTTCCACTGTTTAGCAATCACTTGAGTACAATCATGGACAGAAATCATGAGACAAATTCATCTTTTCAGATATTTTCACCTGTTGAGCATCCTTTCCCCCCCGTTCCCCCCTCAATCAATGTTGAAGACTCCGAGAATCTTCCTTGATGTGTCACCAACATTGAATAAGGGGGAAAGGGGGATCTTCAAAAATAAAATCTTAGGTTTTTGATTTGTCTCAAACTATTTTGTCCATGATTGTACTTTTGGAGTAAAAATGCAAGAAAAAAGAAAAAATAATGTCAAGGAAATCCTCTATCAAAATTCACCTTAACCCTAGCTTGGTTGGGTGGCACATCTCTTAAATAATAACGCAGGTGTCTTAAGGTGAGCTCAATGAGAACAGTAAGCCAATAGCATAGCAAGAAATATCTAAATTTCCCAATAGTTTTTGCATGGAAATTTAGAGGAAACGGACAGTTTTCTCTGGGAAATTGAAGGGAAACGAAAATTCCATTACTCTCTTAGGAAATCGTTAGGAAAGTGTCCATTTCCCCAAAATTTCCAACACAAAGAACATGGGGAAATTTCACCATTTTTTGCAGTGTAGGGTTCCCTATTTTGAACTTACCTTCCCGACTTCTGCCTTCTTTTCTCCAACAAGTCATCAAGATCTGGTAATGAACTATCGCGACCTTTTTTAGCAAACGAGTATGCAGAGACAGAGCCACGGACACTCCTCTCCGGCCCAAGTTCACTGCCAACTTCTGTGTCAGTTACCGAGCCATAATAGGCCATTTCATCTGGCGATTCAGGGATCGTTTCGTCGCTTTGAACCAGTTTTGGTAATTTGGCAATGTCAATAAGAGCTGTGAAGATATGATTTAATTAACTGTAGCACGTCCATATTAAATTTTTTCTTTAATTTCTGAATATTCGTTATCATAAAAGTGTGAATATTAACAACGCAACAATTTTAAGCTCAAACCAAATAAAATCAAAATCACAAAGCAGGAATCAAATGCGCAGGTTCCATTGGTTTTTGATGATTAACGAGCTATAAATGTCATGTCTGACAGGTCTATGCGATGAAATCGGAGTACTGGCAGGAAGTCGAAGCTTCACCAAAAAACGGAGAACAAGGATTGCGACGATAATCATATTTGTATTTGTATTCATTCCAAGTTTGACAATTCCAAAGTTAGTTAGACAAATCCAAGAAAAGACACTTCCAAGTTAAGCAAAATTAATTAAGACATATCCGATGTTATTAGAAAATTAGAAAATGATGTTGACTAGTCCATGGTTAATTGACGTTTCGAAGCAATTCTCCGTGCTTCATCATCAGAATTAAATGTTCCAACAGCACGAGGCTCTATTTATACTCAAAGATAAACAACTATAAGTGTATGTTTACAGTTCCTACGTCTATGCGATGAGATGACTTCTAGCAGTCATTTTTAATCCTTCGTACTCGAGCGGAGGACTTTTGGCACGGGTATGAAACTTTCTTCCACTATTTTTATGGGGGTACAAAAATATTAAGAGCAATTTTTATGGGTACAAAACTATTTAGATTGAAAAAAATTTTGGATAAAGTCATTGATCAAAGATTGAAAGAAAAATTAACAGACACCTGGAAATAATGAATCACTTGTACGGTATCAAAACTGCGTGGGACAACTTGGTATCTTTCCATTGATCTATGCTTTATGTATAAAGACTTCTGGATGGGGTACTAAATCATTTTGCTGAAAGATAATGGCGTACGAAAAATGTGTCTATGTTCAAGATAAGGAATGAAATTTTCTCTAATTGTGCGAAATTTTCCTCTTCCCTTGTACCCAGGATTAAAAGTGACCGCTCCCTTAAATTGGTTCAAAATCTACCTAATGTAGATTATTATAAAGTAAGTTGAACGCGATAAGACTGCGCTCACACGGTGCCAGCACAAGTTGAAAATGATATTAAATTGCTAAGGATATGTGTCCTATTCAAACAAAAATGACAATATTTTTTCGGCAAAATTTGAAAACGGCAGAATTTGAAAACGCGACTCTAACCAACACAATTTGACGAAGCGACGAAACCGAAACAATTTTCAACATTTTCCCAACGAGACTGATTGATTATTTAGGCCCAACAAATTTTCATATCGTCAAGATCCAGCCTCTTTCTTGCAGGGATTAGAAAGAGATTGATACACTCGAATTTTCTATCGTTTTCAAAAGTGCCAGTATCGTGTGAACATTGACCAAAAACAATTTTTTTGTAAGAGACTGCTAGTACGAAGAAAGTCAACCCTCAGATCGCTACAAAATCATAAAATTGCTGGGTGAAAATTATCTTTTAACAAGTATTCATTTCAGTCAAAGACATCCTTTGCACGTTTGTACTTATTTTCAAATGTTTCCTGAACCGTATTACTTTGGAGGTACTTGGGTAGTGTCTATACTCCGTTTTGAAGTATTCACCAGGGCTAAGGAAGTAAACAAGGCTAACTATGAAGATTGACAAGTAAACTAAGGAAGATTGACATGGAATTTGTAAGAAACTCTGGGTCCTCAAAATCTGATAACTATAAGAGACAGTAAGTACGTTCAGTACTGTTGCAAAGTGAATGGCCGGGTGGTATACAGTCCTCGTCAGGTGACTGAAGTTAAGCTCGGTCGAGTGAGGTCAAACTCGAGGGGCATTTCACTCCAAAAAATCTCGTACGCCTTTGGGAAAAATCCTTTTGTTTGCAAGAAAAATCCATCAAAATCCGTAAAAATCCTTCTGTTCTGAAAAAATCTCGTACGCTTTTTCGAAGGAGTGAAATGTCCCTCGGTCAAACTCCGGATGGGTGACCTCGGAGGCCTGACCTCACAACTCACTTCGTCGTCCGGGACGTTAAACTAGCAGTCCCATGCCTGGATGCGGCATGCACAGTATGCCTAAATTAGCTTTCAGTAGCTAGAAATCCTGACAAGCCCACTCAAAACAAATTGAAAACAAACAAATTCTTGGTTTCTTGTATGAAATACGTGTATGGGATTCAGAAAAATCTGTTTCCAAGGTTGGAATAACTTTTGGCAAAGGTAACCGCCTGCATTTTTTTGTTTATAAGAAGTTAAGAATTCGAACCAGTGATGAAATTTACTTTAAATTGTCACATTTTGAGCACTCAGAGCTCCTTACGTTCTTACAAGTTCTATAAAAATGTTCCAGTCAATACTTCCTGTGCCCCTCATGAAATTCTAAACAAAAGTTTTTGAAGCCTTCCCGATATTCAAATATTACTTCCAAGTATATTCCGAGTAATATTGTGATAAGGGAAACAAGTGAAAATAAAGTACAAATAAACGAAGGTTTTCCTTGAATAAAAATTGATAGCAGCTTAAATAACTTTTCTTACCGTGGCCGTTTCTTAATTTTGTGGCAATCTGAGAATTCAGTTTCCTGTGAAAAATTTCTCACAAAAATATTCGTGTGTGAGTGCATGAATTAACTTGGCCTAAACTGAGAGAATCTAAGCATATATGAATGGCCTATGGCTCAGTTCACTCAGATTCTAGCCTATCGAATATATCAGCATTTCCTGTTGAAGTAGCTCAGTTTCCCTGATATGCTTCAGGCACCGAGGAAGGAGCATTTCAATTCAATTCAACTTTAGGAAGATGACATTTAATGCAACCAATATTCAAGAAAGCTACTACATTCGAATGAAAGCCGTTTCTAAGCCTTCCACATTAACTTATGCAAATAGGTTATTTGAAACGCTACAAGCGTTTGAGTAAGTCCTCCATGTCAAATGTGTGCACAAATCAAAGAATCTATTCACATTGAAAAAACTCGCCAATGGGTCTCTGGTAAGTGCGGGTGGGATTTCAAAACATTTAACGGTGACCTGAAGCAATCATTTCTATTCATGCAAATGAATGGCACTGCCGAATAGTGAAAATCGTTTTTGAATATGTTTATCAACTCAACTGATTTAAAGTATCAGCTGATGACGTCATTTTGCGTGCAAAGCATTAGGTTGATGTACGGAAATATAACTGTATCTCATCTTTAAAAGGTTACAGTTGCATAGAGTACATATCCCTGGTGTTCTAAAATGATGTATCGGTGTTTGCAGAGCTACAAAATTATGAATTAAGGGCCGACTTCAATAATTCACCTTCATTCAATAGACCTTTTAGCTATCCTACAAAAGAGCCTGGATCGAGCATTATTTTTATACAATTTTATAATCGATGTTCGATCGAGTGACGTTAGAACTTCAATCACCATTGTGCACATTCGAAAATTGTACGAAATGTAGCACAATATCGTTCGATTCTGATTCTTTTCGAATAGCTAAAAGGTCTATTCCAGAGGCTACCAACGAAATTCCATTCATTTAGCTGAACAAGTTTGAATGCTAATTTTGATAAGGCTCAAACTGCACTCGCAAACTAGTATGTTGATTCCGCAAGCTATGAGGTATAAGATACTCTCCAATGCAGAGGTTCCTTAATCATTTTGCACTGCAAATCATTTTGCATTGCAAAAGGATACTGCGTAGCGAAGCGGAAAAAGGAATCTCTGCGTAGGAGAGTGGGTAAAAGAAATGAAAAGGTATCGTATGTATCCTTGTCGTTTATTATGTGAACATGTCTCCCTCTCTAATAACGTCCCTCTCCGTCCCTCTCTTTAAAGCCCCCTCTGGAGTGTCCGAAATTTAATAAGCCCCCGCGGTTTAATACAGCTTTCACAATAAAACAGAATAAACAAAGACATACCTCTGAGAAACCGGTCATTAGCTTGGTTAGCTTCAAGTTCCCTTATCAATGCAGAATAATCAGGTGGCTTTACAGGCTTAATGAAATCCCTCACTATAGAATTGGGCACATAACCGTCTGGAGCACATGGCCAGAAGAATTTTGAATCCCCCGCCAATTCTTCTTTCATATCATCATCATCATTAACTTCTTCCACGTGGGTGTCTTCATCGACCAGCTCCTCCTCACTGGAATTCAATTCAATTTCTTCACTCTCTTCGATCACACAGTTTCGATCCATAAGCTTTTGAAGGAATAACCAATGGATATTAATTTTACATCGTGAACGAAATATGGTTCAGGCATTTATTGGAATACGCAATCGTCTAGAAAAGACTTCTTTAGCAACAGGTCAGTCAAAAAATTAACACGTTTCATGAACTGTGAATAAATAGTACACGGCCAAAATTCAAAATTGAAGTGTTAATCTGTCAGTAAAGGCTCACATAGGGCGTATTCTTTTGGGCATCTGAAGTCTGCGAAGTCTTCTGAAAACGGTAGACTTCGCAGAGACAAATTTCAGTTAGCAATTGAATGCAAATTCTGAAAACGGTAGGGTTGGCAGACTTCGCAGAGAAAAATGCCAAAAGAATGGGAATCCTAAAAAGATGAGAGTTCGAATGTTGTTGTTCGACCGAGCGAATTGACGCCATTGCAATACAATGTACTTTTGTTATGCCAATCCCAAGAGAAGAGAATCTGCAAAGTGTCATTGTTTTTCGAATATTTTTGAAAACTCTTTCATTCACGACAAAATGCTCTCTGCGATCTTTCAAAAGTCTGGCAGCTCTAGGAGCAGAAGGTTTCCGAAGCCTCTACCATTTTCAGAAGAGCCCAAAAGAATACGTCAAAATCTCTCGAATGTCTACCGAAAACAGAATGACCAAAAGAATGGGCTCTGAAGTCTGCGGAGTCTACAAAAAGAGCTCTGAAGTCTGCGAAGTCTACCGTTTTCGGTAGCAGGGTACCAAAAGAATAGGATTTTATCTTCTACCAACTCTACCGTTTTCAGAAGATGCCCAAAAGAATACGCCCATAGATTTGAGATTTTTGCTTGGTAAACTTACACATCTTTTAATTCAGAAATTGAGCAAACGCTTGTAAGGGTTTGGATGGGAACGAGAATCCCACGTTCCATTCTTGTCAATGATTTATTTACAACTGACATTTGAATTTAATCAATTGTCAGTTAAAGAAATAGAATATAAATCTAAACAGTATGTGAATCATCGTCCAGGATGAAATATGGAATTCTCGTTTCCACATAAACCCCTTACCACCACTTCCTAATTTCTGGAACCTTACTTTTCTTCTGGGAATCAGTAGACTCTGCATGCAGGCTAATTTTTGAAAGTATATTTTCAACCCATCGGACCAAAACATGAGTGTATGGGGAGATAAAATGTGGGGGCTGCCCGACAAAATTTCTATTTTTTACGAAATTTTGTGCCAAACTGGAAGCAAATTTCTACTCGATTCTGGCCATTTTTTTGCAAATTTTTCCAACGTTGGGGGATGTAAGCACCCCAGCCTCCCTGAATCTTACGCCAAGGTACCAAAACACCCCCTCTTGGTAAAGCAGTGCATTATCATATTGTAGATTTTCCTTCTCTCGAATACAGAGATATCATAAATTGGTAAATGTTTACTAACTGACACAAGGGTTATATTTCGCCGCAGCTATTTTTCAGCATATATGTTCCCGTACAATATCCACCGCAGTTATATTTCAGTATATATGTTCCTGCGGAGGAAAATCCTGCTGAGGAATATCTTTCTATGGAGGAGGTTTGGATACGCTAGCTTCTTCGTAGTAGTAAATAACTTTCCTCCGCTACAGAACAAAGTTGCAGCAATATGCAGTAGCGACGCTAGCTCTGAAAAATCCTAGAGAAATGGGGGGGGGGATTTTGACGTAATTTTTCAATCTAAAGGTATACCCAACTAATTTTATTGCATTTTTCTTTGAAAATTTTTGCCGACTTTTTGGATTTGGCGGGGGGGGACAAATCCCCCCAGTCCCTCCCCCCCCGTGGCGCCACCACTGAATATGACGCACGACTGCGGTGTATAACCAATTATAGCTGAAACGGTTCACTGTGTAAAATGACGTGAAATGAAATAAAATTAAAGGAAGTTACATTTTCATGGCGCTTGATATTCTTCATGAATGCATTCGCTGCCATTTGATAAACTGCAGTTGACCTCAAATTAAGTTTCGGCATAGTTGCTCTTCTTATTGAATTCCTCCTGTCTTCTGGTGATGCAATCGTTAGCACTGATCTAAGGCGTGTATACTGCAAGGAAAGTAAGGTTTACTTTGTTAGTACTTTTTCCCAAGAAATTTGATGGCATATGTTATACGAATACCTCCCAGCCAGTAAGACACTTGAAGAAAGGGTCTACAGAGTAAAGAGAGAAAGCTTGCTACGGACAGTCGAGCAATTATCTTTGATTATCCTAATCTGCCACTCAAATAATGTGTGAAACATGTCTCCACAAATGCTGCATAAATTATCTGGAACTCACTGTACCAAGCTTTTGCATATTGTTTCGTAGACCCTTTCTTCTTTTGAATAGCAGGTCTACGCGTAGGCTATGAGACACTGTGACGGATGAATTAAATGCTATCGACATAAATTTGTTCGGAGTGATTTGCGTTTACACCGTGCCATGCAAATTTGTCCACTTGGCCCTCCCGTTTAAATGTTACCGAATAACTAATGTCTCCTGACCAAGATCATGCACAGAAAAACATAAAATCGCACCAAAAGTGCAATCATCAAAGACATAACATCACCTGCTTCTCGTTCGCAGTCCCTTGACAGTCAAAGAAAAAATTGTAGAGCACATTAGTTCAGTTATATAATTCGTTGTTGAAACTGCATCGGAACTGAAATCGGTAAAATGAAGGGAGACCTACAGATAAGGACACTAATGTGACTTGGACTGACGAAGAACGATCAGCGGATTGATGAAAGTATGATATGACTTGAGAGCATACGGCTTTTTTTGTTATCTAATTTTTGTTCGGATTGATTGATGACGATGACGACGACAAAGATTATGACGAAGATGATGCTACAAACAACTAATGATGTTACAAATAATTACCGTTTCCCTCCAAAGCGTCACTGGGCTCGGAAAATATGAGTCCGTCATCTGAATCTGTTTCGAATTTTCTTCGGTAAGATCACTAGGTATCTTCACACCCTCATGTTCACTCGTGCGTGGAATTTGAATTTGTTGAACCCAGCGCTTGTCGTACCAAAATTCGAGCATTGGGTCAAAAGAAATGGACTTTTCGTTAACATCATCAGCAATGTCAATTTCCAACAATTTCATCATATATGATCGATTAAGGCAGTTCCAAGCAGGGACATGGTACAGGTTACCTGGAGTACAATTATAATCAATTTAATCATTATTATAAATTTATCTAAAGGGAGTGCAAAGACTAAGTTTCAGTGGCGGTGCCAGCTCTGAAAATTCTGAAGAAGTGGGGGGGGGGGGTGTTGACGTAATTTTTCATTACAAAGGTATACCCAGGCTACAACTTTCATGCCCTATGAGATCATGAATAGACTCAGCCCAGAAAATCCCTGGAACAAGCTTAATGCACATCACAATACTCCAGTTATAACACAAGATTTCTACACAAATCTTCAGATTCCAGGGTACGGTCTGGAATATGGCAAAAAAAAGCATTTTCTTGTTCAGCTCTAAAGGTCTTGAATGTAATTCCAATAAGGGCCTGTTTGTATGAGGCGGGCTGGCCTCTTAGCGAGCTGGCTCGCCAACAATCCAGCTCGAGTTCATATGAGAGATTCGAAAGTGAGCCAACCCAGAGACAGCCCGGCAATTGCCGTCATTCTTCTGTGTAAAATCGAAAGAACCAGGAAATATTCCTGGTTCTTTGAATTTTACAAAAGAAGAATATGCGCAGGCCAAATCCTCGGTGCAGGTGATGCTGCGCATGTGATACTGCGAGTGCGTCACAGACGGCCTGGCCCGTTTCTTCCGTTTATATGAGAAAAGTTAGCCCGTTTCAGGCTGGATTCCGGCAGTCAATGACCTGGTTCTCAGCGAGGCGGGCCAGCCAAGCATACATATGAAAGCAAACTGATGTTTACAAAGCTGTCACCAGATAAGATAAGCGGGATCTCACTTGCAGGCGAGCCAACTCGCTAGTGGGCCAGCTCGTCTCATATAAACAGGCCCTGAATATCGAGGAGCTTCCTACCCTTAGCCTGCGTGCAGACTCCACTGATTTCACGCAGGCTACCTACCCTGAGCCAATTTAAAAAACAACTAAAAATAATATGGTGAGCTAAAAACCAACTGAAATACGACTTCCAGAAAAAAACATTAGCCTTCATTAGCCTTCAGCGCTTTCTTTTCTTTATATATGCTATTGATTTATAAAACTATGCTCAGTGTAGTATTGAAGCTGAAGGGATATTGTGTGTAGATAAATCAAAATGAAAAATTACCTTGTAGAGCAATCAACAAATCACCACGATCATTCGCAAAACAGATCTCTTCGACATCATGATCAAAGCTCAGTTCCCGAATCAAATTGTTCTCAGTATCCCAGAGTCGAACGTAGCGATCACTAGTGCATGCAGCTATGATTTGTAGTGATTCACAGGAGCAGATCTGAGGATCAAAATCACCACTGTTCAGGAAATGTTTCATGGGTGACAGGAAACATGGGTGATATGGGTTGGCCTCCACCAAGATATCATAAAGAATTGGTTCTAGATATTCACTTACAAGATTATGTACCCCCCCCCCCCTCTCCATGTTTATTGTCTTTGTGGCAAGTTCCACTCCATATGCGTTTTGCCGCTATCTTGCATTGAGTGGCTGGAACTTGTCATGAATAAAAAAGCCACAAAACAACCAACAGAAAGTAATGAAATACACAATATTGAAACAATTCTTGATGATAATTTGGGGAAGGCAGACACAGCAGTCTCCTGCCACCCATGAATTTTTGGTAGGAAATATCAATTAAATACAACAGTGTGTTTCATAAATGGAAATTAAGACTTTGTTTACACTGTACCGGTAGACTTATGCCTTTTCGTCCCTTGTTTCCCTGCGTTCTTTGATTTGCTGATATCACTTGGTCAATAGGGACTCATGATATTACGCTTATATAATGGGCCCACTTTTTCAAAATGGCCTAAATAGGCGGGAGTTCTCGTACACTCAACAAAATCGCTTCAAAATCTGGTTTAAAGAGCTCGAACATTGAAAAGGAAACTTTTAGTACAAAGAATGATGTTGTCTTGACCTACAACACGCAAAATGCATACCTTTCAGACGGTAATCTTCCTCTGTAGAAGCAAAATAGATCCATCGAGGCTGGGAGAACTCCAGGCTTCTTCAACCGTTCTTGAGGAGCAACAACAACAGCATTCTGAATAGCGGCCCCTGATTGGTTAAAAACTGAATTCTAGCGATTTGATTGGTGAATACGGAACCACCCTACGCGGGCCTAAAGTGGGCCCACTATTCAAGAGTAATGTTATTAGTCCCTCTTGACCAAGAAACGCAGGGAAACAAGGGACGAAAAGGCATCAGTCCACTGTACCGGTATACTCGCGATATAGTCTAAGTCATCGCAGCAACAGCAACAACAAAAAGAATGACAACAGCAACAACATTTTTTATTCTTGCTCAAACTGGGACTTAACGGACTTTCATATAAAAATTTTAGACGGAAATGAATACGTTTACGTGTGACCTCTAGAACGAGGCTGCAGAATAGCCTCAGAAGCGAAGCAAGCAACCCTCGGCAGTTGGAATTTCTCATCATAAGCTAATTGGCCGTAAAAATGAGGAACTTCTGGTTCACAGTGAAAGGTTTGTTGATTCTTGAATTAAGGAAACATTCATATGGATAAAATCAGGTGGCTAAATGCGATGTCACAGTCCGCCAAACGCTCTACATTTTTTCTGACTCACCCGGTAGTCATTGCTGTGAGGTAGACATGAGATGAATCCCAGATAAAATCAGAAAGGAGTGAGCGATTTCAGCCAGGTAAAATTCATTTTTAAAAAAGTCTATTTGAACATGTCCATTGTTGGATGGTATATTTGCCAATAGAATTGCTCCGATATCCAACAAATTACAAAGGGCATTGTTTTCATAGACTCATCCGGTATCAGTCAAATCAAATCGAACCACCTTCAGACACAAAGGATGATGGTAAATAATTCCCTGCGCCATCTTTTGTGCAATCGTATGTTGGAATGACATCAAGTTTAAATGTCAGTCAAAATGTAGACTTATTACATGAGTCCTTGTTTTGGCTCCATTAACCCCAACGATACAACGACTGCAACAGTAAATAGCAATTCAAGTCAGTGGAGCAAAACTTAGACGAAAATTATCAGTCTAGTCAAAGTGCACATTTAGGCTCCCTAGTTTACTACGTACGTGTGTGATTTTTCCGTTGTGATCTTGTATAATTGAATTATTTGTGAGATCTGCTTGATTAAAAGAAATTTTCTTCCCTCCATCTTGCAGCTCTTGTAGCCTAGGAAGATAAAAATGATCAAAACAGCAGTCCCTTGCTCTTTGGCAATTAAAGTCTGTTTCAAAAAAGGTGCCATAGAGATTCGCTATAACGAACTTTGGGTCCAAAGATGCTGAAATATTTTCATGATATTTTGTGAGTCAAAAGAAGTTATATGATGTATTTTTGATTATCTAAAGGCAATTCTGATCCCAATTTGCATTGTTTTAGCATGTCTTATCTTTGTTTCCCAATGCCACCCAAAAAATGAGCTGATTGCTTCTTGGTCTTCTTTACTAGTTCCGTAGCTACCTGGTCCATGGTTTCCTGGCCCACTGGAGGAAACTGAAGCTGGACTGACATTTTTGGGTTGTCTGAAAACTTTTCCGACTGCCCCCGGTCGTGTGAGCACTTAAAAATGAGATGAGAAGGAAATATTCTCAATGCTGTTGAATGAAGATGATCAGCTCTATGTGCCTAGAAAAAATTTCTTTGTAGTTAAAACGTTGTCTCTCTCTTGTCGCAGAGCTTGCGCAATGGCTCGGTAACGTCAAATTGTCGATTGTCTTCAAAATATGCCAGCATGGTGTGAACACTTGCTAAAGTTTTGGTAACATACCCCCATAACACGATCACCATTTGTGCCAGGATTGTGCAGTCATAATCTAAAATCTTAATGCTTACTTATGATAATAGAGTAATTTCCGTGTCCTCAAGACAAGCACATCCCCACAAAATAGCATCTCTACAGGCTCATGCCTCATCTCAATGTGCATATGGAGTACAAATTCAAGTTCATGGTCATTGCTGTCATCCACTTCTCCAATACTAATGCTCCAGACAAGAACAATATGATCTGAAGCATAACTGATTAACTGTGCATGAGGAGTGACTGGGTTTGCCTTGTTATATTCCCTGGCTTTCAATACAGTAACGCTTCCTATGTGTGCTTTCAGTGGTGCAAAACTGAAGCCTAGAAGGAAGCAAACAAACTTGACATCATTACCAGTTGGAAATAGTGCACTCTTGTTAGACATTTTCTTGAACATTCAAGACATTTCGAGCATAATTACGTTACGAGAAGCATTCCAGAACATTGAAGAAAGACATTTGTTTACTCATCTTAGTAAACAGAATGCTTCATAGAACAATCAAGAACATTCCCTGAGTTTGTTTACATCATATTAAATGTAATCTTTACAGTACATTCTATTAGAACTTTCCCAAACACTTTTGAAAATTTGGAATAGTCTGCAGTCAGGCCTAAAACCTTCTAATAATGTCAACAGCTTCAAGCATAAGATCAAGGATAAATTCTTTAATGATCTTCAGAACCGAGAAAATAGCCCTTATATATATTATTAAATTTCTAAAAGCTTTAACAGAATTTATCCGTCAACAATATAAAAAATGCAGCATTACTGCCAACTTTTCAACAATAAACATTGTTTTTCTGTTCGTTTGTGTAAACTTTTCTTTCATAGACACCTCTGGGGGGGACCATTATGGAAACAAGGTTATATTGACCTTTTAATGCCATCCCTGCCATTTTTAAACTGGGGGTGTTTTTAATGTATATTTAGCCTTTGAAATTTTTATTATAGTGTGCATTTGTAATTAGATTCTTTATTTTTCCTTTAGTGTTTTTATGACCTTTTAGTTTTTTTTATTTTCATTCTTTTTATGGCAAATTTTTACTTACTTTACTTACTTAAACCACATTTAAACTCCTTGTTGTGGATACAAATGCTGTAATTCTCAAAATAACAGTAATGTCAAAAACGCTCTCTCTGGTGACTCTGCTCAATTATGAAGTTCATTTTGATCAATGTAGTTGAAGGAATATGGCAATAATGTTTCACAAGAATGTTTTAAATTTGTACAAAGATTTTCACCCTATGCTCCTCTGAACATATCAAAAAATATTCCTGTGGGATTTCCTTTCTGTAATGTGTTCAAATTGATGTAAATCATTTTCAACATGAGTAAATATTGCTACTTACCATCCCCTTTCAGTAAGGAAATATATCCACTCACATGTCCAACAAACACCAGGGAACAACAAGACTCTATCTTATTGTTTCTCAGTATGGCTGACTCCAGCTTTTCGATGGAACAAATTTGATCATCCTCATCTGTTGCATGCCAAAGCTGGATTGCACTGCAAAAAATTAGCACAAAAGTGAGAAAAAGGAACCATCTTTGAACTTTAACTAAAACCCAGTGAGAACAACTCAATTTGGAGAGCCAATATTCAATTTTGATGCTTTTAGTGGCATTTGGCTCTTGGGTTCTTGGTAATTTACTCCTGGCCATTATGAAAATTGCATGAGGTAGCAAAAAGTTGGTACAGCAGGGCACAAGCAATGGTGACAGAGAAGACCTAAGCATCAAGTGCCCCTTGTTGATCTTTGATATTCCTCTTTATAACTTTAGCCAGTCAGTGCTTGCGAGATTCTGGTTGGCTCTCATTGCTAGAAGCTCTCTCAAAATGAAGGCACATTCTCAATCTTACTTAAGCACTCTTAACCCAAGGGAGTTTTAAGGCACTAGAAAAAATTCCTTTGTTTGCCCCCACTTGCAAAGTGGGGCATCACGCTATCCTGAAAGTCCTTGCAAAGCCAGACCGATCAGTTTGCAAATAAACAATGGAAGATGTTTTTTGGCAATCTTTGACAATTTCTTACAACATACTGTAATGAAATTTTTGCTGAGATATTCTGTCCAGTCAACCAGGGCCTACAAAGGTCCAAGTTCAAATTGGACTTTCCATTCTGAAAAAGTAACGCTGGACAAAAATGCTTATGTTATCTAGAACCCAAAATAAGGAATAGTCTTCCATCCGAGTTGAAATCAACTGACAATATTAATACATTTAAACATAAGATCAAAGAGAACTTTTTCCACAATATACAGAAATAGGAAGATGACATATCTGCCTCCTACTAAGGACCTTTTTTTGGAATTTCTCCGTTTTGCACACTAGGCCTTTTTTGGATCACATTTCTTTGATTATACCTCAAGAGGGACCATTATGGAAACAAAGTTGCATTGACCAAATTAATCCTATCCCTGCTACTTTTAACCTGCTGGAGTATTTTTAGATTAATCATTTAACTTTTGCATGTGATTTTGTATAGATGTAAATTGATTCACTTTCTTTCTTTTTCCTTATCATAAATTGTAATTTCAATTTCATGGCAAAAATATACATACATTCATAAGATGGATGACTAGCGATTACTTTAAAGGTAATGATTCTTTTGTCCTTCCTCTGTTATACGTATAACAAATATACATGAAAATATACAAATATGCATATACATGAAATTGGGTGGGAGATCTCTCACACAAACAACGTAAATAGCTTTCTGATTGCAATGAGGCACTATATCTTTTTGGCCTGCTCTTTCTTTCTCATTTCTTGATGTCTTCTTCTTGTTGTTTCATGTACCAGCAATGACCTTTTAATGTTCTGGAATCAACGTTTTTCCAGGTATTCAAGCAAGCAACTGTTTCCATATGCTTGCATGCCCCACGCCCACCATGGTGTTTGCTTGTGTCAGGCCGAAAACAATTTCAATCACAAGAAGGATTTCAGCGAGAAAGACAGATTTGATCAAAAGATTTGTACCACAGATTTCTTCTTTGATTCGTCCATCATCTTCTTCGACTGAGATGTCCATGGCTGTCATCAATTTTGTACAACTTCGCGCGCAAGTGGCATAGCTTCTTTCATCCTGTTACTTGCCTTATTGCCTTAGGCCACTTTTTTGACCTGGAGATTGGAGACTGGTGACTAGTGACTAATGTATTTTTCCCGCCAAACTGAAAAGAGGTCGTGAAGAATTCCGCCATAGCCATACCTAAGAGGTTATCAAACTTTGAGATCATTATCTTTATCTACAGAAGGAGTTGGCTTTTCATTATAATTTTCTTGACCTTCTGGTGCTATATCATCTTTCCTGACGATTTTGCCGATGACTTATATCTGCCAGTCAACATTCTCTGTGCGCGGGGAAGATCTTCCCCGCGCCACTTCAACTGCTTCCAGCCGCAGCCGCGCCATAACCCTGTGATAACACCATCTTTGGCAGTTTGTTTATGAATTTTACAGAAAATCCTAACCCTCAGATGCGCCAATAGTTACTTCAGAATGAGCATCCCCGCGCCAAAATCAAAGAATGCAAACTGGTATATCTGCTTGTTTGTTCTTTGCACGAACCAAACTGACAAGTTTGCAACACGAAATGCGTTTCTGGTTAGTCAAAATTGCTCTTTTATATTTCAGTTTCTTGCAGTTTTTCGTCTCATTCTCTGAAAACATCTCTGAATTTTTTTTATTGTATTTGTCAATAAAGCCTATAAATAGCTGCTTCTTTGGTTGTCTCGATTGTGTGCATAAATAATGCCTATTGTTACAATATTCCTGATTCCTATCTCGGTATGTAGGTAGGTGTATTCCTTCCAGTTGAGCAAAAGCCCCTCCATATTGTTTTCATTCTTCAAACATAAAAATGGTTCATATTTCAGCAAACTTTCCTTAATCAAACATGGGTATTTGAATAAAATTGGCAAGGAACAAGTAGTTTTCCACCAAAGCTCGTCAAAAAAGTGGGCATAAAGTTATCGGCAGTTAGAAGTGTATAGAATTAGAAAGCCTGGCGGCAGGCTCCCGTTCCTGCCCAGGTCGTTGTACTCCTTCCCTGGCTCAAACCATAACTTGCTCTCGTGACAACATGATGCGATGTTATATTTGTATGATACCGATGAAAGAAGGTTTCTGAAAACGGCTGAATTAAATCTGAGGCAGCCAAGCCCTAGCAGCCTTGGGATTGACTAATTAAAGGGGCAGGGTCAAGTTACGTTACCGTTAATAAACCTATCATCTTTATGATCTATATCATTGCCCTCACGAGGTCATTGTGTTCTGCGCAAATTTTGGTGGATTGGGTGAATCCACAATAAAGTATGTTCCAAAAATTAACCAATATCGCTACAATCGTACAACATATGAGTGTTTCGCTAGTTTCTCTACAAAATTCAGGAGTCCATCTTCAAAATAGCACCTTCATTTTGAGAAAAATAGTGGAAAATCTCTGTGATATGGCCTATCCAAAATACTGCAGAATCGTCATTTCGTAAGAAGTTTGTTTACATTACGTGATCCAGCCCCTGTAAGGGAGTGTATCTTATTGAAGTTTTCAGGAAAGAAAAGTTATGAAACATTTCAGTACCTACCTACATGGATTAGTTTCACTGGAAAACACCATGACATTTCCATCACCCATGATAACATATATCTGCTTTGCTCTAGGATCATGCAACACATCAACTAATCGATGGTCCATTATTGGAAACATCATGTTCAAGATGGTGCCATGGACAGGTGAAACCAAACGCACCGCGTCATCTAAACCCAGATATACGATTCTCGCGGGTAGGTCTTTGCCAGACACTCGACACAACTGACGGGCTTGGGCATCAATAGTTGAAAACATATTGTAGAATAAGTTGATTTCCCATACTCTGATAGTTCTATCTGATGTGTAAAGCAATGAGCTAGGACCTAGCAGTTTAAATGATATAACAGGTTCCATTGCATTGAATCGATAGGCTTCTGAAAATGTGTCGATGTTCCAGATGCGTATAGTCTCATCTGTAGCTGAAGAAAACAATAATGGTTGTGTCCAGTGGAGTACAAGCTGCAATATCTCCTTCGTATGACCTGAAATGAAGGACAAAATTATACTGTACTAGAACCACTGGTGTTGAGCCAGGAGATGGAAATCATAGGGGGCTTATAAATAAACTTTTAGAGAACTGTTTCTGGGACTCATACCTTGGAAGCTGCCAAAGAGAGGAAATCTGTGCATCATGGTGTTCCAAGCTTTGATGCTACCATCTTTCGCACCTAGCAAAGAAAATTGTTTTCTGTAACAATAGAAACTAACAAACTAAGGACATATTATTGACAAATTATTTACTGTATAGAATTTAAAAAATAGCTCAATAACAGACGCATCATAACAAACCCACAACGTGATGCGAAGGACTCAAATACCGGGTGTCCCAAAATGACGTGTCATCATTTGCAGAGCTAGGGGGCTTATTAGAGAGGGGGGCTTATTCACAAAATCAAGTGACGAGGACATATTTGGTAGCTTCTCAGTTCTTTTATCTCATATTTTTGCGTAATTAAAGAGAATCGACATGGTTAAAAGCTGGCCCGGGCCAGATCAAAAATGTAATCTATTGTAGCTAAAGAGACGATCGATTTGTGGGCGTTTCTTTAGCATATTCATAGCGAATACGAGATAAAGCTATGTATGTTCCCTTTAACATACAATTTTACGGCTCAAATACATAAATTCGACACAGTTTTTCTCCCAAACCATACTAAAATTAACATGCAAAGCTAAATAAATGGAAAATGTTTGGTAAATTATAGAGTTTTGTATAAGTGAGGGGGGGTCTTATTTCAATTTTTGACTCAGAAGAGAGAGGTTTATATGAGAGGGGGACTTAATTCAATAGAGGAAAGCTTAAAAGAGCTTTTAAGTCAATCATGAGTTATGCACCGATTTTGATGAGTCATCTCTCAATTCAAAGCCCGAAAGCTAACTTTGATGTAAAAATTTATTTCACTAAAATCGGTCTTATGGTTTTTGAGCCCAGGGCAATTTCACTTGGAAGCTTCCTCTTTTGATAAGTCGCGAGAAACGCTAAAAAATTGTCGTAAATTTCATAAAGATATGTATTTCCCATCATGTTTTACTCCTTACTCGCATCCATTCTTTAAGTTGAAGCTTGTAAGAAACGTTGTAGAGATTTTAAATTATCATATCTTCAAAACAAGTCTTTTCGCTTAGGTATCAAGCAAACGACCTGGAAAATATGATCGTGCGTTTTAGGCCATAATATTTTGGGTGCTCTGTGAAACTGATTTTTCATATCTTTTGAATTTGCAGAGAGATACCCTGGGTAGCCGAGAGACTACTACTTTGAAAATTACTAAATACTGACTGAGCCAGAAAATGTCCCTACTTTCGAAAATTCATAGCATCAAGAGTTCTTCATAGAGATGAATTATCTTAATAATGATTAAAACCCTAAAGATCGAAGTATTTGTTTTGATTTTCCTTCCCTTCTTTCGAGCATTGGAAATATAGGTTAATTCAACTTTACAAAAATTTCATAATTGCAAAATGACTGAAAAAGAGCTTAAAACATTGATCAAAACATAATGGACTCATCACGCAGAACAATTAAGAAAATGCCATTCGGCATGGGTGAGAGATATCCACTGCACATTCATTGCACAAAGTGCTTGGTATGTATTGTAAAAGTGAAATTAGAAAATGGTTCCTAGGGCATTAACAAGATATAGTTTTGTTTTTACTATAAACCGTGTCTACTTGTTTACTTGTTTACTTGTTTACTTGTTTACTCGTTTACTTGTTTACTTGTCTACTTACTTACCCATTCACATAGATCTGTGAAGTGTTCTTGGTGCTATGAATTCTCAAAAGTGGGAACATTTTTCTGACTCACCTGATAAATATAAATATTCTTCAATCTTTTAGCTATTAGAGAAATCAGTTCCTGTAGTCATCGCACAGCTACTCTTGTTGAAATTATTTTCAAACGGGAGGAAAGTTTTTTGAGTTACCCGGTTTAAGTAGCTAAAGTTTCTTTCAAACCATTCAGTGTCAAAAGATATAGGTCACAGAAGTTTACACCGAACCTTTTCGCATCGCTTTGAAGATTTGGAACCTATGATGAATACCATTATACCATATACCTGTAATGACATAATTCCTATTCGGGTATGCCACTGCAGCAGACAAAGACATTGAATGCCGATTGTCCAGTTCCTTCAAACATGACAAACTCTGTCCTGAATCTCCTCCAAGAAATAAGACTCCTTCGTATGACACAGCAAGAATTTCTTTATTTTTTGAATCCAAACTGATTTGCTTTATCCATCGTCGATGCCCATGATAAAGCGGTAATTTGATGTCAGCTAGAAATGTCGGGGCCTCAATCAAACCTTTACGAAATCCGAAGACTTGCATAAAACCAATTCCGCTAATTAACACTACATCTAGAAATTCGCAATACACCAAGTCGAGTGCTGTGTACAGCAATTCTGTTGAAGATTGTTCATGATAATGACTGCCATATGTCTTTAATGTGAGGTCAGCACACGCGGCTACGTACATGAAGTGACTCGGTATATGTATTATTTTCAATATACGATATGTCAGTTTGCCATCGGCTGCAGCCCTGCGTGCTCTTGTTTGCTCTTGATCCTCCGTCCATGATCTCAGTCTGTTGTTTGCACCAGCTAAAAATTGGACAACGATATTATTGGCACCTGATGTCACAGAATGCAGGCAACATCGAATTGGTTTAGGTACATACAGTGTGTATGAATGTTGCAAACCATATTGCACGAAGACGTAATTGTCGGGTGCATCGTCAACCAGTTTCTTTAGACGACGTTTAAAGTTGACAATGTCTTCAACCTTCGATTGGAAAAACATTTCCACATTTCGATTCATTTTGAAACTAAGATTTAGGTATTCTTAGGATTTAAATATTATTAGAAGATTAGAGATTTGTGTTTGTTAATATTTTCCTCTAAAACAGTAGAATATTTCTCTTGAAAAGTTGCTTCTTAATAACAGCCTCGCTGCTTGCTTCTCCTTGCAACAATATCAATGGTCATATTTGAATAAGCGTTACCACTTGCTTGTATCTATGCTAATTAAACGTCATATCAATTCAATTTGATTCGTCCAAAGGGCCACATTATATTCTGCCAATACAGGGTGTGTCAGAAATAAACTCTGGCACTCATGAAGTAAGTTAGAAAACATTTACACCGCACTGATAAGCGCACAAGCAAGACGGCTGAAGGCAGCTGCCCCAAACTTGGGAAATTTGACAAAAAATGGGACAAAAATCTGTCATAAATCGGGCAAAGACTTTAGCAAACAATGGTCCTTTTACCGGGCAGCCCCCCCCTAGATGTTATCATCCCGTAAGCTAATGACTGTACTGCACCGTACAGTTTTGTTCCGTGGCAGGGTCCGTGAGAAAGTTACCACTTTTGACGGTAAAAAGCGTTAACATTGCGTTCACATTGTGCAAATATTTTTTATAGATAGAAGGACCAAAAAGCTTCATCCGTTAAACTTTTGTTAGGGATCCAAGTTTGTACCCGTACAATGTAAAAATGTGGAGATAGCTTTCCCCTGCATCTTCCCACTTCCCTGGGAAAATCGCTCTCAGTTCCTACATGCGCTACTTTTTACATGTTATTCAAACAGCAATATTCAAACAGACGAAGCATTTTTCTTACAAGTGAATGCCTGAGAACGATCTGTGTACTTTGAAAATAACATAGGAAAGAATGCATTTTACTCCAGAGACACATAAATCAGAGCTAGAACTGAATAGATCTTTTTCTATTCCAAATTAAGTATATTCCTCTCTCATCTATCAAATAGGATGTCTTTGATGTTTCTAGATATGCAACCATCTCCACATTTATCAAACAGATGTTTTTGGGTTTTTTTGGATGCTGCAAATCATCTATGCGCCACTAACATCTATTAAAGATATGTTTTTCGATGTTGCAAGTTGTTTGTATGATTCTTACATCCAGTAGATAGATGCTTATGTATACACCGTTCACTTCCATAAAAAGATGTCCTTGGAGTTTCAAATTACGTTGATCTTAACATATTTTCTGTAAATGTTTGAGAGCTAAATGCCGAGTTGGACAGTGTGTGTAGCTTCGGGGTATCTTCGTGCCATGTCCTTACGGGTAGATGCGGTTACTGAGTTAAATGCTAAACACTTCACATTTTCTGATTTCTTAGCCTGATACACAGCCCACTAAAGGGAAATAGGGAAATTTCCCTTTAGTGGGCTGTGTATCAGGCTGCTGATTTCTATGCTCTGCATCGTGACGTCACAAGTAAATGGTGCATAATTTTTGAACATGAAGATTGACCAAAACAAAACAAAACATGATAAAACATAACAAAACATAAGAAGATAAACAAAACAACGGAGAGTCACTACGTGGTCAAATCCACAAAAACCTGATTACATAAAAATTCACATTTTAAAGGTTCGTACAGGGTGTACGGATGATTTTGACCAGTAGGATGAAATCTTAATTCAACCTGAAGACGTCGACGTCTTGGGTAAAAATCCTCTTCAGCGTTTCAGCACATTCAGCGTTGGGGAAAATTTTTAGCAAGCCAGACCCCTAGTAAACCAAGTTCAATAGCCAGACCTCCAGCAACAACAACAACAACAACAACAACAATAGCATTAACAACAGCAGCAACAAATGTCATTCACAAAGAATATGGCGTTATGGCGTCAAGGAAAGTCTGGGAAGGAGTAAAAGAGATTCTTCCTGTGAAAGATTTCAGTCAAAACCTGCGAATAGGGAAGGCAGCAAGGATCTGTCGCAAGAGATCGAGATATTATCCCAAGATCACAGGCCTCCAAACTACTGTAAGTATATCAAAAGACATACCAATCGAATCAATAACCCACAAGAAAATGCTCACACATTTTTGTCAGCGTGGCATTATCATTTTGACCTTTGTCCCCACATTGTATGTGTGTCATGTTTTGCCTCGTCGCTGTTATATAGTTGTAGGTTATAAACAGCAATCAAACCTAGGTAAATATATGCACTCTCTGTTTCATCCGTTCATAAGTTTGCATCAATATTTTTGCGTAAAACGTTTTAATGTCCAGTCTGCAGTGCAGGGTATGGTCTGTGGAACTTGCACACCACAACCGCACCCATTATTGGGCTAGCAGGGGCCTTGTTGGGGAGATGAACTTCAGTAAGTCCAGTGAATTTGGCCAAATCAGCCTGACTGACATAAAGCTGTGCCGGTCTGCCGGTGCTGACTATCAGGCATTAATTTAAGGATTTTTCATCACTGCACAAAATAGCGCTAATTGAAGTTTTTCTGCTTGACAGGGTGTGGCAAAGGGGTGTGGCAATGGGTGGGGCATAGTTTCTTGCGGCCAGAAGCTGCAGCAGGGGTTAAGAGTTTTTCGTGCACCGGATAGGATTTGTTCATCAATTGCCGAGCAATATTAGTTAGTTGTATACTAGGTGGCAAAACCACCGGGTGTGTATCCCTGGAAAAATTTTGTAAATATGACTGGTAGAATGCTCAGCATGCACTTCATTCTCATTTTTCCATGGCTGTTTGTCACGCAGCTGATATGCTGAAATATGAGCTAGAAACAGAGAAGCAGGGATCATTGAATATAAGTCATTGATATTCTGTTGTAGACGATGGTAATCATGCAGAATTTTTCTGCTCTACAAGGGGAGGATCAGCTAGATTTTGAGTGTGGCATCTTACTGATAGGGTGTCAAAGGTAAAAGAGAACGAAGAAGCACTCCGTAGGCGGCCAAAAATTTCAGGCCACTGGTTCTGACTGGTTATGAAAATTCTTTGGTTTTTTGCTAAACTAAAGCCTGAATTGAGAGGCTGTAATTCAACAATCCTGACCTGAATCTATATTTCGAAGCCCTTTTCCAGTTATGGAACAAAGTAAGAACAAAAATATGGGAAGCCAACTCACTACTGAATCTGAATCTGCTGAAGTTTAACTCCCTGCCAAGCTGGTTGGGAAAATTGACTCCTTTTTCCAGTATATAACACCTGAATTATATTTTTATTCAACATTCGTTTTGAATAAAAAATAAAACAAAGATGAATTTGTTTCATTAAGGGGGAGCAGGGGCCAAAACTCCTTTCAAGGAAGGCTGATCAAGCTGACTGTCCTTGCAAAAGAATATTCATTGGTCAATAGTCATTCTGAAAAATCCAGAAGAGCAGTATTTCAAACTGAAAAGTGACAAATTCATCACTGCACAATATTCAATTCATCACTGCACATTTTCGATTCATCACGGCACAAATTGGTCATCACTGCACCTTAAATTAATCCTTGCTGACTATAGCAGAATTATCCAAGGGTGGCGCCACGGGGTCTGGGGTGGACATGTCCACCCCACTTTCCTCCGGTCGGTATTCATTCCTAAGCAAAAACAACATAAAAATTGTTAGGTATACCTTCTGGCCATCAGTTCTATCTATTTTCCACCCCACTTATATTCTGGGCTGGCGCCGCCCCTGGCATTATCACTGTTCAGCACTTGGGGAAAGGACAAGGGGATTGGTCAGAAGTTAAAGTTATCAACCAAAAGCAGCAGATTACAAAAGTTTTGTGCAAACTTTGCAGGATGCATGCAGCCCAGTTCCGAAGGCGATGCTGGCCTTTGTTGATTCTTTTGAATTCTTTCTCAATGATTGATGTGATTGTAGCTGAAAAATTTTTCAGACAAAACGTTAACTGTAGCTCATTTTTCAAAACAATAACTGTAGCTCATTTTTCAAAACAATAACTGTAGCTCATTTTTGGCTTCCCCTGAGTAAGTTGAGAATATTGACTCTGGTTTCCGACAAGGACAAAAATAATCTAGGGGCTTGATCAAGCACCTAAATGAATCGAGGAGCTTGATCAACCAAGTACCTAACATTTTCTCATTTCAAGGCTTACTGAAAATTATTTGATGGCAGGCACATTTCCCCAAATCATTTGCTTATGGAGACAACATAATTTTGATGATGCCAGGATGAACATTGCACACCATAGATTTCAACAGACCATTCAAAATGGACATTAGAGAACAAAATAAATTTGTCCATGCACACCAGAGAAAAGTGCCATACTTTGCAGACTGGCTCATCAAATCTTGTACAGCTGCCAGCCAAAGCAAAAGTGTACTTTGTACTTTATTTGGTATTTCATTGTAAAGTTCTACCACATTGACTATTCTTGGACCTGTATGTTCTATAGTTTTTGCTGCTTTCAACCTACTGTAGGTACTTTGGTTGCCAGACATCCACCGATCAGAAGAGGAAAATCACAGAAAGTATTTCAACAGCAACACACAATTCCTCTTCTCTTTTGCCTTTGTTTCTGTGGCATATGCAATGGCCGAGGAACAGACTAAACAGGAGAGCAGTGAAATAATTGCTTCTGCTGATGCAATTTATGAAGAAGCAGACTTTGCGAAGCTCTATGACCTTCTGTCAAAGCATAAAGACTCTAAAAATGCAGAAATTCTTTGGAGGTTGGCAAGAGCTGCTTATGAGTATTCAGCAATGTCAGACACTCCAAAGGATGTTAAAAAGAGGCTGGTTTATGAAGGATTTCAAATTGCGGAAGAGGCTGTTAATATTGATGAGAATTTGTTTGCCTGTCACAAGGTGTGTTGCACATGATATTCATTTATTGTGTCATTCATTGTTTTATATCATTTATGAATTCCTCAATCTAATTTTAACTAAAATTAGATTTGTTCATACATGTAGAATCTGAGATATATATTACAGTATATCAAAAATGAGAATTTCTAAAATATAGAATGCTCAAATGACATTTCACTTTTGCTTCATCAGAAATAAGATGAAGAGAAGGTTTTATTTCTGAGAAAGCGATAGCAAAACGTCATTTGAGCGTTCTATATTTTTGAAATTCTTGATTATATTTAGATAGTTAATACCAGGTGAGTCAAAAAAGATGCATGCCATTTGAAAGGATACTGCTTCCTGAGTATATAAGCAATGATGGTTTGCAGTATTTGGTAGAATAGCTAACCTGTTCAATTATTTTTAGAATTTTTCCTGGCTAAAATTGGGCACTCAATTCAGATTCTGTAGACGGTTTTCTAAAAAAGATCCCGCTGAGAAACCTTAAAAAGTGTGCTGTTGTGTAGTGTGTGCTTCAGCATTTATGTGATAGCAAAGAAATGCATCGTTGTTACAGCCAATATTGCCTTCCTGCAAGGCAAGGAAGCAGTTAGATTTGAGAATGGCTATCATTTAATCAAACATCAAACCACTTTTTGAGACACCCTGCATAAGTCCAAGTACACCTCGCCCCAAATGGTGCTATCTCTGATTATTCTCTGGTTTTATGTGTTTTCGTTTTTAGTGGTATGGGATCATGCTCAGTGAAGTTGGAGATTATGAAGGAACAAAGAAGAAAATTGAAAATTCTTACAAGATAAAGGAACATTTTATGGTATGAACCTAGTCCCTTTGTATTTTAGTTGTTAAGTCTTTTGAATTTAGAAGAAAGGACGCTGCACTTAGGGAGGCTATTTCAACAATCATGCCTTGATGTGTTATCTCTTGGATTGTCTTTGAAATGCCCAGGGGCCGGGATTTTTTGTGTGCAACGCAACTGCCCAAGGGTGTCCTGGGGGATGGTCAAGGCAGGAATTGATTGAGATACCACAGATTGTAAGACTTAATGTTGCATAGAAGGTAGAAGAGAAGGCTTGGAAAAAGTACAATACACCACTCATAATCTTTCATTTTATCATCGCATTGACCAATAAAAATACAGCCTTGTTCAGTTCCAGTTGGTTTAATTTGAAAGTGTGTGGGGTATAACTCGCCTCTCTAGAAAGGATGGTGTAAATAAAAGAACATCATTGCATCATTCCATTAAAAGTTCTGAAATGATTGAGATTCCCTCAAATGTTATTTTCTTTATTATATATTTCTTGACAGAAATCAATTGAATTGAATCCATCTGACGCAACGTCCCATTATCTGTTAGGAATGTGGTAAGACCTTTTATTATCAAGTTCTATACCCGTTGAAGAGTCTTTTGTCAATGACACCTAGCCTTTGTCGCAGACCAAGTTCATCTTTGTCTGCCTGCAGTTGCTAATCTCGTAACTGTTTATGGAAAATCTGTCCTTGTGGCTTGCAATTGAAATTAGAATTTTATTTCTGAAACTGACACTTGAATTGAATTTGTATTTTAGTTGGCCTTTGACAGATTAACATTTTAGTTTTTAATTTGGGCTACAAACTTTTCATTCCACAGCCCAAAGTAAATTTTAGGCAATTAAAGCATAGGTTTACATTGGTGTAAAAAGACAGATGTAAAATTCTGTGACCTATTCCTTTAATTGAATGGTTTGACGGGAACATAAGCAACTTTTCTTTAAATCTTTGATGTTTGTTTATATTTCAGCTCATTTTAGGATGTGACATCATCAAATTTTTAAATCATAAACCACAAAAGTGACAGACTTTTGCTTGATACTATATTATAGAAATCCATTGACTATGGTTTTCTTGAAAATTATTTGATCCTTCATGAACAGGTTTAGAAATTATATACGATAGTTCTAAGTTTTTTTCGAAGATTTTCTCGAGTTCGTAAAAATTAAGAAAGACACTGTAATTCTGAAAATATAGCCGATTTCAAAAAAATCCAACGGCAGATTTACAGTAAAATAGCTAAAGTTTCTTTGAAGCTGTTCATTTCAGAGAAATAGGTCATAGAATTTGACACCCATCATTGTAAAGATTTGAAATCTATGCTGGCCATTGAAGCACGCATGAATTTTTTTCAAGAATTGATTTCTATGCTTTAAGGGGTAAATATCTCAGACGTGTTTTTCCGTCCTTAGGTTCTTCACATTTGCAGATCTACCGTGGCTTCAACGAAAGCTTGCAGCGACAATATTTGCATCACCACCATCATGCACATATAAAGAGGTATGCTAATGCCAATCAGAAGAGCCAATGAAAGTAAAGCTGTTTGAAACATCACCAAAATTTTATATATACTCCTACAATTTATCCAAATATCTTGTCGATTTGATTAGAAAGTAATACGTGTATTTCTTTGTTTGTTTTGTTTTTTCATTTTTCTTTTACCCGTGTATTTAGCGTCTACCTCAAATTAGATGGCACGCAATATCTTTCATAATGTCCAATTACCCATCCAATCATTTTAGTTGTTTCGATCGCAGACATTTCTCGTGGTGGCATGAAATTTGAGACAGACAGTAGTTTTTATCTCTATGTTAAATCGGTCTTGGGGTAGCCACAGCCGTTTGCTTCTTGGGGTATCGTTCCAGTAGTAATTGTAAAGTAATGTAGTTTGTAGAGTTATGTTGTAATTTCTTAAGTGGATATAAAATAATTTATTATTTCACAATTTTTATTTCTTCTTTTATTTTTTTCTTCACATGAAAGTTTGATCCCTAGATGTAATGATTGTAATGATTTTTTTCTATCCTTGGGCCCCTGCGACCATCTCACCTCTCACTGAGGTACTTAGACATCTGGCAAAAGGAGTGGTCGCCCACTGTGTGCCGCCACTACGAGGGGGTCATGGTGTACATTACTTTGAAAAAACTTGAAAATTTGTGAGTAGAGGAAGAGACTAATGCCGTATCCCAAAATAGGATATTATGTTATTTCTTTGCTCGATTGAAGTTGCAAGCTGTCTAAGAAAGTCATGAAAATTATTACGGTTGGTTTACCGTGCGGTAGGACTATTTTTCAAGTAAATGCAAGAGAAAATACAAATAATTCATAATATAGAATGTCTTTCATTCCAGGCTCAAGATCACTTTCTACATGCTGAATCAAGTAAGTGCACTTTGTCCTAAGATTATAGGACAAAAAAATTTTAGCTACCTTTTTTTTATAATCCAACGATAGATAAATTGATAATAATAAAAAATAATAAAGCACCGTTCCAATTTTTGAAAAGCAAATAAATTGCTGGAGTGGTGGTAAATGCAACTGCAGGCTCTGCGAAGTATATGTACAATATATTGGGCTCTTAACAGGATAGAATGTTTTATGCTTTTATCCTGCAACAACAGTACAGTTGTTTCTCAAGAATAGTTGTAAATATTGTACGATGTTAGGTCTTAATTAGCTATAATGTTATCTATTATTTTTTCGCCTACTTGTAAATAAGTGAATGAATGATAATGATGATATTTTTGTTCAAAGCTCAATTTCTGGAATATTTGAGTGGTTTCCATTTAAGCAATGAATTTTCAAGTTTGCAGATCCCTACGTGTTTCTGATAAGACCGAATAACCGAAATTTGAACTTAGTTGGAACGTTCTCCGCCGAAGTTAGAAAGCCGAAATATTCTACGACATGCAGCACTCTCAGGTATGCAACTTTGCGGATGACAACACGATCTATGCATGTGGAAAAAACCTAGATTCCGTCATTTCAAACATTGAGAAGGACATGAAAATTGCTATAGATTGGTACCAAGATAACGAGATGGTTGCAAATCCTGAGAAATTTAACTAATGTTCCTGGGCCTAAAAGACGATCCCAAACTATGTATTGACATAAATGGAAATGTCATTCATATGACTGACAATGTGAAACTATTGGGTATTACAATTGACTCAAAACTGAACTTCAAGCAACATGTACAGCCAATATGCAAAAAGACATCAAACAAAGTTAGGGCCTTTCTAGGATTGCTCCAAATCTTGACTATGAAAAGAGCACCATATTATACAATTCTTTTATACTGTCCAATTTCAATTCCTGCCCGTTGATCGGGATGTTCTGTGGAAAAACATCAAACGATGGTATCAACAGACTTCATAAACGTGCCCTGAGAGTGCTGTTAGATGACTATGAGTCTACATTTGAAGAACTCCTTCGTAAGAGGGGTGAATACACAATACATACAAGAAACTTGCAAAAGCTAATGCTTGAGGTCAACAAATGCTTAACCTCTGACAATCGATCCTTCTTGTGGGACTTCTTCAAACGTAAAACCGTTAACTATAATCTTAGAGTTAAGGATCTCGTCCAACTTCCAGATACGAGGACTTTGAGGTATGCATACTTTGGAACGCACTCCCTGACACAATAAAATCTGCAAATAGCGTCAGTCAGTTAGAGAACAATATCAAAAATTGGACGGGATCCAACTGTAATTGTTTAATATGTAGATGAAACAAAATTGTAAATAGGTAACACCAGTTGGCATTTATTAGTTTGTATAACTGTGGTATAACTATTTTATTCCTTTAGCCAACTATAAATAAATTTATTATTATTGTTATTATTATTATATCGTACCATATGAGGCAGATTACCTAAAAATTCAGCGCAGAAATAGGCAGAAACCGCAGTATCGTGCCTTGCGATGCGAAGACCATTTCATATGCAGTTGCTGAAAAGCTGTGAGAACAAAACACGTAAGTTTGTTATAAGAAACTGCTTATAAAGGATTAAGAAACTTCAGTACTGGGAAAATACAATTCGAGAAGCTATTTATTTTGATAAAAATCCTTAACATATTTTTACTTCATTTCCTCCTGTTTCCTGTACCATATTACTCGGGCGGAGAACGCTCTAAGCACTGGGAAAGGCTTCAAAAACGTTGTTTTGAAATTTTCACGAAGGCCCTGGTAGTGAACATGAATATTGTAATGGAATATTTAAGAATCTCATAAGAAACTCTGAGGACTCAAACCTGATAACTTTTTAAAAGAAACTTTTGGTACTGGTGCAAGTTGTTAGTTTCTTATAAAAATACATGCATGCTATGATCGTCTCCTCTGCTTTCAGTTGACCCAAATTTCTTTGCTGCAAATCAACTGATGCTGGCTAAGACATATTTGAAAATGGGAGACAAGGAATCAGCTAGGAAATGGCTAAATAAATTATTGAAGTATCCAGTAAAGACTGAAGATGACGCAAATGTAAGTCTTTTTGTCACGGGGGGGGGGGGGGAGTTCTCGGCTAAATTTCTGGTAGGGGTGTGCCGCCCACAGTTTCAAAGTGGAACCGTTGGCTAGACCAATTTTTGTGAAAATGATACCCTTGGCTAGACTAATTTCTCCATTAACAGTGCCCTGAGTTAGCGTTTTCTAGACAAAACTTGCCAAATTTTCGCATTCTCTGCACCAAAATTTTGGGTTTCTTTACAGGAATTGCCATATCGCTTTCCGGTATCTAAAATAGGCAATAGTCAAGTAATGAAAATTCAAGTAATTTACTAAACCTGAATATCATCAGAGAGAAGATAGATTGTACTTTCAGTTGGTATGAGTTGAATTGATTCATAAAAGTACGGGGAAGGGGGGGGGTTCTTCCATGGTAAAGGTACCTGGGGATGTGCTGCCCGCAAGGTATACTTGTTTGGACTTCTAGTCTAGCCAAGGGTATACGTTTTGGCAATTTTGGTCGATTTTAGTCCGGGCAAGGGTATGCTTTTAAGCAATTTTGGTCAAAGAAATGTCAAACTATCGATGTCGAGGGTACGGGTATGTGCCGCCCATATGGGTGGGATTTTGGGTCCAAAATTCTCTAAACAAGCCTGCTTTTTGGCAGGTTTTCCTTAAACATGGTTGGATTTGGGTGAATTTCGCAAAAATAATGGAAGATGAGTAGTTTTCCGCTAAAATTAATCATAAAAGTGGGTATGAAAGCAAGTTGCGGTAGTTGCAAGAGAGTACCTTTCTGAAAGTCGAGCGGCAGACCCACCTTCATCCATAAGTCATGTACCTCCCCCCCCCCGTTGTCCTCGTCAGTCGTTTCGTTGTCCTTCTCAGTCGTTTCCAGATTTCAATGCTCCATCCAAACCTTTTTTCCAGCAAGTACAAGAGTCTATTGAATTGAAATTGAAGCACGGGAAGGCCTGTTAATTTTGGTTTTTCACAATTTCTTTATTACTGACTTAATTTTTTAAAGTTTTTCCTGTTCTAGAAAGTCGAAGAGGCAAAGGATCAACTGAAGGGACTCTGAGAGAAAAAACACATGCACTGACTGCAAAATGTTGTTTTTAAAACTTATTTATTCGTCAATTTTAAGAAAATACTTAACGCCTTAATATCTACTAGAGACCTTAGTATCTAACACAGGGGTGGCGCCAGAAATTTTCCGACAGAGGGGCTAGAGCTTCCGACAGGGGGGCTAAAATGAATGAAAAATTGTGTTTTCGTGCGCTATTTTGCCAAATTTCCTCCGACGAGAACCAAAATTTCCTCCGACGGGGGGGCTAGATGCCTCCCCGTCTAGATGCCTCTCTAGGCTGTAGCCCCCTAGCCCTCCTCTGGCGCCACCCCTGATCTAACATCTAAATGTGTCTCAAATTATATTTCATATGAGATTTGTGATAATGCAAAATCATTCATCCAAAGCAGGGAGCTACACACTGATCCAAAGCTTTATTCGTGGGTATTTTCATCTGATCAGAGGCGCCGGAAGGAAGACGAGCGGCCGGGGGAGCCAATCAAAAAAGGGCACTGCGAAATTGGAGAACAGACACACAACTCTCCCAGTCATTTGATCATATCCCGGGAGATTCTTATCTTCCCGTAGCTGCCCTCTACTCATCAACTACTTTTCTACCTGTTTTTGAAAGAACCCCCTAAAAACATATCTTCTGAGAGAAGTGGAGAGCATTGGCAGAAGCTCAGTAGTCCTATTGTTGGGGAGACGAGATACGCTTTGTCCACGGAAACTAATGTGTCCCCCCCGTACAGTGGGTTAAAGCTCATGCGTCCGTCAAAGCTTCAACCCCAAAACGCTATTGCACATGAGCTAAAACCTACTGCACGGGGGGACACATAAGTTTCCTCGGACAAAGATATCTCGTCTCCCTAACGAGAAAGGCGTTTTGAAAAGGGCATTACCTGTCCCCGTGCTGCCCCCGCTGCCCCCGTGCCTCCTCCGGCGCCGTTGCATCAGACCCAATAGGCTGTTTTAGCAAGAAGACGCGAGTCAAGAAGACGCCAGCATAATCCTTTTGTTTGAAGATGTAAATTACAAAGTGAAGTGAAATCAACTAAAAACCTTTTGAGAGTCTCGAGAGACGAATTGTACGTTCTATTCTGCAACTGACAACCTGAAAAGTATACTTTTGAAGACCGCACTGTAAAATTAGGACGTCGAGAAGGGAAGCAAAGTGCAATGTGAGCAAGTAACTAATAACTTGTGAGCAAGTGAGCAAGTAACTAATTAATGTGAGCACATTCACAAATGATGGAAATGCGAGAACGCAAACTGTTCTTAGGGAATTTGTCTGTCTGTGAGCAGCTTTCTGGGAGGGAAAAGCCTGGAAAATCAGAATGCTCTAAAAACATAAAAAAGTAGCTGTGTTTTCACAGACGTCCGCGTCTTGCTGCTAAAACAGCCTAATAAATACATTTCATAGTCTCGCCTTTTGACTGAACTGATACCGCTACAAATACGAATCATTTCCCTACCGTTACTGAAATGGATGAGCCTCTCACTGATTCTATATGGCCTAAACAATAAACGATTGGGCCTAAATCACCTTTAATTTAGTTCAATTCATTTTCAATTCCTCTTAATGCAATTTGAAGGTGGTGTGACGCCGTGGTGTAATCCTATGACTTTGCAGCCAGAACAGTCAGGTGGAGTGGGTTCGATACCACCCGGCAGGACCCCACCACTTGAACGTCATGACAAGGGGTCGCGGGCTCAATTAGGTCTGCTCTGTTTCTGCGACCCCAGCGCTTGGCGCTAAAAAACACAACTTCGCCTTCACAATTTATTTAGATCAACTATACAAACAAGTAGCTAATACCTACATACATACAACATGAAATTGATTAAAATTGATACATCAACACCCAAAATTGATACAATATATGAACATGACGGCGGGAGTTCTCTCAGTAGTTAAAATAATCGAGGAGAAAGCACCTCGGCCCCGTTTCAAAAGTTCTCATTTAAATTTGATTTCTTCACGGCAAATAGAAGCTATGGGCAGATGGTGACTTTCTATATCAAAATTTCTACCGTCAATGCTATTTCACCAGCTATTTCTCTTAAACCACGGAACCTAAAAGGCCATAGAAAGCCGTTTTCCAGAACTGCTGTACCATAGCATTAGCCACCATTAGTCGATGAGTGTTTCTTCAAGCCATGCTGCCAAAACCGCCTTCTTCTAATGAATAGTCTGATTCGAACACAAAGGCGAAAAACTTTGTCGCCGATTGAGGTTTTGTCCGGTTTTACATCTTTAGGGAAACAAGGCCCTCGCCAAAGCGACAACATCAGTTCAATTCAATGAGATGAGCGAAAGTTGAGGGTCTTTGTGTTATAAGGTTACATTTTCATGTGACATCTAATTTGAGACAAAATTGAATTAAAAATTGTCATGCACCATTTACAATAGTAGGAATCAAATGGGTCTTTCATCACATAAAATATCTGATTTATCGAGTGTCATTTGTTTGAATTGTATCTAGATTTTTTTGTGTCGTAACCTTGTCACGGCCAATACCGGGTGGGTGAGCCAGAAAAAAGTTCCCACTTTTATTCACCACACGGAGACGGCGTTTTTTTGGTCACTGAAAACGAAGCTTTTCGAAAACGTTCCTCAGAGTGGATCTTTTTGAAAACGCCGTTTTCCTGTTGTCGTATGGACGGGTGAAAACGGAGCTTTTCGAAAACACTGACGTCACAGCATCGATTTATAAGCCACCAGAGCATGCGCTCGGATCTTTGGGGATCACGTGAGGGCTCTTTGTTAATCTGTTTTCGGATTTCGAATATCATACCGTTTTCGTGAGGACGGGGATATTTTCGAAAACGCTCCTTGAGTGGACGGGGATGTTTTTTCATACGGATTAAAAAGATGCGTTTTCAAACATATCCGGATACGTGTGGACGAGGCCTGAAAGCATATGTTTTCTCCTCTTATGAGAATGGAATTCCCCTGAATACCTTATTGATATTAAGGTTATGGCTTTTTCATTTACCCAAGATGACAGAACGAGCTAAATCATATTCCAGTCATTACTGTAAGGTAAAAATATAAGGAAAATTTACTTCTAATTTTAGCATACCTTTTACGAGCCTTTAAAGTTCCTCGATGGGACCTTCTCGAGAAAATCCCTCCTAAAATCTTAACAGAATGAACGATTTCAACCAGGAAAACTTCTAAAAATAATTGAACGAGATGGCTATGCGGTCAGATACAGTAAATACCCGCGTATAAGAACCTACTGTTTCGAGAGCCCGGCTGGAATTTGTTCTCATTTCAAAGGTACTAAGACTAATTTCAAGGTATAGAGGTTCTTATTTGAAAGGTGCCTCATGTAGTCCCCTTGAGTGTCTCACGAAGATGTTCAGCCCTATTACTTATTTTGGAAGCGTTCTTATTGACCTAATAAGTAATTGAGAAGGAGAAGAAAACTTTCAAAGCCAGCTAGGACCACAATGACCTTAGTAACAGCAATCAAAGATCAACTTTGCAACCCCTGCAATAAGAGCCTATGTTTCATCAAACTCAAGCAGGTTCTTAATTGCAAGGTACATGATTTAGGAAAAACAGCCTCTAGGTTCTTACTTTGATAGGTTCTTATGTGCGAGGATTTACTGTGTTGCAAAATATCATTGCTTATAAACACTTGCCTGTCAAACGCCAAGAATATTTTCGATTGATCGGGCAGTGCTTACATTTCATCCTTCCTACAAATCTTGCTCCCAACAGTCTCCTTTATTCATTGAATCTCGGATAAATTTAACTACATCATTTCGCTTCATTTCTTTGAGCCATGTTATCATATGTTCCACTTCATCACCACGTTCAGCAAGATAATCAATTAACAGCCGGGCAGAATTCTTTCCTTCACTTTTTCCTTCAGCATCAATAAGATCAATTTGTTCCGTGCGAAAACGTAAACAACTGGCTAACTGTCTCCAATGACCTTTCACTCGATGAAAAATAAGCTTGTCTGCCACTTCATCGAGCAACAGCCCAAACTGCTCATCGCTGAGGTCTCCCAACTTCAAATTATCATCATTTGGTATGTTCCTTATGTCTTTCCTAACATTCGTCATTTGACCAAAGTTTCTTACTTTCTTACCATGCAATATGTCGCGCAGTTCAGCGATTTCTAAATCACGATGTTTTGTTCGTAACTGAATAAAAAATAATCTATGTGCACTGCTGCAAACTCTCATTTGGTCGATGATAACCTCTTTGATTTTGAAGTATCTTGCAAGTGTCATCCAATTTCCGCTGAGGCTGTCCGGCAACAGACGTCCGGCGAGTTTATCACGAAAATGTTCACTGATGTGCCTTACCAGATCTGAAATGTCACAAAGAATCATCAGCACCCTAATGCATATCAGAGAGGCCTTTTCTAAATGGACAGCACGGATCTTAAAATAGTGGACAGAGGTACATGGAGATAATCTACAGTTAAGCCCGAAATCATGCATACCCACACCACATACTGAGTAGTTTGCATTACACGTTTTTTTTTAAACTGGTTTATAAGAAACTAGTACTAAGATGGCCAAAATTTTAAGAAACTCTAGAACTATGTCTGAGAAGTGCTAAGAAACTTTTCAAAGTTAAAAGCATGAATTTTTTAGCAAATAGATCGTTGAACCTTTATTATTGGGAAATATTATCTAACCATTTGTGTTTTCAACATAACAGACACTGCTTATTCCTATATGATGTTTTGAATATCAAGAAACATATCTGCAGCTGTGTTAGCGACCACATTGACAATTCATGCATTCAAAAAATAAGAAAGCAATCAAGAAACTTTTAGTACTATGGCCTGATCCTAGTTTCTTATAAAAAGAAGCACAACAAGAGACATTTAAAGGAATGAAATATCTTGCAAACTGGTCCAAAATGTAACAATTCAAAATACTTCAAATGTGGCATGGGTATGAATAATTTCGGGTTTTACTGTATAAGCAACGCCTACGCAAGCTAATGGGCTAATTTTCCTTGCTTGGTAGCTAACGCCGAAGCTCTGGTTTGGAGGTGGATGCAAATCTTTGTTTTCAAGATTAATATTAGCAACAAGATATCTATGATCGAGACAAAAGAGGGCGAGGAACATTTTGAGAATGATTGACTAGCCATTGACTAAAGCTAAATTCACATCAGAGGGGTCATAAGGGTGGGGCTTAATACACCACTTTAATGAACAGCCTCGTTTTGGAAATTATTCAAAATTCTTTCAAATGAAATTTTAGACGCCAAATTCAGATTTATCACCAAAACTTTAGTCCAACCCTAAGTTGTCATGTTGCTAGCGGTCGTAATGCTAATTTTATGGCGTTGTTAAGTTTGAAAATCTATGAAGGATTAGACCGTGAAAATGACTCGGGGTGTAAAGTTTCACCCCGAACGACTTTTCACGGTCATATCCCTTATAAATCTCTGAACTTTACATCGTCATAAAATCAACATCACAATAGTTTAAAACAGTTTACAGCTAAACAGTTAAAACAGTTTAAAGCGTGTAATTAGACTAAAGTTTGGGTGCTAAATCCGAATCTGGGCTCGAAATTTTCATATTAACAATGGGAAGAGATTTTGATAAATTTCCAAAACGAGGCTGCTTAATTAAAATGGTGTATAGAAAGGCTGTAGGCCCCACAAAAATACTTTTCATTGAATTGAATAGAATCAGTACGAGAACGAGGCAAAAGAGATCATTTAGTTGGATAGTATAGAAACGAGGCAATTCCAACAGAGAGCCGCTAAGTAGAGACGCTAAAATTGTAACAAAACGTGAGGTTTGTGAGTCAAGAAAATGGGCTTAATAGAGAGGCCACAAAGAGATCTCATGGTGTGATTCGCCCTTTTGTTATTAAACAAGAATGTTTATCATACAGACTGACTTACATGGGGGTCTTTCTTCCGCACTCCCTCCAGCATGCACTTCGAAAGAGTTCTTTCTAGCCACAGCAGCTGAGCGATGAGCATCAGTAATAAAGTTAGAGGTATGCCCTTTACCTACTGCAAGAAAATACAAAAGTAATTATGGTAACTGAAATTACAGCAATCCTCGGGGGAGGGGGGGGTGAGGAATCTCGGCCTATCACCTGACGGGGACATGCCAATTTGCTCACAAAAGTGGTACCCACGATTCTTTGAATTCTAAAGAATTTTTAGGGCCATACTTTCGGAAATTCTGGAATACTTCCCGCAATTCTTAAACATTTGCACAATTTTCTCCAGAACAGTACCAATAATAATTCCGCAAAATCTCTGGAAAGGATAGCCATAACTCCTTAATATGTCTCAAAGGGAGTCCAATAATTCTGTAACGTTTTGAAAAAACTACCACCAAAAATGGCACGCCCCCGTATCACAAAAAATATTAAGGCTTCACCTCCCCGAGCATCAATCTAACGAAGCAAACACATGGTGTTGGGTGACTAAATGTGCATTACCGGTGTTTGTCCAAAATGCACAGTCATGAGGGCTAGGTCAATAACGTGGAACGCCAAAATTCCGCGGAACCGCGGAATTTAAATTCCGCGATAAGGTGTTCCGCGTTATTGACTTTTGCATAAGGCCAAAATCAAGAACGCGGAATTGGATTTTGCAGAATTTTTTCAAACTTGATAAAATTCGTTTTTATGCCACAGTATCGATTTTTTGTTTTCCTTTGATGTTCCTGTCCCCAAAAATATCTTATTTCATGTAAATTAAGCTTTCTGAAGAACGAAAGTATTAGGACTTTACTTAGCCCATCTCGAAGAAACAACGTTTTTCCTTTGAAGATTAGCATCGCATCAAAAGTTTGAAATTATTTATTTTGCTGTATTTCCAAGACAACGATGATAAAATACTTCAGTTCTTCATCTAAAGCCGTGTAATAGGTCTCTCAACAATCGACTGGCCTGACCGATGTGTTCCGCGAGATGGAGTTCCGCGTTATTGATTTTGGCCTTATGCAAAATAAGATATTTTCGGAGTCAGGAACATCAAAGGAAAACAAAAAGATCGATACTGTGGCACAAAAACGAATTTTTTCAACTTTGAAAAAGTTCCGCGAAATCCAATTCCGCGTTATTGATTTTGGCCTTGTGCAAAAATCAATAACGCGGAACACCTTATCGCGGAATTTAAATTCCGCGGTTCCGCGGAATTTTGGCGTTCCGCGTTATTGACCTGGCCCAGTCATGAGCTACCTGTTTGCCCCTAAAATGTGACCTGACGCGAGAATTTTGCTGATGCAAATGAACACCACTGTTGGATGATAAAGAATCATTTTTTTATACACAATCTAAAAATCTACAATTTAACAAAACATACATCAAAGATACCATTGGGAGCATGGTAGGCATGGCTACCCTAAATGATCTTTAACAAAAAAACAATACAGATACTAAAGGCTATACCAAAGTACTAGTCCCTTTGTAATCGCAGAGATAAGATAGCTAACACTTTTGTCGGATCAAAATTCAAAGTGGACAGGTTTTGGTATAGTCTTTAATAACATAGATATATTTACAATGCAGTTGTGATGTTATAACAAAATTAAAGATTAATAGAGAAGGACGAGATAAAGGATTAATGTCCCTAGGTTTGCATTGGTGGTGCTACAAAAAGCGCTCCGATAAGTGAATGAATTTTAGCGTTGATTCCAAAATTTGTCTGTTTTGGTCATGAGTAAAACTTTTATGACCATACAACATTATATGCACAAGGGTTTGATTTGGCAGGTTTGAAATGTTGTGTAGTTGGAATACTTCGTTAACGGTGCCAAGGAGATCACTTTGACTGAAAGAATACTCCGTTAACGGTGCCAAGGAATCATTTTGACCGAAAGAAAATCTTTTGATAAGATCTGAACTTATTTGGAACATAGTCAACGTTGTCTACCTTCTTTACTATTCGCAAACGAAAAGATGCCATCAGCCAATTGCACAAAAGACAGGGTGTCCCAAGAAATTGTGATCCGTTTGAGTGGCTGCTGTGGAGGAGCTGTAGATTCAATTCGAGACCTTGTATGGGTCAATCTGACAAGTGGTTCTTGATTTATAGCAGAGAAAAGGCAAATAAGTGGTTGCTTCAAAAACAACACTTCTGTTGTTCTCCAGCAGAGTCAAAATAAAATAAGTTTCAAAGAAAGGGTTTTAGCGTCGTATCAAAACTTTTGCTAAATCATTAAAAAGCTAGCAGTGTTAGCTATTCATAAGAGAGCACTTTGTACATTTTAAAAATGTAGAGAAAATTTAAATACGGTGCCACAACCCTTTCTTTGAAAGCTTACTTTAGTTTAACATCGCTTGAGAAAAATAGAAGTGCTGTTATTGAAGCAACCGCTTTCTGCCATAAATCAGCAACCACATGTAAGATAGACTCAAACAAGGTCTCAAACTCTAACTGTAAAAACCAAGAGAATTGAATCTACTCCACCTCCTCCACAGTAGTTGAACAAACGGGGCACGATCTTTCTGGGACACCTTGTAGTGGATAACTCGACAAGTTCCAAATGATACTTACTTCTGTCTTGTTCAAAATTGATTATGTTATGATTTCCAAAAACAACATTCCCTCCATAAATAACTATGTTGTATCTGGCTGCCTCTAGAATAAAAAATATATTTAAACATCTTCTGAATTGTTTCAAACTACATATCACATGACAATTTCGAGAATAAAAAAAAAATAAAAATTTTTGCATGAGAAATTTTGCGTTATCGCATGTGAAATCTGACTTGCGATTATTGCTGCTGCAACTGTCACGGCCAAGCAACAAAATAATATGAAAGATATTTTGTCAGTAGATGGCACGGTGAGAAAACTATTAGGCTGAAAATTGTTGGAAAAATAAGCTGTTCTTTCATTTCAGCGATAATCAATCCAGGTACAAAGCTATCAGGCTCTTCAGTGCCCAGGTCCCAGAAATTTTACCACCTCCAACCCCACCCCCCTCTTGAAGTTCCTGCCAATATATGCCATGTTTCTGAGAGGCTCTGTTTCATCAATGCACACATCAAGATTGTGAAACACAATAGGCTATAGATCTCATGGTTGATATCTGATCATTCTCTTGCAAATTCATACCCTCTGTTCCACCAAGTGAGTGCACATGAATACCATCAGTTATATTCTCTGGGGCTATGTCATCAGTTACTTTTTTGTCCACTGAAGGCTCTATGAAACAAGATTGAACATACAGCAGGTGAGTCAACGAGGAAAGATTTTGTAACATTACTGATTTTTAACACAATAGCATCAGTTGTTTTTTGATCGAAACTAATCTCAGACAAAGGAAAATCTCTCTATCAATGATTCAAAACAAACAAAGCCACAAAGGTTGATCTGAAACGAAGGTAGCTAGCTCTCTTGTTGTGCATTCCAGAAATGATTTTAAAGAGCAAACTTGAGCACACATCAAAAGAAGGAAAACAACTTTGGGTATTTGGCTCAGAAATTACATTTCACTTTGTTTGGTTCAGAGGCAAATTGGGAGGTGATGACAGTTCTTGTATTTTGGGGGTTTTTAGAACTACTAAACTTCTTTGCCCATGAAATATCTGCAATAAAACTTCAAAGCAGGGGCGGCGCTGAGGGGTATTCAAGGTATTCACTGAATACCTATTTTTTTGCAAAAAAATTCTTATATTTTTCTGACCCTCGAAAATAAGTTTTCCAACAAGAAAACCTCTCTCCAGGAGATGCCGGGTTTGATGAAAAGACCCTTTTGTGATGTCGGAAATGATGCACAGACTATATTTACCATCCTTTTTGTCTCAAAGAAAGTGGATAATAGATCGCTAATCCATTGAGGAATTTTGTCAATAGTGGATATTGATATCTGGGATTATTACGGCCCCGTTGGCCGTGAGGTATTCAGAGGCCATCCTGAATACTAAGTCTTTGTTTCCATGGCCCTTTGTGACGTTGACTGCCATTGAACTTTCAGCAAGACAACAAAGGTTTTCTGAACTGAACATATTCAGTTCTCATTCTGAATACCACGGTGAGGTTTCCTTGTGTCTTCACTTTCGACTGCCATTGTGTATGAAGGATTGGGTTTTGGGAAATGAGTATCGTTGGGGTGTTTCAACAACCTTTTTTTGATCAAAATAGAGAAATCAGTTCACTCTCGAGCAGCGTCCAGGTAAGTTTTAGAAGGTGTCTTTTAACCTTGAAGAAGCAATGTTTCAGAGTGTACTCCATGGCTATCCTGTAAGTTACAAAGGGCGAGGGTGCAATGTCACTCATTCGGAAAAGCGTGCAAGATCTTTTCTTAAAACAAATGATTTTTACGGGTTTTGAGGAATTTCCTTGAAAACAAACTAATTTTCTTAAAGATATACGGATTTTTGGGATTGAAATGCCCATCGATAAAGGGATCCTTGATTTAATTCAAATTTCTAACATCTTGAATGAAAAAAACTTTCTGATTCTACGCGATTTACTTTGTAAAACATTTACTAGTACCAAGGAATGTTTCAGCGACCTTCAGAATGCAGATGCGAACGCATTTATGAGAAGATGACGTCCTTCTGAGAGGCCGTGGTATTCAAGTCTTAATCTCAATACCTTGCCCTTTTGGTGGCTTTCTGGAGGCGGCAAGTCTCCGCGAGTTTTGATTGCAATCTGATCTTTGACGATAACGGTAACCCTCACGGTTTAAAGCCCAAGGCCCTTTCTCTTCGTCTTGTGCACTTGTAGCTACTGGGATTCACAGGTACAAGGATTTTACTGGTCTTTTCCAAACTTTGAAGGGTTAGATGTCTTAGAAGATTTTAACAACTTTTGACATTTGACACGTTATTAATATCTGTTGTATGATGATTGCTGAAGATGATTTTTCTCATGAACAAGTTATGAAGGGCACTCTGCAACGCTTTAGAATGTTTTAAAAACATTTTGTTACCAGGGGAGTATGCTCCGGACCCCTGTCCTGGGAAGGCTCCCTTTCCTAATTTTGAATACCTAAATATTTTTAGTCCCAGCCGCCCCTGCTTCAAAGTGTTCACTGATTGGTAGCCCCCTTAGCAAAATATTGAGTATGTTTGGAGCATGCATCAACCTTGACACTAATTTGTTTTGAGTATGATTTGGGTGTATATGAGAGCTTAAGGTAACTCTGCTTTCCGCTCCACTGTGCAGCGTAAATGGCCGTTTTGCATAACCAATCTTCTCAAAAAATAGGTACCCTATGGGGATGTGCGAAGAATTCCGGTGCATGTGAAATACTGGGGCAAGAATTAGTCTGCTAGCAACCCTCACTATGGGCGACTGGGCGAAAGATATCGGCGAGGGACTTTTTACGACGATGCACTGCGTCATTTAATAAACTTCTGCAGAATCGTCAAAATCACGAGGGCACATGCAGTGAATATGAAGGTTGTTATGGAACATTTTAGACACTCGTAAGAAATTCTGTGTTCTCAAAGTACGATAATTTTAAGAAACTTTCAGTCCTGCCCCAAATCCTTAGTTTCTTATAAAAAATACTTGTAGATATAGCGAAGAAGTGGATTGGGGGCAATATTGACGAGTTTTTTTTTTACTTTAGCCAGACACCAGCTGCCACCTTAACCGTGTAACACTTGTTTCTTGATGGTGTAGTATGATTTGCTTGCTTTTTTGACAACAGTCATCCTTGTTGAAGGTTGAAGATTTCAAACAGTAAGGGAAGTTTGCCAGGTCACAGAGGTCAGATTTTGGAAAATTGACTTTAAATGACTTGGCAGCTCAATTGATGAATTCATTAACAGCCAGAGTTTTGGCAGCCCACCTAAATATGATTATTCTCCCAAATATCTCTTGAATTGCTTTGATTGTATAAATTAACAGTGCCTATAAATACCTGAAATGCTTCATTGATTGTTTGGATTGTGTGCAGGAATAATGCCTATTGTTACACTTTTGGCACGAAAAGCGTCCGTAGATACCTCCGTTCCTTCCTTCCTATACAGAAATCTTCCCCATCACATAATGTGCTCATTCTTCGCACATAAAAACAGTTAATTTCTCCAGTGCTATTTGGTCTAGCGAAAAGTGGTAAAAAGGATGTTACTCTACACAGTATAGGCAATCGAAAGATATGCAAATCGCAAATGTTTCCGTTAAGGCTGGCTTTGCAAATTATTTTTCAATGCTTTCTGTTGATTTTAGAAAAGTAGATTTATCTCAAAAACTACTCGAAAAATTTTTTGTTTTCTTTCGCTATATCTTTAGCTTGGTTGTTGATCTACAACTTTACTAAGTCTGATTGAAAAAGCTAGGTTAGATTTGTCACAATCGAATTTTATATTTCTGTTTACTTTTCGACAGCAAAGGGTAGAAACCTTGGTCAACTGATTAGGACATAAGAAAGAGTTGAACCCCTTCATAAAAAAGTTTAGTTTCAGATCTCTGTTCATTGTGGACTCTTTGACAATTTGATATTTTGTGAATGCTCATAAAAGTCTCAAAGGACACAAAACGGAAGGTTGTTTGTGGTTGTTCATAGTAACAAAAGAAAAAAATTTGAAGGTGAGAGCTGCAAGCATGGGAGTTGTGGACACAATTTGAGTGTTGATCGGGTCCACAATACCTGGCCTAAATGATAATTAATAAATGTATTTCTTTACCTTGCTTGTCTTCAATTCACTGTTTATCTTCTCGTTCTTGCCTGGGAGTAGATCAGCATACTATCAACCGTTCAGCGTGGCCTAATGTTTTCAACTGCGCCGCGCTTGCGCTGTGATTTGAACTGCGAACTAGTTCCCAGATCGACGCGGCCATCTAACGACCCATCCAGTAAATGAAAATATTTTCATTTACTCCCAGGCAAGAACGAGAATATAAACAGTGAATTGAAGACAAGCAAGGTAAAGAAATACATCTATTAATTATCATTTAGGCCAGGTATTGTGACCCGATCAACACTCAAATTGTGTCCACAACTCCCATGCTGCAAGTAGACATTTAAAAAGCTGCGAGAGATGGAAAATAAATTTACAATGGATCTGTTGTTATCTCATGCGAGAACCTTTTAGCTTAGCCGCGAGTAGGCTATATATAATATATATATACCGGGTGAGTCAAAAAAAAGTTTAGGCGTTTGGAGGGCTGTGGAATAAAAAGTATGTGACCGATATTCAAAACTGAACTGTTCATCTATCAGTCAATGGTCAACTCAGATGAGAAAATTTTTGTTTGGTAGTATCCCTTATCTTGCAGACCCAGAAATTAGGAAAATGCTGGTAAAGGGCATGTTTGGGAACAAAAATTCCACATTCCATTCTGGTCCATGATTTACCTTCTACTGAAGTTGGAATTCAGCATTTCAAAGTTGCAATGTAAACTTCAATGCCACGTAAATCATGGACCAGAATGGAATGTGGAATTCTCGATTCCCATAAAAAACCCTTGCAAGCATTTTGATTGTTGTTGGGTCTTAAAGGCACACTGTCGTGGTTGTGATTAGCTAGTTTTGATATTTACATCAAAAACAAAGCTCTGGCCTTTAAGTAATTACCAAGCCTTTATGCTTTCGGATCATGCTTTGTTTCGAGAATAAAGGGACTCAGATCATTATCATCTTGGTGAATTTCACTGTACAGCGAAATTACTGAATCTGGCCTAATTCTATTCTTCTTGATTGTCTTGTTTATTCAATCAGCACCACGACAGTGTGCCTTTAAAGATGTTTGATTTTACCAAACAAAATTTTCTCATCTAAGTTAGCCTTTGAGTGATAGATTAACATTTTAGTTTTGAATATCGGTTGCATACTTTTTACTCCACAGTCCTCCAAACACCTAAATTTTTTTTGACTCACCCGGTATATATCAGTATGTATGTATAAATAGCCTATATATCAAAATATCATCTTGGATTGACTGATAATTTGCAATGTAACAATAGTGTAAAAGGCACAACATCTTTCACCATATTTCAAAGAAAATTCAAAAAAGGGGTTAGCTACTCACTTTTTGGTAAATCTACAATATCAAACTCTTCCAACTGTTTGACGAGCTTGTCTGTGTCATTCGTCTTTGGTTTGGCTACAGAATAAAGTTTGATCATTATACTTCTATGTCAGTAGCATTCAAAAGCAGTCTTATCAATCCCATTCAGTTACGGCCCAGAACTTCATTGTGACAATGAATCAACCTAAATCTGGACTATGACAAAAGGATCACTTGTATGACAGAATATTTGAGAATTCAGAACTCTTTTGCAAGAATATCAGGAAGCTTCTATACAATGTGTATGAATTTTATCAACTTGAAGATGCAAGGTCCATTCAAATTTCTTCAGTTATGAGAAAATTCTGAAAAAGCTACCCATCTACCAGAATTAAGTATTCAAATAGACACACATAGAGGGAATTTCAGGTGAAAAACACACCTACATACATGAGTGGCACCTCTAGTATCAAGTACTCCCTGGAATTATGGCATTCTCTTGCAATGACAGTAAGAACCTGTTTACATGAGATGAGAGCCCGGTTAAGAGGACTGACAGCTCACTCAGGTAAGATTAATTTCATCTCTTAACATTAGTCAAATTGTTTCATCCTAACTTTTAATTCCCTTCTTGAAAGCTGCAAAATGCTCCACTAGAGATGATGATATGAAGAATATCCCTAGAGTCTGTTGCAGTGTTCAAGAAAGAAAATTAAAAAAAAAACTGGATAGGACCAGCTATGTACAATTTGCAAACAGACACACTGGATTTATCAATTTTTCACATGAAAGAATTTTTGAAAATCAATTGCTCTTACCAGATTCCTCAGACTCTTGAAACAATGTTGTAATTTCTTTCTTCAAATTTTCCATATTTTCATCAAATTTCTGTGGGTCGGTAAAGTTTATGTACAACTTCCCAGCAGTTATCAACCCAAGAGCACCAGTTGGCTGAAATTCTTTCTCTAGTTTGATAGGAATCATCTTTTTCTTGAGCACTTGAGCATATTCAAACTCTCGTTGACAATTTTCAGATTCTTGGTACTTTGATGACATGCAGACTACTATGATAGAGGCTTCTTCAACTGCCCCTGACATCTTTTTGTAAATGTCTCCAGATATTTCTGCTTTATCCATCCATACTTTGAAACCAAAGCTTGTAAGATGATCATAAATTTGTTGAACTACTGTCTGGAAATCCCATTGATATGATAGCATAACATGACCTTTGGATGCCATTGTTAATTACTAATACCAAAATCTGGAATGGAACTTAACAAATAAATGTACATGGTGTCCCAAAAAAATTGTGTCCCAATTTCCTGAAGATTGCAAAAGATGGTAAAAGATCCTCATCAAACTTTCACATGGTTTTGCTCTTCAGATTCAGTGAAAGCTTGCTACTATCTTTGTAAAAGTATGCCAAAATATGATGGAGCGATGACCTTCAGAAGACCAGATTTGCTCAATGACTGAAACCAGCTGTCGGCAAATTTATCTTTTTGCAGGGATAAACATCTCCATGGATGAACTAGAAACATTACTCCATGAGGATGAACAAAGAATGTGCAGATTGTTATTATCAAACACTACCATATCAATCAAATTTGGAAACCATGATCTAGAAACTGTAGAAACAAATATAGGCTCTCCACAAGGTGATGCTATTTCTGGGACTTTCTTTAACATAGAATTTGAGAACGCTTTAAGAAAATTGAGGGAACGAATGACTGAAGCAAGAGCACAAGATAACAGTGAAAAGTCAAGCCTACCAACTGAACTTGAATATGCAGATGACTCAGATTTCCCATTTGAAAGCAAAGAAGAAGCAGAACACCTGAAAAGAATAGTGAGAGAAACACTTGGTGAGAGAAATTTAAAAGTAAATGATGACAAGACAGAAGAAACTTTTATAATTAGAGAAAGGAAGAAGAGTGATGAAAAATGGCGGAAGACAAAGAAATTAGGCTCACTATTGGGAGACTATGAAGATATGAGAAGAAGAGAACAACTTTCAAATAATGCAATGGCTGAAGTTAAGAAACTGTGGAAAAAGTCAAAAGTCAGCAACAAGAGAAAATTACAGTTATATAGGACTCTAGTTAAAACAGTGTTAACATACAATTTTGGAACATGGGGACTAACGAAAAAGGAGACAGAAACTCTCGATTGTATTCACCGCAAGCAGCTGAGGAGAATATCGCTTACCGAGGTTTAACAAACAAACAATTATATGAAGAATGCAGAGAAAGACAAATAAGCAAAGATATGAAAGAAACTCGATGGAGAACATTTGGACATATGTTGAGACTTCCACTGCAGACACCATGTCAACAAGCCATGGACTGGTACTTTGAAATACCAGATAATGCTAAGAAATATAGAGGAAACCAGAGAAGAACGTTGCCAGTGATATTACACGATGACATTGTTGAAGCAAATAGTAAACATGATCTGGAAGTAAAACAGTTTAAAACTACTGAAGATTTGATCATGTTACGAAAAATAGCTGAAGACAGAGACAAGTGGAAAGAACTTTCTAAAACAATTTGCAGCATTGCATGAGGCGAACAGTGCATGCACTGCAAGCCGGATATGCTCGATAACAATAATAATAATAATGGATGAACTAAAACAGCAGCCTCTTAGGTCATAGCTCTTGCAAAAATTTTAATTAATCATCAGTGAGTTCAACTAACCTATGATCTTTGATTGGAATTGCTATTTCAGTTCACCCATGAAGCATTTAAATCACTGCAAAATTGTGAGACAAAATGGCTGACTGCTAGGTTTCAGTCATCAGGCTATTTCAGGGTCTTCTCAACATCATAGCTACATCATTCTTCAACAGTGTTCTATGCACGGGGGTGGTAGCGAACTTTAACTGAACACCTGAAGAGCAGCATCATGTAAAAGTTTCGGATCTTTTGCTGTTTTGTCGCAATCTTCAGGCAAACGGGGCACAATTTTATTGGGACACCCTGTAATAACAATGAAATGAGGCAGAAAATAACATATGGTATTTGATTGAAAAGCCATGGCAATTATTATCATAATTATTATCATTCAACATTCACACCATATTCTCACAGGGGAAGTGAAAACGTTAGATAAAGCAGAGATTTCAACTAGGCTACATGATCTGTAGAGTCCTAGGGGAAGGTGGAGCTTGTCTCCATGGGAATTTACCTTAAAGGGAGAGTGCAAAATGGTAAATAATAGGCTTCTCTATAAACAGAACAAAGAAAATGCACAAACATAGCATTGTTTCTTTAGCTATCAATTATTCCCAACATGTGTGGGCCATCGATTTCAATGGGCTATTTTTAGATTTTTCTGCCCTGTGCAAATGCAGGCTCTTAGCCTTGCACAAACCCTTTAAACAGCTAAAGAGCTGCATAGAGATTTTCCCTCCACCAGTCATCAGCTATTGATTTTGAACTGAGCATATTTCTACTAACTTTCAACGCCGAAGATGCACATTTTGCAACTTTCAGAGCTGTCCTCTGTTCATTGATCAACCAACACTCAAGTCATACTATTAAAGTAATTCTGAAAGAATGTACAAACCCGGTTTGCTTGATTCCCTTTTTGCACTTGCAGCTTGCTTCCCTGAGTCAAACGAGCTGTTTTCGGATCTTGGAAGTTTCTGGGAAGAACTGGTGGGGTGCAACCTCGTTTTCACTATTTGGTTGCTGTTGTTGTTCATTGGCGCCATTTTAAAACGATGGCCTGGAGTACAGAACGGTTACAAAACATCCTCACGACAACGATTGCAGAAGGAAAAGCTGAGAAGATCACGTGCAATAAATGATGCCGAAAGTCATTTCATTTCATGTGCTTCACGATGCAAATGTCTCCATTATGGAAGATGGCAAACTCATCGTTGTTCTCGAGCTGGAAAGTAAGGAAAAATTTTAGGCCCTACTACTACCACAGTAACATGGGATGGGAGGCTGCAGGTAGATTGGTTTCGGGTACTAAAAGGGACGTTGGGTATTTTTTAGGGTTGTTGGTGTGCAAGCCAGAAGATAGACAACAGAGTGATTAAGACAATGGTGCCAGAATATGCACAAAAGTGTTTGCTTTCTTTTGTAAACAAACAAATTCTTCAGTAACTGATGGGACTACTCTCTGCTCTACCACATCATGTGTAAAACAGCAAGACCCTCTATGGTGCACTGTCCGGTGCACAAAGATCTAATTTTTCCATTAAGTGTTCCATAAAACTTTTATTGAACACTTAATACTGTTATGAATGATTCAACAGCTAGTGGAGCAAAATTTTTTTTTTTTTATTCATCAAAAAGAATTAACAACAAATTTTACATACTACTCTACTTATCTAATTACTCTACAACACCACAGGAACGATACCAAGGGGAGCGAAAGACAATGACTACCCCATGGCCAAAACATAAAGACAAGCAATGGTAAATTACATACAACTACTGTACATTACAAGCAATTAAAACGAAGAAAATAAACTGATTGATGATACATCATACATAAAGGGACTTGGTGGTTGGGACTTGACACATTGCTGAGGTTTCAAAGGATATTAATCAAACCGACCAGTTTTGTGGATGAAACGTAAAGTCAATTCGAGAATATTTTTGTTCAAATCATTAGAAAGGAGCAAAATTCAAAGATTGCTTGAAAAATGAGAGTAACTATCATCACTGAGATGAGGGCTTTATCTAACATTCATCAGAGCATGAGCAGATAACATGTTAATTTGCCCTGTACTGTATGTAGATGACTTGATAATCATACAAAATTCCATGCTAACTATCACATCATTTCTTTCTAGGGTTATTTGAACAACGATATTTTTGTAGCAATCCGTAAGTACAATGCCATTTAATTCAGATACTTAGAGGGGATACGTAAAGTGAATTGTTTTGTCCATAATTAGAATGAAGGAAACATGCAGATATAGCTTTGCTTGCATGCTTTTGTTCATGGTTATGTGTAGATTGTTTTGCTCTTTCTAAAGGAATGCAACTCTTTAACCTTGCACAAACCCTGTGGGTCCAAAGACGAAAAAAATTCAAAGTTGTAATCAAAGATCCAGGGACTGTCCAGCAATTTAAAAGCGGAGGGGCTGAGTTGTGAGCAAAGCAAGAAAATGGGGTCTGGGGGCTTCCACTGGAAAACCTTTTTGAGACCAAAATGTGACAGTATGAAAATCTTTGCTCATCTACAAAATGCCAGAATATTTGAAAACTTTAGGATCTTTGACGGCAATGAGCTTGTTGCAAGACATTGATGCCAAAGTTGTGCATCTAAACCTTGAGAATCAACCAGTCTTGCTCCAAAAGCATAGCAAAATGATCCTTCTTCAAGATTTTCAAGTGTTCACAGGGTCTTCACACAATGCTACTTTCAAAATGTGCTGGTTAGAATTCCGTTTTCAAAATCTACCCTTATTAAAATCTACCGGTGAAAATGTGCCATATTCATGTGTATGGGAGGCCTATCCCTCACATTTTTCATTGTGTTCAGAATGTGCCAGCATCGTGTGAAGGCAGTCTGAGATTACAGCAAGCTCACATCACTAAGGACCGTGGGTGGCAATTGCCCAAAACCAAACAAGAGTGGCATATAGCATAAATCTACAGAAACATAAAATTGATAAACTCTACCTATTGATTTTAGACATTTTTGAAGATAATAATGGCACTCAATAAACATCGATTCAGAGAATTTTGTCATCTTCTTGTATTGATTGTTGTCTATTTATTTCAGTCGCAAGAACATTTTCATTGACCAGTGGAAACAAGCAATAGATCTCGTAACATCATTTACTAATTTGCATCAGTTTGATGTTGGCATTACGTCGTGGTAATTAATGAATTTTTCTCAAATTTTCACTTCCTTTCATCTGTCCTAGCATCACTTGATCTGTTGAAACCATAGGTCCTTTTCAACCAAGTGAAACTATTGACCCCTGGACTTTGTATGCTTTATCATAGTTTTGACTCTGTGTCTGTTAAAGTCTATATTTTTCACTTTTGCCAAAGCAACCATTGTGGACTTAAGATTCAGAGGCTTATCACCATGAACCGAGACATAGGAGCTGGGAGACACTCTAAAAAAGTCTCCTCTCTTGTTAAAACATCTCCTTATTTGCCCAGTGATTTTGCTCACAGATCAGTGGATTTGCCCTCGTGCTAGTAAGATATGATTACAACTATCATAAATGTGAGCTGCCTTCTTTTATTTATTAGCCACCAGCGATTTCGTACAAAGATATTTTTTCTCCTTAGGTGTACTTTCAACATGTGCTGCAATACTTACTGAATTAACTCTGAATTTTCTTCCTTGCAGGGTAATGCCGACACAAGTAAAGATTCTTCAGTCTCTGGTAAAGGCTGAGAGGTATATTTCTGTAATCTAGTTTCACAAGAGCTCTCATTTCGATAAGCCAGCTATGTTTGAGGCTCATTTTATAAGTGCTTGTTAAAAAAGAAAGTTTCCTTGGCCAGATTTACAGGCAAAAGATCTCTGAATTGCTCTACTGATCTTTTCTTAGAAGGAATGGCTAGACAGGCCTGAAACTCAAGTAACTTGGGTTAATATTTATCATGGCAAAGTAATGTGGCAGTAGAAGTTTGCAATTTAAGATAATCCGCAGCACAATTAAATATGGTATAACAGGGGACAGCAGTCAAGAACCATAGTCTATGATGCAACAATTACTGCTGTGAACATTCCACAACTAACATTAGATATTCTTTCTCATTATATATGTCTCAGCCCAGGGGCTTAATTCATAGTTAATTAAAGAAGATATAAATCAACTCAGTGACTATTCATTGTTTATTACCTGACTGACCGATGAATGACCGGTCAATCTCTGTTTTGGTTTCTTGCTTGCTTTGTAGGTGGATAACAGTTGATCACCACTTAGCTCACGCTGCCCTTGGTTTCTATGACTCTCCATTTAATAAATCACTCATTTTTTCGTACGATGGAGGAGGGAACGATGGAACATTTAATGTTTATTTTGGTGACCGTAAAGATGGCATTCGGCATCTAAGATGGGTAGGTGATACCTCAATTACCTGTTGAAAAAACCTTCACCAGCTAGATCGTAACTACAATCGCGGACAAAGCTCGGTGGAACAGATGATTTTTGCGTTAAAAGAGGCCTTTCCTGCATGTAAACTGCTACCTTGCACTACTTATGCCCCCCCCCCCATTGCAATGTTGGTTGCTTGAAGAGGACATACTTGTCTACTCATAATGACATTTTGATCAGCGTTCAACATTGCAATAGGGATGGGGGGAGGGATCTCAACTCGAAATTTCCTCCAAAAGACGAAGTGTATCAAAGAATTTGTCCCTGATTGCAGCACTCTGAAATCAAGCTCATTGACAAATGCTTGGTACTACTTTTTAGCTTTTGAGGCCTGGCTATCTTTTGAGGTGCTGCTAGCCACTCTGATTAAATATCTAGCATGTTCAATTATCTTTAAACTTTTTCAGGCTGAAATCTGTCACTCCGTTCAGATGATGCAAGGGATTTTCTAAAAAATTTCCTACAAGAAACGTTAGAAAACGCGAGAGAAAACACGCTAAAATCACGAGCAAGTCTCCCTAATATCTCGATCTCACATCGATAACTTGAGCACGCCGTAACACGTGCTATCATCTTAGAGGTATGAAAAGTCCTTCCCCTAGTATGAATATAACTTATTGACATAGGTAAATAGATCAATTCTAACTTTGTCTATTACGTATATCCTCAAGACAGAACGTCTTGATTAAAGATTTTTCATATTTCCCAAAAAAAACTGTCCCGTTTGCTACAATTTCCTTTAATTCCTTCTTCACATCGTTACGTGTAGTGCTATGTTCGTGTTTTCCCGTTTTATGTTGCCATTAGGTAGTCATAGTTTTTGCTCCAGTGGTATAGGGTATAGTGTAGTAGGGTATAGTAGGGTTTAGTATTTTGTAAGTAGTGTAATTAAGTAATATGTATTGTAACTTTTTAGATTCAATGTAAGAAATAACATTCAGGGGGATTCCATTCTCGCAAGAGGACAAATTACATGAACACATGCAAGTGTCATTATTTCTAGGAAGGAGAAAAAGAGAAATCTTTTGCTTGTTGTTTTCACTCGTATTTGCAGGTTTTCGAAAGGGACTTGCTTAAGAAAATTCCCCATTTCGATGGGAAGTAATGGCCGATCAAAGCCGGTTAAAATATATAACCTAATTGGACAGATCGGGAATAAAACAAAACAGTTGTCAATATCATTGCTGTGATATTCAGGAAGCAACATTTTTTCAAGCCTTTTGATTGACTTACCGGTGCAATATTCTTAAAGATTTAATGCCTATGTTTTTCTGTTCTAGGTTGGTTTAAATCTTGGTACTCCATTCCGCCAGCTTGCTATTGCGATGCCCGAAGTGACCGGGAAGTCGCAAAATGCAGAAGAAACCAAAGATTTAACGACTTATATGAGGTTTGCAGCACTGGCTCTTTCCGGCAAAGTAAGGAACTAGAGGGTTGCGCTAAAGATGGCGGCGAGGAATTTTTTACCGAGATGCATTGCGTTCGAATTACAAATCTTTAACGATTCTATAGGAATTCGATTAAAGAACGCAGTGCATCTCGGTAAAATATTCCTCGCCACCATCTTTAGTGCAATCGTCTATTACACAGGGTTACCCATAAGTCATGTGTGCCATTTGAATGGTTGCTGTGTTGAGACATAGTATGCATAAATCTGATTTGTAGGTTATGATTTATGAAGCAAGAAAGTCAACATTTCTGGTTGGTGCTGGTGCATTACCAGAGGATTTGATACTTTTCTTTCTTCATAGATTTTATTCTTAGATTCTTTCTGATTGTAAATAGATGTATTGTGATTTGCTGAAGGGTTTTTTGCGTATAAATAATATTAAATGAAATGAAAAAAAGAAAGAAATACTCTCAGTTACTTTTTTATATTAATATAAAATATTACAATACATTTTACATTCTACTGTAATTAACAAGGACAGATTTTGTAAGACAATAGCAGCAGTTGCTTTTATTGACACCTAAATTCAAAGAGATTTGCGTTTGCCGACAAAGGAAATTCCCTCAAGCGGGAATTCAAAACAAACAAAGACGCAAAGTTTCTCTGAAACCCAGGTAGCTATCTCGCTTGTTGTGCATTCCAGAAATGGTTCTTAAGATTTAGCATGAGCGCATATTGAAAGAAGGAACATATATCTAAACATCTGCCGCGGGCATTTTATTTTTACTGTTCAGAAGCTGAGAAGTAAGTGCTTTGATTGCACCCAAAAAATATGAGAATTGATTCGCCTCCAAATCGGTTTCTATACCAAACAAGTAAAATGCCCGTGGTAGATATCTAGATATATCCTCCTTTTTTCAATATACGCTCATGTTTGCTCTTGAAAACCATTTCTGGAATGCACAACAAGCGAGATAGCTACATGGGTTTCAGAGAAACTTTGCGCCTTCGTTTGTTTTGAATTTCTGTTTGAGGGAATCTCCTTTGTCTGCAATCGCAAATCTCTTTGAATTTAGGTGTCAATAAAAGCAACTGATGCTATTGTCTTACAAAATCTGCCCTTGTTACTGTAATTCTATAACTGCTATACAACACTAATGATACCATGGGGCGCAAAAGACAGTGACTACCCGATGGCCAGTATATTAGACTCGCATCGTCAAACTACTTGCAACTGCAAGGTGTCCCAAAAAGTGTGAGCTGTTTGAGTGGCTGCTGTGGAGCAGCCATGAATTCGATTTGCTGTGTTTGGGATTTTTAATAGAAGAGACTTTAAATAACAGGTTGAAACTGAGTTTGAGTAAGTCTGATCAGCAGTTGCTGATTTATGGAAGATGAAAGTCAAAATCATTAACTGCCTCAAAAGTAGGGGATTCACTATTCTCCATTATGTTGAAATCAAAGAAATTGATTAAAAAAAGACATACGTAGCCCGGTTTTGTAATGTTTATAAGTGAAACAGATAGCCTTGTACCAGATTTTATGATAACCAAGAATATGGAGGATATATAGCGTTGCTAGGAGTAGCTATGTGCAACAAAAGTGCTGCAGGCTAAGTCTCTGAAGTTGTCCATTTCAATTTCACAACTTGGAAACCCTATTTGTGGCGTTCTGGACTGCAGATCTAGGCTTCCGAAGTAAAACTCAGTATTTTTGAATGTTTGTCTTCAAAGAAAGAATATGGTTTTCAGGTACCTCTGAGTTGTAGGAGTCCTCGTTTTGGCCTTTTGGATGATATATCAAAGGTAGCGTACGGAAACAATATTTCCTTTGCAGAATATCAGATGACGTTCTGGCTGGCGTTGCGGTTCTAGTTTCGTAAACTCTCTAATAGGTTGTTTTAGCAGCAAGACGCGGACGTCTTTGAAAACGCAGCTACTTTTGAATGTTTTAGAGCATTCTAATTTTCCAGGCTTTTCCCTCCCAGAAAGCTGCTCACAGACAGACAAATTCCCTAAGAATGCTTTGCATTCTCGCATTTCCATCATTTGTGAATGTGCTCATGTTGCATTTTGCTTCCCTTCTCGACGTCCTATTTTTACAGTACGGCCTTCAAAAGTACACTTTTCAGGTTGCCAGTTTCAAAATAGAACGTACAATTCGTCTCTCGAGACTCGCAAAAAGTTTCGAAGTTGATTTCACTTTGTAATTTACATCCTCGAACAAAAGAATTATGCTGGCGTCTTCTTGATTCGCGTCTTCTTGCTAAAACAGTCTAATAATGCCTCGAGTGCAACTCCTTCTCAGTTACCGCAGTAGCTCTATTTAAGCTAGCCTGATTCACAGACCAACGAGGAACTCCTCGTTTGGTCTGTGAATCAGGCTATATTTAAGCCTCCGGGGGCTTATTTAATTTGAGACCTTCAAGAGGGGGCTTATTAGAGAGGGGGGCTCATTCACAAAATCAAGTGACAAGGATATATTTGGCAGCTTTTCAGTTCTTTTATCTCATATTTTGCGGAATCAACATACAATTTTACGGCTAAATACGTAAATTCGACACAGTTTTTATCCCAAATCATACTAAAATTAACATGCAAGGTTTGTAGCTAAATGAATGGAAAATATTTGGTAAATTCTAGAATTTTGTATAAGTTGGGGGGGCTTAAAAGAGAGGGGGGCTTATTTGAATTTTTGGTTCAGAGGGGAGGGGCTTATTAGAGAGGGGGCTTAATAGAGCTTTTATGGTAATGTCAAAATCAAAGACAATGAGTAAAAAATCATTATTAAACAGCACATGTTTAACCTGTAATCCAATTTGGTTCACATTTGGTCACAGAACTGTTTGTGCGACATGTTCTCAGATATCAAGTAGTTTTTCGAAACAGAATAGAGCACCTGTTTTAATTTTCGTAGGTAATGGGATATGCTGCATTGGGTAAAATTCGTGAAGGATGGATTTCAGCGTTTGAAGAATATTATCGTCAATTTATCAGCCCACTACAAGCTATGTATACACTTGGAGAGAAAATTGGGTTGGTATGTAAACAACATAGAATTATATTGTGTAGATAGATTGATTGCGTATTCATAGTTATCGCTATTGGCAGACTGATGGACGCTCAAACTATGACTCATGGACTTTCACGCTGAAATTTGGGGCTAAACTTCCCCCTAAGTTTCATGGCTAGATATGGAAACCATAGCAACACTGAACGAACTCTTAGCAATGGCGGATGGGCCTAAGTTGCCGGCTGGAACCTCCGATGCTAAAAACATTCATCCTCGATCCTGTGCTTTGTAATAAAAAATGGAGAAAATTGTATTGCAGGAACCAATCAGTTTCAAGACATATGCCTTTCAAAATCCGTCATGTACTCTTTGTGCTATTGTATTCGAAAGTGGCAAGTATTTGCTGGCTCAAACGATAGATTTTAAAAGACAAAACTGTTTTGTTGCTTTCGTTACATTTACTAATACAGCATTACTATTTTCTTTATTTCTGAAGGTATTAGAACCGAACAGTCTTTCTAATGAAGATGCAAGAGATGTTGCTGCAACTAGTCAGGTATCAAAATCTAAATTTTTCTAGTTTTTAAACCCTGCTCTGCGAAACGAAGAGCATAAACTTACAACGAAAGCCAAAGTAGTAATTTCTGACTATTCTAATCCTCTTTTCAAATAATGTATGAAACATGCCTAATTTCCAGAAACCGCAGTAGTAAGCGTTTGATCTTGTTTTCTTAGACCCTTTCCTTTTTTGAATAATGGATCCTACTTGTAGGCTGCCGTAGTTGGAACTCGGTGACATCATGTCCTTTCCTGCTATGGCAGCCATAGACAATTTACATAGTTTGGTTGTAGTTTTAATATTTCATTTGATAAAAAGAACTTTCAGGCTACAGTATGAGCAAATGTTATCAATTTGTGTATTATATTTTCATGTTGAAAGGGTCTGTTTCATCCAGCATTCCTTGCACGTGTCGTCTCTTGGCTGGCCTTGTTGTCGCCATTTTCATGGCCCATTTTGTTGGCGTTCGTTTGTCGTTCACCGTGAAAGTCGTGACAACAAAGGGACCACAAAGAGATGTATGCACAAAGCATGATGGTTGCAAAGGCCCCTTAATTCTTTCAGGGAGGGATGCCTTTTCATTAAAGCTACCCCAATCACTCATTCATTCTTTCATTCATTTATTCCTTCGTTTAGATTCTTTATACGAGGTCAAAACATCCAGTTTTAAAAACTGTTTTACAATGTATCCAATTGAAATGGAAAGAAATAAAGTTATCTAACGCTAATGAATACTTAATACAATGGCGGAAATTTACAACAGAAGAACAATTTTCAAAATTACTCATCCCGGAAAACAATGAAATATTGCGTGTAAGAGATTAGGTTTCAGGTGAAGAGTTACATCAAATGGAATAATGTATTGCCACACGTCTGGTACAGATAGGAACAGTCGGGCTTGCGATTGTACGTTCTATTCTGAAACTGACAACCTGAAAATACAATATGAGAACAATCACAAATGATGGAAATGCGAGGATGCAAACTGTTCTGAGGGATCTTGTCTGTCTGTGAGCAGCTTTCTAGGAGGGAACAGGCTGGAAAATTAGAATGCTGTAAAAACATAAAAAAGTAGCTGCGTTTTCAAAGATGTCCGCGTATTCCTACTAAAGGAGCCTATTTTACCACAGGACAAGGTTGTTAGCAAACTTGCTTAAGGATGTTTGCACTGTTGTGAGGGATTTTGAGATTTTTGAGGCGACACATCCTTATTAGATTGTATTTTAGAATGATTTCATCGATTTTGACAAGATAAGCTTTCTATGTGTGATCTTTGCTCACGTTGTTTTTTTCTTTCTTCTTCACAGCATGTCTTTGAGAATTTGCTTTGCGAACAAGTGGCTATTCACATGAATATGAAACCAGATGAAGGCACCAGGTTGGTTTTTGTCAGCACGGGCTTCAAACCTTGATTGGCTTACGACTCCATCAATAGGACTAATCAGCAAAGACAGATTTTGTAATAGAATAGGAGCAGTTTGTTTTGATTGCTACCTGGATTCAAAGTCATTAGCGAATGCAGACAGAGGCAATTCTCTCAACCAGTAATTCAAAACAGGCAAAACCACAACAGTTTGCCTTGAAACCAGCAGCGCAAGCTATCGCCTCATGCATGCGAAAAGTGGTTTTTAATAGAAGTCACGAGTATATAACGATAGACGAAAGATAAATCTGGAGATCTGCCCGGCGGATTTTGTATATTTGATTCAGGAGCTAAGTATTGGGAAAATTGGAATGTCTTCTGCTCAGCTTCAGATTCAAAAAAACAAAGTCGGCCTTGTAGATTTTTAAGTTCATCTTCCTTCGTTTGTTATAAACTCATGACTTCTCCTAAAAACCACCTTTTTGCGTGGACAAGGTGACGGTTTGTCTTACTGGTTTCAGGGCAGCCTTTACGGCTTTGTTCGTTTTGAATTACAGTTTTGCGTAAGAACAAACAACTTTAGACCCATATTTCCAAGCGTAAGGTCTCAGATCTCGACCAATAGGTGGGTGTAAATTGCATTGTATATCTTATTGAATTAAATAACTTGACAGAAATTTTAGCTTATTTTTCTGTAAACCTGCCATGGAAACTTTCTGACACCTTAGTTGGTTTCAAAATTGCTGTCTTTACTATTTTTGAGGGAGTGACGTCATGAGATTTCTAAATCCGAAACAAGAAGATCGACAGATTTTTGCCTGCCTTCCTGAATTATGGTTCCCTTGAAGTTGGTATTATTTTACCCGCAGTTATTTAGCATTTGTGATGAGCTTAAAATTTTCAAAAATTTTTCATGAATTCTTCCAAAAAAAGTAATAAAAGTGCTGCCATTTTGATGACGTCACATCCTCAAATATAATAAATGCCAAAATTTTGAAGATGCCAAAAAATTTTCAAGGCAGATTTGCAGCAAGGGTTGTCCTTTAGTTCCTTAGTTGCTTTCAAAGGAATCCAGTTCAAAGAAATATGTAACAGAATTTTGCAACCACCTCTTTTAAAGATTTGAAACATCTGAGCTCTATGCTACATTTTTCCACATTTTCGTTCTCTTTGCAGTTATCAAGAGATCATTGATGGTATTGTGCTGACAGGAGGATGTGCTTTGGTATGTAAGTTTTGAAGTTGATAAAGCAACTAAACAGGAAGATCCCTGCAAAGCACAGACTAGTTAAGCGTGGCCAAATCGCCAAACTTGAAACTTTGCTTGAGGGGAACTTTTGGCCAAACAATGTTGGCAGGGCTTAAATGCATCTTTCCACTGTATCGGGAGTCCGAAAAATCATTACCTTTTAATTTTTTGTAAATTTTTTTGGGGCTCAAAAAACAAAGTTGCGTGGTAGTGGCGCCACCAGGAAGGTAGCTAAAATACTCAAATTTCCCAGGAATTAAGAAAGGAAAAAGGACAAAGAAACAGGAGGAAAGGAAAACAAAAGGAAATAAATGAAGGTTGAGAAGGAAAGGAAGGGAAAGAAAAGAGAGGGGATCGAATGGGGTGGTATATAGAAAAAGAAGAAGAATGTGTGTAAGAAAAAAAACTGAAAGTTTATTGCTTGCTAGCAAAATTGAGAGAATTTTTGGAGCCCCTGATGTCCTCTTTTAATCTCTTCAAATTTTGGTCTTTTCTGGGACACATTGTAATAAGAAGAATCTTCTTTTTGAGCAAAACTGAAGAGTGTTTATCTTTTCCATTCTCTAGAATGTTCACGCAAATGAGTTGGTTTTTGAAAAATTTGCTCTTCCTGTCCACGTTCCCTCGGCTCCGAATGACTGTGGAATATCTGTAGGTGCAGCCTGGGCTGTTGACCCGTAAGTTGATTTTTCCATCTTTGAAGGCTGAATAGAACTGTTTACTTGCTGAAAATGAGGTTTAGATGGAGTGCCCAAATCTGGTCAAGTTTGAGCAGGAAAACGACAGCATGACCCCCATTCTCTGTAGAAGCACCGGTACCTGGAGCAAGAAATTCTCTCGGATCTCGGAGCACTTTTGAAACATCAGAGGAAACAACTGAAAAATTCGCAGTTCAGACTCACTTGGAGGAAAGTTATCGATCTTGCTACAGCCATCTGCAGCTAGCAATGTTTCTACTGAGAATAGGGTTCATGCTTTCACTTTCCCTCTCAAACTTAGCCAGATTTAGACTGCGTTCACATGATGCCGGCACATTTTGAAAACGATGAAAAATGTGACGGTAGCAAAATTTGAGCTAGCGTTCACACGATGCCGTAACAATTTCAAAACGGTGCGAAATTTGCCGGTAAAAAGCTCGTTGCAAGACTTTGATGCGAAGAAATGTACCTAAACCCTAAGGATCGTTCAGTCTCGTTCCAAAAGCGTCTGAGAATGTTCTCTTTTCATCATTTTCAATTGTTTACACGATACCATTTCCAAAATATGCCGATTGGAGTTCCGTTTCCAAAATCTACCGTTTTCAAAATCTGCCGGCAAAAAATGTGCCGTTTTCGTGTGAACAGGAGGCCTATCCGTCGAATTTTTCACCGTTTTCAAAATGTGCCGGCATCGTGTGAACGCAGTCTTAGACGCTCAATCCAAGCCTCCTTTCTGCCATGTAAAAAGTCTATCGTAAATTGATTCAGATAGAATGACGTCACAGCAATCGAGCAGCAAATCATTCCAAAGACTCGTACTCTTTCGTAGAATATTCGAAAAATCTTCGAAATGTCCTGAAATCTTGAAAAGTCTTGAAAATCTCGAAAACCTCACAAAATCTTCGAAATCCAAACGAAAATCCAAACGTCTTCACATATCGCAAAAATCTAAGATTTCTCTCCCAACGAATGATACAAATCCGAAAAGAAATCGTTCTAAAATTCTTTGTAAATCTTGAGAAGTTTTTCAGTCCTAGATATCTTGCAAAATTTCGAAATATCTTTTAAAAAGTATCGAAAAATTTTGCCATTTTGAAAATCGAAAAATCTTGGAATTCTCAACTGTCCTAGAAGAAGTTGCATATAATTGCTCTCATATACTTCCTTTTGATAGTGAGTAGGAAAAGTGCAATTGCCTGTAAGATCTGAATCAGTAAAATAAACAAACAAACAAACAAACCATAAGTTGCTTTGAATTAAAGACCCTGTGCTCCCCATGATCCTTTGCATGCGCACAAACTAGCAAAACATCACATTTACTGTAAACAACGCACTTCGACCACAGAATATGGGGCAATGAATAGCTCTCAGGAGAAGAGGTTCCCTAATCCTTCAATTACTTTTGGAATGTCTTTTGTTTGAGTTCAAAGTGTTGACTTCATAACGTTCATTTGAAGGTTGAAACGACAATGCGCAGCCCAGAGATTGCTAGGCCATAATCTTTTTCAAACAGTATTAACTTCATTGTCAGACCAGAAAGGATCATGGGGAGCACAGGGTCTTTAACCTTGAAAGCAAACTGTAATTTTAGTAAATCTAGTCCTTTTCAGACCAAAAAACTAGAAAAGTGTTGGTAAGGGGTTGGAATTCCATTTACGATTCTGGTATATATATATTTGGTAAACGTTGTACGATAAAATATAGTATAGAAATAGCAGATGCAAGAAACGAAAAAAGGTCTATGAACTTGGCACACTGAGGCCTTTCAAACCTATGTTGCCTATGTTGCACTCTGATGATAACATATGTTTGAAAGGCCTCAGTGTGCCAAGTTCATAGACCTTTTTTCGTTTCTTGCATCTGCTATTTCTATACTATATTTTACGATTCTGGTACATGATTTAGCTGCCGTTGCATGCTTTTCTGCGTGGAGACATTCCATATAATTTGATCAAGTATTTTGGGCTCTTTTTCTGGCATTCGCCACCAAAAAAGTCAAATTTACCTATATATTCAGTGCTCATGATGGGGCGAGAGACATGACAAAAATTGTGTGGTCTTTCAGCTTTAAACTATAATTTGAAGACTTCGAGTCACAGGGAGCCCCCTGAAAGAGTAGCAAGTGCCAACAAAATACGTCTTCTGCCAGTCTCTGCTCTTTCCTTCCTCCTCCGCGAATGCTAACGCGTTCCGTCCATTCCTCATTGCTCTGCTCTTCGCAGATGCCGCGCTCAATGTGTCTCACTAGCAGAGGACGCATTTTGTCTAGTTTTGCTACTTTTTTTAAGGAAGCCCCCTGTGTTCGAATCGGTCAAATACTCTTGGTGCTCTAATATTTCAAAGAACGGAAGTTCTTTCTGATCTACCCAGTATTTTAGATTCTCTGTGGTTCAGATTTCCTTTAGACATTAGAATTTTATTTCAGACCAAAGAATGCACCAGAACAAGTACAATACGCTGGACTGCCTCTCTTTGACCATCGTTACCTTCAAGGCACTGCAGTGAAACGAGGTGCACGCATGGTTGACATTACAGAGGTATGCGTAAGAACAATTCAGCCCATGGTCATACAATGCCGCCATATTTTGAAAACGAGCATAATGCTCAAATCTTTATAAAGGTGAAGGTAAATTGTAGTTCATCTTTCTTTGAATCATATGGCTTGAAACGAACTTAGCGTACTTTACTAAAAATCTGTCGTGGAAATTTTTTGCCGCCTTTATTAGTTCCAAAATATTGGAAATTGTTGCGTATGAAGCTTTCATCAAAACTTCTGCAGCTGAACCCTGAAGAGCGACAAAGTTCTGCGTGCAACCATATTGTAGACCTTCATAAACTATTGTTTTCTTGAAGATTGTATCATCCTTCCTCCTTTTAGGCTAGGATTTACGATGCTTTTATTTTCTTTAAGAATTTCCTTGGAATTCTTTCAACAAAAGTTACAGACGTAAAAGAAATTCTGCGACAGATTTGCAGCAAACTACTGTAAGTTCTTGCCTAGCAATTCAGTTAAAAGAGAGATGTAACAGAATTTCAAATCCACATTTCTAAAGACGTGAAAGATTTGAGCCTTATGCAATATGACAGTACCAAACTTTCACCTAGTATTCACGCGATACCGGGCACAATTTGAACTCGATTGAAAGTAAGACGGAGTCAGTCGCATTGTAATCTGTGACAAAGATATTGCAATAGTTTTTTAACCTTAAAAATTGGGGAAAATTTTTTGTTGCTTTTGAATCGATCAGCGTCGTTTTTGGAATATCCTGTGCCCATCAGCATGGGGCTCAAATCTGTCAAATCTTCAAAATAGTGGATGTAAAATTGTATAAAATTTTTCCATGAATTGAATGTCTTCAATGGAACTTTCGGTAATTTGCTGTAACTCTACCGTGGCAATTTTTTTATATCTTGATTATTTTCAAAATGGCGGTATTTTGATAATTTTTTTAGAAATTCATCAAAAATTTTGAAAACGATAGGCTCATCGTAAATCTTAAATTACATCAGGAAAATTGATACAATTTTCAAGGAAACCATAAATTATGAAGATTTACAATATGGTTGCAAGCAGGAATCTGTAGCTCTCCTGGTAAAGGATTTAGAAATTTGATGACGTCACAACCTCAAAATCGATGAATGCCGCCATTTTGAAACTAATCAAGACATCAGAAAATTGCCACGGTAGATTTACAGCACATTGCCCAAGGTTCCTTTCAAGCACTTTAATTCAACGAGAAATTCAACAGTTTTTCACCCACCTTTTTTTAAAGATTTGAGCTCTATGCTGTGTCAACCGTTTTCGAGTGTTCACACGACATTGTTTTCAAATTGCGCAAGTTACATATGTGTTTCCTAATTCTACTGGCAAACACTATGGTGTTTTCGTGTAAATGACGATTTCATGCCGTCCTCAAAATGTGCTGGCATTTTGTGAACGAAGTCTTATTTATCTACCACAATTCTTTCATTCATATTCATGTACACATATTTTTACAACGAAATGCTTATAGAAACTCAAATCTCAGATTACAATCTTTCTTGTGAAGAAGAATTCCGAACGCTACAAGATCAGATCGTGTGTGCTTCAAACCAAGGTTATAAATTATATTTAATACACAGGTAACAGATGAATTTGTTGAGCCTGGGTTCAATCCTCCTTCGTTTGAAGTCAGGGGGAACCAGCTCTCAGATGATGTAAGATCAATGCCTGTGCAATTTGAAACAAACAAACCAGGACATATGAATTCCTGAAGATTAAACCCCCTTTTCATACATACTTCAAACCTCAAATATCTCTCAATATTCAAATCCCACTTTTTTGAGCTCTTATGAACGATGCCTCTTTAGCACGTCTTCAACCGGAAATACAAAACTTGCAGCTGACACAATTTTCGTCTTACAGAATAATAGGTGCTAATAGACCTTTTAGCTATTCAGCAAAAGAGCCTGGATCGAGCGTTATTTTTATACATTTTTATACACGAGATTCGATCGAGTGGCGTTAGAGCTTCTATCGCTGTTGTGTGCATTCGAAAATTCTACAAAATGCAGCAAAGTATCGTTCGATTGAGATTCTTTTTCAGAATAGCTAAAAGGTCTATTTTGTTGTTGCTGCATGCTGCATTTGAAATTGGCCTGACTTACCAAAGTATCAAATTAAATGATAAATAATTCCATTAATGTATCCAAACTGCATATCGTAAGAAAGAAGAAAGATTGTTCTTTCGGATGGGATACATCATATCCTCTCAAATTCTATCAACATTGTAATATTGGGCTTTGTTTTTTTCAAAAAACCCTGTATAATTCATGTCATTTTTGCACCCAGATCGCCCGGATATTGGTTGAAGAAAAGGTAGCAATTGGCGTTGTTACAGGAAGACAAGAGGTAAATGGAACAAGCTCAGCTATTTTGAAATATTGAATAAAGCAAACGTCAAATCATACCCTTAGATGGCTAATTAACTGGTGATACGAGAATAGTCAAAAGATACCGTAAAACTTGACCTCTTGCTTCATTTTCGAGTTATCCACTAATATGTATGATTGGCTGATGACGTCATTTTATTTTCAAATAAGTAAAGAAAGTACACGAGGATGACTATGCCCCCAAATGCAAAGCTAATCAAGAATTATTTCAATTATATTTCCATATGTTATTCTGGTGTAATTTGCAAACAAATCGACGTGATCAGTTGGTACCTAAAGTCGGAGGATACCTTGAAAACGAAATGAGATATCAAAGAAATTTAGACAGGATTTCATATCATTCGAAAGTGCTGTTCATTTACATCAAAAAATTTTCGCTTCAGGTCACCTTTAATACCGGGTGTCCCAAAAAGATTGTGCCCTGTTTGTGTGACTGCTGTGGAGGAGCTGTAGATTCAATCATCTCAGTTTTTACACATTTACATAGGTCAAGCTTCAACATAGAGTTTGAGACCTTGTATGAGTCAATCTGACACGTGGTTGCTGATTTATGGCAGAGAAAAGGCAAAATTTGTGGCGACTTCCAAACAGCACTGCTCTTGTTTTGCAGCAATGTCAAAATAAAGTAAATTTCCAAAAAAAGAGTTTTTGCGTCGTCTTAAAATTTTTCTTGAATTTTTCAAAGGATTAGCAGTGTTTTCTATTCATAGGACAGCACTTTCTTCCTTTTGAAAAATGTAATGAAAATCTTTAATACGATGCTGGAACCCTTTCTTTGAAAACTTACTTCATTTTGAAATTGCTGGAGAACAATAGAAGTGCTCTTTTTGAAGCAGCCACAAATTTTGCCTTTTCTCTGCCATAAATCAGCAACCTCTGGTCAAATTGACTCAAACGAGGTCTCCAACACTAAGTTGAAGCCTGACCTATGCAACTGTGAATAAACCAAGATAATTGAATCCACGCTTCCTCCACAGTAGCCACACAAATAGAGCACAATTATTTTGGACACCCTGTAGTTTTTCATTATCTTTATCAATCACATTTTTTACTGTAAACAATTTTCTACATTTTTTAGTTTGGGCCAAGGGCATTGGGTCACCGATCTGTTTTATGCTACCCGAATTGCAAAGAGGTAAAAGACGAATTAAACAGGTAAGGTATTAACAGGCCATCAGTTTAAACATTTAGACTCTTCTCTGTGTTAAGACCCAGTCTCCATTACTATGCACATCCAGCCAAAACCTTTTATTATTGAATAGGATACCAATTGTTGAACCGACATGAAAATCGAAAACAGAATTGAGTTCTCTGATGCTTAGTTCCTGAGTTTTGCTCCTCTAAAGTTGCAATTTTGGACAATGTTTGGTCCTACGGGCGGGGTTTTTTGGCCATTTTGGTTTCTGGGGAGAGGGAAAGAGTAAAAACATTTCATTCGCGAAACTGGTCGCTTTGACTAAGATCATTCAACCCTCAGCTATGCACAAAGCAACCACCACGTCGTTAACGTAAATGTCCTTTTACTTTGTAAATTTTGTTTCACATCAGATGTCAGGAATTTGAAATCACTTCAAAGCACGTAAACTTATCGCAACCCTGACCTTACATCTGATGTGGAACCGAATCTAGTTTAGTAGATATTAAATTGTCCGTAGTGTTTGTTGTATTTAGGTTAGCATTGCGTGTCTTTTCATATTGGCCATGGGGTAGTCATTGTCGTTCGCTCCCCATGGTATCGTCCCTGTAGTATTGTATAGTAATTAGATCCGTATAGTAAAATGTAAGATTTATTGTATTGCTTTTAATGAATAAAAAAAAAGAGTAAAAACACGTTTGAAATGCAGTAAAATGCAACGAGAAACGTGTTGGAATTATTTTTGCCTTGGTTTGAGAGTTGTTGGTACTTTTGCAAATGTCCTAACGCATTTGTATGCTGTAAACAAACATACTCAAAAACACTTAAACACACAGATAACAACACAGCAAAGGATGTGAGTAGAGTCATTGAGTAGAGTTGTTTGATTTTTTAAAGATGTTTTCTTTTCTTCTCGTTAAGATTCAAATCAAGAGAATGGTTCAGACCTCTTTGTCCTTCAGTTACGATCGAGTGTTCGAAACGCATGTACACGCAAGCATTTCAAATTGGTGATACTCCAAACCAAAGAGTTACTGGTCACGTTCCCGAATCACCGTACATGTCATTTGCTCCAAAACTGAAAGAGGAAGTCAAAGATTTGTTCCCAGCTATATGTCATTTCGATGGAACATCCAGGTATGATGTGATTACATAGTCGTTGTTGTAGCCTTCAAACTTCGCAGTATGAGCAAGCAATTCAATTCAGTTTAAAGTAAAAAGTGTAACAACTGTTATTGTAGTAGCTGGGATTATAAGATTTTGCGATTTAAGAAGATTTTTACGTTTTCTTTGAGATTTCTAAGATTTTTGTGAAAATCTCTGAGATTTTTCTAGATTTTTTGACATTTTTGGGGTTTGTGGAGATTTCTCAGGATTTTTGTGAAAGTACACAAGAGTTTTGGAGTGATTTGCTCCTCGGTTGAAATGCACTCATAAAAGTCCAGTTTTGTTATTTAGGTTGCAAACAGTGCGAGAAGATGACGAACCGTGGTACCATCAGCTTTTATGTGAAGTTGGCAAATTAAATGGCGGTTATGAAATCCTTCTAAATACTTCATTTAATGTGAAGGTGAGCTTATTCATTTGCTTCGGATTTACAGGGTGTCCCAAAAACTTATTCGACATTTGAATGAATATTAACAATTAACGATAAGATGATCGCACTCCTGGCTAGATAACGATTGCAAATCTGTTTAAAATGCACGGAGTTACTAGCTTTTGAATTTCAAGTTTGTCCAGAGGAACGAACAAGCGTAGCTTGCTCAGCTCACTGTTAAGATGGTAGTATTGAATAAACATTTCGTTAAGAAAATGTGTCCTCAATGCTCCATGGGTAGGAGCATAAAATGATGATCCTTTCGATAAAAAGCCTAGTCCTTTCGATCATGGGCCAAAGCAACTATCCACTTGAGAAGTGTTATGAAAAAGGTTAATGTGATCATGGCCAATGATGCACCGTGTTTGTAGCTAAAAAATTAAATTTATGACCTCAATATTACTGTTTTACTTTGTTGCTTTCTCTTCGGCTGAAGCCTAACCAGTGCTAGGAATCAAATTCTAATGGCTCCTGCGCGTCTCAACAGTTAGTTCCTACACAGCGTTCATCCTCGTTTCAAACTTCCTCTGTTAGCATGTTAGTATCTGTGGATCAGCACGAAATAAATTTGGCATAACACAATCATCTAGAAGCTCTTCTTTCTATCTTCTATACAGTTCCACACCAAACCATCCAAATGCTCCCATAGTGCTTTACTGCCATCTTCATTGTACCATCAGTTTTCGATGTGATGGTACAAAACTGATGTTAGACCTACGACACAAGGGTTAGACACATAGCATGGTTTGAGTTTAGTGTGGAACTGCCAGTCCCTTTATCTCCTTTAATTCTTTGCTTCGTATTCCTGTTTTCTTTTCCTGTTCCCAGTAGTTTTCTTTCGTTTTTGAAGTTGTATTTGAAAATTGTAAGTGCCGTTCTTGGTGTTGGCCAGATGGCCTTGTGTCTTCTTACAACAAGAGCGGTACAGTATTAATGTATTTCAGTTTCTTTTAATGTTAATTTATTATGAATAAAAAAAACTTCCTCTTACTAGAGGCAGTTTGAAATGAGGATGAACACTGTGTAGAAGCCAGCGTTTAGACGCGCAGGAGCCATTTGAATTTGATTTCTAGCACTGGTTAAGCTTGGGCTCAAGGCTTACCTTGATTTGCTCTTATTGTTTATAAATTTTGCAACTTTTATGAAGTCTATAGAGATCCTTAAAATCGTTTTTTCTTCATTTTCAGGGTAAACCAATTCTGAATAGACTCAGTACTGCCTTGGAAATTCTCGATTCTGCAGAAACTGACCTTTTTAAGTACGTTTTAATTGAAGACTTCCTATTTACAAAATGTAAAGATAAAGTTTCGTGAGCTGTCACAGGGAGCTGGCGTAGGTAAATCGAGAATATATAAACCAGAACGATATGTTTTTGAACATGTTTTCTTGCAATCTATGCTAACAATCGGACTCTGAACCCACTCTTCTTTTGATACAATTTACTGTATTGGAGGGAGTTGTTCTTCAGCAAAGCAGCTGTGGAAAAGTGTACCGAATGTCTCAAACATGAGCCTAGGGCTCAAATCTTTCGAATCTTTAAAGAGGTGAGTGTATAATTGTATCACATTTTCCATGAGTTGAATGACTTCAAAGAAATTCTAGGTAATTTGCTATAAATCTCTCCTGGCAATTTTTGGATATCTAGGTTATTTTTCAAAATGGCAGCATTTTAATTATTTTTGTTTGAAATTCATCAAAAATTTTGAAAAATCAATTACGTGATATAGTCTTCAAGGAAACAATAGTTTATGAAAATCTACAACATGGTTGCAAGCAGAAACCTGTAGCTCTGCTGGTTAAGAATTTAGAAATTTGATGACGTCAAAACTTCAAAATTAATAAATGCCACCATTTTGAAATTAATCAAGATATCAAAAATTGCCACGGCAGATTTACAGCAAATTGCCCAAAGTTCCTTTCAACCACTTGAATTCAAAGGAAAATGTACCAGAATTTTACGCCCACCTTTTTAAAGATTTGAGCTCCATGCTCCAAACTTCTGTACAGATTTGGTTGGTCCCAACGATAAGGATTTAGCTTTATTCATTGGCCTCGTTTGCCGGTATTGGTACTTTGAGCGTTGAAATATTAATATTGAAAGCTCAAATTTGCGTCACATCCAAACTGGAGCAGTGGCCTTTCCCTAGCCTGCGTCAGCCCTTCCCTGAAAAATATACCTGCCCCGTACATATGTTGATATCAAAGATGAAAAATGCTGATATTTGTTATTCTATACATTCATATAACTAAAATATTTGATGACATTTCTACTTTCAAAGCTCTAATATTGTCAGCTGTACTTACTTTCCTATATTCTATCATTGGGCTCTGTAGAATGCTCAATTTTTTGTGTATCAGTTTACTTGGGGATGTGACGTCATCAAATTTGTAAATCATAAAACAAGGAGAACAGAAGAGTGAAAGACCTTTGCTTAATACAATGTTTGTAGACATCCATAAATCATGTCTTTCTTGGCATTTATTCTGTGATTACACAAAAATTTTAGAAATTGCGATGGTTTCAAGTGTTTTTAGAATACTTCCTGAATTCTCAAAAATAAAAGAAAACACTCTGCTTTTAAAAGTATTCAAGACTCCAGAAGAATTCAACGGTAGAACAGGAGCTGAAGTTTTTTGAAGCCATGACATTCAATCACAGGTAACGGGGAAAAATTGATAAAAACAACAAGCACCTCTCTTTTTACTTTAGTGTTTGCCAAATTTGCCAACTTTGTCTAGATATGGCCAACGAATACGATGTTTATCATACAAACAGTTCTGGAAACCGGAACTGTTTGTATGATAAACATCGTTGTTGTTGGCCTTAACTAGACAAAGTTGGCAAATTTGGCAAACACTAAAGTAAAAAGAGAGGTACTTGTTGTTTTTATCAATTTTTCAAACCCCATTCTTTTTGACGTAGCACACGCCTGTGTGAACAATTGACAGCGAAAGAAACAATGTTGTGTCAGTGTTTTCTTTGAAAAACTTTCAACTTTTGTCTGAAGCATGATTCGGAACATTATGTTTCAGCCTCTTTATCACTATAATTTTTATGTGAAAGAGGCTGGTATTTGCGCGCGAAATCTGGCATGAGAAACACTTCTGTCAAAGCAGGGGAAGCAGGAAAGGGTCTTCTTGAATTGAAATTTTCTGGACAAGCAGCAAGCAAAATGGGTATTCATCAGCTATCAAAAGTTTTGGATGAGAATGCGCCATCGTGCATGAAAGAGAATGAGATCAAGAACTATTTTGGTAAGATCTGCAGGCCTAACTAAACACTAGATTTTGTTTTTCAGTCGAGTGTATATAGTGGTGCTGTCGTAAAGCCTAGGCCCAAAGGGCGGCCATTATTATTATTTGGAAGACAGACGAGACATCATGAACTGACCCACACAGATTAGCAGAACTGAGAGGAAAAGAAGCACCTATCCTTGGCTTGGCTACATACATTTGCTTGCCGTGTTGTGCCTGGGAACCATGCATTGAAAATGTTCACATTCCCAGTAATTTGAGAAAAAGCTGTTCGTATTTTCAAATTGTCTCAGGGTGCCAGGGCTAAATTGGCAGTCTAGTGCTGGAGGGCTGGGAATATTTTATGTTCAAATTCTTGGGGGTGGTCTGGGGGATATGGTCAGGATAAGAATTGAATGAGACATTTTGATGAAATCCCTGAAGTTCCTTTCAAGCCATCAAATACAATCAAACATGGAATGAAAGGTTTGGTTTGTAGATGCTATGAAATTTATAATCTCCTCCAGTCAACCCTATGGATGCATCACTAATTGTTCTGTTTTCATTCAACAGGTCGTAAAATCGCAATTGATGCTTCAATGAGCATTTATCAATTTCTCATTGCTGTACGCTCAGATGGGAGTCAACTAACCAATGAACAAGGTGAAACAACGAGGTGAGTGAATCAAAACTACCGTATTATTATTATTATTTTTGCCTCATGTTTTCTAGTTTTTCTTTCAATGACACAGTATTATAGTATGAATGAAATTAGAGAATAATGAAAACAACTCCAGTTCTTCATGTCATTAACAAGATGTAATTTTGTTTAACTTATGTGCTGTGGCAAATTTTTTACTTAGATCTTTGTTGCATAAGAACACACATTTGAAAACAATAGTTTAGGCAATCAATCAGATTATTGATACAACAAAGATATTGTTGCTAAAGAGAAAAAGAAACAGTAGTAAAAGGAAGCAACACACTTTGAAAGAGGATTTAGTTATAATGTTCATGTTCTGTTTTCGAATTATTACAAAAGTTGATTGAGATACCTCTTTAGTCATTCTTCCCTTCCATTTAGAAACTTTCATTATTTTGCAGTCATCTCATGGGATTGTTTTACAGAACAATAAGGATGGTGGATAATGGCATCAAACCAGTGTTAGTAGATTTTGTTCTTTCATGAATAGAAATGTGAAAAATGTTTTGTTTTGTGATGAGAAACATGTTCAGCATTCTCATTTTTCAAAATTTAAGGCTCCTTTGCACAATTTGTTTGTTCAGTTCTTAGCTTTGGTCTTGCTCAATTTTGACTGCTGAAAATAATGTGTGTTATATCCTTGTTGAAATTTTTCCTTTTTCATTAATGACTTTACAGCTAGTGAGGAATTGTAAATAGGCTCCTCTTCAAATAGAACAAAGGAACTGCTCCAACAGAGCACGCCTGGCCGTGAGCATTTTAGCAGGCGAGCGGTACGTCGCTCTCCTTGGTAAAGTCAGGCGGGCGATTTTTAGTCTATTGAAATTGTCAATTAAAGCATATGAATGAACGGCAAATGCAATATTGGTCTTTAAACAGCTACGTTTACCTGTCGGCCTTCGAAATAGCAGTCTGGTGGAAATGAAACCATTCAAAGGATTTGCTTCGCTATTGCATTTAAAAATGTTTGGTTTGTTTTTCGCGTGACTTGTCAAGTAGTTAATGAGTTTACGGAATCAGATTACTTCTTAAGAGATTAAAGGGTGATTAATGTTATTTTGAAGTCAAAACAAGTTCCTATCAACATTTTAGTTTTATTCCAAGAGGTGTCGAGAAATGAAAGGAAAACCAAGGTGGGCGGTTAGCGTACAAACTGACATTGAGGCGAGCGATGAATGGCTTGCCTCACTAACTCGAGGCGAGCGTGGAGGCGCGCGCGGGCGATCGCCCGCCTCAAACGGCCAGGACTGACAGAGCATTGTCTCTAAGCAAGATAAAGATCTTATGGTTATAACATTGTTTTGTTGACTTTGTGTGCAACTTTGATACTTTAGACTGTTTAGCTTTTTGCTGATGTAAGCTTTTAAAGAGCCACTGCCAACCATGATCCTTTGTGGCACCAAATTTGACTTTCATATCATCTGACAGTCGTTTGTGGTCTAAATTCTCTGCCTTGCTTTTTATTCGGTGAACAAAGGATCATACTTGACATTGGATCTTTGGCATACACAAAAGTGTATAGTCCAAATTTTTATTTCTCTTCTCCAATTTCAAAAGGGGCCTAAGCAACAGGCATACCTCCCATACCTCGCAGGTGCTGTCTCCAATTGTTTGTTTTCACAAAACAAAGAACGGGCGCAAAGCTTAATGGTTAGCAGAGGGTCTTTAATCTTGCACAATTCCTATAAGCAAAGTGAGTGCTGCATTCCTTTAAAGAGTCACTGTCACCTGGGGTCCCTAGAGGGCGCACTATGATTTCATATAGCCTAAAAAGGACTTTTAGCCAATATGGAGACCATAGATCCCCCATGAAGTAGTTAAACTGATAGAAATAATGAATGAATTGTATTTTATTGTTTTGTTGTTATTCTATTATCAAAATGTAATTTTAGGTATGTATTTGATGGAAAACCACCAGAGATGAAATCAGGAGAGGTGAGAAATGTCGTTATCAATTCAAATTATTCCTATTCAAAAACCAAAATGTTCTGCCATCATATTCCCCATATATCTTAGGCTGATTACATGTGTCTCGATTGTCCAGATTGAATTGAATAATTTGTCTTCAACTGAGGCGTGTGACACTACATCTTCAAATCACCAGGCCAAATGGGCTGTTGAATCCAATCAGGTTGCTACTTGCATGATAAAGTTAGGCCAAATGCCTATCTGTACCATTTGATTGAATGTTTAGGTCAAAGTTGAGCTTTTTGAATAATGCTCAGAGAGATCTTTGATTTTTTGTTACTTGGTTGTGAATCCTTACATGACTGAAAATAGAAAGAAAGATTGAATGAATACAAGGAATCATGTCGTAAGTCTACATATATGCTAGATGGTAGGAAAATTCCATGTTTCAGAAAATTATTTCTGGGTCTGGCTTGGTAACTGTTCAGCAACTGCAGAAGGGGAATCTCCATGTTCAATGTAGCTAGGATGAAAATAAAAGGTTGAACTTGGGTCTTAACAAAGAGCCCATAAAACTTCTTAGGCTGGAAGGCGTTGTAAGTAAAGCCAGTGCTGTGCATCTTTCTACTCTTGTTGACTTAGCATTGTTCTCGTTCTAGCTTGCAAAGCGATCAGAGCGAAGAGCTGAAGCCCAAAAGCAACTTGATGCAGCTACTGAATCAGGTTTTAATATTTTTCTTAAATTTATCTTCTAATTGACCCCATTTTCAATGATTCAAGTGAGAGCAAAATTTTAGGAATAATTTGATGTAACATCAAAAGAAATAAAACTGTTTTTTCATAACGTTTTGATTTAAAATCTTCATCAGACCAAAACTTTACTGGGTAGCCGAGAATTTATACACATCAACGTTTACTTTTTGATGTAACATTTTTATATTTGCCACAGGAATTCAAAGTTCCTGTTGCATTGCATTTCACTCTTCTTAAACGTGATATGATCAGCTTTCCCTGCGATTTAGGAGGCTTTGTCAGCCGGATTCTCCATTTTTCCTGTCATTCAATTGCATTATAAAGAAGAGTCTCATTTCACCCTTGTATTTCCATCCATTACATCTTCAAATTGCTGTATCTTGTCCACAGATGACTGTGCTCAATATATCCCATGAATAAATAACTGAATTTGCTGCTAGCTACTATGATATTTCTGAAAATTTTAGAATCTGTTTATACATCCTTCTTCTTTTAGGTGACACAGAAAACGTGGAGAAGTTTTCAAGGCGTTTAGTAAGCTGCTTTTACAGATAGTTTACTTTTTCATCATGTTGAATTGTTAACAGATTTGAGCAAGTATTTTAGGCCTGTTTTTACGGATTCTGAGATTGAACATGTTTGCTTCTTACTACAAACCTATACTTGCAAGGGTTACCTTCCCTTCTACCTTCATTTTCTGTTTGTATTTAATGATACCGTTTCTTTGTAGGGTGATTTGATTTTGCTATAGTGGGGTTTGATGTTACTTCTAGAATGGCAGCCGCAGTGCAGACGTTGTATTTTGCCCCCTTTCACATCGTCTCTGTAGTATTATAGCGTAGTTTGTAGTTACAGTATATATTTAGTAATATGTTTGTAAAATTTTCATGGAACATAGAAGGAAAAAGATTGAACAGTCTTATAAAATCACTTGTAATTGGGGGAAAACTATAACTGATTTAACGCAACAAATTGTATTATCTTCTTTAGCCTATTACTTTCACACTGGTAGTCAGAAATAAATCGGATCAGTAGGCAACAAACTACAGATAGGTGTCTTCACCCAAGAGATGTCTTCGTTTTGAGAGTGTGTGTATTTTGGGATTTTTATTTCTGCAGCCTGTTGTTTTTACAAGATATTGGTTACTGCAGAAATGCACAGAAGAATTCACTTTTCATGGCATGTGTATCTTTTGATAAAAACTTACGCGGTTGCTAGGACCTTGTCGAAGAGATTATATTTATGTTATCTCTAGGTTAAAGTGACGCCAGCCCACAACGAAGAATGCAAAAAGTTGTTAATGCTCATGGGAATTCCATACATTGAAGTAAGCATTTTCTTGTGTATCTTCAGATTTCTTAACGTTGTTGGCCAATACGGTATCCCTGTGTACTTCTCTGTCCAGTTCTGTTATAACTGCATATTAGCACTGCACTCTTACCGTACAAGCAATACTGCCTATCCCAAACAGAATTGTGAGGGCCTTAAGGATTCATAGCAGAGATAAAGGTCCTCTACAAATTCCTAAGGCCCGGAAATTTCGGTTTGGGATATGCTTTCTTGGGATGTAAGCTGTGGCGTTGACTCTCAAATGAAATTAACAGTCGCTGAGCATGTCCATCTTACAAAACTTGCACTGAGTGGAAGGACGATGAATGCAACTGCCGATTATGCAAGTCTTTCATAGCTTGGGTTCTTGAATTGATCAATTTTTAACGCAGTCTGCTAAATTCATAGACACTGTAATCAATTCATGATAATAGTAATGATGATAATCAATCCTGTTAAAATATTATAGCCTTTTTTCTTTCCAATTATTTGCACGAAAGGAGCTTTAAATAATTTTGCCATATTCCCTGAAAGATATTTTTTGAAATCATCATTATTTTCTGTATTTTGGCTACCATGTTTTCATGCTTCTGCTAGCAGCAAAGGGCTAAAATCTTTCAAATCTTTAAAAAGATGGGTGTAAAATTTTATCACATTTTTCTACAAATTGAATTTCTTGAAAGAAACTTTGGGTAATTCGCTGTAAATCTGGCGTGGCAATTTTTTGGCATCTTGATTTGTTCAGAATGGCGACATTTTGATTATTTCTGTAAAATAAAAAATTTTGAGAAAATTAAAATCATCATAAATCTTAAATTAGGAAAATGGATACAATTTTCAAGGAAATCAAAGCTTATGATCGTCTACGATATGGTGGCAAGAAGAAATTTGTAGCCCTTCTGGTTAAGGATTTAGAAATTTGATGACGTAACAGCCTCAAGATCATAAATGCCACCATTTTGAAACTAATCAAGATATCAGAAATTTCCACGGCAGATTTACAGTAAATTGCCCAAAGTTCCTCCCAAGCACTTTGATTAAAAGAAAAATGTAACTGAATTTTACACTTGCCCTTTTAAAGATTTTAGCTCTATGCTGTTTCTCCTGGTTTGCAAATTGTTAAAACCATAGTTGAGAAAACCATAAGTTCCAAAATTTTGCAAACGTATTAGCTGACTTTCCACTCTGACCTGTCACCCTGCCAGAATCTTCTTTTTAGAAGGCAGGCAGTATCTGGTAGATGTAGATGTAGATGTTACGCCACTATATTACTGAATCGAAAACCATAAGAGCTACGTTCTTTTCCTTATTCCCATTTCACAGACCTTCAGAAACTGCGCTTTTGATGTATTATGATTAGTTTAGAATTTATGGTGCTTTTATTGTTTACCAAAGCTTCAAAATTTTGTCTTCTGAAAGATCCTTTCATATGTTTCAAAATAGTGGTGATATCAAATTCCCCGTCTCTCTGGGCCTGTGGCAAATTGATTAAAGTTTCCTTCGAACAATTTATTTGAAAGGATAAGGCAATAACATTTTATGAAATTCATTTAAAGTTTTTTAAGGCTCGACGCCTATTTCACGAGCTGTAGGAAGCTCTGAATTAACAATAGAAGTTTTGTATCGTACACCGAGTCTTCCACGTTCAGCACTCTTTGTGATGCATGTTGCTTGCATCAGTATGCTAAGCGTGGAGATCGAAATCGCTACGAAATTGCCACTCAATGAATCACAAAGGAAATGATGAACTGTGAAGACTCTGTGTATATATGAAAATCTTATTTTTAGTCAGAGTTTCCTACAACCTGTGCCTCTTTGAAGTTGATGCTTTAATTTAAATTTGCGTATGCCAAATTTCAGGCTCCATGTGAAGCTGAAGCACAGTGTGCCGAACTTGTTAAAGGAGGAAAGGTAAGCATTTGTGTTCCATCCCTAGTTTTATAGTCTAACTGTCCGCTCAGGCAGCCAGCCAAGACTCAATACCTGCGAAATAAAATTCAGTTCAACATCTCACCTGTTGCACCAAATAAAATCCGAAAACATGAGGTAAAGAAGACCAAGAAGACCCAAAACGCTCTTTTGCATTTGGTTTTATGAGTAAGCCCCCCTCTTTGATAAGCTACTCCACTGTGGATCTATAGTTATAGTTCAGACCAAATTTGATTTTCGGACAGTCTGAAATAGACCTTTTAGCCATTATACAAAAGAGCCTGGATCGAGTAGACTGATGAAAATCGTCGTAGTTTCGCTCCTTGATAGGCTGATAATGGGCATCCAATTCAATGAACGAAGCGGAAACTGGGACTGAGGTAGTTAGGCTATGGATCGAGCGATATTTTTATACATTTTTATACACGAGATTCGATTGAGTGGCGTTAGAGCTTCTATCAGTATTGTGCACATTCGACAATTCTATTAAATGTAATGAAATATCATTCGATCCAGATCCTTTTTTAGAATAGCTAAAAGGTCTATTGCAATTTGCCTGCAAATGACCCTGAGTGACAAGGACAGTGGCAGCGCTAGCTCTGAAAAATCCGAAAGAAGTGCGGAGGGGGATTTTGAGGTAATTTTTCAGTCTAAAGGTATACCCAACTAATTTTACGTCATTACAACTTTTTGCCGACATATGAAATCTGAGGGACAAGTCCCTCCCAGTCCCCCCGTGGTGCCACACTGGACAAGGAATTTTTAAAAACGCAATTTCTCTTTAAAGTACCGTTAAGAATGAACTGATTTTTAGATAATAGACGTATTTTATATTGTACTTATTGCCATATGAATTTTATCAAAATCTTTGATTAAGAAGGTGCCTCAGAATTTCTTTCTCTTTTATCTTTAACGTTGAAGGTTTTTGTGGCAAATTGATGTAATCCTCTGACTTTGCACCCAGAACTGGTGGAGTGGGCTCGAACCCGGCAAGGCCCCTCACTTGAGCGTCGCGACGAAGGGTCCCGGACTCGATTAGCGCCTAAATACATCTGCGATTCTGCAAAGAAACGCCGCAACTTCACCTTCACCTTATCTTTTGGGTTATTTTGTTTCGGCCTTCCCTTTATTTAACCTCCGTTGCTCAACGCAGATTGCCATTTCTGTGCTACACCAAGACTATTCAATTTCTTCTTGATATTAGGTGTTCGCTACAGCAACAGAAGATATGGATTCACTGACGTTTGGATCTACAGTTGTCCTTCGACATATGACATTCAGCGAAGCCAGGTTAATTTTACTTTAGAAGATACTGCTTTATACCGGGTGTGAGAGGGTTAACATCCCTCACTTCCAAAATTCGGTGAAAATTGTAATTGAAAAATGTAATGAAATTGTCTGGGTATGAACTCCCAAAAGTTTAAAAATTTTATACTTTTTACCTCATTACTTTTGCCTGCCTGCGCCATCGGCCTTGCTTTAAAATTTGTAGTGGAAAGAGTACTGGATAGAAGGTTTTTGTGACAGCTTGAGAAATCGAACTTTTGGTTGAATGCTGGTTTCAGAAGGCAAGAGTATGTACGAGAAAATCTCAAAAATTAGGTTGAAGTCTCAATAAGATGATTGGATTTAAACTTCACAGATTGGTTTTAAAGCTTTCCCTGCTTGGTTTTCAGACAGTGGGTACATTTTGTGAGTCAGCAAGTACTGAAAATTTTCAAACACTTTTGGGATTTTTGGTTTCCAAAAGTTGTCAAATAAAGTAGAACCAATGAGGATTCAATCAGTCGATAAAAATTGTTCCAAGACATATCTGCTCAACCAGTGTATCCATAAAAGTTACAAGCCCACCTAGAAGGGAATTAAATATGAATATATAAATATAAAATATGAAATATATATTTTTATGAAAATATGTTTTTCTTCAACATTTTAGGAAAATGCCAATACAAGAATACCACTTAGATCGGATCTTAGCAGAGTTAGAATTGTCACAAGACGAGGTATGTTCCTGTGAGGTATATTTGATTGTAAGGCCTGCCAATCCTGTGGAAAGGGTTACTTAAAGGGTCTGTTTCATCCAGCATGCCTTGCACGTGTCGTCTCTTGGCTTGCCATTGTTGTCGCCATTTTCATGGGCCATGAAAATGGCGACAAACAAAGGCCAACCAAGAGACGACACGTGCAAGGAATGCTGGATGAAACAGACCCTTTAAGTTTCTATGGTACGGGACTGTGCCACTCAGATCCTAAAAGTACCACACATAGACGCATCAATCCGGAAGAGGCCGAACAGCATACCGTTAAATTAGTTGTACCAAGAATCATAGACACGAATCCAGGAGTAATTGAATTCTGCTAAAACTCGTACTCATAAATCGGGATTTTATCGTAAAAAATGGTACCCTAGGAAATGGCACGATCCTTGTAAATATGCACATTCTAATTAGCTTTTCATTTTGAACCATTTTGGTTGGACAGTTTGTGTTTTTAAGTGTTACTGTGTGATTTTTTGTTTTTGACATGATATATAGATTTTCACCCCATTGCATTCGTGAAAGGAGTGGCTTTGAGGGAGTTACGACAACTCCCTCAAAGCCAATCCTTTCAATAATGCAATGGGGGAAAATGTGTAGATAATTGAAAATGAAGTTAAATTATTGGAAATTACTCCCAGACCAATTATCCAAGTTCATTCTGAATCTTGATATTTCTGATAGGGTATTGTCTTTCCATAGTTCATCGATTTGTGCATTCTTCTTGGATGTGACTATTGCAATTCAATTAAAGGTGGGTAGTCTGATCCTGTTGCCTCGCAGCCGGTGGACCAAAAGAACTTTAATTTTGTTTGAAAATTCATTGCGGGGAGATTACTTGAGGTATTGCACTGAATAATTGATATTCGTTAGCCAAAGAGCTGAAGTATTTTGATAATTTTTGTTCCATTTTCCTGAGCATCGAAAATACAATGCAACCTCCATTAGCAGACACTTCTATACATCGGACACCTCCGAACAACGGACAAATAGTTTCGTCCCAAATACAGTTTGACAAAAGAGGACACCTCCATACAGCGGATACCTCTCTCCAACGGACAATAACATTTGTCCTACAGATGTCCATTCTAAGGAGGCTCCATTGTATAGGTAAATTTAGTTTACAAAATCTTACAAAATTTAGTTTACAAAAGGTGCAAAACCCTCGATCAAAATTGTAGACAACCACCTTACTCAAGCGTACGTATATGATATGGTGCTTGTTTTGAATTGCTTTTTAAGCCATGAGGAAAATAAAAAAATGTGTGTAGGGTGCTCCTAGTGAGGAGATTATTCACCCCTTTTGATGCATTATGAAGTAAAGCAATTTTCAGAAAACCTCAAATCTTCTCCATTTTCTCAATATGAACGCTGACGATATTAGGCCGTGATGACTCAAGTTACATGATACTACGTTACTCCATGGTACTTTTTACGGCAGATTAGAGTTTGAGTAGCACGAGACCGCTGTAATCCTCAGTTAAGTCGATGGAGTAAGGTGCTGGACAAATTGGGTGATGTGCATATCGTCGAGACTAATTTTCTTGAGTTGAATCGTGCTTCGTGGAGGATCTCTTTGTTTAGTTGTGAAGGAGCTTATCCTTCGACGAGGAGTTTCACGCTTCGTGGAGGAACTGTTTGATTGACCACGGATCTTGTAGGGGAGGGGTAATGCATGTCGTCGAAGGGGTTGTTCTTCGATGAGGAACTAACTGCACATCTCCTTTTAATCGACTTTCTAGACAAATTGTTGGGCTATGATAGGATATAGGGGAGTTTTCTTGTGCTGATTGGCAGCTAATTCGAGCCTGGAATAAGTCACTCCTCTACCTCGCTACTTTGTGGAGTGAAAATCACTCCGCTGTGGAGGTGGGCTGAGAAGTAATCCGTGCAACCTCATGAATCCATGAAAAAAGTCACTCCAGAACCCCAGTCTTATGAAGACGATATCAAAGCCTGCCTCCGCAGCAAAAGACTCAATGAAATTGAATTCGCAATGTAGAGTCGTGCAATTGATATCGTATCAAAGTGGATTAGATTCAGTACTCTATAACTGAATTTGAAGTGGTGACTTCTGAATGGCATAGATTGGGATGAGAAGTTATGTCGTGTAGTCAAGCCCCAGTCAAGCATAGGTATAGAAATTTCAAGGGATGATTCTCACTTTTGCTGTAAAATCTCTGTTAAGACCCTTGCGGCCTACCGTAAAAGCTCTATTTAGCCCTTTTCTACTGGCGAACACTTGAGAGGGGGCGCCATCGCTCCTAATGTTGGCTAGAACAAGGATCTTTGGTTTTAAAACAATGGAAATAAAAGGAAATAAACAATTCTTTTTACTGAAACAATAGCTTCGCCCCCAATATTTTGAATAGTCTCCTCCACGAAATCCCCTCTGTCATAAGCCCCTCCTCTCAGAGTAAACATTTTAAATAAGCCCCAATTTTCATAAATCTAATAAGCATTCATAAATCAAATGGCAAAGTCTATAACTGATTTCAGCCGTTTTAGATCTTTCTCCACATATATTTCGGACTTTATTGTGATGCAACGGGTGACATGTTAGATTGAATTATATTTTGCAGGCATTGGACCGAAAAAGGCGATAACATTAATAAAGCAACATAAAACTATTGATGAAGTCATCAAACATTTGGATAAATCGGTAAATATTTCATATTTCATAAGCAATAGTTTTTATCATCCTCAACGATAATTATTTGTGGACATTTTTTACCAATGTGGAAATGCCGTCTACACGAAGTGAAATTTGTGGAAATGCCGTCTACACGAGCACCATAATTCCAGCCCTTATATACGACTGTATTGTTCAGTTCAACCTCATAAGAACTCAGCTTGAGAAACTGAAATCGATAGAGGCACGAGCCTCCCCTATGTTAAAGTTAAAGACATGCGACTTAAAACATGAAATCGATAAGCATGCTGTTTTACTGGTGAGGAAGGGTCTAAATGGAAATGTGTGTACAAACTTTCAAGACTATTTTATGATCAATGAACACAATTTGAGGACAAAAAACAGAAACATTCTTTTAAAAATTCCAAGAATTAAGTTAGAGTTTGCCAAGGATGGTTTTTCTTTATCGGTGCTAGGTTATACAACTCACTTCCGAAAGATATCAGAGAAAGTGCAGATGATTTTGAGAAGAAAGTGAAATCATTTCTATTTTAATTTGCAAGATATTTTATAGACTTTGCTTGAATTGTGAATATATCTCTACTTGTTTACCTTTTCATTTATCAATGTATTTATCTTTTCTTATTAGATCTAAAAGTTGATGTGTTGCTAACATATTGATAGCTGTTTTTATTGAGCTGAAATGTACAGGGTGTCTCAAAAAAATTGTTCGACGTTTGATTAAATATTGAAAAATAAGGACAACATGAACAGGCTCATTGAAAGATAACCCTGTTCCTAAGATTATGAAATAATTTTAGAGACTAAAATCGTGCAAATCGGTTGAAAATTCACTTAGTTACAAGCTCTCGAAGATCAAAAATATGCGATAGCTGAAACCAGAGACCCCCCAGATTACTTGTATTGCAAAACGCTCGAAGACAGAGGTAAGAGAAGATTATCCAATGTCATACCTCTCGTTGATATCAGTGCAAACCAAATACGACTTCTAAAGTAAATTATTTCTTGTGATCATTTTCAAAATTCCTTAACATTGCATTGGTCCAAAAACAGTGGTTCAAAACAAATCGGCGAGAGACTGAATCTGTTTCCTCAAAGCATCCATATGCTTGACAGTTAGGTTATCGAATACCTGTGTGAATCCCACTTGGTTCGCCCTGAAACAATTGAGAAATAACAGAAGCGACGACCTATGGGACTTTTACAAAAAATGCCATTTCGAGGCCTCTGGTTTCAGCTTTCGCACAAACTTGAACTTCAAAAGCTTGTAACGCCATGAACTTTTAGCGGATTTGCAAGATTCTTGTGTCAAAAATTAATTTCAAATCTCAGGACCTGGGTGACTTGACCAAAGGTCCATTCAGCGTATCGTTATTTTTTAGTATTTAATCAAACGTCGAACAATTTTTTTGAGACACCCTGTACATATCCTTCATATTCATAATACAACACAATACAATACAATAAAATGCAATACAATACAATACAATACAATACAATACAATACAATACAATACAATACAAGCTTCCCTAAAATGAAGCACGATCTATGAATGTAAGAGATCTTTAGTCTGTATTTAGCAAGAGTAAATTGAATAACAGATAGTTTTTAGCCGTCCGAAATAGACCTTTTAGCTATTCTACAAAAGAGCCTGGATCGAGCGATATTTTTATACATTTTGATGCTCAAGGTTCGATTGAATGGCGTTGGAGCTTCGATCACCATTGTGCATATTCGAAAATTCTACAAATTGTGATGAAATATCGTTCGATCCACATTCTTTTTCAGAATAGCTAAAAGGTCTATTTCTGCAAAACGTCCGAATATCTGAGAAAATCGTCGGAAAATTTTTTGTCGACAAAATAATTTGTCTGAAGTTTATTCGTCTGAAATTTTTGGCGCTTAATGTTTAGAAATTGTCACCAAATTATTTTTCATTATTCTATTTCAGAAATACCCTCTTCCAGAAGATTGGAAATATAAGGTAAGAACTATTGGGTGACGCAATAAAAAGTGAAACTTTTCAAAATTATCAAAATTGACCTAATTGGCCGAGGTTTGTTTTACCCATTTCAAGTCATGTGACCATACTCTTGGGAAGTTTTACAATTAAGCTACTGTTTCCACTCATGGCACGACTTTGCATCGCAAAAATCATGTGTGGGAAGTCAAAATATGTTTATCAAGAGGTTCATTACATGACTTGAAGTTGGTGTAGACAAAACTTTGTCGATCTTGTCTGATGCATCAACAGCCAAACGAATTTTGTAGATCACGATAATTTCTCCAGAAGAGGAACATTGCAAAAATATTCTTTTTAACCAAAGAGGTATTTATGTCTCACGATTTCATATCAGGTGGACAAAAAGCTCTTTCCATGTTTGAAATTCGTAGGCTGAATTTCTTTGATGATTCGTCATTTTATCCCCGTCAAGAATTAAGAACAGAGACTTAACGAAACTAGGACGGCAATGCCTTCCAGAGCGTCATCTGATATCCTGCATAACAAGTATTGTTTCCGTGGGCTGCCTTTAATCAAAAGGCTAAATTGATGCCTCCTATGACTCAAAGATGCCCGAAGACAATCTTTTTTCTTTGAAGACAAACATTGAAAGTGACTGAGTTTTACTTCGGAGGCCTTATCTGCTGTACAGAATGCCAGAAATGGGCTTTCCGTGTTGTGAAATTGAAAAGGACAATTTCAAAGTCTCTCAAGGGAGGAAAATTCGAACGAAAAACAAGGAATCTTTTGAATCTAAAGTCCTGAAACAAAAGCAACATTGCGTTGCAGTTGCCGTTGCCGTCGTGTTTTTGTAAACTCCCAGATCTAACTTTCGTTAAAACAACAAACGAGAATCTGAAGGAGAAAGCTGGATAATATACCGTATCCGCAAAAAGCGAATCATGGACTATGGGCTGATGGAGCCATGGACTGGTGGACCGTACATCATTCTCGTCTAAAAGATACGCTGCCCTTTTGTCCAGTTTTTCAGATGTGCTCTCAACTTCTGAAGTGCCCTTATCCGAGAAATCCTTCAACAGTGTACTATTGGTAAATGATATGCCTAACATTCACTAGATTGTACATGTATAGATTTGCTATGACGCTCCACATCAATCGGTTGCTCGTCTATCAAATTAGTATCTCTATTTTTGTCAATCATTGAGTGTGTGTTTGAGTGGGAACTTCAAAAATACTTCAAACAATATCCGGAAATATCGGCTCATGTTGATCTTCTGACTAAGATTTACAGCAGATAATTAACGAATTAAACTGCCAAAAATATCAACGATACTTTGTATGAATTTACTTATTGGTCTAAAATTAGATACTGTTTGAGACTGTCCGTGAACAAGAACGATAGATCATGTAATTCTTTTATCCACATTTTTATTGTTTTAGCTCCTCAATTATTTATTCTACAAATGAATCTGGATTGAGCCATATTTTTATACATTTTTAGACGAGGCGTTCGATTGAATTGTGTCAGAGCTTCTGTTGCTACCCAGCACATTGAAAAATTCTATAATTTACGTCAAAATAGCGTTCGATTCAAATTCTTCGAAGAAGAGCTAAATTGTTTCGTATGAGTCATTTTACTTTATCCCTGATATCAACTGACATCTAATTTGAGATGAACTTACAGACAGACTGTAAGTCCATTACAGACAGACTGTAAGACCATAGCGTTCGTAACGGGGTGAGTGGCCGAGTGGCTTATACATTCTTCGTCAGGTGACTGAAGTTAAGCTTGGTCGAGTGAGGTTAGACTCCGGATGGGTGACCACGGAGGCTTGTCCTCGCAACTCACCTCGTCGACCTTCGGAAGGGACGTTAAACTAGGGGTCCCATGCCTGGATGCCGCATGCAAGGTGGGCCTAAATTAGCTTTCAGTAGCTAGAAATCCTGACAAGCCCACTCAAAACAAATTGAAAACAAACAAAAACACAAAACAAAACAAAACAAAACAAACTCTTTTTAATTTTTTGAGTAGTTTATTTGGATTTGATCATTTTTGCTTGAATTTTTTACATGATAGGAATCACGCGAGTTGTTCCAGAAACCAGAAGTTACTCCTGCTTCAGAAATCGAAGTAAGTCGGGCGTTATTTTACTGTACCGGGTAAGCCAGGCATAGACGTAGGAACCGGGGGCACTGGGGGCACATGCCCCCCCCCAAGATTTTGCAATAAACAAAGAAGTGCTCTATTTTTTTAGAAAATGGCCCCTTTTCTTAAGGAAAAAGTGCCCTCGAAGTGTCGTGCCCACCCCAAAGTTTGAGATGCTTCCTACGTCCCTAGAGCTGGAAAAAAGTTCCCACCTTTTAAAATTCATAGCATCAAGAGTACTTCACACATCTGAATGATTCGAATTCTAGTTAAAAGCTGAAAGATCAAACTATTTTTGTGATTTTTTCTCACTGTCTCACAAGCACTAGAGACATAAGCAAGTTCAACTTTACAAAAATTTCACGGTTGCAGAATGGCTGAAAAAGTGCCTAAAACATTGATCAAATCATAAAGGATCCATTGCACAGATCAATGAAGAAAATGCTGTTGTTCAAGGATGAGAGATATCCACTGTACATGCATTGCCATGGGACTTAAAATCTTTAGTATTTGTTTGAAAATTGATGTCTTATAACTCTTGAGAAAAAAGAAACGCCAATCGCACATTGTTCTGTGTGAGGAGAGGTCTCATATTTGATCATTGTTTTAGGCCCTTTTCCAGTCATTTTGCAACCATAAAATTTTTGTTAAGTTGAATTTACCGATACTCCTAGCGCTGGTAAGACAGCAAGAAAAACTACAAAAATACTTCAATTTTTCAGGCTTTTAACAAGAATTGAATCATTCAGATCCGTGAAGTACTCTGGGTGATATGAATTTTGAAAAGAAGGAACTTTTTCCTGGCTCACCCGGTATTTCCTCGAATGAAGGGACTCCGTCGTCAAGTTGTAAACAAATATGTAAATACCATTGTTATACCCACGTGTCGATTGTCTTCTGCAGTTTGTCTGGTGGCTTCACCCAAGCTTCGAGGTTGGTTTGTCATTCCGTTCCCCGGGGTTGCTCTTTGTATATTTTGAGTTCAGGGGACATACCATTGGGAAGGACATCGATTTTCACGGCCTTGATAAAAGGAACGGTGTTCATTTTCGTGATTTTTGATATAGAGAACGATATATCCATATTTGTGATTTTGGAAAGAAGAACAAAGAGATGGGCGAGTTTTGAAAAATTATTATGAGGTCGGAAAACATTTCGAAAAAATGGGATAAAATTTCTGTAATGTTTTTGAAGCTTTGGTGCCGTGTCTCACAAGTGCACTATGGGGTCCCACCATGGCAAACCTACTACAGAGAAAAGGAAGGAGTCGCCGGCTGTCAATAATTCCAAGCTAAAGGAACCACAAGGTGTGGTCACGTGCAGTTCTGGACGTCCTCAGCCCATTATCTACCAGAAGTAGATGATGATGATGATGATGATATTTATTCACTGATCAGTTAAACTAAATACTTACTGATTTGTACCCCCTAGAAAAGCAGTGCTTATCTACAGCAGGTGGATATTTGCTTTGCCCGGGGTCAAGTCGAGAGGTAGGACCAGGACACTGTTTCAATAAGCTTTGTTTCTCAATGTTGCTAAAAACTGAAAACTGAAAGTAAACCAGGGCCAAACAAAGCAAAGACTTGCTTCCATCTTTAAAGGGGCCTTTGCAGCTGCCATGCTTTGTGAATACATCCTTTTGCTGTCTTGGTCTCTTTGATGTTACCGTTTTGGTTGTCCAGGGAGATGGCAGACGATGAAGAGATGCCACTTGCAATGCATGTCGGTTGAGACTCCTTTAATGAAAGTTTTGCAAAACTTTGACTTCAAAACCAAATTTAAAGGGAGTGTGCAATGGTAAATAGGCTTCTCTATAAATAGAACAAAGAAAATACGCAAACACGGCATTGTTTCATTAGCTATCGATTATTAACAACACGTGTGGGCCATCAATTTCAATGGGCTATTTTTAGATTTTTCTGCTCTGTGCAAATGCAGGCTTATAGCCTTGCACAAACCCTTTAATTTGGATTAATCCTTCTCACACCTTCTCCTTTTAGCTCAAGTGGTCGGATCCCGATGAAGAGAATTTGGTGAAATTCATGGCTGAAGAAAAACAATTCAAGTGAGTTTCTCCTTGTAATGCCAACATCTCCGCCAAATTATGTTGAAACGAGAGTACAATTTGTTGACTCAAATATGAAAAATTTTCAGTTCAGCGATCTCATTAACCATCATTTAGCGTGCAAAAATGTGTCACTGGCAGGTGGGTCAAACCAAGTTAAGACATTTTTTGGCGGGCTTTGGATTAAATAGTGCACGGCCGATATTCAAAGCTGATTTGTTAACTTTTCAGTCAGAGGCTAACTTGAATTTTAAACTTTGTTTGGCAAAATCCCTCTCTTTTTTTCGATCCAGAAATTAGGAATATGCTGGTAAGGGTTGGTATGGGAATCAGGATTCCTTGTTCGATTCTAGTCCATCACATAAAACATACCGGGTGAGCCAGAAAAATGCTCCCACTTTTGAAAACTCATAGGATCAGGAGTACATTACATACTCCTGATCATTGAAACGAAACGTACATCATTGAAAAGTTGAATTTACCGATACTTCTAGTGCTGGCAAGACAGCGAGAAAAATAGCAAAAATACTTTAATCTTTGAGGCTTTTAACTAGATTTGAATCATTCAAATCTGTGAAGTACTCTGGGTGCTATGAATTTTAAACTTGGGAACGTTTTCTAGCTCACCCAGTATATCGCATGGCTTATTAACGTTTTGATTAATCAAAAATATAACAATCCTCCATCAACAGAGCTGCAGTCGTTCAAATGATGAGTGTGAAATTCTGTCACATTTTCCTTGAATCAATTTGGTTGAAAGGAGCTGAGCGTACTGTAAATTCTGCCGTGGTAATTTTTGATAACTTAATAGTTTCAGAATGGTGGCATTTGTTAAATTTGAGGGTGTTGCGTCATAAAATTCTAAATTCGAGATTCCTGGCTCACGTTTATTTCTAATTCCAATCACATTTAGATTTTGTTTCTAAACTTTCTAAATCCGAGAGTCCTGGCCAACATTTCTAAATCTGGAGTTCCGTCAAGCCATTCAATTCAAAGAAAAATTCAATTACACCCACCAAGAGTTGAGAGATTTATGCCCTATGCTTAACAATCCTGCATCTGTTTATTTAAGACAATATTGATTTGTTTATTCATTCATTCAATCATTCATTCATGGATCCATCCATCCTTTGATCTTTGTTTTCAAACTCACAAATAGATTCTATATTCATTTACTCTTTGAACTATTTGCCAACCACCCTCGCAGGCAACTAAGCGATCCTTGTTCACTGAAATAAACAAGTGTTCTATTCAAGTCACACATCCTCTGCATCCTATACTGTAACCCTTTCAACAGCTTCATTCTTCGTAGGTATAAGGCAGACTTATTACAGCGAGTCCTAGTTACACATATTTTTTGTAAAACGTTTTTTTAGCACGGCCCCTTGAAAAGCAGTCTGTCAGGACTGAGGGAGCTACTGTACTAAAAGACGTAAAAATAGAAAAATAGAATAAGAAACTTTCAGATTTGACCCAAATTCTTAGTTTCAGGACATTTGGAATATGTTGTATAAAATTCTTTTCTTACCTTTTTGGCGTCCGATTTCGAGACCGCTGCGTAGGCACAGCAATGCACAGGAGATGGCAAAGTTCATTTAGGCCCAAACAATTTGAAAGCACATGTGACAGAGCTCTTCAGTTCCAGGCAAGGCAATATGGCTGAGAAAGGCTGCTAATGGCAAGGAAGAGAATCTTATGGCATTTCATGGTAAGAAAAGAATTTTGTACAACATATTCCAAATAACTGGTGTCCTGACACTCATGGTATTGCGCATCACATTGGCAGCAGAGCTGCAAAAAGTTGTTGACCTTCCTCCAAACCTGAAATTTATGCTCTCAACCTTCCTCATTTTAACACAATATAAAATTACTGGAAAACAGCTCAACGGTGTTTTGTAAACCATACAAAAGTATGTAATTAGGGATCTTCCCATATCATTTGTCTGTATGGGTGCAAGTAGCAGAGCTCTAACCAGGTTTTAATACAAGGGATGCCACAGTCTTCAGGAAGCTATTCATTAATTGAAAGGTATTGGGACAATGAAAGGAGAACAAAGAGTTCAAGGTGAGAACATCTAAAAGCTACTGGGTGTCCAAAAATTTACTCCTGTTTGCAAAATCGCCAAAATTTGATTACGAAAGTTATTTCAAAATTTTTTCACCTCTTCTATCAACAATTCAAATACATTTAATGATGGTGAACTATCTTAACGGGTATGAAATAATGCAGCGAAAACCTCATTCTAAGCAACAGTGCTCAAGCAACATCGCTAATCTTGCCTTTAATAACCGCTACATTGACAATTTTGCAGTATTCTTCAAGTCCACAATGACATTTCACGTTTCATTCTGATGATATTCATGACTAAACAAGAAGAACAAAAGAACAAAAGGAAGTACTCAAATAAACATAGACTAAGTGCTTTCTTGCAGAAGGCTTCAAAACCAGGCAGCACTAAAAAGAGTTTGATTCTCTTAATCGAAAAATAAATCAAAAGATCAGCTTTGCCTGGAAAAATAATTTTTTTTGATCTACTGGTAAGAAAAAGAAATTTGAAGATCTGCCTTACAATAAAATTTTGGTGATTTCGCAAGCAGAAGTACTTTTCTGGGACGCTTTTAAAAAATTGTTTTTTCCAGACACATATGCATATGTCCTCATAGACGTTCTCTCTTCCATCACATTGTCTGATCAAACCTGATTTTTCTTCTTTGATGTAGTTTGAAATATAACCTCACCATCTGCATACTGTTGACATGATTTTTAATGGTTCTATGTATTTATTGATGATTTATTTTCTAAATCTATGCCAGCAATATAAAATATTATTTTTGACAACTAAACCTTCCTCAATTTTTGGCCAAACCTTCCTCCAAACTAGGTTTGTAGGTTTGCAGTGTTTTTGCGTCTCTGATTGGCAGGAAACCGCAGTTAGTTCTTGGTACATTTGCAATTTTATAATGTGTCGGTTAGAGTTCCGTTTCAAAGTGTGCCAGTTTTAAATTGCACCGGCAAAACATGTGCCGTTTTCATGTTAACGGGAAGGCCATCCGTAACAATTTTGTTCCGTATTCAAAGTATGCAACCTTTTAAAAGCATCAAATGTTCAAGTCAATAGTGATCATCACAACATTTATAGAAAGAGAAGACTTCCATGAATCTGGCTGACAATAATGTCTTAAAGATTATTTATTTCTTAGGGAATTTGTTTGGTCAATATAATCTGGTTGTTAAGCTACACGCAAAGTGTACTCGCTGTGAGAGCAAGCAGAGTTTTGATTTGTATTCTCGTGACATCACTTGCACCATGCTCTGATCCCGCCCACTGTATTTTCATCTTTTCCTAGAGATTTGGGAGAAATTCTTGGAATGCTATCATAAGCCATTTCTGTCAACTTTTTAATTATATTCTAGATCACTCTGCTTGTGCCGGGTGATGTAGAACAATCATGAGCGATAGGACACGAAAAGTGTATCAATGCGAAGTTTCTGTCAGTAGGGAGCCACCTTAACCTATTGTTTTTTGTGTATTTTGAACTTATTTTTGCTTCTTAGCTAGCCACTTGGTACCCAGGGTAACCATCTTATCGCTGTTTATTGAATTAAAAATTGTTCAGTAGTGAGTTCCTAGCTATATGTGTGATACACGGTTTTTTTTAAGAAACTGCTTACTAGAAACTCAACTCTGCGATCGCTAAAAATTAAGAAACTCCAGTACTGGAAGAACATAACTTATGAAACCATTTATTTTGATAAAGGAAATTCTTGACATATTTTCACTTCATTTTCACGTTATCCTGTATCATATTACTCGGAAGGTACTTGAGTCATGTCCAAATTTGGACAGGCTTCAAGAAACATTGTTCTGAAAAGTTCCTAAGGGACCAGGTAGAAAACATGATGTTTGTTATGGAGCCTTTAAGAAACTCGTAAGAAACTCTTAGTTCTCAAAATCAGATGATTTTAAGAAACCTTTTGTACTAGCCCAAATTCCCAGTGTCTTAAAAAGGAAATACACTTTTTTTACAAGAAACAGTAGGCTCAATTTTTCGGGGGTTAGGAAACAACCCTACCAGAATTTGAAAAGCTAAGAAGCTTTTGTAATTTGCAGTTCTGATTTTCCGAGTCATTCAAAACAGTCTCGACATTGAACATCACTGTGTGCTGCCACACTACACTTAAAACGCAGGCTGCATTCATCCTCAGTAAACCGCACACTCTAGAAGTCTCCATCTATAAATTTGTTTCGACTTCAACTTATCTGGTAAAATGTTTGTTCTGATGCTGGTGTATATGTTTTGTTATTGTTATAAGATTAGTTTATCTCTCAGTGTGAGTTCTGTTAATACTTGCTTTATAATCTAACTATTTACTGTACCTTGGAAGCACGTTTGAAAAAATTAATTATTTAAAAAGAAATTAAGAAATACGTAATAAACTTTTGGTAGCAAAATGGCCCAAAATATTAAGAAACTGCCTACAAGCCCACGACCTCAGTTTCGCGCTTAGTTTCTTATGAAAAAATACGTGTGTGTGAATTTGATATTTGGTTTGGTTCTAATATCTTGTTTCTATTTCAGTGAGGATCGTATACGAAATGGCGCCAAGAAACTGTTGAAAGCACGTCACTCCTCTACTCAAGGACGTCTTGACAGCTTCTTCAAAGTTCTACCCTCCAAAACGCCACCAACCAAGCGAAAAGTACGTATGTGTTATATTTGCCTGTATCCTGTATTTAAAATGAACTGAACTGAACTATCTATGCCTGGGAACTTCTGAAAAATGAAAGAAATGATGGGTGTCCCCAAGAAGGTGCCTCGTTCAAATTACCACCAAGATTCAATTGTCAGACTTATCATAAAGTTTTCCTTTCGATTTCTTTTGTCAATGATCCAGATGTATTTCAAAATAATAAACGTTCTTTTTCATTCATTGAGCGAATAAAATTGCAGGTTGAAAAACTGTATTCTGAGCAGTGTTCTTCAACTAGCGTCATAATTTTGCCATCATTTTGACCATCCTTATTTTTTTCACCATCCTTCAACTTTGCAGTGATTGTTTCGTTCCATTTTGATATTCATAACGAAACTAGAAGGCTCATCGCCCATTACACGAAAGGAACTTAATCTCGTAATCATAAGTGCCTTTGCAGTATGTGTCATAACCAGGTAATTATAAAAAGTGGTAAATTTGCTAATTTCAAAACGAATCACAAAATCAGGTATAACTGGGAAAATAATTTAGTCTTCGTTGTACTTCGATGCAACAGGGTGAGCGGCCGAGTGGCATATACAGTCTTCGTCAGGTGACTGAAGATCAAACTCGCTCGCTGAAGCGAGATCAAACTCCAGATGGGTGACTTCGGAGGCCTGACCTCACAACTCACCTCTGCATCCTTTGGAAGGGACGTTAAACTAGGGGTTCCATGCCTGGATGCGGCATGCACAGTGGGCCTAAATTAGCTTTCAGTAGCTAGAAATCCTGACAAGTCCACTCAAAACAAATTTAAAACAAACAAACAATCTCCTGAAAAAGAAATTTAAAGATCGGCCGCATGTATCCAAATCTTGATGCTTCTTCGAACAAGAATACTGTTTCCGGACAAGTGGTGAATTTTCTACCCTGGGTACCAGAGCTTCAATCCAGGGTCTGGATTTTCAAAACCATCCATGAACAGATTTGAGTTCATTTTGTTATGACATAGTTATGTTCGTTTCATTGCGCTAGTCCGCAAAGTACATTTAGGACTTGTAGTTTAGGACTGGATCTAATTGTTTAGGCCGTAGATTTCGTTACCGCTTGTTTAGTTTTGTTATAAATTGGAGGCGTGAGAAGACAATTTCGGGATTATTACAATTGTTGACGGTTTACCTAAACAATTTGACACAATTTGGTACATCTTGTGATCCTGCTAACATTTATGAGGGTGTACCTTGACAAATTTTTGAAATTCGGTACATCGATACATATTGTATATTGCCTAAATTTTGTTTCTATCTTCTCGAAACCAGAATATGGCCTAAAACAGAAAATTGTTTCTTCGACATGTGCTTATTAGATATAAGTTTGAAAGACATGCATCTCTAATTTGATGCAGATCTCCCCATTCGGAAATAAAAGCTAATCCTGAAAATTAATCTCCTGCCTTGTTCAACATGATTTTTTTCCCTTTTTTCTTTGCTTTGCTTTGATTTGATTTGCTTTGCTTTTGCGTTCCTCCGATGGATGCTTACGCAATCGACTGTATAGTAAGGGTGTTAGGACACGGATGTTTTGATTGATTATCAATTTTCCTTGTTTTGATCCTTGTGTCTTGTTTTGTTGTCTTGTTTTCTGTTCTGTTTCATATTCAATTGATGTGTAAAACTGAGCGCATTTAGGCCCAACTGCTCTGAAGTTGTTCGAAGTTAACTCCCTTGTATTTCTGTGTCGCAGTGCGCCTTCTAAAAGATGGGTTTCAAACCGCAAAAACTTTCTTCTGCGAAGGCGCACTAAGACACAGGGATTTTATTGAGAGAGCATGGGCCTAAACTCACGTTCAGCTGCATACGTCAGTTGTAGTACAGTTGAAGACAAAACAAGGCAGAAAACAAGGCAAGAAAACAAGATACAAGGATCGAAACAAGGTAAATAAATAACCAATCAAAACATGCGTGTCCTAACACCCTTGTATATATGTTTCTTTGCAGAATGACAAAGCTGGAAAAGGACCAGCAGCAAAGAAAGCCAAAGGATCTGGTGGGAAATTTGGTCGAAGATAAGTTACTGTTTAGATACATTTTATAACTCATGCCATGTGTTTGTTGCCCAAACTTATGCCATTCTTAATTTTACAAGTCGTAGTCAACAACTGTATCTTGTTTTGTTTCATTACTCTCACTCACAATAGACAGAGTCGGCCAAGGTTTGTTACCCGTTTTAAGTCATGTGACCGTACTCTTGGGAAGTTTTCGTATTATATTACTTTTTGCATTAATGGTAAAAGGCACAAATTTGTTCAAAAGTTCAAAAGATATTTTATCAAGGCATTTTGTTAATTTTGGGGTATCCTTTTTGCAAAAATTTATATATTTTAGGGTGTGATTTCAAACGTTGGAATGGCACACCCCCATCACCCACCTATTGAAGTTACCTCCGGGGGGTCCCACGCATAGTAGGCTGAGAATAGCTGGAAAAATTAAAAATCCCTTCCAGCCCACCTGAAATACAGTAATGAATGAGTGAATGAATGAATGAATGATTTTATTGCTTGGCCGTTGTTAGGCTGCAGTTCTCCTTGTTGTTTTAAAGCGTTATGTTTGCCGACAAAATTAAGAGTCTTGAGATCCCCTACTAGAAAATCTAGCTTTAAACCACTGGCATCCCTGGAGCACACCCCGAAGCCTGTGAAATGGGCCTCGGGAACAGACATAACATATTGAAACGCTGTAAGATAAGAGGTGACTGTACAATATTCGCTTCATTTTGCACATATGTCGCCAAAATATGAAGTACCATTCACAGCTGATGACACATCTCGATGTCTTTTAAAGACCCTCTGCTAACCATCAGGCTGTATGCACCACGCATAAGAAAAACTATACGAACAGAAGCTTCTCTCGAGTACCGAATAAATGGAGGGTGAGAATAATCGGAATGGTTGGAAATGCTTCGATATAATGATAATCGGGGGCTGGAACAGTCGAGATTGGGGTGAGTGGCCAAGCAAGCAATGGGGCTCGGAAAAATTGAAAATAGTCGTTACAGTGATGTTACTGATGCATGTACTCGTGATCTTTGGTTGTGTCACTATAATTTCATTTACCCAAAAATTGACAAAAGGGGGTCGGAGTAAAATCGGGAGGGTTGGAAGATTTTTCAAAACTTGATAAGCAAGGGGGGACGATTATTCGGTACTCGATAATAAGCAATGGCGTTGGTAAATATTTACAGTTCACTTATCAGGCTCGAAGAAGGACACGGAAAAGAGACCGGTCTGCCTCTGGGAGTCTTGGGCGACCAATTTTTCCTTTTTGTCCATTGTAACTTGAATTTTTTCTCACTATTGAAGGATTGATCTAAAAGCAAAACACTGGCCTAGCTTCGCAGACCTTCAGATAATCTAAGAGTCCTTTTTGCAGTGCTTTATGGGACAGCAGCAGCGCGCAACGCCTCATGGTTAGGAAAGGGTCTTTAACCAAGTTAACAACTGTTGTTGCTAATGCCACTGACTTCGCTTGTTGTTCAAGGCATGCTTTCCGATCATAGACAGGTCCCATGCTAGAAAAATCGGAAAATTTTTCCAGTCAAAGTTCTGAAAACGGATTTGGGATCGTTAGACATAGCAGAATCGAATTTCACTTGGGGACTTTTGAAATTTTTCCTTTTTTTCAAAATGGCGGCTTAAATCTAAAATGGCGGATTTTTTGACAAAAACTTGTACATAAAGTAGGCTTCTGCAAACATAAACGCATGTTTTTAGATTCATTACATTGAAAGACTATGGCCTTTGTGAATTTTTGAAAGAAAACCATCAATTGGTATTGTATTTCATAATGGCAGCATAAATTCAAAATGGCGGACTTTCAAGATTGATCACGGATCTAATTTTGCCTAATGTTTTCATTTATGACAGTAAATGTGTGAAACATATCGTCTTTTGATGAAAAAAAATTATCCATAAGCTTCGAAGGAAAATGACAGTAGAAATCCTCACAATAGCCCTTAATTCTGATGATCTTGAAACTAAATCAGTATTTGGAAACCCAAGCTCAACGTTAAGAGCCTCCTTCTGTTATTTTGGTAATCTAAAGGATCATTATGTCCAAACGTGACAACAAGTTATTTGTAATTGAATACAAAAGTAAATATTGTGAATTCAAACGTCTTCAAACCTAAAAATACATCAAACAGCTGAAAATAGCAAGGTTTACTGTTCAAGCTTCTCAATCGTTTCTTTCTATGTTGCTGGTAGTGCAAAGTAGTGCAAAACATGCTAATCAACATTTCTGTCGCAAAGCAGTTTCCTTGTCTTTACAAGGTGATGTAGAACGCACGTCATGCCTGACGTTCTTGGGTTTATAGGTGGTAAGTAGTGAGTGTATTCATCTTGTCGAAAACAAGAAGTTTTCTATATAAGATAGAGGTTGCAAGAAACTGTAGGCCAACTTTTTAAAGTTAAGAAAGCTAAGAAACAGTGTTACCTAGTTACCTACTTTTTAAAGCTAAGAAACAGTGTTGCCTGGGTTACAATAATGTTTTGCAATTGGAATGTTGGATTTCTCTCAACCTTTTTATGGCAACCTTCGATTCCATAATTTGAAACATATTTTGTTCCCACACGGGTTCTGTTTATAATTTAGTGCCAACAGGTGAACTGATGAGAACTTCGCATAAAAATAGTTTTTTTAACATAAATATTGACTGAGTTTGTTCACCTCCGTCATTATTCTGAATTCAAAATTTTTGCAGCGCAAAAATGATATCATCGAAGCCTTTCTTGGTACATTGCCCCGAAAGATGCCTCCTTTGCAACTCCCCTATCAACGAGAAAGAGAAGAAAGCCGTTCACGAGGCAGGTTTGCAAACTATAAGGAACAATGCTGTACTCTGGTCTCAGATCGATGAGCGGGTTTGCCAGGAGGATCCTTATAGATCATTTAGAGGAGCAATATTTAGATTACCAAATGAATTTCAGGAGGCACTATTCATACATCAGTCATGTGGTATTACCTTCAGAAATAAGGTGAAAGCCAAACAGAGTCAATCGGACAGCCTTAGAAAAGCAGAAAGAGAAAGAAACACAGAAACCCAAGACATATGCACAGGGAGCTCGAGTGTAGAAGTCATACAGCGAAAGAGGCTAATACGAGAAAAGAGCAATGCCAGCATATGTGTCATTTGTAACACAAAAACTGACAACGATGAGAACGCATACAATGATGGTGGACTGGCTCGCTGCTCAGAGCAGCGATCAGCTCAAAAGTTGAAAAAAAAGTTGGAGCAACGAATGGCGAATGAGTCTGACACATTTTATGAAGCAGCAAAACGTTTAGACATTCTTCTAAGTGGCACATCGCATGATGTCTTTGCAGCAGATGTGTTCTACCATAAAAATTGTTATTCTTCCTTCACATACACTTACACGAAATCACAGAAAGAAGCAACCACAAGTGAACTGGAGAGCAGAGCTCTTGAAAGTTTTGATGAGATGTTTAGGCGAAGTGTTATCGAAGACAAAGAATCATATCTCATGACAGAGCTACTGAAAGATCTCAAAGAAATAAGTCAAGACTATGGTCTTCAAGTTCCACCAATTAGATTTACTTCTGCCCTAAAGGCACATTTGCAAGATACATTTGCTGATTTGGTATCATTTTCGAAGGTTGGGAAGTTTCAAGTAGCCCATTCTAGTTTGCTGGGCCCAGTTTGTTATGTCGAGGCAGCTATGAAGGGTCACGGAATGAGAGAGGACGATCTTACAAAAGCTTTTGCAAGACTCGTTCAACGTAAACTGGAAAGCAAAGATCAACTCGAATGGCCACCTACTCCTGATCAAGTGTGTAAATCCATTGAAAACTTGATCCCACTATCCTGTATATTCAATGCCATTGCCTGGTCCATCAATCCGAATAAAGGCAAAGATCATCATGGTCTGGTAAAGGTTGGCAAAAGACACGTCGAAAAGGTCACTGCCCTGTCACAAAGTTGGGAAGCCATGGTAACCGGAGAAAGAGCACCATTGAATATTGCTCTTGGCCTAACGGTTCATCGATTAACAGGAAGCAAAGAAACATCCAAATTGCTGCATCATGCAGGCATTGGTATATCATACAGTGATGTGAGAATGCTGAATAATATTTGGGCGAAATCAGTCAAGATGGATCACAAGCATATGCTACCACCTGGCTTCATTAATGGTAAAACGATTCATGTCACTTTTGACAATTCTGATGGAAAGCAGCAGACACTTACCGGCACTGACACAACCCATCATACAACAGGAACCGTTTTTCAAATTTCAAAATCGTTGGAAAAGACAGAAAGAAGAGAAGAGATTGTTCAAAATAATATAGTTGATGATGAGAAGCAAGATTACGGGTCCTACAAAATCCCTCGAAACCGCAAAGACCCACCCTCATTTCCAGACCATATCGATGAATTCGAAAACTCCCCATTGATCGAAGAATCTCTGAAGAAGGACTTTGCGTGGGCTCTTACTAATACTATTGGAACAGAATGTTTAATGGATGTTCAGCGAGACTTCGATAATTCCAACCTGGAAGCGATAGGATCATGGACATGTTTCATGAAGAAAGTAACAAGTGCCGTTACAAATAAGTGCAAGTTAGAATACCTCCCAGTTGTCCCTTTTCCGCCGAAAGACAACGTTATTAAATGGTACATGGACTCAATCTTGCAAATGGTGGACGACCTTGCTATCAATCATGTTTTCGTTCATGCAGATGAAGCAATCAATTCAAAAATGCTCATCATATCTTGGCTTCACGACGGCAAATATGACAAGATTGTCACACTCATGGGAGGATTTCATACAATACTGGTAAGCCTGAAGATTCTAGGAAAGAAGTTTGCTTGTCTTGGTTTGAGAAATTGGTGGATTGATGCTGGAATCATAGCTGAAGGGTCAGTAGACAAGGCAATGGATGGGCGTCACTATCATCGTAGTGTTAGACTCCATAAGCAATCCTTTGAAGCACTCTTACACTTTAGAATCAAGCAGCTAACAAAGGTACATGTTCTTGATAATGATTTGAAGGAATCAGTTGCAGCTCTACGGGTAAAGCAATCACCAGCAACGCTTGCATCAGTTCTTGCGCAACCTGCATTTCAGCTACTCTTCGAAAATGCATTATCAAACCAAACTGGAACGCAAGCCAAGATGATCGTGGAGTATCTACGGGATGTTTCAGCAATGCTGTGCCTCATCAGTTCGGTTAGAGAGAATTCTATAGAGCGGCATCTTGCTGCCGAAAGAGTATTGATACCGAAATGCTTTGCTTTTGGCCACCAAAATTATTCACGCTACCTCTCATTCCAGCATGTAAAGCTTTTAGACATAAAGAGGAACCATCCAGCCATCTGGGATGACCTTTTGCAAAATGGATTCGGTGGATCAATTTCTGGAGAGCCTTTTTCTACCGTCCATGGTGATTTGATAACAGAGACAACAATCAACAGGGAAGTAAAGACAAGAGGAGGTCCAATGCAAGGAGGATTCAGCACAGATATAACTGCTGTAGACACATTCATGAAGACGAGCCACATCATCGCAAATCTACGGGTGAAATTAAAAGAAAGGTTGAAAGTATTCACAAAGTCATCCCATAACGAAACAAGCAAAGGAGCTCGTAAGAAGCACGATGTTATGACACAAAGGCTCGTCAGCAAACTGGACAGCTACTTTGATCCTTTTTTAGCTGGCCCTGCTCGACATTTCAAAACTGGCATTCAAATTGATCAAGCAGTTATCAATGGTCTGCTGTCGTCAACCCAACTGGGGAATGGAATGTTCCAAGAATTTGTCGAGACAAGGCTGAAAGAAGTTGATGACAGGATCAGCATTTTTGAAAGAGTGTGTAACCCCAAATTGAAAACAGGTCTAGAGAAACCGAAAAAAGTTCCAAAGATTATTAGCAGCCTAAAGGAAGATCGGCAAGCCTTCGGTGCAATGATTGGCAGAAAAATGTCTCCAGAGGAATTGCTTTCATACCCGCTTACAAGTGTTCCCTTAGCTCTAGCATCGCCAGATGGTGATCTCCGACAGGGCTCAAAGGCCTCATTAAGAAATCACTTGATTGAAGATGCAGATGCTCTAACGACACAGCCAGCAACAGGGGCGTTTTGGATCGTTGACGGTATGGCAGTGGTGAGATCGATTCTCTGTAAAGAGACATGGGGTGAATATGCAACTGCGTTCTTCAGTTTCTGTACGCCAGGTAGAGACTCGTTTCCGTTAAGGTTAGGCATTGTCTTCGATTGCTACAAAGAAAGCAACATCAAACAGCTCACACAGTTGCGTCGTGGAATGCCAGGAAGACGGGTCTTCATTACCAGCCCCCACCAAAGTATGCCAAAGCAGAACGAGTGGAGCTCGTTTCTTCACAACCCTGAGAATAAGACTGAGCTTATTCACTTTCTAGTCTCATTCCTGAAAGAAAACCAGTCACGTCTTGTAACAATACCAACGATTATCACGGAAAATGAGAAATCTTGGCTACTCACACCGACAAGGATCACTGAGTTAGAGGACTGTAATCACTACGAAGCTGATACCCGTCTCATTTGTGTTGCTACCCAAGTCGACATGCCCGTCATTATTAGAGCGACGGACACAGATGTCCTTATATTGATGGTGCATATCTATTCATGGAGGAATATCGATCGGCCTTGGCAAATGAAAATCGATCATGAAAGTTTCGTCGACATTAGTGCAATTTGTGGTCACATTGGTTCGGAAGCATGTAACATCTTACCAGCGTTCCATAGTATAACTGGCTGTGACACAACATCATTTCCATTCAGAGCTGGAAAAGTTGTCCCATGGAAAAAGCTGATGAAACTTCGCTCGTATGAGCTTCTTTCTACATTTGGGAGCAGAGCCCTGTCGGATGATGGCCTCCTAGCAGCAAAACAATTCTTTCAAAAGATCGTATACAACGGAGAAAAGGGTGAAAGCTACATAGAAACAAGAGTACGCATGTACCAAAAGCAGAAAGTGAAGTCAAGCGAGGGAATCATCCCGGATGAAAACAGTACTCTGCAACACCTAAAGAGATGTTGGCTGCAGTGCTACATTTGGTGTCATTGTACCGAGAAGCAAATCGATTTTCCTCCAATTGACGAAACTTTTGGTTGGAGACAGAATGATGGTTTCATCCAGCCATTATGGTATTCGTGCAGCCAATTTCCACCAGATTTGAGTGACGTTAACGAAGATGCAGAAGTTAATGGTAAGTGACAAATCCTAAACTGCAAGTATAAAAACTCCATTGAAATCTTTCCTATCTGAAAGCAGTTCTCCGTGTTTAAAGTTTCTTCTCAACTTACTTGCAGAAAGCTTCACGAATCTTGCCTCTGATTTTCTCTGATCGCAGTTCTTCCTTTCCACTTGAATTCATTCGACACTATCTTTGCAGACGCCGAAGTGCAATCAGATGATGAAACTGAATTGAGTGATGGACATCAACCGCCAGAGAAACGAAGAAGAACAATAATAGAGGAAAGGAGTGCAGAAAGTGATAGTTTGTTTGGTGCCCTGACATCAGAAGATGAAGCGGATGATGCTAGTGACGACGATGATTGTGATGAGGATTTTGATTCAGATAGCTCTTTTGAGAGTTTTGACTATTAGCATCAGACAGATTGAAATAGTAAAGTACATTTGTTTTGTTGGCAGAAGGACCTTATCAAGCCATTAGCCTAAATAATTTCCTTGGAAGATACTCCACCAATCAAATAAGTCATTTGTTACATGTCTGCCATTATGGATTTCACCTGTTATCGTGATTTAAAGCACGCACAGCTAACCATTTTCGGATTGAAGTATGACATGCTTCACACATTTAACAGTCATAAATGAAAACATTAGGTAAAAAAATACAATCCGTGATCAATCTTGAAAGTCCGCCATTTTGAATTTATGCCGCCATTATGAAATACAATACCAATGGATGGTTTTCTTTCAAAAACTCAAAAAGGTCATAGTCTTTCAATGTAATGAATCTAAAAACATGCGTTTATGTTTGCAGAAGCCTACTTTATGTACAAGTTTTTGTCAAAAAATCCGCCATTTTAGATTTAAGCCGCCATTTTGAAAAAAAGGAAAGATTTCAAAAGTCCCCAAGTGAAATTCGATTCTGCTATGTCTAACGATCCCAAATCCGTTTTCAGAACTTTGACTGGAAAAGTTTTCCGATTTTTCTAGCATGGGACCTGTCTATCACGTTTGTTAAGAACCAGAGGCCTATGATGAGATTTATGGGGTGTCCCAAAAATCAGTATAGCTACCCGGGGGAGGATACTATACATATTTTGGGTACGGGGACGTGCCATCGGGAGGGTTATCGATTTTCACGATTTTGGTATAAGCAACGGTATCGATTTTCACGATTTTTGTACAAGGAACGGTATCAATTTTTCTCAATTTTCACAATTGGTATAGGATCAGGTATGCATTTTCAGAAAATTGGTATAAAGTCGGGTGTATATGTTTGAAAAATTGGTATAAAGTAATAAAGTCGGGTTTACATTTTGGAAAATTGGTATTGAACGGGTATGTTTTTGATACCTCGATGGCACGTCCCCGTCCAAAGTCTGGTCAAGTACCCCCCCCCCCGGATAGCTACAAGTTTGATTGGCTCCAGCCATAGGCGTAGGAGACAGGGGGCTAGGGGGCTGCAGCTAGACTTATAAAGATGAGATCTTAATATCCCTGCGGTAAATCTTGCTCAAGAGGGGCTCATAATCAAACAGTGAAAGACTTAGCCCTATTTTCTTCAATCATCAATGGAATGGTGATGGAATCACGGCTTCGAATCTCAGTCCTGTGGGAGTGGTTTCAATTCTTCAATCGAATCGAAAATTCTATCACATTTACACCGTAACAATAGTAATTCGCAAATCTCGCAATCTGATTGGTACACTTTAGGAATTTTCGAAGTTTGGACCTAAATAGGGCCAGGTTTTTCAGAGTAGTATTATGAGTCTGTTGACTGAAGCGCCATCATCAAGTCAAAGAGCACATGGAAACAAGTGACTCATCGTCATAAGTCTAGGCTGCAGCCCGCCCCTCCCCCAATGATGGAAAAATTTGCAAAAATCGGGGCCATATTCGGGCAGAAAATTTGCCTGACGTCGGGTAAAATTTTTTGCAAACCATGAATTTTTTATCAGGTAGCCCCCTAAATTTTACCTATGCTCCAGCAATAATATCGATTGAATTTTTATGTGCTTCAGGAATTTGCTGCAGGAACTTGCCTAGGCCAAAAGGCCAAAGCACCCACCCATCCAAATAGTTCGTTCTAACAGATTCTACGTCAGTTCAAACGTTATTTACTTTACCTGAATTTTTCAGTATCAACACTATGTGAGTTCATTGCCGTTTCTAATTTATTCATATTTGCAAAATATTTGCAATTTTACAAAATTCTTTGAGCTTGTTTTCATCTCAGTCCATTTCAAAAAGTATGAATTTTATCCTTTCCTTCTGAACTGTTTTTCAGAAGCTTTGGAATTTGGTATCCTGTTGATTTTTGGCTAATTGTAAACAAAATATCTTATTTTTGCTTTGGGCATAGTTTCCGATGTTAGTTTGCATATCACATGTGTGCCAGACGGGGGTTAGGGTGCTTTCTGTATACAGTAAAAACCTGCATAAAAGAACGAAGGTCTGTGATTTTTTGCAAAAGCCTCAAGTGAGATATTTACATGTTTAGATATGTATTTTTTCATAAGAAACAAAGAATTTGAGCCGGTACTTAAAGTTTCTTATCAGATTTTGAATCCTAAAAGTTTCTTGCAAATTTCTTAAGGTTATGTAACAATTTTCGTATTTGCTTCCTGTTCCATACTGAAAAGTTCGACACGAATTTTTTTATTCAAGCCTTTCCAATATTTAAACCCATTTACCTGGAATTCCTTGTTTTTAGCGGTCTGACAGCTGAGTTTTTTAAGAAGCATGGAGCAGTTTCTTATACTGTAAAAGAATGCATCTATCTTTCGATAAAGTTTATTGAATTGAATTTTTTCAAGATAAAAATATCTGTCCTGGCTACCTGGTTTGAAAAAGATCAGAAACTTTTGTAATTTCCAACTGTAATTTTCAGAGTTCACTCAAACATTTTCCGACATTTAACTGTAAAAGTAAGTGTTTTTGACATTGTTTTGAGAGCGAATTATGTTATTACTTGTTTTGAGAACTTATTAAGTAAAACCCCTTCAAAGAATAAATCGTCTCAACATTGAGGTTATCAAAACATAAGAAGCTCCTGTGGAATTTTTCGAGCAAATGTCCCCAAATGTAAGAAACTGCCTTACTAGCCCTAGCCTGCGTGCAGACTCTACTGATCCCTTTTCAGACAGGTTCTCCTCCTACTGGAGGAGAACCTCTCTGAAAAGAAATCAGTAGAGTCTGCACGCAGGCTATACTAGCCCTGCCCCGGGACTAAGTTTCTAATGCAAAAAGTGAGTGCAACCATTCATTTTTCGTAAAAACTTGGCTCTTCTTAATTTTGGCCCGATTCGTATGCTGAAAGTTCCTAACATAGTTTCTTGGTTTTAAAAGCTAAAGACTGATTGTGCATTTAGAAATAGCATGCGGTTTCTGTTGAAAAATTTTGTCAAAACTCAACCAACATTGAAAGGTTTCTTAATTCCTCGAATTGAGCTCTGATCACTTCAAGTAGAGACTGGAAAAGTGATTTGAGTGGACACGCTCTCACACAGTTTACACGCTCCTCGATCAGTTGATCGAGCCCTTGTGATAGGACCCCCTGAAACGTTTTGTTTTTACTCATGTCATCTCACCGGTCGAAATAATATTTATAATTCAAACTTATTTGTATATATATTACATCTTTCGTTGTTTTTATCTTTGGGTTTAATATTAAAGTTTTTTTCGTCTCCAAGTTCATTAATGTTCAGATGAGGGAGCTCAGTTTTTCGTCGTCTGCAAAACAATACATCGCCACATCGCTGTGCAACATTCAAAGACACGAGTATTTTTGCTTGGTTTAGCCTCATTTCTCCTTCATGAGCTTTGTTTACGCACAGCTTGGGTAAAGGTAAATGACTAATGAATTGACGTTTTAGCAAATTTAGGTTTCATAACTGGCTTCAGTTGGATTTGCAGAGGAATTTAAGGCTTCTTCGAGGGAGATTATTTATTGGGATCTTTTCACGTGTGGCCGTGACGTTGTTGGAAAAGGTAGGTTGTGTGTGCTTAATTTCTTTACCTTTTTTGAGTATTCTGAGCCTACTGGTTTCTTGACTGCAAAAAATGTGATATGTTTTTTGTGGCTTTGTGAACGGCCTGTATTTTGCCTGTATTTCGCTGGTTTTTATTTCAAGTTCCTGCGAAAATTCTTCTCTATCCCTTCTTGATAGAGTTCATAAGTCTAGGGTTTATCAGTTTTTCCATGACTTTTAAGAATAAGAGGGAAATATGGGGATGGTCACGGATGAAATATCAAATATGAAAATACATGTATTTTCTATAAGAAACCAACAATCTGATTTGTGTTCTTACCCTCAACAACTGACGTATACGTAAAAACTTGCTTATTTACCCCTCAAGGGCCTCAGTACCCTCAAGTACCATTTGAGTGAAAATGAAATGAAACTGGTCTATGTTATCGATTTCTTTGTCAAAGAGGACGAGTTTATTATGGGGGTCGTAGGGGGTCACCGAAAACCATCAAAACCGCCAAAACATTTCACAAAAACCGTAAAACTGTCTTAAAATACCTCGGTTTTGTGCTTCAGACGACTGCCTCGTTATCATTTTTATGACCCAGAAAAGGGATAGCTAATTTTAACTCCGCTGGAAAAGGTGAAAATTAGCAGAATGTTCGCAAAATTATATCGTACAGGACAATTATTTGTAGCTTTTTATCTTCAATTTTGTGATAATTTGACGTTTCAAATCATATTTTGTGAAGAAATCTGGAAACCGTTGAGAAAGAGAGGAACCGTAAAACCGTCATTTTCACGGCCAAAAACCGTTAACCCGTTCCAAACAAGCTAGAAACCGCAAACCGTCAGCCCCTACGACCCCAATTTTATTGAATGATTTTGTCCAAGTACTGAAGTTTCTTAGTGTTTAGTAATAAAGTTTGGGAGTTGAGTTTCTTGTAAATAATTTCTTATAAATTTCTTGTCTTGATAATTTTAATGAGCTTATTGCCCCCCTCAGAACGGCGCCGGAATTTTGTCTCATAAATTCATTCATTCCAGCTTTTTCACACAGCTCATTCTTCCCATGAGATGTCGCCATTAACCATTTGCGAATAGCGTGGGACTTTCTGCGTCAGACCGATCGCTTGTTTCCGTCATGCGTCCGTTCTTGGTGTGATGTCATGTGAAATGATTTGTTTCCCTGCAAAACTTCCTCTTTTGTCATGGGTAGTTTGGCATCGCAGTTATGTTTTAGTATATGTTCTACTGCGGAGGAAATTGTTTATCTTTAGGGGCACATCTTGGCACTGTTTTCCTTGAGAAAAAGGGGGCTTTTTCAAAAATAAAAAGGGCACTTCTTTGTTTATTGCGAAATCTTGGGGTACGTTCCCCCAGTGCCCCCCACCTTGTCATATTCTTATCACCTTGTCACCTTGTCACCATATGCCAATTCTTGTCATATGTTTACTTTATTATATTCCACTTGCTTCCCCTGTACCATAATGGCCCATAATTACATGAAAGGTACTGGCGTACTGTGCGAACATTGGAAAGGCCACAAAGTGCTTGCTTGAAATGTTCACAACGGTGCCCGTAATAATATCAAGATAATATGAAAATCTTTATAGAAACTCGTGAGAAACTCTGAGTTGGGTACTTAAAATCGGATCAATAGGAGACTTTTCGTGCTGGCTCTAATTCTTTGTTGCTTCTCAAAGGAACAAGTGAAAATTAATAAAAAGACATTTTCAAGATCGGCTGCACAATCAAAATTTGGTGTTTTCTGAAACACTAACAAATGAAGCTCCCACGGTCAATGTATATTCCCATTTTGATTTTGAACGATTTCAAGATATAAAATCTACGACCAACCAAGATTGATTTCAATTCTTCGTGAATTTCACTACTTTTTCTATGTATATTTTTGATATGAACCTATTGAATTCAATGAATAAGTAGGTAAATAATTCAGTTGAATAGATAAATATGTGAAAAAGTTTACGTAATTGCAAGCGAAAACTGGGACGAATTGTAATAAGTCTAGGACCAACTCGTGCCCGCAACACAGCCAAAAGTGGACAGACTCTGAAGAAAATTCATGAACGAGATATTTGTAAATCATTGAGTTCCCGCGAAATTCTCCTGAGTTCTCAATATCTTGACGACTTTTTTACGAGCGATTATCACATTTCGGCATGTATTTATGTTTATTTTTGCGGCATATGTATCGGCTTTGCGGCAGCTGCGAGCTCGCATTTAGATTATTGCAAGTGCAGATATCAACCTCATATATAATAACACTTTTTTCGTTGCAACTGAAAATCATTTGATTGCTCTTCTGTCGGCAATCTTTTTGTTTGAGGCCTGAGATTGGCTGGCCGAAGTCCTTTCATAAATTTACCCCCAAGATGCTCGGGCCTATTTTTAATTCGAGAATTTGTCGGAGGGACATTTGATACTTTTGGGCTAAAGACGACTGCCCAAACCTTACCCTTGGTGCCAGATTGTCTAATAAGAATTGAGAGTCTGGTGCCCAGGATACTAAACCTTATGGCTGCCTATGGATCTGAGTTCTACGCAGATCAATTGGGGATCAATTTCATTAAAGGCCTTGTTTTGAAAGGATCGTAGGACCAAGGCCAGAATCCTGAAATCTGTCGCTCGCAGAGAATGTAGGCAGTTTTTCAACAGTTTAAAAATTGTGCTATGTGATATTTAAAAGCAAAGAGCTTACATACAGTACACGTACTTTTTACGAAATTAAGGATTTGAGGAAGTAATGACAGTCTCTTCAAGGTGTCAGAACTTGTGTACTGTACTCAGAGTATCTTACCAGTTTCTTAAAGTTTTAATTATGCCCTCGTGAATATTTCAAAGCGAGGTTTTTGGCGAAGGATTTCCACTCTTACGACGAATATATTTTCCAAGTAGACGCAAGACATAGTCCCAGTTGTCACGACATACAGCAGCCCCAGTTTCTTCATTTCTTTAGCGATCGGATTGCTGGGTTTCTTACGAGCGGTTTCTTCGTGGCAAGTAAGAAGCCGCATTTGTGCTTTGTTGCCGCCGCTTTGTGCTTTTGCGGAGGAAGAATTATTTACTGCGGAGGAGGAGGTCGATACCTCCTCCGCAGAAAGATACACATTTTCCTCCGCATGAGCAATATGCCGAAGCATAACTACCCATGGTGTCTCATGAAGAAAATGCGTTTATCAATATGTGACGGGACAAATGTATAAGGGGTTTCCTGATTTACAATGCTGTTGTTTGCCACATCGTGTCAGTACCCGTCTCCTTCGCAACTGCCATTATTTTTCGTTGACGGCAAGCCTTGATCCGTTTGAAGCATGTCTTCACCAATGATTTCTGCTCGCCAAAAGCTAGGTACAGGAATATCCCTTGAATGACACAATAATATTGAACGTGAATGATAAAGGTACACTTGCAATGAAACCATTTATGAACCCAGTCAGCCATCCAAAACCACAAAGAATGGACAACTTCAGAACGAGTGCCGTGACGATGATCTTTCTTCGAGCAGAAGCTCCGCCGCTTGTTCCATTCGTAAGGGTCCAGTTGCTTTGCATTTGTTTTGAATAGATGCTGTAGATTGTCAACACTGTCAGAATGGCACTGGCCAGCAAAATGATCACCATAGGGAGTGTAAAAGCAAAAAGATTAGCCCAGAATTTTACAACAAAGCATCTCCCTTGGTCTCCATAACCAGAGAAGTCTGCACTTAGAAGCCCTATGACCACGCATACTACAACAATGGTGGTGCTCAAACCATACACCACCATTAAATATTTCTTAAACCGTTTGTTTCTTACATGAGGTGTAATACGTGTGGCTCCTGCAAAGGTGATGTACAAATCAAAAGAAATGGCTAAAATCCACATGAAACTTACCAACAAGGACAAATGTAAGAAGACTGCGCCCCATTTGCAAAATATTGTAACAGCTGAGAAAAATGCCATGTTCAACTGCAACAAATGAGCAAAGAGAAGGGATGTTGAAAGGCAAAGAAGGTTTCTGTCCATCAGAGTGAACCCTGCTTTTGACAAAAAATAAGTAACAATAAGGAGAAAAAGGCAGAGGATACTGCATGAATGACCGGAGATGTTGATAACGTTTACTGTTTTCAACCATGCAGGATTCTTAAAATAGATGACAGTGAAGTTAGGCCACACGATCTTTCTGTCGAGCCAGTTAGTATTGCTGTGGCGAGGCGTTGTCGTACTGCTGTATCTGAAACCTGTCATGTTTCTTACATCGAACCAAGTTGTATTTGTGTAAGAAAATGATTTGTTTATCAGTGTCTCGCTTGTTGCAGCTCCGGTTGAAATATCTAGCACTTTTTCGTTGGTGACCAAACTGTTTTTGGTGTCACTGCTGTATGGAAAGCTGTTGCTGTGTTTCTTTCTTGGTAATGCTGTGCTGATCTTTGAGATTTCTCTTAATTGTCTTGTAGACCATGGAGGAGGTGGAGGAAATGTTTTTCTGGCCCTCTTTGGCGTGGTCTTGAAGAGGTATCGACAAGGAAATTGATATGGAATCTTGCAGTCGGGCAATGTAGGAGTGTTGGGTCGAGATAGTTGTGTTGGACGAACACGAAATTTGCAAGAAAGTCTTTCTTCATCAAAAACTCCATTTCTATTATAGCACCATTGCTTGTAAGATCTTCTGACAGTATTTGCGATTATATTTACTGCAATGAAGTATAAATTAGCGACAACAAAGTGTTTCCTGCATGTCTTTGATGGCAGTGACTTAGGAGACGAGGAAGACGTTTGCGGTGTAGATTGTTGATGTGTTGTTGAAGTTACAAGAGATTTCTGCGATTGTGTTTCGGATATTTTAGAAGATGGGGCTGTGATCAGTGGAGCTTCTGGATCTGCTGGAGATAGCAAATTGGATGTCGGTTTAACTGAAACGTGACACTTCACAGGACCATCCGATTCACTTATGAATTTTCCGTTTACAAGCCAACCATTTGTTGCATTGAAGCACCCATATTTGTTGAAGACGTTTGCGTTCAAAACAGAGTCATAACATCTACGACTACTACTGGTTGAGAGGCATTCCTTTTCCATAAAATGTTCTCTCAGTAGTTCACAAATTGATTTGCCCTCTGAAAACGTTTTGTTGAAAATCAATTTTGTGATCTGAGAAAGATTAGGATACGTTTGAAAGATGAATTGCGCTGTGTTCCAGGCCTCTCCTTTCACGATCTCGTTCAGTTGATTTTCTACAATAGCATCGATTGCTGTTTGTGCAGTTGCTGGTGTCTGAAATATGAAGTAGCTTTTCGCCATCCAAGTTATCAAAGTGAGCAAATCCATCGCCAGGTGCCTGTTTGAAAGCATATCTTCACCAATATGTTATCGCAGCTAAAGTATTTCCTGTGGAAAATTTCTTGCTCTTCTTTATTTGATTGACGTTATTCCAGGACTCGTACATGAATGTGAGCATACTTATTTGTATTGCCATACAGATCCACCACTGTCCATTTATACTACGCCATGACAAGTCAATGGATATTATCAGCACTGAAATGTATAGAGACATACATCGTCAGATGAAAAATGGACGGTAATTAGTTGATGCTTGAAACAGTTATAGCAGATTCAAATCATAAACCGTTTATGCAAAATATAACTGGAATTTCATAATTCAGCACTGTTTTCTTCCAGATTGAGGAAGAAATCTGTTTTCTCCAAACAGAGCTCCATTCTTTCGCAGGCTAGATTACCTGGTAAATGAAAAAACTTACATCGTTTGAAAGATTTTAAACTTTAATAAAATACCTAATTGACTGGTATCAAATCTTCTTACTCGATTATTGTTCATCCTTATAAACCCATTGAGTTCTCTTTTCAAAGGACCACCCTCTATGGACTCAAGACAGGTCAGCAGCCAATGGGGGGAGGGGGCAGGGGGTGGAGCATCCCTCTAGGAAACCATTTGTCAGAATATTTCTTCCACCTGTTTGATTTTCGTGATGTACAGGTCCACGTTTGAAATATTTTATTGAAGAATTGAAGCATTGAATATGAATTTATTAAAGTTGCAGGATAAATGCTGGTCGTAATTGATGAATTTATGGTGTATTTGATCGATGTTTACTAATTGTCTTGGTTGAATGTGAGATTGTGAAATAAGGCTAAATTTTAGTTTCTGAACGATTCTTTAACTGTTTGTGTTGCTGTTGTTGTTAATAATTTTGCCGTCAGAAAATTTTGGTAAGATGGTGGAATGTTTTTGCGTACAACTGTGGAATACCCTTCCATGTGCAATCAGTGTTGCAAGGACCGAGATACAGGGGGGTCCAGGGGGGCCATGGCCCCCTCAAAAATTTTCAGTAGTTGCTGCAGTAAATCTTTATTCTTTTACTATTTTAGTATTTCAGAATATGTTCTTATGTTTTTCTCGTTCATTTTCTACCTTTCATTAGTCTAGGAAACCATTTGGTGTATTTGGAGGTTACAAGTTAACAAACTTGTCTCAAACCGATGTCAAACCACAAAAACTTTTTCGTTTTCTTGGGGATGTGTACATCCCAATGTAGATTTACTTGTAGAGTCTGTCTGTATTGAGGTACAAAAATTAGCGTTGTTTGAACCAAATCTGCAGAAAGTGGTCTCGAAGTTTTCCAGGTGAGTAACTCAGACCCCTTCAAGGTCTTGGTTCGCTTTGCTTTTCACCCGGTTTGCCCATGGCCCCCTCATGTAAAAACTTGTATCTCGGTCCTTGCAGTGTTGCAGGCTCTAGAGAGAGGTCTCGCCCTGAGTGAGCACCCTTCGAAAAAAAACTATTTATTCACTTCCTTTTCCAAAAAAGTAAGCGAAGAGATTCCTTCACCTATATTAACGGTTTTCTTGATCAAGATAGATGGTTGCTGAAGTTATTTTTCCCAGTGCTGAAGTTTAGGATGCTTAGGAAAAGAAAACGTGCAATAAACAATGTGAAGTGTCTTTGGTGCATTCTTTGTTGGAAGAAACCAGAAGAAACCTCATTAGGGAGTCTGGGATGAGAGCCCCTGTGGAGGAGATAGTGTCGAGCTATTCCCGCCAAAATTATTTCGACGACAAAATTGAATTCACATCAATTTTGTCGTTTTATTCAAGGAAAACAGCTACAATTAGTTAACTATGGGACTGAGTAATTCGAGTAGAATGCTTTTGTGCTTTTCCAATCACGATATTTGGTCCCGATTTTCAATTCGTGGAGTTCTTGCTTCCAGGAAATTTTAGGAGAACCCTTAGGCCCTTTCTGCTTCACAATCTGTAAACTGATGTTCTCGCAGAAAAGTTGCCTTCCTTTTCAAAACTTTGAAATTAGGAGATCAAAAGGGCCTCTATGCAGCAGTATTAACATTTGTAAACTCATTTGTCATTTAAAGCAGAGAAATGTTTAGGCCCATTCTTTTTCACAGTTTTTGAGCAGTGTTCAATGCGGTGTTCTCATCTCACTGAGATGTAGAACGGCCTTCTTTTCCAGCCAAATAAAAGGAAAGCTTCATGCGACAGCACAGGTCGCAATCTCTACTGGGCATTACTGTGAGCATGCCAAACTCGTGAAATGGGAAGGAATAAAATGCTAGACCACAAAATAGATATTTATGGACCTCTAGTCAGTGGTCTCTGATGGCAAAGGAACAATAAATCCCTTGTTATTCCGCGAATAAATAACTTTAAATAGCTTGCAATGATTTCCTGCACCCTGCATGTCGTAAACAGCCTGCGGGAAATGACATAGGCCGACACGCTTTCTGTTCGTGACTGTGCCGAAAGAGTCTCTTCACCGCAAAATCCATGCTTTGTTTTGGTACAAGAATTTAATATTGTTATCGAGTGTTTTTGGCGATATTTCAAGATTCCATTGTTTGTTGTGTTCCTTTGTCAATGACATCAATCATTATTTATTGTGTGCATCTCACATGCTAAATACTTCATCAGATTGATAGATTTACTTTTGGTTTTGGATTAGATTTCTCCATAATTTCACTTATCTTTGTTCAGTCCAGGTAAACTCTTCAAAATGGCCTACCACACCGCAGTTGTGATTTGTTTGTTTGTTATCATTTGCATTGCATCTGGTTATTCCAATGACATTCATGCAGACTCACAACTCTTCGAGGCTGGACAAGGTTGTGGAGAAACAGGTTTGTATCGAATATAAATAGATTTATATTAATATAGATTTCTATCAGAGTTGGTCGTGCAATAAAATTCTGTAAAATAGAGAAAGGTCAATACGATATGAATTCATGTCGATCCGCGCTAGGGGGTTTCCAAAGTACGTTAGATATCTCGTTGGTGAAGTATTCAAAATTCATTGATAGATCCACTGGTTGGAATAGTGCGTAGTTGGTGAGTTCTTTACCCCCCCCCCCCAATTTTTATCACCTTATCATGAATTTGAAAGGGAAGTTCCCAACTTAAAAAGGGACTGAAATGAGTAATGCAGGGAGAAAACAAGCAATTTTTGACACGAAATTTGATCCAAGGGTGGTGATAAGTTTCTAGAGTTTGTGAGGCATTTTTTACCAAAAGTTTCTTATAAGTTTCTTAGATTTTACTAATCAATACTGGTATGGTAGATCACACGTACGCTACATATTTGATTGGACCTCACTTTCAAAACTCCATCATATTTTGGCCATATATATATATGTTTAATGGCCTCGGGGTAGACGTTGTCTTTTGCTCCTCGGGGCATCGTTTTAGTCGTGTTGTAGAGTCATTTCTGTAAGTAGTGTAGTGTAGTGTAGTGTAGTGTAGTGTAGTGTAGTGTAGTTTAGCTTATTTTGTAGAGTATCTCTGTAAGTAGTGTAATGTAGCTTGTAACATATATTGTAACTTTTTATTGGAATATAGAAAAAAGTATAAAACGGAAAGATGTTTATTGAAGGTATTATTTCCACTAGACAATCTCCCAGATGAGATAGATCCGTGTACTGTCGGGGTACAGTCTCTCGAGAAGACAATCTGCATCGCTTCGGAATATCAAAACTTGTTTCACTTTGGATGTTATTTGAGTCAGACAAAGTGAAATGTATTTAGATGAGTTTCTCGAAATAAAGCGAAGGTCAAAGATTAAACTGGTTTCTGTGCTTTAATAAATTGCTCGTATTTTTTGTCACAAATATTACTTTTTCTTCAATTTCATCTTGATTCGATTTATGATGAAATCCCACTTTTTATCAAAAAACCACATAACTAATGCGCGATTGGTTGGTCCTGAACCTATTAAAAGTTACTTGACCTTGCCAAATACTGCGCACTGTTAAAAATAATGCTCTCTTTGTTATGTAGCCTGTGTTCCAGACCCCTTAAAGGTTATGCTATGTGAGCATATATAGGAAGCTAAAAACGTTTGGTTTGGAACATGTGTTACTGCAGACCATCTGTTATCCGAAAATCCAATATAAAATCCAATAAATGTGAAAAATAATTACCTATCAACCACAAAACAAATGTGTCAAGCCAAATATAATCATATTTGATATAGAACAGAATTATTTTCCAAAATCGTGACGTGCTAATTTAAAATAGAAGTCATGTTTACTGACTTTGTCCATTATACAACATCACAGGCAATAGTTGAAGTCAATGATTTATTTCTACACATGAATGAAGTTTTGCTTTGGGAAGTAGCAACACGGAAACTAAGACAAGATTTTGCTTTGCATTCTCGACAATGCCTTCCTAAGGAATGAACTTTTTTGTCCTGGTTTCTGAGCAGTTTGTGTATTAACCCATGTTTTGCGTTGGTAAGTCATTGTTAATGTTGTTGTTGTTGTTGTTGTTGTTGTTGTTGTTGTTGTTGTTGTTGTTGCTGCTGTACAGGTGAAGCATAGGATTCTTATTATAAGTCTAAGGAAAATCCAAGACTTGTATGGTGTAATGTTTTGTTCTGTATTTCTATTTGTACGTTACTATTCGAAGGTAACCTTAGGACGCTAAGAAACGAAGCTTGTTGAAGCAGTGTCCAGGTCCTGCCTCTCAATGTGGCCACAGCTTGTGTTCCTTCAGACCAGACTTGAACTGCACCAAGCTGGCAGCTCTCTTCGGTCTTCGTGGCAGGTTCGACAGGGCGTGGACTCAAAGCCTCCAGGCCGTAGAGTAGTAGTCTAATGGATTAGTTAGGGTCGTGGCCGTGCATCTATAATTCTTTGTTTAAAAACTAAAAGTCCTACACAAATCATGGATGAAAATTCCTTTTCAAAATGCCCATGTCACGAAGTCATGGCTAGGCCCATTTCAAAACCTCCGGTTTCAGGTGCACTCTTACATTTCGACTCTGTAAGCTCGTATCGCCGGTGCTTGCGTGATTTTAAAATACAAGGTATGTGCATTCAAGCCGAAGATTAACAAGCAACCCCCAAGTCCCTTTTTAGTGAATTTCCTTTTTGATTAGTTGCATTTAGTTTTCGCACTTTTCCTTTCCTCCCTCATGCTGCCACTGAGTAGACATCATATTTTGCTCCTTGTGGTGGCATACCCGTAATATAGTACCGTTGAGTAAAAAAACGCCCAGCGTTTGAAAGGCTACTGCTCCCTGAATGTATAAGCAATGATATTTTGCAATATTATAAGCTTGTATGTTCAATTATTTTTAGAAATTAATGTGTCAGTCCCTAATGTGTTTACCTCACAGCGATGACTTTCACCATGCTTTAGCATGTGCTTTCGTTTTGGCCGGTTGAAAAGTCTTCCCCCTAGTGTCAATAACTTATTCAGGGGGATTCCATTCTCCCGTGAGGACAAAATGCATGAGCACGAAAAAGAGTCATTATTGCTAGGAAGGAGAACAAAGGAAAATCTTGCTTGGTGTTTTCACTCGTTTTTGCAGGTTTTCGAAAGGGGCTTTCTGCAGAAAATCTCCTATTTCGACGGGAAGGAATGACCGATTAAAGCTGGGTAAATTACTGAACCTAATTTGACATATCGGGAATAAAACAAGACAGTTTTCAAATTCATTGCTTTGCCATTAAGGGATCAGGATTTTTTCAAACGCCGGGCGTTTTATTGACTCACCCGGTAGGGTATTTTTTCAATAGTGTAATAAGTATTGTGTGTCGTAAGTTTTTAATCGATGATATAAACTCCTGTAAACCTGTAAAAGAACAACGAAGCATGTAACTAGAGAGAAAAGTGTTGAAACCTGCAAGAGAAAAACGAATTAATCTTATTATCCGGAAGGAAATGAAATGAAATGAAATGAAATGAAATGAAGGGAAAGAAATTAGTTAGTAACTCACCAGTAGCAAAACACAAGTTGAATAACCAAAAATGCGTTTCGTCGCACACTCATCAGTTCGGTTCATGCGAAGAACAAATTAATGTAGATTTAATGTGGGTCATCTTCTATAGATTACGATGTTTTTGTTGCGTCTATAGGTTTATCATGATGAGCCCGTTATTTGAGGCCAATTAAATATATGAAAAAATTTGAATATAGAATATCCCGATATCTGGCCGTTTCATTCCTTTGTATAGTCAAATGGGGATTGTTTTTTTGACACCCAACGGCATAACGTACCATTCGAATCAATTTCTTTGCAGGTCAGCTGTTTGATGCTCCTATCCCTCATGTGTACAAATATCATCACAGACGGATGCGAAGATCAACTGTTTCTGATGTATCAAAGCTTTGGCCAAATGCCCTCATCCCATATGTTTTTGATTCAGGCATATCAGGTATGTTTTGTACATTGATGCCTTGGTATGCATTTTGGTGAACAGATCCCTTCCTGCCATCTTTAGCGTGATGGTCTGTTTTGTGCATCGGTATTTCTGTCCATCAACTTTGATTTTACTATTCGATCAAACAGGAACAAACAATGGTAGCAATAGAACAGAATTGAGAATTCCAGTAATAAAGGATCTGTTACAGACGAAATAGTAAAATAGTCGATCTCTACCTTCCATGGTATTACGGCTTCGTTTCAAGATGGTGCATGAAAATATACTATTTTCTCATAATCGATCATGAATGAAAATCTATTAGTGACTCAAAATTTGTTATTTCAGCATGAGTGATGATCATCGTCGTCGTAAGGTGCCTTCTCTTCTCAGCAGGTTGGCTGTCGTGGATGCCCAGTCCTTCCTATGCTCTGTCTTCCTTCTATGGCTTCTGCATAGTTTGTTCCGGTTCATTTCTTGATGTTACTGAACCACGTTAATCTTGGCCTGCTTTTTCCTCTCTTCCCGTTTTACTTCCCTTCTAGCAGAAGCCTTTCAAGTCCATCTGCTCTTATCAGGTGTCCAAAATCAACACATTTCCTCTGCTTTATTGTATTTATCAGCGACCGTCTCGTCGTCAGGCCACAAATATTATATTTATGAGCGATGATGTTGCACCGATTTTTGAGGAGTGATTACAATAATGTTAGATGCCCAGTTCCTTAGTCTGCATCTCTTTTTATCACGTTGAAGTGAACTAGATCAGTGAACTTGCCATAGTGTGTTGTTTCTTTCGTCGTTCTGGCAAGCTGTCTCCTTCGTTCGTCTGGACGTAAAGGAAAGAGCTTGCACAAGTTTACTCGTGGGCCTAAATGAAACAGAGCCAAGAGAGAGACGACGAAAGAAACAACAGATTATGCAAAATTTACTGATCTTGTTTACTCAAAGTGATCAGCAGAGATGCAGGCAAGGGAACTGGGCAACTTATAGGTAAGAATTTTATGATTGTTGTCTGCCCTTCCCAAGAAATCGATGTATCATCGCGCATGATTTCAGCCAAGTCGATTATTGCCAGTAATCGATTATTCAGAACTCATCGATTGATCGATGCTCGATGAACAGGCCTAGTCCTTTTCAAATGAATAATTTAGTTAATTTGCTGAACTTCCACCACAAGAATTCCCTATACCGTTTGGACTTGCAAAAGTAAGGCCCCGTTCACACTACTCCGTTTTTGTTAGTATCCGTTCTTGTTGCATCGAAGCTACCCGTTCACACTACTCCGTTTTTGTACAAAAACGGTGAGGAAAACCTCCGTTTTTGTGCGTTCACACTGATCTGCCCGATAACAAAAACGCAGCGAAAAACATCCGTTTTTGTGCGTTCACATTACTCTGTTTTTGTGAAACCCATTGTTGCATATTGGAGCGTTTTCAAAAACCTCCGTTTTTGTGGATATCCACTTTTGATAGCGTTTTCGAAAACCTCCGTTTTTGTGGCGTTTTTGTGCGGATCAGTGTGAACACTTTCACAAAAACGGAGGTTTTTCTCTCCGTTTTTGTACAAAAACGGAGTAGTGTGAACGGAGCCTAAGTCACATTCCTGCGGCTCTGCTATTTTTGAAGTTATGGAGTCATGAAATTTTTATATTTCCTTTATCTTCTTTTGATTAGCTTCTGGAAAAAGATTGATTCGTCGAGCAATGGACCAATGGGAGCAGAAGACATGCATCAAATTTGTGAAACGGACAAAAGAACATGATTACATCAATTTTTATAGAGGAAGAGGGTATATCTTTAGTATTTTATAGACTTACGACATGATTCCTTGTCTAAGGAATCATGTCGTAAGTGCTGAGACTTAACGTGATAAGTCCAGTATTTTTACGAGGTGTCCTAAACATTTTTTAACTTTTGATTGAACATTAAGAAATAGCTACATATGAACGGAGCACTGAGGATACGGAGCAATTTATTGTTGTTCTGCTCTTTTCTTGATGTACCACGTAGATCTTCTGATTGGAGTTTACCCTCGGATTTTTTTTATTCAGGAGCTGTGTGGTGATTGTTTCATTTAAGCCCTAGATACCCGAGAATTGTAATGCCTTCTGCTCGGCCTCTGAATCAAATCAACAAAATCCACGAGAAAGAACGTTAGTTTTATCCTCTTTCTTTCGTTGCAAGGATATAAATTCTCTTAAGAACCATCTTTCGCTTGCACAAGGCGAGAGTTCGCTCTACTGGTTTCGGGGCAAATTTTGCGGCCGTGTTTGTTTTGATTTACCGGTTGAGAGAATTTCCTTTATCTTCCGTTACCAATCGATTTGAATTGAGGTGTCAATCAAAGCAACTGCTGCTATTGTATTGTATACAAAATCTGTCCTTGTTTTTTGTAGTCGTAACATGTAGTTTTGTGTTCTTTCTATTTTTATTTGATGGCATGGGGTAGACATAATTATTGCTCCTCATGGCTCGGTCCTTGTAGTAGTGCAGGATAGTTTGTAAGTAGGGTAATTAGTAGTAGGTATTGTAAATTTTAACTGAGTGTATAAAAAAGGGTAAAATTAATTTGAAACATCAGAATCTTACAAGTCTGCTGAATATTCACTTAATTACAAAGTCTTAAAGTTGGAACATAAATTTCGTTAAATAAAGAATATAGCCTAGAGCTTGAACTACTATACGTTTCGGGCTTGACCCTTCATCAGTAGTCTACTGATGAAGAGTCAAGCCCGAAGCGTATTGTAATTCAAGCTCTAGGCTATATTCTTTATTTAACGAAATTTATGTATTTACTGGTTATTATAGCCGCACATACAAACAAACACTTTATATCTTAAAGAGTCTGTTTCATCCAGCATTCCTTGCACGTGTCGTCTCTTGGCTAACCTTTGTTTGTCGCCATTTTCATGGGCCATGAAAATGGTGACAACAAAGGCAAACCAAGAGGCGACACGTGCAAGGGATGCTGGATGAAACAGACCCTTTAACGTTCGAGTTTGTGTGAAAGCTAAAATTGACGAACTTTTCACCTTTCACAGCTGCTGCTCAAACGTTGGTCGAGAGAAAGGCAAGCAGAACCTATCTCTTGGTATTGGTTGTCTTCGTTATGGGATCGTAGTCCACGAGTTAGGCCATGCTATTGGTTTTTGGCATGAACAAAATAGACCGGATCGTGGCAGCTTTATTGACATCTTGTACAACAATGTGGAACGTGGAAAATCAATCAATTTTGATTTGCGCGATGAAGGGGAGGTCAAAACTTTTGATCAAGTAATTTGTTTTGTGTTGTTGTTTGATTTGTTTTCTGTTGTGTTTGAATACCGATCAGAACCGAATAAAACCGAAGTAGAAAAGTCAGCAACGAACACTGTGTGACTGAAGAGAACAAGTACAAATAATTCGTTCATTCATTCATTTTAAATTATTTATACAGGGTAAAAAACATTCAGTTCATACGGGAAAAAAACTGCTTTACAATGTGCCCTGTTAAAACAGAAAAGAAAAACAAGAAGAAAAAATTAATTACTCAATAAATTCCTAATACCACTTAATGCATTGTCAGATAAATTCCCTAAAAATAAACCTAATTTTAATTATTCCTATCCAAACGGAAAAAGGAAATTAAATTGCAACATAGAGGAAAAATTAATATATGTTCTTGATGGAAGGAAGTACGTAAAGTTTGCTTTATAATCCTTCCTTTAGTTTAAATTTGAAGTTTGATAGCGAGGGAGACAGTTTGATTTGGTGACCTAGACTATTCCAACTATATAATGTAAATATGGCGTCCGTTACTTTTTATTGACAGCCCAGTAAAAACAATTAGCGATTGCAGACAAAAGGAATTCCATGCCAAGTCAATCAATCATCATCATCATCATCATCATCATCATCATCATCATCATCATCATCATCATCATCATCATCATCATCATCATCATCATCATCATCATCATCATCAACAATTTATTTACAGTAGGCAAAAGAATTTTTAAAATAGCAAAATTACTGCTAATTAAGGCCTACTATTTTAAGAATTAAGGGAAAAATATATCACAGCCGTTTAAAAATAAAGATTGATACATGTCATGCTAGGTACCCAACCTGTGGTATATATAATTTGCAAAGTCTACAATTGTAGCTCTCGCCCTTCCAACATTTAATATGGTTTTTGAAAATAGGAAGTGTGCTGGCTTGTTTGAATATATTTGGTAAAGTTAACCAAGGAAGGATATAGTCTCAATTCCTTATGTTGTTGTATGCACTTTTGGAAGCTGCGAGTCGTTGCCGTGCCTTAGATTGTAACCAATATTCCGCTCAGCGAATATAACAAATTTCGGTCATAAGCAACTGTAGATTCTTTACATGGATAGATACCAAATTCCTTTGCTCCAAAAGAGACTCAAAATCTGTTTGATAGTCATTGTACGCAAAACGCAATGTTTCTTCATGGATATGATTTATTCTATGACTTAATGTTCTGTCATAGAACATCCAAACAAGGGGGCAGTAGCTAAAGTGAGATAAGACGAGATAAATGAGATAAGTCTTAAACAAAGTCAAGGGAAGCCACAAAAGTTGCTTTGAAACCCAGGTAGCTAGCTAATTCGTTGTGCAAGCCAAAATTGATTTCAAGAGCAAATGGGAGGTACAGCTATAATGACACATTTGAGCTGGCATTTTTCATTTCGGTTGGATATTTTTCTTACGGCTTTACATTCCATCAAAGCCAGATGTTGTTACTGATTTTGAAAATGTTTATTTAAACAATGTCCGTTGTTTCTCTTGTCAGGACTATGACTACAAATCCATCATGCATTATGGCTCAAAGTTCTTCAACAGAAATGGTGCAGACACAATTAGGCCGAAGGAATTTTACCGAATCAACCCTAATGTTATCGGTCGTCTATATTACTCGCACGGTGGTGAAGTGCTCAGTGAATTGGATGTCCTGAAAGCGAATATCATGTACAAGTGTAACAAAGTTAAAGGTGAGTTTTTCAGAAAGCTAAGGAATTTTCTTCAACAAATTTCCATTGAAAAAATGATCGAAATACCGTGACTGAACCTCGTCCCCTGAACCCTTTGTCATACTGGAACGACCTTGACTTCCTACTTTTCAACCTGAAACTATAATTTTTAGACAATAGTATTCAGCCACACCCGCGAGATTCTCCAAAGACATTGGAAATGCCTCGTGTTTCGCTCTTTTTCGCTATCATAACTTATTGCCCCCCTATGAGATTAGGACCTCGAATAATTTCTCCCCTAGCCCCTCCATGTTGATGGGGCCAGTTGTACTGGCCTGAATAAGGCGAAAAGATGTTAACAGAAATTGTGACACTGTGGAATCTTTGTCTATATTTGTGCGAGCACTTGCCTGGTGTTAAACAGACCTGGTAACGAATTGAAAACGAGAACATATAGATTGTTTTCTTCAGACGTTCTTTGAAATTGATCCTTGACAGAGACTTCGTTTGTGCCAGAAATGATGCAAAAATTCCACAATAAGTGCCAGTTTCTTTGGGACAAGATATCTTGTGAAAACTTTCAGTTCTACCACATTCTAATGTTCAGACATCACCAAAAGAATTATTTCGACTTAATTTGATTAGTTACTTAATCATGTTATGTTTTGAACGATCGTCTAACCCTTCGCCAACAAACATTCCTCCTGGCCTGCGAAGATATCAACAAGAGTTGCTTTGACCAATTGAATTAGAATAAGATTGCTCCGAAAAGCCGATAAAGTGTTTTAACCAAAAACTGAGTCTGTTTCTTGCTCGAGTCATGTGGGCTATCAGACGCATGCTTTACGTTCTTATCATAAGTAAGACCATCCTATTTTGGTTGTTTTCATGAAATCTTAGAATCATTATTTTCTACTAATTCTCTTTAGTCCTATGTCCTTCGTTAAGAACAAAGGAACACCCGGCCTTTGATGTAGTAAGAAGAATGAAAAATGCTTTCTTTTACAAAGTCCGACATGATATCAAAGATGATCACTTTTGAATATATCTGATCCATGGCATTTTCTTTAGGATCAGTACTTGTCTTTAAAGGCTCTTATTCAACCAGCATGCTTTGCTGGCGTCATCTCTTAGTTGGCCTTTGTTGTCGCCATTTTCATGGCCCATGAAAATGGCGACAACAAAGGCCAGCCCAGAGGCGACACGTGCAAGGAATGCTGGTCGAATAAGAGCCTTTAAGTGTCATGCAGCATCTTTCTCAACTTATGAGATAAATTTGTTTCTTTTCCTTCGTAAACACTTCTTTCAAAGACACCTCTCGAGGGACCATTATGGACTCAAAGTCGTACTGACTTTTTATTAATTTTATCCATGCCATTTGAAACCGGGGTTGTTTTAAGTAGATTTTTAGCTTTTGCTGATAAATCGTTTTATACTTGTAGATATTACTTGCATTGTCTCTTTTTAGAATGCGGTGGTACAATATTCAGTCAAAACGGATCCATCTCATCGCCTTCATATTCAAATCCATACAAGAGAGAAAAGAAAGATTGTATTTGGGTTTTGAACATCGACAAGACTCATAAGACAACTGCACATTCTGCCAAAACCATCACATTATCATTCGAAGAGTTCGACGTTGGACTGAAGAATCCAATGACTGGAAACTGCGAAGGAGATTATTTAGAAATAAGAGAGGGAAAAGGCTTCCTTTCGCCATTCTTGGGAAGGTATTGTGGATATGGAACTCCACATTCTATCACTACATTTTCTGAAAGCCTCTACGTCAAATTTCATACAACAAGTCAGGTTCTTGGAATGGAAGATAGGATTCCACGATTCAAATTGCAGTACAAAACAGATGGTAGGTCCAGAGATATTGTAGGGCCCGTCCGAATTGGTTGGTTAACTTTTTCGCTATGGTGAAATGTTTCAAATAGTAGCAAGTGAAATAGCAATTGAAACAAGGGTGTTACGACACGGAAGCTTTGATTGATTATTTATTTACCTTGTTAGTATTCATGTGTTGTTTTCTTCTCTTGTTTTCTGCTCTGTTTCGTCTTCATCTGGTGTGTGCAAGTTAACGTAGGTTTAGGCCCAATCGTTCCCAAGTTATTCGAATATAACTCCCTTGCGTTCCTGTGTCTTAGTGCATCTTCGCAGAAGAGAGGTTAGACTAAGACACAGGAATACAAGGGTGTTATATGCGAATAATTTGAGAGCGGTTGGGCATTAACCCATGTTCAGTTGCACACTTCAGTTGAAGAAGAAATAGAGCAGAAATCAAGTCAAAGAAACAAGAAACAAGAATCAAGGTAACGTAAATGAACAACTATACTCTGTTCACATTCCGGCACTTGAATGATAAAACGTTGACTTTGTGCAGGAAATTATCCTGGATACCTTACGTAATCGATTGATGTCCTTACTCGTTTTGAGAGTCTGGCGCTCAGGATAGCAGGAATTATGACGTGCCGAATGTTATGAGTAAATATCCCGAAAATGTGGCTATTATTTTACTGTTTATTGCTAAACAGGCAAATAATTGATTTGACTCTAGATTACACAAGGAGCTCTGTACCTCAGCTTCAGGAATCTGACTGCAGTCTTCGCAGAAGAGCTGCAATATGGCTAATACGTACGGGAACGGAGAGTTTCTATCCTTACTGTTTGGCGGAATGGGAAAACTAAACCCCCCTTAAATCTAAAGAATTTTATTGATTTGACAGTTCGTGCGTACAATTACGCTAAAGATGGCAGCAAGGAACTCTTTACCGAGATGCATTGCGTTCTTTAATCGAATTCTTATAGAATCGCTAGTTAAAGATTCGCAGTTAGAGCGCAGTGCATTTTGGCAAAATGTTCCTCGCTTCCATCTTGAGCCCAATGATCGATGGCGATTTTTTATCAATCAAGAAAGCAAGTTTAACTGCATTCCTTTGTCCATATAATGATTCTCATTTTTCTTTGCAGAATGTTCTAAAATGTTAGTTGGTCTGCGAGATACAATCGAAAGTCCAGGCTTCCCTTTAACCTCCCACCTTGGTGTTGATTGCTTGTGGAAAATTAAGATTCCAAAAGGCTACAATATTGTCCTGAAATTCGATATTTTCAGCTTGCGATCAACTGAAGGGGAGAACGAATGCGCTGATTATGTAGATGTTTTAGAAGATGAAGATGGAACAAAAATCAAAGGGCGTTATTGTGGAACAAATAGTCCTGGAGAGATCAAATTCAACTCTAATGAAGCAACGATTCGACTGCATACCTCTAAGGAAGATTTCCAAAGCTTGGCAGTTGGGTTTAGTGCCTCTTATCGAGCGGAAGGTAAACTGATTGCATCTTCGTAGCTATCACCATTGACAGACTGACAGTATGAGCAAATTTATAAAATGTTGTTGCTTTGTCATTGTTGTTGTTGTTGTTGTTGTCATTGTTGTCGTTGTTGTTATCATTGTGATAACTGGTCATATATCGTAAGTCTAAAGATAAAGCTGTATTCTTTAACCGGTGAAACCAATCTTGGGAAGGCTGTTCTCCCATGGTAAAGATCTAAGGTTGGGAAGGATTTAGAAAGAATACTTTTTTCGAGGTTATGCTCGTTGAGGCAGAAAAAAGGGGCTACTGCTCCCTAACCACCAGAGCAAATTTAGTTTGGAATATCTGATTGAATGAATAGCTAACATCTTGGGTTAATTTTAGAATTTTTTCCAGCTGAAATCAGTCGCTAAGCTCAGGTTTTACTAAGCATTTCTCGATAAAGTTGTTTCGAGAAACCTCCAAGAGCCTTTTGAAATCACGACCAAATTTGCGTACTATTTCTGCCTTGCAACAATGACTCGAACACGCTTTCGCTTCCCCTGGTGTGAGAAACTTTTCAGGGGGATTCCAAGAGAAACATATACAATTGCATCTAAATGTCATTGTATGGAAAACCGATGAAATTTTGATCGTCGTTTTAATCGTTTTTCAGGTGCTCGAAAGGGTCTACCTCCAGAACATTTCAGGAGCTTTCAATGTGGTGTTTACCTTTGCAGCCACCCTGTAGATATTGAAATACGTTACTCAGACCTATGCTCAGATTGTGAAATTAAATGATTTATTTTTGCAGATATTGACGAATGCAAAACAGGGCAACATCACTGTGATTTGTATTGCGTGAACTTCCAAGGAGGGTACGGATGTGCTTGTCTGGAAGGCTACAGGCCATTTTATCTCAAAGACAGACCGAATGGTTCATGCTTAGGTAAGTACCATTTTGAATTACTCAATCGACAGTCGATCGTTTGCAAGTCCAGGATAAAATTGAGAAAGTTTGTAGCACCAATTGACTTGACTAACACCGCAATTCACTGTGATTTGTGATAGCAGAGAATGGAAATCTTCTTACAAGCAGTAATTCAAAACAAACAAAACTGCAAAAGTTTCATTTAAACCAATGCGGCAGACTGTCGCCTCCTGCACGTGAAAGGTGGAAGAGAATTAATGTCCAAAGAAGAAGGATGGATTTAAGGATCTCAAGGTGGATCTTGTTTATGTGATTCAGGAGCTGAGAAGTAATTGTCTTAATTGAGCCCTAAATATGCGACAGTTACAATGTCTTCTGCTCGTCGCTGTTGTCATTACTTAATCAGTCGTGTTTGTCTTGTTTACAGATATCGACGAGTGTGCCACAAACAATGGCGGTTGTTCCCACGAATGTATTAATACAGATGGAAGCTTCTTTTGTTCATGTCCTCCTGGCTACACTTTAGCTGCAAACAGATCTTGTATTGGTGAGTTCAAATTCAACCTCTTTCTTATTCACCAACACACCCGGGTCTTGGGATGGGGCTTGAAGTGTCCACCTGAGGATATTGATGTTCACCGGGGTCTTGCAAATCGAAAACAAATGTCAAATCTTCATCAGGGAGCTCCAGTTTTGTACCAATTACTGCATTATTTTTACCGGGGAATGTTGTTTCTCTAAAAACCTCGTACATCTTTTGCAAAATCCTTTTATTTTCAAGAAACATCGTGGATTTTCCCGCAAATCCTATTGTTTTAAAAAATTTCGTTCAGTTTTCACAAGAGTAATACACTCCTTGGATTTTGCTAGGTATCTTTCACCAAAGGAATCAGCGGGGTAGAATGTACTGGGGCACTTAGTAAGGCTAGCAGTCTGGGAAAGTATACCCTTGAGGTTGGAATATTCTTGTCTACCTTTAGTATGTGTGGAACCCATGCACAATTAACGCTTCCCTGAAATGAAAAATGTATGTCTTGTTTCCTTCTCAGATACCAATGAATGTGATTTACCATTCAAGCATTGTTCACACCACTGTCATAACACTGCTGGCAGCTTTAGATGTTCTTGTCCTTCAGGATATATTCTTCAAGGGGATGGCAAAACCTGTAAAGGTTAGAATTCACCAATTCTACTTTTTTGCTTTAAAGCCAAATTGTCGTGAATGTAGCTGGCTAGTTGATGTAGCAGTTGCTTTTTCATCCAATACGAGATCATCAGTCGGAAGACTTAGATGATAGGCCCTTTAGATGTTCTACTGGATGGGTCAAAAAAGGCCTGACGTTTGAAAGGCTATTGCTCTCTGAGTCTATGAGCAATGATATTTGCAATATCAGGTTGAATAGCTAACATGCTCAATTATTTTTAGAATTTTTCCTGGCTGAAATCGGTCACTCCGTTCAGATTTTACAAAGGATTTTCTAAAAAGCGTCCTTTCGAGAAACATTAAAAACGTGCTAAAATTAGAAGCATATATTTCCCTAGTATGTTTCCCTCACACCGATGACTTCAGAATGCTTTAGCATATCATCTTGGAGGTTGAAAAAGTCTTCTTCCCCCTAACATGGATAACTTATTCAAGGGGATTCCATGATCCCAAGAGGTCAAAGTACATAAGCGTGGCGTTGGAGCTTATACACTGTTGTACAAATACAAAAATTCTGCAGAATGTATTGAATGAATATCAGAATATCTTTCGATTAAGATTCTTTTGTAGAATAGCTGAAAGGCATATTTTTTGGAAGAAAGCTGCAAGAATGTACCTTTGAGAAAATGATATCGTTTATTTAGAAGCTCCTTAAACTCCATCAGTTGTTTGATGCGCGTAGCATACTTGTGTCAAATTTCCTATTTGTCGTTACCTTAAAGGTTCATCCATTATTATTATCATTATTATTATTATTATTATTATTATTATTATTATTATTATTATTATTATTATTATTATTATTATTATTATTATTATTATTATTATTATTATTATTATTATGTTAACAAAAACCACCATCAAAAATAAACAGAAAAAAGAATATAAAAACACAGCTGTTTATAAAATACGTTTCGATGATAAAATCTTCTTCAGTTCAAGACTGAAGAAGATTTTATCATCGAAACGTATTTTATAAACAGTTGTGTATTATTATTATTATTATTATTATTATTATTATTATTATTATTATTATTATTATTATTATTATTATTATTATTATTATTATTATTATTATTATTATTATTATTATTATTATTATTATTATGCTGTTAAACTTAGCTAACTTTTTGCAACCAATTGTCAAGAAGCTTTACTGTGACATTCCATCGTTTTTGTCACCTGAAATCGTAACTGGTACTGCTGCACGACCGGATCTACTAGTTGTAGACAGAATGAACAATTTGTATATAATTGAGTTAACAGTAGGCCAAGAATCTAACACGGTGGCAAATGCTACAAGAAAGGCAAAGAAATACGAACATCTTTTGAATGATAGTGACCTGAAACGTTCGCATCGAAAAATCTGTTTTGTGAATCTCGTGATGACTGCTATCGGCATCTATTCCAAACATTCAGAGGAATTTTTCAAAATGCTCAAAGATTTGAACATTGACAACATTGCAGCAACGTACATTTCTACAAAGCTAACAGAAATTTGTATACGCTCGTCTTATTATATTTTTTGTATGGGAACAAAGGAGTGGACAGAGCAGGATCTAATGAACTTCTAAGTTGAACATTACCTTACTCTTTGTTGATTATTTTCAAGCACCTAGGCGAATGCAGGCAGACTATGCCTTCACCGAAGAGAGTAGTGTGATTTCTGTTAATATCTTTGTAACTTGATATCTTTATCTCAAATTTTGTTTTTAAGTAGTATGTAATTTAGATTGATATTATCATGAAAAGTTTCCATTATTATTATTATTATTATTATTATTATTATTATTATTATTATTATTATTATTATTATTATTATTATTATTATTATTATTATTATTATTATTATGAGTTCATTTCACACCGTTATTGGTGGATTGTTCTTGAAGGTCCAGTAGCAACAAGCCTCCTTAGAGCTCCAAGACTTTCCTTACGATCCTGGCTGTGTTCAGCAACGCTGTGGTCTGCATTGTTTCAATTTTTGTTCGGATTCCGATTTGGTCTAATCTATTTTTCAATGACTTTGGAACTGTTCCCAAAGCCCCAATCACTATTGGGGTAACAGTTACTTTCGTATTCCATAGTACTTGTAATTCTCTTGCCAAATCTTGATATTTCTCCCTTTTTTCCCTTTCTTTCATTTCAACTCTGTGATCTCCAGGTATTGCAAAATCCACGATCTGACATGTCTTCTTTTCTTTGTCAACAATTATGTGGTCAGGTCTTCTAGCTTCTATTATTATTATTATTATTATTATTATTATTATTATTATTATTATTATTATTATTATTATTATTATTATTATTATGTTCTTTTTATCACAGAAAAAAGTTCCTGGTAAGTTCGTCCCGAAAGCAAGCTAGAACAACTAGCCTCAGGTTTCGAGAACCTTTCTCAATGTTCTTGCAGTTCCTAACAATGCCGTTTTCTGTATCACTTCAGTCCTGATCTTGATTCCTATCTTCTCAATGTATTGCTCTGCTTCTTTTGTGACACATCCCAATGCACCAACTACAACTGGAATGACAGTTACTTTTCGAAGGCACCATAATCTTGCAATTTCTCTTTTTAGATCTTGATACTTTTCAATTTTCTCTTTTTCCTTCTGTTTTATCCTTGTATCTCCTGGTACAGCTATGTCAATGATTAAGCACTCTTTTTCTGGTTTCAGCACGACAACAATGTCTGGTCGCCTATGCTCAATTTCGTAATCTGTGTTTATGTTAAAGTCCCACAGTACCTTAATGCTTTCATTTTCAGTGACGCCTTCTGGCTTGTGATTGTACCACTGTTCAGCCCTGGGTAGGTGATACTTCTTGCAAATCTCCCAGTGAACTATCCGTGCTAAGTTGTCGTGGCGTCGCTTATATTCCTTCTGGGCTAATTTGCTACATTCACATATGATATGGCTCACTGTTTCCCCCTTCTCACCACACATTCTGCAACTCGGCGATTCTCTTGATTTGTCGATATGATGTTTAACGTAATTCGTACGTATTGCTTGTTCTTGTGCTGCCATAATTAGTGCTTCTGTTCCTTTCTTCAAGTCTCCATTTTTTAGCCACAACCATGATTTCTTCCTGTCTACTATCCCATCCGTATCTCTGAAAAACTGACCATGCATTACTTTTTCATGCCACTTGACTTCTCTTTCTTTTTTTCTTTGATCTTTATACTCTGATGGCTTAATGATGTCAGTATTCATTTCCTGTTGTTTATGCACTGCTTTTAATAATTGCTCTTGGCTGTTTTTAACATACCATCTAAGGCTATTTTCCTCTGACTGGATGGTTTCTAATACACTTTGCAATCCCCTTCCACCTCTCCGTCTTGCAACATACAATCTATCGACGTCACTTTTTGGATGTAATGCTCCGTTCATCGTCATAATTTTCCGTGTCTGTCTGTCTAGTTTCTCCAGTTCCGCTTTCGTCCACTTCACTATCCCAGCCCCATATCTCATCACAGCTACTGCCCAAATATTCATTGCTGAAATGGCATTCCTGCTGTTCAAGTTTGACTTCAATATAAGTTTAATCCTTCGCTTGTATTCCTTCGTGAATCTCTCTTTCATTTCTTTCTCCTTTATCCCATCTAGTTCTACTATACCCAAGTACTTGTAACCTTCTTCGCTGACGCCTTTCATCTTCTCTCCATCCGGTAGTTCAATTCCATCACAAGTTACAATCTTTCCACGCTTCATGATAATTACACCGCACTTTTCTATACCGAATCGCATGCCAATGTCACAACTAAATCTATGCACTGTATTTACAAGTGATTCTATGTCTCTTTCACTCTGTCCAAATAGCTTTAAGTCATCCATATATAGAAGGTGATTTAATTTTGGCTGATTCTTTCCCAAACTATATCCAGCTTTCATGTTTCTCAAAATTAGTGACATTGGTATGAGACAGATAACAAATAGGAGTGGCGAAAGGCTATCTCCTTGGAATATTCCACGTTTGACGTTGACATCCCCTAATATTTTATCTCCTGCGTTCAACTGTACCTTCCATTTCGTCATACTCTTTTCAAGGACGTTCACAATGTTATCAGCTGCCCCAACCAGTTGTAGACTCTTTAGTATCCACGAGTGTGGTATCATGTCATACGCCTTTTTATAATCCACGTACGCCATAGCTAGGTTGGTGTGTCTTCTTTTACAGTTCTTAAGTACCATTCTATCAATGAGTAGTTGATCCTTCGTTCCGCGTGTCTCTTTACGACAGCCTTTCTGTTCTGATGGTAACATATCATTAGTATCTACATGCTTGTACAGCTGCTCGGACAGCATACCCGTTAGCAATTTCCACATTAGTGGTAAGCATGAAATAGGTCTGAAGTTACTCGCAGCATTTCCCTTACTTCTGTCCTTCACACATAATACCGTTCTTCCATACGTCATCCATGCTGGAACGTCTCCACTTTCGACTACCGCATTTAGCTGGCAAGCAATTCTATCGTGTAATGATGACAAGTTTTTCAGCCAATAGCCTTGTACTCCGTCAGGCCCGGCTGCCTTCCAATTTGGTATTTTCCCCGTTTGCTTTCTTACATCCTGGGCAGTGATTTTAACATCATCTTGTTTATTGACTCCTTTTGATTCAGTTTCGATCTCTCGTAGCCATTCGGCATCATCGTTATGTTCTACTGGGTTGTCCCATATTTCACTCCAAAACGTTCTACTTTCGTCCGCATTTGGTACTGTATTCTCTTTAAGTACTTCACCATTCAATTCTACAAAAACTCGCTTTTGGTTCGATGAAAACATCCTGTTTATTCTAAACTGGTTTATCCGCTTTTCATATCTGTCTATCTTTGCTGCTTTCGCAAATTATTATTATTATTATTATTATTATTATTATTATTATTATTATTATTATTATTATTATTATTATTATTATTATTATTATTATTATTATTATTATTATTATTATTATTATTATTATTATTATTATTATTATTATTATTATTATTATTATTATTAACAATATATTTTGCGTTGGCAAGAAAAAAATATATATACATAGCTAATAAGCTAATTAAAGCCAACAAAATAATTTAAAACCTACTTTACAGTGTCCCAAACAAGCCTACAAAAACCCTAAATCTTTGATAAAAACTTTGCACAATCTGCAGATGCAAGTATTTCCATCCCATGATTTTATTTTTCGTTTGAATTCAGCGAGTGTGTTGGAATCTTTAATTTCCCTCGGTAATGAGGACCACAAATGGCAACCTCTGAACTGAATATTCTCTATTCCGTGCGTTGTTGTCTTAACTTTTGGCAACCGCAAATGATTTTCACTTCGTAAACTGTATGGAATATTTCTCTCTGTGAAAATGTTTTTCATAAACGTTGGATTTAGATTGTTTTTCGTTTTGAATATTTCAATCATTAGCAGTTGCAGATTGTGCTGATGAATAGTTCCATATTTTTTCTTCAATTTTTCTAGCTCTGATTCACTATCTTTGCATACCAACCTTTGCTATGCTATCTTCATTGTGGGAACTCGCTGACTTCGTGTCCTTTCCTGCAATGAGTGGCAAAGTAATTGTATTTGTTGCATGTTTTAATGTTTTAATTGATATATATATATATACATAAAGGTTCATTAACCTTTTCGGCTGCTGAAATTGACTTCAAAATACTTTCTCTTCGTTAAGTTTTCAAACGGGAACCTTTTTTGACGCACCCTGTGCAGATCCTGGTTATTTAGACTCACTACATAGTTATCACTGTTGGAGACTGATGGTAGTCTCATTTTGATGAGCAACAGCTGGGACTTGTTGCAAATAGTCTGCTGTGTATGAAAATACTTCTTCTGTTCATAGCCCTGCCTCGATGTGGTGGTACTCTGACGTCACTTGTAGCTATTATCCAGTCCCCAACTATACCATTATCATACAAGGAGGGAATTACGTGTCAATGGACAATTAAAGTGCACTCAACATTTGGTCTTGTCTTTTCATTTCGCTTACCTTGGGGTGAAAATGTTGGCTGCCGCAGCTACATTGTTGTTAAGTCACAGAATAATCAGAGAAGTGAAATGAGAGAGATGAAAATTTGCTCTATGTCAGATATTACTGGTGAAGTGGATTTGAAATCAAATTTTGTTGTTTTGGAGTATCATGCTAAGGTACGTTTTATGTTATGCTATTATTTACAATCTTTGTGAAATTTTCACATTTCGTTTTGGAATCTTTTAGTCAAGGCAAGAGTAGTGTGACCCAAAGGAACTCTAGAGGACTCTAAAAGGCATCATTCCACATGATACCCTGTCGCATAATTTTCTTATCAATTGAAATACACTGTCGCATAATTTTTACCGTAAAAAGACACCCTTTTGAGCGGCACATCCCGTCAAATCAAGTAAGGGAGAAACCCCCTCCCCCCGAAGTCGTGACCACTAAGTGATGGGGCGCGAAGTGGGCTCCCACCCTGGGTGCCTGACTGCTCTGGCTGCAAAATTTAAGGATTATACCACTGAACCACAATAACTTCGTTTCATCGCACCTTTTTCTATTTTCTAGGCACCCTATGCAGCACCTTTCGCGATACGATATCGGAGCATCCGACTCCAAGCAAACGCATGCGGAGGAGCATTTGATTCTAAAGATGGCGTCATCCAGACTCCAGGATACCCTTATCGTTACCCTAGCAACGCTAACTGTATTTGGAAGATTAAAGGTAAACGAGGCTATAGCGTTAGAATCAATTTTATGGATTTTAGAATCGAATATAGTAGACAATGTTCGTATGACTTTTTAGAAATTGAAGAACACAGTACTCATCAATCTGTTTTGAAGAGAATTGGACGATTTTGTGGATACAAAAACCCACCGGATATTGTAGTAAGTTCGTATAATGATATTTCTGTTAGATTTGTATCAGATGCTACTATCAAAAAGAGGGGTGTACGCCTGCGGTATTCTAGGTTTTTGTAAATAGTACGTGACATGTTCATATTTGACTGCTGTATTTTGCCAGTTTGCCTGGAAAGCTGCTATCTGTGAAAGATTCCGATATTTCTTTGACAGATCTCGCGACATATCATAAGCTATTCTACTAAGAGTCTACCCTGGGTACCAGAGCCAAAAAAATTTCCTTTCATTTAAATTTTGAGGCTCTGGTACCCAGGGTACTAAGAGTCTGGATCGAGCTATCTCACACATTTCTATCTGAAAGGTTCTGTTGGGCGGCGTTAGAGCTTCTGTCGCCATTTGACAAAGGGACCGCGCAACGATTTTAAAGTGGAGGGGCTGAGTTGCGAGCGAAACGAGCAAATTGGGGCTCGGGGGCGTGTCCCCGGAAACTTTTTTGAGAACACACTCCTCAGAGCGTCGGAAAACACCTCTTTGTGAGAATGAACGGCATTCTCATTCTAGTAGACTGCATTAGCATACCCGAAGCAGATGATGACATTTAAAAGTGAACATCTTTTTATGGTAGGAAAATTTACATCAAGAGTTGCATCCAGGTTATGATTCTTCCGACTCAAAACTCATAGCTTCTTCATTAAAACTTGTTGCCTCTTCAGGAAAACATCAAAACATATATGTAACTTCAACCTAACAAAGCAACAGTCTCTCAGTTTGCGAAAATCTCGGCCCATATCTTCGAAAAAAGTGGGGGGGGGGGGCTTTAGCCCCTGCTAGGCCAATATGGCTGCGCGGTTTCTGATTTGACAGACTTCCATAACATCTATAATGATATCGCTCGATCCAGAAGCCTTTGTAGAATAGCAAAAAGAGCTCTTCCAAGGAAATCCTTTTGTACAGGTTGTCAAAGAACAACTTACCCCATTGCTCCAAGAAAATTTGTTCGTGTGGTACAGAAAGTATGTAATGGAATATTGTATTGTGTAAGTGGAGGTGTAAGTAAGAAATAATCCCCGTTATTAGGCCACTGCTTCCTAACTAAAAAAGCAATTATATTGGCAAGTATATTATAGAGAAAATAACGTATTTGAAAATTTACTTGACTGAAATTTGCCATTCTGTTCTGAAATTTTTGAGGGACTTCCTCAAGAGAGCCTCTTCAAGGACCTGTTAGAAAAGGGCTAAAAATGATCACAAAGGATTGTCTATCTTTTAGCTCGTTTAGCACGTGTTATCCCTTTTGGAGAATGAAGGGTTCATCCCTGCGATTTCGTCCCGGAGAGTTTGCCCTTCTGGTCTGAGGCAACTTTTGCGGCCGTGTTTGTTTTGATTTACTGGTTGAGAGAATTTTTTGTCGTCAATCGCTAATCGCTTTGAACTGAGATGTGGACCAAAGCAACTGATGCTATTGTATCAAAAAATCTGCCCTTGTTGGCTACGAGACAGAGGTTTAGTAACAGAACATCTGGCTTGCAAATATTGTACCAGCCAGCAGCGATTCAAAATATGTGTACAGAAATTTACCCAAATAGTTCATAGAGAAGTTTTTATAAACGGAGCCCTTGTAAAAACGTTAGATTTTACTTTCAAAGTGCAGATTGCTACTCTTAGTTTTTCTGACATATACTGCGTGTTACCATTTATTTATTCATTTTATAGGATAGATATTGCAGGCCTTATTTAGAAAACATTTCAGTCTACCGGGTGAGCCAGAAAAAAGTTCCCACTTTTGAAAATTCATAACACCAACGCTACTTCACAGATTTGAATCATTCAAATTCTAGTTAGAAGCCGAAAGATCAAAGTATTTTTTTGATTTTTCTCGCTGTCCTACCAGTACTACAAATATAGGTAAATTCAACTTTACAAACATTTCATGGTTGATTGATTACTGAAAAATGGCCAAAAACATCGATCAATTCATAAATGACCTCCCTCACAGAATAATGAAGGAAATGCAACTTCTCATGGGTGAGAGATATCCTCTAGGCGTTAATTTCCTTGGCATTGAAAATCTTTCGTATTTGTTTGAAAATTGATGTCCTATAACTCTTGAGGGAGGTGAAACGCCCATTGCCTATTGTTCGATTTGAATAGAATCCTTAAGATTTGATCAATGTTTTAGGCCCTTTTTCCGTGATTTTGAAACCATGAAATTTTTATAAAGTTGAATTTACCAATATTTGTAGTGCTGGTAGGACAGCAAAAAAAATCACAAAAATACTTTGATCTTTCTACTTTTAACTACAATTTGTATGATTCAAATCCGTGTAGTAGTCTTGGTGTTATGAATTTTCAAAAGTGGGAACTTTTTTCTGGCTCACCCGGTATATTAGCTAACTCGTATTAAAATTCATTTATCTACCTGGTGATCCAGGAAAAGCTTGTAGTGTTTTTAAAGTCGCAACAACTAACAATTTGATTTTTCTTCAAAACTATTAAAATTTGGTTCTTCTTGATATTGGCTCGATAACCAAATGTTTTATAGTTTGCTGCTTTTTCTGGTAGTAGTTTGCCGCAAGTAAGTGGAAACATTTTCTGTTTTTTCTGATATTTGAAACTTGAAACAAGTCTTGAGGTGGTTAAGGATTGATTATCTAGCCAAGTTCTTCCATTTCTGACCATTTACACGTTTTTTTATACGAAACTGGTTTATAAGAAACTAGTACTAAGATGGCCAAAATTTTAAGAAACTCTAGTACTATGTCTGAGAAGTACTAAGAAACTTTTCAAACTTAAAAACATGAATTTTATAGAAAATAGATCGTTGACCCTTTATTATTGGAAAATATTATCTAACCATAGGTGTTTTCAACATAACAGAACACTGTTTATTCCTATATGATGTTTTGAATATCAAGAAACATATCTGCAGCAGTGTTAGCGACCACATTGACAATTCATGCATTCAAAAAATAAGAAACCAATTAAGAAACTTTTAGTACTAAAATGGACAAAATTTCTTGTTAAATCAAGAAACTTTTAGTACTATGGCCTGATCCTAGTTTCTTATAAAAAAATACGTGTACACGACTTCCTTCGTCGTTTAGGAAGCCCGATCTTCATTTGCTAATTGACCGTTGTACTAAACATCAATAATGGTTGAATATTGTAAAGAGCAAACATTTTTACAAGAATGATATATTTGTGTATAAAGATCAAAGCTTACCCACCCCCCCCCCCACTAACCGAAAATATGTGTTCTTCTCGTAAACCTGATATGCTCACTGGACCAAATTCTATCACAAATAAAATGTCACGTTTAGTTTGCAAAAAGCCAAAATTGCTTATACAAAACAGTTAAATTCTTTTTTTTTGCGGACATTATTCTCACGTAACATCTTATTTGAGGCGAACTTTTACATACCTTTTAAGCTATTCTCAAAAAGTTGCCGGATGGAGCAACTAAAAAGATTTTGCACCAAAAATCTGAAAATTTTCCAATGAGCACTATATTGTTGGAAACTTCCAAATCGATCACTGGCAACGTTCGAATCAAACTTTGATCACTGATTCAAAGAAAAATCGAATTCTGAGGATTTTAAAAACCTGTGAGCGTTTTGTGACTTAACCAGTGAACCATTTGTATAGTTTGTAGGTAAAATTAGTTCTTATTATGCAATTGTATTTTTTTGATAATTGTTTTTGAAACACGGATTTCTTATTAGTCTGAATCCTTCAAGTCACAAGATGCAGTAAATCATAAGCCCCAGTGGGAGAACCTTGCATCATTGTTGGAACCGGGAGGCCCCAAAGTTTTGCAATAAACAAGAAATGCCCTTTTTGATTACAAAGTCCAACTTTGTAATCTAAGGGGGGACTCGATGTCAGTAAGAAAGTAAGTAAGAAAGAAAGAAAGAAAGAAAGTAAGTCACGCTCGTTAAAGCAATTGATTAACGTTTTATCTCTGCTAATTGGCACTGAAATAAAGAAAGCGCACATAAAGCGCATACAAGACAGAAGTTTCCCGCGATCCTATAGCAACATTTGACGTCGGCTTATTTCATGTTAGACAGATTTGACACCATAAGATGGATAAATTACTAGGATGTTTACCCTGGCACAGCAACAAATTCACCCAGAATTGGCACGTTCTTGACTTCATTAGCAGCTTAATTATGTCAAAACAATCGTTTTCTAGGACGAACGAATCATTAGCCACTTATTGATAGTACTCATTATGCAAATAACTCAACTTTAGAGGATGATGTAACCGGCGGCCTGCACAGAGGCTAGCATTTGCAGCATAACCAAAGCTAGAAGGACCCCCCTCCTACACAGCAACGGATGCAATCATCGCAGGTGAAGTTGAGACGAAAGGTGCAGAATCCCAGCAAGCAATGGCGCCATGGACTGGGGGAAGGGACGTGATCACACTGAACCAAAACATCTTCATGCATATCATTCTGCACAGAGGAATCTTCGTGACTGCTTGTCTCAAATTAGATGCCCGCGAATAGCAACAACTGAAACGTTCTGTAGGGTTCTGCATGGATAATTTTGCGTTATCGTAAATCTCACATGACATCTCATTTGACACAGATGCACCAATAGTTTTGTGCACGAACTATAATCAAACTAGGGGTAATGACTTTTGGTTTTTGCGTATCATTCTCGTTTGACATAAAGACCAAAATATTGCCATTGACCTTGAGGCGATTCTTGTCCTTATACTAGGCGCTCGATTTTCCATTGAAGGCGACTTTAGCAGCAACACTCATCTCTCTGACTGTAGCAAAAAACAGAACCAACGATCATTTGGGGTTATGAAGAAATCAATAATCAGATATTCTTATGCTTGTTTAGCTCAGGACGGACTTTGTAATCATCCAAAAGGATCTTATGTTTGTTTTTGGATCGTTTCCCTCTGTAGCTTAATGAAAGTGTCCCCTTGAAGTGAAGTGTCGTGCCACCCAAGTTTGAGATGTTACCATACGGGCTCTATACGCCTCTGGAACTTTGATTCTAAACACTCGCTGACTTAAATAGCGTGTCGTATTTCCCTTTTCTACTCTAAAGGTTTTCAGAAATCCCTGAGATCATCTTGCTTGAACCATGGACCATAATTTCAATGAATTATCAATAATTGTACAGCGAAAAGCTAAGCTAACCTAGAAATAGAAAATCATGCCAATAAAATTGTTCAATTCCGTTTGGAGGCAAGGTTTGTCAAATATTTACCAGAGCCTCAAAATTTAAATGAAAGGACCCAGGGTAGGTGTGTTTGATTGGTAAAAATTCTGAAAACGGCAGCTTGTGGGTGGAAGGCCAACATAAGAAATTTTGGCAGCTTTGGGGAGATTCTCATAAAGATGCGAGTGTTTGTTTATCACACAGAAATATATTGTTGGCCTAATAATGCAGACAAAATTCGCAAAAACAACTTGAAAGAGGTGTGCCAATTTCCTCCACTTCCCAACTGGGTGCAGTCACGTGTGCAATGTGGAAGAGAACGTTCATTGATTGATTGATCGTTTGTTGCTGCTGTCATGATTGCTGTTTTGCTGTCAAACATTGGAATAAGGACCGCTGTGCAGCAGTTGCTCCTTCATGGACAAGAAGAAGACAAAATGGCGGTGAAGTTTGTGCAGATGTAAACATTTTTAGAAGTGATCTAAAGCCATAATTTGACACCATCCACAATGTTATGGTATTCATAGCTGGTCAAAATGAGTCGTGTAACAAAGCAATTAAAGAAGGTAGGCATGAATCGTAAATCATATGGCCTGGCAAGAAAAGAAAGGTAGTAGGTACTTAGAAAGGTACCTCACCTATAAAAATCTTTGATGGCGATAGCGTGGTAAAACAATACTTCTTTCCATGTTTGCCACCTTTTAATCTCTATTTATAATGTCTTGGTGAGCTTTTAAGACCCTTTTACGGCTGAAAATAGTAGTGTGAATATGGAGTAAGGCTTTATCCCAAGAGGTGACTGACAGAATCAGCCAGGGTGCATTCCATGTACGACCTACGCCGAAGGTACGCCGGGCCCTAACCTTTCGTACACCAGGTATTTTAAGAGAAAGAGAGCTGCTAAAAATCTGACTACTGATGATTTTAAGAAACCTTCGGTACTGCCTAAATTCATAGTTTCTAATAAAAGAAATGCATTTATTATCAAAAGAAACTGCTAAAAGATCGAGGACGATTTCGTATTCATGTCAAGGTAAGCATATTTTGAAACGCCATCACGCCAAGAACCGATTTTACTGAAAAAATAACGCCGCTACGCCGACAAAAAAGTCAGGTCTACGCCGAAGATCTTCGGGCCTAAGTGCATGAAATGCACCCTGGAGAATCAGTCGTCAGAGGCTTCCCTCACAGAAAAATTTGGAGAAACCCTTTGGTTATGCTTTTCAAGCTAGCTTGCTTTTATTTACAAATTTACGTATGTTAAAAAGTGCACATTGCCAAGGGTGAATCTGAGTGCCTATTTCCAGAAGATCTTTTGTGCAAAGAAAGAACTTATTTGGCTTTTGGTGCACATTTTGGCACAGAAAGAGGCCTTAAAACAATGGGCCATTCAATGCCTTGTTGTATAAAACAATAGATATCAAAAGAGACACAACTGTTAAGTCCAGTATCTTTCAATTAAAAATCTTCATCAGCCACTCAGTATCAATTATTCTTTGATGCACACTGGCACACAGATTATTGTGCTCCAAAATATTTGGTGCAGAGCAGAACAGAGATTTACTCTGGGCCACATAATGCTAACAAACAGAAAATTGCAACCAATAAGTTGCAGATAGCTAAGATACACAACAGTTTGCAGGCAAAAAGAAAGAACAATAAAATGTGGGGATATGCTTAAAGCTAAAAATTTTAGATGTTAATACTTTTGGATATTTCATACATCCAGAAATTTATTTCAATCCAAAATGTTTAGTATCTGAAATTCTTGCATCATGGAAAAGGAAATCACAGCAAAACATTTCCACTGTTTGAAAACATAATCATATTTTTCTTAAACTAAATCCATTGAGGCAATCATTCTTATAATCCTTAACAGTAATCATTTGTGTATATTTAAGACCAAGAACCTGTAAAAAGAAGCACAATTTAAAAAATGTAGGATGTTTTTGGTATGAAATAAGCAAAAAGCTGAACATCTAATAGCATGAAATAAGCAAAAAAGCTGAAATCCAATAATTATTTTATTCAATATGTAAAATTTCTTTAAGACTTGTGAAAATCTGTGGAAAAGTATCCAAAGATTTTGTCTGAAAATATTTTGCCCAACATTTAATGTCCAAACCTGTGGCTTTTGTTGTAATATATTGATTGTTTACTTTCATTCTTACTTTGGAGTTTTAACCAAGATTTGATGATTTTAGAATGAACAATGAGCTACTGGTTTTATCTTTCAGCTGAGCCTTAGTTCTCTTTTGGGAGATAGCCGAAGTTTAGATAAAGATGATGCTCATTTGAAAAAGATCCAGCAGCAAGATGGCAGAAAACGGCTTCCATTAATACCAACACAAGAAGAACAATCAAATATGAAACAATCTATAAGACTGCGTTCACCTGTAAACACAGATCACCTGACAGCGTATGGTCCATTCTTCTTGGAATACTCAATGCTTGCTGAATTGTATGTTTTATTTTCCTTCTCTTGACAATATCTGCCTTGTAGTGCGTTACGGTTGGGGCTTATTTGATTGAAGGCAATCTGTCCATGTATACACTGTAAAAGCTCTGTCAAGTCTCGAGGGGGGGGGGGCTTATTCACATTTTACAAGTCAAATATGTAATTTGACACAGTTTTATCCCTGAACCATATCAAAATTAACATGCAATTTTGTACACTCTGTCAAAATGCTGATGCAGTGCTGACAAAGAGCCTCAAAAATGCAAACTAAATTTGAATTTTTAAGTAAGGCTGCCTGCTGTAGTCAAGCTTTGGAAGTGCAATGACAAGTAAGTCATCAGTAAGCTAATATTAAACCTGGCTATCTGATAAGCTTATTTGCCAAAGTAATCACATGAAATGTCACATGAAAGTAGCAAAAGTGCTGTACTTACACCATTGACACATTACCCTCAAGAAGACCTTAGAGGGAGCTTATGAGAGAGGGGAGCTTATTCACAAAGTCAAATGATGAGGATGTAATTATGACTTTTGCACACAAGCTACATTCTTGCAGAGTCAACATGAAATTTTGATAGTCAAATACACAAATTTGAAACAGTTTTTATTTTCCCATATCAAACTTAACATGCAAATTTGTATAGCAGGCCTTACTGGGAATATTTCGGTAGGGGAGTGGCAAATCGTACTCCTTGTCCATGTCGACTGGAGTTTCACTTGACCAGTTTTACTAATGCAAAGTTATTCCCATCCTTCACTGTTGAAAGAAAAGTGTTTGATTGTTTAAAAAATTGATTCATCTGAGTTCACAATTTTGAATGAACTGTGATCGTTATTGTTACAGAGAAATATGAGATTTTAGTACTCATTTGGAAAGATAAGGCGTGCCATCTACCACACTCCTTGGAAAGAGAAGGTGTGCACCAAGGCGTGCGAGAGCAATCGCATGCCATTACCAGTAAGGCCTGTATAGCTAAGTAGATTGAAATATCTTGGTAACTCCTGGATTTGATTGGTGGGAGCTTGATAGAGAGGGGGACTTAGTCAGAATTTTGACTTGAGGGACTTAATAGAAAGGGAAGCTTAGTATAACAGAAGATAATGGTCTGTCCAGATAGAGTCACTCAACGAATCTGTGACAGGCTTAGGGCTTATATCACAGAAAATTGTTATAGTTGATAGAGGGGAGGGGGCTAAATTCAGGATTCATGGATTTCTTTCAGGTAGATCTGCATCTTTTTTCTTGATAATTGAACCATTCTATAATTGCAGCAACCATCTAAGGAAGCAGAGGCTGCCTGGAATCTATGTCATACCATCATATGACAACCCCCTTGGTAAGAAATTTAGATTATGGTTTACACATTTACTAATACCCCATTCACACTTGCAAGTTAAACCAGCTGAGACAAAAATACCTGAATCGTCACCAGGAACATAGGAAGCATCTTAAACTTTGGGGGCATGACAGTTTTAGGGCACTTTTTCCCTGAGTAAAAAGGGGCATTTTCTAAAAATTGATAGGGCACTTCTTTGTTTATTGCAAAATCTTTGGGGGCATGTGCCCCCAGTGCCCCCTGGTTTCTATGTCTATGATCCCCACTCCAACAATCGAATGTAATTTGATTGGCTGAAATTTAATGTGGTTCAAATAAAGCTGGTGTAAGTTTAACTGTGTCATTGTAAATGAGGTATTAGTCATCAGTTTTGGTCCTCACCTTTATGGCTTTGGAATGATTTTAATAACCCTCTTAGCTTTGAAAATACAGACCTTAAACGAGGCCATCTGGAGGGGGTTGAATTTCTCGTATTTCCTAGCTACTTCTCGATTTGTTGTCATGAAGATATTGTGGTGCAGTGGTGCAATCCCCTGACTTTGCAGCCAGAAACAGTCAGGCAGATAGGGTTTATCCCAGGTAGAGCCCCACCACTTGAGCATCATGACAAGGGGTTTTAGACTCAATTGGTTACTCTCTAGTTCTGTGATCCAAGTGCTTAGTGCTGAAAAATCACACTTCACCTTCAGTCATATTTGTCAAGTTGTTTCTTAGAAATATGGTTTTTCACAAAGTTATTCTCTTATTTTCAGACTCTTTTCTGGATTAAACTCTCTCCATTATGCCTAAGATAGGAGGGCATCTTAGATATGTTAAAACCGTTACTATGAATGAAAATGCCCATATATCTTCTGTTAAGAAAATCTTTAGAAACTCGTTCAAAGCTTCTTACGTGTCAAAAACACATCTGAAGTTTGAGGATTCATAAGAGTTCCTTTGAGATCTCTTTGATGTTGATATGCGCTATGGTCGACAGACTCACTTTCTTTCAATAAATGGGTATATACATCTTAAAATTTCAAAACATTTGTCCTACCACCTCAGTTCCCACAAAATAATGTAATTCTTTTGTTATAGTTTGGCATGGTGTCATATTTGTTCGAATGGGTATTTATCAGGATGGAGTCTTTCGATTCACATTGAATGTACCCTCAAATTATCCAGATGGTGACTGCCCAGTAAGTATAGATCTTGGGACCTTTTGCAACCAGAAGTTGTCAAAATTAAACGTGTTTTATAAACAGTTAAAAACTTTACAAAGCAAGGCACTTCAAGGTGATCTGAAACGAAAATCTTTATTGCTGCAGAAGCAGAGGTAAATTTTGTAACAATAGAATTTCGGTTTGTTTACATTTTGCATCATAGCCAGTCAACAAGCTCCGCTCCATTTTAATCACGTGGTCAATAACTTCGTGCGTCGAGAGTCGTAGCTGTGAGGCCTGTTGTTAGGTTCGGCCTAAACTGAGCTGCTTCAAAGCCAAGGGCAAATACCTGCAATAATGTAGCTTAAAGTACACTCACAAATGGGTGAACGGGCGACCAGATGGCTAAGTAATTGCATAGAAAACGCGTATTATACTGCGTTCACACGATATCAGCGCATTTTGAAAACGGTGAAAAATGTGACGGCTGCAAAATTTGAGCTAGCGTTCACACGATACCGGAACAATTTGAAAACGGTATGAATTTAGACGGCAAATGCTCGTTGGAACACATTGATGCCAAAGAAGCTTACCTACACCCTAAGAATCGATCAGTCCCGTTCCAAATGTGTTTAAGAATGTTCTGTTTTCATCATTTTCAGGTGTTTACACGATGCCGTTTCCAAAATGTGTCGGTTAGAGTCCGTTTTCAAAATCTACCGTTTTCAAAATCTGCCGGCAAAAAATGTGCCGTTTTCGTGTGAACGGGAGGCCTATCCGTCGAATTTTTCACCGTTTTCAAAATGTGCCGGCATCGTGTGAACGCAGTCTTATACTAAACAAGTATCGTTGCAACTCTTGAAAAGTACAAAACATCAGAAATAGCCCGAGTTTGCAAGATGCAACTAAGCTGCAAGGACGGGATTTCCCTGATTTTCTACTATTGCCACGGCTGTCATATCAGAATGGGCTGCGCTCTCCTCAGTCCATTTCTCCTAACTGCGAAGAGGTCTTCGGCAATAAATACGGCCATACAATCAGTCTATCCCCTATGCAGTCAAGACTGGTATTGACGCTGCAACAATGACAGCAACCCTTTGTCCACTCAAGGTGGCATTTTTATCATTTGTTACAGACGGTGACATTTTCACAGCCAATATTTCATCCAGTGGTGCACCCAGAGACAGGAATGCTAGACATAAAGAGAGCATTCAAGATTTGGAGGTATGTTTAGTGCTTGCGATTCCAGTAGCATAACCAATTTCTCAACTTACCAAGCCTTCAGACAGCTAGGTTTAGTGTTGGTCTCTTGTTGAAAGTCACATTGAGGCATTGGAAAGCAGAATTTGCCGCAAGAAGTGCTTCTCTTTAATAATAATAATAATAATAATAATAATAATAATAATAATAATAATAATAATAATAATAATAATAATAATAATAATAATAATAATAATATACATGTTTATACAGGGTAAATACCTTATCGATACTAGAAAGTATTGTTATCAACAAGGGCCCTGTTAAAATTAAAATGTAATGTAAAAGAGAAATTAATGATAGTAATCCTAATACAATGTAAAACTGGTCGAGGAAATTACAAAAATATTTACAAGAAATCGTTTCGACAAGAGTATCTTATTTACAGGGAATCGTTGCTAAGATATCTACTCTAAGACTTTAAGGTAACTCTGCTTTCCGCTCCAGTGAGCAGCGAGTTGCCGTTTTGCAAAACCACTGTCCTCAGAAAACTGTTAATTTCTCCAATACTATTCGGCCGATCGAAAATCGGTAAAAAGGACATTGTTCTACATGGTCTTGGCAATCGAAAGATATGCAAATCACAATTGTTCCATTAAGGCTGGCTTTGTAAATTATTTTTCAAAACTTTTTGTTGATTTCAGAAAATTGGATTTATCTCAACTACTCGAAAAATTTTTGATTTTCCTTCGATGTATCCTTAGCTAGATTGTTGATCTACAACTTTACCAAGTCTGATCGAAAAAGCTAGGCTATATTTCTCGCAATCGAATTTTATATTTCTGTTTACTTTTCGACAGCGAAGGGTAGAAACCTTGGTCAACAGATTACGATGTTACGAATCACGCTTTCAAACACTTAGCCTTTGGCTGCATTCACATAGCACAATCTTTTGTAAGGGATTAGTATTTGTGCAATGTGAATGCAGCCTTATAATAACTCTCCAAAATTTTTTCATTGGCAAAATAATGAACGTGATCTGTTGGGAATGCTATATTCAAGTCTCAATAGACACCATTGGAGCGCTTGTGAAAGTATCATTTCTCGAATGCTACCATTTTTGATAGCCTTCCGTTTCATGTCCTTTGAGACTTTTATGAGCATTCACAAAATATCAATTTCTTTAAGAGTCCACAATGAACAGAGATCTGAAACTAAACTTTTTACAAAAGGGTTCAACTCTTTCTCATGTCCTAATCAGTTGACCAAGGTTTCTGCCCTTCGCTGTCGAAAAGTAAACAGAAACATAAAATTCGATTGCGACAAATCTAGCCTAGCTTTTTCAACCAGACTTGGTAACGTTGTAGATCAACAATCTAGCTAACGATATAGCGAAAGAAAACCGAAAACTTTTCGAGTAGTTTTGAAGATAAATCCAATTTTCTGAAATCAACAAAAATTATTGAAAAATAATTTACAAAGCCAGCCTTAACGGAAACATTGTGATTTGCATATCTTTCGATTGCCAAGACTATGTAGAACGACCCTCTTTTTACCGATTTTCGATCGACCGAATAGTATTGGAGAAATTAACTGTTTTCTTAGGAGAGTGGTTTTGCAAAACGGCAACTCGCTGCTCACTGGAGCGGAAAGCAGAGTTACCTTAAGTGAAATGCTAATTTTGTCAGAATATTGCTAACGGTTGGTATAAAATTCAAAAACAGCAATGTTAAGGAAGTTTTGAGAATGATCACAAGAAATAGTTTACTTTAGAAGTCCTATTTGCTTTGCTCTGATATCAACGAGAGGTATGACATTGGATAAGCTTCTCTTACCTCCGTCTTCGAGCTTTTTGCAACACAAGTAATCTGGGAGGTCTCTGGTTTCAGCCATCGCATATTTTTGATCTTCGAGAGCTCGTAACACAGTGAATTTTCAACTGATTTTCACGATTTTAGTCTCTAAAATTATTTCATAATCTTAGGAACAAGGTAATCTTTCCATGAGCCTGTTCATGTTGTCCTTATTTTTCAATATTTAATCAAACATCGAACAATTTTTTTGAGACACTCTGTATATAGATATATAGGTATATAGGTATATAGGTAAAAAGTGAACAATCATAAAGACGAAGAGGGACTATATAGGTATAAAGGTGTATATAGGTATATAGGTAAATATGTATTTTATTAAATTTAGATTGAGAATTTATGCTCATAATTCACAGCCTCAAATACAGTAGATTTCACCGTTTTGAAATTGATAAGACGTCAAGAAATTTCCATGACAGATTTTTCAGAAAAGGGCTCTTAAGTTCTTTTCAAGCTATTGAATTCAAAGCAAGATGCAATAGAATTTTACAACCACCGTTCTAATGGTTGCAAGGGTTTTAGCTCGATGCTAGCTTTGTTGAGTAAAATCATTTGTTTAAAATCGGTCATACCATTTTAAAGTTATGGGCAATAATACTTGAAAACTGTTTCTGAAAATTTTCAAATTTTGTCCTATCCTTTTGCTCTAGAATTATGAAAACTGCAATGAGGATCTTCAAAGAAACCACACTTTTTAGTTTAAACTCAAGGGGGACGCATTTCCTGCTTGTTTGTCTTTCCAGGAGGATTGTTTTTGAAATCGCTGCCCCTTGTTTTTAACCAGAGTACAGGTGAAGCTTGCTTCTAACAATTAAAGCAATTTTAACACATCTTCATTATTGTCTTATTTCAGACCAAATGTAAACCATCTCTGGCAAATTCTTCTTTATGTCAGGCGAATATTCTACAAAATTGAATCAACATCACCTACGAATCAAGAAGCAGCTCATTTGTAAGTTTTTAATAGACACTTACGCTAAAGATGGCGGCAAGGAACTTTTCACCAAGAAGCATTGCATTCGAATCACGAATCTTTAACCATTCTATAGAAGTTCGATGAAATAACGCAATGCATCTTGGTAGAAAGTTCCTCCCCGCCATCTTTAGCGTAATCGTCTATTCTTTTCTTTTGAAACCAAAATATCTGAAGTAAAGCAAATGGAAATGAAATAAAAGTCGTTAAATAAAACATAATCGCACTGTTAATGCAGCCTTATCTAACCAAGGTTCAACCTATCAATACAGTTCAACCTATCAAATGAATTCGATTTGTTGGATTGACCAATATGAACGCAACATTTTATAACCTGGTTTAGTTTAAAGGCAGTGTGTCCATGTAAGTATAAGGCTTCAAGTGGGTATCTCGGAAACATGTGATCTTTCATCGTGTTTTTATGTGACCAGTTGTTTAGGCTTAGGCCCTGACTTTGTTTTCGAATCTCCACACACCCTGAGTCCACCACTTGCGTCCGTTGCGTTGCAAGTTGCGATAGCATCGTTCATCCCACATTTTATAAGATGGTTCTAAAACTAACTGTGTTTCGTCACTGTCGTAGCCAAGCATTAAAGACGCTCACTTGGTCGAAGCTTGCCGTGCCACAATTCCGCCATTGCTCTTGTGGTTTTGAAAACGAGGTTCTATCTTCACGTGATCAGTTTAAAACAAACGACTCTTAACGAATCAAATTCTCGATCAGTTATATGCATGTCTGCATCGTGCCAGTAGTTTCATGGTTTGTGCATGCAACTTACTTATGTATGGACACACTGCCTTTAAGATGCTTTAACTTGCAAGTTTTAAGGGAAATGTTGCGGAAAATATATTCTACATCATACACATAGCCAAGACTCACAAACGATCAAGTATTGTTGTGTCATGGGTGTCTGATTTGATTACTACGAGACAAGTCATGTGGAGCTACATTTATCAACTTTTAGTGTACAAAAGCTTCCAAAATCCTTGCTGAAAAGTCAAATTTGTTGACTTGTAGAATGTTTTATTTTGCACTGGTTTTTTGCAGTTAATGAACGCTATTGCCTCTCCCGTACTTGGAAATAAGTCAATGAAAAGTTGGATTGATTTATTTTTGCAGGTTTGAAACAAATCTAGATGAATTTAAAGAACGAGTAAAGAAAGATATCGAGAGATCTCATTCTGACGTCTTCAAAACAGGCAACGAAAGGGATGATGAGCATGGTATTAAGTAAGTTGCTGGATACCATTTAAGACTGCGTTCACACGATGCCGGCACATTTTGAAAACGGTGAAAAATTCGACTGATAGGCCTCCTGTTCACACGAAAACGGCACATTTTTTGCCGGCAGATTTTGAAAACGGTAGATTTTGAAAACGGAACTCTAATCGGCACATTTTGGAAACGGCATCGTGTAAACACTTGAAAATTTTGAAATAGAACAATTTTCGACGTTTTTGGAAGAAAACTGATTGACTCTTGGGTTGTAGGTACCTTTCTATGGCATCAAAGTCTTGCAACCAGCTTTTTACTGACAAATTTCCGACCGTTTTCAAATTGTTCCGGCATCGTGTGAACGCTAGCTCAGATTTTGCTTCCGTCACATTTTTCGTCGTTTTCAAAATGTGCCGGCATCGTGTGAACCCAGTCTAAATCTAACTGATAAGCTTATCAGAATTTTTTCTACCGGGTGAGTCAAAAAAAAACGTGGGGTGTTTGGCGGACTATAACTTCGCTTGTATCCACCCGATCGTCGTAAACTAAATTTTACCGTGCAGCTGAAAGTCTAACTTAGATCTTAAACTTTATCCCATTGAAATCGGTCACTTGATGCATTAATTAGAAAGAGAGTTCCTTAGTAAAGCTTTATATGGGAGCCTTGCAATTTGATAAAATCTTTGGCCCATCCCCTTCAGCGTTTTAGCAGTGTCACTGCTACAGGTACACATGGGATTATCAGGGGAGATTGAAATAATTAGGAAAAATTGTGTTCCGTCTCCAGGGATGCCTTGCCATAACTTGCTGCCTGCGCATAGAATATGTTTAAAAGACGTTAAAAAACTTGTGCTTCTTTCTCTTATGAAGAAATTCATTTTAACTATTTTAACCTGTTCAACGCGTTGTAAATCTCAACAGGGCTCCCTGCTCGCTGACAATGGCCGATTCAGCCTCGCGATCGTGAAATTAGGCTGAAGAAAATCGAGGGTTGGGTTACCTTGTCCGTTCTCAAGAATGACGAAAAGCTGATTTATCGAATGACCTGATTTAAGACAAGAGATATCACTTGGGAAGTAGGCATGGACTGTGATGAATGCCAATGAACGTTACGTTCTGTTGTGAAGGATTTGAGAAATTTGTTAAAGCTGTTTGGACATAAAACATCAGCCTGTTGTGTTGATAATTCTTTCATTTCTTCAAGTTAAATCTCTGACACAAATAAAGATGCAAGAGGAGATCTAAGTATTATTCACCAAACCCTTTGTAAATGACCTGGCAAATTCTACCAAGGTGAAATCCATGCAAAACTTAGGATTTGTTGCCAAGTCACTTAAACAGAGGTATTGGGTGGTCGTCAGTCATATTTCTTACAACAACATTTAAGTATTTGATCACGTCATATGATTATCTTTCACTGTATTGCGTAGGATAACAATAACGAGGCAATTTTCCTAACACAAAAATAACTATTCTGCTTAATGAAGCCTTTGATGATTCAGCCCCTAAAGCCTTTTTTCCGTTTGATAGTTTTTGCTCTTTATTTGTCGTTTTGGTTTTTGGTCTCGCTCTAAAGTCAAAACGAGCTACGTGAGTACCAAATGGAAACGCACTCCATTACAGCAAAAACAGGCCAAAACAAAGCCCAAGAAATGAACAACGAACGAAAACGAGCGAAAATGTGAAAAAGACCGCTTCGAAAAATGGAAAACAGTCATGCTGCAAAATTGGAATGAGCGAAAAAGACAAGCAACGAAAATTAAAAAAAAACCTACAAAGAGCAGAAGCAATTCAAATGGAATTAAGGCTTAACCATGTCAAACTCGATGTTTGTCCTGTCCCCGAAAAGACATGCTTTTTTATTCTAAGACCTGGGAAGCAGTAGTGCATTCGAAAATCATTGACTAAGGAGTAGATTGTAGGTTCAGCGAATTGATACAACTATACTAAATTCCTCGCTCACGGTAAGCTGAAATTTCCATGCAAGTATCAACACAACAAGCTGATGTTTTATGTCTAAACAGCTTTTACAAACTTCTCAAATCCTTCACAGCAGAACGTAACGTTTATTGGCATTCATCACAGTCCATGCCTACTTCCCAGGTGATATCTCTAGTCTTAAATCAGGTCATTCGATAAATCAGCTTTTCGTCATTCTTGAGAACGGACAAGGTAACCCAACCCTCGATTTTCTTCAGCCTAATTTCAAGATCGCGAGGCTGAATCGGCCGTTGTCAGCGAGCAGGGAGCCCTGTTGAGATTTACAACGCGTTGAACAGGTTAAAATAGTTAAAATGAATTTCTTCATAAGAGAAAGAAGCACACGTTTTTAACGTCTTTTAAACATATTCTATGCGCAGGCAGCAAGTTATGGCAAGGCATCCCTGAGGACGGAACACTATTTTTCCCAACTATTTCAATCTCCCCTAATAATCCCACGTGTACCTGTAGCAGTGGCAATCCTAAAACGCTGAAGGGGATGGGCCAAAGACTTTATCAAATTGCAAGGCTCCCATATAAAGCTTTACTAAGAAACTCTCTTTCTAATTAATGCATCAAATGACCGATTTCAATGGGATAGAGTTTAAGATCTAAGTTAGACTTTCAGCTGCACGGTAAAATTTAGTATACAACGATCGGGTGGATACAAGCGAAGTTATAGTCCGCCAAACACCCCACGTTTTTTTGACTCACCCGGTAGAATTTTGCAATTTTTACAGAAAAGTTAGCTTAATTTTTCTGACGTTCTGTATCAAAAGAATTGCAGAATTGCTAAATATGGTTTCAACTGCTGAGTGTAATGGACACTAATTGTGATCTCACTCCAAAACAAGCTGAGCAGCCCATAGATAACAATTCAAAGCACATGCTTGATCTCTATGAGTTGTTCAGCTTCAAACAGCTTATTGAGGGACCGACTAGGGTCACTGTAACCACTTCCTCTATAATTGACCATATTGCTACAACACATGCCAGAAACATTGTAAAATCCGGAGTGTATGAAGTTTCCCCGAGTGACCATTATATGGTTTACTGCATTCGAAAATTCAATGGAGCAGTGGAAAAAGGCCATAAAATGATCAAAACTCGGAAGATGAAAAATTTCAACGAAGAAGCATTCCTGGCCGATGTTTCTGGCATTTGTTGGGAGCAAATGCTTACTGAAACGGATGACATAGATGTTCTTGTAAGCAACTGGTCAAACCTTTTTTCTTTGATCATAGAGAAACATGCCCCAATGACTGTAATGCGTGTTTCGGAGAAGTACTGCCCCTGGATTGACAAGGACCTGAAGAAACTAATGCAGACCAGGGATAAGCTAAAAAAGGCTGCAGCCAAAAGAAAGTCCCAATTCCTTATGGACTTTTATAGACAGGTCCGTAACAAGGTCAATGTCCTAAATATCCAACTAAAGAAGCAGTACTATACTAATAAGATCTCTGCATGTCAAGGTAACATGAAGGAATCATGGAAGGCAATCAATGAACTCCTCAATAAGAGATCAAAATCCAGTAACATTGATTGTCTTAAAGAGTCTGGTTCCGAAACTGTTCATAAAAAAGATATTTCTAATGCAATGAACAGTTTCTTCTGCTCAGTAGGCAAGGATCTTGCTGAAAAAATAGATCCAGCCCCAAATCCCCTTCTTGCAGGTGACTATGAAATTAACAAACATAAGGCAACATTTCATTTCAGGACTATTGAAGTGCAGGAAATCAGGGATGCATTTGCAACTGTCAAGACAGCAAAGAGCTTTGGGACTGACAACATCTCTAGCTACTTTCTGAAGCTTGCGCTGCCTTTAATTGAAAACTCGCTTGCTTTCTTGTTCAATACATCCATTGAAACAAGTCGTTTCCCCGACTCATGGAAAGTTGCTAGAGTTACTCCGATCTTCAAAGATGGAGACAGGGCTGATAAGTCCAACTATCGACCAATATCAGTCTTGCCTGTCATCTCAAGGCTCTTTGAAAAATTAGTAACAAATCAGCTGTACCAGTATATGAATGATAACGGCCACTTTTCATGCGGCCAGTCCGGCTTTTTGCGTCTTCATTCAACAGTAACTTGCTTGCTCAAAAATACTGACGACTGGTACAATGGAATGGATCTTGGAAAGCTTGTGGGTCTGGTGTTCATTGACCTTAAAAAGGCATTCGATACTGTTGATCATAGCATTCTCTGCAAAAAGCTTGAGCTTTACGGTGTACATCATCGTGAACTCTCTTGGTTCAAATCCTATCTAACGAATCGGAAACAATTTTGTAGGGTTAATGGGGTTGATTCTGAAATCGGGGACATGGAAATTGGTGTGCCACAAGGTTCATGTCTTGGCCCTCTTCTCTTCCTTGTCTATATCAATGATCTCCCACAAGCAGTCCTGGATTCCAACGTGTCCATGTATGCCGATGATACCAGTTTGTGCTACCAGTCTCACGATATGACTCGGCTGAATGAGGCTATTAACAGTGATCTTACAAAACTGGACACTTGGCTACAAGGCAACAAGCTTTCCCTGAATGTAGCAAAAACTCATTCTATGCTTATCTCCTCCAAGCAGAAACATAGTAGTCTCAAGGGTCAAAATAAGAACTTGAAATTGAAAATACGTGATAGTGAGCTGGATGTAGTCAAAAAGACTAAATACCTCGGTTTGCAAATTGACTGTTCTTTGGATTGGAAAGAACAGATCAAGACAGTGTCTGCCAAGGTCTCCAGGGCAGTTGGATTTCTAAAACATGCGAAGTCTTTTCTTCCGAAAGAAACTTTGCAAACTCTCTATACAGGTATTGTGGAGCCTCACTTTCGATACTGCTGTTCTGTCTGGGGCTGCGCTGGTTCTAGTGAAATTAATCAGCTACAAAAACTTCAAAAGCGTGCTGCTAGGATAATAACGAATAGCAGCTTTGATGCCCCAAGCAGACCTCTTATCGAAGAGCTGGGATGGCAGACCGTTGACCAACTGATTTCCAGTGAGTCTAAGACAATGGTCTTCAAGTCCCTGAATGAGCTGGCTCCACAGTATCTGTGTGACTTGTTCACCCGAAATTCGCATTGCTCATCATATAGTCTTCGTAACACTGGGACCGACTTGAGGTTACCGATGAAAAGGTCAAACAATGGCCAGAAATGTTTCTCTTATAGAGGTGCTAAACTATGGAATAGCCTGTCAGCCGAGTCAAAGCAGGCAACCTCTCTGCATAGTTTCAAAAAAACTATTTAGAAACAGACACTTTTTCCTTTCACTTTTACTGTAAAGTTTTTAACATCATTGTATATAAGTTTTAGATATTGTAAATAAGGTTTTATAGTTTAATTAGATCCATAGCTTTTTCCTTTTGTATTATATTGTAACTAATGTTTTTATCGGAGGGCCCCTTGAAAACCAACTTGTTGAAGGGCAACCCTCCTTAAAAGAATTAAATATGAAATATGAAAATATATGAAATATTTAGCTTTTCGGAAAAGAATCAAAATCGAACGATATTTTGCTACGTTTTGTAGAATTTTCGAATGTGTACAATGGTGATAGAAAAGAAGGGAGTCAGGAGGGGCAATTTGCCCCAGGGCCTAAGGGTCTAAAGGGCCTCGTAAGTGAAGATTTTCAACATTTTGACTGCAAGAAATGCTCTGAAAGGCATTTTAAGCCAATCTAAGTAGCGTTATCGAAAAATTTTCTGCTCGCTTCGCTCACAGGGGGCCTCATTTCCCAGTTTTGCCCCACGGGCCTCCCAAAGCACTCTGCGGTCCTGGTAACTTGAACCGCAATTACAGTAAAAGATAGTAAAATGGCTACAATAAAATACAATAATACAATGTATATGTATTATGATAAATGTAAATAAAAGAATCTCTAACTGACTTTTTAGCTATTCTGAAGAGAATCAGAATCGAACGAAATTTTGCTACATTCTGTAGAACTTTCGAATTTGCTCAATTGTGATAGCATCTCTAACGCCACTCTATCGAACCTTGTGTATAAAAATGTATCAAAATATCGCTCGATCCAGGTTCTTTTGTAGAATAGCTAAAAGGTCTAGAAAGCTTTAGATGGTGAAGGTGAAGGTGAAGTTGCGGTTTTCAGCGCCAAGCGCTGGGATCGCAGAAATAGCTAAGCGCTAATCGAGTCCGCGACCCCTTGTCATGACGCTCAAAGGTGGTGGTGGGATTTGAACCCCGTCCGCCTGATTGTTCTGGCTGCGAAGTCAGTGGATTACAACACGGCGCCACAACACCTTCAATGGCCGAGTTGAGTTCCGGTAACAATGCCAATTCAAAACAAACTTTTGTAATGATAACAAAGATGATAAATGATAAATTTCTTGTCGCTATCAATGTATTTTCCGTCTGTGAAAGGTTTGCTGAATGGGATGCCGATGTTCACGAGCCGTTGTGGAAAGAGATACTTGGAGAAAAGGTACGTGAAGTCTTCATATCATACATGTCTATCTTTAGATAACAACGGTTCTACTGGCATCGTGTGAACTCGATTTAAGATCTAGTTTCCAATCCATCGAATTTTTTGATTGGCCAGAATTTTACACAGTCCAAAGTAGTTTACACAGTCAAAAGTAATTTAACTCTGAATTTCTTTTCAGTTACAAAGTGACGCTTTCTCTTTAAAAGGCCAGCTTCCTGTCAGTGGAATTTTCCGAGTATATGTAAATTCTATTGTTTACGAAAGAAAAGTTCGCTTTGCAATGGAGTTGAAATTCCAGATGTCTATGCTTATTGCTGAGAAGGCCACCAAAATTTAGAATTTATTGCGGAAAGCCAGCCAAGTTTTTGCCTGCATATGTGGCATGTAAATCCGTCAATATTTGTGTCATTGCCAAAAAGTTTGATTGAAATCTTCGGATTAGTGAAGTAGCTGTGATCTGCTTCTGAAACCTACAAAGTATCTTAAAATGAGCACTTTCTAGGCCTGAGAAAGCAACCAGTATATTGCTTGATGCATTATTCGATTGCTGGGGACATGGCTGATACTACACTTTTTACAGAATTTTGATAGACTGATTGGTTCTCAAGTAACAAATATATTTCTGCAGCGAAGGATGTCTGAAAATCGGATCACTGTTTTCATTAGAATGGAAAGCAGAGTTGCCTTAATACAGCAGCTGAATACTGCTAAGGCTACGTCCATATTGCACAATCTTTTGTAAGCGCTTAAACGCTTACAGATGTCCGCCATACTAATATTTTAGAGTGTTCGGACTGCAAAATATTTGCGGGTGGAAAGAAGCTTATTCATGCGAAAAAACTTGTTGGTAGGCAAGCAGAATACTTACACGTGCGTGCAGGCGAGATGGATTCCGAGCTTTTCATTGCAGAAGTTAAAAGCGACCTGCTATATGGGGCCCAAGGGACATATAAATCTCAACGGGAAAACGCATTTCATTTCATTTCAAATCAATATTTAAAGTTGGTATTTACAGTAGTATCAAGCTGACACTAATTCAAACCAACTATTTACAAAGCATAGTATATACAAAAATAGAAAAAATAGTATTTATAATCAGCGACATATTTTACAGGTGCATCTATCTGCTGTCCAATCTTTGATCCTCTTTTTAAAATGTGACAGAGTTGGTACTTGTTTGATACTGTCATCAAGAGTGTTCCATAGGAAACTACCTCGAAAAGACAGTGAATCGAGTCCAAAGCCAAGTGTCAAATGGCTTGACGCAAACAAAAGCGCGTTTACGCAAGCAAAAGCATGCACGCAAAAACAAGCCTTTGATGTGAATGCAGCCTAAAGGCAGGTTTCCACTTGTGCGAATGTGGTCGCGCGACCCGTGTGATCGATCGACAGCAGTCGCGAGAGCCAGTCGCACGACTGCGTGACCAATGGCTTGAGCATGCGTATTAAGCAATTATTGTAGAATAAAAGCAATCCGATTGGCTCTGTTCATGCTGGTCGCAGAAAAGTTGAAGTCAATCCAACTACCAAAATCAGTCATGCGAACGCCGAAGACTGGGGAATCTTCTTCTGTAAAACGAACTACGCATGCCCAGACGACTGGTCGCGCGATCGTGCGACCAAATTCGCACAAGTGGAAACCCGCCTTAATGCTCTGCTTTTTCTCCTTTGTAGAACAATAACAACTCCATGAACGATGCAAATACAGATGTGAACTCTAACAGAACAATGGATGACGCAGAACCCAAGCCAAGTCTTTCAGGACTTTCGTTTATGGAACCTGGCTCAGTGGTGATTTTTAGCAAAGAAGAGAAAGGGTGAAAAATTAGCCAAATGCTGTAGTTTTGAAATATTGTATGTATTAAATGTTAACCATAGTTAGGAGGTACCTTTAACAACAGGCTATACTTGAAGGGTAAAGCTTTATTCAATTCTCTTCAAGTCACAGGAAAGCCAGGATTGATTATTATAGGTAGAAAGAATGAAGAATGAATAAAGAGAACAATTAACTTCTGATGTATCCTCTGCGGGTGGCTATCTGCTGCAGGGAGTCGCTTTTTCAAACTTCCAATTTTATTGCAATCGATCCTAGTTTCCCTGTAGTCAGATTGCCAATATTTCTAAAATGTCTACTTCATTGTAAAGTATTTAACGTTTCGGTTTTTGTATTTAGCTAGCATGTGATGTGTGTGTGTGTGTGTGTGTGTGTGTGTTTTGTGTTTGTGTGTAATTAGCATGCAGTAGATGCTCCGATTGGATGCCAGGTGAAAGTACTTGCGAATAAGTACAACTAAATTAATAGCTACAAACAAACCATCCATGTTTAAGTTGATTATCGAGTTAACTATTATTAAGTTAACTATCGAGCGAGGAGACTTTTCAAATTATCAGCTATTAAAGATAAAACTTGATCGCTATGTCCAACCAAATCTGTTTACTTGTTTTGGACACCCTTTACAATTCCACTGCATCGCCGGTTTTAACTTGGCTATGTGTGTCAAAGTTTGTTTATCATCCTGGAATTATATCCAGTCGATAAGTCGAATGTTTACTCGAAATCTTGTTTCAGGCTTAACTGTTAATCGTCATCAGGAGCTTTACTAACATGCCTGTAATATTTTACCTAATTTTAACTTTCATTTACTGTATATACCTTTGAGTGCATGATTTAATCTGCTTTTATACGAAATTAAGACATTTAGCGATTTAATTTCACCCGAATTTCCCGACATTATTTTCTTGTGTATCCTCATTCCTTGTGAAAGGTGTTTTGAAGGGCCACTCACAGCAGTGATGATGTCGAGGGGCATTTCACTCCCAACGAATCTTACATTGGCAGAATCCTTTTGTTTTCAATAAAAAATCCACCAGAAATCCTTAGAAATCTTTTGAATGAGTGAAATCCCCCGATGATGATAAATGCCAATTGTTTGCAATAACAACCGCAGATTTTGCAACGCATCAGTTGCTTTTCAATGAAACCGCAGTTCAAAACGACTAACGATAGCAGACAAAGGAAATCCTCTCAAGCACTAATTCAAAACAAACGAAGAAAGTCAATTGTTGCCTTGAAACCAGTAAGGCAAATTGTCGCCTTGTCTATGCGAAAGGTTGCTTTTAAGAGATGTTATGTGCTTAACGAAAGAAGAACGATCGATCTATCAGATCTGCCACGTCGATATTGTTTCTTTGATTCAGAAGCAAAGCAAAATGCACCGCAATTTTCGCATATTTTGGGCTCAAATGAAATTATTTCAGCTCAGCTTTCGCGTGCACAAGGCGACAGTTTGCTCTTCTTGTTTTGGGGCAACTTTTAGGGCTTTGTTTTGTTGGTTGAAAGGATTTCTTTTGTGTGCTGTCGCTCATCGCTTTGAATTAGGGTGTCAATCAAAGCAACTGATGTTATTGTATCAAAAACTCAGTCCTTTTTGAACTGTTCGCAATGAAAGTGGCTCTTGACGTCATTAGATATTATTCCACAATGCATCTTATATCTGTATGTCCTTTGGGAGTTAGCGTTTTTCAAAGGCAAAAAGATTTCAGCCAAAGAAGAATCATCAAGGGAGATAAAATCGTTCCTCTAACCAGGAGGGAATTGTGAACATTGAACATTACACTTCAAAATGTAAAATGTAAGCAAAGTCCATATCAGACGGAAAACTTCGAAATGCATTTGGACCTCGATTTGGACTGCGCGACGTGTCAAACATTTTCGTGGTTAAGAAAAACAGAAAGTCGTCCTTCTCCCAGCCCTGGTTTAGTAAAAACTTAGCGCTTTCAGAGGAAACCGGGAGGGGTAAATTTGCCATTTCTTTTTGCATTGTTTTTGCAGGCGGTTTTGCAAGCTTGTTGTACGAAGATCGGTTTATCAACATTTGATGGTTTTATCGGCGTTGATATCAGTTCCGGATGGAGGATGTTGTAGAAATTTCTGAAAATCATAGAAAATGCAATTCCATGGATTTTTAAAGGGAATTGATACATGTACAGTTAAAAGCTGACCCGGGCCCGGGCCAGGTCATCTATTGTCCTCGACCACTGTGTGGCAAAAGAAACCATGGACTTGTGGGCGTTTCTCTGGCTATAGTGCTCTGGCCGATATAGCTGTGTCTATTCCCTTTAAATTTGGAACTGTGGCAGTGCAGGGCATTTTCTCAGCGACATTGAGACACCACGAGTTTGAAGTCTAAATTCTACAGAATTACTCGTTTCAGAAGCAAAGTTCATTCAAAAAAGTACGCTCTGAAAGGCAAGGGGTGGGGACCGCATTTTCTTTTGGTGGCGCTGCTACAAAGGCTACGCAGGGAGGGAGACGAGATACATCCATGTCCATATCCTGTGGAAATGGCAATTCAATTCAATGCCCAATATTTTCAAACCTGTTGGCGCCATTTTGGATCAATCACAAACAGGCAACAGACAGAGAAGAACGAGACGGTGAGTGCATCGAAGTTACTTTTACAAGATTGTGGGATACTTTATTCAGCTACTTTATTCAAGAGTTCAATCTGTCTTGATCCGAGGGATATGATGCTGGTCTACTTTGAAAGCTAGAATCAAAATGTAACTTTGGCTTCTGCGTTCGAATTCCATTTTTGGCTTGGCCTTCTGTTGGGTTCGCGCGCCTGGGCCAACAAGAACAGTTGATTGATTTTGATACCTCTGCAATTAGATTCTCAGACTTTTATAAGAATCTGAATACCTTCAGATGATAAATAAGAAATATGAGGATGCTTACACATGAAATAAAGTTAAGAAGTGAAGGTGACACAGTGTTGTGGGGCACACTATATGCAGAGTATGACATTTTTTGCCTTACGAACAGAGATTTCAACAGACCATTCAAAACAGCGAGCAAAAAAACATCTTGCACAAAAGAGGTCATGTTGAAAAGTGCTGGACTCTTGTACTCTTCAGACTGGTGTTGACTTCAGACACTTTGCAGCTGGAACTGTCAGTGTCAGTGCATGAGGCAGAGGGTTCAATGAAAGACTATGATTAAAAAGGTACAGCCCCACTATGGGGGGGCCTTGCAGCTTCCACCGCTTGGCACTAAAAACCACAACTTCAGCTTCTTCCCTCTCTGTAATACTTTACTGGTTCATGACTTTATGAAGAATTTCTGTGGAATGGACAGGCAACAACAACAAGCTTTGTTGCAATGAATATGTTTCTTTTTACAGTCAAAGGGTAGAATATGACAGCTAGAAGATTCACTTAGCTATTTGCTGACAGGTAGCCACGTTGGAAAACTTGCATTCATTCGCAACTATGAAATTCTGTCAAACTCGCTGCTACATGAACAGCTTCTCACATATGAGAACAAAAGACATCCATTGTTGATTTTGCATCTCTCGCAGCATTTTTTAGTCTACTCGCAGCTTGCACCTTCTAATTTATTTCACTCGCTACTGCATGTAGGCGGAATCACGCATGTTTTCCAACCTGGGCAAATAGCAAGGGTAGTTTAGTTTTGACAAGATCTCTGATAAGCATACACAGTTTGAATTCAAGTACGTGGTAGCGAGAGAAGCGTGACCAGCATAATCATAAAAGATTTTATAATTCCAAATCATAATTGCATTATTATTTGAATAATAGTTCAAATAATGATATCACATGTGCTGTGAGGTGCTTGCAAATGCATTGTATGCAATGTTTTGTTTCCTCAAGCGCACACATCTGCTGAACTATGATTTATCCAACTGCAATGGCTCAGGGATGGTCAGTAGAAGAAAGATATCATTACTTGATTCTTCAAAATCAACGTTCAATTGTTATACTATTGTATTCGCATAATCCATCTCAGTCGGTCACACTGCTCCTGCCGTGACTATAACAAACATACCGGGTGAGTCAAAAAAAAGTTTCAGCGTTTGGCGGGCTGTGGAATAAAAAGTATGTGAACGATGTTCAAAACTGAAATGTTCATCTATCAGTCAAAGGTCAACTTAGATGAGAAAATTTTGTTTGGTAGTATCCCTCATCTTACAGACCCCAAAATTAGGAAAATGCTGGTAAAGGGCATGTTCAAAAATTCCACATTCCATTCTGGTCCATGATTTACCTTCTATTGAAATTGAAATTCAGCGTCTCAAACTAGCAATGTAAGCTTCAATGCCACATAAATCATGGACCAGAATGGAATGTGGAATTCTTGATTCCCATACAAACCCCTTACAAGCATTTTGATTGTTGTTGGGTCTTAGATGTTTGATTTTATCAAACAAAATTTTGTCATCTAAGTTAGCCTTTGAGTGACAGATTAACACTTTAGTTTTGAATAATAGTCACATACTTTTTATTCCACAGCCCTCCAAACGCCTAAACTTTTTTTTTGACTCACCTGGTAGAATATTAGTAAATTTACTTAAGTAAATATTACAGAGTAAAGTACTTGTTGTCTGATTCTTTCAAAACCCTTTTCAGGATACTTAGACCTGACTGACTTGGAACAAAGGAAAAAGATTGGTTTGAAATGTCAGATGAACAGGGTGGAGTGCCCCAAGCAGACTTCAGGAATATATTTGGACTTGATGACACATCACAGATTAACATCAGTGAAGTATCATTCCCATCACATGTCAGTGGATTGGAATCATTTTCAGAATTTGATCAAACATTTTCAACACTAAGCAATGAGAATTCTCCTGGCCAAAGTCTTGCAGTTGATGGAATCAAATTGAGAGAAAACGATTTCAGTATTGGGTTTAAACAGCACACAGGTTTGTTTTGCATAGAATAGGGTCAGTCTACTGGGGTGATATGGGGTTTGAAATGGGAGGATAAAGATATGGATACCTTTTTCCCAGACATGAAAATTTGTATCTTGCGCATGCAAGTTCAGATGGCCTACTGTAAGTAAGATTGGGTGGAAATTTTCTGGTTGAGAACAGTAAATTAAAAGAATAGATCCTTTTTATTGCCAACTGCATGGCTCAGGTTGAAAACTGGGTACGTTCCTGCACATATAATATCTTGTGCCAACAGTTCCAGTCTGGCTTTTTCACTAAAATCTTCATTCACAGTTTTCCTCCAGCTAAGCTACAACTGCTCAAACGTCTGTCCTTGACATAGTGAATGTTGAGTTATCAGTTCCTAATCTACCATTTTCCAGCAATCAGCACTTCCCATTGAGTAATCAGCATTGAGTAACAAGCAATCAGCACTTCCCATTTTCCAGCAATCAGCACTTGCCAAATGAGATTAAATCGGCTGATAACTTCGCTGCTTTTAAACGTTTAATTAAAGAATGGGAGGGTATCAAATGTGGCTGCAACGTCTTGCAGGCACACAGAATCCTAATGAACACAGGTGCGGGATGGTCGGCCGGTGGGATACCCGGTGTTCGGTTGGATGGCTATGCCTGTTGTGGCATGATTTGTCCGTTTGCATGCTGGGTGTCCTGCTTGCTTCACCCTCTTGCATTTGTGTCAAAGTTTACATTGATTGTTGTAGTGTCTTCTTTTCAAAAGTCGAATTGGTCTTTTCAAGGGCCTGCTGATGGGACTACAACTATTCATCCTCCACATAGAATTTCCAAAAAATTCAAATGGAATTTCTTTTTCTTGGTGCTTCCATATCGAATTTAGTGTGTTTATTTAGCTTTAGTTTTTCTTCAAATTTGATTAGTTTCTTTTTGTATATTATATATAATTAGAAACTATTTATTTCATTCAAAGTAAAATAAGTCAACAACAACAACAACAACAACAACCATTGTACCCCCAGCCTACCCACATTACCCTAACAGACCTTATCAACATTCTTGCTTTAGTATAAGCACAGGTTTAACAGTCATACAACCCACCTATCACATAAATGCAAACCTTACTTATTACAATGCTGTACCAAATGCTCCAAGTGCATTTTTCCCTGATTCTAGGCAGTGCAATGCAGTCACAATGTGACAACGTCACCCTGCCTTGCCTGTAAAATGAATTTTTTGTTTGAAACCTGTAAGAATCTACTGCAGGAATGCCCCCATAATGCCTTTTAAATTCTGAAAATTATTTTTGAGAGTTCTGAAGACTACATGACTTTTCAAACAAGAATCTACTGTAAAAGAATTTCTTATTCTCAGGAAAGAAACTTATCCTCTGTAATGCTGTCATTGAAAGCATGAACTGTTTGTTTTAGTTGATGCAGTACAGGCCTTACAACGATGAACAAACATGACTAGAATACTTTACATTATTGATAAAGAGCCTTGAGCCATATAAAAGAATTGTGAATTTTCCAAGAAAATATCTGACAGGAAAGCCAAATGTGCCAAGGCCTGTACTGTATCAGTTATTTTTATATGTTGTGTACAGTAAAGTCCCGCCTTTAAGAAACTCATTTCACAAAAACAGCCTGATTCGTTTCTTATGTTAGAATATATTTCCGCAAAGCAGGGTGTGTATACCATGGTATAAGAAACACTTTTGTATTGCAAACAGCTGTCAAAATTGTTAAGAAAACGTTTTTTAAATACACACAGTTGAACAAGAAGCTGATGGTTTGGGTCAGTACGGAAAGTTTCTTTAAATTATAATAATGTGGGCTTAAAACTTTCATTCTTATTTCTAGAGAACTGAGACTTATTGGAGCCATATTCAAATATATGCCATAAAATATTACTATGTACCATTGTAAAAGAAACTGAACATGAATCAGCCTGGATAGTTTCTTGTAGACAGGTATTTTATTTACCAAAATCAGGCCTGAGTTTCTTATAATGCAGTTTCTTAAAGGCGGGACTTTACTGTATTTTGACCACAGAAACTGATGTTCAATTATTTTGATATCAAGATAAGCATTGTCATCAAAATGAAACACTAAAAGCAGTTTATATCCTGTATATGATCCTTTAGCACCCAAAGAGAAGACAAATGCACCTGGCTTGGATCACCTCAAATTGAATTTAGCTCCTTTGGAAGCAGCATCGCTCAGTTCAATGAGCATGGGTAAAAAATATGCTAATTTATAGATTTAACATATATAAAATTATGTTATTCAGATTAATTATTTTTGTACATGAATCTGGCCAGCTTTCAAATGGACATATGACTAAAGGTGATCTGAAGCGAAAATTTTTATTAATGCACATGAAGGGCCCTGTCGATTGATAAGAAATCATGTTGAAATTTTTTTGATATCTCATTTCGTTTTTACGTTATCCGATGATTTTAAGTGTCAGTTGATGACGTCAATTTGTTTGTAAATTATTAGGATTCTATATGGAAAAAAGCTGTATCTGATCTTTGGAAGGTTACAGTTTTAGGAGACATTTCAGCTGAGCAGGATAAATGCAATAAACATTGTTTTATCAACTGATGTGACCTTTAGAAAGGCATTTCATTTGAAGGAAAGGTCGTTGACTTTATTTCCCTTTGGAAACGTGGTCAACCTTGTACACTTTCTCGTACTTTTTGCAAACAAAATGACGTCATCAGCCTCATCAGCCAATCGTAAAAATAAGTGGATAACTCGAAGATGAAACAAAGTATCAAGAAAATGTTGATGGCATTCTTCATCGTTCAACAGTGCTATTCATCTGCATCAATAAAATTTTCGCTTCAGATCACCTTTAAGAGATCTTGGAGAAATCTTAAAGATTGTTGCGGAAGCTTGGCCAGGGGCCCCCTTTTGATGAAAGATGTTCCTCAAGATTCCTTTAAAACTGAAGAGAAAAAAGCAGGGTGTAGGTTAAGTAAGAAGTTTTCTGAAAAATTCTAGAAGGAGAACTGGTAATTGGATTACGGGTAGCATCTTGTAGTGCTCATTTGATTCAAAGAATTGTAATTTGATCTAAATATGGTATCAAGGGGTGCCTTCCAAGCCAAGGTATGGGATTGTTTCTTCAAAAAATTTTCGGTCACATAATTATCAAGACTTTGTTATCACTAACGGCAAGCATGATGGTTGGAAATGCATTCTAAGCCAGAGTAGAGAGTGCAGTGTGACCCCAGAAATTCCCCTGTATTTTGACGCCCCCACTTAATTTATTCAAGTAAAGCCACTACATTCTTGACGATGTCTCAATGCACAAATTACTTATATGAGTATGTAATTTACAAGGAAGAGACAAAAAATGATGGATAAAAGTATGACACATTCGTGTCAGTATAATCGTTAATACTATTGGCAGTGATGCCAACTCCGGACTTTCCCTTCTTTCTGTTTCATGTCCTTTAACAGAGTTTTTTCGATACCTGGACGGCAACGCCCAATAGAACGTCACATGATATTTCGCAAAGCAAGTATTGTTTCCGTACGCTACCTTCAATGTATCAACTAAAAGGCCAAAATGATGCCTCTTGTAACTCAGAGATGACTGACAATCATCAATTTTCTTTGTAGACAAACATTTAAAACTACTGAGTTTTACTTCGGAGGCCTAGATCTGCCAAGGGTATTAGGACGCGGATGTTTTGATTGATTATTTGTTTACCTTGTTTTGATCCCTGTGTCTTGTTTTGTTGTCTTGTTTTCTGTTCTGTTTCGTTTTCAACTTAGCGTGATAGGTCCAACCGCTCTCAAATTGTTCGAATAGAGCTCCCTTGTATTTCTGTGTCTTAGTGCGCCTTCGCACAAGATAGATTTTAAAACCGAAAAGCCATTCGGTTTTAAAACCTATCTTGTGCGAAGGCGCACTAAGACACAGAAATACAAGGGAGCTCTATTCGAACAACTTGAGAGCGGTTGGACCTATCACGCTAAGTTGAAAACGAAACAGAACAGAAAACAAGACAACAAAACAAGACACAGGGATCAAAACAAGGTAAACAAATAATCAATCAAAACAGCCGTGTCCTAACACCCTTGGATCTGCAGTACAGAACACCAGAAATGGGGTTTTCAAGTTGTGAAATTGAAAAGGACAACTTCAGGCTCTCTCAAGGGAGGCAACTTCGAATGAAAAACCAGAAATCTTTTGAATCTAATGTTCTGAAACAAAAGCAGCATTGCGTTGTATTTGCCGTTGCCGTCATGGTTTCGTAAACTCTCTTATCTCTAGTCATTTTGAAGGTGACCCAAAGTGAAAATTTTTATTGATGCAAATGATTGCCACAGTCGAATAATAAAGAATCTTGTTTAAATTGCTTTGAAGTCTTATTTCATTTTCTCGTTATCCACTAATTTGAAGAATCAGCTGATGACGTTACTTTTTTGCAAATTACTAGGATAATATGTAGAAATATAGGTGTTTCTTATCTTTGGAAGGTTATAGTAGAAGGAAACATTTCACCTGAGCTGAAAAAGGTGGTGAAAATTGTTCCATAAGTGAACATGATGTTTAGAAAGTCACTTCGATGGAAGAAGAGTTCTTTGATTCCATTTGCCGTTGGAAATATAGCAAATCTTGTCAGTTGATTTCCCTCTGGAAATATTGTAAATTATGTACACTTATGTTACTTTTTGCTAGCAAAATGACATCATCAGCCTATCGTACAAAATAGTAGATAACTCGAAAATGAAACAAGGTATCCAAAAAATTTTAATGTATTCTATATCATTCAACAGTGCTTTTCATTTGCATCAATAAAAATTCTCACTTCAGATCACCTTTAAAGGAAGAAATTTATGCACAGTTTATTGAGCATGTTTTTCGTTTATCTTGGAGATTTTAACACTTGTCCTCTCTCCTCATAACTGCAGATGCCATTGATATATCAAATGATGTTCTTGATTTGAAATCTCCCAGCACAGGAAGTGAAAGAGTTGTATGCAAATTTCTGAGTCAAGATACTGGAGTACGTCCATCTTCAGTTGCTGCAAGGGGCTATCAGGAGGAGAATGAGCAGATTGAAGAGTTTTCAAAATCTGACAAGGAAAAAGTAAATGTTGTTTTGTTAAAGACCCATTTTCACCCAGGATATTTTGCAGGCATGCTACATTCCACCTTTTCAAGATGTTTAAGATTTTGCATTTTTGAGCCTAACATCCTGTTCAGCATACAAAGTTGAGTACTGAGGCAAATTTTCACATTCACATTTATCTTTGTTTCAATGGCTCTTTATACAGAAGTTTCGTTTCAGTGGTGTTGGAGCGTCTATCACTATTGTGCATATTTGAAGTTCCGCAAAGTGCGTAAAATCTCGTTCAATTCAGATTGGTTTTTAGAATTAGAATGGCTAAAAACTGGATCATTTGTGTGCTGAATAAGGACAAAGCAGAGGAGAAGCTGTATTTTGACCCCCAAATTTTTTTGAAATGGGTTGGTTAAAAGGATATATAGGGTGTCTCAAAAAAATTGTTCTACGTTGATTGAATATTAAAAAGCAACTACAACATGAACAAACTCATGGGAAGATAACCCTGTCCCTAAGATTATGAAATAATTTTAGAGACCTGAATCTTGCAAATTGGTTGACAATTCATTGAGTTGCGAGCTTTCGAAGATCAAAAATATACGATAGCTGAAACCAGAGACCCCCAGATTACTCGTAATACAAAAATCTTGAAGACCGAGGTTAAAGAAGCTTGTCTAATGTGATACCTCTCGCTTATATCAGAGCGAGCCAAATAGGACTTCCAAAGTAATTTAATCCTTGCGATCATTGTCAATATTTGCATAACATTGCATAACATTGCATATGTCCAAAAACAGTGGTTCAAAACATAATCGACGAGAGACTGAACCTGTTTCCTCAAAGCATCCTTATGCTTGAAAGTTATGTTTAACAACAATTTTTTTAGTGTCATTTTGCTACCCTCACTACCCTCTCCTCGCTACCCTCTCGCAGTGCAATCCTGATCCGAAATATTTTACGAACAAGACGTTATATTGTATTTTTGCAATGCAAAATTTCAAGCACAGGGTATTTCATACCAAAGAAAATTTCATGTATTTACGGTATTATCGGACGTCCGAAAATAGTAGCATCCAAGAGTTTGTGCGTAAAAAGTAGTTGAAAAAGGTGGTGTTTTTCCAAATCGTTCCTTTTGATCGACAGGCACGTTTAAGTGGGAACACTGAAGAGATACAAGAAAATGCTGCAGAATCTCCTCATAGCAGAAGAAGCTCTTTGTCACTGTTACAAGAAGATTTGAAGGATATTAGAGATCCTACCAACACGCAAAGACTTGACGAAATATCAGGTGATTAATTTGTTTAATTGTATTTCGAGACAAGATTCCTGGCAGCTATATAGATAAAGTAAAGAAAAATGATTATCACTGTATGAATAGCTATGTGCAAATGCAGAGCCTCAGAATATTTGCTGATATTCATAGGGATCGTGCTTCAAGAAGGATGTTAATGTTGCAAGAATTTCTGCACTTTCCTTTTGAATGCGGTAACAGTACAGCTCATTCTACTTCGAAATTGGATATCGTTCCACGTCTTTGCGCCAGATTGGATAAAACTCCTTTAGAGAATTCTAGGTTCTGCCTTGAGATGTCTGGATCTAACTGATTTCTTGTTGGATAGTTCGGTATTTGACATTTGATAGGGCATTTTTTATCATTTTGTTAATGATACTGCCGTTCCGAATGTTGTGCAAATTTTAAGGTAAAAGAAGGCAATGTATAAGTCATTTTGCTTGTGAAGATAAATTGTCAGCTAAAGAGAGGAATAGTTAAGGGGAGGGGTTGTTATTTTGCACCGACTGTACTCAGTATTTTGGTTGAGCCTTTTACATCGTAACATTCAATCAGTTATATATCTGATTGATTGATTGATTGATTGATTGATTGATTGATTGATTGATTGATTGATTGATCCATTAAACCATTGTTCCATTTATTAATTGTTTTGCAAGTTGGTTTGGTCGACTTCCCCGATCCTGACATGGGCTTCGGGACACAACAACGACCAGGCCTAGATGGAAGCAGTAGTGACAGTGACGATGGTACAACAAACTTCGCACGTAGCAGAATTGGAACTGTCCAGCAACCGCAGCTAGCTGCTTTATTAGATGAACGAGAACAAGAAGCTGAAGCTAACCTCCTAGGTAAATTCTTAAATTTGGTGAGACCAAACTTTCTCGCATACCTTTCTTGTGACACAGAAATACAAAGGAGTAATATTCGAACAATTTAGGAGCGTTTGGGCCTACGAAAACCACGTTCAGTTACGCACATCAGTTTGAAGAGGAAACAGAGCAGAAGACGAGACAAAAAACATAACATAACAAGGATCAGAATAGGGTAAATAATCAGTCAATGAAAACATCTGTGTGCTAACTCGCTTGATATAAGACTAGTTTTTGCCGATTTCAGCCAAACCAGTTCTGGTGAGAAATAATTTTGGGCCCACCGATATGTGCAGCACATTCCCGTAGCCTCAGCATGTCATGTACCCCCAGGGGTGCAGTAGGAAGTTGCTTGCAACTATTTCTACAAGTTTTAACCGAATAATTCCTTTGTAGTCTTGAGATGGGAGTAAAAATCCCATTGTCTATAGCATGCATCTTGTTTTCTCATTTGCAGAGGAGCGACAGTTAGCCGAAGGAGATGACGTATTCTCACGTGACGGACCAGGAGACGGGGGAGGTGGTGGTGATGGTAGCAGTGGTCATAGTGATAGTGATATTGATGGAGACGGGGGTGTTGCTATCAGAGGTACGTTATTGCCCTTGATACATGGTAATGGAGGTCGATGTACGAGAACAATTGAAATTTTATTTCTAATACTGAAATCTGCATTGATTTAGTTTTCGATGCCAAATATATCCGTGAACAGAGTGGAACGTGGAATTCCTGTTCCAACATTTACCTTCCAGACTTTTTTTGTAATTTTTAGGTCTCAAAATGAGTGATTTCACCAAACATCTAAGTTGGCCTTTGACCGATGGATCAACATTTAACCGTTCCATCATTTCGTCATTCCGTTGGTTTCACCGTTCCGCCATTCCATCATTCCATTCCGCATTTAAAGATAGCCCATGTTGCTTTGTATTTATTAGTAGCATTAACCTTTACGTCATGGCCGCAGGGTAGACTCAGCCATTTGCTTCTTGCGGTATCATCTTGGTAGTATAGTAGAGTAATTTTTAAGAAATGTCACCGGTAAGGTCATTGTAACTTTTCATTGGATTTTAAAAAATTTGTTCTTTATCGTTTATAGTGAGAGCACGAAGAACACAGAGGAATAGAGTAAGAGCTACAGCTGCAATCCAGCCGCTTAATCAACGGAATGAAGAACTTCCTGGTAATTTCAACTGCTTTTCTACTGTCCGAAAAAAATTGAAAGTTGAATAATTCTTGCCATGGTCGACAACATTATTACTTTATAGTTAGGCTAGTCAAAATAACTAATCTCTGTAATTCTGAAAGAAGCCATGATATAAAAAATGCTATCTCTTGGATTCTGGTAAGCTGCCAGAAGTTACCTTGGATCAATTGATTTTGGAAGAATAGGCAAACAAATTGTTTGCAGTACATAATTTGAAAATTGCCTTGAAAAAGGGACTCATCGCAGAAAGCCTATAAAGGCAACAAAAACACTGTAATCTGTGAAAAGAAAACTGTTAACTCTTGCACAAGAACAACAACCAAAACGAATGTGTAGCGAGAGAGAAAACTATTGAATCCTGCAAGAGAAAAACGAATTAATCTGAAACTTTGCAAGAAAAGAAATAAGTTAGGAATGGCATTGAAGAGCAATGTGGAATACGTAACGAAATAGGCAATAGAACTTTTAGCTATTTTGAAAACAACGTGGATCGAACGATAGCGATCGAAGCTTTTATGCCAGTCAATTGAATCTCTCGTATAAAAGTGTATAAAGATATCGCTTGATCCAGACTTCTTTGTAGAATAGCTAAAGGTCTATTGAATAGTATAACATTAACTTCAAAGTTTGCAAGGATTGAGGCTCATGCTTGTTGGAGACTTAATTTGCTGGATTTCCTCTGATCACAGTGCCTCTGTCTTCTTGCTAGAACGTGAAAGACCGGTTGGTGACTCCGTTCCCGCTGTAAATCTGCCATGGCGAAGTCAGATTTCTGGTGGGGATGTTGAAGACACAGCCGACGAAAGCCCAAGAGCAGGCAATGGCGCAACTCAACGTAGTGAGCTGGTAAGCGTTTGAGAATTGATTGTACCTATTGAACTTAATGGATTGGAATTGAATAGATTCCGTCTGACAGCCAAATAGACTCATTACACGAGTGCCAGTTGTTCGCATTGAATTAGATGATGTTTATGGCTTTAAACTGAAACTCTTGATAATGCAGCTTTAAAACGGGGACTTATTTCGGCCAAATCTACTGTTTTTACGGTGCGACCAATCAGATCGCTACTTCCTTAAAATGGTCAACCCACTTGTCTATTCTTGGCTTTTGATTGGCTGATTAGTTCAAAGTTCGACTGTCTGAATCGAAGCAACATTCGAAGTGACGTTCAAAATGACGTTTGACTTTGTTTTCGACGTTCGAAGGACAAAAGATGCTAGTCTCTTTTCAAAATCTGTTTGATTTTGAGTCCTTATATGAGTGAAAATAGAAACGTTAGATTAAAATCGTTGAACGAATACAAGGAATCATGTCAGAATAACAGCCGAAAGGATGATGTGTATTTATGATTCTTGTCTTCGTTTAAGATTGCTGAAAATATAGGTGAAATAGATCCTTTGTTTGCTAAGTGCCTGTAAATCTTCCTGAAGAAGGCAGTCAAATTGCACAGAATCTGTTTACACTGAACAGAACAACAGTAAATTTTTTTTGGGTATCGGATGTCATCTACACATTAATTGCAATGGGATAAGAAAAACTTTTAGTATTTGTTAAAAATTCATTTCCTATGGCTCTTGGGAAAATTTTTATAGATTTTACTCATTTTAAGACCTGCTGCCTTGGGTATTTGATTGGCAGGTTTTACTCCCCTTTTGCAGCCGTTGCAGTAGCCCACGTCTTCCCCTGAGTTGTGAAGTGCTTGGATGATGTTCTCGACTTCTTTGTTGTAACAACAACAAAGTTGTTGAGGCGCATTTGTGTAATCCTCTGACTTTGCAGCTAGAGCATTCGGACGAATAGGGTTTGAACCCAATTTGGGCCCCACCAAAGGAGCATCATGACAGGGGGTCGTAAACTCGATTAGGTCCTGTCAGCTTCTTCAAACCCGGCACTTGACACTAAAAACCGTAACTTCACGTTTACTTTCATTACCACTTCGTTCTTAGCTGACACCATTGGACCAACTGGATTTAGATTCAAGTCAAGATTCAAGATTGTCTGCACGATTCTTCATTACTTCAAGCACCCCTGGTCAAGTGATCAGAAGTAACTCAACACCTCAAAATAATTGGATGGAGGATAATGCAACCTTTAGATTGTCTGAGGTATTTGAGTTGCATTAATTTTATCTCACCCTACCCTTGAGTACGGTGCTCCTAACTTAGACTTATGACGATGAGTCTCTTGTATCCCTGTGGTATGGTAAGCCTTGCTCAACTCTGTTGACCGAAGCGCAGTAATCAAGTCATTCAAAGGGCACAGGGAAACAAGGGACTCCTGGTCATAAGACTAACCCTAACCCCTTTCCTTTATCGACAGGACCTTCATCTCATCAATGATAAAGCATCTGCAAATACTTGGATTCCATGCTCGTCGCCGCTATGTCTCATTACTTTCCCGTTTTTATCACTACTACCTGGGAGATTTCTGTCAGGAGCTAGCCAGCATTTGTGTCAGCATTGTGCTGGAATTCCTAAGAAAGTGACGCTTTCCTCATAATAAATCTAGAGGGGCCTGCTATATATTATGATGCTTAATCTTTGCATCGTTCTTGTTCTTTCTAGTCGACACCAGTCACCCCGCGAAATGCTGAGACAGATACTATTAATGGACCAAGCTTCAATTTAGATACACCTACTGAATCGTCAAGGTAAGGATTCCGAAAGAATGCGTCTTGTTTGTAATTCAAAACAAAAAGGTGAATTAATTGGCGCTTGGGGCACCGGGTGAGTCAAGAAGAGCAATTAGATTTATGCATTTTCTTCCCCTTGTTTCCCTGCTTTCTTTGCTTTGCTGATATCCGTTGGTCAAAAGGGACTCATAATATTACTCTGAAAAAGTAGGCCCACTTAAAGCCCGCGTAGAGTGGTTCCGTATTCACAAATCAAATTGCTAAAATTTAGTTTTTAACCAATAAGGAGGCGCTGAGGTAATGTTGTTGCATGCAAAAAGGCGGTTTTTTATATGGCACAGAGTTCTTGTTGCTGCAATGGGTCAAGTTTGTTTCTATGTCACTTTTGACCAAGTGATATCTGCAAATCAAGAAACGCAGGGAAACTTCATTGCTGATACCGCTGTAGACTTGAACTCTGAGTTGTTTAGCAATGAAGATTCGAGCCAGCAACGTAGACCCATCCGCCATTGCCTGGAGTTCTTACAGTGTTGCTATGGTTTCTAGCCATGAATCGATAGGGGAAAGCTTCGTCCCAATTTTCAGTGTCAAAGTCCTTGAGTCGTAGTTTAAGCGTCCATCAGTCTATCAATAGCTATATCTACGAATATGCAATCAGTCTACATGTTTACTATCGAATGATATACTTACCAATGTTATTGTATTATTGATGTGATATCCAGGTGACGGTCGACTTTCGAACGGGGATTATTAGTATTAGACTCATCCTGTAAATATTTGAAAATCATCGCTACAAGTATTAGCAAATATCAAAATTTAGGTTTCTAGACTTGAGTTGAAATCTCGACAATGATTAATTTTTCACCGCTTTACTTTGGCAGTGTCCGTAGAGATGTTCTTGGTGATGATAGTGAAGCTGACAAGGTATGTAACTTTATATCTTGACAACGCAAAAAGTATTTTTTTTTATATACATATTCCATTAAAAATTTACAATACATGATTACTACTATACCTATACCTAACGCTACCCTACTACGGAGACGATACCCCAAGGAGCAAAACATTTTGTCTACCCAGGGGTCATAACATAAAGAAAAAGACACAGAGCTACAACTACAAGTTAAGGATTCTTGCAACCAAATAATTGCCAGTGAAGATTTAAAAGTTTGGAGCCATGAAAGGTAGTGAAAAAAAACATTATTTGGTTGCAAGCTTCCTTAAGACATTACATAATTACTGAAAACAGACACATACAGAAGGGATTTGGGTGCTCTTTTTGGGGATTCCAATAACTTTCAACCAAAGCGTTCTGTCTCAGAAATGTACTTAATAGTTAAATTTAAGATCATTTTATTGGCTTCAAAGGGCAAATTTTTATTTCCGTACAGAAGAAGTTGCAACATATTGATATCTGCACTCGCAGGATGTCCACAAGCTCTGAGTACATCGTTGACACCAGCGAGAAGACTGCATCTCTGCTGTCTGAAAGAATTGCAGAGCAGCAAAAAGTATTGTTGGAGGGGGGGGTTGAAAGCATGTCTCTGGTGAGGCAGTACAATGTTCACCATTTGCTTTACCGGATACCGGATGAGTAAAAACGAATAAAACATTTCTGTTTACTTACTTCGTATTGCCATGAATTGTCTACCAGTTAAAAATTTTTCTTAGATTTCATTATGATAGAACGCTTAACATACCGGGTGAGCCAGCATAGGTTTCAAATCTTTAAAATACTGGGTGTAAAATTCTATGACCTATTTCTTTGAACTGAACGGCTTGAAAGAAACTTGAACTATTTTACAGTAAATCTGCCGTTGGACTTTTCTAAAATCTTCGATATTTTCAGAATTACCGTGTTTCTCTTATTTTTTAAGAATTCAAGAAAATTTTCGAAAAAAACTTAAAACGATCGTAATTTCTAAACCTGTTGACAAAAGATCAAATAATTTTCAAGAAAACCATAGTTTATGGATGCCTACAATATGGTATCAAGCAAAACTCGTTCACTCTTCTGGTTTGTGATTTGGAAATTTGATGACGTCACGTCATAAAATGAGCTGAAATGTAAAATAGGCTGTAATTTCGACATATATTCAAGATTTCTGAAAAGTCTAACGGTAGAATGATAGAAAAATGGCTAAAGTTTCTTTCAAGTCATTCAGTCAAAAGAAATAGGCCATTGAATTTTACACCCGCCTTTTTTCGCAAATTTCAAGATTTGAAACCTATGCTGGGTGAGCCAGAAAAGAGTTCCCGCTTATGAAAATTCATAGCACCGAGAGTACTTCATAGATTCGAATGATTCAAATGGTAGTTAAAAGGCGAAAGATCAAAGTATTTTTGTGATTTTTATTGCTGTGTTACCAGCACTAAAACTATCATAAATTTAAGTTTGCAAAATTTAATAGTTGCAAAATGACTGCAAAATGGCCTAAAACATTGATCAAATCAAATAGGATTCCTCGCACAGATCAATAAAGAAAATGTAATTGTTCATGGGTGGGAGATATCCACTACACGTTTATTCCAATGGGACTGAAACTTTTAGTATTCGTTTAAAAATTGATGTGGTATAACTCTTGAGAGAGGTGAAACGTTCATTGCGTATTGTTCTGTGTAAGAAGAGTCCTTACAATTTGATCAATGTTTTTGGTCATTTTTTCAGTCATTTTGCAACCATGTAATTTTTGTAAAATTAAGTTTTGCGATACTTCCAGTGCTGGTAAGACACCAAGAAGAATCATAAAATACTTCAATCTTTCGGTTTTTAGTTAGATTTTGAATTATTGAAATATGTGAAGTACTCTTGATGTCATGAATTTTCCAAAATTGGGAACTTTTTTCTGGTTCACCCGGTATGGAAATATGATTTACTTATAATCAGTCAAGCTATTCTTTAAAACTTGAGCAATTCCCCTGTGCAGCTGCTTTTCAAGACTCTTTAAGCGTACGAAAATATTCTTTAAAGAATTGCACAAATCATTTTGCGAGCTATGCTTTATGGAACGCCAACCTTTTATGAGAAGTCAAGTACAGTATCCTTGAAGAAATATCCTAAGTTTAGATTGAATTGCTTATTCACGAAAGCCTTTGATTTTACGAGATCGACCTGAACTCAATTCCCAGCAGTCATCTATCCCTTTAGTTCTTTTTGATGTGCCTTATTTTATCTACTTGGGACTTAGGCCCCGGGTTCCCTCGCGCGTAGGAAATGTAACTCACACTTGTTTACCTTAATTACTTGTTTGTCTTAGGGTATAAATTACCGTTTAACGCTTAATTATTTGCTGAAGATGAGCCAAGTATGGCTCGAGACGTACCATTGATCATGTCTCAATTTTGTCCTAATAATCATCATGGATTTGTCTAACAAAACTGTCTAAAGGCTGATTTCCAGTCAGTGGAATTTTCCGAGCGGGCGGAAATTTTATTATTTGCGAGAGAAAATGTCGCTCTGAAATTGAATAGACAGTTACGGTTGAGCGACCTTTTATCGTCTAAAATTCTGCCCTCTTGGAAATTTCCGCTGACTGGAAATTGGTCTTAATATTGCAGCTGAATTCATCAAACATGTTTATATCTTTCTGATGAATAATGAATGAATTTGCAATGATTGTCATCGCTTGCCTCATCCTTCGATCCTAAGTTTAGTTATGTTTTGAACTGAGTTCCATTTACATTACATTGTTTTTACATTGATTTCATTTGTGTGAGAAAATAGATCGATCTGACATCTGCTAAATTAATCTAAAATAGCTTTTATCTTATGTTCCATAGACCCTGGTTGGAGTAGCATCAGGATGTTTGTCTGAGGCTAAAGACAAATCCCAATCGATTGAGATAGACATTGCTGCAGGATCCAATCAAACAACGCCAAATGTAAGCCCGAGTAAGTACAGCAAGGTACAATTGTTTTGAATTTCTTCCTAGTGGTCTTAGAGACTTTTCAGTGTATGATCGAAGTCCTCGAAAATGTCTCTGCTGAAAATGTCGAGAAGAATCTGAGGTCATAAATGAAAAAAACCAAAAGGGACCGAGTCTCTCTTTAAAAAGGTAATCAAATTTTGATTATGATGAGTAAGAATGAAAGTGCAGTAGAACAGTAAAATGATGAAAAATGTTTTTAAAAAATTTCTACCATACAATGCATTATTCGACCCTTGCTGGAAAGTTTTCGGACCATAGTTCTTAGTACGGACTTCACCAATCCTCGCATATATTTTCCAACATTAATCCAGTAAAATCGTTCAGTGTAAAACCTAATGATATTGCATAATTCATATTTGCGTCATTGCTGTGCGATGATGTTTTATGAAATGCTGTGGAAGAAGTAAAGTCTTTTTTCACCGTGTATTTATCTTTTCTGCTATTAATGTTGTTGAAACTTTTTCTATTCGAAATTAGATTAATTTTTTACTTCCAGGAATGCCCTCTGAACTTGTATCACAGTCAACATTGAATCCATTTCGATTGCAAGATAATTCCACAAATCCATTTGCAAGTTTTTCGTATTCAAAGAATCCGTTTGACTTTGTGGATGACACAAACAATGGAGCAAAAGCGTTCGACTTTTCTGGCTTTGGTAAGTTTACAGTTGATTTGTTTATTTAACCCATGCATGCCCAACGAAACCGTTTTTAACCGTGTGTCCGGCAAATTTCGCACAAAAAAGAGTTGCGAATAATTTCACACCAAGAGCAAAATAGAACCATAACGTAAGCCGTATCTTCACTAGGCGGAAAATGTCAAAGGATGAGCGATAGGACACCCGGTGTGTAGCTGTTTGAAATTCGGTTGCTAATGACGGAAATCTTTAAAACGAAGTCCCATCTAAATCCACCTTTCATGAAGGACATTTTTCAGGAACGAAATATGAACTACAATCTAAGACATGGCAATGATGCTCAAGTGCCAAAGGTGCGAACCACGTCCTTTGGGATTGAGACCATAGCCTATCTTGGTAGCAGATTGTGGCAACTATTGCCTCAAGAAATAAAACAACCAAACACCCTTTCTATCTTTAAAAAACGAATTAAATGTTGGAAAGGTGGTGAATGCAACTGCAGACTTTGTAAAACATATATTCCGCAAGTTGGGTGCCTAACAGGATAGTTGTTTTTGTCTTGTAATTTATATTTATGTATATACATTTTAAATTAATTAATTGATTTTTTTCCTTGATCTTTTAATTGTATAAAGTAGGCCTCAATTAGCTGAAATTTAGCTATTTCTTTTTTAGTTTTATAGCATACATAAAACAAATAAATGATGATGGTGATGAGGATGATTCGGTGGTTGTATACCAAGTAAAAATAAGCTCAAAACACAAAAAAACAATAAGTTAAGGAGGCTCGCCTCTGATAATTTCAAACAGCTACACACTGGGTGTCCTATCGCTCATGGTCAAAGCGGATGCTTCAACCTGATTGGCTAATCAAAATTGTCGCCATGGAAATTGTCGAGCCGCGAAAAGTAGGTCTAGTTTTCATGGCTCGAAATTTCTCCACGGGAAAAATAACCAATAGAAGTTGTTTATCTTCTGATGCCAATCAAAAACAATGAAGACAGAGAGCATGCGGATATCATGTCTTGTTTTTTGTCACGGCAAATCACTGCAAGAAATTTCTCTCACCACGACATTTTTACGTCTTGCGGAGATCGGGTATTATGAAGGATACGTGCACATGAGAACACAATCGTTCCGTTCCTCATCATTCCATTTCCACCGATTGTATATCCATTGCCCTAAATATATTTAGGTCCGCTAGAAAATATACCCTGTTTTGCTGGCAATGACGTACAAAATGGCCCCATTAAGGGAAATCAGTAAACGGCAGGCAGATCATGAATTTATGAAATGATTTCACTACAACAATTACTTCACAGGGGAGCAAGGTGGAAGTTGCTTTGGTGAATCTGATTTCAAGCTGAACAGTCAAGGTAGGATTATCGTAGCGTTGTCTCCTACCTACCTTTATCAAATTTCAATAACTTTATGCTGATAGAGGTTCAAAAAGTATCTAAATTCGGGAAGTAGGTTGCCAACAAATATTTTATCGTTGCAAAAATATTCAGCAAGGGTATATATATGAAAGATCTACTACCGGGTGAGTCAATAAAAAGGCCTGTCGTTTGAAAAAATTCCGTCCCCTTGATATCAAAGCAATGATATTGAAAACTATCTTATTTTATCCGCGATATGTCAAATTAGGTTAAGTAATTTATCCGGCATTAATCAGCCATTCCTTCCCGTCGAAATGGGAGATTTTTTTGCAGAACGCCCCTTTCGAAAACCTGCAAAACGAGTGAAAACACCAAGGAAGATTTCCCTTCGTTGTTCTTTCTAGCAAAAACGACACTTGAATGTGTTCATGTGTTTCTTCCTCTTGGGAGAATGGAATCTCTCTGAATAAGTTATTCATACCTGGAAGAAAACTCATTTCCTCTCCCTGAGAGGATGTTCAATCAGAAATTGCAAGATATCATTGCTTATACACTCAAGGAGCAGTAGCGTTTTGAACGCCAATCCTTTCTGTGACTCATCAACAAAAGATCATCAAAAGATTCGTCATCTCAAGTTCACTTTCTTGTTAACATCAGTTATTGAAATGCAAGGATTACACAGGCAATTTTTCAAAATATGATACCAAATATTTTCTAAAACGTGTCTCAACATGGCAACATTATCAACGGGAATGGGCATTGATTATAGAGTGACCGCTACAAATAGGCTGAAGAAGACGCATGCACGCGCCTATTGTTCCTGAAAAGCGACAGTTCTTCAAACTTAGAAAACGTCATGATGAAAAGAATATTTACATTCCTGTTTCAGATGCCGAAGCTTTGTTTGATGAAGATGAGAAGAGCTTTCAACATTCAACTACGATAAGTAAGGTTAGTGATATTACATTGGATTGATTTGTTGACAGTGAGTAGCAATTTAAGATATTTGAGAAGTTTTACTTCATCAGTTGGAAATCGCAATCTTACGATAAAACGGAGATGATTCACTATCAGTGATGTTTTTACATACTGGATGAGTCAAAAAAGTTTACGCGTTTAGCGGGTTATGAAATAAACAGTATGAGGTCGATATTCAAAACTAAGATGTTACTCTATAAGTAAAAGGCTAACTTAGACTGCGTTCACACGATGCCGGCAGATTTTGAAAACGGTGAAAAATGTGACGGATAGGCCTCCTGTTCACACGAAAACGGCACATTTTTTGCCGGCAGATTTCGAAAACGGTAGATTTTGAAAACGGAACTCTAACCGGTATAAATTTGAAACAGCATCGTAAACAGATCATTTTCCAACGCTTTTGGATCGAGACTGGTCGATTCTTACTGTATAGGTACTGTTCTTTAGCATCAAAGTCCAGGAACGAGTTTTTACTATGAATTTTCCTACCGTTTTCAAATTGTGCCGGCATCGTGTGAACGCTAGCTCAAATTTTGCTGCCGTCACATTTTCCACCGTTTTCAAAATGTGCCGGCATCGTGTGAACGCAGTCTTAGATGGGAAAGTTTTGTTGGGTAGAATCAGATCCAGAACCAGATCCAGATCCAGATCCAGATCCAGATTCCACATTTCATTCTGGTCCATTATGTACTTGTTATTGAAATTAAAATTCAATCCTGAAACTGACAATGAAAACTTCAGTGCTACATAAATCATTGACTAGAATGGAACGTGGAATCCTCGATTTCAATACAAACTCCTTACAGACATTTTTGTAATTTTTGGGCCCTAAAGATGTGTGATTTTACCAAACGAAGTTTTTCTCATCTAAGTTGGCCTTGGCTGATAGATTGACATTTTAATTTTGAATATTGGTCACATCAGCTTTATTTTATAGCCGCCAAACGCATCAATTTTATTTGACTCACCCAATAGAGTTTCCCCGTCTTAAATGGAAGAATATTTATCCCTGGGGTTGATTTGATGTCTTGTATTTCTGTCTTACCTCAATAGCTTGCCAATCTGACTCATGAATCTGAATGGAATTTTGAAGATGCAAACGACAGAGGTGAAGTGCGTGTCAGTAAATATTTCAATGCAATGTCAGAAGAGCTTGGGACATTTAGCTTGGATCGACCTGATAGACCAAGGGTAGTACACCTTACTTTATTTGATTTAAAAGTTTTTTATGTTGCATTCACGTTATGAGGCAAATATTCTGCATTGTCATCAAAAATCTTTTAGATGTCTACTGTACTGTAAAAGGCAGTTTCATATGTGTTTCTGATTTATTGGTTTGGAACGAACTTGAGTTACTTTGTTGTGATTCTATTAATTAAATAATTTTTAGAAACAAAGAAACTAAACAAATCTCCCTCTTTCTGTTTTATTTCGCCCTGCTTTTCAACCCGGCTTTCAACCTGCTAGCGCAAAATTTCCAACAAAATGTGCCTGCAAGTTTTTTCAACGAATATCATCTAAAATTTATATTCTTTCTGTGCATCACATGAACCAAACTTTGATAAAGTAAGGGACATTTTGGTCCTGAAAGTTAGATAGTGCAATACGCAATGAATACTTCTAGAGACGTCTAAAAAATTCTTGGAATTGTAAACACTGTTCATTGTCTGTTACATTCACTATACTCAACCTCAACGCAATCATTTTGAATTTTTCATTGAATAAATGTTCTTCAAGAGCTGTGAGATATGGGGAACTGTTCTCCATGTGTGATGTCGAAAGATTAGATTGATGTCCAAATCACTTATGCTTTCATTATTCTTGACCTTTCAAATCGTTTTATTGCGATAATCAAAACACGTTTGATAAAGACTAACATCATGATAGTTGTTTCCCAATTCCTACCAATTAATCGTTAAAAACTCTAGAAAATATCTTTTTTGAAATGTGCCTGCAGATATTCAGATGTTCGCTGGGTGTAGAGTTTTCCGTGCTAGCGGCGCTTGCACGCTCACTTACTTTGGCGATGCCTGTTGTATTGTCAAACCCTGATACCGTTTTCTTTTATTTTACAGCCCAATTTTGATGATTACAAAGTCGTCAAGACTCCGCCAGCAATCGAACATCCCGCAGTCTTATTCAGAGGATTGTCTGATGAATCTGACATGAGCGCCCCAAAGTTTTCTTTCGGTGGGACATCGAGCCTAGATCTGTCTACATTGCCTAATAAACCGTTCGAAGCTGAGACCCTGCCTTCAAAATTCTCATCAACACAAGTCCTTTCAAAGCCTAGTTTCAACCAAAATTTAATCGATATTGATGGACCGGGCCTTGATTCACAAGCTGATGTCAGCAGCAGGAGTGAGAGTAAGATCAGAGGACAGGAAGGGGATATCAATATTCCAAGAACAAATGACGAAGCAGAGAATTTACTGCATGACATTGGAGTGGGGAGGGTTAGCCTAAGAGGCATTTCGGGTGTGAATATCTCAAACTTAGCAGCAAAGATTGCTGTTGCGACGAATTCTGAACCTAAATTTATTCTCAAGCTGTTGATATCGTTAATTGATGGAGAAAAACAGGAGATGCGGAATCGTGAAGTCACCACTGGTGAGCTAGCGAAGGAAGATCAAGTTACAAGCGCACAAATCAAAGGAGACTTGGCTCCATCACAAGTAACGCTTGCTAAAAATGCGGCTACATATCGTCTTAATGAATCGATAATACCAGTTTCGGCTAGTTTAATGAGAAAAACCAATGCAACGATGGCTGCGGAACCCCAGAAACATCCTTCTAAGGCACAAGAAACGTGGCTGCAAAAACAACCTCCAGCTGCCACTTCCAAGGAGCTTAGTCCTATGAAGCTTTCTGATTTAGATGATACACTCACACCTGTTAAAGCAGCACGCTCATTCCAAGCTGAAGAGAAACTAACAAGCGTTGTGTCGTCCCAGAATAGGATCCCTGTTCAGAGTTCAAGCCGCGCGGGAAATATTGATAAGTTGAGTTACGAGTATAGAGCGCTACAGATTTCCTCTCAAGCTTCAAGAAGCACTGGATTAGCAGCATCTTCTTCAAGCGTCCGAACTGCGCCAGGAATTTCAAATAAGACATCAACCGTTCCAACGCGCCCGATCTCTTCTGTTACGCCGCTGTTTGCGCCGTCTGAAAGCCGTGCTCTGTATAGAGACTCGGGAGTCCAGTGTTACGCAAGGATGCCTGACGAGCAAAAGCAACCAGTTGAGCGTGGTGATAGTTTTGAACGCTTGTCAAGCAGAGCTAGTAACAGAAGCATTTCAACCGTTGACGCGGCAGTGCAATACGAACCACCGTCGTTGCCGCATGACACTTTTAGAGACACTTGCGAGCTTGAGCTGCAGTCAGTGAAAACACTGGTAGATACAGCCACACCGTCCAGCCAAGCCTCCTTGACGAGCATGACAAGTAAACAATTGAGTAGCACCGCCATATTTGGAGATGAATCGATTGATAAGGCTGCTAAGGACATCGCTTTGAGTCCGGTTGGTTCCCAGATGGAATCTCCTTACGTAGGCCCGCACGTTGAAGCATGGAAGCCACTGACACTCTCACAAAATAGATCCCAGTCGGGGATATCGAATAGTCAACCAGTCAAACATACTGACCAGCCAGGGGTAATACCTGAAACGCAAGTGCATGCAGCTAAGTTCCTTAGCATGTCAGGGGAGCAAATTCAAAATATTTTACCGCGCATATCCGATATAAGAATTCGAGAAAGCAATGCTTCATTTTACCCTTTGATTACAGCCAATCAAACTTTGCTCGGACGGCCCTCTACAGTAACAGCAGTATCTTCCCAACAGCAACAACAGCAACTATATGCTCCTTCACAGCAACACCAAATTCCCTCGCAGCAGCCTTACCCTCATCCAGAGCCTTACTTCGCGGAGTATTCGTCCTCAAAAACTGATACGGAGTATTCGTCTGATCATCCTAGTGATTCTGTGGTCAGAAAGAAGTTATCTTTGCCATCAATTCAAGTAATTGTTCCAACTGAAGTGACATTTACGGAAGTACAATGTGTCGGCGTAGCTATCAATCAATGCGTACCAATACACAACCCTAGTAGTCGTTGGATCCAATGTTTAATTGAAGTCGCCTTCTATTCTGTCAATGGAGCTCAGGTAATTTTTCTCGTCAATATAGACGCTGTGCACCGTGATTTTCACGCAAATATTGATGTGTTATGCCCAGGGAGCTAAACACCTTATCAAAGAAGGGCTTCTAGCGTCGTATCAAAATTTTTGCTAAATATTTTAAAGGGTTGGCAGTGTTGTCCATTCATAAGACAGCACTTTCTACCTTTTAAAAAGTGTAGTGAAAACTTTAATACGATACCAGAACCCTTTCTTTGAGAATTTACTTTATTTTGACATGGCTAGAGAAGAACAGAAGTGCTGTTTTTGAAGCAACCACTTATTTTGCCTTTTCTCTGCCATAAATCAGCAACCACTCATCAGATTGACTCAAAGAAGGTCTCAAACTCTAAGACTGCGTTCACACGATGCCGGCACATTTTGAAAACGGTGAAAAATTCGACGGATAGGCCTCCCGTTCACACGAAAACGGCACATTTTTTGCCGGCAGATTTTGAAAACGGTAGATTTTGAAAACGGAACCGTAACCGGCATAAATTTGAAACAGCATCGTTTAAACACTCAACAAAGATGAAAACAGAACATTTTTCGACACTTTTGGATCGAGAAAGGTCTATTCTTAGGGTGTAGGTACTATTCTTTGGCATCAAATCCTGCAACGAGTTTTTATCGTCAAATTTCCTACCGTTTTCAAATTGTGCCGGCATCGTGTGAACGCTAGCTCAAATTCTGCTACCGTCACTTTTTTCATCGTTTTCAAAATCTGCCGGCATCGTGTGAACGCAATCTAAGTTGAAGCTTGACCTATGCAACTGTGTAAAAACCGAGATGATTGAATTGAATTTACAGCTCATCCGCAGCAGCCACACAAACGGGGCACAATTTTTTGGGACACCCTGTATTTTTACTAATATCCATAAGACATATTCCTGTATTCTTGATATCCAGTGAATAGTGGCTTTCAAACGGAATTATGTTTAACTCAGCTGGTATGGCATTTCCATTTTCATGTCGCTTTGTTGATTACAGTTTAAACATCATCTTTAATGTTGTTTCCTTCTCCACATAAAGGTTGATGCAAGTAATTCGTGTGTCTTCAGTATCCAGCCTAAAGTTTTTATCGCGCCGCACACAACGGAAGATGTAAAGGTTAGTTCGCATACAATGTTTTGCTTTTACGTTTCTTTTTATATTCAAATATTTGAGCAAGTTTCGCATCAGATACCAAGCTGCGATGCGTGGCCAAAGGCCTTTGACTGATGCCTTTTCGTCCCTTGTTTCCCTGCGTTCCTTTGTCAAGAGGGACTAATAACATTATTCTTAAATAGTGGGCCCACTTTAGGCCCGCGTAGGGTGGTTCCGTATTCACCAATCAAATCGCTAGAATTCAGTTTTTAACCAATCAGGGGCCGCTATTCGGAATGTTGTTGTTGTTGCTCTTAAAGAATGGTTGAAGCAGCCTGGAGTTCTCGCAGCTTCGATGGATCTATTTTGCTTCTACAGAGGAAGATTAGTGCCTGAAACGTATGCATTTTGTGCTTTGTAGGTCAAGACAACATCATTCTTTGTACTAAAACTTCGCTTTTCAATGTTCGAGCTCTTTAAACCAGATTTTGAAGCGATTTTGTTGAGTGTACGAGAACTCCCACCTCTTTAGGCCATTTTGAAAAAGTGGGCCCATTATATAAGCGTAATATTATGAGTCCCTATTGACCAAGTGATATCAGCGAATCAAAGAACGCAGGGAAACAAGGGACGAAAAGGCATAAGTCTACAAAGGCCTTGGAGTACCTAGGCCATTTCTTGATAATCTGCATTTCTAACCACAGTGAGTAGGTTTAAATGGTTTTTATCTCATTTTCTTTCCGAGGAGTGACCGTTTCTTCTTCTTCTTACTGGCTTTTCCATCTCATTCAAGACATTAGCCTTGCCACTGTTTTCTTCCATTCCTTTCGCTCATAATCGTTTTCAGTTAGTTCATCCACCGTTTTACTTATTGGCTTCAGGTCTTTATTTATTTGTTTGATCCAAGTGAGCGACCGTTGAACAGAGCTAAAGCAGCCGCTTGATCATGATTCGATCGATCAACTGCAGGGTCAGCTTTTTCACTGTTTCATTATGAGTCCCTGTTGAGCAAGGTTTACCGCGGGGATACGAGGGACTCATTGTCATAAATCTAGGGCCCCGGTAGTATTTTCTCTCCAGTTTTTTAAAATAATGAACTTAGGGTATTGGGAAAAGACGACGTCACACTAAGATGTTGTTTTTAAGAATCTTTTGGATATCTTGATTGCTGTGAAAGAATTCATAATCTGCTTCTTGCTCCTCATCATCAAAGTCAGTATTTTGTAGACTTTATAAAGCTCATTTTGCTTCGATACATCTCTAATCTTTCTGCAAATCTTATTTTCCACAGCTAACATTCTACGCCGAGCACGCGGGAATTTTCATGGCAAAGCTTAACGTTATTGCAAGTCCAGTTGTCACCGATGATTCAGTTTTGTCCGAAGGTGATCTGTGTCCAAATATCATCCACATTGAAGGAATCGCAGAATTACCAAATATCGAGGTTAGCCAAGTGATCTTAGACATATGTATGTATGTATGTATGTATCATTTGCCACATAAAATATATATACAAGCTACTATAATGAATATAAAAAAAAGATACAATACAATACTTTAGGTTAAAAACGTTAAAAGGAAAACACCCCTAATTTCCAGTGGCAGGGATAGCATTAAAGGGTCAAGCTGACCTTATTTCCATAATGGTCCCCTTAGAGGTGCTGGTATAACAGAGAAAAGATAAAAAATAATAACATTGATAAATAAATAAATAAATAAATAAATAAATAACGAAAACAGGAAAGTACTGTAGTTGTTATCAGCATATAACACGGTTTGTGCGACAGAAACATGGTTGGGAGAGACGAGGAAGGGTCTTAGTAGAAGACGTATATGTCATCTTCCTCTTTTTGCCCCCGTTCACATGATACCAGCACATTTTGAAATAGGGCAAAATGTGACGGACAGGCCTCCCGTTCACACAAAAACGGCATATTTTTTACCTGCAGATTTTGTTAACGGTAGATTTTGAAAACGGAACTCTAACCGGAACATTTTGGAAACGGCATCGTGTGGACATTCGAAAATGAAAGCAGGAAATTTTAGAACGAGGCTGGGCAATTCTTAGGGTGTGCGTATATTTCTTTGGCATCAAAGCATGAGCGATAGGACACCCAGTGTGAAGCAGTTTGAAATTTATATCAGAAGCGAGTCACCTTAACTTATAGTTTGTTTGTGTTTTGAACTTCTTTTTACTTGCTGTACAACCACCTTTAGCTGGTTGACTTCCTGGTTGAACGTAGAAAATCTTTTCCGTTACTACCGGAATGCCATGACCTACAAGATCATGAATAGACTATGCCCTGAAAGCCTATGGGATAAATTCCAACCGAGATATTTTCATTGGACCTACAATACGAGGCACTTTAAAGATCTCCAGATCCCTAGATATAGGACTGAATCTGCCAGAAAAGGCTTTCATTACGCACCTCTCACATTATGGAATGATACACCTGCCGAAATTCGTGAGCTACCAACATTAGATCGTTTTAAAAAGCAACTGAAAAACGCATCTAAAGAGCTAGACTCTCAAACACTATTCCCTGGAAGAACAGCAATGATTGGGTTTTTATTCTTAGATTTTTATCATTGTAATTAGATCTTGTATACTTTGATTTGCTATGCTGAACGGTTTCTTTTGTGCATAAGTAATATTAAATGAAATTAAATGAAAATGAACTTTCACTGTTTCGTGATTTTGAAATTTTTCGATAGTGAGCCACCTTAAAGGAACTGTGTCCATATAAATAGTTGAGCGTTACGCTGTCTGTAATTTTTGCTGACAAACCGCTGACGGCCCTTTGTTATCACACAATAGTGCTTAAGTCATTAGCAGTGGATACCAAAGACTTTTTAATCCTTGCATTATCCTCAGGAATTTCTTTGGTTTAACTTCAATAGGGATTAAATGACAACTTTTGTTTTAAGGTTGAAAAGAAGTTGATATTGGTCATGAGAGCGGTATTTATATGGACTCAATGCCTTTAACTGCAGAGCCAACGATTAAGGTGTGAATAGGGTTTATGTAGTTCTTCATTTGCTTTTCAGATATTACATAACAAAAGCGAACCTCTTGATTTTGGAGAAATGCCTGGTGGAATAAACAGAAGCAGATCATTGAAATTGTTGAATAAAGGAAGAGCCGAAGTTCCATTGAGACTTGTCCTATCTGGGGTAAGTATATCTTTTCGATAACTGCAGTAGTTTCGGAATAATGTTGCAAAAATCTTTTCACCAACCTCTTTCCTTAACAGGGTGAATGACAGAGCGGCTTATACAGTTTTCGTCAGATGACTGCAGGTGCAGGTGAAGGTGAAGTTGCGTTTTTCGGCTCTTGAATCGCAGAAATAGAGCAGATCTAATCGAGTCCGCGACCCCTTGTCATGACACTCACGTGGTGGGGTCCTACCGGGTATCGATCCCACTCCGACTAACTGTTCTGGCTTCAAAGCCAGAGGATTACACCACTGCACCACAACACCTTCAATGAAATTAAGCTCGGTCGAGTGAGGTCAGACTCCGGATGGGTGACCTCGGAGGCCTGATCTCACAACTAACCTTGTCGTCCTTTGGAAGGGACATTAAACTAGGGGTCCCATGCCTCCTCGCGGCATGCATAGTGGGCCTAAATTAGCTGTAAGTAGCTAGAAATCTTGACAAGCCCATTAAAAAGCAAAATTACTACTTCTACTTCCTGATAAAACCATGGGCTGTATGTTGGAAACACTGAATTAAAAACAAGATTTATTTATGATACAGTGAGCCTTTTTTAGTTTTTATTTCGGTCTCCATTTATCCAGTGAAAGCATCATCTTGAATTTTGCGCCTGGCAAAGTGACATGACCCAAAATGACAATACCACAGTAACGAAATGATGAACCAGAAAGACTCGATGTATCATACGTGTAAATAGTATAGTTCCCTACAGCTCGACAGAGCAGAAACTGCCTAAAATGACGTCATCGAGCAATCTGAGATAAGGAAGTGTTTGGATAGATAAGCATTTAGAAATGACAAATCAAGAGCGTATGGCCCAAGGAACAAAATATCAAGTGTTGCCGAATTTTGGGATCTGTTGCATAGAGCGAGGGTGGCTCAAAGTTGCAAGTTTTTGCACCTGAAACCCATGTAATTAGTTTAGATGTTTGTGACATTATTCACCTTTTGCCTAAGATCGTCGATAGCTCATCGAAACTGAATGATATCTGACAACTGTGCATTTAAGAAAATTGTTTTCATTCACCTGATATATCTGGTTTTTTTTGCAGAATGTTAGTGCTTGGAAGTGCTTTCAATTCGTCGATTCGGATATGACTCCCATTGGCTCAACAGATTCACATAAACTTTCAGAGCCAAGTGATATCCATCAGCCTCCATCCATAAGCATCTTGTTGCCTGGATGCCAGCAAATGGTAAATTGAAATGTGTACTTGCTTTTAACAGATAATTCAAACTTCGTTTCTGTCAGTTACAGAAGAAACTCGCATGAAAGAACCCTCACGGCCCCCAGGCCCCAGGGCCCGCGGTACTTGACTAGGGAAATGACAGGAATGTGTGGTAAGTCTGTCGGATAAAAAACTCTTACCCTGTCGGATAAAGAATACCCCAAAAGTATACCCTATTGCATAAAAATTTTGCCAGAAGTATACGTTATCCATTGTTTAAAGAGAACCCCAAAAAATGTCCATCTGCACGATACCCTATCACATGATTTTCTTATCAATTGTAGTACCCTGTCGCATAATTTTTATCAGAAAAGGACACCCTGTCGCATAATTTTTACCGTAAAAGGACATCCTGTTGAGCTGTACACCCCATCAACTCAAGTATGCGAGTACCCCCTCCCCCAGGGAAAGAACCTAGTTTTATGAGAACCTTGAGACTGAAATTCAGTCATTTTAGAGCCATTTAATCAAGAACCAACGAGAGGCTAAAATTTTTTTTAAGCTTCTTATAGTTTTAAGATGGTACTTTACTTGAAAATGCAAATCTTTCATAATAAAAACTTTACCAAAAAATGGTATGAAGAATTATTCAAGTGATGGAAGGAAAGCTTACTTCTTCTTCTTCTCTTCTTACTGGCTTTTCCGTCTCATTCAAGACATTAGCCTTGCCACTGTTTTCTTCCATTCCTTTCGCTCATAATCGTTTTCAGTTAGTTCATCCACCGTTTTACTTATTGGCTTCAGGTCTTTATTTATTTGTTTGATCCATGTCTGTTTTGGTCTTCCTCGATTACCCTTCGCTTTTTTCAAATGTTCTCTGAAAGCTAGTTTTGCTGGTGTTCTTTCTGGCAACCTCAGCATGTGCCCAAGCCAGTTTAATCGCCGTTTCTTTATTTCGGTTGTGATGGGTGTCTGATGTGATCTTTTATATATTTCTTCATTTCTTACTTTATCCGTTAATTTGATGTGTAGCATCCTACGTAGCAGTTTTCTTTGGAAGATATCGAGACTTTCTTCCAGTTTCTTGGTTAAGGTCCAGATCTCGCAATTGTAAAGCAGCATTGGATATATAAATGTATTAAGCGTTCTTATTTTTAGTTTTATGGATTTCTGTCTGTTGCAGAGTATTCTTTCATATTTGTTGAAGGCATCAATCGATAGTCCTTTCCTTCGTTTTATGTCCTTTTCGGTGTCTAAAATACTTCCAAGATATTTTATGGTCTTCCATTCATCGTTGCCATCTGTGCCAACACAAAATTCTTCAGTTTTTTCAGTATTGATATTTAGGTTTCTTTGTTTGACTTTCAAAGGGAGTTCTTGCTTTATAGTGTCCTTATGTTGTTTGTCAGTTGTTACGTTGCCAATATCGTCAGCATACTGAAGATCAATGCTGAAGTTTTCTTTATCTTGGCTGTGATTTGCTCTGGGCTGCTCTGGTAATGTGATTGCATCTGGATTTTGCAGCATGAGTGCAACTGCTAATGTGAAAGTAAATTCTGGAGCGCTTGCACAGTCTCCTTGTGGTGCTCCTATGTTGGTTTCGAAGGGTTCCCCCCTTGCATTTCCTACTTGTACCGTGTATTGCATTTTATACAGTAATATGTAAAACATATGTAGCTCATCGTCGTCTAATATTTTGCCTAGATCTTTAATAAGTTGAGGTCTTCTGATGGTATCGAAAGCTTTGGACATATCAAACAGGGTCACAAATATGTTGTAATTTTGACTGTTGATTGCTTTTTCGATTAACATTTTTAATGCAAAGACGTGTTCTGTTGTGCTTCGGCCGCCTCTGTAGGCAGCTTGAGATAGTGGGATGATGGTTTCGAGTTTTTCAGTTGTTCTCCTGATCATGCATATGCTGAGAATTTTCCTAATTACGGATAGCAGGATGATAGGTCTTAAATTTGTGCAGGGTCCTTTTGGTTTTCCGGGTTTTTGAAAGGGAACGAGTATCCCTTTATGAATTTCCTCTGGTGTGTCTCCGTGTTCTGCGATGTGATTAAGTAAAGATGCAATTCTTTTCGATATTTCATTCAGCGGTCCATATTTTATCAGTTCGCTTGTTACATCATCTATACCCGCACTCTTATTGTTTTTCATTGATTTTATGGCTCTTTGTACCTCTTCTTCTGAGAAGGGAGTTTTCATTTTGACTGGTTTGACTCTTGGTATCTCTGGTTCATCTTGTTTGCTAAAAACGTTGGTGAAGTGGTTTGTGATGAGTTGTACTTGTTGCCTAGGGCACGCTGTTACAGTTTTCTTTGATTGATTGTTTGCAGCTTGTTTTTCTATGAGAAGGTCACTTGGATGTTTTCTGTACAAAATTCTCATGGTTGCAAAGAGTCTGTTGGAGTCATTTTTGCACGCTTCTATTTCGCCTATTTGCTCTTCTATAAGTCTATTGTTTTCTTTTCGTTTTAAATCTTTTATTTGCTTTTGTACTCTATTTCTTTCTTGTTTCAGTGTTTTCCTCTTCTCGGCGTCCTTAAGGGAATTAATATCTTTTCTCAGTTTTTGTTGTTTTTCACATAGTTTTTGGAATTCTATTGAGGTAAATTTTTCTTTAGGCCTGTCTTTTCTCAAAAGTGTCTCAGCGGACGTTACGCATGCATCTTTTATGCTGTTCCATTGCTCTTGCGCGCTTTTCTGTTCGGCTTCATCATTTAGCTTTTCTTTCACATTTTCTATGTACTTTTGTCTGATCGTTTCGTTTTTCAGTTTTTGCATGTCAAGCTTACTGGCATGTTTAAAATCAAGTACGAACTGTCCCAAGTACAAGCGCATTTTTCAGAACCTTAGAAGCTAGACTTGATTATGGGATAAGTTAATCAAGAACTCCATTCAAGATGCTTCAAGAAACATGTGTTCTTTTATGCGGGTTTCTAAGGAGTTGTATTTATCATTGCACCAAGAACTGATGCCTGTCCAAAAATGGATCTCCCGTGGAAGAAACTTCAGTATCAAATCAGTGCTAAGCACCAGATATTTCTCTGTCGAAGTCAGAGTTGATCAGTCAAAGGTTTTGCTGAAGTGCAATTTAGGGCCTGTTTATTTGAGTAAAAACACATCACCTGCCAGACGTGGGTGAGGCGAGTTTTTTTATATAAACGAAACACCTCCGGTCTGGTGAGATGAAATGAATTATTCGTTGACTCTTATTGGCTACTTCGTTCTGATTTCACCGAAGAGAGATTTTACTCCACCTTGCCTGTCAGCCTCGGACCTGGCAGATGAGGCATTTTCCTCATATAAACAGGTAGACTTATGCCTTTTCGTCCCTTGGTTCCCTTCGTATTTTCATTTGCTGATATCACTGGGTAAAAACGGACTCATAATATTACTCTTAAACAGTGGGCCCACTTTAGACCCTCTAAGAGTGGTTCCTGTTCACCAATCAAATTGCTAGAATTTAGTTTTCACTCAGTAAGAAGGCATTGTTTAGACAGTTGTTGTTTTTGCGTACGAGCAAAGTTTAATCAATTTAATTCTGATGAACTGTAAAGAAACACAGTATTTACAAAGTTGGGATTCATCAAAAACTGCTATTATTGAGATGCAAGTTTTGGTTGCATATTTCTGAATTCTTGTCGTAGGGGAAAACTTTTGAGCCAGAGGTTATATGGATCCAGTTCAAAGCTCCCCCGTTAAAAGAGCCAGGTGAGAAAATTATAATTATATTTATTGGAGAAGTCTACTGTCTACTTACAGAAAAGCTTCTCTAGAAATCTTTGAATGAGTGCAACATATTCTAGCATGTTTCATCCTTTTGGGAAGTTGAATGAAGTTGTCCGGAATATTGTTGTTTTGGCCCAGGGATGACATTTGCATCCTTCCAAAGGGATAAAGGTTGCAGAAAAAGGTTGCAAAAGTCATACTGGACCGCCCAAACAGGTCATCAAGCTTAGCCTACGCGTGGACCCATTATTCCTAAAGAAGAAAGGGTCTACGAAACAAAGAGCAAACGCTTGCTACGGCCGCCCAATTAATTATTCTAATCCTCTTTTCAAATTATTTGTGAAGCGCGTCTAAACAAAGGCTGCATAAATTAAGTTTCCAGAAATCCAGAAACCTCGTAGCAAGCTTTTGCTCTTTGTTTCGTAGACCCTTTCTTCTTTTGGAATAATGGGTCTACGCGTAGGCTAATCAAGTTCTGATGCACTTGCTACTTTGAAATGGGAATCACTTGAAAAAAGAAGGAAGGCACACAGGAGTTCATTTGTAAAGAAAACTTTGCTCGATAATGTGAACACATCCAACGTGAGGAGTAATGACATTCATACCTATAACACTCGAAATAAGGGGAATTTTAGGTTACCGAATTCAAAAACTAATTGGGGGAAGCAAAGATCTTCATATTGTTTTTTTAAAGAACAGAATGAACAATTTAAATTGTAAAGAAGGATTGTAATCGCTTTTAACTGTATAAGATTTTATTAGATTTAGGTAGTTTACTGTTAATTTCTATATTGTATACCTTCATTGTAACTTTTTACTTACCCTCTTGGTGATTGGGGCATCATCTTTAAAGATAATTCATCAATCAATCAATCAATCAATCAATCAATCAATCAATCAATCAATCAATCAATAAACGTGCTAAAAGTCGTTGCTATAAGGTAAGGGCATGCGTGAAATTTGGTTGTGATCTTATTCAGTTTTTGGAGGTTTCTTGGAGCTGCCTCGAGAAGATCTTTTATAACGGAGTGGAGTAGCCGATCTCAGGCAGGTAAAATTTAGAATATATTTGAACATGTTCACTATCAATGTTTTTGTCTTGATATCCAAGGAGCTGTGTTCTTTGAAACGGGGATTCTTGTTTCTTTACTCATCGGTAAATGTATTCAGGCCGTAGTTTGGTGGCTTATCAACGTAAGAGTGACAGAAAAGAGTTTACAAAGAAAAGGATCAAGTTTCACGTTTGTTTCTTTTTTAGGATTTGATATGAATCTTGGACCACCGAAAGATTTTATGGCTCGTGTTGACATTGAGATCGACAGTAAAGGAAATGGTGAGTATAATTGCATTTAGCTCTTTCAGTACCGTGCAACTACAGTGATGGACAAGGATCCAGAATAGGACGTTTTACTTTTTAAACGAAAGGTTTGGATCGAGCGTCCAAATCTGCTAAATTTTTGAAGGAAACAAAATCATCACCCCCGTTCTCGGTATGGCGATGCTAGCTGTCGCAAGAAGTTGCGTCGTGCTAATCAACGATAATTTTACTCAAAGCGAGTTTGGAATGATTTAGTTCATACACGGGAACTAAGGCCCCGTTGACACTACTCCGTTTTGTACAAAAACGGAGAGAAAAACCTCCATTTTTGTGAAAGTGTTCACACTGATCCGCAGGCAGATCAGTGTTAACGGTAGCTTCGATGCAACAAAAACGGATACTAACAAAAATGGAGTAGTGTGAACAGAGCCTAACAGTTACAGCTCAAAGGCGCGAGCATGGAAGGGTTTCATTTTGCGAGTTGCAAATCAAAGTGTGCTGTTTTCATCCGTTTTTATTCAATTGAAGGAAATGTCAACTAACAGTGAATTAAAGCTGAGAGAAACAAAGCAAAATGATCAACAACACTTCCTTCTTTGTACACTGAGCCATTGCTAACTCATTTTGCGCAGATTTGTCGATAACAAAATCCCTGAAAAGTGTTCTGAAATCCGAAGCAACTCCTTGTTACAACAAGCGCTGTTTATACCGAGAACGGGGGTCATCCTTTTGCTTTTCTCCACAAATTTTTCAGATTTGGATGCTCGATCCAAACCCCTTTTTTATGAAGTAAAAAAGGTCTGTGGCAGATTTGGGTCAAGGTGGGGCGAAATGGATCATAGATGGACAAATTTGGTCACTGTAAAATTCATGGACTTTACTGCTGTTGTGATTCATTTGAAGAAAATCTGTTTCTTGTATACACATTGACAATTTAATTCATTGAAAAGATGCAAGGTTACAATCATAACGCTCTGAGTCAGTTTAGGAGCAATTGATCAAGTGACCCATTTTGCCCCACTCCACTCTGTGGCAGTGTCATAACTGAAATGTTTGAAATCAAATTCGTTTCTTGGACGATTTGTTTAAAACAGCATAGTTGGCGTGTTCCATTTCTCTATTTCTTTGGCATGCTGTGCCCAAATATTTTTTAAAATGTAGACGGCCAAGATTTTATATTTGAAGTTGAGCCTAATTACAATACTTGTTTACATCGCTGAAGATCAGTGCTTTCAGTAAAATTTTCAAGATCATATTTTTCTTTGCTAAAATGGACAGGTTTTCTCTAAAGAACGTTTGTTGAGCATTATAAATTGAAGTGACGTAAATTCTCGAAATCCAATTAACCCTATCCTTTGTCGTATTATTCTAGGTATTACTGTTGGCAGCATGTTGTTAAAAGCACTCGTTGGAATTGCAAGATTGCACGCCCCAAGATCTTTACAGGTACAGATAACTTTATCAACATGGGTTTTCATCTCTACTACCCTGCTTGCTCTAGCGACTCCTAGCAAGTATGCAAATCGCCAAAGTCTTGTTTTGCTCATTGTTGAAACTTTTTCTCGCGCCTTTTATCATAAAGCAAGATCATTTGCCAATGGATTTTGTTATGGACTCTTATTCATTTATGTTACCTAGTTTTAATTTATTGTGAATAGAAAGAAGCCAGTAAAGAAATTGATAGTAGTAATCATAATAATAAAGAAAATCAACTGGCCTATAACAAGGCTTTGTTATTTTCTTATTCCAGGCGATTTCTTTGTCAGCCCTTGAAGGTCAACGTGTAAGCAGGGGAATTCCATTCCGAAATGCTGGAAACATATCACTGGAAATTCAGCTGCAAGTTTCATCATTCACCGATCTGTTTTCCGTTGTACCGGACCAAGTAAAGCTAATTCCGGGCCAGGTAAGGGATTCTCTAATCTATAGATGCACTTGCATAACTTTCATTTCTGCGAAGCCACAAAAGTTAGATGAGTTAAAGTAAAGCTTGCGATATACATCGAGATTAATGCTTCGACCTCGGCTTTGTCCCAAAAGAAGTCTTTCTGCTGCAAGTGTACGATAGGGATGAAGCGAAATTGTTTGTAAACAAAATATTATGAGTTCTTATACGCGGGTTTTTACTGTATTTATCGGAACTATTTATTGCTCTTGCTATTTATGAAAGGAAGGTATAATTTTATTGCCATCGAGCTTCTTTGAAAACTGCTTTCGATATAAGAAGTTGAATTTGTCTTCTTGTTACTTCTTGAATATTCTCCTTTATCTCTTTAGAGTGCAGAAGTATTCGTGTATTTCCAGTCCATGTCAGCAGTGACAATCGAAAGGTATAATATGTACACAGCCTTAAGCCTGATTCACATTAGGTCGTGTAGGTCGTTAAAGTCGTGCAAAGAGACGCAAAATGCGAAGACTCAGAGTTTGAGTCCTTTTTGTCTTTCGGGTCTTTTTGCACGACCTAAAAGACCCAAACGACCTTGTGTGAATCATACTTAAGACACTGCTTAATATTCCATTTAGAAGTTTACAAAACCTATTACGGAATACTCTACCTAAAAACTACAGCACAAGAACGATACGATGAGCAAAGAGTCTGTCTACCCCATGACAACATTAAAGTACATACAATTACACATGAATACTGCACAGGATTATAAGCAAATGAGTAATGTATTGGAGGTTGTCTAGTAGTCTTTAATAAAGTATTTGCTGCAGAATGCAAATGTAGTCTTGTTCCTGCCTTTATATCATATATCTACAAATCCATTTCAAACTTCTTCGCAGTTTTCTCTGTGTAATAGTTCGCACTGTCCCGTTTAAGCATTTTCAGGTCATTATGACTATCTTCAAAAGTTTTACCTCCCTTTGTAAATTGCACACTTGTTGTTTTTTTTGCAGCTTCCTGTTGGTATCTATTCATCCAGATGGCCCACAATATGAAGTTGTGCTTCGTGGAACTGCTGCTGCACCAAAGCCTGTCAAGGAGAAAGAAGAAAGGTAATTTGAAATATAAAGATTGTGTGGTGTTTTGTTTCAATTGGACAGGAGTTCGTCAGCTTGCATGAGATGGCGTTTTACTCTGCTGATATGAGTGCTGGATTCTTATTTTTAGTAGAAAATGTTACATGCATATAACTAGCTTTCAAAGCTAAGCGTTGACATGAAACTTATACACTTGAAAATGAAGCACTCTCTAGTAGGCTTAGATTAGCTGTAATCTTAGCCATTTTTCCTACGGTTAAATAGATAAATAGATAAATAGGTAAATAGGTAAATAGGTAAATAGATAAATAGATAAATAGATAAATAGATAAATAGATAAATAGATAAATAGATAAATAGATAAAAACAAAGGTGCAAGACTCTGGAATAATCTCCCAGACAACATCAAACATATCAATAACGTAAAAATATTTTCTGACGAAATAAAAGATCTTAAACTCCTTCAATACAAATAAAACAGTGACAAAACATCAAATTAAATGAAATACAGAATTGAATTAACCTTTAAATTAACGTTTGAAAATGTAACCGTTATATTTTTACCAGTTAGCCATTACCATTCTTCTCGTTCCGTTTTGTGTATGTTTCACATGTTTCTGTTCTCAAAGCGGCTCAGACTAGATAAGATTTGCGTTATCTGAGTCGTATAAGTTGTATCTGAGTCGTACAGTTTGCTTTATCTGAGTCGTACAGTACGTTGTATTATGTATTTTGTATTTCTCATAAACAAAATTTGAATTGAATTGAATTGAATATGGCCTAAACTGCCAAGTTTCTTATTCAGATTTTTCTCGATATTTCACCGTGTTGATATTTTGCCTCTTTGCCATAGACCTGTTCTTCTGTGCAATAAACCAGTGTTATGTTGGGCTGGAATTCCTATTGGAAGATCAATGTAAGTTTGATATGCATTGCTTTTTATTTGGTAGCTGGATATGTATGCAGTCTACTTAAAATCGGGACGGTATATTTATGAAAACAAGCAATCCAATGGAAACCTCTCTCCCAAGAAAGTAACATATGCTAATGCTCGTTTTAGTTATTGTCTCAAAGCAGAAAAGGAGAAAAATTTGAGCGTAATTTTCACCCATACAATAAACAGAGAACAAACATCACGAAAACTATTTCAGCCTCTCGGGTATCAACAAAATGTGGATTCATCCAAATGCCTCAGGTATTCTCTGCATATGAAATCGTCACACATGTGAAGCTCTCTTTGTTAACCCAGTGTATACAGTTGTCGCGCAAGAAAGAGACCCAATGTAGAGGACGCATCACGAATACCGTAAAAGCTCTATTAAGCCCCCGGGGGGGGGCTTATTTAATTTTGGACCTTCCAGATGGGGGCTTAATAGAGAGGGGGACTTATTAGAGAAGTGGGCTTATTCACAAAATCAAGTGACAGGGATATATTTTGGTAACTTTTCAGTTCTTTTATCCTATAATTTGCAAAATCAACATACAATTTTACGGCTCAAATACATAAATTCGACAAAGTCTTTATCGCAAATCATACTAAAATTAACATGCAAGGTTGTGTAGCTAAATAAATGGAAAATATTTGGTAAATTCTAGAATTTTGTATAAGTTGGGGGGGGGCTTATTTCAAATTTGACTCAGAGGGGAGGAGGCTTAATAGAGCTTTTGCGGTAGTGACTTTGGTGCCTCGAATCTGACTTTCTTCTTTTGATCGCTTCTTCTTTATCCATGTGTGTAGGCAACAAAGGGCTTTCTTACGGAACAATTCTCTTACTCAAGACTTGCAAATGACTATTTCTGTCGAAGGAAACCATTCAGATTTTCAGGTATGATGTAATCATTGTTGCTTGAAATAATAGTTTCATACTTCTAGTTTTATGATTATGTTGCTTGAGTACCATTTTGTTGACAATGCTATTTCTTGTTAAAAATTTTCAAAGCTGAATTCTAGCCAGTAAAATTTTCCGAGGGTACTGGAAATCTATTGTTTATGAGAGGAAATATCGCTTGAACTTGAACAGAATGTTACGCATGACAGACCTTTTATTGTGTAAAATTTCATGCGCTCGGAAACTTCTACTGAGTGGAAATCAGCCTTCAAACCGTTACATGAATAACTTTCGCTTTTTCATATCAAATCAAATTTTTAAATACAAGGTACTTACCTAACACTACTTACAAACTACTTTTTTACTGTACTACAAGGACGAATGCCACGGAGATAAAAAATATATGGCAACTCCGCAGCCTTAACATAGAAAATGAAATTAAAACGATGAAAAAATAACTTAAAGTCTATCTCAAATTAGACGTCATAAATTTACAAAAAGAAGCAATTAAATTTCGCTTTTAAGAGAGCCACAATAGTTCAAATATTGTTACATGAATCTTTGCATGGTTCAGCAGAATCGCCCTACCAATGTAGATGGATTTTTATCTGTGTCTGCAATTTATCTCTACATCACGATATTTTTCAACATCAAAATAGACTGAATTCAATTCCCGTAGTCTGAACATGTTTATTTTTATAGGTTCAAAATACGTTTGATTTCAAAGAGAAGAGTGCAAATTCACTCGAAGTCACTCTGAAGCCACAGGTAACGAGAACGTTTTTCTCTCAGGATGGATCATTAATTCTTACCGAGGAGGGGAGTGGAAAACATTGTCATCAAATATTTGATTCAATCTTCGTCCCCACTCTGTGATTTACTTGAAAATTTTTGTCCCACCTCAAACATTACAGAAAAATTGTCAGTCCCCTTCCAATACCCGTTTTTATGATAAAGTTGTCACTGCTGTTAGATTTCAGTTGCATGAAGTTTTATTTTGTCATAGCTGTTAGTACACGAGCAAAAATTTCATTCCAAATAAGCTGAGGAAGAGCAGAGAGTGGATGTAGTTAAGCTAGCCGTTGCATTTGAGATTTACTTTAGGAAGAGTTGATGTTAGAATCGGATAGAATTTAACTTTCCACCAGCCAGCAACATTAAAGTGATAGTCTTAGAGTAAATTTATTTGAAGGCATGCTCTTTATGCGAATCGATGCGGATAAATTAAAATGTCAGTTTTAAAGATTTTTGGTAATTGGGATATGCCTGCGTCGCCAGGTTAGATACTTGCGTCTCCACGTTAGGGGGGGGGGGCACGCTATTTGGAACACTGCGATAAGTCAAACATGTTTCTTTAATTTGCTTGCAGAATGAGGTGCCAGTCCACGTTCTGTTCGTTCCATCAACATTTAGCATGATTTCAAGTGCCCTAGTCATTCGACCTGCTGATGGAGGCCCAAAGTTCAAGGTATGTTATCTTGCATAGGTTCCTGATCTTTCAAGCATTGTAAATAGACTTATGCCTCTTCTTACCCTTTTTCCCTGCGTTCTTTGATTTCCTGATATCACTTGGTCAAAAGGGACTCATAACATTACTTTGAAAATGTCGGCCCACTTTAGCCCTTCATTTAGAGTGATTCCGTATTCGCCAATCAAATTGCTAGAATAAGGTTTTCAAGCAATCAGGAGGCGTTGTTTAGACAGTTTTTGTTGTTGCATACCAAAAAAGATTGATATCGCCTAGAGCTCTCGCAGCTACGATGAATCTGTTTTTTTTTCTTCAGATGAAGATTTTCTTTCTGCCCTGACCAGATAGACGAACCTTCACTTAGAATTCTCTGTGTCTTATTATTTGGAATATGCACAATACTTGCGGACATATGGTGCATTATCTTTCTGTTAGTATCAAACTTGATTCATTTCTAACAAAGGATTCTTTACTTTGTCTTTTCGTTGGCTTAACAGTAAAAGTTAGATCTACATTTAAGAAACTTCAGATTATAGACCTTCCAGCTATTCTAAAAGCGGAAACTGGATTGAACGATATGTGATACATTTTGTAGAATTTTCGAACGTGAAAAAAGGCGATAGAATCCAAGGGTGTTAGGACACGAATGTTTTGATTGATTATTTGTTTACCTTGTTTTGATCCCTGTGTCTTGTTTTGTTGTCTTGTTTTCTGTTTTGTTTCGTTTTCAACTGAGCGTGCTTAGGCCCAACCGCTCTCCCAGTTGTTCGAATACAGCTCCCTTGTATTTCTGTGTCTTAGTGCGCCTTCGCACAAGATAGGTTTTACTTTTCGGTTTTAAAACCTATCTTGTGCGAAGGCGCACTAAGACACAGAAATACAAGGGAGCTGTATTCGAACAACTTGGAGAGCGGTTGGGCCTAAGCACACTCAGTTGAAAACGAGACAAAACAGAAAACAAGACAACAAAACAAGACACAGGGATCAAAACAAGGTAAACATTCGTGTCCTAACACCCTTGTAGAATCTAGACTTATGACGATGGGTCCCTTGTATCGCTGAAGTAAACCTTGCTCAACAGGGACTCATAGTGAAACAGTGAAAAAGCTGATCCTATTTTCTGCATTCGATCGAGTGAATCATGATCGAACGACTGCTTTAGCGCTGTTAACAGTCACTTCGCAGAAAGAAAATGTATAAACCATGTTAAGCAGACATTTAGACTGCGTTCACACGATGCCGGCACATTTTGAAAACGATGAAAAATGTGACGGTAGCAAAATTTGAGCTAGCGTTCACACGATGCCGGAACAATTTGAAAACGATCGGAAATTTGCCGGTAAAAAGCTCGTTGCAAGACTTTGATGCCAAAGAAGTGTACCTAAACCCTAAGAATCGTTCAGTCTCGTTCCAAAAGCGTCTGAAAATGTTCCATTTTCATCAGTTAAAGTGTTTACACGATGCCGTTTCCAAAATGTGCATCTTAGAGTTCCGTTTTCAAAATCTGCCGTTTTCAAAATCTGCCGGCAAAAAATGTGCCGTTTTCGTGTGAACAGGAGGCCTATCCGTCGAATTTTTCACCGTTTTCAAAATGTGCCGGCATCGTGTGAACGCAGTCTTAATCAAGAAAACTTGGTATCAGTCTGAAGAAGGAAGTAGCATTACCTTTACCTGGTGAGTAGCATAGGTTTCAAATCTTTAAAAAGCTGGGTGTAAAATTCTATGACCTATTTCTTTGAACTGAACGGCTTCAAAGAAACTTGAACTATTTTACTGTAAATCTGTAGTTGGACTTTTCTGAAATCTTCAACATTTTCAGAATTATAGTGCTTTTCTTCTTTCTTCAGAATTCAAGAAAATTTTCGAAGAAAATTAAAAGTATAGTAATTTCTAAACCTGTTGACGAAAGATCAAATAATTTTCAAGAAAACCATAGTCTATGGATGCCTACAATATGGTATCAAGCAGAACTCTTTCACTCTTCTGGTTTGTGATTTAGAAATTTGATGACGTCACATCATAAAATGAGCTGAAATATGAAATAGGCTGCAATTTCGACAAATACTCAAGATTTCTGAAAAGTCCAACGGTAGAATCATAGAAAAGTGGCTAAAGTTTTTTTCAAGTCATTCAGTTTAAAGAAATAGGTCACTAAATTTTACACCTGCCTTTTTTTGTAGATTTAAAGATTTGAAACCTATGCTCTGGTGAATGCAAAATGAGTCTTTCAACGCTACATTTTCCATGTTTTTAAGACCAATACAAACCAGAGAAATCTTCAAATACCTGTCGTTCAAAATCTAGTCAACTGCATCATTCAAATTGAAAATTCGACAGCATTGTTCTTTGCCAAATCTCGCAATCTGATTGGTACTGCAGAGTTTGGGTCTGGATAGGGCCAGATTTTCAGAGTAATATTATTGGTCTCTGTTGACTGGAGCACCATCGTCAAGTCAATGAGCACAGGGAATCAAGATACTCTAGATCATAAGTCTAGATAGAGTCCCTAACGCCACTCAATCGCACCTTTTGTTTAGAAATATATAAAAATTTCACTTGATCTAGACTCTTTTGTAGAATAGCTAAAAGGGTTATTCCATCATTATCGCATGAATATTTTGTTTCTAGATACCTCTTCATGGGTATGGGGGTTGCAGCAAGTTACAACTTACGAATGCACAAAAAGTTGGAGATAACTATTGGATAGATGCTGGCGAGGTATGTTTTGTCGATTTAACGGGACTTTTGCAATGCCCTGGGTTTCTAACAGGATAGGTCTTTAACGTATTTGTCCTGTAATATATTTTGACATCAACATCATATACATGTTATCAAATTGTAAATTATGATAATTGTAAGTAGTAGGCGTTAATTAGCTTTGATTTAGCTATTCTTGTTTTAGCTTACTTTCAATGGATGTTTAATATAATAACAAAATAATAATGATGCATCCTTTTGTGATGTCATTGTTCGCCATTTTCATGTCCCACGAAAATGGCCGTTATTAAAGTGTGCAATGCATGCTTGCTGCAGGCGCCTCTTTAAAACTCATTTAGATTTTCTTTGAACAATGGTAGACTTTGACAGAAAGTTGTCACCAAATTCCATTTCAAGACATGCACTGAGGATACTATATTATTGAAGTTATAGTGTAAATAGATTTTTATGTCCCTATCCAGTACAACGTTTGTACAGCTCAAAACTGCTAAGATTCTTCCTCGTTTTTATCTTGAAATCTATCAAAATCGTCAATAAACTTTTTCTTAGATTTTGAACATCATGGGATGATACAACGAAGATTTTCTAACAGTTATGATATGAGAGAACTGTTTTCTTCAGCTTTGCTGTCACACTAGGGACTTTCAGCAACCAGGACGGCAACGCCAGCCAGAACGTCGTCTTGTATGATACAACAGAGTATAGTTTCCCACAAGTTACCTTCACATGCTCTTAAACAAGCCAAGACAAAATCTCCTTCTTCATCTAAATACGCTGGAACCTTCTTTTTCTTTGATAATTAAAACATTTAAAATGAGTGAGTTTCTCTTCGAAGATCCAGATCTGAAGAACAGCACGTTAGAAATAGGATTTCCAAGTTGAGCAATTGAAAAGGACAACATCATAGACTCTCAAGAGAAGCAAATTCGCACGGAAAACAAGACGTCTCTTCAAGCCGAATTTCGGAAACAACGGGAACATTTGCGTTGTTGTTGCAGTTGTCGTCCTAGTTGCTAAAGGTCCCTACTATCACATTTGAAGCTACCGTTTCTATACTTTCGTGCCATAAGTGTATTGTTTTTGTAGCACAGGGAGTTCAGTACCGAAGCCGACCAGACCACATCCACTGGCATTTCATCCCAAGGCTATTAGGCTTTTCCCCGAGAAGAAAAGCACAGGGTAAGCTGGGGTAATTTGGATGTATAAGATAATTTGGTTCAGCCATTTTCGCCATTAAAACGATGGTAAGTTCAAAATTCCATTCATGGCTCAGTCGGTTGAATCAATTTCTAGCAAACAGAGCAAAGGCCCAAATTACCCCACCTTGCCCTTACAGAACTTTCAGAATGGGCGATGATAGCAAGAGGCCAGCCAAGGGCTCGAGCTCGCAATCTTCCTCGCAGAAGGCGAGATTTCTAATCACCAGGCCAACCTACCATATATGAGCTATTTGTTTATTCTTTATGTAGGTATCACACGGGGAACAGAACATCGTTAAAATAGTTCTTCAGAATGTTGGTAACAGAGCTGCATTTGTCAAGATTGTCTGTTATACTGGTACATCTCCTTTGTTTTATTATTTTCTGCAGACAATTGTGCTTTGATCAAGAGGCTGTTCTTCCAATCTTTTTCTTTGGTGTAAGCATTTTAAAGCGGCAGTGTCACGTAATGGAAACAAAGTTCTTTCGAAATGACAATTTTGCAGTATTTGTGATAGGCCATATCGCAGAGATTTTCAACTATCTTTCTCAAAATAAAGGTGTTATTTTGAAGATGGACTGTTGAGCTTCGTAGAGAAACAAACGAAACACTCATATGTTGTACGATTGCAGAGATATTGGTGGATTTTTGGAAGTAACTTTCTCGTGGATTTCGCCCGATCCATCAAAATCTGTGCAGATCACAATGGCCACGTGTGGGCAACAATATAGATTATAGAGATGAAAGGTTTGTATACTGTTACGTGACCCTGCCCCTTTAAAGTCAGTTGACAGAGATACATAGCTGACTCAAGAGCTTCATAGGCTGTTTTAGCAAGCAGACGCGAGTCAAGGAGACGGCAACATAATCCTTTTCTTCGAGGATGTGAATTACAAAGTGGAATCAACTTCAAAACTTTTTCGAGCGTTGAGAGACTTATTGTACGTTCTATTCTGAAAGTGACAACCTGAAAAGTATAGTTTTAAAGGCTGCACTGTAAAAATAGGACGTGGAGAAGGGAAGCAAAATGCAATATGAGCACATTCACAAATGATGGAAATGAGAGAATGCAAACTGTTCTTTTGGGAATTTGTCTGTCTGTGAGCAGCTTTCTAGGAGGGAAAAGGCTGGAAATTTAGAATGCTCTAAAAACATAAAAAAAGTCGCTGCGTTTCAAAGACGTCCCCGTTTTGCTGCTAAAAGAGCCTATTAATCCATTAGCACCAAAAACAAAACATCATTGTTCTTATGCCCGAGCCTGCCAGGGAAATTTTTCTCACATGAAAGAGCACGTAGTGTTAGCCGTAGGTGAGAAAGTTTCCCAATGAAACGGGAACAGTTCTTTATATGAACAAGTTCTTAAGCGCAGTTCATTCACTTCAAAATAATTTTTCATTTTGTTCCAGATGTAAGCAAAAGAAAGTTGTATCCAAGCAGTCACATTAGCATTGCACCAAATGACTTCATATTGAAGGAAAAATGTACTAAGGTGAGAGAAAGTGAAGGAATTCCCTGCTCCATTTTAAATCGTAAAGCTTAAATCATATTTTACACTTCTACCGGGTGTTTCAGAAAAATGTATTGACTTTTTAACGCCCTTTAGATCTCAAACCATTTATCAGTAATTTTGCGTTGGCGCAAATCTTGCGTGACATCTCATTCAAGAAAGAGACACTTGATATTATGCACAGCACTCGTCATCGGTTGTTGATATTCAATTAAAAATTTACAATGCACATTACAAATTACTGTATCTTCAATTACGCTACCAATACTGCAGAGACGATGCCCCATGGAGCAAAGCATTTTGTCTACCCTGAGGCCATTACATGAATGAGGTGAAAAACAACGACAACAACATCAACCTACACGTAATTAGTATCACGAAGAAAAAGAGACCTATATGCACAAACGGGAACCGAGGCTACAAGTTAAGGTAGCTTGTAACCAAACAGCTGCTAGTGTATATTTGAAAAAGTCTAGCAAAAACTAAGAATGGTGACGGAAAAATCAGTTATTTAGTTGCAAGTATCCTTGATACATCACACAAATTACAAACAAAGACATCTATTAAAAGCTGACATTTACACCAGGGATTTTGATGCTCTGTTTATCACCTGTAGCACACGAAGTATTAATCATTTCATTTTCTCATTTCAGCAACTAGTGATCATTTTACAACCAACTGAAAAAGTTTTACAAGATGCTAAGGAAAAGCCGTGTGCTGCTGCTTCATTGGCAGTATTTAGTGGGGATGAATCTGTGAGGCAGTTATACCGCAAGTAGGTTCTTATTACTTTGTGAGGCATCTAGCGAAAGCACCAGGATAGAAAAAGGTTTACATCAAACACATCGTAATATCGGGTGTCTCAAAAATACGTTCTCCTGTTTGCAGAAGCACAATGTATGTATGTATCATTTTGCCACATAATAAAAATTTACAATTTATTATGATACATATCAAATAGATACAATACAATATATAAACATTAAGGCTAAAAACGTAAAAGGAAAAGACCCCCAATTACAGTGGCAGGGATAACATTAAAGCGTCAAGCTGACCTTATTTCCATAATGCCCCCCTATTTCCATAATGGACCAGAACTTTATCATAAGTCCGATCTTGAAATTCCTTTCTTTCACAGGAAGACCAAAAGCCAAATTATTTTTCCAGGCATAGCTGATCTTATAATTGGTTTTAAAATTAGTCAATTTAGTTCTTTTTAGAACTGCCTGGTCCTAAAGCAAAAGCACTAATGATTACCAGAATAATTGTTTGTATATCACGCCTCTATTTTGGTCATAGCTATCAGAAGTAGACTTGAAGGGTAATTAAAAAGCTCCGTATTCTCAAGTAACGAAGGCAAACGGTTTACCCGTCAAGTAAAGCAGGGTAACAGTTTACCATCTTTAAAGATGTATCTGGATCATAGACAAGAGAGACCAAAAAGAAAATTCATGATGCTGTTTCAAGCGAGAATACGGAAAAAACCTATTACAGCCTTAAAACTATTAAAATCAACTAATTGTTTGGATATATTTTCAGGCATAAGTGGAATTCAGCTGATAAAAGAATAGAGAAAGAAGGACCACTTCAGAATATGATATTTGATTCACCTTTCATGGATGAAGACAAAGTTTCACGTGGTTAGTCGATTATGGTCTCATTGAATATTCTCCAACAAAACTAAGTTCTTTCTTATTTCAATCGATTCGATTGTCAATGACGTTGTTATGTTAACTGATGGTTTGATATTTATTGTAGAATTATGATGTTTGAGATTGCAAGAGTTCAGGTTTGTTAGATAAGAAATAAAGACGTTCACTTACCCAGAGTTTTCTTCCTGTTTGCAACAGTTTGCCATTATAAAACATCAAGTCAAAACAAGAGTTTCGTCGATGAAGGTGATCTACGAACTTTTATTCGTCGAACTTTTCTGTTACAAGTCTCCACTTTAGCGGACTAGGTTTCAATATTGGCACGTTGAGTCATGGGGTAAGGGATAGGGTCAGGGTTAACTTCGGAAAGAGGGTTGTTGGCGTGAGTTAGTGTTAGTTAGGGTCAGTTGGGGCTAGTTAGGGTTAGGTAGGGTATGTTGGGGCAAGGTAGGTAAAATTAGGGCTGGTAGGATATTTGGGTAAATACTTTCTTGAGAGATAACGGCATTAAGCCATGAACTGCAGTCGTCCTGTATATATTTACCCACAACATCATAGATGAGGCATCCGTCAAATTTGAAAGTCATGCTGGTTTTGTGAGCTTTTGAAGAACGTTACAAAAGAGAAAGAATACAGCAAAATTTAGCCTGGCATTTCTAAGTTATTAACTACGTAATTTATCAGTGTTTTTACTTCTATCACGACAGTGTTTGATTACTGTAAATATCTTGCTTACTTTTAATTCAGTTGGGTTGAAAATGAACTGTGTAAGACTCGAAACATCTCTGGACTGTCAATTTTGATAAAACATTTGAGTCTTCAGCATCTGGCCTGTTGGCCCTAGTTATAATGGACTGTGTCAATTTTTCTTTATCAACATGTCTTCAATTGCGCCCTTGATGAGTATCTGAAGAGAAAATGTTTGTTGTCTTTCTTCTGGCCTTACGATTTCTCTTTCCATTGCAGATATCAAGTATCCTGACATTCCAAACTGGGAGAATTTCTTTATTACTTCAGTTTCCAGAACGGTTGTAAGTCTCATCACCCGACCAACGACAAATGAGCTTTCTTCCACGCCTTCAACAGACCGTCCATTAGGCCTGGACGCAAAGGATTTGATGGTGACTCAGACTCCGGCCAGGACTCTGCCCGTGGACACTCCCGTTCCAGGTATGGTATGAGATTTTTTCTGGACCGTTTAGGCTGTTTTTGCAACCGGACTCGGACTTAAGACAAACATTTGATGTTTGGAAACTATGTAGGCTGCTTGTTATGTGAGTTTGTTCAACAGGTAGATTGTCTGAGCAAATCCTGGAGACTGTTTTAGTGACCGGACTCGGATGTCAGACAAAGGATTCGCAATTTGATTGATTGATTTACGATTATAGGCACCGAATTCGGACGTTGATAGTAAGAACAGAAATACCAAAATGCTGCTTAATGACAGCGTTGTTTTTGTCCAGAGCATCTAGCTATATGATGCCTAATTTAGGCCTTTCATGAGCAGTGCATGCCGCATCCAGGTATGGCACTCCTATCTTAACGTGCCTTCCGAAGGACAGGAAAATTTTGTTACATTGTTGCACAAAAGCGAAGTTAGAATATCGAGTTGATGGTAATGATAATGAAGACTTTGAGATGATAGTACTCAAAAGTCAACTATTGATAGGGCTTTTTTCAGTTCTGAGTTCTCAGTTTACTTTGTAGGCCTGTCAGAGCATTCTTCAGAAGCAGTTTCCATTGATAAAGACAAGAAAGAGACATGGGCAGTTTCTCCAGAACATATTGTTCTTACTACGCCAAACACAGGTACGTCGATAGGCCAAACTAAGGTAAAGGTAGGCACTTTCCTTTGCCTGTGTTGATAACAGATGCACAAAAATTCTTTTCTCTGGTAGGCAAATTATGTTTGTCAGCTCTTTGAAAGTGATTCAAAATATCGTTTGTGGAACATTATTTGAAAGTGTGATAAGTGAACCTCTAACGAAATTTGCTTATTTTGTCAAGGACTCACCACTTGACATCGATTATTTACTTCGTTATGAAGGACTTACATTTCACCGAGCTCTTTCTCATCGCTGAGTGGGTATATTGTAGAGCCATAGCAATTGGAAACGACTTTATCGCTCTAAAGTTTGAGCAAGGCCTTCCATATGTGCTTTAGTTCATTAGTGCCATGTCAGAATAACGTACCCCTTGGGTAAATGTGTAGAATAAGCTTTTTTATGAATTAAGTACATCGTTAGTTTAGTATTGTAAGCAATTAATTATTAAGAAAACGCGACTTTGTACTTGGGAAATGACATTACACTACGTTTCGAGCATTACTCTTCATCAGGTGTGAAAGTGAGTACACAGGTGGGAGTCCTTGGATTTGAGAGAGTCGAAGGGATATTGTGACAACCTTGATAGTAATGAATGACTTGAATTTTTCAGTCTTTCGTTTGATAATAAATTTCGTCCATTTGCAGTCTCCGACAAATCCACAGCGCGGATACAAATGATCAATTACTCAGACGCTCCACTAAGGTACCTCATTCATCTTCTGTACTAAGTTTAGTCCAATTAATTACATTAAAATCGAAAACTTTCGGACCATCAACCTTTCGGACAGAATTTTGTCCGAAAGTTTAATTGTTCGAAATCTGGTGATGTCCTAAAGTTTTTTACAATGCTGCAAATAAATTTCTTGACATTTAATGCATCATACAGGAACAGACAGTGCTTCTTTATGTTCAGAACACAAACAGTTAGTTGATATTACTCAAGACTAAAGGTTCAACGATATATTTGCTATAATTTCATCGCATTTAACTGTTAAAAGTTTCTTAAATCTTCTCAGACATACTACGAGAGTTTCTCAATTTTTTTGCCTTGTTATTACTTATTTGTTATAAACCAGTTTCTTATAACAGGGGCAACCGTCTTCTAAGAGAGACACGCTAGCGAACCTATACGCACTACTGTGGTGGATACGCCATACAGAGGCGGGGCATTATGCTTGATGTGGTGGATACTCCATACAGAGGCGGGGTATTATGCTAACGTGGTGGGGTATTATGCTTGATGTGGTGGATACGCCATACGGAGGCGGAGCATAATACCCCACCACGTAAGCATAATACCCCGCCTCTGTATGGCGTATCCACCACATCAAGCATAATACCCCACCACGTTAGCATAATACCCCGCCTCTGTATGGCGTATCCACCACATCAAGCATAATACCCCACAGTATCCACCACAGTAGTGCGTATAGGTTCGCTAGCGTGAGAGATCCATACATACTACAATGATGATGGCTGATACTACCAGGAAGTAGCTTTGGGATAGCTCGCAAAAATACCAACCGCTTCCCGTTTTATTTCAGTTTCGAGTTTAGTTGGCCAGCTGAAAGCTTAATTATCACGCCAAGCAAAGATAATATTCCTCCACGGTAAGCTGTAAGGCATTACATTACAGTGCTGATGCATACATTTTGTTGCTACTGTTTGCTCCGTGGAAGCAAGACGAAACATCTTATAGGGTCTATGCTTCTTCAAGGTTATTAAAACTGAATTGAATTCCCGGGGGGGGGTAACTACCATATATGCAGGTACGGGATGTGCCATTTTTTGGGCTGCCTTTTTTCAAGCAGAAAATAAATTTTGGGGTATCACTTTTGGTAAAACACAAGTAGTCATAAATTTTGGGGTCTCATTTTAGAAAAACAACTCCTAAGGGTATTGATTTCGATCAAATTTCACTTACTTGGTTAAAAATTTGTATGGCAGTCACAATTTTAGAGTATACATTTTCAATGGTCTGTAAATTTTGGGGTATCGTGTTCGCGAAAATTTATAAATTTTAGGGTGCGATTTCAGACATCAAATGGCACACCCACGTCACCCGTCTATTGAAGTTACCCCCCGGGATTGAATTAAAAATTGAATTGAATTAAAACTTGGATAGGAGCTGCACTGGCCATTCAGCGGATTTGCTACAAGTCTCTCTGGCGGAAAAAGCGGTTTTCTCCCATTTTTCCGCGAGAGAGACTCACAAGAAGTCCAGTCATTCAGAAGACTCTTACTTTGAATAAATACATGAAGTTTGTTAAGGTTTGTTTCAAGACCACATTTGTAGCATTCGTTGCTACAAGAGTATGCAGTGTAATCTAGCTAAAACTGACATTTAGCAGTCGGAAATTTCTCTTTATTGCAGGAGCCAGTTAATCGTGTTTGTATCTACAAAACCTTCCTTTTTAACAACTGGTGGAGAGCTACCATGGAGAGGCTGTATTTATGTGCAGTGTGAAGGTATACAAAAGGTATGAGTTTCTTGTAAAAGTATGAGGGGTAGCAGTATTTGTTCAAACACTGTGCTTTTTTTGTTTAGTTTAGCAGATTACAAAATACCCTTTGCGAACTACCGCATCATCATGGACTATAACTTTCGACCTATGTTTGAGATCATTCCTTTCTTCGCTTGCAGTGTGTTCGCGTGCAAATCAGAGAGGATCTTGCAATGGAAAGTTCTCCCTCGACTGGCCTTCCAAAAAGACTTGCACCATTAAATCCATCCGATACACCACAACAACGAAAACAGCCAGTAAAGTCGAAACAACTGCTTTTATTGGAACCTTCAAGTGTTATTTTTCCTGTCACAGTGGTCAACAGATTTCAAGGTAAAAACAGCGCCTTTTTGTCTTCTTCTTTTTATGTGCCGTCTACTTGCTGTAGGTAGGCTGCTAGTGCTAGGAATTGCCTCCACTTCTCTCTATCCTGGGCTTTTCTCACAAGCCATCCATTATGCTTTCTTCCCTCCCAATCTCCGATGCTGTCTATCCACATAGATCTTGGTCTTCCTCTGGGTTGTCTTGATGGTATTCGACCTTCCAATATGACACGATGTAAGTTGTTCCTCCTTATGATGTGGCCTTTTTGTAACTTGGTTTATTTTTGCCCTCCACCAACCGGCCTAGCAAAGAGAGTTGTGCTGTGGAATCTGTCTGATACACCGCAACAGCAAAAACCGCCTGCAAAACCTACACAATTTCTTTTATTTGAACTTTCAAGTCACGTTACTGCAAACGAACCGTCATTGAAGCTGTCATTTTGCAGTTGTTTGGTGGTACATGTTATGCAGGTTTTCCATATTTGTTTTCAAATGAAATATCTCTTTTGAAGATGAATTTTTAAATTGCGTGGAGAACCAAATAAAACTGTATAAAGGTAGTCGACATAGCTGTATTGAATAGTCGCTATAATCATGCTTCCACAGGTGTCCGTGATATAGAGGTTTCACTACTGTGCCTCTGTTTTGTATATAATACCATTGTTTAACGAGTCCGTAAAAATTTTTTGTCTGCATTTTCAGACAGAGAAAGAGGATAAATGAAACATTTGCGCTATAGCAAACCTCAAATTTGAGTAAACAATATTTTCTGTTGATTAATGATTGTGGCATTTTCCTTGCAGAGAGTTTTGTGAAGATTGAAAGCAATGCAACAGCGACATTAAAGTGGGTGCTGAGCTCAATTGCTCCTCCATATTTCAAAGACAGGACGGAAACTGGGGATATATTCCGAACTACATACACTGCTTTCCGGTTCTTGAGATATTCAGGAACACTTCAACCCAAAGAAGCCAATACAGTAAGTTGACTGAAGCGTTGTGTGAAAATCTTCATTCACTCTTTCTTATCTGATAAAATGGTTATCAGACAACATTTAATCAGGATCCTAGATCAAAATGTTTGAATGGTTGAAAGCCCTTAGCTCTAAAGGCCGACTTCCACTGCAATAGTTTTGGTTGCCGACCTGCGCGCTTGCCAAGTGCACATAATCTCTAGCAACAGAGCATGCGCATAAGGGAAGCACGTTGATCGCCGACCGAAACTACTGCAAGTGGAGGATGGCCTTAAAAGTATTTATCAAATTCCTACAGACTTGCATTACCAGAGTAGTTTAAATGTTTACCCCCGGGGGGGGGGGGTACATGACTTGCGGATGGACGAGGGTCTGCCGCCCGGTTTTCAGAAAGGTACCCTCTTCTAATTACCGAAAGTTGCCGTCATACCCACTTTTATGATGAATTTTGGCGGAAAACCACCCATATTCTGCTATTTTTCGCCAATTTCTGGATAACCCACCCTCGTTTATGGAAAATCTGCCGAAAAAGGGACCCTTGTTTAGAGAATTTGGGGCCCAAAAACCCACCCATATGGGCGGCACATACCCGTACCCTCAACATGTTATGTACCCCCCCCCCCCCGGATGTTTACTTAGATGAGAAAATGTAGTTACTCAAAATCGGTCGTATCGTTTTCCTGTCACAGGCGATCTTAAAGCGCTTCATATCAAACTCCATCAAAACAGGTCCAAAAAATCTCATGCAGCTTCCAGTCACACTCTCGTATCCCCTTGTCGTTTCGTTTGCAATCTTTCCGTTGTCCTTCCTACTATGCTTTCTCTTCTGTCATCTTGCTGAGTCTATTGGTCCCTAACGTGTAAATTTTTTATTTGAAGCAATATTTGTTTTTTATTTAAACATAAAACAAAGGTCCCGTCCACACGTATCCTGATATTTTAGAAAGTGCACCTTTTTTATCCGTATAACAAAATATTATCCGCGTCTACACGAAAACGCTGTGATAGTCGAAATCCAAAAACAGATAAACAAAATGCTATGTGATCCCCAAAGATCTTAGCGCATTCTCCGATGGGGTATAAATCGACACTGTGACGTCAACATCTTCGAAAAGCTCCGTTTTCACCCGTCCACACGAGAAAGGAAAACGGCTTCCATTCTGGAGAGCGTTTTCGAAAAAATCTCCGTCTCCGTGTGAACGCTGACTCGAAACGGATAAAAATGGTGTGTTTTCTAAAATTTCCGGATACATGTGGACGGGGCCAAAATGTGTTGGGTGTAGGAACTATTCGAAGAAGTTTTCGTCGCTGGTAGGCTATCTTTTCGAATATGCGAAGCACTCATGAAACGCAATTCGCAAGAAGCTGTTCTAGTAGATTTTACAGTCGTTGAAAAGATGAATTCTCCAATTTGATCAACCGATAATTCTTTGCAGATTCAAGTGACATTTCAGCCACGCGACTTTGGAGAGTATTCACAGTTCTGGGATTTACAGGTACGTACTGAGGCTGTGCTTTCACGGGGCCACTCGAGTACTTGGCCGGCCGAATATCTGGCCACGTAGCTGTACCGTGCAAAGAAGAATTAAAATTTTTAGGCTAAATTGTTATAATTTCAGGAAACTTCCAGTACTGGCTCAAACTATTGGATCCTTCTACAACAGTGCATAGTTGTTTTTGAAGAAGTATATCTTAACATAAGAAACCAATCAGGCTGTGTTTGCGAAACGAGTTTCTTAAAGGCGGGACTTTACCGTACTATCACTGAAAGTCTTTCTCCAGATTTTGGAAAGCACGATTGATAGATATTGTATTCCTTTAGTAAGAGCCCCCTAGATTTTTTAACTCACTTTTCATGGTAAAGAACTTCAAATTTTGTTACTATCGCCAAATTTGTAGGCGATTCAAGACGTCTTTGGTGTAGATCTTTAATGTGTTGTCTCCATTTGCAGGTTGCAGTTGAATCAACTGGCGAAACTGGTAAATCAAGGATTGAACTGCGAGGAAAGGTAATCATTAATTGATCCTTTGCAGAATATCAGATGACGTTCTGGCAGGCGTTGCCGTTCTTGGTTCGTAAACTCTCTACTATTTCACCTGCAAGAACACGGCTTAAATCCCCGGAGGGGGGGGGTACATAACATGTTGAGGGTACGGGTATGTGCCGCCCATATGGGTGGGTTTTGGGCCCAAAATTCTCTAGACAAGGGTCCCTTTTTCGGCAGATTTTCCATAAACATGGGTGAGTTTTCCAGAAATTGGCGAAAAATAGTCAAAAATGGGTGGTTTTCCGCCAAAATTCATCATAAAAGTGGGTATGACAGCAAGTTTCGGTAATTAGAAGAGAGTACCTTTCTAAAAACCGGGCGGCAGACCCCCGTCCATCCGCAAGTCATTCACCCCCCCCCCGGGCTTAAATCACTGGCACGCTTGCGTCCGTGACTTTATTGTATACTCTTCTTCCCTCTCTTGGGACTAAATAAATTCAGTTACCTTCATTTGTACTTCAGGGAGTATATGCTGAAGCCAATTTACAACAAGAAGAAAGGAAGTTAATTGGAAGAGCACATCCTATCCTGAAGCCTCCTTCTGAAGCTGTTACTGTTGATAGAAGCAAAAATGATACAACACAACGGAAAAATGAAGATATCCCTACGTAAGCATATGTATTGTTTTTTATCAAACCTCTCTCACTTTGATAGTGTTATAACAAGCATTTGACATTACTGTAAAGAAGTATCCCTTCTTTGTTTACCAATCAAAATTTAATGTCCACTATAATTTGAAAATGCCTGTTGATACATCTACATACTGCTTATTCGTCGCCCAAATAATTTGGCTCTTATTACAGAAATGCGAAATCTGATGCAACAAGAAACCGTGGAATTTTTGTCAAAGATGATATTTTGACTTTCCAAGCAACTCCCAAAGGTGAAACAAGTGAAATGCAGTTTCGGTTATGTAATGACACTATGGAGCTACAAAAGGTAACATTTCATTTCACTGCTTTAAAGGCGCTAGATCATGTAATTTTTAAAAAAACTTCTTTCGAAACGACGATCTTGCAGTAATTTTGATAGGCCATATCACAGAGATTTTCCACTACTTTTCTCAGAATAAAGGTGTTATTTTGAAGATGGACTCTTGAATTTTGTAAAGAAACGAACGAAACACTCATATGTTGTACGATTGCAGAGATAATGGTGGATTTTTTTGGAGTAACTTTATTGTTGATTCACCCCTTCCACCATAGTCTGTGCAGAACACAATGGCCACGTGTGGGCAACAATATAGATTCTAGAGATGACAGGTTTGTGACCCAGCCCCTTAAACGCAGATCAGAAACATGTCACTGGCCAGATCAAAATGCGATTCAGAATGGCATATGGCGTTTGAATGAAGGGCAAACAATTGTATTTCAATAGTGTTTCAGAAAGCGAACTGAAACTATCTGTTGACCCAAAAAAAGTGAAACCTTTTAAAAGATCTCTAAATCTTGAAGGATAAGTCCGGGGCTGGTATAATAGTGCTGATGCGTTGTGTTCTATACTGGAATCAAATGTGATTCTATCGAAATTAGATTATCAAGCGCAGTGTACACCCAGCGATACCATCTTTTCTGCATTCAACTATCATGAACGTTTTTCCGCATTCTGACGTTTGTGACAGCTGTAAATTAGTTAAACATTCTGATAATTGAGGCGAAGCAGTTTTCATGCTTGAGAGGCAAGAAATTGTTAAGGTGGCTTTACACTGTAATCTTGTAAATTCAGTGTGTTCTTTTCTTGGGGTGGAAATCTGCGACTGATTGCATTCAATCCAAAATATGACTAGCTACGAAAATGACATAATTCCAAGTGCCACAGTTCTGTGGGGAAGTGACGCTGATACCATCGATTTGAAATGCCTGTTGATAGATAAGGCCCTGTAAGAAGTAAAAGTACCTTTGAGGTTTTTGTCGTTCGAAAGAATATTACATCCTGGTAAAGTCATCGTGGCATGAACCGCTGCTGTCTTTCAGGTGAGATTTTCTGGACTGAAGCCACCATTTTCAATAAAGCTGAAAAAGTTGGCAATAAAGTGAGTATGATTATGAGAAAAATTATGCCTTTCATTTGTCATCTCTGCCCTTCCAGTTCTTGCACTTTTCATACACTCTTTGGTCAAACGTTTAATCAGAAAACTTACAAGTACCCTTCTTTGTCGTTGCTGCATTTTTAACCTTTCTACCGGGTGAGTCAATAAAAACGCCCGGCGTTTGAAAAATCCTGCTCCCTGAATATCAAAGCAATGATATTGAAAACTGACTTGTTTTGTCCCCGATATGTCAAATTAGGTTTAGTAATTTACCCGGCTTTAATCGGTCGTTCCTTCCCGTCAAAATAGGAGATTTCCTGCAGAAAGCCCCTTGCGAAACCCTGTAAAAACAAGTGAAAACACCAAGCAAGATTGTCCTTTGTTCTCCTTCCTAGCAATAATGACTCTTGGATGTGTTCATGTATTTTGTCCTCGTGGGAGGATGGAATCCCCTTGAATAAGTTATTCACTCTAGGAGGGGGGGGGGGGGACTTTTCAACACGTCAAAAGGAAAGCACGTGCGAAACATCGCTGTGAGTTAAACACATTCGGGAATCTTGCTTGTAATTTTAGCACATTTTTTAAGGTCTCTCATATGGATTCATTTTAGAAAATTGCTTACAGAATCTGAACGAAGTGACTGATTTTATCCAAGAAAATTTTTCAAAATAATTGAACATGTCAGCTATTCAATCAGGTATTGCAAAATATCATTGCTCATATACTCAGGCCCCGTCCACACGTATCCGGATATTTTTGAAAACGCATCTTTTTTTATCCGTTTTCAAAAAGATTCGCGTCCACACGAGGAGCGTTTTCAAAAATATCCCCGTCCACACGAAGACGCTGCTACATTCAAATTTCGCTTTTCGAACTTCGACAAAAGAAAACAGACAATCAAAATGCCCTTTTGTTGTCCCCAAAGATCCGTGCGCATGCTCTGATACGTCGTAAATCGTTGCCTTGACGTCAGCGTTTTCGAAAAGCTCCGTTTTCACCCGTCCACACGAGAACACGAAAACGGCGTTTTCAAAAAGATCCACTCTGGAGAGCGTTTTCGAAAAGATTCGTTTTTGGTGACCGAAAACGCCGTCTCCGTGTGGACGCTAACCCAGAACGGATAAAAAAAGATGCGTTTTCAAAAATATCCAGATACGTGTGGACGGGGCCTCAGGGGCAGTAGCCTTTCAAACGCCTGGCATTTTTTTGACTCGTCCGGTAGCTAGAGTCAGGTGTCTATCTTTTGTAATAGCCAGATGCAGCAAATGCTTTACATTTCATTGCTGTTCGTTGCTTACCTTAGTTATCTGTTACATTTATACTTGTTTTGTTCTATTTTTGTCGCAGCTTGAGCTTGAGCTGTGCAGCCGAAATAAGCAATAGAGTGCACAAAATGTTTTTTGTGGAAACCAGACATAAAAGTGCAACGACGAATTGTGATATCAAGTCAGTTTGGTTTGTTTTTACCGCTAATCATTTCAAGAATCAACTGAATATTTTTTTCTGAGATTAGTTCGTCGTTTATTTCAGGTCAAAAAGTTTCATCAGATGTCCAGTGTATTATTCACCGACGGAACCTGGATCCAAATCTGAAGGACACCTTGAAATTTCAGCAGTAACTGGGCCAGCCAGGACTTCTTATGTGAAAGTTATTGGAATTTGTAACTCAAAGCGATAGCAAGAAAACCGTAACTATTGAATATTTTTTCTGGACATTATTGGTTGAACAGGTCACTACAAGCTTCACACAAATTAACCCTTCATTACATTACTACACCTACCGTTACCTAATCTGGTGACTGAGGTAAAAACACAATAGATGATTGCGCTAAAGATGGCGGCGAGGAATTTTTTACCAAGATGCACTGCGCTCTTTAATCAATTCCAATAGAATCATTAAAGATTTGTAACTTGAACGCAATGCATCTCGATAAAAAATTCCTTGCCGCCATCTTTAGCGTAATTCTCTATTTGCGTTGTGTGAACTTTGCAATTATTTTGTATTTAGTTTGCAATGGGTATGTTCTGTTGTTCTCTGAGAGTTTGCATATTTGTGCGACCTGTGTGCAGATGTGCATGTTTGCAAGAAGCTTTTAAGTAAACTGTCGCAAACTGAAGTCAAAATTCATTTTAGAGTATGCAGTGTGCAAAGTTTGTAAATTTCTTCAAAGTCGTAACAATGAACAAACTACTTACAAAGTCATATTGACTTTGACTTCGACTATTGATAAAACAGGGTTAGAAGTTAAAGTAAATAGGAGTTAGTGGACTGTTTGTAAGTAGCCTGAAATTCATACTCTTAGCAAACATGAGGTTGTATTTAGCTTTTGGTGGCTTGTTTGATGCTTCCTATAAACATGCAAATTTGTAAAAACTCTTACAGACTTGCAAACTCTGAAAGAACAATATCACATAATCAATGCGAACTGATTGCCAAGCTTGCTCATAATTGTATTTGTTTTGCAGAAGAGTTAATCTGTGGTGGTAGCAGTTTAGCTACAAATCGGAAGTGTCGTAAGACATACTTGGTGGCAGACAGGGATCAGTGAGGTGTGGTCACCCCAGTGTTTGTTAGAGCAAAGGTCTTTTGTTTCAAAACAATAGAAATCAACAATTTATTTTACTAAAACAATAGTTTGGCCCCCCCCCTAAATATTTGGGAGTGTCTGCTGCTGGACATACTAGAAGCTTCATAATTAATCATTCACAACCAAGTGAAGGAGAAAAAGCAGTTTCGTATTTTCTGTCAAGTAGCCAATTTTCATTCAGCAGTTGAACAATACTTTAAGGAAACAAATCTGAACTTGTATGTTTAGAATACTTATTTATTAGCTTTATTGTTAAAGAATCAAATACAGCTTAAGGATTCGTTTGCACTAGAACAATGCATCACAATTGGGATAGCACACTATTTAAACTTTTGTCTTAGTGAGTTACTGCATTTAAATCAAACCAGTTCCTTCAAAATAATGCTGCAGAAACTACAAAATCTTTGAATTAAGGCAAAAATGATCTTGATGTGTTTTCCCTTGCATCTTGATTACATTTCCAACATGACTTTATTCTTGTGCAAACCAAGCGTGAGTAGAAGATGTTTTTCCTTTGGGATCTAATTTATTTTCTTATCGTTTTGATAATAAGGCTTCGGAAAGAGGTGTCAAGAGAAAATTGGACATTAAACGGAAGTAACCAAATGGTGACTTTGAATTATTCATTTCACTCTTGGTAGGAACTTTCGAGTTTTTGGCCAAATCCCTAAAATATACAGTAATTTATTAATAAGTTAATTAAAAAATTATGTTTTATCCAATTCATGAAAGTTCTTTACCACAAAAGTTTCTTCGCTTAAAGTACAAATGCTGCCCTCAACAGAGACCTATCCCCTTTGAGGATATCAAGAGAAAAGAAAAGCCAAATCTTTACCAAAGATAACATGACTTTGTTTAATCAAACTTTAAAAATAAAAGTTCACAATTTATATTTGTGCATGGTGCATTACAAAATTACCATATACAGCTTTAAAATAACTATGCAAAAGCCACATCAAAGAAATTTCTGAAAAAACTAGGAATTTACAAACAATGTATTGTAACTGGTATATACTGTATTGCAAATTAAGAATGATAAAGAGGTAAGACATGGCTGTGCAATTACAGTAGAATCTCTTGTAACACTTTAAAAGATTGATCTTTACACTACTGTAAAGTATTATGGTGGAGTACCTAGCCAATATCTTCAGAGACATGCTTTGAGATGTAATATCCATAATGCTTGATGGAAGGGTGAGGAGTTGTTTCAAGGTTCATGATTTATATGTAAACTTACTGCAGTCTAGATCTCATTAGAGATAATTATGCCTCAGATGCCATGAATTAGCTTTTTAAGAAGATGCATTATTTCAAATTCTTCTTGTTCTGTCCTCTATTTCCTGAGGGTTGGATGATATGATTCTCCATATATTTCTCTATCATGGGCCATCATTTCAGAGCTCATTATTGTGTTCCAATAATGAATCTTTAAAAATTCCATAGGAATTTGATTAAAGAGCACAGTGCATCTTGGTAGAAAGTTGTTACTTCCATCTTAACTAATCTTCTAATATTGGATCTGAGGCATTTCCCCCATTTCACCAGTGTGATGCCCATTATGGGCTTTACTGGTTATTTTGGATATAGACAGACTCTTATCATATCAAAAGCCCTCTGGATCCCAGGAGGACAGACCTGTAATTTACTTTTTTTTACTACTTAGGCAAAGCACAGATAACATTAACCTGTTTTCCAGTCATTCTTAAGAATTCTTGTTTAAACATTTGACAGTTTTTCATACCACTGAAAAATTCCTAAATGGGAGTTTAAAGAATTCTTGTCATGTTAATGTGCAGAAGACCTGTAGTGTAGATGTTGAAATAATACAAAAGATGGAAATCAAAAGCCCATTCAGAGGTATTGCATTATTATATGATGGATTCCATTGGCCAGTTCAGTGATTTTAAAAATGTCTGTTGCTTCTTTGTGTATCTTCCATATCTTTCTAATTTGCATTGTTCTTCTGAGCTCCTCCAGCCAATCATTTTTGAAGTTGTTCTGGGAAAACTTTGGGTAGGCTTTCCAACAGATAATTGTGTAAGAACGTTTTGATCTATAGGTGGCAGTTTTAGCCTTTCTCTTCTGTTTTTTATTTTCATTGCTGCAGGTTCCCTGTCTGGGTCTGGTGTTTCTCCTGCAATCTGAAAGCAAACATCAAATTAAAATTTTTGCTGAAAGTAGGGGGCACCAGGTTAGAACCATGGGTGACAGCTTCTCTGTTGGAGGCATCTTTTCAGAAAGTGGAAGTCAGTTGAGGGTGTGAAGATGTGAAGGTGTTGTAGCACAGTGGTATAAACTAAATTTACAGCCAGAACAATCAGGCTGACAGGGTTTTGATACTGGGTAGAGCCCCACCAGTTGAGCATGACAAGGGATGGTGAACTCAATTAGCACGTGAATTTAAAACAGCAACTTCACTGAACCTTTCATTCAGCACTTACATGAGAACTTAAACTAATTGTCATTTTTTTAATTGTTTCTGGCTGTTTAAAGTCCTTTACCTGTTTAACAGCTGACAAAACTTTTTTATGTTTTTTAAATGCAGGTGATAATTTCACAACTTTCAACAGGCAAAAATTATTGTCACATGAAGCACATCTTAATTCTTCAACATTCTATTCTCAGTTTTCTCTAGCTTTGCAGCAAATTTTGACAAAGTACTGCAGTACAAGTCATGTTACCCATATATCAGCCAACCCTGAGCACAGTGGCGTAGCGGAGGTGCATGGGGCCCTTAGTGAAGAAGGGGGGCTGGGGCTTCTTGTACCTATGTCTATGACGTAATTTGAAGGCTGGGGGCCCCTCCGGAGTCCCTAATCAGTGGGGGCCCTTAGTGGTACGCCCTAAAGGTAACCACCGTCGGCTACGCCACTGCCTGAGCATGTTTTTTTCATTCTCAGTAGTCAAATTCTCCAAAACTCTGCCAAATATAATATTCTTTTCAGCTCAAATTGCTGACCTGGGATTGCATATGGTCAAATGCCTGGTGGCCCAGTGAGTGATATTCTGGTACTGATTTGGCCAATGCACAAGTGTTTATCTTCTGTCACCACTATCATGATAAAGCATACAGTACCTCTTGACTCATTTCTGACAAAAATCCCCAGTTTTCTGGCCATCTCTTTGCTGCACTATGTTCATGATGAATGTGATCCTTCCTGAAACAGAGGAAATAAGAACTGGAATCAAACCTAACTGTAAAATATCACATATCCCCATTAGGATATGTTATCAGCAGATGAGATATGCCGCCCAACTCTCCTGCAAAAACTTTCAACAAAATCTGTTTACAAATGAACCTTCGCATCAGGTAGAGTTTGTGCAAGAGGCATTATTTTCCCCGTTTTTAGGCCTTAGAGAGGGCCACTTGGTACATTCACATACGGAGCGGTAAATTCTGAGGGTTTCGAATATTGCCAAAAGTAAAATTCAGGGATCAAAATTAACTGAAAATGATGTTAATGATGTTTTCTGGCATCTATCTTGCCAACAAAATGGATGTTTCTGGCTTTGTTATTGGCAATCTTGACCTCTACACATATTTTCCTTTATGAGAAACTGCTTATAAGAAACTCAACTCTCAGACTGCCAAAACTTTAATAAATCCAAGTTCTGAGAAAATATAACTTAGAAACAACATATTTATTTAGTTCAACAACAGGAATCCTTAACATGTTGGTGCTTGTGCTTCAGGCTTCTGTGTCATATCGCAAGGACAATAATTTTAAGAAACTTTTAGTAGTACTGGCCCCAATTTTTGGTTTCTGATAAAAATCTTGTGTACTTGTTGAACTGTAATGTTTGTGCAGGTGTCTAAGTACAAAATGAGCTGACATTTGTCTTTGTATTTTGCGCTGCAGTGAAGCTGAACTGATATTTTTGGGTTTCCGGAAATTTCTCGGACAGACCGGACCGTATGAGCTGCGCATGTGTAGAATTGCCCCCCCCCCCCGAATTTTAGGCCCATTCCTTACCAAATCTGATCATCTGCCACATGATTCCCTGATGCTGGCATAGTTGGGCGAACCATGTTGATACTTCTTTGATCCTTGACTTCAAATGGCTTTGAATTAATCAAAAAAGCTGTTCACTTTTCAACCAAATTTAATCTTGTTCTTCGTTGGGTGGTTTCCGCAGCTGAACTCCGCCAAGCTTCCTTTGGTATGTTGTGAGTTGTGAATCCATATGATGTTTATTCATTGTTTGTTGCTGTTGTTGTTCGTTGATATAGCAACGATATGAATTATTGATAGTTCTGCTTGCGGAGGAATGTCACATGTGGAACAAAACGGAGACTTCTGGGGGACAAGTACTCCCAAGATTTGAAAATATTGTGAAAAAATGGCATAGTTATTTCAGGAGTGCTCCTTCATTAAGCCCTTTACCTGATTGGAAAAGTGCTCTTCCTTGAAGAGTCCTGCCTCCCCAACCCACGTGTATCACTAGACTTGCCCCAAGTCTATTTCGTCAATCAAAAAAATAATTGGGAAAGGGGAAAGCGAAATCCACTGTATCAGTGGTTCACTGTATCAGGCAGACTCATTACAGATGATGAAATAGACTTGGGGCAAGTTTACCTTATCACATTCTGTTGAAAATTTACAGTAGGTAGGAGCTGGGGGCAACAGCCTCCCAAAGTTGCAGAAATTGCAAAAATCGGCATGATCGGCAAAAGTCCGGCAAAATTTTCGTAAACAATGGAGCAGCCACCCTAAATTTTTCTCCCCGAGCTATTACTACCTCTGTGCCAAGACATTTTCACCGAAAGAGAACAAATAATTTCTTGTATGTTACCAATGAATCCTAGTTTTATGGTGATGACATGGTTTGACCATAGTTAATATATGGTTTGACGGGAAGTCTGTGGAAATTTGTCTTGTCAGGAACTTTTGATTCTGACACCGTGTGTGCACTGAAGTTTTCAAGGCAAACTCAGAATCGGAATTTTCATGATAAGATTCCTTACGGGGCCTAAGGGTTTATAGTTGCAAAATTTACAAGGAACAAATGTTTCTTTTTGCAAAGTAGGCAAAATGTCATAGTTGTTCAGCTGCACGTTTCAAGGTGTGGTACACACAGCAAGAAACCGTCTGCATCAGCGGAAGCCTGTCACTTTCATTTTTTTCACACTGTTGTATCTGTGGTTAGCTTGTCAGAACTGCTTGATAAGCTTTTATTCTCGTGTTAGCAAAAGGGGAGTGAACGCGGAAGTTCCAGAAGGTGGGACGACTGCAAGAAGCTTTTACGAAGCGAATTTGGCCATTGGTGCAAGTGCCACTTTGAAGACGGGCGGCTTCAAAATGAAGAGATCCGTTTTGGTGGTCCTAGGTAAGTCTTGAAGTTCATTAAGCTGTTAGTATTTGTGTCTTGGTGTTGTGTGTTACCTTTGATTGCTTCAGATTCAAGATCAATGACTAGAACAGAACCATAAAGACTATGCTAGTAGAACCAAAGACCTTGTTCGTCGACCTTGACCACATACTGTCGGTACGGCGAAAATTCCAAAAAGAATTTTTGGCTGTCATTTCACCTGGCATTCTACAAAGCTTTCTGGTTTTGAAGTTTGGCCTAAGCCAAAATTTTTGCTAGCAAACATTCACTTTCGCTCACTATTGGTTTCATTTTCAGCATCACGCCAGTGGTGTGGCCAAGTGGTTAAGGCACAGTGTTTCGAGTATTGTGGGATCACAAACCAGCAGCCAACAAAGCTTTCCCCTGTCCATCCTTCCGAGGTCGGTAAGTGAGTACGAGGGCACAAGCCAAGCCGTAGTGCCGCAGCCCACATCAGCTGTATAGCTGCTCATTTACCATGCCTGCGTGGCGTTAACAAATGTAGATTGCTTGCTAGCTTGCGAAGGAAAGCGATAGCACTTTCAGCCTTCAGCTCTTCTTTAAAAGAATCTGGATCGAGCATGGGATCGAGAGATACCCACCATTTTGTATCAAAAACCTGATTTGCGCATGAACGCAAAAAATTAGCCCAATAGAAGCTTCCAAATCGAATTAGTCTGCGGTGTGACCTCTACGAGGAAGGAAAAAATAGAACGGGAAGGAAATATCCAACATAGTTCCTATTTTCCTCCCCCGTAGAGGTCGCACCAACCAGGTCCAGACGCTTTCTTTTGTAGAATTGCTAAAATGTCAACCACACATCCTTGAATCCCGAACCCCCGAGAAAATAAAGATGAATTTTAGATGAGGGCTTTAATCGAGGGGCTTGGCCTTTCCGAGAGGGGGCTTGTTAGGTAAGAAGGTAGATGTGTGATGAAATGCTGCCACTCTAGTTGATAATAAAGGTATGGAAAGCTTATTCGAGAAAGCCTTACTTTTTAAAACTAGTTTTGAGGTGGAGGAGGGGGCGTGATGAGGGGAAGTTATGAGGGGGCAACTTCCGCCACCTCCCTCACTCTCAAAATTTGGCTAAGATTGTTATTGAAAAACATGATCAAAAAATCTGGGTACATCTTTATACCCCTCAGTCTGAAAATTGTGACTTTTACCCCCCACCCCCCACTATTTTTGTTTTCCCCACCACTGGTTGGGGCTTACTCAAGGGGGACCAATTCGAAAGTGGGGCTTAATCGAGGATTTATGGTATTGCACTGCACTCTACTTTATAGGCTCTGGTACCCTGGGTATACTGCTTTGTGCTGATCAACCAAGAAATAAATGACTACCTAGGTAGGTAGATGAGAATGCTAATCGTCTCCTCCAGGGCCCGGGGGGGGGGTACTTGACCAAATTTTGGACGGGGACGTGCCATCGAGGTTTCAAAAACATACCCGTTCCTTATACCAAATTTTCCAAAATGTATACATGACTTTATACCAATTTTTCAAAAATATATACCCGACATTATACCAATTTCCGAAAATGCATACCCAATCCTATACCAATTGCGAAAATTGCGAGAATTGATACCGTTCCTTATACCAAAATCGTGAAAGTCGATACCGTTCCTTATACCAAAATCTTGCAAATCGATACCCTTCCCGATGGCACGTCCCCGTACCCAAAATATGTATAGTACCCCCCCCCCCCCCGGGCTCCAGGGCTGCAACAGCATACTGTAATACCGAAACAGGTAATGATGTTCTATATTTTACAACACGTTTTATTATTCTATATAGTTCTGGCATTGTTTACTGTTGCACTGACAGAGGAAAGAGAAGCAGAGAAAGAGAAAAATGAAATAGAAAAAGACGAAATTTGTGTCGAGGTAAGTTAAGGTGATCTGTAGCAAAATATTTATTGATGCAAATGAATAGCACTGATGAATTATGAAGATCCACATTACATCGAGGCAAGTGATGTTCCTGGAAGTTTTTCAAAAGAACTGACGTCATTGTGAAAATGGTCTATTGGTTATCATCCGTATTTCTATTGACGTCTTGGTTTACTTTTTTCTTTCCCTTTCCTTTTATTTGGTTCTCCGTTTTATGTTTCCGAAAATTGTTCAATGAGTATTAGTTTTGAGATACTGGACACAGGACTTATTTGAAGGGCACGTAAAAAAGAAGGTGAAAATCCCTGGACTCGTCAATGGATCCTAGGTGGGTCCTTCAAGCAGACATTTCTGCTCCTTGATTTCATAAACATTTGTTATTATTTATATTTTCATATTTGAATTTTTTAAGGAGGGTAGCCCTTCCGCAGAAGCCGTTTTTCAAGGGGCCCTCCGAAGCTTGTCTGCATGATTTAACTGGGTTTCCTCTAGTATGTTGCCCACTTTGGTGGTAATAAGTTAGGCCTGTGTTTAATTGTTGTATCTCCCCTTTGCAGACCGCATCTGGAGACAGCAAATGCAAGGACTCTAAAGCTGCCAGTGATAACGCAGAGGACGCTCTGAAGGAGCCTTCGAGTGACGTTGCAGAATTAGATGAAGATTTTGAGCAAAAGTGGCTTGATGATGCTGGCAATGATGATGATGATGTCGATAGCCTAAATGAAGATGACGATTCTGGCCTTACTGCCGAATCAACTGGTAAAGCAAAGAGCGATGCATGGGGTCGTAGGTCAGGCTCGCGACGACGTTCTTCAAGAGGAGGTTGGGGCTCAAGGCGTCGCAGTTGGAGCTCGAGACGTAGATATTCTTCTCGTAGAAGGAGCGTGCGACGCCGTCGTGCTGTACGGCGCAGACGTGCAGTAAGGAGAAGACGTGCTGTTAGGAGAAGACGCGCGGTCAGGAGACGACGTGCTGTCAGGAGAAGACGTACGGTCAGGAGACGACGTGCTGTAAGAAGGAGACGCGCTATAAGGAGACGACGTCCGGTAAGGAGAAGACGTGCTGTCAGGAGAAGACGTGCAGTCAGGAGGAGACGTGCCGTGAGAAGGAGACGCGCGGTAAGAAGACGACGAACAGTAAGAAGAAGAAGAGGTACTCGCCGAAGAATTAGACGCAGGAGGATTACTCGCCGAAGGAGGATTCGACGCAGGAGAATTACCCGCCGAAGGAGAGTTACTCGCCGAAGAATCAGGCGAAGGAGAACCATCAGAAGACGAAGAATTACACGACGGAGAATAAGGAGACGACGAATTACTCGCAGGCGAATATTCACGAGGCGACGAGTATGGTCTCGTCGAAGATCGTCAACAAAGTGTGAGTTGTCTCTATCAAACCTGAATAAATGGATAGATATAGTAAAATCTCTTAATCTCTTGACATGCCCATCATTGATTAACTCCCCGAAGTTGAAGTTTTTATTTCGGTTACACAAGTTTGCACGTTGATTAGAAATGATTTGGATAAAAAAGACGGTGTCGCGTTTGTGTCTTTGACCCGTAAATTGTACGTTGATCTCGATGGATACGAGGTGAAAGAACTAAAAAACGATATTTTATATCCTCGTGGTTTCACTTTGTAAATAAACTCTGTTCTCTAATAAACCCCCTATCGTTTAAGCCCCCGTCTGGAGTTAGGAAATATAGGTTTTGAAAATTGCATACTTGGTTGCAAGCTACCTCAAACAATTACGCTATTACAAATGGAACAATCAATCATGGAGGAATCAATCAATCATCAAACCGTAAACAATCATGGAGGGTTGGGGTATGGGGGTATTCGTAACGAAATGGATGCCCCCGGGGGGTACTCATATATTTTTCTGCACGGGGACGTGCCGCTGAACAGGGTATCATTTTCAGCATTCCGATTCCGGGACAGGGTATTATTCTTGTAAAAATCGGCTCCATGACTGGGTTCATATTTGTCATTTTTGACTCCGAAAGGTCGTTTTATGCCATTTGCATTCTGTGAATGTGATTCAAATTGCTTGGGAGGCAATATTTCCACATTTTGCGATAGATTTCGTACAAATTTCCTTGCAGCACACAATTTTGTCTGAATAAACTAAAGGACAGGGTACTGTTTACGAAAATTTTACTCCGGGACAGGGTATCGTTTTCGAGAATTTGACTCCGGGACAGGGTTTTCAGATTTTCCAGCGGCACCTCCCCGTATGTTCGTAGACCAAGTACCCCACCCCCCCCCCGGGTGGATGCCGTCCGTTTCTTTTACCCATCCGTTACATAACTCAGTGTTTCTGCTTTCTTGATAGCCTACCTGCACGTTAAAAAAGGCCAAATAACATTTGATTCAGAAGGAAATAACAACAAAAAGAGCAAATACTACAGCCGCAAACCGCATGTGCCTGGAAAATGGTCTGGTGTTACCCTTGGAAGAGGATATGATATGGGACAGAAATCAAAGAAACAGATCATTAAAGATCTTACTAAAGCTGGTGTGTCAAAGGAAATGGCAAAGAAATTGGCTGAAGGCGCTAGTCTGAAAGGGAAAAAAGCAAAAGAGTTTCTAAAGGTAATAGTTTATCACGACACACTATATGTTGTGCCAGAAGAAAAATCCTGCTTTAGAAAGTTCATAGCAACAAGGGTACTCAACAGATCTCCTATTGTAGTTCAAAACCTAGCGACCGCATTATTCTAGTTATTTTTGTCGCGTTTTTAGGAGCAATGAAACTAGAGATAAATTCGACTTTACCAAACTTTCTTCGCTTGAAAATTTCTGAAAGTTTATCATTAGGAATCTGCTCACGAGGCTCAATGCGCAAGGACATATCACCTCTCGTAAGAGTTACAAGAAATATGTTTCCAAACAAATACTAAAGTTTTACTACCGCATGGACATGCAATGAATCTGCAGACAATATCTCTCATCTGTGAAAATTTTACTTTCGCTGTTATTGTTCTATACGAATTTTTTCGATTTTCGATAAAAATTTGAAAAAATACTCTGATCCAGGGAAATTCTTGAAGTGCTCTTCGTGCTGTGAATTAAATAGTGTGGAAATTTTTCAAGTTCACCAAGTAGTTTGTACTCATAAGTGTGCCTTAGAGAGAATGACACCAGTGATCCACACTGACAATCTCCAAAATTTGAGGTCCGAAATCTATAAATCAATGAGCCATCTATATCCATCATACATTCGGCACCTTCATGAAAGGAATGATATTGATCTCTGAACTAAATATCTGTGCAAATTACCGATACAAGAAGGATGAATATGCTGTGGAGTCGCTCCGTGAGTCACTCTCATTCAAAGGAAGCCAACTGTGGAACACTATGAACGATGAACGATGAAGTAAAGGAGCTACCAGCAGCTTGGAAATATTTTCTTTTACAGATCTTAGTAAGTGATACTGCAAATAGTTGGTATTAATTAGTTTCTTACAACTGTCTTACACCAGCTTTAAAGAATGAAAAGGATTTGATTTGATTTGATTTCCTTGCAGAAAAATCATCTTCAGGGCTTCGAACTGACTGGCCAGCAACAGAAGAACCTCTTTAAAACAACATACACCAGACAAGAATCGGTAACAAAGCGCCTAACGAAGAAATATTACAAGACAGAGTGGAAATCATTGAACCCGAAGATCAAAGAGGTCCTTGTTGATTTGAAGTACAGAGGAGATTTGTTACCAAGATCTACCAAAGCTGGGCAGAAGGCATTGAAAGCTGCTGTGGAGGCAAATAATCTCAAGAAATTCAAAGAGGTATGACAATTTGTTGGAATTACTTCAATAAACACGATTGAAATTGTAGTGTGTTTTCCAGAGATGGCCGTTGATTTTCAGCAAAAGGCCCCAACAGAAATAACCATGGGCAAGGGAATGCTTTTTGGCAATTTTGGTGAAAGAAAGGTCAAAATTCCTGCAAAGAAGCCAAAATTTTGGCGATTTTGGCCGAGAGAAGGCGAAAATTTGACAATTTTTGTAGAGAAATTTCCAACTCGTGGCACTTTTATGTACAGGTTTATAGATTTCAGTAAAAAGTAACTGTTTTACAAATCGACCTGTGCAAAAACAGAAAAGCCTAACTTAAAAAGAATTATAATGCAAAAGAGCATAAAGGAACTAAATATGAAAATAAAATGTACCTTTCATTTGGATTTTCAAAGGTAGCCATGGACGGTGCCAATTTAGTTTCCTTATTCTGGTCATTCCATAATTTTGCTCCACGATAAGAAAATGCTTTTTGGCCTGTGCGTGTTCTTAACAGGGGTATCTGCAAGTTAGTTTCGGTAGAGTGAAGATTGCGATTACTGCTCTCTGAGCATTTACTGAAAAGTTCCCCTAAATATTGAAGAGCAATTGAGTTCAATGCCTCATAGGTCAGCATTACTGTTTCTGTTTTGATGCGATCTTTAATTGAAGACCAGCCAAGATTTTGTAGCAGAGGGACCGCAGAAGCATCGTAAGGATAATTTGTAGTTATTCTAGCAGCTCTATCCTGGATCTTTTGGAAAGAATTAAGTTTGGTTTCACTACAACAACCCCAAACCGAGCAGCAATAACTGAAATGTGGCTCAACAATGCCACTATACATTTTCTGCAGATCACCTGATGGAAAAAATGTCCAAGCTGAAAAGGCACGTCCAACGTTTTCCAATGCTTTGAAGGGCGTGGTCTGGGAAATCTCCTTTGGCGGCTACACCCAATCCCCTTCATTTCTCAAGTTGTATCGTAGCTCTGCTTAAGTTAACCACATCTCCTCAACTTCATGTTTTGCGTTTTCAGGTAATGGCCAATAAGAACTATTGGAAGAATGTGCCAAAAGATAGATTTGATCGAAGAAACAAATTCCTAGAAAGCAGCCCTGAGGTAAACAAGAAGAAAGTACCGCCAAAAGGAGTGGTCAAGCAGGACGAATTTCAAGAGTAAATCTAAACGAAGTTTTTTGCTTTACTTTTAACTAACTTTCGGGAATTCCCTACTGCTAAGATTTGTTGTTGAAAATTTCTAAAATTTAAAACTGTCTTGAATCCGGGGTGGGGGGGGGGGGGGTAACTTCAGTTCTCCATGGCATGGGGTTGTGCCATTTTGTAAGGCACCTTTCTTATCATAGAGTCCGGATTTATGGGTATAGATTTAAACAATTTTCTACACTTTCGGAATTTATGGGTAAGGTTTTTATGGGTAAGGTTTAATAAGGTTCTCCGTATTTATAGATGGTACTTTTACGATTTGAATGGCACAACCCCGTGTCCTGGAAAGTCATGTGAACACGCTTTGCTTTTCCTTTCGCTAGCGCTTTATTTACCTTCACCGTTTGCTATAAGAAGTGTCAACATTGTATTATTTTTATACAAAGGTTTTTGCTACAAAATATGATTGGTCAGCAGCACTCACAGGTGTTTTGTTCTTTCTCTCTCCTGCGAGTTGGACACAAGAAATCCCGATGTGTATAGTTCTTTCTCTTTCGTGCGAGTTGAACACAACAGAAATCCTGGTGAAGTGATTGATAAATTCCTGTCAATTCTTGGTCGGGCCAAAGGAACAAGTAGTGCTTGGTTAACGGCTAGAATTTGCTGCCACATGAAGCTTCAGTCCGTCCCTGATTTTTTATCCAAGTCTACAATCCTGCTAGGCCAAAGGCTGTAGCTTGTAACTGGCAGATTTGTATGTAGCTAGGCGACGATTTTCAAAAAGCTTCGCAACTAGGGGGGGTCCTGGGGGTCCAGACCCCTGCCCTTTTTCTCAAAGGGCAAGAGTGCCCTTTTTCAGGGAAAATGCGAAACTTCCGTTTAGAAATGAAATGATTCAATTTTGATCTTAACACTTTGATCAGTGGCTGTTAATGAGTTATAAATGACACATTCCGGATACGTACTTCAGCATAATAGTTCCTTCTGATGAATGATCGACATAACATTCATTCAGTCAATGTAGGTTTCAAGTAATATTGCCATTTTAGTTCAGCAATTCAAGTCAGTAACAACTGTTTCTTCGGTTCCTTGTTATTTCATTTTACGTTCAAGTTCATGGCTGCTGAATTTCCTTGTACTTGCAGTTATCCCAAGTAAGTACATACAAACGTTTCTCATGCTTTAATGTCATTACTAATGTTTGTTTCACTTTATTACGGTTCTACGGAAGGAAGTATACAAAAGTTAGGCCTTTTGACTTGAGCATGCTGTTCAGGTTGGTTGTTGAGGATTGGAGTAAACATGATTTTAATGATGATGAAGGACAGAATAACCCATGAAATACACGTATCTTCGTAGGAAACTGCTTGTGAGAAACTGCTTATAAGAAACAGCGTAGTTGATTATTGGTTTTAATTCTACAGCCATGCCTAGGAAAGAAAGAGTTTTGAAGCAGAATAAAACAGCACTTAAGCGAGCTGCAGAAGACCAGGGGCAGACAAAGCTTGCCTTTTTCAAAACACCTCGCAATGATCTAGATTCATCAAGAAAAGAAAAGTTCATTTCTGTGACAGAGTCTCTTGGCGAAAGCAGTGTAGGCCAAGGAGTACAAAGGAAAGAAATAGATGAAAATGTTGCTGTGGGTGAAAAGACCAGTGAGGAAGATGACAAGAGCATTGACAGCAGCGAAGATAGTCCATCTACTAAAGTTGGGGAAAGTGCTGCCGAAGAGGAAATTTCTCATCAGCAACAAGGAATTAAGCGGGCTTATGATTTAGCAGATGTTGTACTTGGTAGAAAGTCATTGACTGACCTAAAGGATGAAGAAAAGTACAACTACTTGAAGTATCATTTTAAGCCAAGTGCCACCGAAAAACTCTTCTCGTTGAAGATAATTAAGAATGGAAAGGAGAAGACGCTGTTTTACCAACATTCTTGGTTGGAGGAGAGGTCATGGCATGTGTACAGCCCGGAACTGAGTGGAGGATTGTGCAAAATGTGTGTCTTATTTGACAAACCACAGAAGAAGGTCCAAAGAGGAGCATTTGTTGCTTCAGCGTTCCGAAAGATACAGAGATCTGAATTGATCAAAGCCCATGCAGAGACCGAATACCACAAGGCTGCAGTTGCCCAAGGTTCAGATTTTATGAGGACATTCATGCATCCCGAAAGTAGTGTTGAAGCTGATAAAGCTTCAGCGCAATACTATCAGCGTAACAAGCACGTACTAGGAGCAATAGTTGATGCAGTACTACTTTGCACCAAACAAGGGCTTCCACTGAGAGGGCACAGGGACACGAAAGTGAATGACGTGAACGAAGGTACAGGAAACAGAGGTAACTTTCTCGCTATAATCGAGCTGATTGCAAAGTATGACCCCATAGTAAAGGAGCATTTAAAAAGCGGCCAGCGAAATGCAAAGATGTTGTCATTGTCATGGAAGACCCAAAATGACATTATCGCCAATGCAGCTTTAGTAATCAAGAGCCAGATAAAGGATATGATCCACAGCGAGCAGTTTTACGCAGTAATTGGAGATGAGGTCACAGAGAGATTTGCCAACAAAGAAGTTCTACTCGTTTGTCTCCGTTATCTCAACTCAATTCATGGCGAGCCTAAGGTCGAAGAAACGTTTTTTCAGTCTGTGCACATGAAAGGACGCACTTCTGGCAAAAACCTAGGCCAGAGTATTGTAGAGGTATTGAAGAGTAACGAACTTGTTATGGCTGATTGCAGAGGACAAGCATATGATGGAGCTGCGGCAATGTCTAGTGATAGGTGTGGTGCACAAGCTGAAGTTCGGAAAGAGGCCCTAAATGCTGCATATACACATTGTCGGAGTCACGTGATTAACCTTGCTATTGTTGCTGCATGTAAGAATCAAAGCATCACCAATATGATGGATGTCATTTCATCAGTTAACCTCTTTTACGAATTCTCCCCAAAGAGAAAGTGGTATTTTGAAAAATTCCTGACTTTTTTTGGCGAAGAAATGGGCCTCACGGAAGTACAGAGGAAGGATATAGTCAGTTTGGCACGCATTCGCTGGGTTGAACGTCATCGTGCATTCGAGTCATACTATTTACTTTATCGTGTCAATGTTGCAGTGATGGAGTCTATCTTCAAGCCTCAACTCTGTAGTGAGTTTTATGATGTGCTGCGAACTGATTTTGAAGAGGAATGGGTCTGGGACTCAGAAACCAAAACAAGAGCACAAGGCTTGTATTCGTCATGCACTTCATTTGCACATATAGTTTCATTCATTACGACAATGAACGCAATGGAGCCTCTACGACCACTGGTAAAGAAGCTACAAGGAAGAAACCAAGACATCTTTCAAGCCTATCATATGATTGACAGTGTCATAGAAGACCTTTGCATGAAACGAGCCAATGTGGAGAAAGAATTTGCCGACTGGTATGAACAAGCAGTGAAGATGGCACAATCAGTTGATGTTCAGCCAAACAAACCGAGAGCTGCCAAATGCTGGAGTAGATTCCGTAATAACGTCGAAAGTGATGGTATAGAAGAATATTTCCGTCGCTCCGTAGCTGTTCCATTCCTTGACAGCATTACGACTCAGCTGAAATCAAGGCTCGCAGACAGAAACCAAGTGGAATTGTTCAACTTGCTACCATCTCTCATGCTAAGCAAAGAATTTGATTTAGATAGAGCCGTTGATATTCTAAAGAGCAAGTTCTCTGCGGATATGGAAGATGATGGGTTGCATTTCAAAAGTGAGCTAATAAGGTGGAAAAGGTATTGGGAAAAGGAGATGGCGAATGGAAAGGAGAAATTAGCTGAGATGGAAGAAAAACAACGACAGGAGAATCAAAGGAAAGCGCTGCTTTATATGCATGACAAGAGAAGGCGAAATCCAGAGAAATCACAATTGAGATGTGATGGTAGACAGGCTTACGTTGTTCCAGAGCCACCAGACAGTCTTTTAGATGCCCTTCGTGTTGCTGACCGTGACATGTTCCCTTCGATAAGAAAATTACTGGTAATCGGCTGTATTTCACCCATTGGTTCGTGTGAAGCAGAAAGAGCAGCTTCTGGAGTGAGACGCCTGAAGACAGCCTATCGCAGTACCATGACGTCAGAGCGTGAAAGTGACCTGAACCTGATACAAATGCGGCCCGACTTGTTGTTAACACCCAGTGCAGTCGTAGGTGCCTTCATAGAACAGCAGCCCAGGAGAATGTTTTCGCCATCTATCCTGTTTGAATGACTCCCTAAATATCCACCATGATCTTCATTCAAGACTTTGGGAAATTCTGGAGGCGAAAACCTCAAACTGATGATGGAGTAAAATCAAACAAACAACCAAAAACAGTTGATAACATAATCTTTACGAAGAAATGAATCACCTCTATATAAATCTGCCTTAAACTGCCCTTGATACAGGAATGGCGACGAGACTGTTTATTGTAGTTCTGTTTGGTTCAGAGGAAATGTTTATCCAATGTTTATTATTTCATTAGACTTATGGCCCGAATCTTTCTTCAGTTTTTAACTCCGAAGAATATAGTTTTGGGCAATATCAACATTTAACAGAATTTTTCATTGTGCCCTTTTCGTCGCCTGGACCCCTGCCCCCTAAAATTCCTAGTTGCGCGCCTGGCTTGAAAGCATCGCCTCGCATTAAAATTTTGACTACATATTTTAAGAGGTAGAATGTGAACACTGCTGACCTTTATAAGATTCAGAAGAAACTTCAATACGACGCTTGAACCCTTTCGTTGAAAACTTACCTCATATTGACTTTGCTGGAGAACAAAAGAAGTGCTTTTTTTGAAGCAACAACAGATTTTGCCTTTTCTCTACCATATATCAGCAACCACGTGTCAGATTGATTCATACAAGGTCTCGAACTCTAAGTTGAAGCCTGACCTATGCAGCTGTGTAAAAACCGAGATGATTGAATTTACAGTTCCTCCACAGCAGCCATACAAACGGGGCACAATTTTTTGGACACCCTGTACAAGGATTTTCCTTCAAAATAACGCTTTCATGTTGAAGAAAGATGAAAAGCCTGTTTGATATTACCATTCAAAACTGCAAATTCATTGCTAGATGTGAATCATGTCCCCTGAAGCAAATTTGAAGAATACTGGACCAAAGACTGACCCTTGGGGAGCACCATTTCTAATGATGCTTCGAGCATTCATGATTTCGCCTGCAAAGATGTCTTCAAAAGCTCTGCTTGTGGAACTGGAAATGTTTTTGTGAAAAATTATAGAGTCAAATTTCAAGTAAACAACATTATTGCCTCTCAGTTGCTAAGAATTTCTCAAAACCGTAACAGCAAAATATTGTAAAGGCTCTTCAGAGTGGGTTTGAATTTTTAAAGTTTTGTCAATGGGCGTGGGTAAGATGTTTAGCTTGCAGGGTGATAATTATTTCCCTCTCGAAACCGATCTTGCACGCTTGGCAACATGAAGAAAACATTATTAAGAGAATAATTAAAAGATATTGTGCAGAGTGAGGACAACCTCGTCCCCAGGCCTTTTGCCTTTTCGTCTCCGTCCCAAAATGACAAAAGGCCCTGGGGACGAGGTTGGAGTGAGGAGCCAGTGGAGATACTTAAAGGACCTAGTACTTTGTTAAGGATGAGAAATGTCATAGCAAAAGCTTTCAGCTCCTCCGTCGGGGCCTTGTCCAAATACCCTTTCAGTGAAGGCACGAACCTTGTGGTTTGAAGTTGGTGCGCCCCTTAGCGCCCCTTTGCGTTAAATCATAATGCGCTTTGCTTCCGTGTAATTCCCAGTTCTATTGCACACACAGTCATATGAACAGTAGACATCCATATAAGGACATATGGAGGTGAAGAGTTTGTAGGCGTGCCAGACATTTGAGACAACGAAAGTAGTAAAAACTGTCAAATGGTCCCTGCAGTTTGCCGAAGCAACACTTGAAATTGCATGTTGACGAGCCTCTTCAAGATGAAGGTACACCATCTAGTAGTTTTTGGTAAGTTAAAAACTGTATAGCAGTTTCTGATAGGTCGTCAACTTTTTACATCGACTGTCATGAACTCTCGTTTTTTGAATGGTAACTACAATTTCCAGGTGACGTGTTAAGAAACTCCAGTTCTGGGAAGTAATCATTTAAGAAACTTCTGATTTATTTTGATAACAGAAATCCTCACATATTTTTAGTTCATTTTCACTTGCTTCTTGTATCATATCAATATTACTCTGAATGAACAATGTCTAAGCACTGGAAAGGCTGCAAAAAACATTGTTTTGAAATGTTCACCGAGGGCACAGGTAGTAAACATAAAGATTGTTGCGGAACCCTTTAGTAATTATAGCTAACATGATATAACAGTATTGTCAACGATAAACGTCACCAAACCAGAGTGAATTTAAATTGACTCTGACCAAACTGAATTGAAAAACAGGCAGCTTGAAACAAATGGCTTTCAACAATTTTATACGTAAATATAACAAATAGAGCAATGAGAGTTTAAGCAAATGTAGATAAAAGATAATTTAGTGCAATACCTAATGTCTAACTAAATTTTCAGAGGCTTGAAAAAGCTCCAAGATGCAATGATATTACAGCAATTTAATCATTCATAACGGGTGAGCCAGAAAACAGTTCCTACTTTTGAAAATTCAAACAGCAAGAGTATTTCCTTGTTCTTCTGGTCTCACGAGCACTACAAATACAGGTAAATTCAACTTTACAAAAATTTCATGATTGCAAAATGACTGAAAAATGACCTAAAACATCGATCAAAGCATAAATGACTCCTCTCACAGAATAATGAAGGAAATGCAACTTATCAAGGGTGAGAGATCTCTTCCGCACATTAATTGCCATGGGATTGAAAATCTTCAGTATTTTTGATTACAAAGTCCAACTTTGTAATCTAAGGGGGGACTCGATGTCAGTAAGAAAGTAAGAAAGAAAGAAAGAAAGAAAGAAAGTAAGTCACGCTCGTTAAAGCAATTGATTAACGTTTTATCTCTGCTAATTGGCACTGAAATAAAGAAAGCGCACATAAAGCGCATACAAGACAGAAGTTTCCCGCGATCCTATAGCAACATTTGACGTCGGCTTATTTCATGTTAGACAGATTTGACACCATAAGATGGATAAATTACTAGGATGTTTACCCTGGCACAGCAACAAATTCACCCAGAATTGGCACGTTCTTGACTTCATTAGCAGCTTAATTATGTCAAAACAATCGTTTTCTAGGACGAACGAATCATTAGCCACTTATTGATAGTACTCATTATGCAAATAACTCAACTTTAGAGGATGATGTAACCGGCGGCCTGCACAGAGGCTAGCATTTGCAGCATAACCAAAGGTAGAAGGACCCCCCTCCTACACAGCAACGGATGCAATCATCGCAAGTGAAGTTGAGACGAAAGGTGCAGAATCCCAGCAAGCAATGGCGCCATGGACTGGGGGAAGGGACGTGATCACACTGAACCAAAACATCTTCATGCATATCATTCTGCACAGAGGAATCTTCGTGACTGCTTGTCTCAAATTAGATGCCCGCGAATAGCAACAACTGAAACGTTCTGTACGGTTCTGCATGGATAATTTTGCGTTATCGTAAATCTCACATGACATCTCATTTGACACAGATGCACCAATAGTTTTGTGCACGAACTATAATCAAACTAGGGGTAATGACTTTTGATTTTTGCGTATCATTCTCGTTTGACATAAAGACCAAAATATTGCCATTGACCTTGAGGCGATTCTTGTCCCTATACTAGGAGCAACACTCATCTCTCTGACTGTAGCAAAAAACAGAATCAACGATCATTTGGGGTTATGAAGAAATCAATAATCAGATATTCTTATGCTTGTTTAGCTCAGGACGGACTTTGTAATCATCCAAAAGGATCTTATGTTTGATTACAAAGTCCACTTTGTAATCTAAGAAGGGGCTTCGATGTCAGTGAGTCAGTCAGTCAGTCAGAAAGAAACCCACTTCCGTCACGCTCGTTAAAGCAATTGATTAACGTTTTATCTCTGCTAATTGGCACTGAAATAAAGAAAGCGCACATAAAGCGCATACAAGACAGAAGTTTCCCGCGATCCTATAGCAACATTTGACGTCGGCTTATTTCATGTTAGACAGATTTGACACCATAAGATGGATAAATTACTAGGATGTTTACCCTGGCACAGCAACAAATTCACCCAGAATTGGCACGTTCTTGACTTCATTAGCAGCTTAATAATGTCAAAACAATCGTTTTCTAGAACGAACGAATCATTAGCCACTTATTGATAGTACTCATTATGCAAATAACTCAACTTTAGAGGATGATGTAACCGGCGGCCTGCACAGAGGCTAGCATTTGCAGCATAACCAAAGGTAGAAGGACCCCCCTCCTACACAGCAACGGATGCAATCATCGCAGGTGAAGTTGAGATGAAAGGTGCAGAATCCCAGCAAGCAATGGCGCCATGGACTGGGGGAAGGGACGTGATCACACTGAACCAAAACATCTTCATGCATATCATTCTGCACAGAGGAATCTTCGTGACTGCTTGTCTCAAATTAGATGCCCGCGAATAGCAACAACTGAAACGTTCTGTACGGTTCTGCATAAGTAATTTTGCGTTATCGTAAATCTCACATAACATCTCATTTGACACAGATGCACCAATAGTTTTGTGCACGAACTATAAGCAAACTAGGGGTAATGACTTTTGGTTTTTGCGTATCATTCTCGTTTGACATAAAGACCAAAACATTGCCTTTGACCTTGAGGCGATTCTTGTCCTTATACTAGGCGCTCGATTTTCCATTGAAGGCGACTTTAGCAGCAACACTCATCTCTCTGACTGTAGCAAAAAACAGAATCAGCGATCATTTGGGGTTATGAAGAAATCAATAATCAGATATTCTTATGCTTGTTTAGCTCAGGACGGACTTTGTAATCATCCAAAAGGATCTTATGTTCTTTAAAATCGATCTCTTATGACTCTTGAGAGGTGAAATGCCCACTGCCTATTGTTCGGTGTGAAAAGAATCCTTATGATTTGATCAATGTTTTAGGTCCTTTTTCCGTCATATTGCAGCCATTAAATTTGTATAAAGTTGAATTTACCAAAACTTCTAGTACTGGCAGGACAGCGACAAAAATCACAAAAATACTTGAATCTTTCGGCTTTGTACTAGAATTTGAATGATTCAAATCCGTGAAGTAGTCTTGGCGCTATGAATTTTCAAAAGTGGGAACTTTTTTCAGGCTCACCCGGTATATTAGACTGCATTCGTTTATTGCAATCGTATCAAGAACCAGGAATGGAAAACTTAAATTGCTGATTATATTTGCGATTATATCTACTCACTTTTGAACTTAATTTCTTAACAAATGTCAAATGAACTGGAATTAATTGTTTCATTTCTTATGTATCTAGCTGTGGTGTTGTTAGCTGGTGCACTGTGTACAGTAGGAGCAACGGGAAATAGCACAAATTGCACGGAGGTATGCATATGTAATATCTGGTAAGGTCTACCTCTGCTGCTCCTGTATTGCCTGGTCATGTACCATAGGTGTACACCGTCTACCGGGTGAATCAAAAAAAAAGTTTAGGCATTTGGAGAGCTGTGGAATAAACCCGGGGGGTACTCCCATTGTGGCCTGACAGGGGGGTCCAGTCAGGGCTAAAGAGGGCCAAAGCAAACATTTTGAAAAATACCCTCAAATGGTAGTATCTTTTTACAAAAACCCTCACATGGTAGTTCATGAACCTGAAAACTGGGTCATTTGGTAGCATTTAGAGATGAAAATTTTCTGCGGTTTTTCAAGATGTTTTATTGCAAAACTGATGGAACAAAGCAAGAAATTTTTCAAAATTCATTTATTATTGATGCTGTAATGACTAAACTGGTGTGCGGAGGAGCGTACCGGGTTGAAACATAATAAATGGCTTCGAATCTTAGAGTACCCCTAATTGGTAGTATGTGGTTGACAAAAAGGGCCATTTGGTAGCCAATTGGTAAGACCCTCAAACTGACAGGACCCCCCTGTTAGGCCACAATGGGAGTTCCCCCCCCCCGGGGGAATGAAGGTATGTGACCGATATTCAAAAGTAAAATTCTAATCTATCACTCAAAGGCTAACTTAGATGACAAAATTTTGCTTGGTAAAATCAAACATCTTTAAGACCCAAAAACAATCAAAATGCTTGTAAGGGGTTTGTATGGGAATCAGGAATTCCACATTCCATTCTAGTCCATGATTTATGTGGCATTGAAGTTTATATTGCCACTTTGAAATGCTGAATTCCAATTTCGATAGAAGGTAAATCATGGACCAGAATGGAATATGAATTTTTGTTCCCAAATATGCCCTTTACCAGCATTTTCCTCATTTCTGGGTCCGTAAGATGAGGGATACTACCAAACAAAATTTTCTCATCTGAGTTGACCTTTGACTGATAGATGAACATTTCAGTTTTGAATATCTGTTACATACTTTTTATTCCACAGCCCTCCAAACGCCTAAACTTTTTTGACTCACCCGGTACATGATTCCTTACATCAGTTCCATGTTTTTATCCGATTTCTTTATTTTCACTCATACATGGATACATGGACTGGAATGGTGAGTCTCAGTTTAAAGCCATTAGCCATAATTCAATTCAATCAGAAAGCTGGGGCTCATGTGTTCAGTTTACCTCAGATGTATGAAAGCCAAGGATAAAACTACGAAAAACAAAAGAGAATGTAAATTTGTGTACCAGAATCTGGAAATCAATTTGCTTTCGTTGAGACTACGTTTTTCTACTGTACTGGGTGCAATTTTGGTAGCGCCGTAAACTCGACGGAGTTGGCCTAAATTAGTCCCTGTTTTAAATCTAAATTGTCATGAGTCTCAAAAATCATGCAATTCAATGCGAAACCTGAGACTCGTGTAGTCAATCTAAGTAGAAGTTAAAAAGGTGTTACGTGTTAGCAGGAACAGTGTAAACAGGAGGCTGTCCGTTGCACTATTGTTACAGATCCAATGTTGTACCGTTTCAGTGTCAACTTGGTTTGAATCTGCAGCAAAGAAAACAAAAGTGACTCCTTGCCTCCTAAATGATCGATATAACCATGGATAGTGATCAGTTGTGCTTAATTTCCCGGGGGTGCCTTTTTCAGGTTATCATTTTTGCCTATTTTTCCTAGAGCTACAATCTTCGCCAAAACCCTTGTCACAAAACGGCAAAAAGTAGATCTGAAGAGCAAGTGCCCCCTTTACCCCCCAAGTCAATGTTGTTGATTCTAACTCGGAAAAATCATGAGTGTTGTTTTTACTCGGAATAAATCATGTAGTGCGTCTCCCGAGTCAAGACAAACATTTTTTACTTGGGGGGAAGGGGGGTTTACACAATATTTCAGTTGAATTAGTAGGCACTGTGGTTTTTGTCGAAAAATGCTAAAAATCTTTGTTTGTGACAAGAGGTTTTGGCGAGGATTGTAGGTGTCAAAAGAAGGCAGTTTTTCTAGAGCCGGTTGTTAAAACTTGTCAAAAGTGGAAGTTTTGGCTAGATCGGGTTGTTATTTAGTCCAATTTTGTGTTTTGGAATATATTTTGACCTATTTTGTCCAGAATCGAGTATCATTTGAAGGGAAAAATTCTGTAGCGGGAAAAATTCTTGAACACACCCCTGAAATAATTTGAGCCAACCACCCGGACCCTTCCCCCGGGGGACTTGATTTCCTCAGCTGTATGCTGTTGGTTGGAAAAAGTTTGTATAGTTCTAAGGAGGAGGAAAGGAGGAAGCGAAATGATTCGAAAACTCCTCCGCAGAAGCAATGTGCATTTCCTCTGCAGAAGAATACAAGTTGAACGCTTGCCTGCAGTGTCTAACTACCAATGACATAACCTCTTCACACGTTCTTATTGCTATCATTTTGTTTTGCAGGGTGCCTATTGCCCGAGTACAAATTCATCGACAAATGACACAGGTAAATTTTAACATGCACAGTTCATTTATTCACGGGGTGAGTGGCCGAGTGTGAAACGGCATTTTGCGCGTTTTGAAAACGACATCGTGTGAACTTTCGAAAACGATTAAAACCGGACATTTTTGACGCTTTCAAAGCGAGGCTAATCAGATTTTTTCATTCAATCAACAGCTGAGTGGTAATTGTTTCATTTAAGCCCTAACAATGCGAGAATTGCAATGCTTTCTGCTCAGCTTTTGAATTGAATGAACAGAAATCCACCATGGAGTTCTGTTTATTCATCATTTCCCTTTCGTTAGAAACTCGTTACTTATCTTGAAAACAACCTTTCGCGTGCACAAGGCGACAGTTCGCCCAATTGGTTGTACGTCAACTTTTGTGTCTTAGCTTATTTGAATTATTATTGACTGCTTGAGCGAGTATCCTTTTCTGCAATCGCTGTTTGCTTTGAATCCCGTTGTTACTCAAAAGCAGTTGATGCTACTGTGTTACAAAATTTGCCTTTGGGAGAGGTTGGCGGATCGGCGTATCTTACTTATTCCTAGAAGCGGATTCTGTATTTATCAGTTTGGCAAAACGGATTTTCGTGGATTTTCGTAAATTGTTTTCTTGGCGGATCATGTATTTTTACCGATATTCTACAACATATTTCGGACTTAAAGGCAGTCTGTCACGTCTCTGATTGGCCGCAACAAGTCAGCGCTCAACACAACAGATTTCTTTATGAATTTGTGTATTTGAAACAAAGGTTGTCTAACTGTCTTGACTTTCTACGGCCGTAGAAAGTCAGAGGATTAGCAGCCATTGAAATTTCCTATTCTTTGTATTGTCCAAATCACCCAATCAAATACGTGACAGACTGCCTTTAATTAAAACTCTTCAACTGATTTTCGGATTCTGGATCGTGATCTGCTATGTTTGACTTAGAAATTGATGCTTTACTTCCAACTCCAGAGCATTTGAAAGTTTCAAAAGGCCAAGTAACATTTGACTCAGAAGGAAATGACAACAAGGGGACTATACATTACAGTCGCGTTCCACATTGGCCAGGTGGTTGTTCAGGTCTTACCATTGGTAGAGGATACGATATGGGAAGAAGGACCAAAAAAGAGATTATTGATGATCTGACAAAGGCTGGTGTGGATATAGAAACAGCTAAGAAGTTGGCTGAAAGCGCAGGGTTGGTAGGCAAAAAAGCCAAAGAATTCCTTGAGGTAAGGCTGAGATAACTACGGTCATTAGTTAGCTTGCAAACAGATATACCGTAAAATCTCTATTAAACTCCTAGGGGCTTTTTATTTAGGACACTCCAGAGGGGAGCTTAAAAGTAAGGAGGCATATATGAGAGGAGGCTTACCACGGGGGGTGTTCTTCCATTGTAAAGGTAACTGGGGATGTGCCGCCCGCAAGGCTATACTTTTTCGGGCTTCTAGTCTAGCCAAGGGTAGACGTTTTGGCATTTTTAGTAGAGTTTAGTCTAGGCAAGGGTATGCTTTTTGGCAATTTTGGTCAAAGAGATGTTAAAATTCGATAATTTCTGAAAAAAAAGTACCCTGGGTACCAGAGCCTAATAAAAATTTAAAAAAATAAAAAGAAAAAAAGAAAAAAGGAGAAGAAAAGGAGGCTCTGGTTCCATCCAAACATAACCTCGTTCTGAATTTGCGATCAATCTAATTTCCCATTGTAATCACTCAAAATCACTTGATCATTGATCTAAGTGATCGTGTTGCTTTCTCGGAATTAGCAAAACAAGATGGCCTCGCGCAACAAAAGGCGAAGCGAAACATGGCGTAGTAAACAAGACATGGCGTAAGAAAACATGGAGTAGCAAAACATGGCAAAGTTGATCCTGAATTGTAGATGACAGAAACAACAAAATCATCAATGACTGCATTGTACTGCAACATTCCAAGTCATCAGCGGTTTCAGTTTGCCCAGTTTTGCGTGGAGTTCACTTTGTGGTTTGAAACCAGAATTCCTTATCTTTGGCCATCACAAAAAGAGATCATCATGCAGTCACTGACACTGGAGGAAATTTAGGAACTGCCAGTGAGGAAGAATAATCCTCAGGCAACAGAAAGATTCACACTCTTGTTCTTGAGGCAGCAAACAATGTTGTGCTTTGGGATCCCATATCCTGCTGCTTGCACAAAAAAAATCCTTGCTAAGGATGCAGGATCTGATTTTTTAAGATGCTTCTGTAAGACTTTATCTGGGGCTTCTTCTGCAAAATACATATGATGCTGCTGTGAAGGCAGACTGAGGCAGAGGGCCAAAAAGTGAGTTCTTACCCCCAGATTTGCTCACATTGCTTACAATCTAGTCCCCCCCCATTTTGAAACTGCTCCATGGTCTCTGCTCATTTGGTACATCCTGAAAGGTTTCTGTTAGTTATTTCATTATTGCAGAAGCAGGTGAAGGAAATCTGAGCTATGAATATAATGAGTATACTAGCATACTACATTTAGCTCTATTCAGTCTTTGATGAAAGTAACCATGCAAATGTAGAATGTTTGATACACACCAAGGATATTTCAGACTAACAACGTAACAACAGGAAGAATGCTTCTCTTTTGGTATGGCTATATTTTGATAGGCAACAAAGAGCCAAATCTAAAATTCCATTCTGAAGGCAAATTTAGAAGTGGTTTCTGATTTTTTTGTGAAACAAAGGCAGTATTTTTCTGAAAGGCCATACAACATTCAACAGTTTAAACAATTTCTGCCTGAGTTTAACTCACATAGTACAGTACGCATTTTTCATTTGGAACTGTTTAAAATTCAGCTACCAAACTGCCAACAATTAAGAAATCCAATACTTGAAAAAATACAACTGTAAAACTTGAAGCTACTTATTTTGATAAAAGAATCATCATATTTTTGCTCCCTCCTTTTGAATCATACTACTCAGAAAGTAATCAAGGACTAAGATGAGGTCCAAGGGGGCAATGGTCCCCTCAAAAATTTTCAGTAGTTGCTGCAGTAGATCTTCATTCTTTTATCATTTTAGTCACATGGTTTGCCAATGGCCCTCTCCAGTAAAAAATTGTATCTTGGTCCTTGAAAGTTATGTTTAAAGATCGGAAAAGGTTTTAAAAATTTTTGTTTTGAATTGTTCAAGAGGACCCCTTTAGCAAACATGAAGATTATCATGGAAACTTTAAAGACCCATTTATCATGTTTCTGTGTGCTTTCATTTGATTTTAAGCAATGTTTGATTTTTAAAGCTATACAATTTTTGTGCAAGATTTTAATATTTGTTGCAGCAAATGGTTTGTAAATCATGGTGTGAAAAGGCTTTACACTGTGATTGGGCTTTGTTTCTGTTTTGTTTGTTTTTGGCAACTGCTCTCTAAGGCTTTGAGTCATTTGGAGGGGGCATTTTAGGTCAAAAGTTTGAGAAAGTTTGTTGCTTAGTTGACAGTCAAGAATTGTATTGTGGCATTGTTAACCCAAAGCACACTGACTGACGATGGGTCTTTAAGACACTTGACAGAAACTCTAGAATTCAAGATAAGGTCATTTTTAGTAACTTTCAGTACTGACCCAAATTCTTATCTCTTTTTGAAAAATATGTGTTAAGTTCCCACTTGAGACTGGAAGACTGAGTATTGAAAAGTCTATCTTTTGTTTAAGTGAATTTAGAGAACTTATTGCGCAAATTATCCCAGTAGTAAATAAGACTTCACTATGGATTGTAACACTCGTTTTTTATGAGGAAACTTAAGGTGCAGGGTTGGTAGTAAGGACTGCACCGCAAGGTGGACTGGGATGGACATGTCCATCCCAATTTCCTCAGGTCGGTAGCTATTCCTAAGCAAAACGGATATAAAAACATTAGATACCTTCTGGCAATCAATTTTACCTCTTGTCCACCCCACTATCTTAAAGCTGGCGCCGCCCCTGGTTGGTAGATGGTTTCTTAAATTTTAGGAATTTTTTGCAATCAAATAGACTTAAGGCACTTAAACTTCCAAGTTTAGTGTACAGGAGATTAAGAGGCGACCTCATTGAAACCTTCAAATTCAAGAACCAGATATATGCAGTGAACAGTGATACTCTATTACCATTAGAAAAAGAGTCACGTACTAGAGGAAACAGTCAAAAGTTGAAGAAGCAGAGATTCAATACTACCATTAGGAAACAGTTTTTCAGCTTGAGGGTAACAGACTATTGGAATGGTCTTCCTGAAGACATCATTACGTCAGCATCATTGAACATTTTCAAAAACAAGATTGACAAGTTATATGGGGATAGTAAATACTCTATGGAATTTCCAATACAACCTAAAATTGTCTCACGCAGTTCAGTTTAATCCATTGTGTTCTGTGTAGACCAGAGTGGATACTTTGCTAAATGCGCAATTTCAGTCAATAACCAAACCAAATTTGAAAACCAAAGGGATCGAACTTTTACAATCAATCCTTTTGGTTTTCTACCAATTGCAAGCATAAGTTATTTCTTGCAAGCTTAAGTTGCATGCAGCAAAGTTTCCAGTCTGGTGTTTAGATGTGTTACAGGCTACTAGCCTATTTTACACTATGTATTATTATTATTATTAAATGTCTCCCATTGAGTTTCTCAGATTTTTAATTCCCTAAACAAAGATTTTCATTTTTGCTTGAACCACTTCCAAATTACTTCATTGGGTTGCAAAACAAGTGTAACACAATTCACACTTAAAACAATGCCAAAATATTGCTGTACAATGCCTATACAGTTGTGAGTGATCTTGGAAAATCAAAGCTGCAAATCTTCTTTTAAGAAAATAGGATAGCAAGGTGACAAATTTCAACATACATCTGTCTGAATTAGTTTTTGCTGTATTTTGTTGAAGGGCCGTCCCCTTTTAGATAATGGGCAGTCTTTCATGCATTTAATTGGGCAATAAGGGCAATACAAAAAGTAGCAAAATTGAATTTTTCTGACACCTCTGACTTTCTACGACCATAGAAAGTCAAGACAATTAGCCCTCCTTTGTTTCAAACACACAGATTCACAAAGAAATCTGTTGTGTTGAGCTTCGACTGTTGTGGCCAATCAGATACCTGACAGACTGCCTTTCAGCATGAAATTAGGAAATTTTTCAAATACTAAAGTGCAACTTTTATCTGCTGAGATTCTCTTAAGATTTCCTTACCATAGATTGTTCTCTGTATTAATAGTGCTTTCATTGAAGAAACTTGACAATGAAAGAGAAACCCAAAAGAAAAGAAAAGAGCTTATCAATCAATGTTGCAGTTTTACTTCTTCTCACTGAGTATGCAATTACAGCAATACCTCAATCATATATTGATTGTGGCAGAAAAAATTCAAGGTCTTCTATGTACTTTTAATTGTCCCTGTAAATAGTGTACTTTTTAAAATGATGGGACTCTCCCAAGTGCCAAAGTTACAAACATTTACTGCACACATTCGAAGTCAGACTTTCCACAATTATGAAATTATCTTCTCTCGGCTACCATCTTGATATAATGAGGTGACCTTGTTAGATCATCATCAGTCGTTCGTTTTCTTTATCCAGGTTGCAGTTTCTGTAGCTTAAATTGAATCATCGTGAAGACAACATCCCACAGAACGTGCAGGGATCCCAACTGTATTCATATCTTCAACTAATAGGTCCACATTGACTCCACATTGGCGAGTAATGGTGAAATGACATTGTCATTGCCGCCCCTCAAACTTTGATGGGCTTCTCCTTGCAAGAACCTTGCAAGTCATTGTTCGGGCCTAGCTCTCAAGCCATGAATTGCGCGATTTGAAAGGCAGATACTTTCTGTGACCAGTTAGAACATTGTAAAAACTTCTTGCTTCCTCCAAAATAGCTTTCATAATCTTCAGTTGCAGTAAAGTCAGTTCGTTTGGAAAGTGAGACCTCAACACTTTCTCCACGTCCACAGCTCGCTCCCTAAAGTTGATTTGAATCAATATTTTGGTGATCAGGTCACATGATCCAGTTTGACCAATCAGAGCAATATTCCACTTCTGGAATATGATTGAAAATTCAGAACGAGGTTATGTTTGGATGGAACCAGAGCCTCCTTTTCTTCTCCTTTTTTCTTTTTTTCTTTTTATTTTTTTAAATTTTTATTAGGCTCTGGTACCCAGGGTAAAAAAAAAGCAATTTTAAAATTTTTTTGTCCAGAAAATGCGAAAATTTGGCAAGTTTTGTCTAGAAAACGCCAATTCAGGGCACTTTTGATGGAAAAATTAATCTGGCTAAGGATATCATTTTCACAAAGATTGGTCTTGCCTACGGTTCCATTTTGAAACTGTAGGCGGCACACCTCCATCCGAAATTTAGCCGAGAACCCCCCCCCCCCTCTTGGGGCTTACTAACCAAATCAAATGACACGGATATATTTGATAGCTTTTCAGTTCTATTACCCCATATTTTGCGGATTCAACAAACGATTTTGCAAGTCAAACACATAAATTCGACACAGTTTTATCCCAAATGGAAATCTTTGGTAGCTTTTGATGATAGAGAGGGGGACTTAAATAAATTTTGGCTCAAGAGGGGAGGTGTTTACTAGGGAGGAAGCTTATTAAAGAGGGGGCTAAATAGAGCTTTTACGGTAAGAGACTTATGTTATTGCCTATTGTCTAGCAGGATAGAATTAGACATGAAAATTAGGTGGTTTTTCGGGTGAGTAAAAGAAAATGCTCACCGTATGGAAGGCTACTGCCTCCTAAATGTAAATGCAACTTTTTTTGCAATATTTGATTGAATAGCCAACATTTAGAATATTTTCTAGTTAGAATGTGTCATTCTGTTCAGATCGTAAAAATGATGGATTTTCTGGAGAGAATCGCTTCAGGAAACCCAAAGAAATATTCAGATCACTACCAAATTTCCCAAATACTTCTACCTTACAGCGATGACTTGAACACGCTGCAGAATGTGCTGTCCTTTTGGGAGAATTAAAGAGTCTCCCCCCTATTCTAGTACAGGAAGCCCCAAGGAAGCATATTCAGGGAGATTCCAATCAAATTGATTGTCATTACGACATACACTGTAAGTTGTACATGAGCGCAGAGGATGCTCAATATTCAGGGGGCTTGTCATCGATTTTGATTGAAGATAATGGCTTCAAATTAATATACACATTTACTCAACTTTGTTACAGAAGTTGAAGAAAGAGGATTTTGAGCTAACGCGTGAACAACAAAAGAAACTCTTTGAGATCACCTACGCGAGAGAAGAAGCCGAGACAAAAAGATTGGTAAAGAAGTATTTCAACATTGAATGGGAAAAATTGCACCCCAAGATTCAACAAATTCTTGTTGATTTGAAGTTCAGAGGAGATTTTCTGCCAACCTCTAAAGCAGAAGGCCACAAGGCGTTGAAAGCTGCTGTGGAGGCGAATGATCTCGAAGCGTTCAAAAAGGTACACTTATCCTATTTAATATTCACACTCCATTTACCACCCCCCCCCCCATACTTTAGTGCGAACCAAATTTTCACAAACCTGTCGTGGATTTACTGTTTCATACCTTAATATTTAGGTGGAGTTGTGTTGAATGCTATCTATAAGTTTATCCGTCAGTGGAGTGGACAGTTGACAGTGACTTCAGAAATTGCTTGTTTTGTTGATTCCTAAATTTTCGCGCAGAACAGTGATGTACTCTTCAGTAACTAACATTGTTGCAGTGAACTGCCATCTTGACTTTTAGTATAGAACAACAACAACAGTATTAGCTGCATGAAAGGGAGGCTAGTTAGATATGGGGGAGATAGGGGCTCATTTGAAAACCTGAAAACATGACACAAGCTAAGGATACTTTATCTCAAGCTAGGATACTTTAAACAGAGAACGGTCAGAAACCACCAATTTGCAAAGTCACAACGAACAAGGAAAATCATTACCAGTGGCAGGTGGTGGAGGGGGGGGGGCAACAGCCCTACATTGGACAACTTTACCAACACCGGTGCATATTCAAGCAGAAATCTACCCAGGTTGGGCTAAATTTCTTTAAATGGTCTTTTTATCAGGCAGTCCCTCAGACTTTCTCTGTCCGTACGCTTATCACAAAAACTGGTCAAAGTTTCACAGCAGTGTGAAATTCCCTCTTCTGATGAACAAGATGTTGAAACCAATGCAGCTTTTCCACGACTGGAGAATATTTGTCCTTTGGCGGACTTAAAAGGAACTTTATGGTTCTATTAACCCTTTGACAAAAATAACATTACAAAACCAATAGGCCATGATACGTTAGCAGGAAATTCTGATATCTGATAGGCTTCTATTTGGCCCGAGGGGGGGGAGGGGGCACTTGACTTCATTTGTACGGGAACGGAGGTGTGCACTCCAAGAAACGATTTTTTATCTGGCTTCAGAGATTTCCCCTCCAAATGATAACCCGCTTTAGAAAAAATCGGCTGAAAGTACACTTCAAAAAGTAAAAATTACAAGGGAAATGACGAAATAACAACTCGTATTTACAAAATACCCTTTCTGAAAACCGGGGCTCCAGAAGAACTGCCTTCATTAGATATCCGGCATCAGAAAAAAGAGGCGAAAACGTTACCCGGGAAGGCGTCGACATCCCGTTAGCAAAATAGACCAAGTGCCCCTTCCCTCCGGGGTATTTGGCCGCTACACGTTTTTTTATAAGAAACTTGTTTATAAGAAACTAGTACTAAGATGGCCAAAATTTTAAGAAACTCTAGTAGCTAATATGTCTGAGAAGTACTTAGCCTGTGTTCCAGACCACTTGAAAAAGTACTAAGAAACTTTAAAAGTTAAAAACATGAATTTCATAGCAAATAGATCGTTACCTTTATTAATGGGCAATATTATCTAACCATTTGTGTTTTCAACATAACAGAACATTGTTTATTCCAATATGATGTTTTAGATATCAAGAAACATATCTGCGGCAGTGTTAGCGACCACATTGACGATTCATGCATTCACAAAATAAGATGAACGCATGGTTCGAAATATATTTTATCATGAGTATGCTGTACATTGCACATGTTTTGACAAAAAGAAGAAACCAATTAAGAAACTTTTAGTACTGAAATGGGCAAAATTTCATGTGAAATTAAGAAACTTTTAGTACTATGACCTGATCCAAGTTTCTTATAAAGAAACGTGTAGTGGCTTGAACCACTTTCAAATGCTGACATTTTTCATTTGAGTTTTGCAAGCTTTGCATATTCCTTTTCAGGTGATGGCTAATAGGAATTATTGGTGTCGTGTTCCAAACGATAGATTCAAAAGAAGAAACAAATTTCTGAATGACAAATGAGGAAAAGATGTGACCAGGAGGAGATGCAGGCGTTTTCTCTTGGACAATTGAAGAAAGTGCTCGAATGTTTATTGGCGACACTGTGTCGATGACACAAAGCGACTATATCAACCATTTTGTACTTAATTTGACTAATCGTGGAACAATCTGCAAATGTTTCTTGCAACTTTTGATCAAAATTAAAACAAAATGCAGTACTCTGATTTCTTCATTTTCTCCTAACACAAATTATTGCAGTATCAAATGCTAACGGGGGTAGGGGGGTATCTTGACCCATCATCTGACGGGGACGTGCCATTTTGCCCACAAAATTGGTGCCCGTGATTCCGCAAAGTTTTAAATTAATCGTTTTCGTGGCGGCTTCATTTAATCAACTAACTTATAGGCCTAAACTTGCCGTATCAACTCGAACGGATCTACCTCGTGCTGAAGGCTTTTTCATATGATTTTCCCTCGTAAACAAAACAATTTTGTTGGTTTGTCTAGCCAAAATAAAATCTTGGAAAATCTAAATCACTAATCTAATCACAGTTTGCTGAGAATGAAAACAATCTTTTGTGCCCAAAAGCCAAAGCTATTTTATTGAATTGGATTGCATGAGAACAATCGACCATTCTGTGTTTGGCGCGAGCGAACTTTGATCATTCGTTTCATGCTCGTGCTCACGATCACGAAGAATATTCGCCATGAAAAGAAAATATAGGCACAAGTCTGGGAGTGAAAAGCGTATTGAGAAAAAGAGAGATCAACTTGTTCAGTGAACAACCTTCTCCCCAGGGCCTATTGTTAAATTGGCACATTTTCATACCATCCAAATATGACAAAAATGCCCTGAAGACGAGATTGTCAAAGCCATATACTTGTGAACCGGCACAGAGAAAATTGAAAATAAACCGCGCTAGCACAACATTGCAATGTCGACGCCCAATTCTTGAAACATGGAAATATAAACAAAGTCTTTACTCATGAGAAAGTTAACAAAAATGAAAAAATAGATTCTTGCATTTTTGGACTGAAACATGAACAGAAGTGTACGTGCTAAAAGTTTTACTTACTTGATACACTGTACATAATCATTTGTGAAATCATCGTACATTGACGTAAATCAAAACTTTTAAGCGCTGTCAGTTCGTAATCAAAGTTTAGGCCGGGAAAGATCTGGAAATTGAAGCACTAGAAACTATCCGATAATTCTTCGACAAAACTTAAACAACTCCGGAAAGTATAGATTTCACGATTCAAATTTTCAACTTACGATCGGCAGTTAACCCCAAATCATGCCGTAGACCTAAATTACCCCACCTCACTCAAACTATCTGACCGCCTTTATTCTCGAAGCAAAGTTTTATCCAACAGCATAACGGCTTTGTTATTCAAAGGCAAGGTGTTTTGGTAGTGATTTCAACATCACAACTAGCCAATCACAACCACGACAGTGCGCCTTTTTGACTGCAATTCAAATTTCATTCAGTCTCCAAAAATACTAAATCAACGTTGTCAATCATTCGATAGATCGATAAACTGATTGATCAATTGATTTATTTTTTAGTTTATTGATTTTTTGTTTATTGATTGTTTGATAGTTAGGTATGATTTATTTACCAACCCTTTGCTTGATGTGAATTAGGTCTTTGAGGCGAAGATGAAGAATACTGGACTAAAGACTGATCCTTGAGGAGCACCATTATTTCACCTACATGTGCCGCCTGCAAAGGCCGCTTGTGAAGATCTTATTTCTGAAAAATTATAGATTCAGGTCTAATTTCAAGCAACACAATAATTGATTTCTACGTTAGTAGGTAAGCATTTCTAAAAGTCGTCGTTTTGTAGATATCGTATCTATGCGACTCATTTGGTAGGCATGGTCTATTAACCAGACCCTGGTCTGCTAGGACCTTGGACCCTGGGACCATAGGACCAAGACTCATACTGACCAGACCTTGTAGGAATTCCTATTTATCGCTACCGTAAAAGCTCTATTAAGCCCCTGGGAGGCTTACTTGATTTCAGAAACTTCAGAGGTGGGCGGGGGGGGGGGGTTATTAGAGAGGGGACTTATTCACAAAATCAAATGACAAGGATTAGGATATGATAGCTTTTCAGTCCTTTTACCCCTTACTTTGCGGATTCAACACACAATTTTACGAGTCAAACACATAAATTTGACACATTCTCCATCTCAAACACTATCAAAACTAGCATGCAAGCTTGTCTAGCAAAATATGTGGAAGTCGTTGGTAGTTTCTGGAATTTGTTATAAGAAGGGGGCTTAATAGATTAATAGGGAGGAGGGCTTATATAAAATCTCGGCTCAGAGGGGAGGGGCTTATTAGAAAGGGGGCTTAATAGAGAGGGGGCTCCATAGTGCTTCAGTGGTATATGGGAATGGTCACCAAAAGCACATGACATGGGATGTCATACTCTTGGTACCAGTGAATGAAGTGAAAAAAGGAATTGCAATTTTCTATTTCTTTGGCTCGTTGAAAATAGCATGACGTAATGTATTTGGTAGACTTACGATGTGATTCCTTGTATTTGTTGATTATCTGACATTTTGATTTCTTCCAATTTTTTTCCTACTATTTGTCTCCCACATTTTCGAAGCTCTGGTTCCCAACGTAATATTTGGTTAGCTTGCCACATGTGCTGGCATTGAGTAGAAAATATTTGGTATTTTGGCATTTTTCACCCCTCCTATTTATCCATGTCTGTTCCTTTCCGATGAGATCACGAAGTTAATCCATTGATGTCGGCAGGGAAGGGCCAATGGGGCTATAGCGCCCTCCCTTGGAAGCATCTAGCCCAAGCTCCAAAAGATCCCCGGCACCACCCCTGAGGTTTTCAATATTGGGACTTCAATTAAGCTTTCTCTATTCGCATCACAGAATTCCAGCAGTCAGTGGAAAGTATTACAATTGAGCTTGCTCTTGGTACTTTTGAAATGAAATGCATTAGCAAAAATCTTGACCACTTTGTTCATTTTGCAAAGCGCACTTATAGCGTGAAGAAATTTCTTGTCGTGTATTCATGGTGTATTCCAACAAAATCATCTGCCCTGTTCTGGCCTTTGTGACCTTGCCAAGTTTTTCTATTGTATATCGTTTTGCTTGTTGCGGTTCTATGATTCAGCTGAATTTCAGAACTGAAAATATTATATTGAGCTGGGATTCGTTGATGGTCTGGTTAATATGGGTCCTGGTCCTATGGTCCAAGGGTCCTAGGTCCTAGCAGACCAGGGTCTGGTTAATAGACCATGCCCATTTGGTAAACGTTGCCAGTGGGTTTGAATTTTAAAAGTTTTTTCAATGAGCGTGGGTAAGATATTTAGCGTGCAGAGTCATTTTAGTTGTAAGCCAATTACTTATTTCCCACTAGAAACCTGACATGCACGCTTGGCAACATGAAGAAAAAGCTGTTTAATTCAAACGATAACTAATAATGCTTGAATTAGAGGACCCGAGCCTTGGAGGAGTCTTTGGTATGCGGATGGTACGCGTGTGTGCTCGTGCGCCGACCACATGATCGCGTTTAAATCGGCAAAAATGGTTAAGATTTGGTAGTTTTCCGCCTAATTCATCATAAAAGTGAGCACGAACTGATGCTGATGCCTGAAATTTGGTGACCCACTGGTATTGTTTTGTGCCTTCTTCTGCAGTTAATCGAGAAAACAAGGTGACCTTATGTTGTGATTGCGTTATCCCTGTTCTGTGGCTCATTCAATCATTTGAACAATAGATATCCATATAAGGACAAATGCATTTGATTTCATACAGACAAAGCAGTGAGATAAACAACGAAGTGTCAAACGGTCGTTGCAGTTTGCAGGAGCAACACTTGAAACTGGTGTTGATGAGCATCTTCAAGATGGAAATACCCCGTATGGTTATTTTTGGTAAGTAATCGACTTTCTACAAAGAAGAAACCATGGATTTTTAATGCTAGCATTCTGCAAATCCGGATGATTCAATGTATAATGCCTTTTTTAAATCTGAAAGATTTGATTTTTGCTGCGGTTACCGATGCCTAGATTTTCATCCTCTGTATTTGTGGTTGTTTATGTCACTGGAAAACTGAAGTCATTTCAGGACAGAGACATCAAAATTACGGATTGAACACCATGTTTTGAGCCATAGCATTTTGCAGTATATCGTATTTTGAGGCAATACTACATCTTGCTGTTTCATAAGAACTATGAATTTTCTAATTTGAAATGAGCTAAGAGCTTGAAAATCCATTTCAAGACTTTGCAAGGTGTCTAGAGTCAGATTTCCTGCAGATGCATGTACATAAAACATATTTACAGTCGGTAATACAATCAAAAGGTTTCACTTTCTTTCAATGAGCCGAATAGCTAGCCAAATTTTACGACATTTGAAAATCATTTCTGTTGTCTTTTTCGGTTTGCTTTAATGCTTTTGTTTGTGGCATTTGTCTAAAGAACTTCAGATAAACAGCTGGAAAAGTAGCGGGTATTTTGAAATACGGTATTTCATAGCTTTAGAACTCAATTTATAAGCATGCAAGTAAGTTTTCTTTCCTTACGCGTCGTAGCTCTGGCGTTGTTGGTTGGTGCGCTATCTACAGGAGCAACTGGAAATAGCACAAATTGCACAGAGGTATGTAATATATGTAATATCTGGTGACGTCTGTCTCTACTACTGCCTCTATTGCCTTGGTGTAGACTCAATGACGTGATTGTATTCCTTCCATGTTTTTCATCTGATTTCTTTATTTTCTCTCATACAAGACCGGACTGCAGGGTATGGCAGTTTTCAACGAGATCTCGAGTGTGCAAGAGCGAAATATTGGGTGTGCAAGTAAGCAATTTTATCTAAGTGTGCACCGAGGGGGGGGGGGGTAACTCCTATCGGGGGTCGGGTATATATGTGCCTTTGAGATTTCAGAGTTAGGACCCATAACCAGGGCAACATTTTGAAAATAAGTACCCATAACCAGGGCAAAATTTTGAAGTACGACCCCATAAGCAGGGCAAAATTTTGCACAAGTATCATGAAAAGACTATGTTTTGTATGATTTTTGGAGCAAAATTCTTTTTCACAAAAGTTTTTTGTCATTATATCTAACAATAGCTATAAATTGCTAACATTTATCCATAACTGCGACAAATCTCTGTAAAGCAGACCCATAACCAGGGCAAAATTCACAAAACATGACCCATAACCCGGGCAAAATACCACCAATTGACCCATAACCCGGGCAGGCACATGTATACCATGCCCCGTATAGGAGTTACCCCCCCCCCTTCGGTGTGCACTTCAAGTGTGCACATCACATCATGTCGAGTAAAGAAATTATAGCAAGAAAGATAAAATTGATGTGAAAAATATAACTATTTTGTAATAATGAAGGTAGGTAAAATTTAGAAAAATCTTCATACGTTTCTTCTGTCTTCTTCGCTTTTTTGTCATCTGGTTGGTCCGTGAAAATGAGGCTTTGAAGGTTTCCGGCCATGGGTGGATGGGCTACGAGCAAAACTCGGCTAAAACATTTGATTTCTGTATTCATACAAACAAAGCATACAGTGTAACCATGTGCTATTCAAGAATCATGCTGCGGAAATTTGGAACTGCCTATTTTTTATTTCATTTCTCAATATTTTTAGGCTTCCCCAAACTTCTTCCAACATGCACATTATCCCATAGATATGAAGCGCACTCGATAGAAAATTAAAAAAACTTTGTGGACATGCGAGGAAAGCGAGCAGAAAAATTTTGGTTTACTAACGTCAGCTTAAAATGAGATAAAAAGAGAATTGCATTGCTTGTTGCCCAATTGCTGGTTCCTTGAAGGATTCTGTGGAATTCTAAGACTGGGTGATCTGAGAAGTAACGTCCTTTGCCCACTCTCGAATTGCCGTGTGAAGTTCCGTTATCATCGTATTATCAGCATAAAGAAACAAATTAGGTTCATCATAGGAAATTTTCTGAAACAAGCATTGCAGAATTCTGAGGTTATATCAGCTTTCCTAATAATTTCGTTGTAGTATTTTCAGAAATTTTCTGAGGACGGTAACCTTCTAGTGAAAGTGAAATATCCCAAAACTGAGGCTTTAGAACTGCCAGTTTTGTCATTTCCAACTGCCCATACTGACTTGAAGGTGCAGGTGAAGCTGCAGTTTTTAGTGCCAAGTGCTTGGAATGCAAAGTAGCAGAATTCCAAATCGAATCCGCGACCTGTTCCACGTAGGAGGTAGCGAAAGAGATCGATACCTCCGCCCGTAAAATAAGGCCTACATAAATCTTCCTTCGCAGAGGCCTACAAGCAGCGATGTCTAAGTAACCATGATATAACCTCTTCGCACGATTTCTAATTGCTACCATTTTGTTTTGCAGGATACCTTTGGACTAAACGCAACAATTATCGACATTGATATATTGGTGGCTAACTTTTGTGTGAATATATCTTCAACAAATTCATCAACTAATAAAACGAAAGGTGAAGTTTTAACATGAAGCATGAGCGCTATGAATCACACAATTTGATTTTTCAGCCTGATTTTCTAGCGTGTATACCGTGTGTCTACCTTATCGCCCTTTTTACGCCAGCCTTAAAATGGCGTTAATTTTCGTTACGCGTCGCTAAAGGGCCGGTTCTAAAAGGGCCAGGAACTTGGAACTTTTCTCGAAAATAGGCGTTAATTTCCTATCAGTTATTTTTGCAAGCGCGCACTATATTTTAGGCATTTTTCGTAAAGGACAGATAATTGTAGGTCTCAGAGCTTAACCCTTAACTACCTGCCCATTCATGAAAACTAGGGCATTGATAGGGCAAATATAGACTGATAACGATGAGTCCCTTGTATCCCTGCGGTAAACCTTGCTCAAGAGGGACTCATAATGAAACAGTGAAAATCTTGGCCCTGTTCTCTTCAATCATCAATGTAATTGTGATAGAATCTTGGCCTCGAATCTCAGTCCCGTAATCGAAAATTCTATCACATTTACACCGTAACAATAGTAATTCACAAATCTCGCAATCTGATTGGTACTGAAGAAATTGCTCAGTTTGGGCCTAAATAGGGCCAGATTTTTCAGGGTAATAGTATGAGTCTCTCTTGACGGTCGTCATAAGTCTAGGACAAATATGAGTTGATCGCAGAATGTAGAAGAAATCAATCCACTTTTTCAAGATAAGAGGTGCGAAAACGGAAGTCTTTTGTTGTTTGATATTTTGCATTTTTGGGGCCAAGGTCTTGTTCTGCATGCAAAGTTTAGTGTATGAACCAATTTTCACATTCATGTCTGTCTTCATTTGGAAATAACGGTGATGTAAAGAATTAGAAATCATAAGGGCTTTGACCGTGAAATCAAAAGTTTGGACAAAATTTGTCCAAACATCTGATTTCACGGTCAAAGCCCTTATAACTTTGAATTCTTAAAGTCGCCGTAATTTCCATACGAAGATAGATATGAAAGTAAAAATTCGCTTCTATACTAAACTTTGTACGCAGAACAGGATTTTGGCCTCAAAAATGCAACATCTCAAACAACAAAAGACTTCCGTTTTCGCACCTCTTATCTTGAAAAGGTGGATTGCTCATTGGTTTTCTTTCTGTAGCTTTGGCCAGAATTTGATCAAGATATTGAAAGACGGAATATAATCTAGTACGGTGAAAGATGACATAGAAGTGCAGTCTGATGATGAGGAAAATGTAAAAAGCAATGAGACAGTTGTCATTGATTAACATGACAATTTTTTCCCATGAGAAATAAAACAAAAGCCTTAGTTGAATTATAATAAGATCAGGGCCTATACTAGCCATAACTGAATAGGGAGGCGAAGAACCACAATTTTCCGAAGATAAAACCATCAACAGCAACGGTTGTGGGAACATCCGTTAGACTTGCGGGGTGAGTGGCCGAGTGGCTTATACAGTCATCGTCAGGGTCACCAGGTGACTGAAGTTAATTGGTCGGGTGAGGTCAGGTCAGACTCGGGATGGGTGACCTTGGAGACCTGACCTCACAACTCATCTCGTCGTCCTTCGGAAGGGTCGTTAAACTAGGGGTCCCGTGCCTGGATGTGTCATCCACAGTGGGCCTAAATTAGCTTTCAGTAGCTAGAAATCCTGACAAGCCCACTCATAACAAATTGAAAGAGAAACTTATGCATAAAATGACCGAGCAAGCTCTAGACTGACGACGTGATTCCTTGTATTCGTTCATTATAAAATAAAAAAAATAGAAAATATAGCGATACTATTGAGACTTATGTCATGAGTATAAGCAAGCTCCGCAATAACTAAAACCTAGCTATATTTGGCAATCCAACCTTGAGATCAACACAATCTGTAAATATCAATCAAAAGTTTGTCGTGAATTCAATAATTCTTGTTAGGATTTATCTCTAACGCTAATAAACTCATGTCTTTATGCATTTCTTTCCTCAAAATCCTCCAAAAGTAGCCATTTACGGCACGAAAAAATCCGACAAATAGTCTCCTGGGGGAGTACTCCACCCCCAGCCCCCCATTGGCTTCGGCTCTGAATAAGATGCTTGACTTCTCCTTGCATTCATTGCAGACCATTTGAAAGTTTGCAAAGGACAAGTGACATTCGACTCAGAAGGAAATGACAACAAGAAGAGTAAATACTACAGTCGCAAACAACATTGGCCAGGAGGTTGTTCGGGCCTTACGATTGGTAGAGGATATGACATGGGAAAAAGGACCAAAAAAGAGATTATCGATGATCTAACAAAGGCTGGTGTGGATAGAGAAACTGCTAAAAAGTTAGCTGAAAGTGCAGGGTTGAGAGGCAAAAAAGCCAAGGAGTTTCTGAAGGTAAGGACTGCAGGATGGGGGTTCTTCCCTAGGAAAGGTACTTGGGGATAAGCCGCGATGAAGGGTATACTTTTTCGGACTTCTTATCTAGCGAAAGGCATATTTTTTGAAATTTTGGTCCAACCACAGAGAAAGTTCTTTATGAAACCCACTTTTATTGATAATAGATCAGTAAATGATAGAAAATCGACATATTGAAATTCCCGAGTTCAAGCAAAATATTTTGAGATATAAGCTGACTCGAAAGGCTTGGTCATGAACCTGGCCAAGGGTATCACTTGTTCAATATTAGTCTAGCCAAGAGTATCACTTTGTCGTGCTCCAAAGTTTGAGATGCTTCTTTCGTCCCTGGACAGGAATTGTGTCTATCGATCCTTATTGACTCACCTGGTACACATTTATCTAACTTTATGTTGCAGAACTTGAAGAAAAACAGCACTGGAAACGAAACACTAGATGAATTTGAGCTCACGCGTGAACAGCAAAAGAAACTCTTTGAGATCACCTACGCGAGAGAAGAAGCCGAGACAAAAAGATTGGTAAAGAAGTATTTCAACATTGAATGGAAGAAATTGCACCCCAAGATTCAGCAAATTCTTGTTGATTTGAAGTTCAGAGGAGATTTTCGCCCAACTTCTAAAGCAGAGGGCCAAAAGGCGTTGAAAGCTGCCGTTGAAGCGAATGATCTCGAAAAGTTCAAAAAGGTATTCTTAAATTGCGTTCACATGATGCTGGTACAATATAAGGATTGCAGGATATTTGACGGTAACGAACTCGTTGCAACTCCCCCAAGACAATGTACTTTCAAAGCAATGTACTTTGATCTTCCACCTTAAGAATCGACCAGCCTCGCTCTGACAACGTTGAACATGTCTTGTCTTATTTTCATCGCTTTTTGTGTTCACACGATGCCTTTTTCAAATTGTGCCACCATCATGCGAACATAAAGCCCCATTTACACGACACCATCTTCATTTCATATCATATTAGGGTTCTGCTTTTACTGAAAATCCTCACTTTGCACTGCAATCCTTTAACCGTTTGTTTTTGCATCCACTGCACAGTCACAGTGCCCCAAATGAATGGAAGGGTCGTAGAAATGATTATGAGGTTACGATCTACAGAGCACAGGCATACTCCATCAAACAAATTCGTAAAAACGTGTAGAAACAAATGCACTTTGTACCCGTGCATCTTTTTTTAAGTGTTTTAATTTGATTTATTGCTTTTTTTCAGGTTATGGCTAATAGGAAGTACTGGAAAAATGTTCCAAAAGATAGATTCGATAGGAGAAACAAGTTTCTGAATGATAAATGAAGGAAAAAGTGTGGCCAGGAGACTGTGCGTTTCAGAGACAATAAGTACAAATTTGTTCCCCGAACATATGCGCTGTTCCTGCTCCATGCTTAACGACGCTGTGTCAATGACACATGAACTATATATACTTCTTAATTTGACTGATTGTTGAATAATCTGCGCTTATTTCTTGCATATTTGTCAAAATGAAAATGAAAAAAATGGTCTCATTGCTTCTTTTTTCTCCAAATATAGACCATTTGCAGCATCAAATGCTTCAGGGGGGGGGGGGAGGTATCTTCACCAATCATCTGACAGGGAAGTGGTAACATTTTGAATTAATGATTCCGTTGATCATTGTCCCACACCGAAGCTGGGCTTCGTTGTACTCCAAGTGTGAATGATATACGGGGAGAGCGCTCAATATTTTCATCTTGTTTTATTTTTCGTCTTTCTGGTTAAACAGATTTCAGGTAGGTCTAACTGGAAGACTTTAGCCTGGTTTCCATATGATCATAGCAGTGATCGTTTCCATATATATATCGCCGATTGATCGGGGACACGTCGCCGATGTGTCGCAGTAGGTCGCCGACTGTTACGATCATATGGAAACCAGGCTTTTGTGATCAAGAAGGTTGGCAAAATGTCGGATGAGTCGAAAGTCGTTAGTTGTTCGAATATGTGCAACTTCCGCAAAAGTTTTGCGGAAGGCAGCAAGATGGATAAGAACAACGGATGTGAGTTTGATTTGATTACATTTGAACCCAATTGTCATGCCAAGCAAGAGAATGGGGAGACTGGTGATGTGATTTTAGCAGGCCTCAATTCAGTTCAGTCCATTTCACTTTAAATAATGTTGTGTCGACCAAATCGTCCGATACCACAACTTGATACTACAAAATAATCCAATAGCTATCAAACTTAGGCCACATGACCACATCTGCGGAAAAGTTGGAAAAAACCCCGGGGGGGGGGTACTTCACTATAAATTCATACGGGGGTGTGCGCCGCAAGGATTTCTGTTACGACCCAATCCCAGAAATTTGGTCCGATATTGATACCCAATCCCAGAAAATTTGTCAGATATTGATACCCAATCGAAGAAGTAACAAAAGCAATTCGACGTCAAAAGGATAAGGGATAGAGGGCTGGGAACGGTTATTTTGGTTCCAAGTGGCCATTGGAACGAGTTTCTGATCTGAGGACGTTTTTCAACACAAAAATACTTGAAATCAGTTCACCTGAAACTGACCACGTGTTGCTCGAAAATTTATCCAGTTGTACTTTCATTCAACACCCATTACAGAATTTTGAGTAACCCCCAATCCCAGAAAATTCCGAGTGAAAGTATACCCCAATCACAGAAATTTTCCAGTAAAAGGATACCCCAATCCCAGAATTTTCAGGCCAAAAACTACCCAAAACTGGCGCACATCCCCGTCTTACCCAAAGTGAAGTACCCCCCCCCCGGGGAAAAAACCCAGCTACAGGTGGGGGCATTTGGTATTTACGATGGCTAATGATGAAATTGGAGGGACACATCTGCCATCACATCTATTGGCAGTTTCGAGAAATTGAAGCAAAACAACATCAAAAGGGCAGATTCTGAAAAACTAGATTTGATTTGATTTGATTTTATATTTTTTACCCATGGTAGCCCCTCAGTTAGGAAAACTGATTTACAGGGGGGCATGCTAAAAACTTACAATAATTGATAATTTACAATAAAAACCAGTATTTCGAACTAAATTAAAATTACAATTGTTCAAAAATCAACAAAAAAAACGAAAAGATTTAAGTGTCCATTTTTCCACTTCTCTCTTGAAGGCTCTCAGGGTTGAAGAGTTTTTAGCGTCAGTACCAAGACTGTTCCAAAGCTTAGCGCCTCGGTACGAGAAGCATTTCTGCCCCCCTGCTGATTTTAACAATGGCAACCTGAGGTCGACTTCAGCATTCCTAAGAGAACGAGCAGTGGAATTGTTGACTCTCGTGAACATGTCTTTCATGTAGGAAGGCACGTCTCCTTTAAGGGATCTGAAAACCATTTTCTGAGATTCAAAATCAATAAGTTCCCTAACAGTGGGCCATTGAAGCGCACGAATAACTGGTAAAGCGGTCGCATCAAATGGACTGTTGGTAACGAGTTTTGCAGCACGATTCTAGCATCAGTTGCCGAATTTCAAGCGAATGAGAACAAAAGAAATTCGCTCAACTAGAATTCCAAATAAAAAGCTGCAACAGTTAGGGCAAACTTTTTTTGCACACCAAAGATGGTTTTTAAAAGAATATATGCGTTTCTAGCCAAAGGAGAATGAATTTAAAGACCCCTGGTGGATTTTGTTTATTTGATTCAGGAGCGCAGTAGAAATTGTTTCATTTAAGCCCAAAATATGGGAGAATTGCAATGCGTTCTGCCGAGCTTCTTTATAAAAAATCGACAAATTCCGTCAGACCTATCCTTGAAACTTACATTTATCCTTCTACTTTCGCAAGAAATTCATGACTTCTCTTAAAGACCACCTTTCATCTGCACAAGGCGACAGTTTGCCCCACTGGTTTCAGGGAAGCTTTTGCGGCTTTGTTCGGTTCGAACTTCCGGTTCACAAGGTTGAGAGAATTTATTTTGTCGGCAGTCGCTAATTTTCTTTAATTTCTGTGCCAGTCAAAGCAACTGATACTATGTGAACTTCCAGGGCAGGGAAATTCATGAGAAAAGCGATGCTCCCAGCGCCCCCTCGAATTGGGAAACAAAGGCCAGAAATGAAGAATGAAGAGAAAGGAAAGGAAAACAAAAAAACAAAGGACAAACAAGAGGCTGATTTCAGAACGAGGCTTCTTACTAATGGTAGAGCATGTGAGTACTGCATTGAACTAAATTAGTTCAATGGAGTACTGTTGAACCAGACGGAGCAGGCCTCTCGAAGATGTCTTCATTTTCAGCTGCCGCGTTGGATAAAAAACTTGGTGATTTAACAAATACACAGCAAAGTGTTCAAACATTATCTTTATGGATAATCCACCATCGAAAGCACTGCAAAACGATCGTTCAAAACTGGCTGAAAGAGCTCCAAAAAGGTGAGTAGGCCTGTATGATCGATAAAACACAACAACAACAAACAGGCAAGGACTCTAAAAAAGTGAAGTGGGCCTGAATCTAAATGCTGAACTGCAGTAACAAAGCTAAATCTGAAAGCAAAGAGAAGGCATAGATAAAAGCAAAGGTTCTTGACTGAGAAACAAGTTAGCCCCACTTTTTTAAATTCCTGTTTTTGCCCAAGATCAGATATCAGGTACAGGTGAAGTTGCGTTTTTTAGGCATGCAACAAGCGCTGGAATTGCAAAAATAGAGCAGACCTAATCAAGTCCATGACCCCTTGTCATGATTCTCGTGCTGAGGTCCTACCAGGTATGTATCAAACCCATTCCGCCTGACTGTTCTGGCTGCAACGTCAGAGGATTACTTCATGGTGCCACAACACCCTCAATCATCAGGGGGGGGGGCACTGCACTTGTTTGTGTCATTTCTCTCAGGAATTAACCCTAGCCTAACCGTATCTTAACACTGGCTTAGATTTCCATTAAGGTGCAGGTGAAGGTGAAGTTGCGTTTTTCAGCGCCAAGCGCTGGGATCGCAGAAATAGAGCAGACCTAATCGAATCCGTGACCCCTTGTCATGACGCTCAAGTGGTGGGGCCCTACCGGGACTCGAACCCACTCCGCCTGACTGTTCTGGCTGCAATGTCAGAGGATTACACCACGGCGCCACAACACCTTCTGCAAAATGTGCAAAAAAGTATTTGTTCATTGGTATTTGACTCAGTCTGAATTATTTTTACTAAATTTACATCAACACACAATACTTTATATTATTTGGAACTTAAACAAACTGTATAATTTCACATTTTTGAAAATCCTTGCATATGCGTACAGTAGATCTATTCTTATAGAATCCAAGGTAGATGAATTAACATCGTGTCATCTTCATCTGTTTTAGCCAAGCCAAAGAAGAAACTAACTTTGATGTATCTTACAAATGACATTCTGCAAAATAGCAGAAAGAAAGGTGCAGAATTTTCAAGAGAGTTCTCCACTGTGCTACCAGCTGCGTTTCGCCATTGTGCAAAGTAAGTTTCTTCATCATATTCCAAGCAGTACATGCTTTTTCTTTTATAAGAAACTTGGATAAGCCAATTGTACTAAAAGTCTCTTTATTTTTCATCAAAATTTCAGCTTCTTAGTACTGAAAGTTTCTCAATCTGTCAATCTGCTCATTCTTTGGATCCATGTAGTTTCTACCACTGCCCCATATTTCTTTCTTGACATACAGTGCAATTTTGGCAAGAAAGGGAGTTGTTTTGGCTCACTTAAAAGTAACAGCTCAATGACAATTTTCCTAAAGATATTCTTTGATTTGTCGTTCAAAAATTTGTTAGCACTTCTCAAATATGGTACTAGACACAGCAAGAAATATCTAAATTTCCGATGGTTTTTGCATGGAAATTGAGGGGAAAGGGACAGGATTTTCCAAGAAATTGTAGGGAAATGGACATTTCCATTTCTCTCTAAGGAAACTGTTGGGAAAGTGTCCGTTTCCTCAAAATTTCCAATGGAAAGCATGTGGGGAAAGTTGACCATTTCTTGCAGTGAGAGTTTCTTAAATTTTTCGCCATTAGTACTAGTTTCTTATAAACCAGTTTTGTACTGTATTTTTCAAAATGTTGCAATCAACTGTAACATAAATCTTCCATGAAATTGAAAAGGTATAAATTAATCTCATAATTCTCTGCAAACCAAATAACAAAGCACTTCCTTCTTGTTATTCTCCAAGGTTTGAATACTGTTAGTATCAATTTTAGATTTGCACTTACCTGGCATGGTATTAACTTCTTGGATCAGAGTTCTCAGATGTTCTCTTTCATTATTTAAAGTGCTTCAGAATACTGTATTTTATACAGGATGCTGGTTGCATTTCCTAGTCAACCAATGTGCTAAAACCTGTTTGTGCTGAATAGGTTTTGTCATATTTTGCTGTATGAGAGAATATCATAAAAATGTTTGTTTGAATACAGCTAAAGCAGAGAAAAAGACTTGTTTTCAAGAATTTTACTTGCTTTTCAAAGTTGAACTTTACTTTTTTAGGTTTGAACATGCAGAGGATAAAAGTTTTTTTTACATATATACATAATCTAAAAATTTACAATTTAACAAAACTTAGTTGCGAAGATGATACCAATGGGAGCATGATAGGCATGTCAACTCTGATCTTAATGAATAGCAATACAGATACTAATGGCTGTACCAAAGTTTCCTTTTGCCTCCCTTTTCGTACAACTACCTAAATCAAAAAGATATACAGACGATATAAGACATATCAGGTGAGCCAGAAAAAAGTTCCCACTTTTGAAAATTCATAGCATCAAAGAGTACTGCACAGATTTGAATGACTCAATGTACAATTTTCAAAAAATGGATAGTTCAACAAGGTGAACAAGGTGAGAAAATATATTGATAACATCAAGAACATTGACATTTTGAGGTGGTTACACTTGACATGGAACATCCCCAATGCTTTAGGTCCTTTTTCAGTCATTTTGCAATCATGAAATTTTCATAAAGTTGAATCTACCTATACTTCTGGCACTGGTGAAGACAAAAATATATATGGCAAAAATACTTTATTGATCTTTTAGCTTTTAACTATAATTTTAATCATTCAGATCTCTGAAGTATATACTCTTGGTTCTATGAATTTTCAAAAGTGGGAACTTTTTCCCAGCTCACTTTGTGGATTGATGATGATAAAGTCTTTCATGTCACTAATGAATTATTATCCAAATTTGAACAATTCCTTCAAAATTTTAAGAATTCTCAATAATTCTTCTCATGTTTATGTGTGCAAGGTTTGTACTGTATAAAGATAAAAGATGTTTTTATTGGTTTTGCAGAGAATGTAGCTCAGGGACTGTGACTGCTTTGGAAAGAATCTTAGAGATCTGGAAAGAGAGAGATGTTTATGATCAGATATTTCTTGACAGACTGAGAAAAGGCATGAGTAAGTATATATAGCAGTGCTACTTTTGCATATCTACATATAGTTAATAAGGAATATCAGTTCTCTTTTTTTTTCAATTTGTTTTGAGTGGGCTTGTCAGGATTTCTAGCTACTGAAAGCTAATTTAGGCCCACTGTGAATGCCGCATCCAGGCATGGGACCCCTAGTTTAATGTCCCTTCCAAAGGATGATGAGGTGAGTTGCAAGGTCAGTCCTCCGAGGTCACCCATCCGGAGTCTGACCTCACTCGACCAAGCTTAACTTCAGTTACCTGATGAAAACTGTTTAAGCCACTCGGCCACTCATCTCTGACATGCATGAAGAAAATCTCCTAGAAAATGATGCATTGTTAAGTGGCTCAATAATTTAAGGTGACTTACTGACTTTCTGATCATTTTGAAGCAACTGTATCCTAATCCCAATACTTATAAATCCAATATCAGTGGCGCCGTGCTGCATTACTCACACCTGCATAAAAAACTATAATTATTGCAAGTAGCTTATGGAGTGACGAAGAAGTAGATGTTTATCCTCACATCGAATTTCTCATTTAACGAACGATTGTATTCAAATGCATGATATTAGAAAGAAAATTTTCAAAAATGAATATTGTTCACATACGTCGTTACGGTTCAGGATGGAAGGTTAAGGCTTTGTTCTTATAAGATAGAGGCATGATGCGGCACTCTGTCAAACTCAAATTCCGTCGAACGGTTTGGCGTGGTGTGGCACAACTTGTAAAATTGGCCTTAGTCTCCTGTGGTTTCAAAGGTACAAACTTAACCAAGTGGACATGGCACAAAGAAACACCACTTTCTTTTTTAGCAACAAATATTCCACCGTTTCCGTTTGGTCAATGAAAGGCAACTTTTGCTATTGCGGCAAATTTGCCCTTGTTGTTTGGATATGAAGAAATCTTAAAGATCATTTCAGATTTCTTGGATATAACGTGAAGTCCTAAGTTATACATGTTTCATCTGCTCCACTCCCTAAAGAAAATACTACCAAATTTGTCATTGCAACTTTAATTTTTCTTCAATTAAAAACTTTTCATCTCATAGCAATCATTACAACAGTCGTAGAGGAACCAGAAAGCCCTCCACCACCCAAAAAACCTCGAATTGAAGATCTGAAACCTCCATCAAAAATACCTGATGTAAGTTTAGACCTTTTCTTTCCATTGATATAATCTTTGTTGGGAAACAACGTACCTGACTTTTGCATGTGGGAATTTTACAGAATATGCTTTAATGTGCTTCCTACAGATGAGGAAATGAGTACACCAGGATTGCATTGAGGGAAAATTGCTCTAAAGATGAATTTACTGCAGGGTGCTTAAACAGATTGTGGCCGAGGACATGCTACTCTACCCTGGGTACCAGAGCCTCAAAATTTAAAAAGGACTAACTTTCTTTCCTTCTTTATTTTTTTTATTATTTTTTGGCTCTGGTACCCAGGGTAATGCTACTCAAGCTTCAAAAACATTGTGAATTCTTGTTCATTTTGTTTATACCAATTTTTCAAAAAAGATGCCCAACCTTATACTAATTTATTCAAAAGTGACCCACAGTGTCCCCTCCCCTTTTTCCATGAACCACAAAATGGTAACCGTTCCCAAAAGCAAAATCGTACAAATCGTTATTGATCTTTATACCCAAATCATGAAAATCTATACTGTTCCTTACAGCAAAGTTATGAAAGTTGATGCCATCCCTGATACAAAAATCGTGAAAATGATACCCGATAGCATACCCCTAGTGCCTAAAATATATGTAGTGACCCCAAAGATTAATCTAGGCATTGCGCAGGGTGTATTAAAACACATACATGCATATTATTTTTGATGAGTCCTTCTTCGTCATTTGATAGAGCATGGGTGTGTTTTTGGTTGTGGCAGAAATTATTCTTGTGTTTCCACAAACCTCCCTTGATGGTTACTGGCCATGTGATATGTTGCCCTAACTCTTCGAGGAAACATATCCCCTCCATGCCAGCATATTGCCTGAATAAATAACATTTCTCCTTTCTTCAACAGCCAGATGAATTAATAAAAAAATTAAGTGAACTGGAACATTCCGCTTCACAAGATGCTTCTGCACGAGAGAAAATTGCAGGTTTACCCAATGAAATAACAGATCCATCAAATCTGGACAAAATCACAGGTATGAATTGATCAAATTTTAGGCAAAATTATCATAGGTAATAGCTTCAAGGCAAAATCAAAATAAGATTATTCATCCTGCTCCAAAACAAGTATTTGGTATTCATGATCGTAACGGACTAGCAACTCTCTCACAACTTCGATTTGGGTCAAGTGCCCTTAATTTTCACAGGCACAATGTCAATGGGACATTATACCCGACGTGTCCTATAAACGATATTTCAACATTTCTTGCTACATTGCCACTCGTACCATGTGCAGAGAATAGTCTCCTCAGCCACGTACAAGCAACTTTGCTTTCATACGGTTTGTCGAACCTTCCAATGAGGAATTAGTTTCAATAATCTTGTATGGCGATCGTTAATCGTATCAAATAAAGCGATCATTAAAGCAACACTAGCCTGTGTTCCAGACCCAAAAAGCCTTTCCTTTTCGGAACTGGGGTCTAGGACACAAGTTAAGCAAAACTTGAGTTAATTGAATCATCAAGAAGATTTTCTTAAATCATTTAAGTGAAAATTCCTCTCCTCTTCCCACCTTTGTATCATTTTATTTCTTTTTGTACCTTATACTTTATGCTATATCATACTGGTCCGTTCGTTATTTTCGTGTGAATGTTTCATGTCAATTGTTAAAGCCACAGGGTTGCAATGCATTCTCATTCTCCATGTGGTATCGTCTTGTAAGTATGTTCTGTTATTGTAGAATTTTAGATTGATGTATAAAAAAAGTTAGTATTGAGTATCTGCTTTCATACTTTTTATTTTTTTATATTTTTATTTATTCATATAAAACAATTTACAACAATGCTTACGTTCTACTATACCTATCCAAAGTTACTAGACAACAACACAGGGACAATACTGAGGAGAGCGAAAAAACGACGACTGCCCAAGGCCAAAAACATAAAGACACACAACATTCAGCTAAAACTACGGGATGCACTACTAGATTCTGTCTCAGATTATATGTCGGATCAGGGTTCGGTTGAAAAATGTGGAAGTCATGAGCGTCATGATACTTTTCATTCCACAGCCCGTGAAACATGTTTACTTTCTTTTAACTTACCCAATACTGTATCGTGCGACAGTCGTCATTTGTCGGTTAGACTGATTATATGGTCGTAGTTATCGCTATTGATTGGCTACGGGACGCTCCTAACTACGACTCATAATCAAACGCCAGTATTTTGAAGTGATGATGTCTGCCTCGTTTGGATAAGGGCCTAGGCAAAAAACACCAACACAAACACTCGTATTTTTCAAGTGAAACACATTGATTTGAAAACTTAACAGTAAATTAGTTAATGCTAAGCGAAAGCATTAAAATACAAGGTACAAGGTATACGTACAAGGTTTGACATTTTCACCAACTGTTTTCATGGTATTCTTAATCATAAGACTTTATTCTGTCAAGCTAAGTTCCTTGAAACTCTGCTTTGCGCTTCGAGTTTCCGTTGGTCGACATCAATCAACTGAATTTGCAAGCAGCCTCGTTCCAAAGAGCGTTCAAAAGTGCAACAAAGTCAGTCCAAAAAGCTGTCGTAATATTATGAGTCCCAGGATGAGCGGTGTCAGTTTGGTGTACCACTCTCGTGTTGAATAGCTATTCCGAGGACTCATTGTAATCAGTCTACTGTATATCATACCATATCGTATCATTAATATTTAGTCACGATGTCCTGTCAGTTACAATTACAAAATATTAAAAAAGGAAAAACTACCGGGTGTCTCAAAAAAAGTACCCCCTTTTGACTGGAAATAGGAACGAAACGATAAGATATCAGTACTGTCCGAGTGGACAGCTAAATTTATCAATCTTCAACTTAGATCCACATACCTTGCATTTAAAAATTTGCCACCAAACACTGGAGATACAAGCTTGCAAAGTCAAAATTTACAGTGCACCCGAAACCAGAGGTTTTGTCAAAGGGCCTAGCCATGATTTGCTATAACAGGCATGTTGCACAGGAATTTCGACTTTGACCTTTAGCTTTCTCCATTTAAAAGAATTATACCTTGAAATGCTTCAATTGTTCTACACATAGTTATTCCTTTGAGGAATCAATCCGTGCATTGCATTCCACTCCATGTGTCAAAGAAGAAGAATAGGAACACATGCATGCTCATTTGAGAGATGTTGCACGGCTTCATTGTTCTTACCACATTTTTGTTATATTTGTTTAATCAGGGCGATTTCCACGAGTCTTTTTTATTCTTTTCAAAAGCGAAAAACTGTAAGTTAAAGTTTACAGGTGCTTTGGAAAAGATCCATAATACAAATCATGGCTAGGCCCTTTTACAAAACCTCTGGTTTTGGGTGCACTGTAAATTTTGTCTTTGCAAGCTTGTATCTCTGGTGTTTGGTGGATGATTCTTAAATGCAAGGTATCTGAATCTAAGTTGAAGATTGATAAATTTAGCTGTCCACTCGGAGAGTACTGATATCTTATCGTTTCGTTCCTATTTCCAGTCAAAAGGGAGTACTTTTTTTGAGACACCCGATACTTAATGAGATAGATGTTTGAAAACATAATGGGCTGCTCTTCCTAGGGGTCGCGCTTTAATTACCATTGAGGTAGATGAGTAGACTGACGACTTGATTCCTTGTATTCGTTCAACATTTATAATCTGATGTTTTAATTTCACTCATACAAAGGACTCACGACCAAACTGATTCTAAACAGGGACTAAAATCTTACGAAAAATCAGAAGAAACTTAGAAGATCTTCCATCCTTCGAGCGTCGAAAGAAAAGTCGAACGTCCCTTCGAACGTCATTTCGAGCGTCGCTTCGCTTCGAGAAGTCGAACTTTGAACTAATGAGCCAATCAAACGCTAACAATAGGCACGTGGGTTGACCATATTAAGAAAGTAGCGATCTGATTGGTCGCGCCGTGAACGCGGCGGACTTGGCCTAATTAGTCCCTGTTCTGAAGCGTAAGGACATAAGTCCCTCAACTGAAGCGATGACAACAACAACAACAAGCGTAAGTTAGAGGGACTTATGTAATGTAGTCTAGTAGATGAGTACGGCCAGCCCCCACAACCCTGCAACACCCCCCGAAAGACGGCACCTCACAGGAACATATTGAGACAGTCGTCATTTGCCGGTGTTTCTTTTTTATCCGAAATCAAAATGATTTTATAAACAACTTAACAAGACTATCATTTCCTTAATTATTGATTAATATTGCTGATTTAATTTCAAATATACCTTATATCATATCACAGATTTCTTATAGCATCCTGATCCATGATTAATCTTATATTCATCAAGATTTTATCTTGTTATTTATGTTTAGCAATTTTCGGTTAAAAATCTGGTTTCCCTAATGAATCTTGTTGAAAATATTTACACAGAGATCCTATTAATTTTAATTTTAATTCAACAAACAAATTGTCAATACATTGTTCGCATCTCTCTGATTGAATGAATTGCATTTTGAAGCAAATAAAGTTTCCATTGGATACGAAATCAATTTAGACCGAGTCCTTAAATTATTAATAATTAATGCTGGATGACCACGGGCAATAATGCACAGTTGACGTGGCCTATGCAATGACTCAAATTGTATTCTTACTCAGTGCGTTGTTTCTTAGCGAGAAATACTCTTCTATGCAGAGGTTCCTCAATCATTTCGCACTGCAAATTATTTCGCATTGCGAAAGGATTTTTGAAAGAGGGAACTTTTTTTGGCTCACCCGGTATCAAGTTCTTTTTGGCACACTCTATATAAAAAATGTTGAAGTGACATGATGCAACAGACAGATATTAGAATCTTCAGTAGGCATCATTCCCACAGTATGCCGTCGCGTTTTTGATCGTGCTTCCTAAATGACCTCTAATGAAAAAAAGGTAAATGACCTCTAATGAATTGTATACACAGTTCTGTCTCTCAGATACTAAGGCAACGCTGGGATAGATTGTGTGTTGCGTATTTGCGGATGCAGGAGCCAAATAAGCCGCATTTATAACGGCATGTGGCTAAGATTCAAGCTTAAAATCAAATTCAATACTACTTAAATATGTTTGGTTATTATTCAGTGCTTGCTCAATAGCATTGAATATGTTTTGGAGATTTAATCGCAAACTAATTAATGTAGATCCTTGACATTGATTTACCGTAAAAATTCTAAAAATTGTGACATGATTTACCGTAAAAATTCTATGAAGCCCCCTCTCTCTATTAAGCCCTCCTCTGTATCAAGCCCCCCCCACTTATTTTGCAAAGTTCCAGAATTTACCAAATATTTCCATTTACTTAGCGACGCAACCTTGCACGTTTGATATGGTTTGGGATAAAAACTGTGTTGAATTTATGTATTTGAGTAGAAAAATTGTATGTTTTCCCGCAAAATATGGGATAAAAGAACTGAAATGCTACTAAATAATATCCTTGTCACTTGATTTTGTGAATAAGCCCCCTCTAATAGGCGTCCCTCTCTATTTAGCCCCCCCTCTGGATATGCATCATACATTGATCCAATTTTTAAATTGCAGAAAAAAGGTGTCAGAGCTATCTCATTTCAGCCTCGCATGTCTCCTCTTCCAATCTTCAGTGATCTTAAACTTCTGAAACTTTCTGAACTTTTTGAACTTCGACTCTTAGTTTTTGTTTTTGATTCTGTTAATAAAACTTCACCTAGTTGCTTTCATGACTTTTTCCTACTCAGTTCATCTGTTCATCAGTATTCCACTAGACAACCCAGTCAAGGTGATTTATATATGTTTCGAAAAAACAGTCTTCAATACGGTTTAAAGTCAATTCGATATCTTGGTGCTAAACTTTGGAATATGTTACCAATGGAACTCCGAAATGCTCCATCAAAAATATCGTTCAAAGCAAAATTGAAAGTTTACTTATTGAATAGTGTCAACCGATGAAGCAAAGCTACCTTAATACTGGCTCAATTTCTATTAATCTACATGAAAAGGAAGTCCAAAATTATATATACTCATCCAAAATCACATGTTAACATCTTAGGATAGGGGAGGCTCTCTCCTCGATTAGTTTACCTATTGAGAGAGCTCCTCCTTTAAATAATTCCCTGCATGCAATTTATTTAGCTCCTCTTTATACTTGTATATTGTATTAATTTTCTGTATCATTGTATCAATTTTCTGTATTATTGTATTAATTTTCTGTAATATTATCTTTGTTGTTAGTTATTCGTTTGTATATTTAGGACTATAAATTGTATGTAGTGGAATTCAAATCAAATGAAAGTGAAACTGAAAAAACTGAAACTGAACTTGGAAGGTCTGAAATTAAATAAGCCACCCAGGGGCTTAATAGAGTTTTTACGGTATACGCAAATATGAAGTCTAGCGTTTTAACTGATTAGATATTGATGCAGGGATTTAATCAAAATGGGGTAAAAGATTTTAAACGTCTCCCTCTTCACCCGTGAAGTATCGTACCGCTTCTTAAAGGCCCAGAGTGGTAACTTCCATATGAAGAGCGACGGGTATTTGCCGCCCATAAGGATGGGTTTTGAACCTCAAAATTCCCTAAATATGCGTCTTAAAATGTTACTATTTTACTAGAAATGGGTAGCATTTCGAGTCGTAACTCTTTTGTAGACTAGCTTAAAGGTCAGGTTTGTGTTTTGAATGGCCCGTAATTTTGGGTTACAGTTTGCGGAAAATTTATAATCTTAGGGTGTGATTTCACAAGTCAAAAATGCACACCCACGTCATCTGCCTATTGCAGTTACGCCCCGGGAGAAATCTTACCTTGCTCGAAAGAGAGAAATATCTTATTTACGAAAGACCTACTTATGTTACCTTTCTTTTCTCCTAATTTCAGAGTACGAAGATGGTAAAGCATTACTCAAGTCACTGGCAGAGGCTTGCTCCCATCTTTCTGAATACAACAAACGTCTATCCTCAGAACTTGCAGATAGGCAGATTGTCCAAAAGAAATTAGCAGATTACACAGTTTATCAAAAATACATGTTAGCTGCTACTGAAGATCGACTGGAGGTATATGCTTGCTCGTTTTTCATGGACTTAAATCATGCACTGGTTATGCCTGATGCGAATATTTTTACTGAAGTGAATAAATACTTCAAGGAAAGAAACATCCGCGGGAAGAAAATGTTGCGTTCTTTTCGTTTTTGGATGAAATTCACGAAAGTTTATTCCGCGAAATTTCCTAAATTGTTAGATTGGCAAAAGTTTATTCTCGTGGAATTTCGTAAAATGTAGAGTCAGTGACGTATTCATTGTGCAAGGAAGTTCAGTATGACCTTGCGTAACAGGGTAACAACAGCGCTTTCGAACTGTGCTAGCAAGCACAGGTATAAACTTATGACCTATTGGCCCTTGTTTCCTTGTGCTCTGTAGACTCATAACACCACTCTGAAAACCTGACCCTATTTAGGTCCAAACCTTGAGCTTAAAAGAGTATTGGCCCTCGTTAAAGTGATGTTCTTCGCGAAACGTACCTTCTCAAGCTGCTCTCGCCTCTCCAGCTTGGAGAAATTTTATTTTTTGAGCAATTAACACCATCCGAATGGTCTCAAGGTTAAATATGTCTTCAGATGTTTCTCAAGAATGACTAGTTTTCATCTTTTTATCCAGGAATCGAAAAAGAAGCTGGCAAGGGTCACTCAAGTGAGAAAAGGACTTCAGTCGCATTTGCATAATCTTCCTGATTTATCGAAGTTACCTGATCCAAATGCGGGCCTTGCTCCTTTGCCGTCAGCCGGAGATCTCTTCGCAAAATCGTCGTAGCATCAACAGGTACATTTAGTGATTGATGAGCTAGACAGGGGAGCACTTTCGGTTTACCTTTGGGTAACGAGCCCTCTTTCAATAGACCTTTTCGCAATTTAGAGAAAGGAATTGAGGAGAGCGCGGTCCATCGTGAAAGTTTTGGCAACAGTAGGAAATCAAGGGAATCTCCTCCTTGCGGCTCGGTTGCATCTTCCTGCAAACTCGACTTATTTTTTATTTGTTTGCACTTGTAAAGAGTTGCACGATACTTGTTTGGTCTGGGAATTGTTTTCTCTGGACTATTTAGCCATCTGGTCATCCTATCACCCACTTGTCTGTGTATATTAGCAGGTATGTGTCCTCGGCTTTGAAGCAGATCAGTTTAGGTGCAACTGATCAATCGGCCTATCGATCAATCAATCGATCGATCAATCAATCGATCAATCAATCAATCAATCGATCAATCGACTTGAGTGAACTCATACAATGTGACCAAAAAGGCACTCACAAATGGGCAGAAGGATGTAAAGACGCCTAAATAATTACCATACTAAACAAGTATCATTCAACCTTGAAAGGTGCAAATAAATAAAATAATAACTTTAATTCGCAGGGAGATGCAACCGAGACACAAGCCCTAAGCTTATCACCGAAGCGGAGGGGATTTCTCTGATGCCTGCTGTTGGCAAGGCTGTCAGAATGGGCCGTGCTGTCCTCAATCCCTTTCTCCAATTACAAAAAGGTTTATTGCCTTGAACCACAGAAAGAGCTCGGTTAGATAGAAACTACCAAAGTCAATCAGCAAGTTCACATGCGCTATGATTGTCAACATTGATTTTGCTAATAGACAACAGATATATGAACAGGGTGTCTCAAAAAAATTGCTCGACCTTTAATCACATATTGAAAAATAACAATAAGTTGAACAGGCTTATAGGAGGAAAACCATGTACCTAAGATTTTGAAATGATTTTAGAGACCAGAATCTTCCAAGTCGGTTAAAAATTCACTGAGTTGCGAGCTTTCAAAGATCTAAGATATGCGGCAGCTGAAACCAGGGACCCCTAGATTACTTGTTATGCAAAAAAGCTCGAAGATGGAAGTAAAAGAAGCTTGTACAATGTCACACACCTCATTGATATCAGAACAAACCAAAAGGGACTTCTAAAGTAATTTATCCTTATAATCATTTTCAAATTTGCTTAAGATTGCATGTATCCAAAACAGTAGTTCAGACATAATCGATGAGAGACTGAATTTTTTTCCCTCAAAGCATCCATACGCTTGAAAGTTAGGTTATCAAGAAGCTGTCCGAATCCCATTTAATTTACCCTGAAACAATTGCAAAATAACAGAAAACGATGGCCCATGGGACTTGTACCATAAATGCCTTTTAGAGGCCTCTGGTTTCAGCTTTCGCACAAAATAGAACTTCAAAGGCTTCCAACACAATGAATTTTTAGCGGATTTGCAAGATTCTTGTGTCAAAAATTAATTTAAATTCTGATGAAAAGGGCTACTTGACCAAATGTCCATTCAGCATATCGCTATTTTTTAGCATTTAATCAAGCATCGAACAATTTTTTGAGACACCCTGTATATATTGTATTTTCTTTTGGTAATTCCCAAACTAATGACCCCGTAGTAAATTTGAAATATTCAGAAATTGAGCTTGCAGAACATCTAGCAATCGCGTAAATTGCAGGATCTAGGGCAGCTCGAAATTAAAGAAAAGCAACTCGTCAGTTTTGCTATTTTAAATGCTCTTTTTCTGGACCATTTAATAAGATATCGTTTCAGTTTCCTTTCCAAAGGACAGATTTTGTAAGACAATACCATTATTTGCTTTTGTTGACACCAAAATTCAAAACGATTTGCGGTTGCAGACAAGGGAAATTGTCTCAACCAGTAATTCAAAACAAATAAAGCTATAAATTTTCTCTGAAACCCAGGTTGCGAGCTCGCTTGTTGAGCATTCCAGAAATGGTTTTACAGCAAACATGATCATACATTGAAAGAAGGAGGAAATATCTAAACATCTACCGCGGGCATTTCATGTGTTTCGTATAGAAACCGATTTGGAGGTGATTCAATTCTCGTATTTTTTGGTTGCAATCAAAGCACTTGTTGCTCAGCTTCTGAACAACAATACTAATGCTGGCAGGCCTCACTTTTCAAAACTCTGTCATTGTCATTTAGCTAAGAATGCAGAAACCCTTCTGTCTGCAGGAACCCTTCGTCTTCCTTGCTAGTAGAAAGAAACAATTTGTCAAAGATAATACTGGCTTGAGATTAGTTGTTAGTATTGTCCTTCCTGTATATAAAGTACTGTTTAAGAACCAGAAAATTATACTTGGATTTCGTTACTTGTGATTTCTGATAAAGGCTTATTCTAAAGTATTGTCAAGTGAATGTGAATATGACCATGCACAATAGTGTGGTCTATAAATTGATGTGGCTTACATTATGATTGAATGCGTATCCTTTGCTTAGTTTCTTTTCAAGGGTATTGCGGGGAAGGCTTGGTAATGGTGCTTTTCCTGCGTTCTTCCCTCGTCACACAAACTGTGTGGAAGTTTGAAATGAGATGAATCGCTGCGTAGGAGCTCAGGCGAGAGATATAGACCGCAGTCGCACTAGGTGCTTTATCCCATTGTTTCCTTCAAAACAACGGGCTTACAACGCTGTGGTATGTGACTGCTCGTCCTGTTCACATACAATGCTGTTACAACGTTTCATTCATTGGGCAAGAGTCTTTAAAAAACTATAGTATCCAAAGCAACGGGATAAACAAGGTGCTGATCTGACTTACAGCGTTGTTAAAGCAAAATGAACCAATCATGATTTACCAAGATAATCACGTGACGACTTCCTTCGCGCCAAAAAATTAGCTACAACACAGGCAGCTTTGCGAAAGATGGGACGTGCACACTGTGACCGGGTGTCTCTGTATCGTTATAATGGCCCACTTCCTGACGTCAAAGGTAAATTTCTAGAAAGTAAAACAATTCAGATTATAACGAGACTAGTTCTAGTGTGACCGCAGCCATAGTTTGAATTTTATTTCAATAATGGCAGCATTCAATCCAAGTTGTGTGCGACGAGAGAAGAACAAAGGAAGATCAACATTATCAAGCGTTCCTTGCAATCCCGTTGAAGAGAAACATCCCTATGGATCAGAATGTAATTCTAATCACTTCAACGGTGCCTTATTGTCCTTGATGCAACGAAAAAAAGAACCGCGAGCTGGAAAAAAGGAAAGTTTTTATTTTCGTCATCGAATAAAATTTGTAAAGCCTGTTGCAACTGCTACACTAACTGCAAATTAAACTTTTTTTCTAATTATTTATTTCACTTGATGTTGTTATTGAAGGAGTAACATATCAATCTCCCGCATAGAATCATTGCTCCGTTTCATCGATCTTTACCGTATTGAATCTCATTCTGAAGCCAGAATGATCACCTTTCCTACCAAAACTTTTGGTTGTAAGTCTACTCCAGAAGAGCAGAAATACAACAACTAAACAACTGTACAGACGTGGAGATAACCTAACTTCAGACCTTCAGTAGACTTATTACACCTTTCGTGGCAATTTTGCTCCGTTGCAACTCAACAAGGGACCTTAGATTTCGTCGCTGCTTCTCATTTGCAAGTCACAGCATCATCTGTGAAAGAATGAAAGGTTGCTTGGTATTTCAAGCAATTGGCCTAAACGCCGGCTTTATGTCCCTAAATCTACACAGTTCTTCATGTTTAACTCTAAAATGAGGACTCATTTCATGATGAAAATGTCGGGTGTGTGAATCTTGCACTTGCGATGATGTCATCGTTGTATGATATTGTTGAGTGTGCTTATTATCATGATGTCTTCTATGCTCGCTTTGCATCACGTGATGTTCCTTCCGCGGGAAATCTGCATGGCAATGATTGTGTGTGGGAATGTGTGAAGAGTGGTCGGGAAGCTGCATTCTAGCCCACTGTGCATGATGGTCTATCACTGCTTGGTTTTGGTTTTTGCATCCTTGAGGTGCCACTTTGACGTTTACATCTCCCTGCCTGGCAAGCAAGCTAGGTATCTGGGCACCGGATATCAGAGGTGGGCATAAACTTCCTTGGACATTAGACCTAGTTGAAATACGTGCCATTTCCGCGTCATTTTTGTCAGTTCTTTGCAAATATTTAAACGCAGTCTCTGCCGTTTTCATGTCAACTGAAGAGTCTCTCCTAGGGCCTGACGGGCGTTCATTGGAATGAAATGTCTTTGAGTTTGGACTCGATTGCTGCAATTTCTCGAAATCTCTCTCTTTTTTTATTAATTGTCTCTCTTCATGTTCTGGCTCCATGTACCTCCTCTTGCGGGCTCCTTCGTGTTGTGAATTGTTGTACCCTTTTCTTTTGCCATTAGAACCTGAATTTGAAGAAGAATTTTAATAAAATTCTATTGCTTGACATTTGACGAGTCTGAGTTCTCAAATTCATCATCGATGCAAACTTTCGTTGCAAAATTCAACAGGAACATCGCAGCCAGGGACGTAGGAAGCATTTAAACTAGGGGGCACGACGCTTCGAGGGTACTTTTTCCTTAAGAAAAAGGGACAGTTTCTAAAAATAGAAAGAGCACTTCTTCGTTTATTGCAAAATCTTGGGGGCACGTGCCCCAGTGCCCCCCTGTTCCTACACATGTGCATCTTACTGCAGAACAGAAGAGTAGTTTGATTATCGGAGGAGGTTTGGAGCTGCTAAAACTGCTATGAAAGCACAAGTAGGTTATTTGATCGCAGGACAACCAAGATTTCTATTCAATAATTAGAATTTGAGAAGTTGTTATTAGTTATTGACTCTTTTTTATAATTATATAGGGGAGCCTTTTGCAAACCAAGGAGAGCAAAAACTCCGCAGGACGGAAAAATGAAGAAAAGAGTAGTAGAACTAATGGTAAAAGATCTAGAAATCAATTATTCTCTCCTGAAAAAAGAATCTTACTTCTTGTATCATTCCAAGCCATAGGCAGGCCAAGTAACTGCGTGTATTTTGTATCATACCAAACCAGCAGTTCTGATCCAGGAGATATTTCACGTGTTGTTCTGTAATAGATGCAACCGTGATATTGAAAGACTACCATATTTTGTTCTTTTTTATGCCGTGCACATTTCACAAACGGCATCCATGTATTCTGATCCCGTCCATCTAGAAAATGGCTAACTTCTCCGTCATGAAATATCTGTGAAAAAAATATAAATTTGAATTTCATGATTACCAAAACTGGGCATGGAGACCTCTCAGGATGAACAAGCCACGCTTCATTCATTCCTAGAACGATCTGGAATACATAACAAGGATGAAGCCTCATGAATAAATCATTGTCTGAAAATCTCTTCAGGCGATTTCCTTTTTCGATGGCTCAAGAATAGAAATGCAACAGCAACGTGCGAAAAATGCTTTTTTGTTGGACCTCGTTTAAATTTTTTTAATTTGTCAAACGCATTGCTACATTCTTTCAGTTTTGTCCTAATCGTTAGGTTGTTTCTTTGAAGCCAGCTACGTCAACGAACCTGTGTTTAAACTTACAATTTGTATAAGAGTTGCATACTGTTCCTACTATTAGAAGTAACCGTTTACGTTCACGCGTACCCACGCTCCCCCAGTATCTGATGAACATTCTGTCGAAACATTTAACACAGTTCCAGCGTATTCTTGAAGTACACTATTGATGAAGGGTTATGCCCGATACGTTTAGTGTATTTAAATCCTGGCATTTTAGTTTAACCTAAACAGAAAATTATATGTATTTTTGAAGTAGTATACCTCCCACATGTATTCAGAAACCATTCCACTAATACTCTCATTTGTCCGCACCAATTTCCCCTCGAATGGCCCGAACCATGTTCCGGCTTGAATATCCTTCACTGCACAAACACCGTACTTTGCCCCGGGAATGCTTGATGCGCATAATGCTATACCATCAGGCGGACGAATCTTCCTCGGCACTTTCATTTCTTCGGAATGTATAACTTCTTCTTTTGATTCCCGGGTGAAAGTTGATCCGTCCGGTTTTGGTAGATGGTTGTTGTTTGTAACTGAAAAGTAAACAATCCTGTTACGTTTCTGCAAGTATCATAGGGCTCCTCGCCATATGAAGCAAAGAAAGATCTTTGAACGTTCCTAATCTTTGAACATGTTGGTGTAAATTTGCAAGAGCTATTTCTTTGCAGGACCTATTTCTGTTGATACTAGAATCTGAATCTGCCGAGTCCCGAATTCTTCCTGGAGTGAAGTGGAGCTATCGTTGATTTCAATAGATGATGACAATAAAGATAGCAGACAAAGAAGAATGGGTAAATTTGTAAAATAGAAGGTGGGGACTGATTGAGACAAAATAATGTGGTTGCCTCAAGAATAGTTTTCACACTTTAGTGCAGCCAACTATAACGCTTCTCCTTCTCTGTACATTCTGATTCGATTGAGTCAACTCAGAGGTTTTCAGTTTCAGTTTCAGTTTTAATTAGCAAATAATCCTACATACATTTTTGATACAATACAATTAACATTACCCAGATTAGAATGAATGAGACCATAATACATGCTAAACAGCAGCAAGATACTTGGAGATACACTACCTAAATGAATTAACGTAATAAGAAAACATTACAAGACATTATGTATTTAGATAACGTTTCGTTTTCGCTTCATCAGTTCTGATGAAGTGATGGCGCAACTTAATGAAAGTACTACATTTTTGAGAAATCTACAAATTTAATGTAGTTATCGGGGAGGGTCATGATTGCTTGTATGTAGATATATTTGTCTAAGGAGGAGCTCTCTAGTAGATAAACGAATCGAGAGAGAGAGCCCCCCCCCCCTCTCCATCTTAAAACTAAGAAAGAAAAACAGAGTTTTTTTGTTGAAAACAAAGACAAGAGTAGCCCAGCATAGGGCTCTTAAAATCATCATAAATCTTAAATTACCCGAGGGAAATTGATAAAATCTTCGAGAAAACCAAAGTTTATGAAGGTCTACAATATGGTTGCAAGCAGAAATCTATTGCTCTTCTAGCTAAGGATTTACCAATTTGATGACGTCACAGCCTCAAAATTAATGAATACCGCCATTTTGAAAATAATCAAGGTATCAAAAAATTGCCACGGCAAATTTACAGAAAATTATCCAAAGTTCCGTCCAAGCACTTTAATTCAAAGAAAAATGTAATGGAGTTTTACAGCCACATTTTTAAAGATTTGAGCTCTATGCTGAGTAGCCCCCAAATTCCCAGAAATATTTTACGTTCATTGTTCCTAACAGCATTTGCTTGTACCGTCATTCATAGATTCTGATTTCACACCTAAACGTGTGAAATATGAGATCTATTCTTCTTGAAGAGCAAATCGCTTTGTCTTCTCGGTAACCTAAATCATCAGCATATGGCTCAAATCTTTACAAGGGAGTGTAAAATCCTATTACATTTTTTTTTTATTAAAGTGCTTGAATGGAACTTTAGGTAATTTGCTGTAGACTTGCAGTGACAATTCTTTGATTTCTTGTTTAGTTTCAAAATGGCGGCATTTATTAATTTTGAAGCTGTTTACAACCATGTTGTTGACCTTCATGAACTATGGTTTTCTTGAAGATTCTATCAATTTTCTTGAACTAATTCAAGTTTACGAAGATTTCAATTTTTTCAGAATTTTCAATGAATTTTTACAAAAATAATCAAAATGCCGCCATTTTGAAAATAATCAAGATATTTTAAGATTGCCACGGCAGATTTACAGCAAATTGACCAAAGTTCCTTTCGATTCGTTCTACTCATAGATAAATGTAATAGCATTTTACACCCATCTTTTTGAAGCTTTGAAAGATTCGAGTCCTGTGCTTACGTAATTTGTTTTACAAAGTTGCCTTGGCTGCAGAATGTATATTAAACGTGGTCTAAATTTAAAGGTATTCCACACAAAGATTGTGGGCTACTCAAGACAAATACCTGACATATTGCATGAATTGATTTCATCTTGACTTGCCAGTCTCATTGGTTGATATCCATACAAATAATGATACACAATCGTCGCATCAAATCTCATCTTAACCTCCTAAAATTAGACAGGAAAATTACCTAATTTTAGTTTATTAAATGGCGGAGCAAGGGTGTTGGACAGTGATGTTTTGATTGATTATTTATTTACATTGTGTTGATCCTTGTGTCTTGTTTTGTTGTCTTGTTTTCTGCTCTATTTCGTCTTCAGCTGATGTATACCACTGAGCGTGGCTGGGCCCAACCGCTCTTAAGTTGTTCGAATAGGGCTCCCTTGTATTTCTTTGTGGTTTGAAACATTTCTTGTGCGAAGGCGCACTGAGACACTGAAATACAAGGGAGCTCTATTCGAACAACTTGAGAGCAGTTGGGCCTAACCACGCTCAGTTGTGCACATCAGTTGAAGACGAAACAGAACAGAAAACAAGACAACAAACAAGACACAAGGATCAAAACAAGGTAAATAAACAATCAATCAAAACATCCGTGTCCTAACACTCTTGGGCGGAGAAGTCTCCTCAAAGATACTATACCATTTGTGTGATGGCTCTCTTTATAGGGTACACGTATTGAGAGCTCTCTAACCCATGTGCAACATACTCTTTTAATATCTTTTGTTTAGCTTTGTACTTAAGATGAATAGCATTTCTGTTGAAGATTTCGGCCAAAGATTTTCCACGGATAGCATTTTGGAAGCTCTACAGAACTGTAACTTTGTCTTAATGTTTAGGCTTGCAAGTGTGCTCTCAGATGACATGAAACTCTACAGGTGTCCCAAAACATTTTGTCCAATTTGTGTGGCTGCTGCGAAGGAGCTGTACGTCCTATTGTACTGTTGTTGATGCAGTTGCACAGGATATGTTTCAACTTAGAGTACAAGAATTTCGAAAACGTCATTGTTTCAAAACAGGATGTTCTCCAATAATGCCAAAAGCCCAAGACCAAATAAGCACTGCCCGGAAGGGCTCTGTTGACAATTAACTTTGAACTGTTTTCAAATGTAGAAAACATGCCAATATGCCAATACAACAATGCAACCCTTGAGCCCCTTCAAATACCGCTTGTCCGATTGGCTAAGGCCGGATCTCCACTCGGCGGAAAAATGTCGAGCCGCGAAAAGTAGAGCGTGTTCCTACTGTTGGCGGTTCGACTTTTTTTCGCGGTGACAATTCAATTGGCCAATCTGATTGCCGGGCTTTCCGCCACGACATTTTCCACCTAGTGGAGATCCGGCTTAAAGCTGCACTTGAAATTAGATATACTTACTAAAATATAAATCAAATGATAAATAATTCCATCAAGGTATCCAAACTGCATATAATTAGAAAGAAGAAAGACTGCACTTTCAAATGGGCAAATGGTATGAATTACATGTACTCGAATTTTGGCAATTTTTAAACATTTTAAATTATAGTTGGGTTGCATTTTTTCTGAAACACCCTGCAGTAAAGTGTAATGTCAATGTCTACTTACAAATCTACATATAAAGCCAAACGTACACTTCAGTAGAGCTTCGAGCATTCTTTCTGTGGAAAATGTTTTGCGGGAATATTTGAAGTGGATCTGTCGAATTTCACGAAAGCATTTCAGAAGATATGTCAAAAGAAGATAGTTGTGAACTTCTGATTTATCTATATTTATGAGGAGGACATCTCGTGAAGAGCTCACCACAGAGACAAAATTCTGAGATGTAGTTAGAGACTAACTACAGAAACAAAATCCTAGCTTCGTTCAGGCTAACATTCACCAGACAAGATGGTCGTCGTCACTCTTTGCTTGAGAGACTTTTGTAAACAGGTATAATTTCTTAAAAATGTCTACCATCCAAGGAGCTAAATTCTAAAACATACGAAATTTATTTCCAAATAGCTTCGATGTTTTCGACGAATATCGTTTCTTACTTTCTTCTTCCTATAGCCTGTGTTCCAGACCACTTCAAGCAAATTGTTGGACTTCCAAAGAGCACTCAACTGCAGTTCAGTTTCATAAATTTTTAGGTGACCAGCAGGGTGAATTTCTTGCTCTTTCTGCTTCACCATGCTTCACTAACTCGGTGAATTATTTTATTTGAAATATATTTTGGTGGTTAATAGCTGCTTCAAAAGGCAAAACGCATTCTCGTCACAAGATCTAGCTCCAGCTTTCCAGATTAGGCCTTCCACACCCCGTTAAATGACAGCAATGAACCATATGCCAGATACTGCGAAGTTTGCTGTAAATTTTCTAATCAGTTTAGATATCAGTTTTACTCTTCGATAGTTCGTAATTGCCAACCAGCAACGTTACTTAGTGTGTACGATTGCTGAAACTCATAGCTTCAGGATCGTTTGGTTTCAGCCCACTTTTTATTCGGCTTTCACCAGAATATCAACAAACACAAACATTGGAAGAAATAAATCTTTTGAGGAATATTTCCAATACATTTGGAAAGGCTGGAGCAAATACATTCAATTTCTAATGATTTGATAAATATCGAATAACCCCCGAATAACAGTTCTGTTTAAAAAGCAAAATTTTGAATCTTTTGAGTTTGAATCGAGTAGGCCAGTGAACGGGTCCGCTAAAATCAAAAGAAAGGATGTGGGAACTTTCTTTGTAGTCCCTTATTCAAACATCTGAAGTTAAGCCAGCAGAGATTCGTTTTCTTTTGAGGATAAATGTTTGGAAGCCTGAGCGAAGCTTATCTTGTTATCTCCGAAATAGTTCGAAACAGTGCAATAAATGATTGATAGTGGTAACAAACAAATCAAAAAATACTTACACGCTCTTCTTGTGCTGGAAGCAGCAAGTTTCTTCTTCTTCTGTGATGCTTTACTTTGTTTGGCCGAGAAAGATTAAAGCTTCGTTTCAACGGCGTAAAAAGAGCGAGCAAAGTAGACAAAAGTATATAACACCAAATCTAACTAATAGCGCGGTCTAAAATGTAACATAGCTCAGGAGTGATCGGCTCGCTGGTGTGCTATTTTGAAAATTTAATTTATTATTTATAAGCATAAAATTTAAAGAGAATACAACATGGGAATACGCACCAGTGAGCAACCAGTCATTGGTAGCCTCGATAATTTTCCATTTGCAACTCGACATGCTTAACCTTTTTAACATAGTCATGGCTATCTTTTTTATCTTCAAGATCACTACGTTCACTCAAACCGACAATGAGAAAGGCTGATGGTAGCGCTCCGGCTCTCAAGCGTGATGTTGTTCTCGCAGTTCTTAGTGCTGTGTGATTGTAGGGGTGGCGCCACACATAATTGGAAAATCAGGGCAACATTTCACACATTAAGCTCCAAAAACTACAAGCCCCTGACTAAGGCCCCGTTCACACGTATCCGAATATCTTTGAAAACGCATCTTTTTTTATCTGCATAAAAAGTATCCGCGTCCACACGATGAGCGTTTTCGAAAATATTTCCATCCACACGAAAACTCTATGATATTCGAAATCCGAAAACAGATAGACAAACTGCCCTCGCATAATCCCTAAAGATCCGAGCGCATGCTCTGTTGGCTTATGAATCGATGCTGTGACGTCACCGTTTTCACCCTTCCACACGACAACAAGAAAACGGCGTTTTCAAAAAGATCCACTCTGGAGAGCTTTTTGAAAAGCTGGACGCTAACCCAAAACTGATAAAAAGATGCGTTTCCAAAAATATCCGGATACATGTGGACGGGGCCTAACAAGGGCAGATTTTGTAGTACAATGGCGTCAGTAGTTTTGGCTCACACTTCAATTCAAAGCGATTAGCGAATACAGAAAAAAGAAATTCTCTCAAACATTAATTCAAAACAAACATAGCCGCAAAGTTGCCTTAAACCAGTACAGCAAACTCTCACTCGGTGCGGGCGAAGGGAGGTTTTTAAGATAACTTATGTGCTTGTAACGACAGAAGATGGGTAAATCTAAAGTTCTGTGCGGCGGATTTCGTTTACGTGATTCAGAAGATGAGCAGAGGGTACAATAATTCTTGCATATTCATTGCTGAAATGTAAACAGTTACTCCTCAGCTCCTGAATCACATGAACAAAATCTGCCAGACAGAACTCAGATTTACCATTCTTCTTTCTTAGCCCCCTTTGCCCTCACCAAGCAAGAGTTTGCCATTCTGGTTTCACGGCAACTTTGCAGCTTTGTTTGTTTTGAATTACTGATTGAGAGAATTTCTTTTGTCTGCATTCGCTAATCGCTTTGAATTGATGTGTAAACCAAAGCAACTGATGCTATTGAATTACGAAATCTGCCCTTGTTGCCCTGACTAACGTCTCTTTTCGTGGTAAATTTGGACCACATCTACACTGTACCGGCAGAGTTTTGATCCGCTACAAAGTTGATACGGTTCAAAGGCCTTTACACACTGCTTTTGATCAAATCCATTCAAAAGACAGAAGGAAAAAAAGTGTCACGAATAAGCAGGAACAGTGTAAACCGGGGCTGATCCGATACACTTTTGTAACGATCCATAGTTTCCTGGTGCTGTGTAAAAGAGGTCTTAGGCTACAGGGTGCCACAAAAAAACTATGCCCCGTCTATGTGGCTGCTGTGGAGGAGCTTTAGACTCAATATGGCTCAAATCTTTCATATCTTTAAAAAGGTGGGTGTAAAATTGTATCACATTTTGCTATGAATTGAACGAATTGAAGGAACTGTGGACAATTTGCTGTAATTCGTCGTGGCAATTTTTGACATCTCCATTATTTTCAGAATGGCAGAATTTTGGTAATTTTTGTAAAAATTCATAGAAACTTTTGGAAAAATTGAAATCGTCATAAATCTTAAGCTACTTGAGGAAAAATTTAAAACAATCTTCAAGAAAAAGATAGTTTATGAAGGTCTACAATATGATGGAAAGCAGAAATCTGCAGCTGTTCTATTCAAGAATTAAAAAAAATGAGGACGTCACAGCCTCAAAATTGATAAATGCCGCCATTTTGAAGCTGTTCAAGATATCAAAAAATTGCCACGACAGATTTACAGCAGATTGTCCAAAGTTCCTTTCAAGCACTTTAATTCATTGAAAAATGCAATAGAATTTTACATCCACCCTTTCAAAGATTTGAGCGCTATGCTGTGTAAAATAGGTCTTAGACTACAGGGTGTCACAAAAATGTGCCCCATTTGTGTAGCTGCTATGGAGGAGCTGTAGACTCAATTTTATCGGTTTGTACACAGTTGCATAGGTTAGGCCTCAACTTAGAATTTGAGACCTTGCTTGAGTCAATCTGGTTGCTGATTTATGGTAAAGAAAAGGCACAATAAGTAGTTGTTTCAAAAACAGCACTTCGTTTGTTCACCAGCAATGTCAAAATAAAGTAAGTTTTCAAAGGAGGGTTCCTTTTGCTAAACTTTTCAAAGGGTTAGCAGCGTTGTCTATTTATAAGAAGACGCTGTGTATACATTTGGAGAGAAAGACTGGGTTGGTATGTAAACAACATGGATTTATACTGGGTGGATAGACTGATTACATATTCGTAGTTATTGCTATTTGATAGACTGATGGACGCTCAAACTACGACTCATGGACGTTCACACTGAAATTTGGCAATAGTGGGGCTTTGAAGCTTTGACCGTAAAATGACATCAATTTAAGATTTTGTCAACGGCTCTGAGGATGCCTGACGAATTATGATGGGATCAAGGAGGTTTGGTTCCATTTGGAAGCGATAACGCACGAAGAATCCGTTTAAGACGAATTGAGAAACGCGTTTTCCAAACTCGAAACACCAAGTTCTTCCCATGCCTTAGCAACCAAAATTTTAGTTTTAAAGCTTCTAATTTAGAACAAAATTTAACCTCCGAAAATTCTGTTAGAGCACTGCTAATGAATCGCAAACTACGTCTTTTATGAGATTATGACACGATTTTAACAACTTATAAAAACTTAAGTTTGCCTCACATGAGACATTAGATGATAACGCAGAATTCCTTTGCAAAACACTTAAATTGTTATTATTCGCGGTCCTTTTCGCGTGACTGCTTGATTGAGACAATGGTTTATTTTTAATACATGGAATTTTGTAACGTAAAGTAGGCCCTGGTTCTTAATTGATGATAGATTGAAACTTTGTTCTTAGAATTCCCTAAGAATTCCACAATGAAGACCTTTATCTTCGGGATACAAAATATTTCAAAATTTGAGTTAGATCTTGATGTTTCGATTCAAGGATACTCGAGATTGATCTGAACTGCACGTTTGGCACAATATTTAATCAAACATAAACAATTCTCCTTTGGCATTCTTGTAAACATTCCATGATGGCCGCAAAGACCGGAACTTTGATCTCGCATACTGAAGATTTTGCTATTCACTGCTGTGTTACTCATACAAAAAGTGACAACGGTTCAAAACGTTTTAGTTGTACCAACGACCTCTCCGCTGAATAACCTCAGATCATGGGTGCGGGAAGAAGCATTCCCGGTAAGCTGTACTCACCAGAAATTTCAGTTATTTGACAGTTCTACTACCGGGTGAGCCAAAAAAAAGTTGCCACTCTTGAAAATTCATAGGACCAAGAGTGCTTCATAGATATGAATGGTTCAAATTCTAGTTCAAAGGGGAAAGAATGAAGTGAAGGTGAAGGTGAAGGTGAAGGTGAAGTTGCGTTTTTCAGCGCCAAGCGCTGGGATCGCAGAAATAGAGCAGACCTAATCGAGTCCGCGACCCCTTGTCATGACGCTCAAGTGGTGGGGCTCTACCGGGACTCGAACCCACTCCGCCTGACTATTCTGGCTGCAATGTCAGAGGATTACACCACTGCGCCACAACAAGTATATTTGTGGTTTTTCTCACCGTGTCACGAGCACTAGAAATATAGGTAAATTCAACTTTGCAGAATTTTCATGGTTGCAAAATGAATGAAAAATGGCCTAAACATTGGTCAAATCATAAAGACGTCCTCGCAAAAGATCGATAAAGAAAATGCAGTTGTTCACTGGCGAGGGATATCCACTATGGGACTGAAAATCTTTAGTACCGATATTGTATAACCCTTGAGAGAGGTGAAACGCCCGTTGCGTATTGTTCTGTGCCAGAAGAGTCCTTACAATTTGATCAATGTTTTAGGCCCTATTTCAGTCATTTTCCAGCCATGAAATTTTATAAGTTTAATTTACCAATACTTCTGGTGTTGGTAAGACAGCGAGGAAAGTCACAAATATACTTCGATCTTTCGGCTTTTAACTGAAAATTGAATCATTCAAATCCGTGAAGTACCCTTGGTGCTATGAATCTTTAAAAGTTGGAACTTTTTTCTTGCTCGCCCGGTATATGTATAGACTTATTATGTTGAGTCCTAGTAATCGCTACCACCAGCAGTATATGTATAGAAACATCGTTAGATCCAGAGTACTTTAACAGAATAAGTAAAAGGCTGTTGCATTTCCCTTCGGTATGGAGAGGAGGTGAATAAACACAGTAGAAAACGCTTGGTCATTGGACGCACAGGGCTGGTCTTTAAAAGGAGAACGTTACGATTGAAATTCTTATAATAAATGCTATTTGCGGGTACAGAATTCGCCCAATGAACATTCCAAATGGATACCAGTACATGTTGCCATGAATAGAGCACTGGTCAAGGTTTTGAACAAACGGAATAACTCGACGATGCATTCATTATTCAAATTTATTCACCATCCTTCCCGAGAATAGCGATTTCAGATCTTGCTTAGCCATAATGAATCAATGAAACCACCTGACAATGGGTGCACCTAACTGACAATAGGTTCACTAAAATTAATTATTTATTTCGGAAACGTACCACATGTAAAACTCCTCAAATCACAACTTGTTTAACAAATAAATTCTGCATGTGGTAAATAACATTTGCCAGCGGTGGAGCCATTACTGGAAAGTGAAGGGGTCTGGGGCGTAGCTCCAAGGAGAACTTGCGCGACAACGCTCTTCAATTCAAACTATCGGAAAACGCAGGCAACACCCGTTCAGCTGAATTTGCAGTAGGCTTTTGTTAGATTGTTCTTTGGATCTCTTACTTGCTGGAAAAAGACGGTTGATCTGGCTTACCCCTCCTGGGAGAGAACCAATTTTATTGTTTAACGAATCTCAGGCACTAACTTTTGGAAAAGTAGGGGTCTGGACCTCCCCTATCCGCCCTTGGATACGCTACTAACGCTTGCCTAGTGCTGTTTTTAGCCTTCGTGCTGCCTCTGTTTAAGGAGAAGGAAAGCAGTTTCCATTTCTTTCTTTTTTTGTGAAAAAGGCAATGAAGTCAAGCCTTCCTATACATAACAAAGTGCAACGAGCTTCCCATTTACACCGTTCCAGTTAATCCGTAACACTATTCATTGCTCCTCTAATTACAACTGGGGAAGTTTGAATAGACATTGCATCCGTAGATCGACAAAAATTCATACTTATGGCTACAAAGCTTCCTGAAATTCATGGAAAAGGGTTTGGAATTCTTTAGTATTATGTCATACAAATGGACCTTTCTGTCAAAGTCCAGATTCACGTCGAGTCACTGTCACAATCAAGTAACCCCACCCCCTTGAGTTGTTAGCTGTTATCTACACAAGAACAATCTAAACGGGAAGCTGATCTGTTATACTTTCATTCTGGATCCAAAGTTGTACCGGTAATGTCTGAAACGGATTGAAAGTAGTCCGGTACCGTCTAAACGGGCCGGTCAGTTTATTCATACTGAAAAAAGAAATAATTTCGTTCCGACGGGCCTAAAGCCTCAAGATTCAATCCTTGTATATTGTATAAATTGTAATTTTTGGTAGTGTGCTCCCTGCACCTTACTTTGGATAAAACCTTGTTATGTCTATGCTTGAAATAATTATGTTTCAATTCGATTAAATGATTTTGCGAAATCAGATTTTTTGATGATTTGAATCTTACTTTGTCTATCCAACTTGTTAATGTTTTATAAACAAACAGCAGCTGACTCTAAATTTATTCAAAGCGATTTATAATCTTTCTGAACATAGCAGCAAGCATTTTGCGCATTTGCTGAAAGATAACCTGGTAGCTTAAATCGTTGCCATTGCCAATCAGTTTCGGTAAATTAGAAATTGCTTTTGTTTAGAACCTTTGATAAGCAAATATCACATCTTCAAATTTAAACATTGGTTTAAACTCTAACCGAGAACTCAAGGGAAGAGGCCATGATTTTTCAACAATGATTTTTCAAACAGTGATAACATGTTTTGACTTCCCGTCTATCTTTGATGGCCTTTGATGCTTTGTCCATTCGTTGAGTTATTGTAATCAGTCTTGATAAAGCTTTATCTGGAATTTTATTCCCAAGGGGGCCACTCAGCGCATGTACATACGGGGAGGTAAGTCCGATATTTTTTGGGTCAGAACAACATTGCCGAAAGTGATATTTTTGGGTCCAAATAGAACTGAAATCATCGCCATGATATTCTTTGACCTCAAATTTAGTTAAAATGATATCTCTGGGTTCTTCAGGGGCTATCCTGACCACAATTTGCATCGTTGTGGGATATTTCATGTTCGATTACAGTGGTTTATTTTTGGGTTACAGTAAAGCTAGACTGATATTTTTAGGTTGCTTGAAAATTTCTCGGACCGACTCCCCCATATGCGCATGTGCTGGGTGCCTCCCGTGGGATTCTCTTATCCTGGGAACCAGAGCCTCAAAAATCTGATACACAGGGTAGGATTTCACAATTTTGGCGAAAGCCAACACATTTTCAGATGTACTTTGCAGAGCTGCTCCCTTTGCGCAAGTCTCGATTTTGGGCTGAAGTAGCATATCAAAGGGGATTCACTTCACTTCAAACAAACAGTTTAAATGCTGTTCGTTGTTGCAAATATACAGAAAAAATATGGGAAATGTTGGTCTGTCTCAAGAAAGCAAGAAAAGAGGACACCCAAAGAGCGCATTTCAGTGAAGCTTTCAAGCGAATTTCCGGAAATGACGTCAATTTCAGAATGAGAATGAGATGAAATATTTCTGGAAACGAGGGTAAATTACCCACAAAGCATTTCTTTGGGTGCTATCCCACAATTCCTTGCGAATTGCATGCGTTTTCGCGACGTTTTGTGGTGCAATAACAAGCAAGAAGGAATTAGAAAGAAACTTCACATACTTTCCTCGCAAATAGTTAGCATTTATAATCGCTGCAAGGATCTCTAACCGTTACAAGACGTTGTTCCATATCCGAAGATCAAGAGAGAAAAGTTTCAACGAGGTAAGAAGATGAATCGTTCCAAAAATACTGCACTTTTTGACGACGAAGAATCGGTGCAAAGTTTAGGCCTTGCCTTCGCTGATTTTGATTCAGAGATGGAGGAGTTCCGAGATGATTTTGTCTCATTTGTCGACACGAAGACGCAGGATTTTGATCTTGGAGTGTCACCAGCACATAGCAGTGATAGCGGAGTTGATGTGGTTGTCGATGATCTGTTTGGATTTGGTAGCAACCAAAGTCATAGGAATGTCATTGGCGATGAAAAACTCTCATGGGAAGAGTGTTTGGAGGAAGGAGACACAAAGATGGACGTCGACGATTTGGATGGATTTTTACGTTCAGAAGGTCTCATTGATGTGGAAGGGGGAGATGAAGTCAGCGTCGGGGGCGAAGAAGAGGCAGGAGACTGCAAGGAGATTGAAGATCGAGAAGATTCTGGAAACGACGGAAATGCGAGTGGAGAGGAGGATGGCCCTGGAGATGATGATGACAGAGCGGGTGCTATTAGCTACAAACAGCAATCTTCAGTTACAGAAGATCATTGTTACACTAACAAAGAACTTCTTGAGGATGATCTCCAAGAAAAGACCCATGCTCAGGAAGCCGGAAGGAAATATCAACCAGCCTCACAGGCAGTACCAAGTTCTCAACCAAGAAGGAAGACCCTTGTCAGTAATGGAGCTGAGAAAAGTTTTAACTTTCAGCAGCAAAAAAGGAAAGTCAAAATTGAAGATGATGAAATAGATGTTGAAGAGGCAATGAATCACCCAGACAAGTGCAACAACAGAAATGCCATCATGGCAAGATTGAACAGACAAAGAAAGAAAAGATATGTCAGCAATTTGGAATCTGAAGTCAGTTCACTAAGAAAGCAGAACACATCTTTGTTGTCTGAGAACAGAAATCTAAAAGGTGAAATTTCAAGTTGCAAGGAAGAGCTAGCATACTTGAAAAGTGTCCTTGCAAACCAAAGTATGCTGTCATCAGTCATTAAAGCGGTTTCGTGTGTTCCAGGGGTCAATATTTCTGGAGTTGTGCCATCTAATAACACAAGTGACAAGGACACTACGGATGTTGCAGAAACCATAAAAATGTCAGGTGTAAGTCAAAAGTCCAAAAAGCGAAGGAATCAAAACTCATTGCAAGGAAGTGCTGAAACTGGACATGGATCTTCTTCAAATGCTGGAATTTGTCTGCATGTCAGCCAGCAAAATGTGTCCATTGAATTCTGCCAACATTGCAGCAAACATGCAGCAAGTTCTATTTGAGTGCAAGTGAAATACAGAAATGTTCCCCAGATGTGGGTTGGGTTGTACAGTACCAAAGGATCACAACCCAGACATGTTTGAAAAATCAACGAAGGTTGTATTTCCACAGCTTCAAACTATTACAGAATGTCTGGATACGTATGGGAGCCAAGTTTTCTAGTCATAGTCACACTTTTATGATATAATTATGACTCCTTTAAAGTAAGGCTGGGGAAGAATTTAGTGTCCACAGGTTTGCAGACAGGTTTTCTCAACTAGAAAATTTTTCTTTTTGATTTCTGAATGTTAGAGTTGCAATAGTAATTTTCTCATTTCAAATTGGCAAACAGCCACACTGGAAAGATTTCTGTGAGTCCACAGTAACTGACAAACCCAAAAAAGAATACCAACTGTTGACCTTGGCTGAACTCATTTCATTGAAGGAAAAACTTTATTTTTTCTATTGATTTTAATGGCTGATTTGCCCCAATGATTTCACTCAGGCTATTAAATGTGTGCTTGCCTAGAAAGCTTACCAGTCAAGTCACAAGTTGGTTGAGTCTCTCAGTTAACAAGGAATTTTGACATGCTGTAAGTGTTAAGAGTTTCAAATAAACATATGATATTGAAATCATTTTTTGTTGACTTATGTGACCTTGTAATAAATTTCCCCAGCCTTGTCTTTCCAGGAAAATCAATGTCTGTGGAGTATCAGAAACATTAGATTTGAATGCTATAAAAATTGCTAAAAGGCCAAAAAGAACACTAGATATATAGCTCAAACTTTAGCAGAAGCCAAAGATATATTTGGACACTGTATGCCAGATAGAAGAACACAACATGTATATACGCAAATGGAACAGTTGAAAAGACAGCTGGGACCCCTGTAAATATTGCACTCAGGTGCCTAGAAATCATAATTATCATTTCAACCATTGTTTTCACTAATGTTGGGAAATTGTGTACTTGGAAATTTTCTTATTTTTCAGGTCATTCTCTTCAATGCAAGAAATATCGCAGTTATCTGTTATTGATGCATGTTGAAACTTGGTAAGGTGAAGTTAGTTTACCCTTTTTATGTTACAGTGGAACAGATATTGTGACTTTTCCAATGATAAGGCAGAGTTTTGATTTGAGTAAAGGTTGATGGGCTTTGGAATTAAAAAATATCCGTGCAGCTTATATTTAGAACTGAAATGTTAATCAATTCATCAAAGGCTTATTTAGATGTAAAAATTTTGTTTTGTAAAATCATGCATCATTTATATATATACGTCCAGAAATTAGGAAAATGCTTTATTTGGGGAAGAACAATTCCATATCTCTGGTCCATGATTTCGATTACCATTGAAATTCAGATTCATCACTATTGTCAGTTTCAAACATAGCATGTAAATTTCAGTGGCAAGTAAAGCATGGAGCAGAATCAAATGTGTAATTTCCATATATACTCATAAACCCTTTCCCAGTTTTTTTCTAATGTACATGTCAAAATGATCCATGATTTTACCAAACAAAAACTTCCAGATAATTGATTAACATTCAGTTTTGAATATCAGCCTCAAAATGTTTATTCCACGGCCCACCAAATGTGTTAATTTTTTCGCTAACTATATACAGCATGTCCTAAGATTACGTGTCAGTGTTGCCAAGGAATATAATCATAGATTGATATGAATCACTGGCTATTCTGTAGTGTAAAGGCAGAAAAGTCCTATAAGTCATATGCAGAAATTTCTTTCACTAAGGGCCTGTTTACATGATCCCGCTTTGCCAGGATGTCTCACCTTGCTGGGATATTTCTTCTGTCTGTGTTTTCATGAGGGACAGAGGCAGTATCTACGCTTACTAGGTTTCACCGATTACCATAGCAAAACCCCAACAAAAGACTTATCATTATCACATGCGTATTGGCATCATCTTCATCCAAGCCAGGTGAGATAACCCGCCTATTTCTGTTTGCATGGACAGAGCAGAAATTGCACATGCATGCCCAAAAACTCGTAACTTTAAGCCCCAGTGGTTCCTTGCAACAGATCCAAAAATTCAACAACACTTGATATTTTGTTCCTTGGACCTTAAATTCCTTTCAAAAAACTTATCTATCCAAACGCTTCCTTATAATCTCAGATTGCTCATATGATGTCATTTTACACAGTTTCTACTCTGTAGTTTACTGGAGAAAAACATCCCAGCCAGACTGGATGGGATGAAAATCACATGTAAATGCAAAGTGAAATTGTTTTTGTTTCTCTAGGCAGCTGTGGTATCCTGGCTAGGTGGGATATCCTAGCAGGGCAGGATCATGTAAACAGGGCCCTAAGGTCAAAAACATTATATAGTCTGTTTTGAATTAGATAACACCTTCAGATGCCCCTGAAAAAGAATGATAGAAGTGTTTGCAAGGAAATTTTGTAGTATCGCGAATCTCAGATGATGCACAATTTGATAGAGACTATTGAGTTGCAAACAATTTTAATTGAAAGCACAAGCAATTTCTAAAATTTTTAGCATTGATTTAGAATTGGAACCAAAGCATAAAACTTATCATTAGCCTTCAACGTATCTGTCTGCCAAAGATCTAGATAGAAGGAAGCAATTTATCACATGAAACATCCTTGAATTTGAATTGAGTCTTGAAATAGTTGAAACACAGTTTGTGCCAAAGTTTTAGACTATGCACACTGGCTGTACCTTACAACATGATGCAAGGGGTGCCACAATCACAAAGTTATGTAATTTTTTTTATACAACATACTGTCAACATATTGATTATTATGTTGGCAAGGGATTCATGATTGGAAGTCTTTATGAGGCTTGATTTTGTCAACTATTGTCTCTCTTCCATGATAAAATGTTACCTAGCATATCAGTGCTAAAATATAGCAAACTTTTTACTCATCCAATACAGTGCGTCTTTCTGATGACATCAAAAATATTTACTTGCATTGTCATAGTTTCTGCATTGTTTGTTCTGAGAGTGAACTATTGGCTTCATTCAAGGCTATCAAGAATTGATATTAGTATTGTCTACATGAATAAATGTCAGTTGATAATGATAGTTAAATATGGAAAACATTCCACCATAAACTACAAAAGCAAACTTTCCCACATGCTTCCATGATTATGGATTTGACACAAAGGTTGCTTTTTGTGTAATGGAAGAATCACCATGACACTTTTTGTCATATGTTTAAGTTATCAGCCTTCAGCTTTAAGGAACAATGTTTTCCCAAGATGCTTTGAATATTAATTCCCGGTGTGACTGTCAGATTCCCAGTAAGGTTTTGCCCCATATCCATGAAGGTAGCACAATGAGTGAATGAATGAATGATGCCCCAAATTTGATTATTTTTGTTTGCCATGATCTTAGGATTTTGTTTGAAGGCACTTCTTTACTGACAATGACATGTCACATTTACATTATGTGATATCCTAAAATGGACTTTTTCTATTTTGCAAAAGCCATTCATGTTTGATAAACATGAGACAACAGAACTTGGCTCTAAAACAGCAGGACATGAAATATATCCTTTGGCAAAAACTATGGATACAAAGGTTCTTTGATTGAAGAAATCTTTTACTAAATACCAGAAATAAATTGGTCTCAAAAGTCTTATGTAGCTAAGTGGCAGGCACTCCCTTCTTGTGTTTGGTACAGCCATATGTATATCTGTTCCACTGTGACAAATCCCTCCCCTAATACAGGTAACCGAGAGATCTAATTACAGGTTTTTTCTTTCCCTAAAAACACAAAAGGTTGATGCTTTGCACGTACATCCTGTACACTTCAGTTTAATCCTTACAAGGAAAAATGAGAGCTTTGGATTTTTACCAAAAATGAAAGGTGGTAGATTTTAGTTTATTTTGATTCCAATTTTGTATTTTTGATACATTCTTGAATTGCCTGCTATGAAGTTGAGATAAATGGTGTTTGAACTGTCTGTAAAGCAATGTTCATATTCTGACCTTGTTTGCCATATTTGGTGCTGAAAATGTTTTATACATTAGGGCAAGATATATGGCATTGTCAGCATGTATCAAAGGTGCAATGTTGGACATAACATTTTTGACCAGCTTCATATTAGGGACACTTATACAGCACAGGCTTTGGGTGCATCAACATTGTCACCTGGCCTAGGACTTCTAAGGATCTTCTTTACGATTGTTGTAAAAAAAATCTGCAATATTTTAAACCTTTCAAGGCATGCAAAAGCCATCTGCATTTGGAGAATGGTTCATAATTTATACTTCTTTGATGTTGATGTGCACAAGGCTTGTTGTACGGTGTGTAGCTAGACCAGACCTGGAGATCGCTGATGTTAGAGCAGAGCTTGTTTTTTGAAGCCAGATACACACTGTTTAATACCAGAAATGGTATGCACTAGTGGAAATCTTGGGTTTGGAGACCCATCAAGAGTTTATGTTTTTAATTTAAATTGATGACATTCAAAATTCATAGTGGTGCAGTTTAATTTCAGAGAAAATCAAGAATAAATCTTGTAGGTAGTTAAGGTCAGGCATTGTGAAAACAGGCCATCCATGTCAAATCAGGAAGAGTTCAGTGTAGGCAATTTTTCGCGTTTGATTGCAGACTTTAATGGAGCTCAATTTAGCAGAGTCTTCAACTAATGATATGGTTTTTTGCAAAATGGATAGTACCTACTATTAACATAACATGCAGTGATTTGGAAAGGTTATGATAAATTTGTGATTTTCAATTTTCAAGAATTGCACTAAACAGTGATCTAAAAGTAACTTGTTGCACAGAGACAGAACATTATTGCATTTACGTTAATCGAACATTATATTAATGGGTATAAATCAGCATAAATAATCATATATGGATATAATCAGCATAAAGAAAGGATAAGAGTGGCATAAAGTTGCCATTTAGTGTCATATTTGCTCATTACAGCGTTCCAATTTGAAATCAAAAGGAGGTTACAGTCAGAGCGAAAGAAACCTATCATATAAATTCAAAGATTATTTGAAAGTAGACTGTCATGATTGGATGATTTTTCAAACTTTGCTTTGTTGTTTGCCACCGTTTAATTCAAATGTTGCTTCCATCAGGTGGAGCATAATGATTTACAATAGGAGTTCTTTCCCTTTGGAAACCACTGTGAATAAGATTATTCAAGAATTTGTCATGCAAAAACAAACAAATTCAATGAAGCTACAGTTTTGTTTTAAAAATTGAAAACGTTAGTGGTATACTTCTTCCACTTTGACTGTAAATGGCTTTAGTTTTATGAACAAAGCACTAATTTTTCTCAGATTTTCTCAAGCAGGTTTTGGTTAGAAAAGTATTGGAAATAGGTAAGTTTGTGTTGTTTTTTCTGTATAAACATGAAATTATAACACCATGGTTAAAATGGAGAAATGGAGAACAGATTTTGTGACAACAGAGCATTTCAGGACTGCTGTGAAGTTGTTTAGATGGATATTTGAGATAGATTCACAGAGTGCAGAGAGCATTATCTGGACATATAAAGAGCCAATTTTAATTCATTTTGGGAATGCAAAAGAAAGTAGTTATGTAAAGATAATGACATTAAAGAATGTAGCTGAAAAGATTTTGGCAGGAAAGAACCGTTTTGATACATTTTAGAGAATAAACATTAAGATGAAATTAGGATGTTGTGATAGAACACACCAAACTTATGCCTTTTCATCCCTTTTTTCCTTATGTTCTTTGATTTGCTGATATCATTTGGTCACCCCAAGTGATATTAGCAAATTAAACAACTCAGGGAGGGAAACATGGGACGAAAAGGCATAAGTCTGGAACACATTGTAGAGAGGGTGGGTACAAAGTAATGGTGCGGAATGAAGTACTTGCACCATTACTTGTACAATGTCGGGACAACGTAAGATTTGTAAATTGCTTCCAAGTTTTCGTTAAGTTTTAAGGAGTTTTGATCTTACATACTGTTAAAGCAAAAATTGCCAAATGACCGATTTAACTGGTAGAGTCTTTCAACAAACTCGCTATCACAATAGAGATCGGCAGTTAGCCACAAAAGGCATAATAGGATGCTTTGAAATAGATCTTTTCCGACTTCGGAGAAAGGAGCTGAGGAGATCGCGGCCCATTCTGACAGCCTTGGCAACAGTAGGAAATCAGGGGAATCCTCTCTGCGGCTTCTTTGCATCTCCCTGCAAACTTAAGTTATTTTCGATTTGTTTGAACCTTTCAAGAGTCATATGATACTTCTTTAGATCGGTAAGTGTTTTGTCTGGATTATTTAGCCACCCGGTCATCCTTTCAACCACTGATGAGCGTGTTTTGAGCCATCTTGTGGCAGGTATTTGTCCTCGGCTTCGAAGCGGCTTAGTTTAGGCCAAACCGATCAACAGGTCTAACTGCAAACTTGAGAGAACCCATGCAATAGAGAATCCAGATAGAACACTTACCATACTAAACAAGTACCATGCTACTCTTGAAAGGTGTAAATAGATAAAAAAATAACTCAAGTTTGCAGCAAGATGCGGCCGAGACGCAAGCCATACAGTAAAAACCCGCGTATAAGAACCTAGTGATTAAGAACCTACAGGCTGAAAATTCTGAAATTAGACCCCCAATGTATAAGAACCCATTCAGCCTGAAATTTGAAATAGGTTCTTATTTGTGGAGATCATCAAACTAAATCAAACTCTAGTTGCTTTGTCATTGAGCCTATACGTACTGATTCTGCCACATGTGCAAGTTACAAAGAGCTCTAAAGATGCTTTGAAAGCTTTTCATTGTATTCTGTAATGTTTCTGATTCTTCCATTAACTGATATTTTGAATAAGGCCTTGTGAACTCAGGTGTCTCTCAACTGACAGTAAGTAATGGGCTTGAAGTTTCAATATGAACAAAAGAAATACCTGGAAGCCATGAATGAAATAAGAACCAATTTAAGAACCTGAACAGCCTTATTTCCTACTAAATACTCAATACATAAGAACCTAATCAGGCTGACTTGCAAAATTGTAGGTTCTTATACGCGGGTTTTTACTGTAGTTGTGTCACCGAAGTGGAGGGATTCCCTCTTTTTGCGACTGTTGCCAAGGCTGTCAGAATGGGCGGCGCTCTCCTCAGTCCTCTCTTCAAATTCTCTAAACAAGGGTCCCTTTTTCGGCAGATTCTCCATAGACAATGGTGGGTTATCTAGAACTTGGCGAAAAATAGCAAAAAACGGGTGGTTTTCCGCCAAAATTCATCATAAAAGTGGGTATGACCGCAACTTTAGGTAATTAGAAGAGGGTACCTTTCTGACAACCGGGCGGCAGACCCCCGTCAATCCGCATGTCATTCCCCCCCCCCGGGACGGTTGTTTAATCCGATCGAGTTTTCACGGATTTCTGGAAAGGAAAGGGAACGGAAAGGAGAGGGAGAGCATTGAGTCGAGGGGAATAGACTTTTGGATGCGAGTTATATTTCATGTTTCTTTATGGACAGGTTTTGATAATTTTGGCGAATTTTATATCATGCAATGATGAAAGTGGAAAATGTGTTATTTCTCGTGGATTTCCTTACTGCGGCGCAAAGACGGCTGGTTTTATCAATTTTAGCAAGAGAGGCAAACCTTCAGTCTAAAATTTTGGTTGAAAAACAGAATTCCCTACGTCAGCTACTTTTAGGGAATTTTCGGTCCTTTAACAGACACTGCTTTAGGATACACTAAATTCCGATAATCTTTCTCCTTGGTGTACATAACCAAACGCATTTTTTCTATTCTAAATCCAAATTGAAGTGAAATAAGGCTGTCTGAATTTGGTTTACCCCATAGCAGTGCATAGAGAAGGAAAGAAAATTCCCAAATAAAATTTGTCGGTTTTGAGGATACTCATTTTCGACCAAAAAGTGAGGTTATAGGCTAACCAATTTCCCTAAAATTATCCGATTTTATAGATTCCGATTTTCGACCAAAAAGTAAGGCTATAGGCTTACCAATTTCCCTAAAATTATCCGATTTTATAGATTCCAATTTTCGACCAAAAAATGAGGCTACAGGCTTACCAATTTCCCTAAAATTATCCAATTTTATAGATTCCAATTTTCGACCAAAAAATGAGGCTACAGGCTTACCAATTTCCCTAAAATTATCCAATTTTATAGATTCCAATTTTCGACCAAAAAGTGAGGCTACAGGCTTACCAATTTCCCTAAAATTATCTGATTTTATAGATTCCGATTTTCGACCAAAAAGTAAGGCTATAGGCTTACCAATTTCCCTAAAATTATCCGATTTTATAGATTCCAATTTTCGACCAAAAAGTGAGGCTGCAGGCTTACCAATTTCCCTAAAATTATCCGATTTTATAGATTCCGATTTTCAACCAAAAAGTAAGGCTATAGGCTTACCAATTTCCCTAAAATTAGCCGATTTTATAGATTCCGATTTTCGACCAAAAAGTAAGGCTATAGGCTTACCAATTTCCCTAAACTAGGCGATTCTATAGATTACGATTTTCGACCAAAAGGTAAGCCTATAGGCTTACCAATTTCCCTAAAATCATCCAATTTTATAGATTCCAATTTTCGACCAAAAAATAAGGCTATAGGCTTACCAATTTCCCTAAAATTAGCCGATTTTATAGATTACGATTTTCGACCAAAAAGTAAGGTTATAGGCTAACCAATTTCCCTAAAATTAGCCGATTTTATAGATTACGATTTTCGACCAAAAAGTAAGGTTATAGGCTAACCAATTTCCCTAAAATCATCCAATTTTATAGATTCCAATTTTCGACCAAAAAATAAGGCTATAGGCTTACCAATTTCCCTAAAATTAGCCGATTTTATAGATTACGATTTTCGACCAAAAAGTAAGGTTATAGGCTAACCAATTTCCCTAAAATTAGCCGATTTTATAGATTACGATTTTCGACCAAAAAGTAAGGTTATAGGCTAACCAATTTCCCTAAAATTAGCCGATCTCATAGATTCCGATTTTCGACCAAAAAGTAAGGTTATAGGCTAACCAATTTCCCTAAAATTAGCCGATCTTATAGATTCCAATTTTCGAGCAAAAAGTGAGGCTACAGGCGTACCAATTTCCCTAAAATTAGCCGATTTTATAGATTACAATTTTCGACCAAAAAATGAGGCTACAGGCTTACCAATTTCCCTAAAATTATCCAATTTTATAGATTCCAATTTTCGACCAAAAAGTGAGGCTACAGGCTTACCAATTTCCCTAAAATTATCCGATTTTATAGATTCCGATTTTCGACCAAAAAGTAAGGCTATAGGCTTACCAATTTCCCTAAACTAGGCGATTCTATAGATTACGATTTTCGACCAAAAGGTAAGCCTATAGGCTTACCAATTTCCCTAAAATTAGACGATTTTATAGATTCCAATTTTCGACCAAAAAGTAAGGCTATAGGCTTCCCAATTTCCCTAAATTAGGCGATTCTATAGATTACGATTTTCGACCAAAAGGTAAGCCTATAGGCTTACCAATTTCCCTAAAATTAGACGATTTTATAGATTCCAATTTTCGACCAAAAAGTAAGGCTATAGGCTTACCAATTTCCCTAAAATTAGCCGATTTTATAGATTCCAATTTTCGACCAAAAAGTAAGGCTATAGGCTTACCAATTTCCCTAAAATTATCCGATTTTATAGATTCCAATTTTCGAGCAAAAAGTGAGGCTACAGGCGTACCAATTTCCCTAAAATTAGCCGATTTTATAGATTACAATTTTCGACCAAAAAGTAAGGTTATAGGCTAACCAATTTCCCTAAAATTAGCCGATCTTATAGATTCCGATTTTCGACCAAAAAGTAAGGCTATAGGCTTACCAATTTCCCTAAAATTATCCAATTTTATAGATTCCAATTTTCGACCAAAAAGTAAGGCTATAGGCTTACCAATTTCCCTAAAATTATCCGATTTTATAGATTCCGATTTTCGACCAAAAAGTAAGGTTATATATAGGCTTACCAATTTCCCTAAAATTAGTCGCTTTTGAAGATTCAGATTTTGGCACCAAAATGTTCGGCTGCAGGCTTTACTTTTTTCGCTGACATTAGCCTATTTCAAAGATATTGATTTTCGGCCAAAATGTAAGGCTTAGGCTTACCATTTTCCCTGAAGTCTGCTGATTTGGGATTTTCGACCAATAAGCAAAGTTATACTGTTTTGCCTAAATCCTGAAGTGAAGGCTGTGCAGGCTTAGCATTTCATTAAAGTGGCCAGTTGAACTTCTACGGCAACCAAACTACCTTCAGATGGGGAGAAGACAAATAACACTTCGCTTTGGCATATATTAGGGTTTTATCTGGTTGACTGACTCCTTTTTACTCATCAAACATTTACTACTCCCGGTATGTCAACTTTCAGGATCCACGAGTAACCATGCGTGTCTATGAAACCTCTGAGAAAGGGGCTTTAATTTCTAGTAAATCCATGACAGAGAAACCAACGAAAAATGGTAATGTCTTTGTTCTCACCAGTAAGGATTTTACATGCATTACCACGTCTTTTTTCTCGCCTCTAGAATTCTTTTCATGCAGGCTACATTTGTCATAAAAAGGTTTTTAATTAAAAGGGGTTGATTTTTCAATCCAAATTGGAAAAAGGGTCGACTTGAAAAGTTGCCACACAAGCATGGTTACCCTTGGACTTCTATAGAGTCGACCCAATGGGTTCCTATTTGTATTATATTAAGCTTTGCTTCCTGCACAAACACAAGACGAACTGGGGCTTCCTGCAGCGCAGTGCACCGGGATGGCCTCTGCACCAATCAATATTCAACCTCGTTCCTAGGGCCTTTGGTTATATTGGGACGAAAATTAATATACTTTGACTATTAATTTCTATATATCACGCAAAATATAGGGCATTATTCTAGTGTAATCATTTATAAACTTTTTGAAATAATTCGAAACATGACAAAAAACAACTGCAAATGTTTACATTTTACGTTGCCAATATTTCCGCAAGGGGGGGGGGGGTGGACGGTTGCTTTCGTTGCAAAGGTACCTGAGAATTTTCAGACTTCCAGACAAGCAATTGGTATACTTTTGTCAATTCTGGTCAAGCAAATGAAAAATTTGGAGTTCTTTGCAAAAATTCACAAACATTTTGGAATGTTGAGTCAGCTAAAACAATTGACGTTACAGCTCCTCCACAGCAGTCACACAAACGGGGTAGAAGTTTTTGGGACAGTTGCCGACTTTAAATACATATATCGTTATTTTTATCATGATCACAAAATCTAAGAATCTTTGCTGTTATTTTTCGTCATATTCCGGTATTCTTGGGTGCAGAATATTTTGTGTTACAATTACCCAGTAAATACACGAAAAAATGCGTTGGACGCTGAATCAGCACAACAAATAACAAAACACGCAATCACACAAACGCAAAACGTTAAAAACAAAACGATCTTGGGCAACTAATTAAAACATATATGGGCATGTCATGTGGGTGAGTATAAAAAATATATCTGGTGTCTGAAATATCATACTGCAAAAATTACTTTCGCGGGAAGAAACTTTCGCCAGTTCAAATAAAGCACAAAATTTTTGGAATTGACTTTCGCGAATGGACCAAAACGGGGAAAATTTTCCATTTCGAAAAACATTGGAAAACGGCCAAAAATTTTTTGATCGAACTTTCTAAAGACTCAAGATGAATGGGCAAAGAGAGAACGTTTTTGTGATGATTTGGGAATTTAGAAATTGATCAGTTATAACCTAATGCATGAGTGTTGCTCTATGCTGAATAGAATGTAAAAGTACTTTTATTGATATAAAGAATTGCATTTCCTTCTGAAATTTCATTGAATCTATACTTTTATGCAAGTACTGCGTTCCTGTGTCAAGGCAAACAGTAGTGAAGCGAAATGACGAGGTTAAATAAGCATAAAGTTTTCATCAATTTCTAAATCCCCAAATCACCACGAAAAACGTTCTCTCTTTGTCCACTCATGTTCAGCCTATAGAAAATGGATCAAAATTTTGTGACTGTTTTCAGCGTTTTCAAATCGAAATTTTACATAGAGGACAAAGAAATATACGAAAAATACTAGTACCTCGTTGAAGATTTCAGATAACCATAAACTCGCAAATCTTCAAAATCGGTCTGATATACAATTTATCGTGGCCTGTCAAAAGTGCATCGTGTAGTTTGGCGCACCCGAAGTAAAACAGTAGAGTGTTTACGAAACCAGGACGGCAACGCCACCCAAAACGTCGTCTGATTTTCTGCAAAGGAAGCATTGTTTCCGTACGCTACCTTTAACAAACCATCCAAAAGGCCAAAATGAGGCCTCCTGTAACTCAGAAATGCCTGAAAACAATCTTCTTTCTCTGACGGCAAACACTTAAAAAGACTGAGTTTCACCTTAGAGGCCTAGGCCTGCAGTACAGAATGCTAGAAATAGGGTTTCCAACTTGTGAAATTAAAAAGGACAACTTCAGAGACTCTCAAGGGAAGCAAATTCGAACAGAAAACAAGGAATCTTTTCAATCTAAAGTTCTGAGACGAAAACAACATTGCGTTGCAGTTGCCGTTGCCGTTGTGGTTTTGTAAACTCTCTAGTAAAGTGCTCATAACTTTGAAAAACACCAGAAATTCATTTGAAGCCCAATTGAAAGAAATAATTTAAATGGACGATTACGCTAAAGATGGCGGCGAGGAACTTTTCACCAAGATGCATTGCGCTCTTATTAACGAATCCTCAACGATTCTATAGCAATTTTGATAAAAGAACGCAAAGCATCTCGGTAAAAAATTCCTTGCCGCTATCTTTAGCTGAATCCACTATTGCAAGAAATGATTGTTGTTACAGCATCCTTTACAGACATTGTATACATTTTTGACTCACCCGGTAAATGACAGGTAAAACCATGGGTAGTAGGACACCGCAGTTATGATTCACATCCTACCAGTCTGGAATATCATGCAAATTTTTGGATGACAAGACTCGACACGAGAGAACTTCATGGTGTCAACAGAAGCATGAATGAATTCGGAAGAACATATTACAAATTTTTTCCTGCACATTGAAAACAAATTTAGTTAACTGTATCTTTTACGCCAAATAAATCGAACTTCACTTTTAGCGACCTGTTAATTCAATAGCTGATGGAACGCAACATTCTCTAATGGCTACTCAACGTTTTAGTTATGAATAGAAAATTTTATTATGACTGACAAAGCTCCACAAAGGATCGAAAATGCTCACAATCTCGTTCCCAGAATGAGTTCGTTGCTCTGCCTCTACTCTGGGATCCAGGAAGGCGTTCTGCAATTTAACTGGCTATTCGAAAACAATAGCAAACATAAATTATCTCTCGAAAACTCTCTAATCCTTCGAATAATAACAATTCAATCTTGCCACTAAACAACAACTATTAAACTTTTGTTTTGTTGTTTGGAATTGAGGTCACATAATTAGCGCTGCCTAGCCAATCGTAAAGTGCATAATTGCTGCTAATACACCCATTTTCTGGGCGCATTAACAAGGGCAGATTTTGTAATACAATAGCAACAGTTGCTTTGGTTCACACCTCAATTCAAAGCGATTAGTGAATGCAGACAAAAGAAATTCTCTGAAGCAGAAATTCAAAACAAACGAAGACGCAAAGTTGCCCTGAAACCAGTACGGCAAACTCTCGTTTGGTGCGGGCGAAGGGAGGTTTTTAAGAGAAGGTATGTGCTTATAACGAAAGAAGAAGGGTAAATCTAAAGTTTTGTCTTGGGCATTTTGTTTACTTGATTCAGGAGCTGAGCAGTGACTGCGTATATCTGAGCAATAAATGTGCTAAAATTGTAATGCCCTCTGCTCGGTTTTTGAGTCAAATAAACAAAATGCCCCAGACAGAACTTTAGATTTACCCTTCTTCTTTCATTATGAGCACATTACATCTCTTAAAAACCTCCCTTCGCCCGCACCAAACGAGAGTTCGCCGTACTGGTTTCAGGGCAACTTTGCGTCTTCGTTTGTTTTCAATTTCTGCTTGAGAGAATTTCTTTTGTCTGCAATCGCTAATCGCTTTGAATTGAGGTGTGAACCAAAGCGACTGATGCTATTGTATTACAAAATCTGCCCTTGCTGGGCGCATTTGATCGAAGTGTACCAGGGTGTTCATTCGGCTTTGTGATCAGCGTCAAACAAGCCGTATCAATCTTTACTAACACAATATTATTAGTATTTTTATTACAAAGCTGTGGCAATAGCACAACTGCGACGTCTTAACACCCATGATAAACTGTAAGATCAGTCATAACTCATTCTCACTATAAAAGATATGACTATTGTTGAAAATGAAAATGATGCAATTAAAACCTTTCTAATAATTTCTGATTTTGTAGGTCTGCTAGCAGTTCTTTCAAAGAATGTTTCACAATGCTCTACGCCTGCTTCTGAATCACCTTCTTCAGGATTATTCGTCATGCGGAACTCTGTAAAAATTGAGAATAAACTGTAAACTTTATCTATCAATAAATAGCATAGAATAGGTTCCAAATATTTAGATCGGTGTAAAAAATGAATATGTAAAATTCTATGACCTATTTCATTCGCATTAAAGAAGCAATTTTACCACAGGACTACAAACCACAATCCCGGACAAAACTCGTTGGGACAGATGAGTTTTTCTTTACATTCAGATAAAAATTTACAATATTTGTTACATTCTACCATACTTTCTAATTATAACTATACGACACTACAGGGACGATACCAAAAGGAGCGAAATTACACGACTACCCCATGGTTACATGAAACAAGACGAGGACAATACAAGAAACTGTACGCAACGAAGCAACGGGACGGGGGGACGAAAAACATAGACAAACAACATACTACAAGTAAATACGACGTTAAGCTACGAGTTAAGGTAGCTTTTAACCCAGTAATTGCAGATTAAAAGTTTGGAAATTTAAAAACCCAAATAGGTATAGGCTGGAAAAAAAATTACTTACTTGGTTGCAAACTACCTCAAACTATCACGCATAAATAAATAAGAACACTAAATACATGGAGGGTTGGGGGTATGGAGGCGTTCATAGGGAAGTCGAAAGATTAATCAAAGCGTTCTGTTTCCAAAATAAACTTAATTGTCAAGTTCAGTATTAAGGCATTTTCTTCCAAAGGCAGGCTTTCATCTCCGTATAAAAGAAATTGTAAAATGTTTTATCGCCCGGAGCTTCGGAATATCCGTACGTTTAGAGCACATCGGTAGCACCAGCGAGAAGACTGCGTCTATACTCCGCGAAAGAATTGAAGGGCAGCAAAAATGAGTTCTGCGTTAAGGAGGCCTTACCTGCATTTATATTACTACCTTCTATTGCTAATGCCCCCCTCCCCCTACTGCAATGTTGGTTGCTGGAACAAGACACACTTGTCAACTCATCTATGAAATTCTCATCAGCTTTCAACATTTCAATGGGGGGGGGGGGGGGTGGGGGATCTCAAGTCGAAACTTCCTACAAAATATGAAGTGTATCATGAGTTTTGTCCGCGATTGTAGACTTACTCTAATGCCATTGTAATATGAATTGTTTCACTTTCTGCAAGTTTATCTTTGAAATCAGAAAGCACAGCATCGTAAAGATACAAAGAAACCAGGTCGTATTGTGCTCGTCCCGTCTTTTGCAAAGCTGCCTGTTATGTGGTTAACTTTTTAGCACGAAAGTAATCGTCATGTAATTACCTTGGCATATCACGATGGGCTCATTTTGCGAAAACGACGCAAACAAACTTCAATATATATTTTGGTCTGAAATAGCGCCCGAAATTGTTTTTAAAATAGAAAAAACACAGCAAAACATTCCGCAGTTTGAAAACATAATGTCTTGCTCATGAAATGCGTGGCCTTAAAAAGGAATGAGGTGAGAGTTTAGATTATTGAAAAATATGACATCTTTTTCTTATTTTACTGCATACATCTTTTCATTTCATTTCATTTTCATTTATTTCAACAGGGTAAATACATTCAGTAACTATGGATATCTACTGTTTTACAATGTGCCCTGCTTTAAAACCCTAACTTACTTAATTACATGAATAATTATCGGCATTAAAATCCAATATATAAGAAAAAGAAAATTTTCAAAAAGAAAGGGGACTCTGAAGTCAAAGTATGTGGCTGAAGTAGATTTCGATCATCAACCTCTTTGATCTAGGACATTTTTGGCATGAAACAAGCAAAAACACACTGACAACAGATAGATTTTTAGCCGCCTGAAATTTCTGTAAAAACGTCATGAAAAAACATCAAAAAACTTTTCGTCCGAAAATATTTTGTACGAAAATTAATCGTTCGAAATATTTGGCTTTTAATGTATGCTGGGTTACGAAACAAAAATTGAACCAACCTCGGGGCGAGACAGGGCTTGTCGCTTTGCAATTCCGGCTATTTTCCTCTTTTGATGTCAATGTAGAGCCAGCTTCATTATTTCCTTCTTCGTCATTTGAAAAAAAGTCATCTCTTGAAGGGACATTCAATACATTCAATTCATTAGCTTCACCTGATTCTAAAGGCTCTGTGTCATCTTCTGAATTTGTTTCTAACATTACAACACCAGATCTTTCTCTTGCCTGCAGGAACAAAGAGTAATAGATTGGAAAGGGACATAGGAAGCGTCAGGAAGACAATACTGTCCCACGGTCATTGACCGTGTGGAACATATCTGAAAACAAAGCTCAACCTTTACAGAAGTGAGGCCGGCTCTATTCAAGAACATTTCCGGCCACAACCATAGATCCTCTTTTGAGGCTTTGTGGTTTGAAACCTTTCTTATGCGAAGGCTCACTAAGACACAGAAATACAAGGGAGTAATATTCGAGCAATTTGAGATCGTTTGGGCCTATCTGAACCCACGTTCAATTGCACATATCTGGTAAACAGAGCAGAAAACAATACAGAAAAACAAGACACAAGGATCAAAACAAGGTAGATAGAAATTAATCAAACATCCGTGCCCTAACACCCCTCATATTTCTGCCTTAAAGCAATGACTTGAATCCGCTTTAGCACCTGCTATCTTCTTCGGAGGATGAAAAATCGTCCCCCTTGTGCGAAAAGATATTCAGGGGGATCCCTCTCCAAAAAGGAAAAACGCAAGAGAGTCATTGCTGCTAGGAAGAAAAACCGACGAAATTTTGGTCGTTGTTTTCACTAGTTTTTGCAGATTTTCTTAACGGGGCTTTTTGCAAAAAGTCCTTCAGATCCTCGGGAAGGAATGACCAATTAAAGCCGGATGAATTGCTGAATTTAACTGAATATTTTGGCAATAATGCAACATAGATTTCAACCCTGGGGGAGCTACATAACATGTTGAGGGTACGGGTATGTTCCACCCATATGGGTGGGTTTTTGGGCCCAAAAGTACCTAAACAAGGGTCCCTTTTTGGCAGATTTTCCTTAAACATGGGTGGGTTTGCTAAAATTCGCAGAAAATACTTAAAATGGGTAGTTTTCCGCCGAAATTCAACTTATGAGTGGGTACAGAGGTACGTTTTGGAAACTAGAAGAGGGCACCTTTCTGAAAATCAGGCAGAAGACCTCTGTCCATCGAAAAGTCATGTACCCCCGAGTAGGGGCGGATCCCGCCCGAAGTTGAAGGGGGGGGAGTAATTTGTAGAGTGGGCGCCAAAAAAATAATGAAAAGTAAGCGTGCCGCAGGCGCGCAGAAATTTTTGGCCCTTTATTCAGGAAAATTCCTTTGGTTTTTCAATTGAATAACGCCTTAATTTATATGTTTCCCACATTCAGAACGAAACACGAAAAAAAGAGTACATTTGGATCAGGATAAGGGGCGCCCTTCTTACCTAAAATGGGGCGCCAAGCCAAGTTTTTATCATGAAGGGGGGCAGTTGCCCCCAACTGCACCCCCTAAATCCGCCACTGCCCCCGAATCAATATCATTGCCTTGATATTCTGAGAGCAGCATTTCCCAACACCGTACGGTATTTTTCTCACCCATTATATAAAACGAAATTGAACTCACGACTCTTGATTGCATTTCCCAATCGGTTTTATGCAGTATGATGCTAACACATATTACCTAAAAACCAATGGAACAAGTTTAATTATCCCTCAATAACAAGCCACTGAGAAAAACAAGCTGGGAGGAGGAGACTTCATTGTGACCAAGATTTTACCAGCATAGGGCTCAAAAAAACGAAGTAGCGTGGTAGCGGTGCTACTAGGAAGGTAGCTGAAGTGCTCAAATTTCCCAGGAAGGAAGAAGAGAAAAAGGAAAAAGAAACGAAAGGGGAAAAGAAAGAAAAGAAAGGAAGGGAGGAAGGGGAAAGAGAGAAGTAGGGGGAAGAGAAAGGTAAAGGGACAGAATGGGTTGGCATATCGGGAAAGAGGAAGAAAGTGTGTAAAAAAGAAAAGAAGGTGCTTGGCTTGCTCAGGAAGAAAAATATTTTTTGGGCCCCGTACCTGCATGCCCTTCCACAAAAGGACCCATTCAAGTGACAAAAGATTTTTAAAAAGTTTGAATCCATCTGCATAAACATCGGGAACTTTGTAACTCATGTGTATGAATTAGGTCGATGTCAAGGCCCATGATTCTTTGCTAGACAAGTGAAGGTATCTATCCTGATTTCTTCTCCTTTAACTGGCTAGACGCAGTTTCGTTGTTATTGTCTCTGCATAAAATGTCGCTGTTCATAAAACATCATTTCGCAGGCAAGATGCAAAGAAATATTCCCATCCTCCGTCGTTTTATGCAGATTCTTCAGCCATGCTAGCTTCTTACAAAGAGATAAAACGATTTACCTGCAATGCAATGCCAAGGCACATGCCAGTCCAAAAACCTGGAAAAGGAAGAGATCTCTGAATTCGAAAGGAAAACGAGAAAACACCTCCGGATAAGTTGGAAATTTTGGCCGATTACGAACTTAATACATAAAACCATATAACATCGAGAAATCCAATTTTACTGAGCTTTTTACCCACTTACCATAAACTCCAATACGCGCAACAAAAATGAGAACACCGTAGGTTGGAGTAGCAACGCACATAAAACCAATAAAGTTGACAATTGCACCATACTTTTGAAATCCAATGCCTCGTACGACACCCATTAATACTATCTGCAAGGAAGAACGGAATCCGTGTCTAAGCATCACAGACGTCAAAATCTTTAAAAAGATTGGGCAAATGTTTATTGAAAGTAAATAATCCTTTGACTCAAATGGCTTGAAGGTGTTAAGAGACTCACTTATAGCTCCAAAACTAGAAAACCAAACAGTTTACGAAAAATCCTAGAATCAAATCATGGATTTTGCTAATGATTACATAAAAAATCTGCAAAATCGGTCCAGTGTCCCCCCTTTGTTCCATACTTTATGACAGCTCCCTAATCAGCAACTACATGCCAGATTTACTCAAACTTGTATCAAACTCCAATCTCGTCCCCAGAATGAGTTCGTTGTTTCACCTCTACTCTGGAATACAAGAGGCTGTTCGGCGATTTGATTGGTGGCAACATTTGCGCGGTAATTCCGTTTTTCGCGGGGTAAACGGCTGCAGCATGTCAGAATTCGACGGGAAACCACCTTCCTTACCCATTTCAACCATGATCTGCGACTAACATCCGGAATTCGGAGAATAATGAGCCATTTCATATTCGAAGCTGCCGTGAGAGTTTCTCGAATTTGCAACTTAGGCCCATTTTCGCTCCAAACGAACCGAATTTATTTTCGCATTAAAACGAAAATGCCAACCCCATATGGTTGTTCAAATACCTTCAAAAAGATTGAATAGTTTCTCAATTTATCTTCTGCAGAATTAACGCTAGAGCAACGGCCATTTTTCGTCGATTAGCGTTGCCTAGCAGTTTTTAAAGTAATTTTTGACACAAGAATCTTGCAAATCCGCTAAAAATTATGGAGTTGTAAGCCTCTGAAGTTCACATTTGTGCGACAACTGAAACCAGAGGCCTCTAAATGAAATTTTTTTGGTAAAGGTTCATGGTCCATAGTTTCTGTTGTTTCTCGATTGTTTAAGAGCAAACCAAATGGGATGTGGACAGCTTTTCGACGCCGCAACTTTCAAGCATATGACTGCTTTGAGGTAAATGACTCAGTCTGCCGCTGGTTAATTTTTTAAGCTACTGTTTTTGGCTACGTGCAATCTTAAGCAAATTTTGACGACGATTGTAAGAATTAAATAGAAGTTTTATTTGGTTTGCTTTGATATCAAAGAGAGTATGACATTGATTAAACTTCTTGTACCTCGATGCTCTAGCTTTTTTGCATTACACGTAATCTGGGGGTCTCTGGTTTCAGCTGTCACATATTTCATATCTTTGAGAGCTCGTAACTCAATGAATTTTAAACCGATTTGCAAGATTCTGGTCTCTAAAAATTATTTGAAAATCTTAGGGACTGGGTTAACTTTCCATGAGCCAGTTGATCGGATAGTTATTTTCAATATTTAATCAAACCCCAAACAATTTTTTGAGACAACCTGAATATTTAAGTCTCTTCTATCCATGGACAATAGGGAAATTGGATTGATAACTCCTGCACAGTAGCCATTGAAACAGCGCACATGTTTTTGGGAAACCTTGTATCTGAATTAAAGGTTAATGTTTGCAAGGGCTTACCTGAGCTCCGTCTAATAGTTCTGCGAAGGAAATCAGGGGAATTGCTTCTGCCGTCATTTTTATTACTTCCCTGAAGAAAGACATTAGAAATTACCATGATGGGTCAGAAATTAGGTACGGAATTTGATTGAGCAACAAGGGGTCTTAAAAGGTCATTGATCCTATCTTCCCGATAACCTGGGTCAAACATTCGAAGCTTTGATAATGAATGGTCCCCTTGCAGGCATTTTTTACAATTTGGCGACTAGGCACATTTAAGCTGGTTTGCAGAATATTTGGTTCGAGAACTAATCGAGATTTCCTTTATAGTGATGCAAGCTGTCGTTATTGCAGAAACGCATCGTTTATCCCGTTACTTTCAAACAAAATCTCATCATTCTTCGTACGGATCCGAGAGGTGTCCCGTCACTGCGTTTTCTATCGATTATTGCATTGAAAAGTGCTCCCTCTAGTGCTGATAGCGGTAAAACCCTGATAAAATCAGGCTTGAAATTCTGTCCTAAAAGTCATAGCTTGAAGGCTTGTAGTTTCGACCTTAAAATAAAGAAATCTCCACATACCTATCCTTTGTGAAAAGATATGCAATAACATCTTTTAATACAATCATAAGCAAACCAAACATGAGGGTGTACACAGCTAAAAAATGAAAGAAAACAGTTACAACGATAGTACAGAATAAGTATCAAAATGTTTCTAATGTCTCAAAAATCCTATTGCTAGATTCGTCCTATTAAAGGACAAGTGCGGGGTCGGTACCATTGACAAAGGTAATACCATTGAGCGATAGATGGCTTTCAATTTTCGGTAGATGTCACAAAGAAGTTAATGAGAATCTTTTTAAACAATAGCGAATTAACATCAACAAGTGAATTATCCTAGGAAAACATTCTTCTGGTAGATTCTAGCAAAATTTGGGTATGTTGTAGAGAAAGAGAATCTGCATCGTTTAATGAAAATTGTAACTTTTTACCATTTTGTCTGGCACAATATACTTTTTACAAAAACTACTATTGCTTCAAAGGATTGCCATAAAATTCATTGTGATGTCACAACAAAATGACGAAGAACTTCGAAAAATAGCATCTTAAATTTGGAATCTACATGAACAGATCTAGGGTAGCTACGAAAGACAAAATAGGACGAGCATTTGTATGTATTAGGATGTGTTGATTGGTAATTCCAAACGTACCAAATTCTGAAAACGGTAGACTTCGCAGAGATGGAAACACAGTTCCCAATTAAACACAAAGTTCTTTAAAACAGCAGGTTTCACATTTATCCTGGCGAAGACAAGGTTTCCGGTTGAAAAACACAAACACGAGTCTGGTGCTTGGCAACAAAGAGTAAGTTACCAATTACCGTATTAACGCGAGCAAAGTCGCCTCGTTTTCAGAGTTCTGCAAATCAAATCGAGAATCTCTCCAAAGTCTGCCAAACCTTCAGCCTTTTGGAGCAGAAGGTTCAGCAGGCCTGCCAAAGCTGCCGTTTTCGGAACTAGGGAGTCAATCAAACACAAATTCCAAGTCTTCCAATTCTACCGTTTTCAGAATTGGTAGCAATCAAACACAATCTTATTGTCATTCTAAAACGCTGTCAGAATACCAGTGATTCATTTAATACGAACAAGGGTGTAGATATTTGAAAGAAAGATCACTGCTGTAAATTTACCTGTGAACATAACTGATACTTTCATTGCTCTTTTAGCACGATCTGGATGTCCAGAGCCTAAAAAACTGCCAACCCGGACAGCTGCTGCGATTGAAATACCATATGAGATCTGAAAAACAGAAGAAAAAGTGACTTAAATGGGCCTGGTAGTGTAAAGTAAACAAGCTTCTTTCGAAGCAACAATTTTGCAGTATTTTGGCTAGGCCAAAACACAGAGATTTTCCACTTCATTTCTTGAAATGAAGGTATTATTTTGAAGATGGACCCTTGAATTTAGTAGAGAAGAACAGAAACACTCGTATGTTGTCCGACTGCAGAGATATTGGTGGGTTTTTGGACGTCACTTTATTGTGAATTCACTCCATCCACCAAAATCAGTGCAGAATGCAATGGGCACGTGTAGGCAACAATATAGATTACACACTTTTTAAATATGAAACTGTTTGTAAGACATTAGAACTAAGATCTCCAAAATTTCAACAAATAAAAGTCAGAGGACATATGTCACGTTAGCAATTGGTCAATACAAGAAAGACGTGTGGAGTGGACTGCCATCGTTTTGTGACCTTTTATTTCTGCTTCACGAATTTTCATTGCACTGAAAATTCAGCCTCTGTCCTGTGCTTTTTGTAATACATAACAGAGAGCATTGTATCGTGTGAACCAATCAGGTTTATGACATACGTACTTTAAAATGGTCCATTATTGATTTTGTGAATTGATTGGGTGTTTCTTGGGGTGTGATTTTGAAAGCTAGCGGTGCCTTTGATTCACTCGGAAGCTTTTGATCTCTTTCCATGTAATGACCACTGGGTGGTTATTTTCTATTGCGCACTGTGGTATCCTAGTAGCATGCTGAGTTGTTGTACAGTAATTAGTAGGTACAACAATTAGTAATTTGGCTCACAAGGATCAAGATGGGATAAAATATAACATATTTTAAAGTTTTCAAATCCGTAAAATTGCGACGGCACAGGTGCGGTGTTATTGAGCGGTTGGAACTCGGGGGGGCAGTGGCGGTAACAGTAATTGAGGAGAAGAAAAAACTTTCAAAGCCAACTGGGATCACAATGACCTTGACAATTTGACAACAGCAATCAAATATCAACTTTGGAACATCTGCAATAAGAACCTATGTTTCATGAGACTGAAACAGGTTCTTAATTACAAGGTGCATAATTTAGGAAAAATAGCCTATGTGGGGATTTACTGTAGATAGGGGGCCATATAGAGTGTTTACAGTATGTATCTTTGTTAGTCTTTGATAGAGCACACGGCATGTTTGTCATTTAGTATCAGTACGATCATGTAATAGGTCTGCAATAAACTTACAAAATAGATGAGTCCAGCTAAATAGTAAAGAATAATTTGAGAAGCTTGCTCTGTTCTTCCTATGATACCTGGGAAAGAAAGTTTGAAAAAGATCAATGGTCTGCGATTAATTGTAACAGTGAACCATAAAATAAGTTGCAGTGAACTAATTCCTCACATGCTCCAAGACTTGCTCTGAATCTCTCCGAGGTCTATCAGCGCGACGGGATATAATTACTTCTGCGGGGGTGCAAACCAGGAAGAAGTCACCATACAAAATGAATTAAAGTGAAACTTTATTCGAAAGAGGGGAAGAACCACGAAGTAGCAATATTGAATATACACTATTGAGAAGATCAGATCTACGTGATCTACAAAGATCAGATCAAGAGCAAGGCAAACTTGACAGAAGGGAGCAAATTTGATTGCTTCTTTTTAGAATTTATGACGTCTAATTTGAAGTAGACCTTAACTTCTTTTTTCTCTTTTCTTTTACAGGTAATTTTTTTTTTCTATGTTAAGGCTGCGCAGTTGCCATAGATTTTTGCTCTCCGTGGTATTCATCCTTGTAGTATAGTAAAGTAGTCTGTAAGCAGCGTTAGATAAGTAACTTGTATCGTAAAATTTGATTGAACAAAAGTAAACAAGATCTACGTGACTTCACTGAGTTGAATACTTTGGCTTTGGCACACAAGGCAAAAAACCTACCGGGTGAGCCATAGCATCAACAGGACCTCACTATCTGAATGATTCAATTTCTATTTAAAAGCCAAAAGATCAAAATATTTTTGTGAGTTTTCTTGCTGTCTCACGAGCACTAGAAATAAAGGTAAATTCAGCTTTATCAAGGAGCTCTTGGTGATTTGGGTTTTCAAAAGTGGGAACCTTTTTCTGATTTACCTGGTATATTCCAGTCGCTGGACGGGGGCAATCATGCATACCTAGAACAATCAATTCCTACTTCAAGTCTGATTACCTAAAAAGATGATTCCCAGCTCAAAGCCTAGCCATTCCACAACAACAATACCAAAGCAAGGTAATGCCAGATATATAAATTCTTTCCAACCAGATAAACATTCTAATGACCAACCTGAAAAATCCAAGGAAAAATTTGTCATTTCTTTTGAAATAGGCAATAAAACATGGAACATGGAGCTGTTTGAGGTGAGTGGCCGAGTGGCTAAAATAGTTTTCGCCAGGCAACTGAAGTTAAGGTCGGTCGAGTAAGGTCAAACTCCGGATGAGTGACCTCGGAGGCCTGACCTCACAACTCACCTCGTCGTCCTTCGGAAGGGACGTTAAACTAGGGGTCCCATGCCTGGATGCGGCATGCACAGTGGGCCTAAACTAGCTTTCAGTAGCTAGAAATCCTGACAAGCCCACTCAAAACAAATTAAGAAACAAAAACAAAAAATAACATCATTCTAGATTATAATCTTATGAGCTGCGTGAAGAATGCTCATAAGATTACTTTATCACGATAAGGAATGTATAAATGTGCAAAAAAATTGAGTAGAGCTTTTTCTTGTCTGATTACATGAGCACTTCGGACGCTATTGTTGTGCTGTCCGAACGAACCAAGAAACGATAATGATTCAGTATTCACAAAGCCAAGCAATGTTAGAATTCCATTACAACATCGTGTCTTGGTTTGTCGCTGCGAGGGCATTTTACAAAAACGAATTTACTCAACCCAGAGTAAGATCCATGAGCAACGGGACAGAGAGAGTCCGCAGCTGTGGCAGATGTTAACACCAACAATACGGAATTCAGAAACCCTTTGTCGCTTAAAAAAATTAAAAATTGGTACGGAGAAAACTATCCTTGCAAATTATGCCGTATATTCATTCCAAACTTGGGCAATTTGTAATGATTTTTAGATATCGGTTTTATACTGTATATTTTAATGACTTGTAAATATCTCATCTACTACTTTCTTATGTAATATTGTATATACAACTTTTAATTTTGAAATCAATTAGCTGCTTTTTAATTTTAGCTACCTTGTTTTACAATCTAACGATGAATAAATTGATAAAAATAATAATAAAATAGAATTAGTTTGGGAGGCGGACTGTTGTTGTAATTTTGTTGGGATTCAAAATTTGAAGTTCGGGCCTAACCAAGACACAATGTCGCAACGGAATACAAACATTGCTTGGCTTGAGGAGTACTGAGTCATTATCGTTTCATGGCTAGTTCGGACAGCACAACAATAGTGTCCGAACTGCCTATGCTGATGATCACTAGAAATTCGAGATGATTCCTGATTTAAAATGAGAAGACGCTGTTCGAGTCAGCCAACATGCTAGAAAGTTTATTGAAACTGGTAGATTCTTATTAAATTTTTCAATGAAACATAAATTCGTGGAAAGATCTAGACAAAATAGGTAAAAGGTTAGCTTTACCCATTTCAATTCATGTGACCGTACTCTTGGAAAGATTCAGTATTATGCTGCTTTTGTATTAATGGCACATATTTTCATAGCATGGACTATGTTAAAGAAATAAATAAGTAATCACTTGATGAGAAATGGGCGGAACGTAGAAACACCTTTCTCGGTGTTTTCTTTTATTTCAAAAATTCCTAAACAAATAAGGGATGCGTTCTTACCATGCCAAGTGCTTGTGTGTAACTTCTTCACTCGAATAAAAATTAACAGAAATAAACAACATGATAAAAATGAAACATCTACTGCAAATGCACCACCCCTAAAAAGAGAGATATCATCGTTTTAATTAAATTCCGAAAATAGCCGTTTATTCGGCAAGGAACTCTACAGCCCGCTTGCACGAAAATCTCAATGTTTTAGTAAGCATTGATGGTTTGTCTTGCTTCCGAAAAAGCGAGGCAGAATAGTTTCGGTGTTTATGTTTTAACGAGGGGTGTCATTTCCGTAAAGGGTTATTTCGAAGCTTGCAGCAACCTCAAATTTGCAGTCAGTTAATTGCAAAGTGTCGGCTTCAGAGATAGAGCTGAATGCATTAATCAAGAAAATACCAAAATGATTGGAGTCAATAGACCTTTTAGCTATTCTACAAAAGAGACTGGATCGAGCGTTATTTTCATACATTTTTATACACGACGTTCGATCGAGTGGCGTTAGAGCTTCTATGACTATTGTACACATTCGAAAATTCGACAAATGTAGCAAAATACCGTTCGATTCTGTTTCTTTTCAGAATGGCTAAAAGGTCTATTGTGTTAACTCAAAAACTCTGACGACCAGTAATGGTTGCTACAACAAAGTTAACATGCAGCAACGTTGCTAAACGAACTCTTCTCTGATTCCGGGAGTGCTTGCTTTCGTTACATTAATGAACACTTCAGATACTAAGTTACAATGTGCTTAAGTCTCTGTAGGTATTATGTGACGTAAAAGTAATTACAACGTTTGCGCATTAAGCTTTTAAGCTCTCGTCGCTAAGACTATCACGAGCAACGTTTGTTTCGAAGAACAAAATAACTATAATTTGATTAGCAGTAATTGCCTTTACGTCATATGATATCCAAAGAGACTTAAGCACATTACAACCTAATGTTGGAAGTGTTACTTCATTAAATGTAACGAATGCAAACACTACCGAATCAGAGACTAATTCGCTTAGCAACGTTGTTGCATGTTAACTTTGTTGTAGCAGCCCTTACGGTCGTCAGAGTGTTTGAGTAAACACAAATGAATCCAATTTTATGTTCCTTTGCAGTGTGTGTAGGGGTTCTCATAAATGATGCAACACACCTAGATTTTAAACTGACTCTCCCAAACTTGACGCTTGTGAAAGGTCATAATCGTTCCTTTGTTTTGTGTCATAAAAGTTGATTGATTAACCTGTGCAATGAAACGCAGTTCTGGTTATCCAACGTTGCTCTTCGTTGCAGCTACTAACTTATTTTCTCTCCTTTCACGGTTTCAGGCTAATTCACTGATTTTTCCTTGTTCATACTCAATACAAAAATGTACGAAAACAAATTAATTTAATAACCTATTCACACCGGCAAGCTAAACCTGCTTTATCTAAGCAAGGTTAGATTTCAACCAATAAAATGCATATGATTTGTTGAACTGACCAATTAGAAGGCTCCATGCGATAACCCGGTTTAGTTTAACCTGGTTTAACTTGCAAGTGTGAATAAGGTATAAGACATTATTTAAGAGCTACGAGGTGCCCTAAAAATTTGTGCTCCGTTTGTGTGGCTGCTGTGGAGGCGCTATAGATCTAATCATCTCTGTTTTTACACAGTTGCGTAGGTCAGGCTTCAATTTAGAGTTTGAGCCCTTGTATGAGTCAATCTGACACGTGGTTGCTGATTTATGGTTGAGAGATGGGAAAATTAGTGGTTGCTCCAAAAACAGAACTCCTCTTGTTCTCTACCGGGTGAGTCAGAAAAAACACCCGGCGTTTGAAAGGCTACTGCTCCCTGAATATATAAGCAACGATATTTTGCAATATCTGATTAAATAGCTAACATTTTCAATTACTTTTAGAAACTTTCCGGACTAAAATCGGTCACTCCGTTCAGATTCTTAAGGCAATTTTCCAAACTGAGTTCCTAATTCCCTAATGTGCTTACCTCACAGCGATGACTTTCAGCATGCTTTAGCACGTGCTTTCGTTTTGGATGGTTGAAAAGTCTTCCCCCTAGTGTGAATAACTTATTCAGGGGGATTCCATTCTCCCAAGAGGACAAAATATATGAGCACATCCAGGAGTCATTATTGCTAGGAAGGAGAACAAAGGGAAATTTTGCTTGCTGTTTTCGCTCGTTTTTGCAGGTTTTCGAAAGGGGCTTTCTGCAGAAAATCTCCTATTTCGACGGGAAGAAAAGACCGATTAAAGCTGGGTAAATTACTGAACCTAATTTGACATATCGGGAATAAAACAAGACAGTTTTCAAGATCATTACTTTGATATTCAGGGATTAGGATTTTTTCAAACGTCGGGCGTTTTTATTGACTCACCCGGTAGCAATGTCAAAATAAAGTAAGTTTTAAAAGAAAGGATTCTAGCGTCATATTAAACATTTTTGCTACATCTGTTAAGGTCAGCAGTTGTCTATTCACAAAAGACCACTTTCTACCTTTTTAAAAAGTGTAGTGAACATTTTAATACGATGCCAGAACCCTTTCTTTGAAACCTTACTTTACTTCAACATTGCTGGAGAACAATAGAATGCTGTTTTTGAAGCAACCACTTGCCTTTTCTCTGCCATAAATCAGCAACCATGTGTCAGATTGGTTCAAACAAGGTCTCAAACTCTTAAAATGAAAACTGAAAAAAGGAAAATGTGCACAAATCAAGATAATTGACACTACATCTCCTCCATAGTATCCACACAAACAGGGCACAATTTTTCTGGGACACCGCGTACGAAACTACATAGCAAGAAGAACGATAACCCAGGAAACACAAGCCCCCGCAACAGCCCTGACTATCCCAGGATCATTTCATAAAGTTGATTTCTCACAGTATGCAAATGAGTACTGCCAAAAGTATATTCGTTGAATTGTATATGAATAATTGATATATCAACCTACTCACCGAACTCCCCATTTGAAGACATGAATAAACAGATAACAGCAAATTCCATTTACCAAAAATGCAAACAGAGAGCCATACACAGTTGGGTAAACTACTTTCTAGAAAGAAAAAACCAAAGCACACAATGTAAATGATGAAAATAACACATTGAGTCTACTTTTCTAAAGCCTGCTTTCCATATGATTGTTACGATCATTTGGATCGCTGTAAACAACTATAGCGATCCTAGCGATCTTATGGAAACATGCTTGAACGGCTCTAGTGATTGTGACAATCAGGATGGCTCGGATAGAAACTTGCTCTATTCCAGCAATCCACAAGCGAATGTACGGAAACAAAGCTTAAAGCTTTGGCAAATATTGGGGACGGATTGTCGAACCTTTCCAATGAGGATTTAGTTTCAATAATCTTGTATGGTGATGAAAGGTTACCCCTTAAATCAAATAAAGCGATCATTAAAGCAACACTTGAGTTCATCGAATCATCAAAAAGATTTTCTTAAGTCATTTCAATGAGATTTCCTCTCTTCCTCCCAACCTTTGTATCATTTTTGTATCATTTCATTTCTTTTCGTAGTTTGTAGTTTATGCTGTAATATCTTTGCGTAAATGTTAAATGTTTCATGTTAATTGTTAAAGCCACAGGGTTGCAATGTATTCTCATTCTCCTTGTGGTATCGTCTTGTAACCATGTTCTGTTATTGTAAGATTTTAAATTGATGTATAAAAAAAAATATTGGGGATTCTCATTTTTGAACTTCTATGCCTAACCTTCTATGCTGCAAAATAAATCTGAAAATACTCACATGAAAAAACAAAGCATGGCTTATCTAGTGTGAGCCACTAACAATTGAGATTGAACAGAGAAGCCACCTGCCAAATCCTAATTTATCATCAACCAAATAGTTGGGTAATAAGAAATGTACATACCTGACAAGCAAGATATCTTACTAAAATGTTGTACAAGACGAAGCACTGCAATAGAAGGCATCAAACTAGTTACATAATGATTGATTCAGATCTAATGATATTAAAATTTTTCATGTTTGAACAATCATTGACATGGGCAAACTGATCCATTTCACAGTTCCAGTGTGTTTCTTGCCTGATAAGGTAACAGCAAATCAAAATTTGTGGAGGATGCATTGCTAAAAAATACTTCCAAGATTTTTAGTGGTAGCATGGGCAATTCGGACACTGTTGTTGTGCTTTCTAAACTAACAAAGAAACAATAATTATTCAGTACTCACCCCTGGCAAGCAACGTTTGTATTCCGGTCAAACATCGTGGTCAAACATCGTGGCCTACCCTCCTGCTTCAAATCCTGAAAATGCTGAATCCCAACTGCAACAACATTTCGCCTCCCTAGCTTACCCTAACGAACTGCCCTCGCAGCAAGGGCTCATTGCTGCGAGGGCAGTTCGTTAGGGTAAGCTAGGGAGGCGAAATGTTGTTACAGTTGGGATTCAGAATTTTCAGAATTTGAAGCAGGAGGGTAGGCCACGATGTTTGACCACGATGTTTGACCGGAATACAAATGTTGCTTGGCAGGGGTGAGTATTGAATAATTATTGTTTCTTCGTTAGTTTAGAAAGCACAACAACAGTGTCCGAATTGCCCATGGTGGTAGTTATCTGGTCAAAAAAGATCTAAAAAATATCAAAAAATAGGCCCAATCAAATAACGCTAGGACAAAGAGTCTTGGACCTTTCGGTCCCAAGGTGTAGAATAGTTTACCAAACAAGATACAATCTTCTGAAACTGTGAAAATATACAAACGATTGATAAGAAAATGGTCTCGCATTCAGTGTAGTTGCTATGTGTGTAGACACGAACAGACTGTAAACATATGCATGAAATGAATGTAATGTCATCCAGCAAAAGTCAGTTCTGTCTACATACTTTGAGTTGGGGAGGGTGGTCTGTGTTTTTATAAATAATATGCCTGAAAGGCTCTATTAAGCCCCTATGGGCTTATTTGATTTTGGACACTCCAGAGGGGTTTTCTTTAATTTCGGACACTCCAGAGGTGGGTTAATCAGAGAGGGGGCTTACTAGAGAGGAGGGTTTATTCACAAAGTCAAATGACAAGGATATACTGTATATGATAGCTTTTCAGTTCTTTTATGTCATACTTTGCTGATTCAACATACAATTTTACGAGTCAAATGCATAAATTTGGCACAGTTTTTATCCCAACCAGTTCAAAAGAAAGATGCAAGCTTGTTTAGCTAAATAAATGGAAAATCTTTGGTAATTTCTGGAATTTGATACAAATGGGGGAGCTTAACAGATAATGGGGGGCTTACTCAAAATTTTGGCTCAGAGGGGAGGGGCCTAATAGAGAGAGGGGTTAATAGAGTTTTATGGCAGTTGATTTCATCAAAATTTGCAAATAGAATACCCTGGGTACCCGGTATACCAAGGATGTAAATAGAAATAACTTACATTATTCTTTGTTATTTGAATCAGATTATGACCTTTTTATTTTGTAATTGGAGACCAGAATTACCTTCCTTCAAATCAAAACAAGACCAGGAAGCAAGGCTCAGATCAGCTTGAGAATTTGTTGTCAGTTGTATGGTAGTTGAAAAGAATACTTCTCAATCAAAGACAATAAAGAAATTGTCATAAATCTTATACTTACAAATAATGCTGGGATATAGCAAATAGTAAATTGACCAGCTAATCTGAAATGAATCCATAACAGAAAAGCTTATCATTATGCATTGGCATTTAAAAATCAGCTTGAAAAATCAACAAATACTCGAGCTGAAGAAATCAAACTATTCATTACGATCAGCAAATGGCATCAACCTGCAAGAACAACGCTCAAAATTAAAGTATTTTGGAGACAGAGCCTTCTCAGTCTGTGCTCCCTGACTTTGGAACATGCTGCCTAACAATGTTAAAACATCTCCAATTTGGATATTTTTAAGAAAAATTTGAAAACCTATTTCTTTAAAATTGCTTTTAGTTAAACAAATCTTCTCAAGACTCATTTCATAAACATTCATTTTAGCCGTTTTTAAGATTTTAAAAAGCAGAGGACTTCTTATTACTTATCTAGATTTTAAACCAGTTATAAACTTTTGTAAAGCGCCATAGATAGATAACTTGTTATTTGTATGCGCGCTCTAAAAATGTACATTTTATTATTATTATTATAAAAATGATTGGGCAAATTTGCTATAAAATTTAAAATAAACATTTCAAAGGAATTTGTGTAAGTACCAGGGGTGGCACCAGGGGAGGGCTAGGGGGCTACAGCCCCCTGTCGGAGGCATCTAGCCCCCTGTCGGAGGAAATTTGGGTTCTTGTCGGAGGAAATTTGGCAAAATAGCGCACGAAAACACAATTTTTCAGTCATTTTACCCCCCCCTGTCGGAAGCTCTAGCCCCTCTGTTGGAAAATTTCTGGTGCCATCCCTGGTAAGTACTTTGCACATAATCTTAATGTGAAAGTTCTCAATATCTCAAATATTTTCAAACTTATAAGTACTTTTTCTTTTACTCACAGAAAAGATCTGCAGTCTCTGCAGGATCCCTTTTACAATGGTTGAAAAAGTTAAACATAAGAAAAGATAAATGTATGGCAAAATAACATAAGCACTTACAGAGCAACTTCCTTATCTTGTCCAAATGCAATAAGAACTTTGTCTGTATTAATCCAAAGAGCACAACTAGGCAGGACTGCAATTGTTGAAATAACCAGAGCTCTTTGGGAGATAATGCCAAATCTTCTAAAGTGCCCAGCTCCATACGCCTGAGAACACAGTGTTTCACAAGCTGCTGTCAGTCCAATGGCTGAAACCATGCCAGTCAGGTTACACACAGACAGCCCAAGCCCTGTTGCAGCTAACGACTTCTTGTCTGTGTGTCCAACAGCAAAGAGCATGGATGTGGGAAGGAACATTGAGAAGAAACTGTTGAAACAGATGCCCCATGCTAGCTTTACCAATGCTTTACTCTCAGTTTTTGCATCTGAAGGAATCACTTTCTTTTTTATCCATAGGTAACACTGATAGGGGTACAAATTGGAGGTGTCCTCTTCACCATCTACAATAACAAGTTAGTGTGTGTGTGTGTGTAAGTTTTGCCTTTAAACATTAAAGTTTAAAAACATTACGAAAATCTAACAAAAAACAGTCTATTTACAATATTTACAAGCCAGACTGATAACTTTGCAAAGTGCGCGCGGAAGATGCGTGCCTCGCCATTGTTTTTAGACAATAAACTATTGTTCTTCCTGGAATTGCACACGGAAGATTTTCCGCGCGCATGACATATTTCGCAGTCTGGTTTACAAGTACCAATTAATTAATTAGTAAACACGCTAGAAATCTATCTAAAAAACGCACCCCCAGTTTAAAATGGCAGGCAAAGCATCAAAAAGGTCAGTGCAACTGTGAATTTCGTATACAGTTAGGATTCATCAGGCTTGGGTGCATTCCCAGGCCCTCCCACCGGAGAATTCCAGCGGAGAGCCATCTTTTGATTTTCGCACGCCAAGGTTTTGGGCGGCTGAATTTCTTTCGTTGAGGTCTGGTGCGCACTTGTTGTGGTGCATATGGCCATGAATTCAGTGAATATGATGGAATGGTGACAATGATTTTCTTTACTCTTTTCTTCTGTGTTCTGTTTTGGACCGGTAACCCAAAAATCTGTTCTCTCCCTATTCCTCTTGTCACTTCTAGGAACACCATCAAATTGCCACCCAGACTGATAACTTTGCAAAGTGCACGCAGAAGATGCGCGCCTGGCCATGGTTTTTAAACAATAAACTATTGTTTTTCCTGGAACTGCGCGTGGAAGATCTTCGCGCGCAAGACATACTTAGTAGTCTCTATAATTCCCTGTTTTCTTCCTTTCTCAATTATGGCATTGCAGCCTTGGTGACTTACATTCGAATCTTATCTAAATCCTCTATTCCGGCTGCAAAAAAGAGTTCTTCGCTGTATCAAATTTGAACCATTTACAGCTCCCTCAGCACCAATTTTTCAGTCGTTAAAAATTCTCAAACTTGAGGATACTTTGCATTTGAATATTCTTACATTTGTTTTCAAAGCAATAAACAGGTTATCTCCTTCCTGCTTTCACAACTATTTCCAACTAAACTCAACTATCCATAAGATTGGCACTCGTCAGGCAACCAGAGCTGATCTCTTTAAATCCCTTAAGAATACTACACTTTATGGTCTTCAAACAATTCAATATTTTGGCTCCAAACTTTGGAACACTCTTCCACTTTTCATACGTGTTGCTAACTCCATTGCAGTTTTTCGGTCCAAATTGAAAACTCATTTTCTTGACTCATACTGAAAACTCACTCATAAAATCATCATTGTTTCTCAATTAAATGATCTCCCAAATTGATTTTCTTCCGTCTATTCAGGAAAATCTGGCAAACAGTTTGTCTTGATTTTATTTCATGGAACTGTGTTGTAGTTGTTTTTTATTTCTACGGGGGGGCTCTCTCTCGATTAGTTAACCTATTTAGAGGGCTCCTCCTCAATCAATCAATCTTAAATACAATCATGTAAAGTTTCTTTTTTGTAATCTTTAATTCTAATTTATTTCTTTTGTGTAGTACGGTTTTCTTGTAGTATTTAGGTGTAGTGTATTGTGTAGAATTGTATTTAGGATTGATTGGTAATGAAATAATCTGAATCTGAATCTGAGCAGTCTGGATTGCCACTAGCGGCAAATTCCTGCTATGCCTATATCCCTTGCGGGAACATCCGGCAGAGAGAAAAGTTGGAATGCACTGGCAGCTGAGCATATTTGAGTAAATGTGTAGCCAAGAAACAAATGACAAGGTGAATTCCAAAGATTTAACATCCTCTCTGCTGTGCCATGCATGACTACTATAATGCTCTTTGATTGACTTCAATATGCTGGATTCGAAGGAAGTTTCTCGTAACTTCTCAAAAGTTCGAATGAGCACTTAGGTTAGGTCGGCCTCACTCAGAGATGGATGCGCCACCGGACCGCTCTGGCTCTGGCTAAGGTAAGTAATCTAGGCTACTAACTAACGCAAAATGTCTTACCCATGTTTTCATATCATATCAAACTGCATACATGCACACTCCAGATATGGCACACTCTCTCCAGATGAAGTTGTTTAATAATCTTCCTTTCTGCATTTGCAGTACTTTTGTACCACACTGCAGAACAGCTTGCTTGGAAATGTCTAAAAAATGGCGGGATTCAGCATCCCTTATTAAACTGCCTCGTTCAAAGCTCCACAACCTTTGCCTTGTTGTTGTTGTTGTGATTGCTGTTGCAGTTGTATGAATGGCACTGAAACTTCATCTTCTGTTTTTTCACAAAATAACGCCTTAAGCCTTTTTTATATGTTTCCCTTACATTCAGATCGTAACAGTTAAAAAATTAGTAGTTAGGGTCAGAGTGAGGGGCACTCCTCTCGCCAACAAGAGGAGGGGGTGAGGGGGTACCAAACAGAGTTTGCATCGTAAAGAGGGCAGTTACCCCCAATTGCTCCTCATCAAACCCGCCACAGCAGTGGTATTATTAAAAAGGTATTTCCACTGCGTTACTATGGTGTAGCATTTACGCCTTCTATCACCTCTTAGCAGCGGTGTAAATTGGTTTAAGTATGGTTTAAGAATTGAGTTATTGACTTAAGTGCCATATTTTGCGTTGCCGATACATCTTATTGTCCTTTGCCAAACAGACCAGAACATATTTCGTGTTAGGCCCATTAATTATTAACAGTATTTGGCCAGTCTCTATTCAACTTTGTTTACTTTTGCTTGTGACAGATTGAATTTTGTGAATCCGATAATATTATTCGGGTACTTTTACTTATTCTGGTAAAAATGCCCGTGAACAAAACTATAGATTGCCCTGCACTTTGTCAATGAGCAATTCTGTGCTATCACAAATCTCATAAGGCATCTAAGCTTGAGAGAAATTTTAGTTTAGGTTGTCTTATTAAATCAAGTGGCAGACTTCAAAGTGTAAATCTGCCTCTCTTCTGGTTTTTGATGAAGATCAGTAGCAGTTCGTAAACGATCTCTTTTGTCGGATTTAAGACAGTTAGTCATAATTTGCAAAATCGAGGAACATCTACTCAGTTAGGGAATTGTCATTTTAAATGCTGGTTACAGGGGTGGAAGAAATTTTTATACAAATAGCAAAATTTTCTTACCCCATTCAAGAAGTTGAACGAAATTTGACACCCCATTTTAACATAGCAAAAAATTTTATACCCCACTGTTGAGCTATTTAGCTTGGATATATTACAATAAAATTTACACACTAAGAAACCCAATCTAGACATAAAATGAATCAAATTGGAACCATTGGAAGAATCATTGAAACAGCGAATCATCATCACTATTATTTCAAATAACTTCCTTCTTGCCCGCTGAACATAGCAGAAAAAGGTGAAACCTTTGTTGTGAAAGAATACATAATTTTTACTTCAGTCTGAAATATACTCCAAAAATTTCACAGCCCATCAGATATTTTGAAATATTTTCCGAAATATTTGATACCCCAATAAAACGAGGCCAAATAATTTGGTACCCCTCCAAAAATTCTTCCACCCCTGTACCCAGCTTCAAAAATGACAGCTCCCTTAATGCGAGAAGTGCATACATAATCATTCAAAAGATGTGAGCGTTGTATACATAATTTGAAATACCAAAAATCTATTTGATAGATGTGAGCGTCAAACACATAATTTGAAACTCTGAAAGACAGACATCTATTTAATAGATGTGAGACTGAGAAGTGTATACATAAATGGAAAAATGTGAGTTTTGTACACATCATCATTTACAACGATAGAAGTCCGCAAAAGTAGAAGATTAAGAAGGGAGGTAAACATCAAAACATGTGAACATGATGTTTATGAGCAATGAAAACAAGAAATGCACACGATTTTCAAGGAGTTTTTAGTTTGCTGCCGGCGGGTTCTCTTGAAGGTAGTAAGGCTATAAAATTGGGATGCTATAGACAGATATGGGTATCCGCATTTCCAAAGCTTCTGCACCTTGCTTATGAAATAGTGTGATGGTAGCTAATGCAATTTAACGGCTATATGTCTTCCAGACTTAAATAAAGCAAACACCCCCCAGTAACGACCCCGCCAGACATTAAAAGTACAGCGGGGAAATTACGCAACTATAAATTTTCAGCGGGGATTGAAAATATCGTGACGGGGAAATAAAACCTTTTGGCTATTATCTGTGATGGAACTTGGGTAATTTTTGACGGGAAAACAACAATTTCGATGGGGAAGCAACGGAAACATGGCGGGGAGAGTGCTCAAACTTGGCGGGGAATGCATTTTCCTAGCCGGTCATCCTTTTACCTTGACGGGGCAGCGTTTCAGCGCAGCGGGCTCGTTACTGGGGGGTGTAAGCAAGCATTCAGATACAAACTTTATAAATGAATCTGCGGCGATAGTTGTTTGCTCTGCAAACAATTCTTGTTTGCTTGTGTACCGTAACCGAGTTAACAATAAAATCCTCAAATGATTTTGATAGAAGTCTAGAATTGGCAGCATGCTGATTTTTTATATTCATTTTTCAGTTTTTTTCTCAAAAGACGGCGATTTGTTTGAAACAAACAGGTTTCTAGCTGTTCGACACGGCTTGATAAAACTGAGCCACGGGAAATGGGCTGCAACCAACAAGTAATGTACACAGAGGGAATTCTCTTTCAAATTTCAATTAGAGTTGTGCCGCAAACAGTTCCAAAAAGGTAGACCTGCCGAATGAGTAAAAAATGTTGAGATGTTTGAGACACTGTAGCTAGCAATTTGTACAAATACACTTTGGACTTCCACGCAGCCTGTTTTATCTATTTTCTGTTGTCATGAGGCTGGGTTGTTAGCGAAGAAATTTGTTGAAGGGTTCAAGAACAAGGGTTCAGTTCTGAAGAATTTGCAAATGAGAGATTTCTGTAAAATCGCTTTTGACTTGAAAACGTTGCTACCGATCTGGACAAGCTAAATTTTTTCTATCAAAGCTGACATGTTATCTCCACAAATGACATAATTCTAATTCTGGTAAAACTCACCAGTTTGATTTTGCAAAGGCTGAGAAAGTGGATATGAGAAACTTTTTTGCAAAAGGCATTCTTCACAAAAATCAAAATCTTGCGTTCGAATTCCTGCATGTATTATTCAAATCCGTGCTTTAGCAAAACAGCGCATGACCACAATTTCTCTAGCATGCTGTTTGCATCAAGTTGAGCAGTGATTAAAGCTATCTTAGACCTATTTATTTGTCCTACCTGGAAAGATAATACCATACTTTAGTTCTTAGTATGTTGATTCGGAAAATTTAATCAAATTATAATCAATTCTGCATTCATGTGGCCTGGGATTTAAATGTTGTCCTGTGTATCTGCTCAAAGAAAATAACGGGGTTTATAACAGAACTGCCAAGCAAACAAATCACCTAGAATTTAATCTAATATTTCTCTTGAGGAAACATGTATTTTGCATCGACACAACCAAAATAAATGTTTTCTTCCTAGCATCCTCGTACTTGATTACACAGCTGGTGCAAGTCTGTACAGATATTTGCTTCTAAACTTGTTCGTAAAGAAGGTGTCTTATTAATAGTGTTTTTCGTTGTTGTTGCTGTAATTGGGACTATGCTAGCTAGACCATGTGCTAGACCAGCACATTGAACTTTTGTTCAATGGACCAGAGCTGCACTAGACCCTCAGTTTCGCTGTTGTTGTTGTTGTTGTTGATGCACATAACACAGGAAAGGACAGCATCTTAATGACAATGCAAGTGATATCAATATTGATTTGATGCAATCAATCGAACACCGTGTGAAGTTTCCTAAACTTGAGAGCTTTAGTCGGACCTATTCGGCCGGCAGTGAGCTGCAGCTCCAATTTCATAGCTTAATGCCGGCCAAGTAGGCCCAAATAACGAGCGAGACTTGGGGCAGAACAACGATGGTTAGGTTTTTATAGGGCTGTAGGTTTATATTCTTGGAACTTTATCATTGTAAGTAGATATTGCATATTTTGAATTTCTGAAGGATTTCTTTCGTGTATAAATAATATTACATGAATAAATGAAACAAGGGCAAGTCTAGATTTATTTTTACCGCACTTTCCTCAACTTTCTGATAGCACTTGAAACCTCAGCATATTAATGTGGGGGTCATCAAGGGGGTTAGAAATCCGCCGTTCCGCGCGATTTTCAGTTAAAATCTGCCGTCCCGGTCATTTTTAGCCAAAGTTCCGCGTCCCGCCACTGTTATAAAAGTGATGGCACAAATTAATATTGTTAGACATTTTCACCCATCCAGGTGAAAAGAGGAGGATAATGGCACTTAAAATTTTTGTGCAAAGCTTGGAAAATATTCTCATAGTGCTGACCAGAAAAACAGAGGTGTGACCAAGACCTCCTTTTACAAGACAACAGATGAAGGATCCGCAAATCCATGAAATTTCATGAAAATTCCGCATTCCACTTAAAATTTTTGAGAAAATCCGCGTCCCGTAGGAGTGGAGAATTCCGTCGTTCCGCCGAGAAATTGCTAGAATTCCGTATTCCGCAACAAATTTTCTTCAAATTCCGCTGTTGACCCTGATGAACCCCACATTAATGGAGTGAAATTTCATTAACTTAATGTTAGTTGATGGGATTTCAAGATTAGTTCGACAGAATCAAGACAGGGGTAATATGTCTTTAATGGCACCTGAAATGTTAGGATTTTACTGACAATGCAGGTGATATTAAACTTGATTTGATGAAATCAAGCAAAAACACTTTCTATGCTTGTCACTAGTTGAAATTTCATGAACTTAATGTTAGTCGATGGCTCTTCAAAAATTATAGTTCGATAGAATCAAGACAGGGTTGTTTTTAATACCACCTGAAATGTAAGGATTTTAAGGACAGGCAGGTGATATTAAACTTGATTTGATGAAATCAAGCAAAAACACTTTTTGTGATTGTCAATAGTTGAAATCTCATTAACTTAATGTAAATCGATGGGTCTTCAAAATTAGTTAGATAGAATCAAGACAGGGGTAATATGTTTTTAATAGCACTTTAAACGTGAGGATTTTAATGACAATGCAGGTGATATTAAACTTGATTTGATGAAATCAAGCAAAAACACTTTCTATGCTTGTCATTGGTTGAAATTTCATTAACTTAATGTTAGTCGATGGTTCTTCAAAAATTATAGTTCGATAGAATCAAGACAGGGTTGTTTTTAATACCACCTGAAATGTAAGGATTTTAAGGACAGGCAGGTGATATTAAAATTGATTTGTTGAAATCAAGCAAAAATACTTTTTGTGATTGTCAATAGTTGAAATTTCATTAACTTAATGTAAATCGATGGGATTTCAAAGTTAGTTCGATAGAATCAAGACAGGAGTAATATATTTCTAATAGTACCTGTGATAGTACCTGAAATGTCAGCATAGACAGCAGAGATGCAGTCTTCTCGCTGGTGTCAACGATGTACTCAGAGCTTGTGGACATCCTGAGAGTGCAGATATCAATGTGTTGCAACTTCTTCTGTACGGAAATAAAAATTTGCCCTTTGAAGCCAATAAAATGATCTTAAATTTAACTATTAAGTACATTTCTGAGACAGAACGCTTTGGTTGAAAGTTATTGGAATCCCCAAAAAGAGCACCCAAATCCCTTCTGTATGTGTCTGTTTTCAGTAATTATGTAATGTCTTAAGGAAGCTTGCAACCAAATAATGTTTTTTTTTCACTACCTTTCATGGTTCCAAACTTTTTAAATCTTCACTGGCAATTATTTGGTTGCAAGAATCCTTAACTTGTAGTTGTAGCTCTGTGTCTTTTTCTTTATGTTATGACCCCTGGGTTGACAAAATGTTTTGCTCCTTGGGGTATCGTCTCCGTAGTAGGGTAGCGTTAGGTATAGGTATAGTAGTGATCATGTATTGTAAATTTTTAATGGAATATGTATATAAAAAAAATGTCAGCCTTTTAATGACAATGCAAGTACTCCATCAAGTAAGAGCGCTGTATGTACTTGTAACTATTTGAAATTTCATTAACTTAATGTAGATCAATGGGATTTCAAAGTTAGTTTGATATAATTAAGACAGGGTTAATATATTTTGATAACACCTGCAATCTTAATGACATTGCAAGTGATATCAATCCTTATTTGATGGATGCAATTAATTGAGAACACTGTATATGCCTGTATGTAGCTACTTGAAAGCTGTGTATCCAGGGGCTGCGCCAGCCATAAAAAAGTGGGGTGGACGAGAGGACGCAGCGAATGCAAAATGGGGGTGTGGGGGCTAGCCCCCAGGAAAACCTTTAGGACCACGCCCTCTAGAACGTCGGAAAACGCCCTTTTGCAAGATAGGATAAAATTTCTGTTCATCATTGATTTAATGTGATAGACGTTATATTTGCAAGCCCTAATTCACTTGAACGAGAAAGCAGAACGAGAAACCATGAACTAGAAAGCAGAAAAGTTCAATTTGACACCTATCTTAATCACCTTCACACGTATGTAGGTGAACATTTTAATTATCTAAGAAATAAAGTCCCATATGGTTGGTTGCAAGATACACTAACCAAATGACTAAGACTGATCACTGAATTGTAAACGAAGGGAAACGAGTACCGATCCGTGATAAGCCAAAAACGACCCCCCCCCCCCTAACCTATTTTCATCGAATTTAGACGAGTTAGAAAATCAGTCTTCAAACAAAGTGGGGTGGACATGTCCACCCCAGTCCACCCCGTGGCGCCGCCCCTGTGTGTATCCCCGTTTCTATTTGAAAATTCATTAAAATTATGTCAATGATTGGAATTGGAAGGGAATTAGAGCCATGCTTCGGTGCAATTAAAAAAAGGGCAGTATATTTTTATAGCACTTTGATTTTCTGCAAGATCGCCAAAGTGAATGTTTTCAGAAGAAGACAGTTTAAACTGGTTTGTGATGTCATTGATGAAATGCTTATGTCGTGTAGTATTCTAGCCTTGGCATAGGACTTAAATTTTATAAGAACTTGCAAATTGTATGTTGAAAATTTTAGCCCTCAAAATATGTTTTTGTCAAGCTGCAGTTTTATTGTTTTTTGCCCGGAAGAAAAGAATACCGCCTATATATTAAATTCATTTCATCTTTGAAACTCAAACAGAAAAGCAAATTTTAGGATCCGCCACAGTGTTCTTGGTAATTTTCCGTGAAGTGGACTCTTTTTTACTGAACCAGTATCGACTTGACTCAATTGTAAAGATGAAACGCAAAGCTACACCACAGATGGGCTTCAATCCAGCATCTCGTGCCTATTTTGTTCCTTTCTTGGCTCATCATAGTATTTGCTGCCCATAATAAGAGTAAATTCCAAGCTTTGGCTCAATGCCGTACAATTCTATCTATTCTTGAAAGAGTAAAAACTGTTTCTTATAGACCTTAGTAATTCTGTTATGTTTGCCAAGGAGTCAAAAACATTTTGGAATCAAAAGTGATCGAAGCAGTTATAAGTTATTGAAGCCTCTGGATCCTGCGATGTTAACGAACCTATCTTTTTCAATAGTCTCTCCATACTCTCTGGTCTCTAATAGACGGGGGGGGTTGGAATAGTAGGGGGGTTGGAAAAAATCTCAAAAATTAATAACCGGGGGGGTTGGAATAATAGGGGGCTGGAAAAAATACAATGCAATGACATCACAGATTTCGCTCGAAAGTCTTAATCTTAGTTGGGTGCATAGAATTTTGTTGTGTAGCTTTTGTCTTGCTTGGAACTCGTTGCCAGAATTAATAAGCGGGGTGGGGGCTGGAATAAGAATGTTCTGGGTGGAAAATTTTCTAAAAATTGATAAGCGGGGGGGGGACGTCTATTAGAGAACAGAGAGTACTCAGTAAGGTCAATAAAGGGCAAAGATTTTCACAGTTTGTTACAGGTGGGGCCTTGCAACGCCTTGTTGGAAGAGCTGCTTATTATGTTGTTGATACGATTTTCTGTTGTAAAGCTTCTAAGCTCTAAAGAGAATGACGCAGAAACTTCATAATAACTGATTCATAGTGGTGAGATATCGGAGAGATCTATCAACATTTTCCTATTCTTTCCTTGCTTAAACCGCCCTTTATCTGCCACTTAGATGTTATTAAATCTATATTGGTAATAGTTAAATATTCATATTTTGAGCTCTAAGAGTTTATCATTGAGTTTACCAGAACACCTCTGAACTTCTAGGCATGGCCGTACGAAGCTGGGCAATGAAGGAAAGTTTCCTCAAAATTTGCCAAAATATCTCTAATAGTCATAGCCTGTATGCAGACTATACATGGCCAGGGGGTACTAGATTAAAGTTTTTAATCTAGTAATCAAGTATACCCTCTACATCTGAAATTTTCGACCTATTGCTTCTTGAAATGCCCCCCACTTCTGTCAAACGGTGGTTTTCGAGATTCTTTCAAAGACAAATAGAAAAGAGTTGAGCATAGCCTAAGCGTACGGGAAGAAAAAATCTAGGGGGCTGTCCGACACAAAACCTATTGCTTGCCCACATTTCTGCCCCACTAAGGACAAAAATTTGCCCGAATGGGGCTGATTTTTGAAAATTTCTCCAAGGTTGGGGGGGGGGCTACTGCCCCCTCGGCTTCCCCGCCTCGTACGCTTATGAGCATAGGTATGGCAGGATAAAGAACTTTGCCGAGAAATGCTAGGAGGTGACTGAGAGAGTCGTTTTGAGCCCAAGTAGAGGCTGCCAGTTTCAAGAATGTCCTTAGACAAACTTGCCAAGACATTCCATTTTGGAAGCAAGGAAGCAACATTTGACTGTGAGAAGCAGTCTAAAAGACAGTGCAAAAGATGTTTCGTTTTGGTTTCGGTGAAAATGGGATAGAGATAGGAAAGCCAAAGAAAAAGATGTTCACGCGGAATATAATTCATAAAGATGATGTTACCTGTATGTCAAAATGATGTCAAACATTCTATTTTAGCGCAGGGGTAAACATTGGATCGGGAGCAGTGTTCTAAGACAAATTAGAGGGTGTGTACTCTAAAATTTTCCTGGGGCTTGCCCCCAGACCCATTTTTAATACTCGCAACCAGTTCATTGCTGTGGCCACGCCACGTTTTTCCTTGTCTATCTATATAATTGACACAAAAATCTAGGTTCACAAACGTACTCACTAATAATAATATATATATATATATAATGGCTCACATTAAGGACAAAATTGCGAATCATGCAAGTTGAGAAATGCATGCAAAGATGTGTATAAATGACGCAAAATTTCCTTGATAGCTTCTAGCAAGAAGGATTCATCATTCATTGGCAAAAATTCTTATAAAGATGAACTGCCTTTCTTTTGGTCTTTGGCTAATTCATCGGGTGGTAAAACATGTACTAATATGATCTGTTAAATTGATGGAAAATTACAGGTATTGAAAAGACGTCAATTGAATAGATGTGAGAATTCATCACAGAATTCGGGATGCCAGAAAACATGTACTACTATGATCTGTTAAATTGATAGAATATTCTATGACTCAAAAAACATCGATTGAATAGGTGTGAGAAGCCATCAGAAAATTGCAGGTATCGAAAAGACGTCAATTGAATAGATGCGAGAATTTATCACAGAATTTGGGATGCCAGAAAACATGTACTACTATGATCTGTTAAATTGATGGAAAATTCCATGAATCAAAAAACATCGATTGAATAGGTGTGAGAAGACATTAAAATATTATAGATATCGAAAAGAGGTCAATTGAATAGATGTGAGAATTCATAAGGATATTACAGATGCCGAAAAAGAAGTCTATTGAATAGATGTGAGAATTCATCACAGAATCTGGGATGCCAGAAAACATGTACCACTATGATCTGTTGAATTGATAGAATATTCAATGAATCAAAAAACATCGATTGAATAGGTGTGAGAAGACATTAGAAAATTACAGGTATCGAAAAGACGTCAATTGAATAGATGTGAGAATTCATCACAGAGTCTGGGATGCCAATAACATGTACTACTATGATCTGTTAAATTGATAGAATATTCCATGACTCAAAAGACATCGATTGAATAGGTGTGAGAAGCCATCAGAAAATTATAGATATCGAAAAGAAGTCAATTTAATAGATGTGAGAATTCATCACAGAATTTGGGAATTTAAAAAACAACCATAGTACAATACAATATATTTTCTTCATGAATGCGGTGGGGCAGTTGTATTTTTTTGCAATGATTTCATACGGGGTGAACAGATCTTTTTCTAACAATTTTTCTTCTCCACCGTTTATGCAATATAATTGATTTTTGGCTGTTTTTTCTATATATCTCAAGAAATAAACGGCACCAATAAAACTCTGTCAACATTGGCTAGTTCTTTTAAATTTTCCATCAACTTATTCCTGCATGACTTCACCATCAAGTTGGGCTATTGCACCATGCTCTAGATATATATTTCAACAGTAGCTACAGTAAATCTTTATTCTCCATTATTTTAGTATTTCAGAATATCAGATAGGTACTCCTTGCTCTCTTGCTCTTTTGTCGGGTATATCTCGCTCAATTTCTACCTTTGATTTAAGTCTACGAAGCTCTTCGGGGGTATTTACAAGCTAGCAAACTTGTCTCTCACCATAACTCTACGGTGGCCTTTGGTAAATTAGGCTTTTTTACTTTTGTGGAAGGTGTATACATTCTAAACCTAGATTTACCTGTAAAGTCAATTCGTATTGAGAAACAAAAATTAGTGTTCCGTTAAGCCACTTTGAAGAGCATGGTCTCAAATTTTTTCCAGGGGAGTACCCCTAGACCTCCTCTAACGTTTTGGATCGCTTATCTCGTCACTCAGTTTGCACATGGCCCCCTCAAGTAAAAATTGTGTCTCGGTCCTTGAAAGAGGGTCATACCTCCTCATACTGATCCTCCACACTTCTTTTTTGATCATATGACTTAATATAGAGCATGTACAGAATGAATGCTGAGTTCCAAAGGGTTCCAAAACACAATGACTCAGACTGCCGTAGTCTCGAGTACCAAATAAACAGGCGGTCTGAGCATAATCGGGGGGGGGGGGCTTGAAAATGGTTCGATGAAATTATAGAGATGTTGGAATAACTGGAAATTGTCCTTTTCTTTGTTAAACATGTATCTTTTTTATATTTATTCAGAAATTATGTTCACTATCATGCCAATTGTTCAAGAATTTATACAGGGGAATTGGAATAAGATTTGGGGGCGTTGGAAATTTTTGAAAGATCAATAAACTAATAAAACATTAAAGAGACTATGATTGGATAAGTAATTCTTCGAATGACTAAGAACCCTCGGACTGTTACCTTTGAGACAGACAATCACCCGTTTGAGACAGAGCCCTCAGAAATCTTCAGAAATCTACTACTTAGCTTTTTCATAGCCTCGCTTAAACGCAGAATGTAATGCTGAGTTCATAATGTGACTGTGACTCAGAGAACCAGAGATATTCCATTCATACTGAATAGCAGTTCTTGATGAAATCCCACAAATTTCGACAAATTCCCTTGTTTCTTGAGAATATACGGTCGACAGATAGCATTTCTTGGAAGATCATAGCCTAGAAATAGCTAGTGAAAGAAGATCATTGTTGACCTTTTCCACAAAAGCTTGGATTAAAGAGGTAGCATGGTTGTTCCTTTCTGAAAGGTCAGAGGATAATCTCCTCAATAACAGTGTTAAGAAATCGATCCATCTTTTTTACACTTTGAAAAACATGTTTGGTGGCCAAAAAGGAGATAGATTTGCCACAGATTTGTTTGGCCTACAAAGCATGTCAATTATTTTTTGATAAAGCACATGATTTTCTCGATGTTGCGGTTTTCTACCTGCCTTGGGTGCCAGACTCTCTCTAAAAAGAATCAATGTTCGTTCAGAGAGAGTCTGGTATCCAGGGAATCTTATACTGTATTTTTCTCAAAACCATATTGGACATACGAAACTTTATATAGAGAGGTTGGACGACCAAAAATTACTAAGATTTAACAAACTGAAGTCTTTCAGACTCGTGTCCTCATCAGAGTGTGATTTGTATCGAAATCACACTCTGATGAGGACACAAGTCCGAAAGGCCTCAGTGTGTTAAATCTTAGTATTTTTTTTGTCGTCCAACCTCTCTATATAAAGTTTCTAGTTATAATTCTTACCAAGTTTTTAGACATACGAGACAGTAGTAGACTCTTCGACTCTTCCTGCAAATTACAAGAACTCTACCAAAATGAATAGACTAAAAATAAAGCTTTAGGAGATTGGTACAGACCGCATTCATTCAGTTCAGTTTCAATTCCAAAACACCACCACCACCACGTCAGTCAAAGAAACATAGCATGTGTTCCATTTCCCAGTTTGGAGCGCTGGCTAATCAAACGGGGATACTGTTTTGGGCCTCTCCTGCAGAACTGAGTGATAGGAACTCGAAGAAATGGTAGTGGACCTAAATTTTTATTCACTGTAATTAAAACATTATAGTGGTTGCCTGATCTAAGAATCATAGTTTGGTGCCTCAAAAACATGATGTAAGTGAAAGTGATTTTAGATGTGGCCATTTCATGGTGATTGGTGCAGAGCACAGTCAAAACAGTTAGTATTTTCGGGAAAAAAATGAATCCAAGATGACCCGCCTTGCACCTGCCTAGCGTCTGCAAGCATGATCACGTGGAGCTTTATCACGTGGCTTTACTATCACGTGACCATAAAATCGTGGTCGTGGAATAGACTGGTTCCACAATCTCTGTATGCTCCTTAGAGCTGATCTGTCGCTAATACAGAGACTTGTTGCCAAACAGTATCTGAAATCGGATTGATTTGATAGCCTCGTTTTCATAATCGCTGCATGCTTAAAATTCGGACCACGGAATTAATGTTTTTGCGGTTGTTGTTGCTGTGATCAGTAATCATCAAACAAGAATATTCTTGAAAACGATTGAAAACAGTTTGTGACTCTGACAAAATTGGAGCATGTATAGTGAACACAAAATTAAATTTCAGAGAAGTTCAGAGTGACTAAAGATCAAGAAACCAAAGATTTGACATTAGAAATAATATTAGCATTATACATTGTCATTTTTAGCAATCAGTTGAGTAGCATCTGAAAAACAAGAAATTTTCAAGGGAAGTGTTCTTTATATTTTGTTCCAGTGCTTTGTTTCATCAGAAAGACAATCTCTCCCCAAGATGAGTGCCATCTAAATGCATACTGACATGAGATCTGATAATAATGAAGCAGATATCTTGCTTTAGACCATCCCTGTGAATTAAAAATATTGACATCAATGTAAAGTGATGGGTACTATTAAAATCACAAGCAAAAATTTCACCCCTTTTGTTTTTCTTTGTGCAACCCAACAACAGACAAAATATAACTTTGCACACCAAGGCAATAATAATAAGCTATTGGATTCAGTCACTTATAAATGTGGACCATTCTTGGTAATGCTAACAAAATAAGCAAATTTTTAGGCAAATCCTTTTTAAAGGCTACCAAATTTCTACTTTAGCAAATCCATTCATTAATCAAAACCAAAACCACTGAATTCAAGAGTAAACAGCTGTAAACAAAACCCCAACAGAAAGGCAAGAAATTCAGTATTCACATGCCAAGTAACCTGTTTGCAGTTTAATTGTTGTTATGACTTCAAATACATGAGCTAAATGTAAACGAAAAGTGACTAACCTGGACTGGGCCTAAACTGATGGACTGATACAGTAGCAACCAACACCACCACCGGCAGAGAGAGTTGGATGTGCTTGAAAATGCCTCTAAAAAGTTGCAAAAACATCACACTTAGCCATGTCCTGTCAGAGCACAAACAATTATTTCTTCCCATTGCTCATGTTATAAAAAACGGCTGCCATAATCACCACAACTTCGTTGGCTTCTGCTCGATCGAGTTGCGAACTGCGACAAGAAGGTCCGACGCCATTATTGCGTTTCTTGAAAATCTCGGACCATGCATTGGCCTCACTTTGAAAAGGAGGCTTTCGAGGAATAAAAAGTAAAGAGATCAAAAGTCGATTGGCTACAAAGGAATTAGCTATTGTTTTCGCCAAAATGCTCCAATCAGGTTAGGAGCAGATTTTTCCGCTCCAAAATTCCGATTTGAGATACCCTTTGGCAACTAGTCCCTCATTGAGCTGGCCATCAGCAACAACAACAACAGCGAAATTGAGGGGCTAGTGGAGCTAGTCTAGTCGTGGAATGGGCGGATCCTAGTCACGTGATACAAATCAGTCATGTGACGAAAACAAGTTTATTTTGGGAATCATGCTGTGTATTGACAAATTTTCTCTCGTTGAAGTTTGGTAATCGCTTGCAACTGGTTATGAAACGGCAACAAAAAACCATTTTGATCGATCCATAATCATATTTATTAAAGAATGACTGCAAGCAAAGATCGAAGTTCGCGACAGATGAGTCCTGATGTCGACAAATACTTTAACATGTTAAAGGAGCAGTTCAGTTGTGATAGTGGCCTAAGTCAAAGGAGGGAAAGACGATCTTCGTCTGGAGGCATCACAACAAGCAGGGAAAATCGATCCATCGTTTTTCGACATCGATTTGAAAGCTTGAGTAATGATATTTCGCATAAATACCACAGACATAGTATGATTGAAGGAGGAAGTTTATATGTATCAAAACAGAGAAGCCTTGACTTGAATTTAGGCAGTCGAAATTCCTCGCGAAGTTGTCGCGAATCCGATCACATGGCCCATCAAGGAAGGTTATCAGCTTCGTTATCGAGTGGAGAGTTCCGAGATCTCATTAATAATAATGACGTTGATGCCGAAGATTTACAGTCCAGGCACATGGAAATGGCATTAAATCAAGGAAAATTGAACAGTGTTTCGGAGGAGAATCGAAAAAAGCGACGGAAAGTGTTCGAGAAGGAACGAAAGTCGTCTAAATAACGGAGAGCTTTTGTTGGTTAGTTGCGGATTGAGGAGGCCACAGGCCACAACACAGCGGCAGCTCACAATGGTTTTGTTTGGCAATACAATTTAGTTCTGTTCATGTCGTGTCGTGGTAGTTTGCGACTTGTAAACATGAACGTGAAAGACTTTTCCTGCTACCATCAGTCACAGAATGTTTTTATGCTGTGGTACAAATGCATTGTTTTCCTTCCATGGCTTCCATACTGGCAATATCATGTTTTATGTCTCAAAAAATGTCTGGACAGAGTTGTGTCGGTTGTCAATAAAAACAACAATTGTTTTGAAAGTGATAACAGACAGCGATTCATCATGCACGAATTTATCTGGTGCGTGGAATATTCAAGAGAAGAAGCTCGATGATGTTTTAAATCAGCATCAGTTATCAACTGCGCTTGAGAAGAAGTATTCCTGAAATTATTCATTATGCAGAAATAATACGAAATTTCCGTTTCACGTTGACCCCTGGAAATATGTTTTTCCCAGCATGCACGATATTATCTGTGGCCGCCAACAGAATATTTGTTCTTCAAGAAAAGGATCAAATTATCTATTGTTGTCTCGTGTGAGGATAAATTTTATGGTTTTGCAAGACCAACACGATATCGTGTCCTCATTTCGTATGCAAATCCTCGTTTACTTTGCGTTGCATGAGTTCTTTTCGTGAAAAAAACTTTCTCACTCATTATATTTTTCATTATTCCAGTTATCTTCTTCCCAGGAACAAAGCTATACAAAGCATTGATTTTGAAAGTTTTTTCGGAGGAGCTCAAACTTCTGAAAAGTACTCGTTTGAATCTTTTTTAAAGGGTTTCTTTACAAATCTTTGCTGCCATGGTAATTGATAACTGAGAATTAATCAACAGACCTGCCAAAGCAGGGTTCACACTTGGGGTGATTTTAAGGTGTGATGCAGCATGCTTCCAAGTTTGTTGCATCACAGCTCATCATTGTTGTCCTGAATGTATAAAGGACAATGCTTCAAGTGTTAATTTAGCTTGAAATAGGTCACAAATAAGGTCCTTTGCAAAGTTAATGGACTTTGTGAGGTATTTTTTCTTGAACTACAAAACATGGGAAATCTGTTTTCATTGATGTTGAGGAAAATTTTTCATCAGTATATGCACAGCCAAAACTTATGCAACTTTTATGAAGATAACCTTTCAAAATTAAATTCTGTTTGTGTTAGCTCAAGTTACCCAATTTCCTTTGATAGGATCTTACGCTGATCACAGTGAATCTCAAATATTTCAAATGTGGTTTTATTATTTGAAGCTTGTTCCTCATTGTAACCACAAACAAAGGAGTACCAGCTGTCCAGAATTTAGTGGACAGGTAACATAGTTTGAAACTGTCCCAATTTATGGACGGATGATGTAATAGATAGTTGTGCTAAAGAAGGCATCTTTTATCATGATACTTTGCGCCACATTCAATTTTGATTAATATGATTGGTTGATTTGCTAAATACTGCAAAGAATATTTCTTGCCATCTTTGTCCAATTGTCTATTGTGATCATATTTGTTTCATTTGTTGAATTGAATTGTTTAGAGAACGCATAGAGACATTGTGGTGTTGTGTCATACATGTAGATATTTTTGTAACTGTACATTTTTCATAACGTTATGACATTTAGGTATGACTTTGTAGCCGTACATTTTGCTTTTGACCAGGCCAGGGGGTGCTCCCATACTTGACTTAACGGGATGTGCCACTCAACAGGGGTGTCCTTTTACATTAAAAATTATGTGACAGGGTATTACATTCAATAAGAAAATTATGCAACAAGGGAAGGAAATGCTTTAGAGTTTTCTTGTAACAATAGATAATGTATACTTTTGGCAAAATTTTTATGTGACAGGGTATACTTTTTGGGTTTTTTTATGCGACAGGATACAGGGTGTGGAGAGATATACCACACACACCCCCATCACTTCCCTAGTCAAGTTCTCCCCAGGGTGACTAGGGCAGAGGGGATGGTTTTATGTGCAGTTCGTATGAAACTCACATGATGCCCTCAGGTGCAAGGTGGCCAGCTCTTTAGAAATCACACAACAAACCGGCTTCTGTTTGATAACCTTTTCCCTATGACCTCAGATTGATTTTAGAGACCAGAATAACACAAATCCGCTGAATATTCACACAGTTACAAGCTTTGAAATTCAGTTTTTGTGTGGAAGATGAAGCCAGAGGATTCTCAATACCAGTTATAGTGAAAGTAGCATAGAACTATCCAGGGGCGGATCCAGCTCAAAGTTGAAGGAGGGGCAGCCTGAAAAGAGGGTGGCCAAAGGATGAAAGAGGAAAAGCGCGCCAAAGGCGCGCGAAAATTTTTGGACTCCTAATTGAGAAAATTCATCAATTTTTGTAATAAATAACGTCTTTACTTCTACATTTACCCTACATTTTGATCACAAAATTTAAATAGGAGTGTCATAGGATAACAACGAGGGGCCCATTTCTTGGCAAAGAGGGGGCGCCAAGCTGAGTTTTCATCGTAAAGGGGGGGCAGCTGCCCCCAACTGCACCCCCTAAATCTGCCACTGGAACTATCGCTTGTTTTGTTTCTTGTTTATTTCAGAGCAAACCAATCATGGTTTGGAAGGGATTATATAACCCAATTTTCTTCCAAATTGATTCAAGATTTATTCCTTGAAGAATTCTGTTGTGCAAGTTTGGAAATGCCTCAGTCTCTCGTTTGTTAAGTTCATATTTGATGCTTGCATTTTTCAGTAAATTTTGGCAATGGTTGCAAGAATTAGGTTACTTTTGAAGTCCTTTTGGCTTCTCTGACATTTTGGGGAGACTGACAAGTGAGCTCTTATGGGACTCTGATCACAGCTTTCTCACTGATTTGATCCCTAAAAGTTGGCAACTCAGTTAATTCAGCAGATTTGCAAGATTCTGATGTCCAAAATCAATCCAAAATCTAAGGGACAAAGTTTTCTTACCACACAGCCCTTTCACTTTATCCTTATTTTGTAATGCCGTAAAACCGCTATTGAGCCCCCTCTCTGTTAAGATCCTCTCATCTGAGCCGAAATTTAAGTCCCCCTCTCTATTAAGCCCCCCACTGACATCAAATCCTAGAAGCTATGAAGGACCTCCAATTTTTTTAACTGAAACAAGCGTGTATATTAATTTTGATATGGTTTGGGATAAAACTGTGTCAAATGTATGTATTTGACTTGTAAGATTGTGCATTGAATCCACAAAATATGGGGTTAAAAGAACTGATAAAGTCATATATATCCTTATCATTTGACTTTGTGAATAAGCCCCCCCCCCCCTCTGATAAGCCCCCTTCTGGATTCTCCTAAGTTAAGTAAGCCCCTGTGGGCTTAATAGAGCTTTTATTCAATGTTGAACAACATTAAGACACCCTGTAGCTTCTGAAGTGACCAAACTGAAACACACCCAGAAGGGGAGGGATAACTCCCTAAGGGGACTTGGTATACATGTGCACATGTGCCTGCCCGGGTTATGGATCAATTCGCGACACTTGCCCAGGTTATGGGTCATGTTTTGTGAATTTGGTCCTGGGTATGGGTCTGCTCTACAGAGATTTGCCTTAGTTATGGGTAAAATATTTGCAATTCTTTGCTGTTTTTAAACATTATGTTAAAAACTTTCGTGAAATGGAAGTTAGCTCCACAAATGATGCGAAGCATAATCTTTTCACGATACTTGAGGAAAATTTGCCCCGTTTATGTATCCACCGCCATAGTGAACAAAAGTGTGATTTCAAAAAAAGGGTTTTCTTTGAATTCAGTGCTTTCATAAGCCCTGTTTTCTTGGGGTCATATTTCAAAATGTTGCCCTAGTTATGAGAACTTATTTTCAAAATGTTGCCCTGGTAACCTAGCTCTGAATTTTCAAAGGCACATATATACCAGACCCACTGTACCAGACCCACTGTCGGAGTTACCCCCCCCCCCCCCGAAACAGATACCCTTTTGCCTAGCAGAGTAATTATGTTATGTTGTATGATACAGTAGAAATAACATGTAGTGTGGAAGAAGAAGTAACAAATTGTAAATGCAGGAACATGTTTATATGCAGTCACGTGTAAGTTTTCGTTTGATTTCGATTGATTAGAACATATTCTTTAGTTTGTGAATTTGATTCGAGTTTTGTTAACATTGTCGACATTGTCATGCATAAACGAATACATATTGAAGCTGATTAGAATACACTCAGAACCTTGTCGGGTTATTTTGTCTCTTTCTGTATTGGAGCCGGGGGGGGGGGGTGGTACTTAATTGTTAAGTGATACTGGACGTGCCGCTCATATGGCATGGGGGCATGGGTGATTTTCACCTAAAATTCTCTACATATGGGTCTGGTTTGCATCCTCTCATAGACATGGTTACGAAACTCCCTGAAATCATGCAAAAGGGTTGGAAATTCTTGAAAAATTCTGTCATACAAATGGGTCCTTTCGTCAAAGTCCAGATTCACGTCGAGTCAACGCAAAGATTTGAAATTTTGGTAAACACACACCCCATATACCTTTTGACAAAAACTTGCATTGGCTTGAAAGTGCTCCAGGAAAATTTTCTAAGGAATTTTTTGCGAATGAAGGTGATCTGAAGCGAAAACTTTTATTGGTGGAAACGAGTGTCACTGTGCTGTCGAACGATAAAGAATCCTAATTTAAATTAATTTGACATCTCATTTCGTTTTCAAGTAAAAATTTGAATAGTGTTTCTGTCGGGGTTTCTGTTCTGGACATCAATTTTTAGTTTCATCTGTCTCAAAACGTTAAACCATAGTCAATATCTTAAACATGTCTGCCACAAAATCTTTACTCAAGTCTATGTCGTCAACTCAGTGAACTCAGTCAAAATGTACTGAGTAAGAATTTTTTCTCACCATAGTTTTTTCACATTTTGCTGGCAACAAACTTGAAAACTTGTAAACTAAGACAGAACATTTCTTTTCCCAAGTTCAATTTTTTGGGATTTTCTGCCATTACACCTGGCAGTACTTTCCTGTTCATTCGTGTCGTCTTGTCTGTTTATTTTTACTTGCACAAAAAAGTAAACAACAGGGCGAGTGAGGGCTTGCCAGGATTTGCGGCGTTTAGAAACGCCGAGGGGCTGAAATCTGGATTTACGGGACAATATGTTGCACTGGAAGTAGCAAAGACATGCAAAGAAGATGGAAAGACATGGGCAGTTGCAGGAAGGTCATCGCAAAAGCTTGAAAAAGTACTGAACAACATCAAGACAGAAATTGGTAAGCATTAAGCAGCAGCCAAAGGAATTTAGGCCCGCCCCTTCCATCAAAAAACTGACATTTCGTGACGTTTCATGACGATTGGAGCGGAAAGTCACCTACTTTTGGAGGATTAATACTTTGCTGTAAACATACTTTCAATGGAAAATTGGTAGTAGATACATCATCTTTTCAAACATTGTCTGTCTATCATAGCAGTCGGCAGAAAAGAGCTCGACAAACTGTTTGCGTTGTGGCCCTGCAACCCAGTGTGGAAAGTTCGTTTTTGTTACGCCAAAGGTTTACGCCACGTCAATTGTCTAAAGACAGTAGACCTATTGTTCTTCTATTGTTCTTGACGTTTCTCCACGCCAAAGATATTTGGTGTAACATACATGTTTTCCAGTGTGGCCTGCAACTGCACAGCAACAGAAAGTTTTACACATGTGAAACGTAAAAATGCATAGGGGCCGCCCACTCAAATTGAACGACATCATTCACGCCCTGGTGGAATCGGTGTACACCATCCGCCAAAGGCTTACGCCATTTTCTTTTGTTCTCTTGTCATTTCTATTGTTTAGAGTGACTCTGTCCGCCAAAGATCTTTGGCGGAAAGGGGCCCGATTCCATACTGGCATTCACGCACATCACACAAACATGAAAGACACCTGTGATGATTGTACTCATGATTGTACAAAAAAGTGATCAGTAGACAGTATAAAGATTTCACTTGGAGCCTTGGTAAAATCTTGTGATCAGGAAGGATTTTAGTGAAGAATGATATGATTTTCTAGTGAAATCATCAATTATTCCATAATAAGCTTACTAAAAATGGTGCTGTTTTTTACCCGTGGTTGGACATTTTCAAAATATGCCCTCTTAAAAACGTCCCACTGAAAATCAATGCAGTTTTTCTCACAATGAGACTTGTTTACACTATTGTTTTGGTGCTCATTGAATTTACCCAAGTGATCAACAAATTGTCAGGGGTTATCTGCAGATTGCCCCACTTTCCATACTGGGCAGTTCTTGATGAGATCTCACACATGCAGATAATGAAGAAATGGCATGTTCTGTGATTGCATTGTTTCAAAGTAGAAGTCAAACAAGATTTTTCAAAATCAGTGGGCACATTGAAATCTTGTGAAAAATTGTGTGCAGTTGCCATACTCTGGGACTGGGCCCTTTTTTGCACCTATGTTCTTAGGAACCAAAGGATTCCAAATAAGTTTCTTGCAGAATCCTTTGCATTCTATTACAAAGTCCCAAAAGATGTGAAAGACTGCAAACATTTTTGAACATCAGTTTTCAAGAATTTAGAAATCTCTGGATGAATAATCTGGCACCAGATTGCCGATTCTTCAAAAATCCAGTTCTGGCCAAATTCTAATTGAAGTCTGGCCAGCTGCCGGATTTTTTTAGAATTTCATTTAGAATGCAAAGAATTTGCAGCAGATAGCAAGACCAGCAGTAATAATATGGACAAAACAAACAGAAAGGTAAATCGTGATAAGTACTTTGGCAAAAGTGTAAAAGTAGGTAATTTTTGTTAAAAATACCAAATGTCCCGTCATGATTTATTTAAAGAGTTACAATCGCCTCAAGCTATAGTTTAGAAAAGCAATGGCATCTTTGTTATATCAACCTGACTTTCGTTTTGTAGTGTTTATCCGTTCTTATATAATATAGCACAATATGTAGCACTAGAATTTCTTTAGCCATAATAGTATTTGTTTGTTATGAAAAAATTATTCATGTAACTCTTCCATCCAAAACTAGTAGATAACATGTATTCTTAGGAATTCCTTCACCTTTAAAGAAGCCCCTCTCATATAAATACTTATATTCAAATGATCCTGCATTGATAAAGCCTGTGCGCAAGAGCAGTGCCACAGGGTGAATTGGGGTGACTTTCCCCAGATCAGTATTTATTCCTAAGCAAAACAATATCAAAAACATTAGGTATACCTTCTGGCAATCAATTGTACCCCTTGTCCACCCCACTTTTTACAAGCTTGCCCCGCCCCTGCCTGTGCACTTCTTTGAACAAAAGAATATATTCACTTTGTTATGCTTTGCAATGAAAGTCCTTTGTGAGATGTGCACCAATAAGGCTTTTTCTAGAAGACATGCTGGGTGCATCCTCGCACACCTGTGCATACTTGAGGCCTTTATTGCATGTATCTGTAGTAGAAAATATTTGGCTCATCCAAAATTAACTGTTACAAAGTTTTTCTTTCAACACACTTGGTTTCTTTGACCGCTGTTTCAAATAAAATTTTTTGATCTGCCACATCATGATTTTCTGTCTGTTTTCATTCAGGTGAAGAGCTTAATGAAGTTGGTATTATCACTGCAGATACCAGCGATGATCAATCTCTCTTTGAAATGTGCAGAAAAGGAAAGATTGTCCTCAACTGTGTTGGCCCGGTATGGATCTTTTTGTCTTTCTTTTTCACTTATTTTCTATTACTGTATACTGCATTCATATGATGCTGAAAAGAATTTAAAGTCAATACAAAATGTTAGAATAATGGTGTAATTTGAAAACAGTAGAAAGTTTGATGATTTCAAACTCTCTGCAATTTGCTCTACAATGAAAATTGATTTTGCTGCCAAGGTCATCAAGAAGGTAATCATTCAGCCCTATTCTGAAAGTATCAAAAGATCACCATCCAAATTGGACTTGCTACAAGTCTCTTTCTATTCTCAGCATATTTTTTAAGGTGCAAAATGTGAGGGCAAGAGAAATGGAAGGAGCGAGAGACTTGTCAGATTAGGAAATCGAAATCGAGACCGTAACACAAAGAAGTAGATAATTAGATTTAATCGTCATTTTGCAGCGACACGTGTCGCTCATTTGATTGGCTTTCTGCCTACATCAAAGGGTTTGCCGGTGGACAGAATCTTGTCCACCGTCTGTCTATGGACAAAAGAGTCTCGCTTTCAGTTTTTTAGTCCTACAAGTCTCTCTCTCCGCCTGTAATTTCTCCCTGATTCCGCTCTATGTCTTTTGATGACAAGAGAGAGACTTGTAGCACTGATTCTGCTCTATGTCTTGTGATGACAAGAGAGAGACTTGTAGCAAGTCCACATCCAAATTGAAAGATTATGAGTACCCCCTGGGCAAGAAATTTTACTATTGTTAATGTTTTCAGGTTTTCACATGCTGCCATTTGAAGCTGTACTGGTTTTCTGTTTTGAAAATCTGCTATTCAAAAGTTTTGTTGACAAAAATTTATGCCATCTTCATGTGAGCAGGTGGCCTATCCATATTGAAAGTGTGTGAGGAGTAAGCTGCCCATCAAGGCCCTTCCACACAGCTTCATTTTTGTGGCTCAGTCAGCAACTCAGTTAGCACCAAGCTACTTCTGCAAACTCAGCACTTAGTGCTGGTAATGTTTTATTTTAAATGTTGTGAAGTGAAGATCAACAATTTTCTGATCCGCTATCTTGTTCATCTGTCTTTTTCAGTACCGATTTTATGGAGAACCAGTTGTGAAGGCATGTGTGAAAGCAAAAACAAATTATGTGGATGTCAGTGGAGAACCAGAGGTATACTGCGTAGATTATAATTTATGTTAATCCCTTGAGGCAAGATTACTGTACTAATGTTCCTTTCTGCACTATACTTTGAGGTGAAACATTCCAAAACTGCAAAGGAAGGACCTTTACCATTCAGTAAAATTTTGGCTCCAAGCAGAATGTTGTCTTCAAAATGCATTTAATGCACTATATAATTATATACTTTGAAACCAAATTGAACATTTCTTTTTTGATTCCACCCATTGTAGGTTGTCAACCATGATGCCTTATGTTTTCGCAAAGAGATTGTGATAGGGGAAAGTGTTTGCTTACATTAAATGCAAAAAAATATGACAAATAATTTTTAGACAAAACATTGCTGGAAAAATAATTTTCAGATGTTTTTCACGGAATTTTGGAGGCTTCTAGAGAATTTTGGATGACTTTGGAATTTGCATTTTGCATTTTAATTTTTAATTTTGTAGTTGTGTGATAATGTTTCAATTGTACTGATTGAACTTCACTTTAAGTTCTCCAAGGGATCGTCAGAAATTTTGATTCAAGAATAATTTTTGACGTTGATGTGAAGTGATCTTTTTGAAAGACTATGATGATTTTTCATGAAGTAAATAGTTCTCCCAACACATTCCTATTCAATGGTGGTTTATGCCTACTTTCCTATGATGATGATGGGTCTTGGAATGGATTCGAAACATTTGTCTTAATCAGACTTTATTGACTGTCAAATCGGGCTGTCAAATAAGGTTTTAATTTTACTCTTGGACTACCAAATTGTTCTCTGATAATGGATTTGTCCCGTGTTTGATGTCATCTTCAAAAATAGATTAATTTGAAAGTTATACTGACTGTGATCCTTTTTTTCATCATTCTTGCCCTCCGATTTATTGTGAGACTGCAGTGGCTATTTCCGCTTGATGTGACATTACTTTCTAGTGCAAAGTGTTTTGTGAGCAAGACAATGTGTTTGTAACAGCAAGAAGGATTTTTAGCTTTCTCTACTGCAAATGATTTCAGAAATGACTAAATATTTCAGACCACAAACTTCAGACAGTAAAATCTTTGGATTTTGTAAATGTCTAAAGATATCAGCATCAGAAATTTTTTGTGTTTAATGTATTCATAAGGGTCTCACAATCTTGCCTTACTATGTCATTTTTGTTTAGTTCTTAGAGACGATGCAGCTAAAGTACAATGATGAAGCCGAGGCTGCAGGAATACATATTGTTGGTGCTTGTGGTTTTGACAGTATACCATCTGACTGTGGGATAGAACATCTCAGAGATAAGTTTGATGGTACAAATGCTTTTGTATTTTATTAGAAGTTGCTGGATGAATGAAAAACTTGCACCTTTAGGCCCGGAGGGGTACTCCCATACTTGAACTGACAGGATGTGCCGCTCAACAGTGTGTCCTTTTAAGGTAAAAATTATCTGACAGGGTGTCCTTTTCTGATGAAAATTATGTGACAGGGTACTATGATTGATAAGAAAATTATGTGACAGGGTAAAATGTGGAAGGACATTTTTAAGAGTCATCTTGAAACTTAATGGATAATTTATACTTTTGGCAAAATTTTTATGCGACGGAGTATACCTTTAGGGCATTTTTTATGCGAAAAGGTACTGGGTGTGGAGAGATTTGCCACACACATCTGTCAATTCCGTAGTCTAGTACCCGGGGCTTGTAGGCAGTTTTACTGGAGATCAAAACAACGGTTAGAGCATTGCGAAACAGCGATGAAATAAATTGAGACATCATTAATCAACAGAATTTTCCAAGATAAAGCAAGCAAATACTTTAATCAGCTTCCAACAGAAATAAGAAACGCTGATAATCTTTCCGCATTCTGTTCAGCCTTGCGGAAGCATTTATTTGCGAGGATCAATGAACAATGAAAAGACGCCATTAAGTGATTTTTTCAACCTTTCAACATTTTAATGTTCTTAACCAATTTTCTTTCGCAATATCATGTGTAACACAATTTAGTTATTTTTAAGAGATGAAGAGCCACAAGTATTGTGGATAAGCTCAATTATTACCATGTATTTATGTATGTATGTATGCATAAGTCAGACTGTTTCAACTGGTCAGAAGATATCCGATATATGGGAATTTGACTGAAGTGAAGACTATTACAGGCCCATACGCCCTTTCAACAAAACGGTGCATGCTGGGTAATCAGGATCGATCTCTCGCGCGCGTTGTATTGTTCCTATTGTGCTCGCCTATTCTCTCGCCCTTGGAATTTGTTTCTCGAGCGGTTTATGAAGATTTTATTCAATTAAACAAGGTAAGAAACTTCTCTCATATACCTCCCACACTTTTAGCTACTTTTTCTTGACTTTTTGGTGGTCGTTCACTGTGAAATATGATACAGGGCATCGTTGATTGCAGGTGCAGCTGGCCAAAGGCCTAGAGTCCCTGCACTGTCAGGTGGTACATAGCATATCGTCGCGGCATTATTACTTTCAAACATTACCCTTCACATTGACAAGACTCTTGAAAGCTCTTACTGTAGCTAACTAACTAAGACATTAATTCAAGCTAATGGAAAAGAAAATGCCTTTCCCTTTCAACCTTTGCGTTGTGATAAGTTTGTGCGGGCTGACGTGAATCTTAACAAACTGTTCACTTGCTCTTGTAAACAAACAGCTGCCTTTTGATGTTACGAGCCATACGCCTGAATGAAAAGGGAGAGGAATTTTCGCTTTTTCTAACTTGAATCAATGTCTTAGCTTGTTGGCTACAGAGAGAGCTTCAAAGGATCCTGTCACTGTAAAAAGTAATGTGAGAAAGGAGCGCTGCAGCGAAGATATGCTGTTTGTTACTGGCAAATACAGGGGCTGTAGGCCTAAGGCCCGCTACCCCTGCAATCAACGATGTCTTTTGTCATATTTCACAGCAAAACATCACAAAAAAATCAAGCACGAGTACCGAAAAGTGTGAAAAATATACGGGAGAAGTTTCTTACCTTGCTTAATTGAGTAAACTCGTCGCAAACCGTTCGAGAAACAACTTCCAAGGGCGAAAGAATAGGTGAGTACAATAGAAACAATACAACACGCGCGCGATATCGATCCTGATTACCCAGCATGCACCGTTTTGTTGAAAGGGCGTATTGAATAATGTTTAGCCCCTTTTTACTCACACAGCTTGATTGTAACTATCTTCATTCTTTAGGTGATCTCACTGCGGTAGAGTCTTACTTGAAGTACCATGGCCGATTGAAGGTATGTCTTACATTTCCGTAAGTCTTCAAGTCCTGCAAAGTCAATTTTGGCTGTATCATCCTCGCTGTATCATCCTCGTTGGCTGTATCAGCCAACGCAGTCGTAAAGGGGAGAGGTGGACTGGTTTCATAGCTAGGCAAAATAAGGCTGTGTTTTCCAGGTCTTTTGAATTGATGGTAGGCATTACGTATCTACTGGAACACATATTTATTAGGGATATGAGTCATCTAGTTTCGATATGTCTATATTCGAAGTGCAGCCCAGTTTTCAAAAGCGACATGTTTTGTTAACTGTTCAATTTCAGACCCTTGTCGGAGACTAACCTTGTCCCGTCCATTGGAGGGAAACTGGTGACCTTTTTTAATCTACTTTTGCGAGTTTTTTGACATTACAATACAAGCATCTTCTAAGGATTTGCTGCAGAAAACAGACTAGGGAACTTCCGGCTGAAAAAGTAATCCATTTGGGCAGGACCTTTACTATTTTGAATTATAAAAAGTAGCCCCTTTCTCGGAAGAAGCTGCTTGTACAGGCACAGAAGGTATGTGTTGGTGTAACGGTATAATAACAGCATCCAAACGAAGGCAAAATAAGGGACAGCGCAAAATTTATTATATGATATGGCCGGCGGAGAAGAAAAATTGTTGCAAAAAATCTGGTCGCCTCCTATGAAATCATTGCGAAAAATACAACTGCCCAGTTACCTTTTCCTTAAAAAAGCATCTGTCCCGTATTCACAAACAACAGATGTTGTATAGTACAATAGTACCACCGATGAATTAGCCAAAGGCCATAAGAAAGGTAGTTCATCCCTATCAGAGTCTTTGTCAATGACTGATGAATCCTCCTTGAAAGAAACTAACTAGGAAATTTTGCGTCATTTATACACATCTTTTCATGCCTTTCTCAACCTGCATGATTCACAATTTTGTACTCAAGGTGAGTCATTTTATATTTAACAGTTCATCTTACCTTGAGCTCATAAAAAAGTTACTGCCCCGTTCAAGCCCGTTCATATTTGGTTAGTAAAAAGTGTTGACCCAGTTGTGTACAAGCTCAAAAAAAAGTAATTACCCCGTTACGTTTTGCACCGGCCATGTTATAAAATAAACCTTGGACTGTCCCTAAGTGAGGGCTGGTATCATTACTTCATAAAAGAGTATGTAAATTCCAAGAGACCTAAAGGATTTCTAGAGGATTTCAGCGAATGTTCAAGAAAATAAACTATTTCCATAGAAATGTACAAGATTTCTAGAGAGAGATTTGCCCCTTGAAAACAACATGCATGCATGCATGACACTAATGACTCCATACCCTGATTGTCTGAAAACTTCATAACCTTGTAACCTAGCCTGCGTGCAGACGTAACCTTATCATCTATGCTGATGATGTTGGGAAGTGGTGATGTCTTATATCTTTCTGACTGATCACAGTGTGTAACCGCAAATGCGACACGGAATTCTTATTGTATGCACAACGCATATGCTTCAAACTGAAATCTTCCTAAATGCCAGGTGCGCCACGTTGACTATCCAGACCATCCTTGTTTGAAGGTTTTCTAGAAGAGGCTCTTTACAGAAAATCCTTCATAATCTTAAAAAGAATTGGCGGGGAACATGCTTTTCTTTCCATGGAATGGAGCTTAACTATGGAATACCCTTCCTGCTGAGTCGAAGACGGCATCCTCCGTAGAAGGTTTTCAGAAATCAATGAAGGGTCAACTTTTTTTCTGTTAAGTATATTTGTAAACAGGTTTTCAAATTATGATTTTTTCTATTCTAATGTAATGTCATTTTTAACTGTATATTGTAGTTATGTTTTTATTGGAGGGCCCCTTGAGAAACGGCTTCCGCCGAAGGGCAACCTTCCTAAAGTACACCAAATATGAGATATGAAAATATGACACTTGAACATGTCTACCCTTAAACAATATATTTGTCAATATTACCATCTTGATGTCTAGGCAGAAACAGTGACCTTTATCCAGGGGTTGGTTTCGTTTACTGGCTAGATACCTCAATCGAGTTTAATCCAGCTTTGTCTAAACCACGTCAAATTTCAACTAATGAAATGCATTCGATTCCTCGGATTGACCAATAAGAAGGTCCCATTCAATAACCTGATTTAGTTTAAGCTGGTTGACCTTGCAAGTATGAAAAAAGTTTGAAGACCACCTCTTATATCTTTCTCAGGGAAATTTTGGAACATATGAGTCTATAATTCATGGCCTTCTATCAAGTGGAAACTTAAAGGACATAAGAAAAAAATTAATGCCAGAAAAGATGAAATATGCTGGACCGAAACTCCAAAAAAGGTATTTTATCGAACTTTCCTTAAACTTATAATCCTTACCTTTGAATGCATATATATTTTCGACGATTTCTTTTGCTGTTGCTGTTGAAAAAGAGGCTCTGAACACGATTTGAGTCAATATTTAACAGACCACTTTCTTTTGAAATTGAGTCTGGTTAGCAGGCTAAATTTGTACCGGGCACGCCAAGAAAAATTGGAGGCGTTTGAGAATTGGTGATACCTAACGCGTAAGCCAGAAAAAGTTCCCACTTTTGAAAATTCATAGCGCAAAGACTACTTCATGGATTTGAATCATCCAAATTCTAGTTAAAAGCCGAAAGATTGAAGTATTTTTGTGATTTTTCTCGCTGTCCTACCAGCACTAGAAGTATTGGTAAATTCAATTATATTAAAATTTCATGGTTGCAAAATGACGGAAAAAGGGCCTAAAGCATTGGTCAAATCGTAAAGACTCTATTCACACCGAACAATATGCAATGGGCGTATCACCTCCCTCAAGAGCTGTAAGATATCGATTTTCAAACAAATACGAAAGATTTTCAATCCCATGGCAATTTATTTTGCATCATTCATACCGGGCGAATTCGAAAAGATTCCCCTATTTTAGAATTCATAGTACCATTGATGAGGAATCCTGGATTCAAAATTTTCTGTGAATCTGGTTTTTCGGATGGTAATCATTGCTTAAAATGACCACGCAGCATCTCAGAAGATACAGTATTACCCCGCCAATTAGAAACTCATTCTTTAAAAACCAGGTTGCTTGATTTCTTATGAATGGAGAAAAAAAGATAAAACAGGCTGAATAATTTCTTATAATTACAGCAAGAAACTCACCAAATGTGCATCAAAAGAAACCATGAAATTTGTTTTTATGTGGGTTACATTAAACCAAATGTTGGACAATGACTATTCAAATTCAGTTACTGTAACCTTAAATTGACAATGCCCTCCTATGTAAAATATAAACAGCAGAAAACATTAACTACATTTGTTACTAGCCATGTGATATTTTTTAATTTTAAAAAAGCAAATTGTCAGATTGTTTTCCTTTGTTAGACACATCATAAGTTTTGTATTATGAAGTGCTTGAAAAATACCTTTTTTCCAATCAAAATTATTTTTAAGAAACCAAATTTAAAATTTCAGGGCTGATTGGTTTATTATATCAGGGTAGATGTTGGACTATCTGGCAGGCTGCAGTTTCTTATAAGTCAGTTTCTAAGTGGCGGGGTAATACTGTAGTCAATCATTTCAACTAAACTGTGATAGAAAGCAATTGGCAATAGCTTTTGATTTCAGGGAGCCAACTATGATCTAGTTTGTGAAGTTTTTTTTGGGTCACCCGGTATCCTCAAGTTAACTTTGGATGAACATTTTAAAAGTGATTAGCCATTGATTAAAGCTAAATTCACATTGCTGGACCTTACCAAATCTGTACCGGGTGAGCCAGAAAAAGAAAACAGTTCCCACTTTTGAAAATTTATAGCACCAAAAGTACTTAATCAAATTAAATGATTCGAATTCTAGTCAGAAGCCGAAAGATTGAAGTATTTTTGTGATTTTTTTCGCTGTCTTACCAGCACTAGAAGCATCGGTGAATTTAACTTTATAGAAATTTCATAGTTCCAGAAACATTGATCAAATTGTAACAACTCTCCTTACACAGAACAATACGCAGTGGGCATTTCACCTCTCTCAAGAGTTATACGACATCAATTTTAAAGCAGATGCTAAAGAGTCTCAGTCACATGGTAATAAATGTGCAGTGGATATCTCTCACCCATGAATAATTGCATTTTCTTCATTGATCTGTGCGAGGACTCCATTATGATTTGATCAATGTTTTAGGTCATCTTTCAGTCTTTTGCAACCATGAAATTCTTTTAAAGTTGAATTTACATATATTTCTAGTGCTCTTGGGACCACGAGAAAAATTACAAAAATACTTCGATCTTTCAGCTTTAAACTAGAATTTGAATAATTCAAATGTGTGAAGTACTCTTGATGCTATGAATTTTCAAAAGTGGGAATTTTTTTTTCTGGCTCACCCGGTACTTTTTGATGCCCTCGGTGCATGAAGAATTACTTTCGTTTGAAAGACTGCCATATTTATACAAGGGTGTTAGGACACGGATGTTTTGCTTGATTATTTGTTTACATTGTTTTGATCCCTGTGTCTTATTTTGTTGTCTTGTTTTCTGTTCTGTTTCGTCTTCAACTGAGCGTGCTTAGGCCCAACTGCTCTCAAGTTGTTCGAATAGAGCTTCCTTGTATTTCTGTGCGAAAGCGCGGTAAGACACAGAAATACAAGGGAGCTCTATTCGAACAACTTGAGAGCGGTTGGGTCTAATCACGCTCAGTTGTGCACATCAGTTGAAGACGAAACAGAACAGAAAGCAAGACAACAAAACAAGACACAGGGATCAAAACAAGGTAAACAAATAATCAATCAAAACATCCGTGTCCTAACACCCTTGATTTATATTTATGTTTTCTTTTCAGGGGCACAGTTTTCCACAGCAAGCAAGAGAACCAATGGTCATTATTATTTATGGGAGCAGACCCATCTGTCGTGCGTCGTACACAATATCATGAACAACAAAAGTCAGGCAAATCTCCAATTCAGTATGGCGCTTATTTTTGCATGAAGAATTTTTTTGAGCTGATCGGCCTCTTCATTTTCAGTCTGTTCCTCGGAATATTGGCACCGTTCAAATGTGGGCGATATCTGCTGAAAAAGGTATGTAGTTGGACGTTTCACCTACCACTGCCTTGATGTTTAGTGATTTTGTGGTGGCAATAGGTTGTTTTACAGAAATTTCGTTTCACCTTTGCCGTATCCTGGTAGACTGATGCCTTTTCGTCCCTTGTTTCCCTGCGTTCCTTGGTCAAGAGGGACTAATAACATTACTCTGAAATAGTGGGCCCACTTTAGGCCCGCGTAGGGTGGTTCCGTATTCACCAATCAAATCGCTAGAATTCAGTTTTTAACCAGTCAGGGGCCGCTATTCAGAATGTTGTTGTTGTTGCTCTTAAAGAACGGTTGAAGCAGCCTGGAGTTCTCGCAGCTTCAATGGATCTATTTTGCTTCTACAGAGGAAGATTACTGCCTGAAACGTATGCGTTTTGCGCTTTGTAGGTCAACACAACATCGTTCTTTGTACTAAAACTTCGCTTTTCAATGTTCGAGCTCTTTGAACTAGATTTTGAAGCGATTTTGTTGAGTGTACGAGAACTCCCACCTATTTAGGCCATTTTGAAAAAGTGGGCCCATTATATAAGCGTAATATCATGAGTCCCTATTGACCAAGTGATATCAGCAAATCAAAGAACGCAGGGAAACAAGGGACGAAAAGGCATAAGTCTAGTATCCTGGTAGAATTGACGGGAGACTCTTTTTGAAATAGAGAATAGAGGATAGACTTAACTTCGTTCGCTCTTTCCGTAGAAATCTGAAGGTTTTTATTGAACTCCGATGTTATTGTGGCTCCGCAGCAATTATAAGAAGAATCGCAAAAATTAAGTTGATGCTTGAATGAATAAGATGATGAAATTAAAATTTTGCATATTGTTTCCTTAACCCCGTGCATAGATTTTCCTGTACAATTTGTCAAACGGTGGATGCTTTTTTTAGTCGTTGGGTACACAGTGATATTTTAAGGAACGCATTCTCAGCTTCATAAATCGGCAATTGCAACACATTTAGGGCGTCAAATATCAATCTTGTTTAATCGCTTCACATTTATTTTTTATTCTTAGTACCCGAAATTCTTCACTCTTGGGTGCTTTTCTAAAGAGGGACTAACACGACAGGAGGTATTGTACATTAGATTTTTATCTTATTCTATATGTTATTGAAACTTAAGTTGTACCAGGTACGCCAGGAAAAAGTGGAGGTATTTGAATGCACGACTTCAATCAACAGCCTCTTTTTGGAAAATATTCAAAATTCTTTCATACGAAATTTTAGAGCTCAAATTCAGATTTAGCAAGTTTTCTTGTTGCTAGTGGTTTTAGTGTTAGTGAAAATTTTATGGCGATGTAAAGTTTGAAAATCTATAATGGATTTCCCCGTGAAAAGGACTCGGGGTGTAAAGTTTCACCTCTAACGAGTTTTCACGGTCAAATTTCTTATAAATCTTTGAACGTTACATTGTCATATAATCAACATCACAATTGCTAGCAATTTAGAATCACTAAACCCGAATCTGAGCTTGAAATTTTCATATGAACAATAGGAACAATTTTCGACAATTTCCGGAACGAGGCTGTTTAATTTAAGTGGTGTATTTGTGATATGTAATACCGAGAGTATTATCAATGGATTGAAATGGATCGAGGTTTGTTTGATAGACCAAAGCCCATAGCATTGCATCTTTGCAATTTGTCTCGCAATTTTTTGAGCACTGAGAATATAACTTGTATACATACACATTAATCTAAAATCTAGTTCCTGCTGGTCTGGTTGACTTTGGTGTTAAGGAAACGATATTTTGGCCACATTTTTACGAATCGAATTCATCAACCTGCTTTTCCGAATGAGGCCTTGATTTTATACTGGGTGAGTAAATAAACGCCCGGCGTTTGAAAGGCTACTGCTCCATGAGTATATAAGTAACGATATTTTGCAATACCTAATTGAATAGCTAACATGTTCACTTTTTTTTTTAGAAATTTTACTGGCTAAGATCTTTCACTCTGTTCAGATTCTGTAAGCGTTTTTCTAAAATGTATCCCTTTGAAAAACCTTAAAAAAAGTGCTAAAATTACAAGCAAGAATCCATAATGTGTTTACCTCAAAGATTGACTTTCAGCATGCTTTAGCACGTGCTTTCGTTTTGGCGGGTTGAAAAATCTTGCCCCTAGTGTAAATAACTTATTCAAGGGGATTTTATTCTCCCATGAGGACAAAATACATGAACACACCCAAGAGTCATTATTGCTTGGAAGGAGAACAAAGAGAAATCTTGCTTGGTGTTTTCGCTTTTCTGCAGAAAATCTCCTATTTCGACGGGAAGGAATGACCGATTAAAGCTCGGTAAATTACGGAACCTAATTTGACATATCGGGGGTAAAAGAAGACAGTTTTAAATATCATTGCTTTAATATTCAAGGAACAGGATTTTTTCAAACGTCGGGCGTTTTTATTGACTCACCCGGTACTTTTAATTATTATTTCAGATGTCGGAAAGATCATTCTCCATGATCTTTTATGGACGAGGATATAGCCCTGATAGTGACAAGTAAGTATACGCTTCCTTACCAAAACCATTGGCATCAAATCTTCGCAGAATTTGCAGTTAGTCTACAGGGAGCTTTCACTGGGTGAGTAGCCGAGTGGCTTAAACAGTTCTCGTCAGGTAACTGAAGTTAAGCTCGGTCGAGTGGGGTCAAACTCCGGATGGGTGACCTCGGAGGCCTAACCTCACAACTCACCTCGCCATCCTTCGGAAAGGACGTTAAACTAGGGATCCCATGCCTGGATGCGGCATGCACAGTGGACCTAAATTGGCTTTCAGTAGCCAGAAATCCTGACAAGCCCACTAAAAGCAAATTGAAAAACAAAAGCAAAACAAACACTTTGTCTTCCTTTACCCGTACAAAAATATTGTTATTTATTAGTGTTCCTCGCGCCATGATTTTAAAGTACATGGTGCCGTTTTCCTGCTCCTGCCTGGAGATAGACAGGCGAGGGGAAAAAGATGTACCCTTAAGAAATGCTGCCCTCATATAAGAAACTTCTGGAAATCTTAACAGGCTGTTTTGGAAAAAGTGGTTTGTATTTTTCGGGTTCTTCCTGTATTTGCAATTTTTGAAATAATTGTTTATTCTATTTAAAGGACTGGAAAGCCTGACATTGCGCTTGGCCTGAAGATACATGGTCCAGGTAATAGAGTTGAGCTAGTTTTCCAGTTTTCTCTGTGGTGAAAGTTAATTGTCATAGCGTTTTGATTAGAAACGAAAAACAAATGAAGCTTTTCTCAATTAGCCTTGCCACTACTTGAGATGAAAGGCGAAACTTTGATGGAATGAAGAAAAGCTGACCTGGTCTTCCGGATGCGAAAAATATTCTGAAATATTCTGAAATATTCTGAAACATTCTGAAATATTCTGAAATATTTTTATCACTGTTTTATTTTTTTAGAGCCGGGATATGTTGCAACTCCGATATTTATGGTGCAAGCTGCTCTTACGATCCTGGAGGGAAAACTACCAAATAGGTAAAAGTTTTTGGAACTGTCATTTTCGTAGAATCGAGCTTTAAATTTTAATGGGCCTGGAAAGCCACCTTAAATTGCCGAATGATACAGTGAATGACGTAACAAGTAGGCAAACTTTTTTTTGGCAGTATCCCGTCGGAAAAAGGATATGTAGGTTTTCCAAGTAATCGCAGTATAGATTAGATCGACCATAATTGTTGAGAATTGAAATTGTCACTTCTAGTATCGTTGACTGTACGTAAACAAAGATCTGCAAACAGAAATATGGTCAATGACAAATGGTAACATCACCCATACTATCGATAAAAGAACCTGCACTGGTTTTGATGTGTTGCAGTTCTGTGAGCGAGCAAAGTCTTAAGAATAAAACTGTCCCATTCTTACTGATGTTCGGACACGTTAAATCATTCAATAAGTCCGTGACATTCGGGTTTTTTCTTTCATCGTTTGATCTTAAAAGTAGTCTGGATCATTTTCTAGCTATGTAAAGGTAATGTAGGCCTACTATGCATCTTACATAGGCATTGGACCCATGTAGCTGAACGTCCCCTCCGAAGGACGGCGAAGAACTGTAAAAGCCGCTCGGCCACTCACTCCACAACTTGGTAACTGGTTATGCTTGCTGTCGATGTATTTACCATCTGAATAATACCTTAGACCGCATTCACACTGACACAGTCAAACCAGCTTTATCTAAACCAGTTTAAATTTCAACCAATCAAATGACTGGATTTATTGGATTGACCAATCAAAAGACCCTATTCGATAACCTGATTTAGTTGAAGCGGTTTTAACTTGCAATGTGAATGGGGCATTAGACTAATTTTTTTCAAGCAGTTCTTACAACGGTCTGATACAGTGAATCCCCGCATACTAGTTTGAGAGCCAGAGTGAAATAGGTCCTTATTTTAAAGGCACCAAGACTAGTTTCAAGGTTTAGAGATTCTTATATAAAGGGTGCTCTGTGTAGGCCATTTCGGATTATTACAAAAGATGTTCAACCCTATTACTTGTTTTCGAAGGGTTCTGATGGACCTAAGAACTAATTGGGGAGGAGGGTAAAACTCTGATAGCCAACTGGGACCAAAATGAACCCAACAACTGCTATCAACAATCAAATTTGTTACCCCTGCAATAAGCATGTTTTATCAAACTGAAACGGGTTCTTAGTCACAAGGTGCATAATTTAGAAAAGATGGCTCTAGGTTCTTATTTTGATAGGTTCTTATACGTGGGGATTTACTGTAGCAACTTCCGAAGAGCTGAACGGGGGCATAGGATCTCCTCTACGAATGATTTTGTTGTAGGTGAATCTGCATCTTTTACTGGAAATACCTCTGGCTACTTTGTAAAAACAATGATTCTGTTTTAATTTATTTCAGAGGAGGAGTGTTGACGCCTGGTGCTGCCTTCTGCAAAACATCATTGATCAATCGATTGATGAAATCGGGTATTGAAATCTCCACCTTCAAAGTCGATGTAAAAGATTGTAATTGACTTGCTGTTGCTAACTGAATTTAAACTGCAAGTATTCTCCAGTATTCTCTCAAAGTATTATGTCGAGGTAATCGAGTCTGGCAAATCACTCCAGAAATCTCGTAAACGGCCGGAAAGATTGTAAAATCTTCAAAAATCCCAAAATCTTAAGAAGTCGTGAAAATCTTGCGTGCATACCGTACCCAAGGAAAACGTAGGCTATAGTCTGCGCATGCCGCTCGCTTTTGTGCAGTGTGTGTTTCAGAATTTTGTTGATAGGTAACAAAGAAATAGTTTTGATGCCTTGCTTATTTTGAAAACTTAATTTTTCTTAGCAAAAGGGGACAGTGATCAATATGCAAGAACAGGTTTGTCCGACATTGCCATGCGCTGGCCGGAATGGCATTTGTTCGTGCAAATCTTCTTTGACAAATGATTACCCAGTCTTATGAAAACAAAAACTCTCATATTTCTAGATGCCTTTACAATTACAGACCAGCTCTAGTATCACAGTTTCTGTCGCCTCCCTTTAATTCGTTTAATTTTGAAATGGTAGGGCACCTTGGGGCAAAATGGATCATAGCAGGACAAAAGGGGTCACTTTATGTTTGCTTCTAAAATAGAGGTGAAATACCCTTGACTAAAATCATGCAGCTTTTGCAATAAACCAAATTGTCTTGGTTCTTGATAGAATAGAAATTGATTGAAATTGAAATTGATTATTTTTATACAATTTTATATGCGAAAAAAAAAGAAATTGATGTTCTGCTTACCTAGAGTAAGCACAAGGACACTGAAATACACGACGTTTTTCAATTACTCTGTCTTGCATGACACTGGCTCCCTTTGCATAATCTTATCCTGACCCTTTCGTCCATTCTGAAATCGTGATAAAAACACATTTAGTAGCAGCAGCAGTAGTGGTTGCAATAGCAATTTGTTTTGAGTGGGCTTGTCAAGGTTTCTAGCTACTTAAAGCTAATTTAGCCCCACTATGCATACCACGGTGTGGTATGGGGCCCCTAGTTTAACGTCCCTTCCGAAGGACGGTGAGGTGAGTTATGAGGTCAGGCCTCCGAGGTCACCTATCTAAAGTTTGAACTCATTCGACCGAACTCAACTTGAATCACCTGACGAAAACTGTATAAGCCGCTCGGCCACTCACCTGCAAACGTCTCACGTCATGAAGGATTCTGATGCACACAAAGTAATTTTATTCACTCGAACGAGCCCCCGATGCCCCCTCAGGATTATGGGAAGCATGTCAATTATGGTATAGATTTATATAGTAAGAATTGATGAGGCATATTCATTCTTTATTGCATCACGGATTTACTTTGTATCAAACTAATAAGTTTATTGTAGCTGTTTAAAATATAATAGTTTGATGTCACCAAAAAATTATGATTTTATATTGTGTTATGTAGAAAATTAATTAATCATCGGCTTCTGTAATGCATAACTGGTTTGTATTTTTCCTATCCTGTCTTGAAGTTTGAAAGAATTTTTCAACTCGAATTGTAGCATACCTTTTTGCTAACCCATCTTGGGGTGATCCTAAACTTTTTGGAACTGTTCCTAGACTTGATGAAATGTTTTCAAAATGATCCTAAACTCTTAGGGCCATTTCCAAAGGTATTCTTAAAAGTGCTAAGGATAGTTTCAACTAAAAGGAGGTATCCTGAACTTGTTTTCAGGAATATTCTGATATGTTCCAAAACTTTTGGAGCACTTTCCATCTGAGGTTCTCCTAAAGTTTCAGGTACAATTTCAAATGTGTGCCTTCACTCCTTAAGTCTCAGAAGCACTTTCAGCGTTTCTCCTAAACCTTCAGGAACACTTTCAAACATTGTCGCAAATTTTTAGGGAACACTTTCAATGTTACCTAAAACATGTGGCTACAATTTAAAATCACTTTCAAAGTTCTTGAATTTTAGGAAGACGTTGTAAGGTTCATTCGCAGACCCTTGATTAAACTTTCAAAAAGCAGTCCTGAGCTTTTTGGAACCCTTTGAAGAAACTTTGCCCATGAGGACCTCAGTTGATATGAAAGTTTGTCAAAATCGATCTAAAATTGATCGATGATCGGTTTGCTTGAGATCGATTGCAATTGGTTGATTGATGATCGAATCGATTAATCGATGAATCTATTTCGATTGTTCGATTTTTCGATTGCACTTGTATTTTCGGAAACGAGGTCCGCACTACGCACTCGTTTTTCCCACAACCACAACAACAACAACATTATTATGACATTTCAATTCAATATGGCCAGGCGTAAAAAGCAGAGAGACAGCCAGAAAGAATCTGCAACTAAAACAAAGAAACAGAAGAATTCGTCCATATCTCCGAAGAAGAAACTGAAGAAAATCAAACAGGTAGTATGCTCTTCATTCACTAATAAATATTCATTCGCTTCTCTTCTAGCTCAATCAAGCAAGGAAGGCAGGAGGGCCAAAAAAAGGGAACAAAGTGCCCCCAATTTGTGGCATATGCTGCTAGGCCTAGGCCTAGGGTATCGGCGGCATTTGTCGGACGGTTTAGGTTTTCGCATTTACGACTCCGAAACCAAAACGAAGAACGAGAAGTTAAGGTATTCAGGTGTGGTGTTGCTCTTTCATCGGCATATTACCCGATTTTCCTGAAAATATCTCTCCTCGTTAGTTATATGCATCAGTTTTTACCCGCGATTATCGTGGCGTCATTTATCGCCCTGTGACGGCATTTGTCGGACATGTATCTTAAACATGAATTTGACCCTTTTGATGGAGACAAAATCTTCCAGCCACCATCATTATCAATGAAATGTTTATCTTGAGTTATCTTGAGTTATTCTAACTGCAAGGTAATTCTTCTCTGCGCTTGAAATTCCCCTTTGCTAGACGTGTTTACCTTAGGCCCATGGCAGAAATTCCTGCTATGAATAAATTAACCATGCACCGGTTGGAAATGAAAAGTGAATTATCATATTTTATTTGGCAACTAAATATCATCGATTCTCATTCAATAAATTCAATAAGGCAGTGAACATCATTACCATGCATAAAAGTAACTAATTCTGTGAGAATGACGATGGATTATTTCATTGGTGTCCGACAAATGCCGCCAACGTTTTTTGAAACCTCTGCCTTCAAGACCCCTCCGTCAATGCGATTGTCACTTCCGATCGAGTTCATCGTTAGTTTATGTAATTTATTACAAGTTAAACAATGCATAACAATCACTGGTCCAGTCTTCGCGCTCAAGCTGACCTCCCGAGAGATCCCGATTTCGAGGCATGTTGTTGTTCATGTGAGTGTTCGTCGCCATTTTGAAGGTTCGCACGAAGGGTTTCTGGCCTTCGTGGGCATGTTGGCCCGGTCTAAAGTTTGTCATTTAAATTCTATTTGTACAAAACGGTCAGAGTATATCATGATGAGGGTGGTGAGTGCGATTCATGCTTATTTTGCGAGTGCTTGCATCTGTTTAGCGGAAGTGATTCCGAAAGTGTCCGACAAATGCCGCCGTCCGACAAATGCCGCCGATACCCTATCTATTTTTGGAGTGAACCTATCGAGATATTTTGGTTTTGACCCTCAGCTTTAATCTGATGCTCTTGACAGAGTATTCTTGTCCTGTCATGTAGCTTAGTTTGAGCTGGCCTGTTTTATTTTGAGATTTGGACTTTGTAAATCTCCTATTTTCCCCTATTTTCCTTTGTCCTTTCAGTCGACTATTCTTTTCCTTTGATTCTTTTTCGATGATGATGTGATTTTAACTGAAAATTTCAGACAAAACAGTAACTGTAGCATGTTTTTCCAGATTTTTCCATTTGGTTTTCCTGGTTTCCCACAAGACAAATAATCAAATAATAATGATCAACCAAGCACCTAATGTTTGCTCATTTCTAGGCCTGGTTTTGAAACAGATCCATTCTGGAGAATGTTTTTGAAAATCTTCATCTTTGGTGATTGAAACTGTCATCTATGAGTGGATGTGATCCCAAAATGGATAAGAAAGGATGCTTTTCAAAAATATCAGGATGCATGTGGATGGGGCCTTACACCCCCGTAACACTACACAGGATTGTTATTGGAGCAGAGTGACTTTCATGTTGGATAGGGGCTTGAGTTACACTACACTGCTCCAATCCGATACACAAAACTTCAATTAGCAGTGGCGTGACAATCATTTTTCTTTGGAGGTGATATGAAACTCATTCCGAAGTCACTCCATAGTGAAGCATTGTAGTGTAATCACACAAATCCTACATACTCCACTTTGAAACAATAAGATTTCAAATTGGCAAACAATGAAACACCAGATTGCAAAAGCGCCCTGCATTGTGGATAGGAACTGCCAAGAAAATTGGTGTAGGAGCAAATGTAGTATCGTAGTGTAAAACTGCTACCCCAAATATCACTATGGACTGAAGATCCATCTGCTTTGCTCCACTCCGATAGCAATCCAATATAGTGTAACTCTAGCCTCAGTAGGAACGCATCTAATATAGGTTTTCTTCTAAACTTGTAGGTTGGTGAAAAGTTAAGAGAAGAAATTTTAGAAATTGATGGACACTTTAATGATCTGCAACAAGATGTTATTGCTAATTCAATTGCAGCAGATATAAAGAAGACAGATGATTCAAACAAGGCAAAAGAGGTATGCAATATTTAGGCACTATTTCATTAAAACTGACTTGAATCAGTGATCACAGGAGGGTAAAGGCTGATTTACAGTCACTAGAATTTCCAGAGCAAAGGGAACTTTATAGAAGAAAGGTCACCCAGCAACCACTTTCTGTTCAATTTTAGAATGAAATTTCTCTTATAAACCACATAATATATTTTGCATAAACCATAGAATTCCTGCTTGCTTGAAACTGCAGTACTGGCTGGAAATCAGTCTTTACACATGCACATCAATTCTCAAGGGTTCGAGAGAGCCAGGAAGGGAATCACAGATTTTTGGCAATAGATTTTATGGGCCTCTTTGAAGGCCTGTATTGAAAATTGAAAGAACACAAAGCAAGCTGTTTTCTGTGAAAACAGCTGTTTTTTGTGTGCCGAGAAACGCAATACATGCCCTGTACAACGGGAACAACAATGGGAAGTAATATATTTGTTTGCTTTAGATGTTCGCACATGCATTGAATATAAATCCAGTTGATGCCCCTTGCTTGGAAATCCTTCAAAAAGTTTTACTAAAATCCTTTATAACTTGCAATGGGAAGCCTAGTTTCAATCAAATAGATTTTCATATTCAAGTTTGGCCTTTTCTTACAGAATAGATCTTTAAAGGTGATCTGAAGCGGAAATTATTATCGATGCAAACGAAGGGCCCTGGCTATTGATAAGAAATCCTGTTGAAAATTTTTTGATATCTCATTTCGTTTTTAAGTTATCCGATGATTTTAAGTGTCAGTTGATGACGTCATTTCGTTTGCAAATTATTAGAATTTTATATGGAAAGAAGCTGTATCTGATCTTTTGAAGGTTACAGTTTCAGGAGACATTTCAGCTGAGCAGAATAAATGCAATAAACATTGTTTCATCAACTGATGTGACCTTTAGAAAAGCATTTCATTTGAAGGAAAGGTTGTTGACTTTATTTCCCTTTGAAAACGTGGTCAACCTTGTATACTTTCTCGTACTTTTTGCAAACAAAATGATGTCATCAGCCAATCGTACAAATTAGTTTTTTTTTATATATCAATAATCATTACATCACACATTACAAGCTACACTACTTAGAAAGTCACTCTACCAATTACGCTACGTACAAAACTACTCTATTACACTACTAAAAACGATACCGCAAGAAGCACAATGCTGTGTCTACCCCGCGGCCATTTAACATAAAGATAAAAACTACAAGCAGATATGAAGGGAAGGAGAGAGAAAAAAAGAAAGAAAACCAAACAATACATATAAGTCCCCGAACAAGTTGCAGCAGCTAAGTTTCAGTAGCATCATTTTATTCAAAACGTTGTGTTGCGTATATGTATCTTAAAGTTGCTTTAAGGATTTCAGAATTAGAATCAACGGACAACCTTTCATCACCATACAGTATCAATTTAAGCATTAGAGCATTTGAAAGATTTGGCAAATCATACGGTTGCAATGTTGAATTTACACTATCAAGAAGATCTGTCCTGTATGCATCGTAAGAATGGCAGTGCAGCAAAAAGTGTTCCGTGTCCTCAACACCGTCGTTTGAGGGGCACATTGGATTCTATGTGTCTCTAAAATTGTGTCTAAACTTGTGCAGATTAAGCATACTGAGACCAACGCGTAACTGTGTGAGTGTTGCAAGACCTCTTGGGTCGTGAATGCTGTAAACTGGCTTAGGAGGAGGGCGAATAAGAGATAGCAGCTTATTTTTGAAAATTTTAGTGAATAACTCAAAGATGAAACCAAGTATCAAAAGCATTTTAATAACGTTCTTCCTTGTTCAACAGTACCATTCACCTGCATCAATAAAAATTTTCGCTTCAGATCACCTTTAAGGAAGCAAATTGCAAGGTACTGTAAATCACAGTCATAATTTGGAAAACGCCAAATGTTTTTTGTGGTCATTAGGGTTTTCATTTCTTCTTCTTGTTAGCATATTCCAACCAATGTCAGTGATCAAGATGTTGATGAAACTTTGAATCAAATAATGGCTTTATGACAAAGTGGTCAATTTTTAAAAGGTTATTTTTCATCAGTGGTGGTGCCAGCAACTGAAGAGGTGGGATCATGAAAGGATCAGGCCACACCCTCTTTGTTGCTGGGAAGTACCTTCCTAACAGCAAGAGAACATCCTTCAAGCACATGGCATCCTTAAGAAGCAATTAATGACTGTCAAAATCTCAGGCATTGTCAATAGAAACTGATATAGGAAATTCTACAAGACAAATATCAGAAACAATGTCAGTTTTGCTATTCCGGGAAAGACTACAATCTGCTTTTGATATCCAATGTAAGTCATTAAGTCTGTTTTTGAGTTACAAGTAGTTTTCAATAAGAATCAAGAGATTATACTAAAAGTACCAAGAAAAGACTTTGGTAAAATCTCACACCTCCCCTAAAATTCTCCATTCAGATTTAGATGAAATACAAATTCTTGCTACAAGTCTCATCCTCTGATCTCACAAGAAATGTGAGAGTGAAAGAAGAATGAGAGAAAAAAAGAAAAAGTGCTTTCAACCCATTCCATTGATGATCTTTTACTTTCTCAAACCCAGGCTTCAGGCTTTTCACCAACAGCATCAATTACCTTGTCAGTGGCAGCCATCATCAACGATTTATTGTAGCTCTTGTGCAGCAGGCTTACCTCCCTGTTGAGGTTGACTCTTTGTCTTCCCATGAAGGCATACTATGTTTTGATTGGCTCAGATCCTTTCACAAAGGGATGCCGGTGGGCAGAATCCTCCACCAAAATGCATAAAACAATGGAGCCTCGTTTCGGATAAATGTATCTGACAAGTCTCTTCCTCCTCCTCCCTTTTCTTCTTTTTCTCTCAATTTTCTTTTCACTCTCCCTTCTCTTGAGAGATCAGAGGATGAGATTTGTAGGAAGTCCTGGTCACATACTGAAGGGAGGAGGGAATGATACGGTCTTCTACCACTGATTGTTTCACAGTGAAGTTTTCAAAATATTTTGCTCCATCTCCAGAAGTTCGCTGATTTGTACATTGATTACTGATACAAAGACATAGCAACAGATGAAACAAGCCTTGTAATTGTAATTGTATTTCTGTTGCCAACAACATATATAGAAAGTACAGCAATCAACAACAAACAGTGGTTCTTCCATAGAAAAGGTACCAGGGGATGTACCCAGGGGCCACACCAGTCCAGAAAAAGTGGGGTGGAAATGTAATAAAATTGATGGCCAGAAGGTCTTCTGTTTGTGTAACCTCTTCACAAAAAACTCAGCATGCTCCTCCCGCAACCTCCAGAACACTGAGACTGATTTGAGATTGCCAAAGAAAAGGTCTGCTAATGGGCAAAAATGCTTTTCTTTCCGAGGTGCTAAAATATGGAATAGCCTTCCTGCTGAGTCAAAGACAGCATCCTCCCTGAATAGTTTTAAGAAACTGATAAAGGGTTGATTTTTCATTTCTATTGTATATATTGTATAATTGTAAATAGGCTTTTAGGTTATGGTTTTTTTTGTTCTAGTCATATTTAAGTTTAACTGTATGCTGTAATTAAGTTTTTACCGGAGGGCCCCTTGAAAAACGGCTTCTGCCGAAGGGCTACCCTCCTTAAAAAATTCAAATATGAAATATAAATATGAAATATGAATATAAGGTATACCTAATGGTTTTTATGTCGTTTTTGCTTAGGAATGAATATCAACCTGAGAAAAGTAGGGGAGATGTCCACCCCAGGCCACCCCATGGTGCCGCCCTTGGATCTACCACAGTTAAGGGCATGCTTTTTGGACTTCTAGGCTAGGGTCTACTTTTTGGCGATTCTGGTTAAGCCAGTATGGAAAGAAAGCGATGTGCACCGGACATGTCCGGTGCACAAAGCAAAAATTGGTGCACAAACTGGTGCACAAAATAGTGTAAAAACCTTGTGGTGCACAAGTTGAACTTCTTTCTTTTTGATGCACACATATTCTTAAGAAAACAAGTCATGAATTAATTCTGTCTGTGGGGTCTCTTTGGAGCTGTCCACTGGTCTTTCCTAATCCAAAAATTGCTTCCCTTGGCTGGTGCACTTGACAATTGTATCTCAAGATTTCTAATACAAAATAGAAGTTTTCCATGAAAAATTCTTTGAAGGGTGGTGACTAGGCAATTTTGATTTTTTGCCAAATGCAAAAATTTTTAAGAGGATATTGATTTATAGAGACACTGTTACAAATGGTCAAATGTTCTATTTTAGCACCACCAAATATGGGATTAGGAAAAGCATTCTAAGCCAAAGTGGAGGGTGTGTCCTCAAACATTTCCTGGAGCTTCGCCCCCAGACCCCATCATCTTTCTACCCCACCAATTAATTTGCTTGTATGCAATTTTTTACATTGGTTCAACATATTACACAAAATATTATGGAATCCAGGCCCATGATATTTGTCATTCATTTAATATTTGCCATTCACATAGTGAGTGGGCCCTGCAATGCCCTGCATTCTATAAATTGCTTCCAAAGGCAGTTTTTACAAAAACTGATAAAACTCTATATCTACCCTATATATATATATTTCAGGAAATCAGGTTCCTACCAACTGCCTTGTAGAAGAAGAGCAAAATTTGGTTGTGTTTACGCCATTCTAGAGGTTGTAATTACAAAATTTTTCTGGGGGAGCATGCCCCCAGACCCCCCTAGATTGATGCGCCTCTGGCGCATGCGGGTGGCTGCGTCACCCGGTTCACAACCATTGGTGCACACTGATCATTGACAACTTTGCTGTCTGGTGCACCACAATCTTACATTCCATACGGGTGGTTAAGGAAAGGTCAAGTTTTGGTAATTTATGCCTAGAACCCCATGATTTTGATGATTTTGGTCCAGAGAAAGCGAAAATTAGGCAAATTTTTTTCTCTAGAAAGCGCCAACTCATGGCACTTTTGATGTAGAATTTAGTCTAGCCAAGGGTATCACTTTCTCGAAAATTGGTCTAGCCAAAGGTACTATTTTGACAATGCTGGTGGCACGACCTTATTCAAAATTTGGTCAACAACCCCTGTTGTCAGCAAGGACGGAATTTGCAGCAAATTAGTATCAGTCGCTTTTGATTGACACCACAATTCAAAGCAATTAGTGATTGCAGACAGAAAAATTCTCTCAACCAGTAATTCAAAACAAACCAAGTCCAAAGTTGCCCTGAAACCCAGCATAGTTTTCTTTGAAAAGGTTGGTGTAAAATTTAATTGCCTATTTCCTTGAACTGAACGGCTTCAAAGAAACTTTGCTATTTTGCCATACTTCTGCCATTGGACTTATCTGAAACCTTCAATATTTTCAGTGCAGAATTAGAGTGTTTTACGAGAATTCAACGGAAATTTTCAAAAAAACCTGATACCATCCTAATTTCAAAACTGTTTGCCATGACAGGAAATAATTTCGAAGAAAATCATAGTTTATGGAAGTCTGCCATATGGCATGAAGCAAAAGTCTGTCACTTTGTGGTATATGATTTAGAAATTTGATGACGTCACTTCCTCAAATGAGCTGAAATGTAAAATACGTTGTAATTTCGAAAAATTTTCAAAATTTCTGAAAAGTCCGACGGTAGAATTATGGATATGCAGCTAAAGTTTCTTTTAAGCCATTCGATAAGAAGAAGTAGGTCATAGAATTTTACACCCACCTTTTGACGCCGAGCTAAAGATTTGGAATCTATGCTCTGAAACTGCGGGGAGGGAAATACATGGTATATTCGTTCGACAGGTATGTGCCATTTTTCAGGATATCGTTTCACCTATTTTTTCTAGAACGATCAAAAGAGAGCGATTTCTCTGGAGCCTGTTGTCAAAACATGTCAAAAGGGGAAATTTGTTAGCTCCATTGTTATCTGGTCCAATTTTTGTCTTTTGAAGTATGCTTTTAACTGATTTTTATCTGAAATCGGGTGTCATTTGGTTCTGGAACCCGGTAAAAAAACTTTTCATGGGCACACCCCTATACAAATTTAGTTCAAGTACCAGGCAAGGGTCTGAAACCCGAGGAAAAGCTTTTGTCTTTGTGCAAGGGAAAGCGAAAGATGGTGGCTCTTAGGGAATTCATAAAAGAAGAGGAATGAATACATAGATCTGCCTGGTGGCTTTCTTTTTTTGCTTCAAAAGCTGAGGCATTGTAATTCTCGCATATTTGAAGCTTGAGTGAACTTTCTATTCAGCTTTGAATCAAATAGACAAAATCCGCTACCTTTTAATATAACCCCTAACTTCTCTTGCAACCCAGCTTTTGTCCTTTTGCGTGCTTGATACGACAGTTCGCCCCACTGGTCTCAGGGCAACTTTTATGGCTTTGTTTGTTTTTAATTACTAGTTGAGAGAATTTCCTTTGTCGGCAGTCGAAAATAGATTTGAATCTCGGTGTCGATCAAAAGCAGCTGATATTTTTGTATTACCAAGTCTTTCCTTTTAACTGAAGCCCCCTCCCCCTGTCCCCTCCCCTCCCCCCAGAGTCACGAGAAGCTTGTTGCGATATTTCCCGCCAAAAGTTTGCCGAATGCCGAATGAAAATTGCGCCAAATTAAATCTCGTATTGACAGCGAGGGTAGGCAAAGATGTCTTCCATGCCATGTGGTTGCCATGGAATCAGAAACTCAAAAAATATTTGGGGAAGTCAAAAAATATTTATTCTGAAGCGGAGCAGAGGTGCCGGAAAGGGGGAGTCGAAAATCAACCAGGAAAGATGTCGACAGGCTGTGAAGTTATGAGTTTCAAGCTTCCTGGAGTGAAGGAACAGCTTTTCCATCCAAGACTGCCAAGTTTACGAAGAATGGACATGGATACTGTAAGGCACAGACTTCCTGATGAGCACTGCCGGCTGACAACACCATGCACTGCAGGTAAGGCATTTAGGCCTGTTTAAGAACGATCTTAACAAGATGCAATTGATACTGATAAAATGCCAAGTTTAGTGATAAATGCACAGCAGCTTTGGCTTTGACAATTTAGTTCCTGTTTCCTTCTCATTTTGTGCATTTTTTGTGAACCTTTTGTTTTTGTGGTTTTCTGTTTACATAAGAAATATCATTTTGTCGCTGAAGTTCAAAGTCAAATTTCTTCAAAAGACGCTAGCCTTTATGTTAACTGTAGACTTGCCCCAAGTCTATTTCGTCAATCAAAAAAAATTGGGAAAGGGAAAATTATTGTTTCAGGCAGACTTATTACAGATGACGAAATAGACTTGGGGCAAGTCTATGTTAACTGAGATCCCAACTTGCTTGTAGTTAATCATTTGATTTAATGTCTTGTGGCTAAGCAACAATGAGACTGGTTTCAAAAATTTTACCATCAAGCCATACTCAACCAGGGTTTGCATATGGTCAGCATGATGCTTTGACCATCAACTTTTGACAACTGGGTTTGAATGCAAAAAAGGTTTATAGAAAGAAGAGAGGACTATTTCTTTTAATTTTTTGCTTACAGGAGATTTCAAGAGAGGAGCTGTGACAGTTCGGTTCAGCCCACATGATGCACTGAGACAGGTATGTATCTGCCAGTTTATTAATGTTTTCTTCTTTTGTAGGAAGAGCTGAATGGTTCTTTTACTTCCTCATCTTCTCAGGAAAGGTTGATTGAGGAACTGTTTGAACGATTCTGTATGGAACTGATTGGAACTGCTTGAAATCGTTCCTATTATGCTCCAGCTAAACATGATCGGTTCCGAAAAGTTCCAATGCATTCTGTTAAATCGTAGATATTTAAAACAAATGAATTAGCATATCTTTTTTTCAAAACGAAGATGGAAATTCTTTGAATTCCACGATTAAGACCATTTTTGTTTGTGCTTAAACAGTGAAATTTTGTAGCATCATTTTCAAGCTGTTCCTGTCTGGAACCATTCTACCTGTTTACACCAGATCTGGGAATGCTTCCAACTGGGATCAACTTCATGGTGAACTTATTTAGGTACAGTATGGTTAGCAGCTCCATTGGGAACAGCCATATTTGCAGCTTTGGTTTGCATTGGGGACTTTTCTGCATCACATTGAAAATTATATCTGCCATCCAAACCACCAGATTCTAAAAAAATGGGTTGGACATGTCCAGCACAGTCCACACCATGGCACCATCCATATGCCTTATGCAATTTTCAAGAAGCAGAATTTCAACACCCCTTATATACACGGTCTAGAAATTTTCCAGTTAGGCCCCAAGTCCAAGTAGAAACAGAAAGGCCAAGTTACAACACTTTGTAGCAACTTTGCTAGATAAGAGATCTTTTTTTTTTAGATAACTGGCATAATCAATCTACTTTGCCTTGTAGATTTACCCAGTCATGGCAAGGCATTGGCGTTACAGAGAGCTTTTGGGGTATTACATTAGATTTCGTTTTCATTAAATTCCTCATTAAAATTGAGTTGATCCACTTTGAAGATCTACAATCGTGGCCAAAAGGTATTAGAAGATTGACCAAAACCTAGATTTTTCATAGATAAAGCCCCTTTGCCTCCTTCCCGGGTCAATTTTCTGGAACAGATTGTCCGTAAAATAAGTTCAAAACAAATTGTCTATGGAAAATCACAAAATTGACTTTGGTGGGGAGGAGTTTTGAAACTAACAGAGGGCCTGAAATCTAAAGAGGTACTGTAGCATTTAGGGTTTCTTTGATCACTGTCCAGCAAGATTGTACATCAGTAGAAACCAAACCATCACTCTCCAGTTTCAAATAGATGTGCCCCTTTTTATCAAATTTCAAGCATTTCCCCATTCCCTAAACCTTTTTAGGAGCCCTGGCTAATTGATTTCATTAAAAATATTAACAAAGATTCTCCTTAACCCATGTGAAATCTGTTAAAAGCTAGAAATGATATCATTTCGAAATATTTACATCCGTTAAATAAATTTATTCTATTGAGTGAGCCAAAAACAACTTCACACTTTTGAATTCAATTTAATGACAAAATGATTGACAAAGTGGAGTGAATTAGGTAAAGTTTGGTTGATCACTAAAGTGCTGAAGTATTTTTTTGTGATTGTTTTTTGAGGATAGAAAATCTAGGTAGAATTGAATTTTACAAAAACCGGTTGCTTCAAATTACGTTACAATGAACCTGAAAACCTTAATCATATCCAGTCCCATAGGATTCGGGGGGCATAGGTAGGGCTCAAGCCCCCCAATAATTTTGAAAACAATGGTGCTACGTCACAAGCATGAATTGGATCTATCGTTTTCTGTTGTTTTAAGAACAATTGCCCCCCTCCCCCCAATCAGCAGGTGCTTCCAACGGCCCTGATCATATCGTAAAGATTCTTTTCAGTGTTATTTGATGGCTAATGAACGGGCTGTTCTCAAAACAATGTGGAGGATGGTGGCAGATAGTAGGAATGCAATGGTACTGGGTACTGTTCCCTTAAGTACCAGGTACTGATTTATTTGGTACTGAGTGCAAGCAGGAACTACAGGGGTACCGGGGGCATTTTTTGAGATCTAGTGCACGGAAATTATTAATATGTTTGTTTGGAATTTTCCACTCTCTCTCCATATTTTTCTGTACTGCCCCTTCTAAAGTGGTACTTTTTCCTTGCCCACTGGTTCATGGTACTGACTTTAAATGTGATGTGTACCGGACATTTGGTTCCTGGTACTGTATCATTGGTATTGTGGTACATTCTACCTGTCACAGCCCGCAATTTACTTACATCAGTTCATATGAAAGTTATGCATTGTTTATTTTGATATCATTGCAAAACACACGACCGTAAAATTTTTGATCTAAATTTCCAACTCATCGTTTTGTAGACAGCAAACGCCAAAATTTTATCGACTACCTGATCAATTTTATGTGAAATCTTTGTCGTTCTAGCATTAAAGATCAGGAGAAGGATGACGAATCTCAACCAGAAGAAGAAACAAATAAACGTAGGTTCAAGATTCAAGATTTTCACATTGACAGGCTCAAGGGAAATTGCTCTGTTTGAAGGAATACTTCGTAAAATATATTTTCTCATCAACATGTACTCAAGTACGTCATGAAGGTCAACTTCAATTTCTAGATATCACAAAACGTTGTTAAACTTGTATTTCAGATATGCTTTTGACTTTTCTCCATACCTTTATGAGCTAAAATTGCAATATGCCATCAAACATCTGCCTTATCATTTTATGAGCCCCCGCAAATAAGCCCCCATCCAAAAATTCAAGTTTTATGAATAGGCCCACGGGAGATCATTTAAAGATTTAAGGCATGCCCTCGTGAAATCATGTGTATATAATGCCTCAAACCTATACTCGTGATATCATGTGTAATTTTTTCACCGAATTTCTTTTCAGCAACTTACAGAATAAATGCTACTCCAAGTGGCAGTAATGGATTTCGTTACATGAACACTGATCCAAGAGCGTGGAGAGTAAGTCTATATTTTTTGTATCATATTATGTAACACATGTGGGCTACCAACATTTGGATCGTAGAATTTTCTCCGAAGAAGATTTTCTCCGAAGGACGAAGGACAGACTAAGAAAGTTAATAAATCTTTACAGGTCTGTTTCTCCTGTGTGAAGAAAGTAGTGCTTCTTCATCAGTCAGAACGAAAAGTTTTTGACAAGTTTTTGTCACCCTGTCGTCTGCTGGTCACAATGTCGTTTTTGCGATTATGACAAGAATGATCCCTTACCCTTACCAAAGTACTGATCACTTGTTTTATGGTACAGCAGTTCTAGAAAATTGATTTTTGAGGCATATTAGACCCGGTGGTCGTGAGAAAACAGCAGCATGTGATTTGGGCTCGATACCTATGATACTTTTTGCAGAATGTTTGAAGGTACATAATAGTGATAGAAGCTCCAAAGCCATTTCATAAAAACTTTTGTAGAACAGCTAAAAGGTTTCAGAACGTAGCTGATCCTTTTCTACAAGCGTAGAGAAATGAATTGCAGTTGTGACGTTATCAGTTCATGCAAAAAGCGAAACTACGCTAGTTGAAAACTTTTCTTTTCAAACCTTTGAAAGGCCTCAGTGTGCCAATCACTTAGACTATTTTTCGTTTTTTGTATCTGCCATTTTAATACCGTATTTTATTACCTGACTGAAGTTTCAAAAACGAGGCAATACAGAATCCCGCCATTCCTATTGGTTGGTCGCACATTTCCCGCGGGTTTCCCGTAGCCTTGTATAATACGATACAAGGACGCGTTTTTGTCGCCACGGCAACTGCTCTGGGCCTAGGCCTGTGAGATTTGCAGTGAACTCAAACGACATGACTGTAACAAAATGTGTTTGATGAAATGCGAGTCCAGATTAGAAGATATCAGGTAATAAAACTCATACTAACCGGTTTTGTCGTTGTACAGGAAAATATAAAGCCCTCGGTCTTAATGCACAGACCTCGCAAGCTCGGTATGTACTTTTATGACCTCGGGCTTTATATTTTCCTGCACAACACAAAACCGGTTAGAATGCGCCTATTATCGTATTACCTTTACCAAATATAATAATTCAATAAATTTGTAATAGAGTTTTACATTCACCTTTTCAAGATTGAAGCCCAAGATTATCTATTTTGACTATTTCCTATTCTTCTAGTTACAGCTCCAACAAGAACCGTTTATAGATCACATTGGACAACGACCTATACCCGCAACAGCATAGTAAGTTTCTAATAGTGAGCATTTTGAATCATATTTAATTTGACGATTGTCTGACTAGGTCATGAATTACAGAAAGGAAGGCAAAATATTCGTATGGCAAACGAATAGGTCATGAATTACAGAAATGAAGGCAAACTATCATTGAAGACTATAAAAGATATAAAAAATCTTGAATAGTTTGGCACATGGGCTGGCTCAAAAGTAAAGCTCAAAATGAGGTCTCTTACCCTTTCAGTTTTGGAAACAAAGATTTAATCATATTTGAATATATTTGTATCGTCATGGGCAGTTTGGACACTACTGCTGTTATGATTCCCAAACTGCCCATGATATTACAAAATAATGAGATGATTTACGTACCAGTTACCAAGCTAAATATTGTTTGTTTATTTGTTTCAGCTCTTTGCTATGTCGTTGCAAAAACTTGTGTTTGGGCCCAAAGATCAGATCCTGAATGGCGGAGCAGCAGCAACAACTGCCGCCCAAACGACTGATGGGCTCGTTGCTGCGGGGGCAGTTCGTTTGGGTTAGCTTGGGAGGCGGAATTTCGTTGCTTTTTTACCATTGAGAATCTGATCTTTGGGCTGAAACACGTTTTCGCAACGACATAGCAAGGAAGCAAATAAACAAACACTATTTGGCTTTATTTGTCTTGGTAACTGAGAAGTAAATCATCTCATTACTTTGCCATATCATGGACAGCTCGAGAATCACAACAACAGTGTCTGAATTGCCCATGGTATCATTGACAAAAGAGATAAAACATGATTTTATGATAGATTTAGCCCCCGTTCACACTGCTACGTTTTCATATGAAAACGGAGTAAAACTTCTCCGTTTTTGCCTTGCGTTCACATTGCTCCGCTGTGTAAACGGGGCTTTTCGAAAACGCTAACGAAAAAGCATAAATTTGAAAAGAGTGCGTTTTGAAAACGATCCGTTTTTAGTGTGAACGCCAAAAACGGAGACATTTGAAAACGCTGCACATTCCTTTGTTAATACGCCCCCCAGTAACGACCCCGCCGGACCTTGTAAATGCAGCGGGGAAATTATGAAAACATACATTTTCAGCGGGGATTAGAAATATCATGACGGGGAATTGAAATTTTAGGCTATTATCTATGATGGAACTTGCATAATTTTGACGGGGAAGCAAAGGATTTGTGTTAATAGACTGATGCCTTTTCGTCCCTTGTTTCCCTGCGTTCCTTGGTCAAGAGGGACTGATAACATTACTCTGAAATAGTGGGCCCACTTTAGGCCCGCGTAGGGTGGTTCCGTATTCACCAATCAAATCACTAGAATTCAGTTTTTAACCAATCAGGGGCCGCTATTCAGAATGTTGTTGTTGTTGCTCTTAAAGAACGGTTGAGGAAGCCTGGAGTTTTCGCAGCTTCCTTGGATCTATTTTGCTTTTACATAGGAAGATTACTGTCTGGAAGGTAGGCATTTTGCGTTTTGTACGTCAAGACAACATCATTCTTTGTACTAAAAGTTTCCTTGTCGATATTCGAGCTCTTTAAACCAGATTTTGAAGCGATTTTGTTGAGTGTACGAAAACTCCCACCTGTTTAGGCCATTTTGACAAAGTGGGCCCATTATATAAGCGTAATATCATGAGTCCCTATTGACCAAGTGATATCAGCAAATCAAAGAACGCAGGGAAACAAGGGACGAAAAGGCATAAGTCTAGTGTGTTAATAGACTTTTGATCACAATGGCATTCTAAGTCGTGATTGGTGCCTTGTTGACAGCTAGTAACAAAAGGCTTTGTTTTGAAAAGGGGATTAACAACACCGTTTTGCTTGAGCAATGTTTTCATAGCGTATCGTTTTCATAGCGTATCTATTTGAAAACGGAGCAATGTGAACGGGCAGCGTTTTCATCAACAAAAACGGATAGAAATGAAAACGGAGCAGTGTGAACGTAGCCTTAATCGAATTTTGGCAGCTTTTTAACCGGGAGTACTCTTATTTGGAACAAATGGCAGAAATTTATCTAATAAACCGATCTGAGATTTGGTGATGGAAAACGCGAATGGAATGATGAGTGGACCAAATTCAACTTAGCGTGTTTCAAAATTTGCCATGCGGAGAATGCTTTAGATAATGAATCATACCCAAGTGTTATTGAAGACCGAAAGGCCGCAGTAGTTCAGTGATTTTTGTTATATTTACCTTTATGCGCCTTTATGGAAATGAGATGTATTTGCATGTTGCTCTAAATAAGGACAGATATCGATGTGAAATTCAGATTTTCTCTAAACTTTTGCAAGATTTGACAAAAAAGCAAAATTTCAAACAACAAAAGACTTTCGCTGTCGTATCTCTAATCTTTAAAAGGTGAATTTTCCAACATTTGAAGTTGTTTTTGGTCCTACTCTGGTACTATTATTCTTAATAAAGATCTTTTCCTTTCCACAGTTCTCGCCACAGAACAACTTCGTCACTATATGGGTAAGTTTAATGCTTGTTTAAAACATTTTTTAGATTCTTGAATAAAGTGATCATACAGAACTGCAATACATCATTTTTGATCATATATTAATTCTTTCATTCAAATTTGGCTGAAACAATAGCAAGCTGATGCATAAGGCCAACCATTTGCAAAAATATATATGCCATATTGTAAGAAGAAACATGATTTACAATACACCACTTCGATTAAGCAGCCTCGTTTTGGAAATTTATCAAAATTCCTTCCTATTGTTCCTATGAAAATTTCGAGCCCAGATTCGGATTTAGCACTCAAACATTAGTCTAGTTACATGTTTTTAACCTGCTGGCATTTGTGATGTTGATTTTATGACAATGTAAAGTTCAAAGATTTATAAGAGATTTGACCGTCAAAAATCGTTCGGGGTGAAACTTTACACCCCGAGTCATTTTCACGGTCAAATCCCTTATAGATTTTCAAACTTTACATAACCATAAAATTAACACCACGACCGATAGCAACATGAAAACTTGTGGATAGACTAAAGTTTGGGTGCCAAATCCTACTTTGGCCTCCAAAATTTCACATGAACGAATTTTGAATAATTTCCAAAACGAGGCTGTTAATCGAAGTGGTGTATACGAAACCTAGAACTTGATAAGAGAGATTCATACAATCTGCAGTTGCAACCTTGGCATTTATGAGCTTTGGAGTGAATAGCCCGAGTCAAAGAAAGCAAAAGGCCAACAGAGACAACAGCGTAGTCTGATAAATCGCACCGAATTCCGCTCAGAGATGGCGCTAGAGAAGAAATTCTTTCTGGGGGGGGACCAAATTGTGTCACAGTGCCGACAGTGAGCGAAGCGAAAAAATTTGTAGGTACCCCACCATTCGGATTGGCTCAAAATGCGACCACACTCCTTTAACAACGTAGTGAACAAGTTATGGAATTGCCGACAGTGCATAGAAATTTTCATAAATTCAAGTGCCGGGACCCCACTGGCGCCATCCCTGATTCCCCTTGAATGGTAAAGGGTTTGAAAATGTTTGTTTTCCTGGCGCGTTTTGTACAATTTTAGACTGATTACAAGCCGCAGTCTCGCTTTGGTGAGCGATATTTGGGACCAAACTGGGACTCACCGTAATCAAAAAAAAAAATTTACCAATGAACCTTTAGTCAATAAATGAAAAACCAAGTACCCAAAATTTGGACATTAATAACCATTATTTATGTTATAGGGGACAAGTGTCCATCAAAGCCTGGAGACCTTGAGAGCAGCTTCAACACACCACACCACCTAACAATTAGCACCCTACACTAGATATGACCTCTAATTTTGTAACATAGAGTTAAAATAAACCCCTTTATTTCATAAGTTGGACCCCATGATTTTTTAAATCATTTTTATCATTAGATATGAAAGAAAAGTTTGTACATAGAGCTGTTAACTTATTGTTGATTTAAGGAACTTAATTTATTTAGATACGCTTTACATTACTTTTGCAATTTGTGTGTGATACTTGCAGCATTAGGGACAAGGATAAAACCTATGGGAGGTGCACGTAAAAGAACTTCACATCTTCAGAAATTCACTATACGGAGAAGGCTTGACTTTTCCATGTTGCACAAACAAGGGCAGATTTTGTAATACAATAGCATCAGTTGCTTTGGTTCACACCTCAATTCAAAGCGATTAGTGAATGCAGACAAAAGAAATTCCCTCAAGCAGAAATTGAAAACAAACGAAGCCGCAAAGTTGCCCTGAAACCAGTACGGCAAACTCTCGTTTGTTGCGGGCGAAGGGAGGTTTTTAAGAGAAGGTATGTGCTTATAACGACAGAAGAAGGGTGAATCGAAAGTTCTGTCTTGGGCATTTTGTTTACTTGATTCAGGAGCTGAGCAGTGACTGCGTATATCTGAGCAATAAATGTGCTAAAATTGTAATGCCCTCTGCTCGGTTTTTGAGTCAAATAAACAAAATGCCCCAGACAGAACTTTAGATTTACCCTTCTTCTTTCATTATGAGCACATTACATCTCTTAAAAACCTCCTTTCACCCGCACCAAACGAGAGTTTGCCGTACTGGTTTCAGGGCAACTTTGCGGCTTCGTTTGTTTTCAATTTCTGCTTGAGGGAATTTCTTTTGTCTGCATTCACTAATCGCTTTGAATTGAGGTGTGAACCAAAGCGACTGATGCTATTGTATTACAAAATCTGCCCTTGCTTGTTGCACAAAATTTCAGATGCTACATGTTTCGGACTACGGAAAATTTCAGACATTAGAGTTTTCTGACGTACCAATTGCCCGAAAATGTAATTTTCCGCTAATTTTGATTTTCAATGTTCTAGCCGGTCACCCAACAACGAAGTGAGACTTTTTGAAATTACCAACATTTTGTTATATTACAAATCTTTGAGTTTTGTTTGTGTGTCGTGTGTTGAGGACCAAAAACTTAAGATATGATCGCTAATGCATTCTTCAAAATAAAACGCACGAAGAACCATATTTTGAGCAACCGTATTTTGCAAAATATCATATTTTAGCCAAAGAGCTATTTCTTGATCGCGATTTACTTATGATTTTATAGAGGGGGGCATTGGGATTTCACGGGTTGCGGGTTTGGCCAATTTTGGCCATCGGGTTTCGGGATTTCCCTGAAAAACGTGCGGGTTTTCGGGTTTTGGATGCTGCGCGGGTCACGGGTTTTGCCATTTTTTTAGCTCGGGTTTCGGGTATTGTAATTAAAATGTGCGGGTTTTCGGGTTCTAGGCGCCACACGGGTTCTCAATTTTCTAAAGGACAGTGAGGTCATGAACTGCATGAAACGATTCTATATGGTGTGCATATCCCGCCAAAAAACAGATCTTCTAAAGCTGAAACGCTGCCTAAAGTTGAAGATAAATATTTTCAGTGATTTCTAAAGTTGTTCCTTGTTATTGTATTTAACTCTTCTAAACTTCAGGAGGTGTTTTAGTTTCTGACGTTTTAGTGAGTCCTTTAGTTTTTCAGGTTTCAATGCGTCCTTTTAGCCCTAACGTTTCAGTGAGTCCTTTTGCCTCTAAAGTTCCTAAAATTTCAATGAGTGCCTTTTTTTGTAAGGTTTTGGTTCATGTCTCGTTCTCAATCTATCTCTCTTCCGTTTCAAGAATTTCAAGTTTGCGCCAATTTTCAATTTCATGTTGCTATGACTGTCAGTGGCAGGAATAAAAAAGCTGAGCCCACCGACCAATATGAGTAATTTCCTAAATCAAAGCAGGCGCGGATCCAGTGATGGGGGGGGGGGGCACGGTAACTGTTCTCGTAAAAACTGTTGTAAAGGTAAACGGATAAGTTTTAAACCATTATCTCTTAAAATAACCATGCAACAGCTGCACGAAAACTCTGCTAACGACAAGATATTCAAACTAACTCACGAAGTAACTTGCTATTGATCAAAAAGTGTGAAAAAGATATGACTTTGAACTTTGAATCTTTGAATATGAATTTGAATCTAGTGAACTTAGCTGCTGAAGTTTATAGATGATAACTTTCGCTCTGTTAATAGTGATAACGACTCATATCTTCTATTGTGATAGTTATTCGAAAGTAACAATTTAAGGAAGTAACAATTAGTAGAAGAAAGTATTAACAATTAGTAGAAAGTAACAATTTAAGGCATGAGAAGTTTGATAACTGGTGACTCGAATTTGGGAACTTACAATTGGAAATTCCACAGGATTTTCTCGTAACTTTTAAATGCCTTTGATGTTTGATTTGTGGATTTGAGATATGCATCATTTCTCATGTCAAGTTTGCATTTCCATGGTGGTGGAGCTTAATTTCGTGATAGACATTCTCTAATTTGTGCTCATAATAAACATTTCATAGTCCCTTACTTTCCCAAATGACACCCCGCTAGCTTTTCCCCACAAATGCCAGTTGTATTTCAGTCGTATAAATGATGAGCTAAGTGATCTAAGATGAAGCAAAAAGCGCGTTTGCCACGTTTTCCTAGAGTCAGAAGGGTGTGGCCACGAAAATTTTTCCTGGGGCTACGCCCCTAGACCCCCACATTCCTTCCATGTGGCCCTCCCCAAACTCCAAGACTGGATCCGCACATGCAGCAAAGCATCAGAACTCATAAGAATTATTCGTTGAATTTTTTTCCCAGACTTCTTTCCAAGTCTCATGATCTATTTTACAGTACATTATCCATACATGAGGCGTTTGTATTTTTCTTTGGTAGAGGAGTGAAGCCAGTGAAGTGAAATATCAAAAAATGATGAAACCAGCCTTTGGCAAGTGAATGTTTTTGCTGCAAAGTGTATTTTTCGGGATTTTTGATTTCACATTAGCGGGTTTTCGGGTTTTCCCAATTTTTAGTTCGGGTTTTCGGGTTATTCCAAATTTTCGTCCGGGTTTTCGGGTTCTGGTACCCCCCAATGCCCCCCTCTTTATAATTACAAAGTGTTCAAACAGGCCTAAAGTTCTGGATCAAATTTTGCGACATTTAGACTGCGTTCACACGATGCCGGCACATTTTGAAAACGATGAAAAATGTGACGGTAGCAAAATTTGAGCTAGCGTTCACACGATGCCGGAACAATTTGAAAACGGTCAGAAATTTGCCAGTAAAAAGCTCGTTGCAAGACTTTGATGCCAATTCAGTGAACCTAAATCCTAAGAATCGTTCAGTCTCGTTCCAAAAGCGTCTGAAAATGTTCTATTTTCATCATTTTAAAGTGTTTACACGATGCCGTTTCCAAAATGTGCCAATTAGAGTTCCGTTTTCAAAATCTGCCGTTTTCAAAATCTGCCGGCAAAAAATGTGCCGTTTTCGTGTGAACAGGAGGCCTATCCGTAGAATTTTTCACCGTTTTCAAAATGTGCCGGCATCGTGTGAACGCAGTCTTAATCTCCACAACGATGTAAAATGAAGCTTTATTGGAATACCTTATTGCCTTGGCAGCTAATTGTGTAGGCACAGAGCCAGCCCTACTATCCTCTTCATCGATCACTTTCTTTTAGCCGTGTTTTCAGGCAGTTTTCAGTATCGTCATGTTATTTAGACAAAATCTGCTAAGGTTTGTTTACACCCATTTCAAGTCATGTGACAAGTTGATAAAACGTCATTTGATTTCTCTAACATATTTCTTGCCATGCAAAGTCGTGCCATGAATGCAGAATGTAGAATGAAACATCCCAAGTGTATGGTCACATGACTTGAAATGGGTAAAACCTTGGCCGATTAGATCTATTGTTAGCAAATTTGATCAAGGGTTTCAGGTCAGTTTTAAAGGATTCTGAAACTGAACAATTTTTATGAAGTTTATCACTGCTCGGAGCCAAGCGACCCATGTAAACATGTAAATTTTGTTGTTTTAGACTGCGCTCACACGATGCCGGCACATTTGGAAAACGGTGAAAAATGTGACGGTTGCAAAATTTGAGCTAGCGTTCACACGATACCGGAACAATTTGAAAACGGTAGGAACTTAGACGGCAAAAACTCGTTGCAACACTTTGATGCCAAAGAAGCTTACATACACCTTAAGAGTCGATAAGTCTCGTTCCAAAAGTGTCAAAAAATGTTCTGTATTCATCATTTTCAGGTGTTTACACGATGCCGTTTCCAAAATTTGTCGGTTATAGTTCCGTTTTCAAAATCTACTGTTTTCAAAATCTTGCCCGCAAAAAATGTGCCGTTTTCGTGTGAACGGGAGACCTATCCGTCGAATTTTCACCGTTTTTAAAATGTGCCCGGCACCGTGTGAACGCAGTCTTAATTGACATATGACCTCGACCAAGGAAGCCAGTTTTATAGAATCTGTTTTATCTCTGAATGATTTTTAAAAATCACCTTTATCGTTTAGGATTGTTTAGTTACAAAACAAATAAGTTTGTAAATATAGCTGCAACTTATTGTTGATTTTTAGATCGTTATTTATTAGAGTTTAAATACGTACCTTGTTTTGCATTGATTTATTTGCATTTGCATCGATTTTCTTGCGTGTGAAGCTTTCTGCTGATACAGTAAGGCTACATAAAATAATTTTCCTGCTGTTCTCCAAATGTATGCCTTGTTTCAGTATTTTGGTAGCGAAAAGGAACGTTTGTCATGGTTTTAACACCAGCATGAGCATGAATCTAATTGAAGGTCTATTTTTGGAGTCATTTCTGTAAATGGTTGTGGTAGGTGGAACTTGATAACTTTACCCTCAAGTTACGCTCATATCGTTGAGTTGAATTGTTGAGAAGTTTTAGTAACTGCCCATGTAAGGCCTTTCCCCGGGAGGGAGGGGGGGGGTAGGTGGTGAACTCCCATACTTGACTAGACTTAAACTTAGATTTTTAGCGATGTCTGTATTGTGATTTTCAACCCTGTAAATTTTTTTCAGCTTTAACTTCGATCTCTCGCAATTTTGAACCTTTTACATTGCAAATTTTAATTCTGACAGGACCCTAAGTGATAGCAGTAACATCTTTACTAAAAAGGCTATCCTGTATAAATATGGTAGATTAATATATTCATAATAATAATAATAATAATAATAATAATAATAATAATAATAATAATAATAATAATAATAATAATAATAATAATAATAATAATGAATAAAAACACAACTGTTAAAATGCCATACGTTTCGATTATAAAATCTTCCTCAGTGCTTTACATTGACAACAGCCAAGTATTTATAGGTAAAATTGCTTACATACACAGTCTCTAAGGTATAACTTGAAAGTAGAAAATTTATAAACCCTTTATTTTGTGCCGAATTAATACATGCGTAGCAGTTTTAAAATGAATGAAAGAAAATTTGCTACTGTTTGTCCAAGGTTGTTTTTCATCTAGCTTCAGCGGTTTTAAAATCGACAAGGGACTAGAATCCACGCTATTGAAACCCAGGATACTGGACTAGATGGAGACTCCAAACAAAATAACCTCCTAGGACCTGCTTTTTTAAAATTGCTAAATCCCTGATGGCCAGATGGAGACTCCAAATTACCTTCAAGGATCTGCTTTTTGTAAATTTCTAAATCCCTGATGGCTTGATAGAGACTCCAAAGTACCCCCTAAGGACCTGCTTTTTGTAGATTGCTAAGTCCCTGATGGCCAGATGGAGAATCCAAAAATACCCTCCAAGGATCTGCTTTTCGTAAATTGCTAAATCCCGGATGGCCATATAGAGACTCCAAAAATACCCTCCAGGATTTGCTTTTCATAAATTGCTAAATCCCGGATGGCTTGACCGGGGGTTCCATCCTGCCACCTCTGAGTATGTCAGAGTACACGACCACTTATCTGATGTCCCAAGTCAAAAAAAAAAAAAATTTCTCTCCGTTGTGTCGATAAAAATTAAGCAATACCGCAAGCAAACATATCCAGCTCAACATCTGCTGCCCTTTCATTTAAACCATTTGGTATGAAAGTCTCCAATTTATATTGCCAAAACAACTCTTTGCGTCTAACCGAAAACACATCGTGAGCCCCATCTATAATTTTTACACTAACCGAGAATGTACCCTGGTGACCCTCGCCGAAAAAATGAGCAAAAAAGTTTGCCTGTTTAATAATAATAATAATAATAATAATAATAATAATAATAATAATAATACCATATCATTATCATTAGTATTATTATTATTATTATTATTATTATTATTATTATTATTATTATTATTGTTATTTTTATAGACGGAATGTCAACAGGGTGTCCCTTTACAGTAAAAATTATGCGACAGGATGTCCTTTTTATGTTTGAAGAATGAAAACATTATGGAGGGGCTTTTCTCCAACCGGAAGGAATACACCTATATACCTATATACCAATATACCTACCTATATAGAGTGGAAGGAATCAGGAATGTTGTAACAATAGGCATTATTTATGCACACAATCCAAACAATCGATAAAGCATTTGAAGCATTTATTGGCATTGTTAATTTACACAATCAAAACAATTCAGAGATATTTGGGCCAACAATCAAATTTAGGTGAGCTGCCAAACTCTGGCTGTTAATGAATTCATCAGTTGAGCTGCCAACTCATTAAAAGGTAATTTTCCAAAATCTGACCTCTGTGACCTGGCAAAGTTCCCTTACTGTTTGAAATCTTCAACATGGACGACTGTTGTCAAGGGGCAAGCAACTCATACTGAGCTATCAAGGGACGAGTGTTGCGCTGACTAGGTAGCAGCTGGTGTCTGGCCAAAGTAAAAATACGTCAGTAGTGTCCTCCACCATTTTCCCCCTACATATGCACGTATTTTTTATAAGAAACTAAGGATTTGGGCTCCTTAACTCCTTAAAATTATCGAATTTTGAGATCACAGAGTTTCTTACGAGTTTCTTAAATGTTCCATAACAATCTTCATGTTGATTACTATCTGTGCCCTCGGGATGATTTCAAAACAAGGCTTTTTGAAGCCTTTCCAGTGTTTAGACATTACTCTAGTAATTTCTGAGCAAAGTGATACTGGACGCAAGTGAAAATAAATTAAGTGTAGGTTAAGGATTTTCTTTGTCAAAATAAGTAGTTTCTTGAGCTATGTTTCATGTTTTAAGAATGAAAACATTCTGGAAAGAGTTTTAGGCAAACCAGAAAGAATATAATTGTTTGCAATCAAAGCAATCGAGCGAAATAAAATCTCCATCAAATTTCGATGAGTTGCCAATCGATTTCTCCTGATTAAGGCTAATTACTACGTGTTCCTAACAAACTCTCGCTGTTAATGAAATCATTAACAGAGTTGCAAAGTCATTAAAATGCTATTTGCAAAGTTTGACCTGGCAATGTTCCCTTACTGCTTGAAATCTTCATATGGACGACTGTTGTCAAGGAAACCAACCAACGCATATAATACTATCAAGAAACAGGTGTGGCACTATTGCAGTGGCAAATCTTGTCTGGCAAAAGTAAAGAATTTGTCAGTATCATGTGCTTTTCGATACATCCAATGTAATAATTCTGACGCTTATCAAATCCTACATTAAACAGTTGCAATTGCAGATAAATATTCTTTACTACATGAAGTAAGCTACATGCATGATCTCACTCTTCAAACATGGCTAATGGGAGCCTTTAATTTATGTTTGAAGAATGAAAACATTATGGAGGGGCTTTTCTCCAACCGGAAGGAATACACCTACCTACCTATATACCTACCTACCTATAGTGGAAGGAATCAGGAATGTTGTAACAATAGGCATTGTTTATGTACACAATCGAAACAATCAACATAGAATTTGAGATATTTATGGGGATTGTTAATATATACAATCAAAACAATTCAGAGATATTTGGCCCAACAATCAAATTTAGGTGAGCTGCCAAACTCAGGCTGTTAATGAAGTCATCAGTTGAGCTGCCAACTCATTAAAAGGTAATTTTCCAAAATCTGACCTCTGTGACCTGGCAAAGTTCCCTTACTGTTTGAAATCTTCAACATGGACGACTGTTGTCAAGGGGCAAGCAACTCATACTGACCTATCAAGGGACAAGTGTTGCGGTGACTAGGTAGCAGCTGGTGTCTGGCCAAAGTAAAAATACGTCAGTAGTGTCCTCCACCATTTTCCCCCTACATATGCACGTATTTTTTATAAGAAACTAAGGATTTGGGCTCCTTAACTCCTTAAAATTATCGAATTTTGAGATCACAGAGTTTCTTACGAGTTTCTTAAATGTTCCATAACAATCTTCATGTTGATTACTATCTGTGCCCTCGGGATGATTTCAAAACAAGGCTTTTTGAAGCCTTTCCAGTGTTTAGACATTACTCTAGTAATTTCTGAGCAAAGTGATACTGGACGCAAGTGAAAATAAATTAAGTGTAGGTTAAGGATTTTCTTTGTCAAAATAAGTAGTTTCTTGAGCTATGTTTCATGTTTTAAGAATGAAAACATTCTGGAAGGGGTTTTAGGCAAACCAGAAAGAATATACTTGTATGCAATCAAAGCAATCGAGCGAAATAAAATCTCCATCAAATTTTGATGAGTTGCCAATCGATTTCTCCTGATTAAGGCTAATTACTACGTGTTCCTAACAAACTCTCGCTGTTAATGAAATCATCAACAGAGGTGCAAAGTCATTAAAATGCTATTTGCAAAGTTTGACCTGGCAATGTTCCCTTACTGCTTGAAATCTTCATATGGACGACTGTTGTCAAGGAAACCAACCAACCCATATAATACTATCAAGAAACAGGTGTGGCACTATTGCAGTGGCAAATCTTGTCTGGCTAAAGTAAAGAATTTGTCAGTATCATGTGCTTTTCGATACATCCGATGTAATAATTCTGACGCTTATCAAATCCTACATTAAACAGTTGCAATTGCAGATAAATATTCTTTACTACATGAAGTAAGCTACATGCATGATCTCATTCTTCAAACATGGCTAATGGGAGCCTTTAATTATGTTTGAAGAATGAAAACATTATGGAGGGGCTTTTGCTCCAACCGGAAGGAATACACCTATATACCTACCTACCTACCTACCTACCTACCTACCTATAGTGGAATGAATCAGGAATGTTGTAACAATAGGCATTGTTTATGTACACAATCGAAACAATCAACGTAGAATTTGAGATATTTATGGGGATTGTTAATATATACAATCAAAACAATTCAGAGATATTTGGCCCAACAATCAAATTTAGGTGAGCTGCCAAACTCAGGCTGTTAATGAAGTCATCAGTTGAGCTGCCAACTCATTAAAAGGTAATTTTCCAAAATCTGACCTCTGTGACCTGGCAAAGTTCCCTTACTGTTTGAAATCTTCAACATGGACGACTGTTGTCAAGGGGCAAGCAACTCATACTGACCTATCAAGGGACAAGTGTTGCGGTGACTAGGTAGCAGCTGGTGTCTGGCCAAAGTAAAAATACGTCAGTAGTGTCCTCCACCATTTTCCCCCTACATATGCACGTATTTTTTTTAAGAAACTAAGGATTTGGGCTCCTTAACTCCTTAAAATTATCGAATTTTGAGATCACAGAGTTTCTTACGAGTTTCTTAAATGTTCCATAACAATCTTCATGTTGATTACTATCTGTGCCCTCGGGATGATTTCAAAACAAGGCTTTTTGAAGCCTTTCCAGTGTTTAGACATTACTCTAGTAATTTCTGAGCAAAGTGATACTGGACGCAAGTGAAAATAAATTAAGTGTAGGTTAAGGATTTTCTTTGTCAAAATAAGTAGTTTCTTGAGCTATGTTTCATGTTTTAAGAATGAAAACATTCTGGAAGGGGTTTTAGGCAAACCAGAAAGGATATACTTGTATGCAATCAAAGCAATCGAGCGAAATAAAATCTCCATCAAATTTTGATGAGTTGCCAATCGATTTCTCCTGATTAAGGCTAATTACTATGTGTTCCTAACAAACTCTCGCTGTTAATGAAATCATCAACAGAGTTGCAAAGTCATTAAAATGCTATTTGCAAAGTTTGACCTGGCAATGTTCCCTTACTGCTTGAAATCTTCATATGGACGACTGTTGTCAAGGAAACCAACCAACCCATATAATACTATCAAGAAACAGGTGTGGCACTATTGCAGTGGCAAATCTTGTCTGGCTAAAGTAAAGAATTTGTCAGTATCATGTGCTTTTCGATACATCCGATGTAATAATTCTGACGCTTATCAAATCCTACATTAAACAGTTGCAATTGCAGATAAATATTCTTTACTACATGAAGTAAGCTACATGCATGATCTCATTCTTCAAACATGGCTAATGGGAGCCTTTAATTATGTTTGAAGAATGAAAACATTATGGAGGGGCTTTTGCTCCAACCGGAAGGAATACACCTATATACCAATATACCTATATACCTACCTACCTACCTATAATGGAAGGAATCAGGAATGTTGTAACAATAGGCATTATTTATGCGCACAATCCAAACAATCGATAAAGCATTTGAAGTATTTATTGGCATTGTTAATTTACACAATCAAAACAATTCAGAGATATTTGGGCCAACAATCAAATTTAGGTGAACTGCCAAACTCTGGCTGTTAATGAATTCATCAGTTGAGCTGCCAACTCATTAAAAGGTAATTTTCCAGAATCTGACCTCTGTGACCTGGCAAAGTTCCCTTACTGTTTGAAATCTTCAACATGGACGACTGTTGTAGAGGGGCACGCATGTCATACGAAGCAATCAAGGAACGAGTGTGGCACTGTGTAGGTAGCAGCTGGTTTCTGATTAAAGTAAGAATTCGTCAGTAGTGTCCTCCGCCGCTTTTTTCTCTACATCTGCACGTATTTTTTATAAGAAACTAAGGAGTCCTTAACTCCTTAAATTTATCGGATTTTGAGTACACAGAGTTTCTTACGAGTTTCTTAAGTGTTCCATAACAATCTTCATGTTGATTACTATCTGTGGCCCTCGGGATAACTTCAAAACAAGCCTTTTTGAAGCCTTTCCAGTGTTTAGACATTACTCTAGTAATTTCTGAGCAAAGTGATACAGCACGCAAGTGAAAATAAATTAAGTGTAGGTTAAGGATTTTCTTTGTCAAAATAAGTAGTTTCTTGAGCTATGTTTCATGTTTTAAGAATGAAAACATTCTGGAAGGGGTTTTAGGAAAACCATAAAGAATATACTTGTATACAATCAAAACAAGGAGCGAAATAAAATCTCTATCAAATTTTGATGAGTTGCCAATCGATTTCTCCTGATTAAGGCTAATTACTACGTGTTCCTAACAAACTCTCGCTGTTAATGAAATCATCAATAGAGTTGCAAAGTCATTAAATTGCTATTGGCAAAGTTCCCTTACTGCTTGAAATCTTCATATGGACGACTGTTGTCAAGGAAACCAACAAACCCATATAATTCTATCAAGTAACAGGTGTGGCACTATTATAGTATCATCTGCCATCCTTATTTTCGGTACATCCGATGAAATAATTCTGACGCTTGTCAAGAAATCTGATCTCCTTCAAGTAGGCTAGTTAGGCTATTGCCATCCCAATATAAACTAAATCCTACATTAAATAGTTGCAATTGCAGATAGATATTCACTACTTCATGAAGCAAGTTACGTGCATGATCTCATTCTTCAAACATGGCTAATGGGAGCCTTTAATTATGTTTGAAGAATGAAAACATTATGGAGGGGCTTTTCCTCCAACCGGAAGGAATACACCTATATACCTACCTACCTACCTACCTACCTACCTATAGTGGAAGGAATCAGGAATGTTGTAACAATAGGCATTGTTTATGTACACAATCGAAACAATCAACGTAGAATTTGAGATATTTATGGGGATTGTTAATATATACAATCAAAACAATTCAGAGATATTGGCCCAACAATCAAATTTAGGTGAGCTGCCAAACTCAGGCTGTTAATGAAGTCATCAGTTGAGCTGCCAACTCATTAAAAGGTAATTTTCCAAAATCTGACCTCTGTGACCTGGCAAAGTTCCCTTACTGTTTGAAATCTTCAACATGGACGACTGTTGTCAAGGGGCAAGCAACTTATACTGACCTATCAAGGGACAAGTGTTGCGGTGACTAGGTAGCAGCTGGTGTCTGGCCAAAGTAAAAATACGTCAGTAGTGTCCTCCACCATTTTCCCCCTACATATGCACGTATTTTTTTTAAGAAACTAAGGATTTGGGCTCCTTAACTCCTTAAAATTATCGAATTTTGAGATCACAGAGTTTCTTACGAGTTTCTTAAATGTTCCATAACAATCTTCATGTTGATTACTATCTGTGCCCTCGGGATGATTTCAAAACAAGGCTTTTTGAAGCCTTTCCAGTGTTTAGACATTACTCTAGTAATTTCTGAGCAAAGTGATACTGGACGCAAGTGAAAATAAATTAAGTGTAGGTTAAGGATTTTCTTTGTCAAAATAAGTAGTTTCTTGAGCTATGTTTCATGTTTTAAGAATGAAAACATTCTGGAAGGGGTTTTAGGCAAACCAGAAAGGATATACTTGTATGCAATCAAAGCAATCGAGCGAAATAAAATCTCCATCAAATTTTGATGAGTTGCCAATCGATTTCTCCTGATTAAGGCTAATTACTACGTGTTCCTAACAAACTCTCGCTGTTAATGAAATCATCAACGGAGTTGCAAAGTCGTTAAAATGCTATTTGCAAAGTTTGACCTGGCAATGTTCCCTTACTGCTTGAAATCTTCATATGGACGACTGTTGTCAAGGAAACCAACCAACCCATATAATACTATCAAGAAACAGGTGTGGCACTATTGCAGTGGCAAATCTTGTCTGGCTAAAGTAAAGAATTTGTCAGTATCATGTGCTTTTCGATACATCCGATGTAATAATTCTGACGCTTATCAAATCCTACATTAAACAGTTGCAATTGCAGATAAATATTCTTTACTACATGAAGTAAGCTACATGCATGATCTCATTCTTCAAACATGGCTAATGGGAGCCTTTAATTATGTTTGAAGAATGAAAACATTATGGAGGGGCTTTTCTCCAACCGGAAGGAATACACCTACCTACCTACCTACCTATAGAGGAAGGAATCAGGAATGTTGTAACAATAGGCATATTATTCTTACACACAATCCAAACAATCAATAAAGCATTTGAGGTATTTATAAGCATTGTTGATTTACACAATCAAAACAATTTAGAGATATTTGCATCAACAATCGAATTTAGGTGAGCTGCCAAACTCTGGCTGTTAATGAATTCATCAGTTGAGCTGCCAACTCATTAAAAGGTAATTTTCCAAAATCTGACCTCTGTGACCTGGCAAAGTTCCCTTACTGTTTGAAATCTTCAACATGGATGACTGTTTTCATGGGGCAAACAACTCATACTAAGCTATCGATGAACAAGTGTTGCACTGTCTAGGTAGCAGCTGGTTTCTGACAAAAGTAAGAATTCGTCAGTAGTGTCCTCCACCATTTTTTCCCTACGTATGCACGCATTTTTTGTAAGAAACTAAGGATTTGGGCTCCTTAACTCCTTAAAATTATCGAATTTTGAGTACACAGGGTTTCTTACGAGTTTCTTAAATTTTCCATAACAATCTTCATGTTGATTACTATCTGTGCCTTCGGGATGATTTCAAAACAAGGCTCTTTGAAGCCTTTCAAGTGTTTAGAGATCACTCTAGTAATTTCTGAGCAAAGTGATACTGGTCGCAAGTGAAAATGAATTAAGGTAGGTCACTGCCCGGCATGGTATAGTGAACAGTTTTTCTTAGTTTATGTCAATGCTATGAGTTATGAGCACCTAAGTTGGAGTTTGCATGGGGTAATGGAGCATGCTGATTCCAAAAATTTTATTGATTTTGATATTTGATAATTGGTTTCCATGGCAACGGCCAAATTACAAAAAATTTACATAGTTATCCAAAGTGTTCATTGATCTCCACTGTCACAAGAGATTTGCTGGATTTCAAGGTACCAAATTGATCCTTATAGTCTGTTGAATGCAACAAAAACATGTTTTGCAACATAAATAAGAATAAACCTTAAAATATTACAGTAAATCTATCATACTAATTTCCGCCATGGCAATTTTTTTTTATTTCAGGGATGCCATAGGAAAGTGGCTCTTCAAATACAAAAAACAATGTTTGCAATGCATTCTGTGCTCTACAGGGATCATTTTGGTATCTGGTTTTCTAGGTTTAGGGTTCTTTTAGCATGCAAAACTGTTTTACTAAAGTAAAGGACTTTCGTAAAATTTAAAGTTGAGAAAAAGCCAATCAAAGTTTTTGCAGAACTGCATTTATGTATGGAACCTGAATACATTATGCCAAACTCTGGGAAATAGAGACATCTTACTATGCACCTAAACATAACAGAATTTTGTCATTTCACCAAATCATAGCTGACTTTATGCTGGTTTTCATTGTCATCACAAGTTAAACTGTCCGCCTTTATACGTTTGACCTTCCTTTTGCTTCATTTGGTTGTCTTTGACAGTCTTTTTGAACTTCAACTGCTTTCGTCTCAGCTTTGCCCCTTCCTGACTTGCAATCTCAGCCTTCTCCAGTCTTTTGATATCCTTTCTTACTGAATTCCTTTCCAGGTACATTCCTGGTGGGATCCCTAACACTTGACATAAAACTGACTGTGATGACGCACCCATGGAGAACTGGCATAGGGCAAGAGAAACAGCCATTTCTACTGTTTTTCTACCACAAAATGTTGTTTTGGGGCACTGCTTCCATATGAGATGGTGCAGTGACTCATTTGCATTTTGAGTTGCACTGCGTGCACATCTTTTAAGGAGATGTTCTTCAGATAGACGCTGAAAAATTGGCACTAGCTTTTTACCAACATCGGAGGGGAGGGTTTCATGGTCAGCATGCGAATCTGGAGTCTCTGCCCTGGCAACTGCCCTTTGCCAGAAGCACCATGATGCTTCACCAGGGGGGCAGTGAACATGTTTTGGATGGGTGTCTGATGAAGATAAATGAAAAAGAATAGCAAAGATACGATTCTTCAGCACAGGAATATTGTCCGAATTGTCCTTGATGGCTCTACCATAATAATTCTGAATCTTTACAACCTTTTCTTGTGTAAGCTTTCCTTTGCCTGATATGCTTTCTTTCTGAGACTTTGAAACTGCAATGAGATCTCTCAAAGCTTTACCCATCCTTTTCGATACATGGTTTATGCAGTCCTCCTTTTCTATTCTTACAGCAGCACCATAAGGACTATCAGCAACCACTGCGTCATAGGATTTACTATCTCCATCACACAACATAGTTGTATAACGGAGATGGTTCTTCTCTACTGATCTTCTCCAAAGCCTTCTAGCACATTCTGCCTCCATTGCATTAGAAGAACCACTAAAGTTTTTTGGGCAGTTGTCAGCATGCTTTTCCTGCCATTGCTGATTTGGTGGCTTGTCTTCTGCAATCTTACATTTTAGGCAGAAATTGCTCAACACCTCGTAGTCAATGGGCAGTCCAGTCAGCAAATCTATAGCTGCTGCAACTCCATTGTGAGATGCATGGCCCCTTCTTTGCCACGAACCATCGAATGACACAGAAATATCTAAAATGCCATTTTCATCTGGCAGTTCTCCTGGATCTTTGTAGGCGGACTGAATAGCTTTCAGTGAATCCTTTGTGATTTCTTCAAACGTTGCAATACTTGCTTGATGAATCTTTTCAACATGATTACTGTATGTATCATGGCTAATGTTGTAAGGCATATTCATTACCCCACACCATGTTTTTATTTGGCTAAAGCCACATCCAATTCTCCTGAAAGCTAGCATAGCCCTGGTATTTATTTCAAAGGGAACATTTGCCGAGGAATTACCTGCTCTCCCACAAAGGAAACTTTCATCAATAGAATCTTTGCAGTTTTGGCAAGACAAAGTATATTTAGCAGCAAACCCCTGCATTGCAGTGTCAGGAACAAAGGCAGTCACTCCTGGCCTCTTGCAACTTGGACAAAGCAACTGGCCTACCAGACTTTGCAGACATGAATGCTGGACAAATAAGTAGCTATCTTCACCCTCATTTGCTCCATGGATAGTTTTCAGCTTCCTTTTCTGCAGCTGATCAAAGGTAATTCCAAAGCAGCTCAACTTTTTCTCACTCGCTGAAAGTTTTGTGTCCTCTGGTTGCAACACAACTTCCTCACGACGCTTCTGCTTTCGTCTTCCCATGAATGGCTTCCGCGACCTAAATTTTGTTCTTGCCATACTTTCCAAGTCCTAAGTTTACTGATAATCTTTTTCTTACGCAAAATGAAAATCCTTGTCAACAATGAATCCAGCTTTAATCCAGAAAGATGAGTATTCCTATCGAATCTGGGAACTTTCTGGAATGTTTCCTAACCTGTAGCGGCCATCTTTAATATGCTAATTTGACATTGTCCAATCAAACGCAGTTATTTTTCGAAACAGCCAATGAGGAGCGACTTTGTTACGTCATATTTCGGCTAAGCAAGATTCCTTTTGTTTAGTGTGATTGGAAACGATGGAATTTTAAGAACACAGGATGCCCAACCACTGAAACAAACAGAAGATTCGGACAGGGAAGGGACAGGGCTTTCAAATGATGTATTGGGCCTAGCCATTCAAAGATGCTAGACTGCAAGGAACTTTACTTCAGATCATGGCAGTTTATCATCAAAATATGAAAATAATCAGCTGATTTGAAGTAGTAATCACCAGAGAAGTGCCTCTAAATCACTTTGCGCGATCATTTTGGCTCTATAAATGCAAATCCCCAACTCTACGAAGATGGGAGGGCTGCATTCTATCAAAAACACAAAAACGATTTTTTTGTCATTTTCGACCAGTGACCTACCTTAAGTGTAGGTTAAGGAATTTCTTTGTCAAAATAAGTAGTTTCTTGAGCTATGTTTCATGTTTAAGAATGAAAACATTCTGGAAGGCGTTTTAGGCAAACCAGAAAAAATATACTTGTATGCAATCAAAACAATCGAGCAAAATAAAATCTCCATCAAATTTTGATGAGTTGCCTATCGATTTCTCCTGATTAAGGCTAATTACTACGTGTTCCTAACAAACTCTCGCTGTTAATGAAATCATTAACAGAGTTGCAAAGTCATTAAATGCTATTTGCAAAGTTTGACCTGGCAATGTTCCCTTACTGCTTGAAATCTTCATATGGACGACTGTTGTCAAGGAAACCAACCAACCCATATAATACTATCAAGAAACAGGTGTGGCACTATTGCAGTGGCAAATCTTGTCTGGCAAAAGTAAAGAATTTGTCAGTATCATGTGCTTTTCGATACATCCGATGTAATAATTCTAACGCTTATCAAATCCTTCATTAAACAGTTGCAATTGCAGATAAATATTCTTTGCTACATGAAGTAAGCTACATGCATGATCTCATTCTTCAAACATGGCTAATGGGAGCCTTTAATTATGTTTGAAGAATGAAAACATTATGGAGGGGCTTTTGCTCCAACCGGAAGGAATACACCTATATACCTACCTACCTACCTACCTACCTACCTATAGTGGAAGGAATCAGGAATGTTGTAACAATAGGCATTGTTTATGTACACAATCGAAACAATCAACGTAGAACTTGAGATATTTATGGGGATTGTTAATATATACAATCAAAACAATTCAGAGATATTTGGCCCAACAATCAAATTTAGGTGAGCTGCCAAACTCAGGCTGTTAATGAAGTCATCAGTTGAGCTGCCAACTCATTAAAAGGTAATTTTCCAAAATCTGACCTCTTTGACCTGGCAAAGTTCCCTTACTGTTTGAAATCTTCAACATGGACGACTGTTGTCAAGGGGCAAGCAACTCATACTGACCTATCAAGGGACAAGTGTTGCGGTGACTAGGTAGCAGCTGGTGTCTGGCCAAAGTAAAAATACGTCAGTAGTGTCCTCCACCATTTTCCCCCTACATATGCACGTATTTTTTTTAAGAAACTAAGGATTTGGGCTCCTTAACTCCTTAAAATTATCGAATTTTGAGATCACAGAGTTTCTTACGAGTTTCTTAAATGTTCCATAACAATCTTCATGTTGATTACTATCTGTGCCCTCGGGATGATTTCAAAACAAGGCTTTTTGAAGCCTTTCCAGTGTTTAGACATTACTCTAGTAATTTCTGAGCAAAGTGATACTGGACGCAAGTGAAAATAAATTAAGTGTAGGTTAAGGATTTTCTTTGTCAAAATAAGTAGTTTCTTGAGCTATGTTTCATGTTTTAAGAATGAAAACATTCTGGAAGGGGTTTTAGGCAAACCAGAAAGGATATACTTGTATGCAATCAAAGCAATCGAGCGAAATAAAATCTCCATCAAATTTTGATGAGTTGCCAATCGATTTCTCCTGATTAAGGCTAATTACTACGTGTTCCTAACAAACTCTCGCTGTTAATGAAATCATCAACGGAGTTGCAAAGTCATTAAAATGCTATTTGCAAAGTTTGACCTGGCAATGTTCCCTTACTGCTTGAAATCTTCATATGGACGACTGTTGTCAAGGAAACCAACCAACCCATATAATACTATCAAGAAACAGGTGTGGCACTATTGCAGTGGCAAATCTTGTCTGGCTAAAGTAAAGAATTTGTCAGTATCATGTGCTTTTCGATACATCCGATGTAATAATTCTGACGCTTATCAAATCCTACATTAAACAGTTGCAATTGCAGATAAATATTCTTTACTACATGAAGTAAGCTACATGCATGATCTCATTCTTCAAACATGGCTAATGGGAGCCTTTAATCTGATAAAGAGTGTGTTAATAAGGAAATTATGCGACAGGCTGTCGTGTGGAAGGACATTTTTTAGATAGTTCTCGTGAAACAGTGGATAATGTATTCTTTTGGCAAAATTTTTATGCGACAGGGTATACTTTTGGGGTACTTTTTATGCGACAGGGTACAGGGTGTGGAGAGATTTGCCACATACCCCGTCACTTCCCTAGTCAACTACCTCCCCCCGGGGGCCTTTCAAACCTATGCTATCATCAGTGTGTGCCAATAAACTACTTTGAAGATAACAAAGGTTTGAAAAACCTCGTGCATCGGCCATTTAATATGATTTTGTTGTCCAATTTTATCTATTTCGAAGTTTAAAATATAGAAATTTCACTGAGCAAGTCTAAACAGTAATGTTTCCTGAAAGTCAAAAGTTTGTTTCCGATGTTTTGAAAAGTAAAATTTTGCTAGGCAGCAAGGAATGGGCACTGCTGTCAACTAATTTGATTTCCATTATCTGTTTACGGAAGACAGTTAGCTAATCTCGTTAATATCAATTTTTGTGCCTATTTGGCGTTCTTAGCCTGGGTGCAGACTCAGGCAGTCTCAGATGGGATGACCTTTGATGTATCTGGAAAGCTACTCAATATATCTAAAGACGTTTGGAGACTGACTTTGGTACACTCTCATTATTTGTGATAAGCTCAGCTCTTAGCTTTGCAGTGCGTTTCTTAACTTTGGACCTAATTCTCCTTGTAAAAATTTCTTTTAGAGTTCCTTCATTTTCATCAAATTTAGTATCACAGTTCGTCATAGTCATTGAGAGGACCGTTGATATTGCTTTTGGGCCCTTCAAGAACGAAATCATATCAAAAAATTTAGACATAAGAATAAAATATGATATACAGAACCACCATAAGAATTGACAGACAGAAAATGAATAAAAAATACAAGTGTTAAAAGTCAAGAACGTTTCGATTATAATTTGTGATTAACAAACTACCGGCTGAACAAAAAAGTAACTTCACGAGCTCCCTGAAATCAAAGTTATTTGTGAAATGCTTTGTATCATACTCTAGTTGCTAGGCTTACCTATTAGCTATCTTTTGAGATGCTGCATGGTCATTTTAAGCAATGATTACCATTCGAAAAACCAGATTCAAAGAAAATTTTGAATCCCAGAATACTCGTTTCGAGTGAAATCATGGCCACAATTTTCCTGCCAACATTTTGTGAAAACTCCACGTAGTGATGGATTGGAACTCATCTGGGGAAATTTTTTGTTTGCAAAATGATTGACCACTGTTCCTCATTCAAATTTCTTGCTACTACCGAGGGGCAAATCACTTCTCAAAATAGCGTACGTGATTTTTGTGGTTTTGAAATCACATGATTTTCTTTCTGTGATTTTTTGTGATTTTAGTAATTTTTAGTGATTTTTTCGTGTGATTTTTCAGTAATTTGTCAGTGATTTGTGATTTTTGGTGCTTTCTGCATGTGATTTTTCTTGTGACTTTGTGATTTTGTATGTGATTTTTTTGTGATTTCAAGGGAGGTGTACGAAAAAATCAGTGAATTGCCCCTCGGCTACTACGATGCAAATTTGGAGGTCCGTTTCTTTCACATCTTGCAAGACATCGACTGGCAAACGTGGGAACAGTCCGAGAAATTAATTACTTTCCATATTTTTTAAACTTTTTGTTCGGACAGTAGGCATACCTCAAGCTGACCAAGCAACATCTCAAAAGATAGCTGAGCCTTTCAGCTACATGCTGCCACCTCGTTTGTATTCTTAGCTTTCAGAAAGCTATGTGCTATAAGTCGTGAATTTTTTTTGGGTCACCCGGAAAATAAGATCAAAATTAAAATGATGCACCAAAATTCATGAAATAAATCTTGAAAATTAAGTTGAAGCTTCAGTAAGATAATGAAATCAAAACTTTACAAATTTGTTGCATAGGTAATCCCGTATGAATTTTCAAACCGTGGATATATTTCCCAGGGGGGTACTTGACTAGAGAAGTGGCAGGGGTGTATGGCAAATCTCTCCACACCCTGTGCACTTTCGCATAAGAATTTTGCCAAAATCCATTGTTTCAAGAGAACTCTACAAAAATGTCCTTCCACATGATGCCCAGTCGCATAATTTGTTATCAATTGTAATACCCTGTCTCATAATTTTCATCAGAAAAAGACACGCTGTCGAGAAGTTTTTACCGTAAGAGGACAGCCTGTTGAGCGGCACATCCCGTCAAGTCAAGTATGGGGTACCCCCCTCCCACGGGATAAATTTGTCTGACTCACCCGGCGTCTTACTCTAATCAAAGATGGGCTTCATGAGGATGCTAATGAAATGTTCAGGAAGGTGAACGGACAAATAAGGACAGATTATGTAACACAGTAGTAACAGCTGCTTTGATTGACACCTAAATTCAAAGCGACTAGTGACGGCAGGTAAAGGAAATTGTGTCAACAGGTAAATCAAAACAAACACGACCACGAAAATTGCCTCGAAAACAGTAGGGCAAACTCTCGCCTTGTGCAAGCGAAAGATGGTTTTCAACAGAAATTATTGCTGATAACGAAAGATGGAGGGTAAATCTCTGTCTCGCAGATTTTGTTTATAATGCCTGCTGCTCGGCTTCTAAATAAAATAAACAAAATCCGAGAGACAGAACTTTAGATTTACCCCTGTTCTTTCGTTGTAAACACATAACTTCTCTTAAAAACTACCATTTGTTCGCACAAGGCGAGAGTTTCCCTCATTGGTTACGGAGCAACTTTTGCGGCCGTGTTTGTTTTGATTTGCTGGTTGAGAGAATTTTCTTTGTTATTGCAAAATCTGCCCTTGTTACACGGACATCTCTCTGATTGAGCACCTTCTAAAGAAAATTCAATTGATCTCCCAAGCAAATTGTTCGAAAAAGTAACTTATAGAGAGTTCCTGTTTTGGCCAGCAGCATTCGAGTTATCTCTTTTATCAGCCAATTACTCATGCAGCAGTCTAGACGGCCTCCAGAATTCACCCTTTTGGAGCACCCCCACTTCTCCATGGAAATAATGCTATTTTTTCTCATAACTCTTTCCCCACAGTATCCAACTCTTTCTCCCTAAATCTAAAGCTGGCCCCCCTAAATGATATGAAAAACGTATCTGTAATGTAACCGACTATCGATACCTTCTGCAGCTCGTTTCTTGCATCAACATACGGAGGGGTTATCTCTGTTAGAAAAAAGCGAACGATAGTTTATAAGACAATGAAATTTTGGGTGCTTCAAAAAAAAAATCGAGTGCTTCATGTAGCCTGCGTGCAGACTCTAAAGTCAGTGCGGAAGAACGAAAAAGAGAAGAAAGCTCCCTCCCTGTAGAGTCTGCGCAAGGGTGACCAATACCGTGTTTTGAGTTCTCAGATTTTATGGAACCATCTGTGATAGGCTGCACGATTTAACTTTTGTTCTTACTTGTGTTCATTGTGTTTTGCTTGTAACAAATTTAATGTTTGTTACACGCAAAATACGCTGAACACAAGTTAGAGCAATAGTTAAATCGTGTAGCCAATCCCAGACAGTTCCACAAAATCTCAAAACTCAAAACACAGAATTGGTCGCCGTTGCGCAGACTCTACAGGGAGCTTTCTTCTCCTTTTCACTCCTCCGCACTGACCGTAGAGTCTGCACGCAGGCTAGCTGCATGGTGCTCAAAAAAGGCGACAAACTAAGCGTGAATGTCAAAGACAAGGAGCAGGAGTCAACTCGATCGCATCAGCAAACTATTTTTGCGGAAGTTTTTGCTTTAGCTAGGCCCAAGCCTCTTTTACTTTGAATTTACTTAAAAAAGCGATCAAAACAAGGCAAATTATTTTGGTGTCCTGTTGGGGCTAGGCCGCTCTACTGAAAGGCACAAAGAATTCCCACATATAAAAAACATCAAGGATATTGTGGAATTTCAAGAAAACCTTTCATAGTCTGGTCAAAGTTTAAGAAACTTTCTGTGCTAATGCGTGAATTGTTTTCTTATAAAAAAGTACGTGATGTGTTGCAAAGACCTTGGAACATTGTTTTGAGTGAATCATTTATAACAGAACTTAATGATAGATCCAAAAACAGTAAAATGTAGCTGTAAAATGTAGAAAATGAATTGCAGCCTCAGCACGACTACTTGTGTGTACTTGGACGCTGCGCTGTAAGGCGCTACGATGGAGCCTAGAATTTCTGTCCAATAAAGTTTGACGGAAATACAAACCAGGTGTAACAAGTTATGTAATGGAATGACTCCATTATTCAATAAAGCTGTCCAATGTCCTATCCTTTTTCTCATTGTCTCCTGATTTAACTGCCTTTGTTTCAGAACAATCAGTCTACACCTGTCATTTTGAACAAAAGCATTATTCGGCCTGTTTGCGCCTTCTCAGCGGCGTAATTACTTTGCAAATCGACAATGGCATACCTGCCACTAGCCTGCGTGCAGACTTTACTTTCCATTGTGAATGAGAGCCAAGGCAGAACTTGTAAAGTCTGCGAATTAGCGTCCATAATTGACTTCATTTCAACTTTTACTCGATAGAAAGTTGTAAAATATAAGAATCTTATATTGGGGACAGAAAGTTTGAAGGAAATTGAATCATATTCTTTAAAACTGGCTCGATGGCTTTTACTCCTTGTTCTGCAACGAGAGGGTCAAGTTCTGTTTGTTTTTGCCGAGGTTTTTTGCGAGTCTTTTGTAGAACTTTCTTGAAGGTAGGAGGTCAATCCACAATAACCCTCAACAAAAATGATACTATGAATTTATCAAGGTTAGTATGTAGCGAAATTTAGCTCTTTTAGTTAGAGAACAATATTTACTTCGTTTTCTCACGCCCTAGAACAACTCTTATTATTCTGACAAAAAACGAGGCCTTCAGAGACAAGTCAAGCTTGCATGCCAACATAAAATATTACGGTTGGAGTTAGAATTTCATTAAATAGCTACTTCATTTTTGATCTATTCTGTTTCTCGATAAAGTTCCAAATTCATTCATTGAGAAGATTAAATTTTAATTCTGTACCTTGAATAAAGTTGTTTTGGCAGTATGCTCCTTCGTGGTGGGCGCAGAATGTGAGATGTAATGATCCTGGACTATGAGAAAAATCGTTGAAGGTTTGAAGTGAAAGTTTAGGTGCTGAGAAACAGAGAAAATTCAATGGTTTCGCTTAGATGAAAGCAAATTTTGTTTATTCATTGAAATAACAGGTTTTTTGCGCCTTGAAAACGCTTGTTTTGGTAGTATGCTCCTTCATGAGGATAAAGATGATCCGGCCTCGCAGCTACATCATCCGGGACCTTTTGGCGATTGAAAAGCTTTGAAGCAAACGTTGCTGCTTTTCCAAAATGGAGAACATTTCACAGCTTTGTTTGTGTTGCTTTGAAATAAACGACAAAAACTCAGTGCAAAGCAGCTAATTTCAACTCACTTATAATGTTTATCAATTTGATCTGGTATGTATCGCTTCTTTCTCTATTTATTAATAATATATGCGTGGTATAGGGGTGATTGTTGAGAGGTAAAGTCGAGGTGATGTGACTCCGATCTGATCAAGTGCTGAAGCGGCTCGGCTTCGCGATCAGGCTGCCTGTTGTCTTGTGTATTCTCTGTCGACATGTGATTCTTGCAAAGGCAGTTACATTCTACCCATCTTATCGCTGCTTGATCACGAGCGATTAATTATTCACTTAATGTTTCCCAATTATTTCTCTTAGATGCCGGTAAACGCAATGAAATGAAGAGTCATTCATGTTGTACAACACAAGCGAGCGAAACAGAGTGGAATACAGAAATTAGGAGGTAGGCTGGCAGACTGCACATCCCCGCTAAGATCGAAACTCTTTCGCAGCGGAAAAACATGGCCTTTACCTTGTAACGCACGTTTCTCGGTCATGTCGTTAACATCCTCACTAACAATATTATCTCTTCACAAACATTGCTGTTACTTCCCCTGAAAGGCCATATTTCATTGAAGATCTTAACCGCATATTTGTGCTACAAGTTGCCTTTAGGCCCAAAGTTTGCCTTGTACTTCCTGGAATAATGAGTCCACCCGTGGAATGAAAATATATATGGAATGATTTCAAATCGATTATCAGCGTTCCTTAACACTTCTAGCTTCACAGAATCAAACCTTTTGTTTTTGCAATTATATATAGTTTGAATTTAAAATAGTTTCATCTTTCCAAAGCAGAATTTGATATGAAAGAAATTTCAAAAGAACTCTTTCAGTTTTATTTTTGGTGTCACGCAAAATATCGGCAAAGTGCAGCAGGCATTATAGATGAAAATAAATAGGATTTTGTCTTCAGGAAGACCATTTATCTAAATTGCCTGTTTGGTATTTTTGGGTCAAAGTTGTTATAATTTTATTTCAAAAATTGATTTGGATTCAAAAACTCATAGCTTTTGGGTGACTGAAGAGTATGATTTAGAAAATATGAAAAGGAATGCAAACTCTGCTTGCAAAAAACAAAATATGAAATATAGTAGCTGCTAAATAGTAAAGTTTTTATTATCAGGGGAGTTAAAGAAAGCATGTACTTTCCATTTTGGATGACAAGGGATTCTGCTGCACAATTGTTTCATCACTGCACACAAGGGAATCTAGACCTCACTAGTCTCTGATATAGGTTTTTGATTGTCATGGAAGTTGCAGTAATTGTTTACTTTCACTTTTAAATCATAAGGGATTCTACCCTGCAGCACAAGGATTTCTACACATGGATGAGGGTTCTAGGTTACTTTACAAGGGGTTCATCAAGGGCTTCATGCCAGTGTTTTGATGATTAAAATAAAGTTCCTGTCTGGAAAGTAACATTTTTCCTTGCCGATGTTGAAGCTCAAGTAATTAATTTTGATATGGTATTGAATAATGTTTGGAGAATGATGTGCCCAGAAGGTAAAGACATTTCCCCAGTTTTAGGTTTCTGTTGGTTTTCAGGAGCATGGTAAAAAAGGTTAGGAGTTTGTTTTTGTGGTAGAGTATATTTAGGGTATTCCTTCTTGGTAACCAATGAGCTTCATTCAGATGTTTGGTGTTAATTGAATTTCAAGTGGGAACATAATTTTTAAGTGGGAAGACATTTAAATTTTATCCTTGTGTGAAGTAGGCAATTCATAATCTTTTTGGAAACCATTGTTGGTTTGGGGGTGTTTCGAAATTTAGTCTGCCAGAGGATATTTTGAAAAATCTTGAGAAATGTGATGATTTAACAAAAACTTAACGCAGTTTTGAAATCGGATAAAACGAAGAGGTTCAAGACCTCCTTTGTGGGTTTTATTGTGTCACCAACTGTCAAATTAGCGCACGGTATGTATGATCACCAAGTCTGGTTGATCCTTACGTCAATTACACAACCAGTCGACATTTGGACTCGGAATAATGTTTTGGTTTCTACTCCAGCTAGCGATTTTCTGAGGTAACTATGAAGCAGATTTTATTTTGAATACACTAATTGTTGTTTGATATCGATTTGTTTATCCTTTTGTGGCCCCTTTTGTTGAGAAAGAATGATTATAAATGATGATGATGTTTGCTGCTAGCAGGCAGCGAAACGAAGTTGTTGAATAATGGCCTAGCCATGCAAAGCTTCGATTTTATTCGTGTTGTTTCGAGTTTTGCGGCAAGTCCGTGCTTGTATTTTAGTTTCATATATCGCTAGTGTATGTTTTATGCATTCTTGGATATTCAAGGAACTTATTTGGAAGTGATTGAGATAGTTTTCGGCTTTCATTTTGTGTGCGATTTTGATGCTTATGGCCTAAAGTTTACACAGGCAGTGGTATGCCACATGGGTCCTCCAGGTGTCCTTTCTTCTTTGTCATCGATTTAGGACGTGCTTTTTGAGATCATTTGTTTTCCGTGTAGGGAATAAATACCTGTTACTCAAAGCCACCAATACAGTTTTATTTTTAGTCTTTTTTATAAATGTTCTTCATAGTAATATGTTCTGTCTTTGGAGGAGGTGGGCTATGTTTGATTCTTTGAGAGTTCAGTGGGTTTCATGTTTATTTAATGTGAGTTTTTGTGTGGAAAAAGTTCTGAAAAGTAAGATGCAAGAATTTTTGGAATTTCAGTGTCAAGGTGTTTTGATATGGTTTCTTTTAATCCCCACTCTATATTTTTCTTCTTGGTTTGAAATTACTGTGGACTAAATAAAGATATTATTTCATAAGAAACAGCTCATAAGAAACTCAACTCTCAGATCCCCCCAAAATTAAGCAACTCCAGTACTAAAATATAACTTAGGAAAACTATTTATTTTGACAAACAAAATCCTTCACATAGTTTTATACTTGATTTTCCATTGTTTTCTGTATCATTTTACTTGGAAGGTACTCCTGTAATGTCTAAACATTGGCAAAGCTTCAAAAAATATTGTTCTTAAAATGTTCATGGGGGAACAGAAAGTAAAGATGAAGAGTGTTATGGAACATTTAAGAAAGTGGTAAGAAACTCCCAGGCCTGTTGGGGCAGAGGGAGGGCAGGTAGAGCTCAAGCCTCCTCAAGAATTTTGAAAACAATGGTGCTACATCACAAGCATTAATTAGATGTATTGTTCTCTATTGTTTTAAGAACAATTGCCCCCAATCAGCAGCTGCTTCCTACGGCCCTGGAAACTCCAAGTAGTCAATTTCTGAGAATTTTTGAGCAACTTTCTTCATTGGCCCAAATTCTTCTTTTCTTATAAAAATATGTGTATGTGAAGTCTTCAGTTAAACTTCACAAGCAATATTTGGATAGCATGAGCAATCTGTTCACCAAGTTATATGAGTGATCCAATTTAGATAGACCCATGAATTGACTTGCAAATTCTGGCACAAACCTGTAAATCAAGGAATGTTTCAGTATTCCAAAATATCTTAATAGATTTTTGAAACAAAAGGATTTCTGGTGATTTTCTTCAAAACAAAAGGAGTTTTGCCAAGAGTCCAAAATGTTTTTAGGAGGTAATTTCCCCCTCAAGTGAATGACAGACAATACAAAATTGAAAAATTGTCCAAATCACAAAAATCAGTTTGTTGAATGCAGCTTGCTCACACAGCTTGCAAATAAAGAGGCAATACAAAACAAAAAATTGTCCAATCACAGTTGAATGCAGCTTACTTAGCTTGCAAATACTAAAGATGTTAAGTCCTTCCCATTGTCTGATCAGGGGTTTGAATATTTGTAAATGCTGTAATTTTGAATCTTTGAGTAAGGATGTTTCAACAACTTAGTAATGAATTGTGCACAAGACATGATACTGTACCTACACCTTAGTTTTGTTATGCTGCAATCATCCCTCCCTTCTACATCCTGTTTCTGACAGATCTGAAAGTAGGGAATGACAGCATAGAATAAAGTCTTTAAAGAACTATTATTTGGTGCATCTTTGTTTGATTTTAGGAGTTGAAAGACCTTCACATACACATGCTATAATTGTTCATTTGTAATCTTTGATGTCTGGATTATTTTCAGAATTATGTGGTGTCTTCTTTTTATTCAAGGAATTCTTGAAAATCTTTGAAAAAAATTGAGATAGAGGACTGCGCTAAAGATGGCGTCAAGGAACTTTTTACCAGGATCCTTCACGGTAGTGAAGGAATTAGCCAATTAAATCAGTCGAAGTTCAATGCAACGCAAAGAATCATGGTAAAAAATTCCTGTCCGCCATCTTTAGCGCAATCCTCTATTGTCGTGATTCCTAAATTAATGGATGAAAATGGTTCATTCAATCTTCAAGTAAACCATAGTTTATGATGGTCTATGATCTGGTTGGAAGCAGAGATACTGTATGTAGCCTTTGTGCCGTGGTCTTGTTATTAAGGATTTTGCGGCATTAAATACCTGAAAGGTGTGACAGTGCTTAGAGGCATTGGAAAGTCAGATATGCAAATCACTGCAAGGGCCTATTTAACAGAGAAAGGTTTTGGATTTACTAAAATGAGAAAGATTTTGGGTACTGGTGAAGTCCAATCTCACCTGCAGGACGCATATTGAAATATTTTAAGCTGAGACCTGTCACACCATTGCAGGCAAGGTTCATGCAGGGTTTCACAAAATCATGAATTGTAGTTTCCAGTCACATAGAAACCAGGAGAGATTTCTGAGAGGAAAACAGTATTTGCAGGGATTTTTCAAAATTTCTAAGCATTTTTTGCAGAATTTTTTGCAGTTAAATGAAATTTGCCTGAAGTGATGCATGATAGATTTGAAGGAGTATATATGTATCCTGCCAAGACATAAAATGATACCTCTCTGATATTGTCAATAGGCATGAGGTCAGTAGTTTTTACCCTCCATTTAAGACATGATTAGAAACCAGACAAGCAAGTAATTCATTCAGTTATATAATCTGGATATCATAAAATTAGATGAATTTAACAATTGCCCCAGACATAATTTGTTTAGTTTTCATGATGCTAGAGATTAGACAGGAAAAGATCAACTATTAAGGTTTCCATGCAATTAGACCATCTTTTGTTAGTGCAAATTTTGTTTTGATGTCATAAGGATGACACAGACAAAATAGTCTAATTGATGCAAACCCATTGCCAAGATAGGCATACAGGAGAAACCGGACTGTATGGCTATGAGACCCCTGCTATGACCGACCCCTGGGACCCTTGAAGCGGGGCTCAAAAATTTTCCCTTCCTGGTAGCAAGCTAAGCACTTTCGTCTCTTCTACACACTTTCTTCTTCTTTCCCTTTATATATACTGCCCCATTCTATATCCCTTTTCTTTTCTCTCCTTCTTTCTTTTACTTCCTTTCCTTCCCTTCCTCATTTCTTTTTCCCTTTTCCCTTCTTCTTCTTGGCAAATTTAAACATTGCAGCTACCTTCCTTGTAGCGCGGCTACCATGCTACTTGAGCCCTGCCTTGAAGTTAGTTGACAGTAACCCTGGAACTGCATATATGCATGCCTAAATCTAGCCTATTATTTTCTGTTGTATTTAAAAATGTCAATATGTGCATGAATTCATTCAGCTAGAGGAACAATAGCAAGCGTAGGCGTTCCTTTGTCCTATTTACAGATAACCCATTCTTAGTTCCATCAACTAACATTGTTACTGTTTTTGAAATGGCCCTTTAACAAGGAGGGGTTATCCCCTCAGATAGCCTCAGAGAAGGAGGCAGTTTTCTTATAGATATGTCAGCAACTTTGTATCAAGGGTAGTAAAGAGCCAAGCTGACTGAGTCTTGCAGATATTTGTTACTGATCATTTTCCTGGTCCAATCTTCTGGAAAAACATCCAAAATTTTGAAAAACATTGAAAATATTTTTTGTCTAAATGCCTGAGATTTTGTATCTTTGTGAAAATTTAAGATTTCGCTAGTGAAATCTTTATGCCAATGTTAGCAGCTGGCGTTTTTAGCCCTGAACAAAACAATTGCTAATCACAACTTGAATTTTTATGTAATGTAGTCTGGACCAAACAGCTGTCTGGACCAAACAGCTTGAGTACAACTCTGTGAAGCTAATGGTAAGTAGGCTCCTCTTAAAATGAAACAGAGAAGTCATGGAGACTCAGCATTGTTTCTTAGCAAGGTAAAAACCTTGTTGTTAAGACGATCCTGTTTTGACTTTGTGTCCAATTGTGATTTGAATGGGATATTTTTGGGTTTTTCTGCTCTCTGCACATGCATGCTTGCACAAACCCAATTCATTTATTTGAGAATTCTTGTTCAAAATTTACAGTCCTTCACATAGACTCGGGATTTCAATATGATTAGGCTTCCATATACTTTTCAGAATTTCGATTATGACTAATTTCCCTTGTTGTGCTCTAAACTACTGATAAATGCAAGTTGTAATGCACAGTGTAAATTCTGTCCTTGGGCCCTGTTTACACGAACCCAGGGTAGTATTCACCCGGGTCAGCTCTAACTGCCTCATTGACAAAAATTGCTGTTTACATGAACCCGGGGCAGCTCTGTGGCGTGGTAAAAAGCCAGCCAGAGGCAGCTCTGAGAGTTGCATTAGTTGGCATGTGGCAAGTTGCCTCTTTGATTGCCTTTTACTTTCATGATGGTTCCTTTTGTTCATATGACCCAGGGTTGGCTATTTGAAGCATTTGCATGACCATGGGTTGAGCTGACCCTCCTTCACATTGAAAAAATTCTAAAAAAAAGCTAACCCATCTCAGCTGGTCAACCGTACCGTTGAGAAAACGCTTGAAGAGATTTGATTGGAGACGGGCTGACCCTCTGCGGTGGGTTGGAGCCAACCCAGGCTGTTGTAAACATGCTTTTGGTCTTCCCTCAAGTGTGAAATTTTGAGATATTCTGTTTGTGGTTGTTTTGTGTATATGAGTCAGGAAAAGGTGATGCTGTAAGTAGGAGAATGTTGATTTTGTAATTTTTATGGAAGGAGTATTCTGTCAAATGCAGCAGTAAAGGATCTGTTTCTGCCAGCATCACTTGCATGTGCCATGTCTTGGTTAGCCATTATTTTTGCCATTTTTATGGCACAAATGAGAACAACAAAGGCCAACCAAAAGATGGCGTATTAAAGGCCTTCTTGTTGAAACAGACCCTTTGAAATGCAGTTATAGTTAAATTTGAGTCCAGAAGGGTATAATTTAGGCCGGAAAATGTAGCCTGCTTGCAGATTGTACCCAACAACAAAAGGTTACCTTTTCCGTGGTTATTGTCTGCATGCAGGCTAGGAAAATGTTGATGTTTGTGAATTGTAGTGGTAGAAAATACTTTAGATGAAACATGAGGGAATGCAAGTCAGCTATCTTTGATTTACATATTCATCTCTTGTTTCCTTTGAATCTGCTATTATTTTCTGTGGTCAACCACATTTTAACATTTGCATGCAAGGCCTACCAAAAGAATGGGCTGAATACTGGCAGGTACTGTAGATATGTATAAATTGTGTAAAACCTAACACAATGCTCACAGCTCTGTCTCTCGCTCTCTGCATTCACAAAAAAGAGAAAGTATTTTTTCCTCCAGTTGCAAACATACTGTACAGTGAAATTCTTAATGCACTGTTTCTTTTTTGCCTTAAAGTTCTTGCAGAATTTTTTCTTGAAAACCCTTGTGATGTCTAGTGTCCTCAAGTATTGTTCTCTGTTTTATTTTCCTTGGAAATTCTCAGGTGTTAGTATGCACAAGGCCCAATCTTGAGGCTTGTGTCAGTTGTTCCGTTTCACTTCTGCCCACTGGTTTAGAAATCCATTTTTTACATGTCCATTTTAGATCGCGGAAGGCTATGAATCTAGGTACTGGAAGCATAGAGACTTTCAAAGTAGAAAAGTCCAACTGGCTTTCATAGATCAAAAACTGTGATATTCCCATGGGACACTAAGGGTTTGAACAGGTGTGCATGTTTTCAGATTGAAAGTTTTCTGTGTGTCATTTAATTTTTCTTTTCTGAAGTGAAGGTGAAGCTGGGATGACAGAAGTAGAGAAGACCTAATCATGTCAGTGACCCCTTATCATAATGCTAGAGTGGTTGGGCTCTGCATTTGATTAAAGCCTGCCCATCAGACTACGGGATATGGGATTCTTAAAATTGGTTGTGATGTTTGGGTTGCTGTTGAATTTATGTACCAAGTAAAACAGATCAGGTATTGGGTCTGAGAATCTTCCCTGTTATTTTTTTGGGCTACAAGACTTATACATAATATTGTTGAAGAGATTAATAATTGGTGCCTGTTGAAGATTGTTCCCGCAACCTAGGCCCACATGTACGTTAACACCAAAGAATTCTCAAAGTCTTGAGATCCAGGTAAGAAATGTTACAGCAATTCTTACAAATGCTTTAAGAGTTCTTAAGCACAAGAACACAATTTTGACATGTGCATAGGCCAAATAATAGTTGTCATCTAAAGATACTGATTCTAGATGTGAAAGAAAGCTAAAGGTAGTAAGGCTATATATAGTTTAGCCATGTCTCATTGGTTGGATCTCAATTTTCTTAGCAAAAAGACAAAATTGTTTAAGAAGACAACAGTTACAAAGGACTTACTCATATTGTGATAAAGCAACATGGTTTTCAAATGTTTGAAGATTACCAACTGATTTTGAGGGATATCAACAATGCCCTACCATAGCTTCATTATTTGGATCTCAATTTTCTTAGCAAGAAGACGAAATTGTTTGATTAGACAGAGAAAAGAAATGATTTACTCATGTTGTGACAAAGTAGCATTACAGTATTATATACACCGCCAATTAGAAACTCATGTTTTTAAACGAGGCTGCTTGGTTTCTTATAAATGGAGAAAAAAAGATAAAATAGGCTGAATAATTTCTTATAATTACAGCAAGATACTCACCAAATGTGCATCAAAAGAAACCATGAAATTTCTTTTTTTGTTGGTTACATTAAACCAAATGTTGGACAATGACTATTCAAATTCAGTTACTGTAACCTTAGATTGACAATGCCCTCCTATGTAAAATAAAAACAGGAGAAACATTAACTACATTAGTAGCCATGTGATATTTTTTTAATCTTAAAAGCAAATTGTCAGATTGTTTTGTTTTGTTAGACACATAATAAGTTCTGTATTATGAAGTGCTTGAAAAATACCATTTTTCCAATCAAAATTATTTTTAAGAAACCAAATTTAGAATTTCAGGCTGATTGGTTTCTTATATCAGGGTAGGTGTTGGGCCATCTGGCAGGCTGCAGTTTCTTATAAGTCAGTTTCTAAGTGGCGGGGTAATACTGTATTGCTTTGAGGCTTCTGAAGGTATCAAATCATGCTGGTTTTTAAGGGAAAGCACAGCCTCCATATCAAAGGCTCATTGGCTGTGGTCCAATATTCTTAGCAACAAGACCAGCATCGTTTTGAAGGTGTCAAAGATACACTTCAGTTCGGTTTCATTTTAAGATTGTCAACATACAAGTTTTAATATAAAATGCATGAACTAAAAATGCAACAAATATATATACAGCAGAAGATACTGCCAGAACATCTAAAATTTTGTGAAGGAGAATATAGTATGACATTTGTCTGTTAGTAACTCCTTAAAAGAGGAGCTTGCTCTGTTGATTATAGCTAATCAATGAGAAATCATCCCAGTTTTAAAAAACCTGTATTTTCAGCAGTTAGTATGATTTCAAAATATGCGTTTTGTGCCCAAGGGAGGGGAACTTCTATTGGTATGTGACGGGGGGGTCAGACACAGCATATTTTTGAAAAATCCAACAATGTGCTAAATTTGGGGACATATTAGTCCCCAACAATAGGGAGTCACTAATTCAAGATTCAAGATTCAAGATCCAAGATTCAAGATTCAAGATCCGGAATTCAAGATTCACACTAATTCAAGATCCGGAATTCAAGATTCACACTAATTCAAGATCCGGAATTCAAGATTCACACTAATTCAAGATCCGGAATTCAAGATTCACACTAATTCAAGATCCGGAATTCAAGATTCACACTAATTCAAGATCCGGAATTCAAGATTCACACTAATTCTAGATCCGGAATTCAAGATTCACACTAATTCTAGATCCGGAATTCAAGATTCACACTAATTCTAGATCCGGAATTCAAGATTCACACTAATTCTAGATCCGGAATTCAAGATTCACAAGAAACTCATCTTTTTGTAAGAAACCAAGTTCACGGGCCGTTGGGTGGTGAGATTCCAAGGTGTTTCTTGCGTTTTTTCTGGCTGGAAATCTACACTGATTCCTCAATTCTTTACAATGGCTCCTTAAAGGGTAGTTGCAGCAAAAGGTAAACAAACATACTGGCCTAGACAAGCCAATATCATCATTTGAATAAAAACTTCCTTGATTAATTAGGCTAGAACAAAGGAAGATACAATTTCCTAACAGCCTTTGCTTGGCCTAGCCAAGTTGACAAACTTTTGCAGGGTGAGAGCAAAGTCCCTGATACTTGTTTACCTGCAAAGAATCTCTATTTCGTTAAGTTATCTTACAGATATCAGGATAAACCTATGAAAATATACAAATTTGTGGGAAATATGCCAGAACGGTGCAACTGCCAAACAAGTAATATCATCTAACTTGCAATCAAAACAAGATCAAAATTCACCACTACTATATGGGTCAAATTTCCTTTGAGTGAAAGCTGAAAATTCCAAAATTTCCGTAGCTTTTTCTGAGGGGCATTTAACCATAAAAATATCTCACAAATCTTTGGCAAAGATCCTTCTGTTTCAAGAAAAATCCATCAAAATCCATAAAAATTCATTTGTTCTGAAAAAATCTTGGACGCTTTTTCGATTGGAAGAAACGCCCCTTGGCTTTTCAATCCAAGAGGATGTTTTAACTCTGAGCCTACCATCTCTTATCAGCTGTTTCTTGTGAATGTTTATTTTACATACACCTTTCTCTTCTGTCTTTAGATGTTCTCCAGATATTGAAGAAAATAACAGATATATGTTAACATAAGAACATAAATCTTAGCACGGAACAGACTGTGTTTACATCTCTTATCCATCGCCCGTTGTGCAAAGTGAATACTGTAGCTTCCAACACACATTTGATAAGAATCTCTTTGAAGAAACTTGACTCTCAGATAACAAAAATTATCAAACTTCAGTACTGGGACAAATTAATGAAGAAACTTTTCTTCTTATCAAGGAAATCTATGGCATTCAGTACCTTTAACTTTCTTTTCACTTCTTGTACAAGTATCTTAAATAACTAAGAATTTGGGCCATTGCTGAAAGTGTTTTGAAATGTTCACTATATGCCCTCAAAACAAGGTTTTCTGAAGCCTTTACAATGTTTAGGCAAGTACCTTTAAGTAATCTGATTTTCTGATGAGTTTCTTGTATAAGTTGTTTCTTGTAAAAAATTATTTGATTGCAAATCAACCATTTATTCAAAGCTTCCCAGGTGAAAATACACCGAAAAATAAAAATGTTAAAACACCCAGTTTGTCCTAAAAATTCTTTAGAGGCCTGAATTAGTGTGAATCTTGAATTCCGAATCTAGGATTAGTGTGAATCTTGAATTCCGGATCTAGAATTAGTGTGAATCTTGAATTCCGGATCTAGAATTAGTGTGAATCTTGAATTCCGGATCTTGAATTAGTGTGAATCTTGAATTCCGGATCTTGAATTAGTGTGAATCTTGAATTCCGGATCTTGAATTAGTGTGAATCTTGAATTCCGGATCTTGAATTAGTGTGAATCTTGAATTCCGGATCTTGAATTAGTGTGAATCTTGAATTCCGGATCTTGAATTAGTGTGAATCTTGAATTCCGGATCTTGAATTAGTGTGAATCTTGAATTCCGGATCTTGAATTAGTGTGAATCTTGAATTCCGGATCTTGAATCTTGAATCTTGGATCTTGAATCTTGAATCTTGAATTAGTGACTCCCCCCAACAATATACTCAACCCAAAAATATACTGAATTTAGGACATGTTTAGACTCCAAAAATATACTGATAGCTTCGTGGTACTTGAAAACTAAAGGTTTTATAGGATTTTTGGCAACAGCCCTGCAATATTTTGGTGAAAAACTCAGCCTAGCACTCACCTTGTCACATTTTCTCATCAGCATCCCCAAAAATATACCGATAAAGCACCAAATAACGTACCCAAAGGTAATTAGACACGTTTTACAAACCCGAAAAACGTCTGACCCCCGTCACTTACTAAAAGGGAGTCCCCCTGGGGTTTTGTGCCAGAGATCTGAAAGCCCCCTGCTTCTGAAGGCCTTGATATTAGTATCAAAATGTTATCCCATGTTTGGTTTCTTTGGATACCAATTGACTGCCAGCCTTCATCGTTGTGTTGAGAAGCCCTTGCAAACAGCTGTTCTTTCCCTTGTCAAGTGTTAGTTTGTCATTTGCATTGACTCTTGTGTTATGGTAAACTAATTCCATGGCAGGTGCATTCAAGGTACATGCTACTTACCTAATCTCCTGCTAGTTGTTTTGAAGGAAGGTTCAGGGCAAAAGTGAAAATAAGAAATAGACGTACAGTATGCATGTATTTTTTATGAGAACAGTTTATAAGAAACTCAGCTCTCAGATCGCCAAAGAATTAAGAAACTCCAGTACTGGGAAAATATATATAAGAAGCTACTCATTTTGATAAAGGAAATTCTTAACATATTTTAATTCATTTTCACTTGTTTCCTGTCTCATGTTAATGTGAAGGTACTTGACTAATGTATAAACATTGGAATGGCTTGAAGAAATCTTGTTTTGAAATGTTCACAAGGTTGCAGGTAGTGAACATGAAAACTGTCATGGGACTTTTAAGAATTTCGGAAGAATTTCTGAGTAGTGAAAGTCGGATGATTTTAAGAAACTTTCAGTACTGGGCAAAACTCTTATTTTCTTATAAGAAGTATGTGTTTGTTCTTCACAAGGATAGCATAGACGTACTTTTTTTGTAAGGAATGCTGTTAAGAAACTCAACTTTCAGATCGCTAAGCGATTAAGAAACTCTAGTATTGGGAAAATCTACCTCAAGAGATTGCCGTAAAAGCACTGTGAATCCCCCGGGGGGGGGGCTTATTTAGTTTTGGACACTCCAGGGGGGGGGGGACTTGATAGAGAGGGAGGCTTTTTTCAAAATCAAATTACATTGATACAAATCATAGCTTTTCACTTCTTTTACTGCATTTTTTTACGAATTCAACATATAGTTTTACGAGTCAATCGGCACAGTTGCTGTCCCAAACCAAGTTTGTTTAGCGAAATAAATTGAAAATCATTGGTAATTCCTGGAATTTGATATGATGGGGGGGGGCTTAATAGAGAGGGGGAGCATAATAGAGCTTTTACGGTGTTTTTTTTGGCAAAGGAAGTCCCTTACTTTTTTCACGTATGCCCCATACCATATTACTCGGAAGGTGCTTGAGTAACATGTAAATATTGGAAAAGCTTCAAACACATAGTTTTGAAATGTTCACGAGTAAACTGGTTGTAAGCATGAAGATTGTTATGAAACCTTTCAGAAGCTCGTAAGAAGCTGTGTGTACCCAAAATCTCATGATTTTAAGAAACATTCTGTTCTGAACCAAATTCTTCGTTTCTTATAAAAGAATACGTGTAGGCATCGAATGTTTGCAAATGTTTCAGATTAAATGTGTGAATATTACTGTCTATTCTTGTAGCTGAATTGATCAACGGGAACTGCTGGTAATTTTCCATAATTCCAGAGTGGGCATTTTTGATATCAGGCGAGTCTCGCTCTCCTTCCCCTTCCTCTTTCTTCTTCCCCCCCCCCCCCGTTTGTTTGCTGATCAAGACTGAGACTTGGAGCAAGTTCAGTCCTTTCCTCTCCTGCCATGTGGTTCCTGGAAAAGGACATTTTCTGGATGATCTGTTTTGGTTCTGTTTTATCTCTAAGCACCTGCTGGATGTTATGGAGATACGACTGACTGTTGAAACTATCTTTATCGAAACCATAGAAGAGCATGCTGCATTATCAAATGTTTATGGTCACTAAAGAAACGTACATTCTTGTACAGGGTGTCTCAAAAAAATTGTTCGCCGTTTGATTAAATATTGAAAAATAAGGACAACAAGGACAGGCTCATGGAAAGATAACCCTTTTCCTAAGATTATGAAATGATTTTAGAGACTAACATCGTGCAAATCGGTTGAAAATTCACTTAGTTACGAGCTCTCGAAGATAAAAAAATATGCCATAGCTGAAACCAGAGACCCCCCAGATTGCTTGTATTGCAAAAAGCTCGAAGGCGGACGTAAGAGAAGCTTATCCAATGTCATACCTCTCGTTGATATCAGAGCAAAACAAATAGAACTTCTAAAGTAAATTATTCCTTGCGATCATTCTGAAATTTTCTTTTACATTGCTTGTCCAAAAACAGTGGTTCAAAACATAATCAGCGATAGACTGAATCTGTTTCCGCAAAGCATCCATATGCTTGACAGTTAGGTTATCGAAAACATGTTTGAATCCCACTTGATTCGCCCTGAAACAATTGAGAAATAACAGAAACGACCGGAAACGACGGCCTGTGGGACTTTTACCAAAAATGCCATTTTGAGGCCTCTGGTTTCAGCTTTCGCACAAACTTGAACTTCAAAAGCCTGTAACCCCATGAATTTTTAGCAGATTTGCAAGATTCTTGTGTCAAAGATTAATTTCAATTGTCAGAAAAAGGGTGGCTTGATCTAGGGTCCATTCAGCGTATCGTTATTTTGTAGTATTTAATCAAACGTCGAACAATTTTTTTGAGACCCCCTATACTGTTGCATTTTTGATGATTTCTCTCTGGTTGGTTTGAAGATATTATTGTTTGGAATAGGCGTAAAATTTTCAAGTATATATCTCTTTATTTCGAAAACCCAACTTTATAATTTCGTCCTAACGAGGTGAGACTGTCAATCCCTGGGGGGCTACTTTATAATTTCGTCCTTCGGAAGGGACGTTAAACTAGGGGTCCCGTGCCTGGATGCGGCATGCACAGTGGGCCTAAATTAGCTTTCAGTGGCTAGAAATCCTGACAAGCCCACTCAAAACAAGTTGAAAAACAAAAACAAGCACTCCATGTTACGGGGTTGTCCCATTTTTTAGGGTAGCGTTTGTTACAACAGAATCCAGATTTAAGGGTATGATTTTAACGGTATTTAATGATTACCTGATTTATGGCTATGATTTCTGATGCGAAGTCATTTAAGGGATTTTATCCACTTCTTCTGGATTTATGGGTATCCTTGTCAACGATTTTTTCCACGTTTATGGGTATACATTTTCGGTTTTTCCTGGATCTATAGATATGATTGTCACAATGTTTCCAGGTTTATGGGTATACTATTGCTGTTTTTCCTGGATTTATAGATTTGCTTTTCAGAAATGTTTCCAGATTTATGGATAGTGCCTCTAGGCTCTGAATGACACAACTCTGTGACATAGAAATTTAAGTAGTTCTTACACAAGCATTGGCTGTAAGTGGGGAACTGCACACTATGAGTCTTCAGTGACCCACCTATTCCTCCGCACTGTGGCCGCACAAATCGATTGTTTGAGCTCAGATAAAGATCTGGACAACCGTTGCAATAGATTTGTTACTATTTATCTTGGATTATAATGCCATATTTTGCCCCATTTGAATGGATTTGCAAACAGAATTCTAAACCATGCATAATTAGAACGAATGATAATACGAACCACGATAAGGGACGTTTTGATTCCGAGAACAAATGATGTTTCAAAATATGGCTTGATGTTTGTGGTGAACACAGATTGGCTTCAATAAAAGCAGAAAAAAGAAAATTATACATATAGACCTCAGATTTTTGCATGAGAATGGCCTGATCTTTCTAAAATCTGTCGCTGTTGTCTTGAGGGTTTTCAAGTATGTGGAAAGAGTTACTTCTTTGTGGAAGAAGACTCGCATCATTGCATTCTTTAACAGAAACTGTTGGACAGTCTTTGTGTGTCAAGTTTTGTTGTGTAGCTAAAGAAACAATGGGTTTGTGGGCGCTTCTGTAACCAGTATACAGTGGCTGTGTGGATTGTTTCTAGTAACTTGTGTCGTAACGCAGTTAAGAAGGTCTTGACCGACTGTCAAGTCCAATATGTCCTCTCTACAACTTGCAACGCAGTTTTTTTTATCTCGCAACGATTGCAAGTATTTTAAGGGTCATTGCATCGTGAAACATCCGCTTCTGCAACTTGCATCGCAAGCCTGGATTTCATGCTCGCGCATTTGGTGAAGTTAGTATGCCCCCAGTCTCCATGAAAGTTGCGCGGCCTGAATCATTGCAAGTTGCAGTATCTGCAAATCCTCAGAGTTAGGTAAGGATGGGGAGAGCGAAGTTTTATTATAAGTAAACCTCTACTATCAAAAACAAGAACGGAATCCCGGACAAATTCGCTGCAATGTAGAGGTTCTTCTATCATTGCACATTGCATGCAAGAATTAGGATACTGCATAACGGAAAAGGGAACCTCTGCGTAGAAGAGTACCAGACAACAATTTTAGAAAAGGACTCAGTTCTTCCTTTTGAAACAGGTTTTAGAAAGTATCTTTGGAAGCTACACGACTCAGACATGACCCATTGATAGAGCAGTGCATTACAGTAGTGTTTTTTTACTTCTTGAGTACAAACGTTAATAGAGGAAATTGGCCAAGATTTGTTTATACCCAAGGTTTGTTTGCAGGTTTATTTCATGCCATGAAAACTTGTGCCATAAATGCCAACAGTAGAGTAATACTGAAACCTTCCAAAATATGATCACATGATTTAAAGGTAGTGTGTCCATATCAGGGGCGGACTGGCCAGTCGGGCTACCGGGCTGGGCCCCGAAGGGCCCCCTCAGCAAGTGCCCTTTTGGGCCCCTTCTATGCTCGAAGAAAATACTTCAGACTATTAATTTTTGGACGAACTTTTGACAGTGGCCAAGCAACCAATTGAAATCAACGAAAATTAGTTATAAAGGGACCTGTGACATTTCTTTCAGCAACGATTTTTGTTTGTCTAACAATTGAAGATGTCCAAAGAGTGCACGTGGGCCCCAATTTTTAAGATAAGGGTGACACGAAATTTCAGTTGGCGCTGTCTCGTCTGTGTTGAACTACTTTCGATAGGTAGGTGAACTGGGGAATCTGCAAACGTAGATAGAACTTGACGAAATTGAAGCAGCTCTGGCCAAGGGGGCCCAATAAAAACCTAGTCGAGATGATGTCTTGTAAGCAGGGCCCCTTCTCACTTTACCTATTGCCCTTGCAAGTCTGTTGATTTCAAACAATACTTCTACCTATATCGACACTCGATTTACAGCGATGTAGGAGGCCCTTTTAGGGGTATTTGAGGTATGAATAAGGTGTTTAGAGAAAAGGTAGAAGTATTTACCATTTTAGAAATTTGAAATGTGAAGTAATAATGGTTGTCAGGTATGAAAGTTTCCAATTTTCCGAAAAGACAAAAGAACGATAACGCAAAAGATTTTACAGTAAATGATTTGACAAAAAGATCATTTGTAGACGATTTTCATGCTCTACTTTAAAAAGTTTTCCCAGGAATGTCTGTCGTTGCAAGCAAAGCATTCCCTTTCATGGGTTGTAAAACCTTGAAGTTTGAGGACAAATAAAGGCATTCCTCAGCGATGAATCTGGCATTTCCCAAGAACGAAACGGGCATGGCCATGAAAGTTCTTCCGGGGGCTTCGCCCCCCGGACCCCAATTTGTGCAAGTCCTCCAGGGTTCTCGATGGCTGGAATTGCCACTGAGATTGCTGTTTTCGCCTTCAACTTCTGGATACTCCTGGGTCTATTTAAAAAATTGCATCCTCCAAATAGGTCCGCTGAAAACGAGGAGCTGAGGGGCTTCAGCCCCCAATACTATGCAGAAGTTCGTTCATTTCTCAAGTAAAAAGGCTGTGAAAGCCAAACACATGGAAATGAAGATCTAAACTTGTCTTTATTCCAGGAAGTTGCCAAAATTTATCAAATGATCACTTTTTTACTACATTGTGGGCTTCAAAAATAATGAATCCACTCGTGAAATTGCAATCATTCACGTTTTAAGGGAAGGACCCCCATCACTCGTGATGCTCTGATGCTTTAAATGGCAAATCTTCCAAAAGTTGGGCGTTTTCCAACGATCTAAAGGGTGTGGTCATGAAAATTTTTCCCGGGGGCAAGCCCCCGGACCCCCATTTCTACTTTTTGGGCTCGTACCTATAACCTATTTACAGCTCCCGCACAATATGAATTTGATTCTCACGGGTCTGTCAAAACATCACTTGAGAAAGTAGATAGCAACATGCAACTCGTATAGAAACCATTTCATATCATTTCGAGACCGATCTAGGGTGTGTGTCTCCGAAAATTTTTCCAAGTAAGTGCCCTGCAAATTTTTCTCTCGGTTTCGCCTTTCGTTTCGGGCCCCTTCACCGCAGAATCGCCCGGGCCCCAATTCTACTGCCAGTCCGCCCCTGGTCCATATAAATACAGCGCCTTTGCCACTTTCACGTGAATTTTCATGTAATCATTTAGAAAGATGAGCTTATGAGTTAGCCAAATTTAATATAAGGAGACTAGCGACTTACTTGCTGTTGCGCTTCCAGAGCTGAACAACAGCAGGCAGCTCCGTTCTGAGATTTAACTACCTATCACAGTGCGCTGCTTGAAGCTTGTCGTCGGCATCTTGTCAGCATATTTTGACAGAGCGTATACGTGACACGGCTGTACTTACTAGGACATATTACCTTTAGTCTGGGTAGCAAACCTTAGCTGATAAGGTCTATTAGCTGAAAGTGTTAGGGTGTATGAGTATTGATTAAAGGAAAATAAAAATCATCGTTGTAATTTTGATGTTCTCTCCCTGCAGATGAAGAAATCACAACGAAATTTGCTGAAAGATTACAAGTAGCTGAAAAAACAGCCACAACATGAATAATAATTTTATGGGGTTCTTCGACCCAACCCATAGCGGCATGGGTATGGGTCCTGACTTCGGAAGAGGCCCTCCTGGGCAGCAAGGAGGGTTTGGGGGCCTGCCTCCAAATATGAACCCACATGGAGGACTCAACATGCCAGGCTTTCAGCATCATCCGAGAATGCCGCATTACGAAGGTAATCATATGATGGGACCATTATCGCCAGGTCTGCCCGGAATGCCGTCCGGATCGGCTATAGGTCCGCCGCCATCTGGACGTCTGATGGATATGAATTTAGCAAGATTGCAGCATTACAGAGCTGCCCAACAATCGCATTTACAACACTCACCCGGCTCTTTGTCGCCTATGCCAAGCATTGGTCTCACAAATCAAAGTCCGTATGGCCTAAGAATGCCAAATCTCGCGCCAAAGCAACAAATGATGGAGCCAAGGTTACAATCATCTTTAGGCAATGGTATTTCCAGATGGCCGAGGATGCCAGGCGCGTCCGGATTAACGAGACCTCAAATGCCTCAATTAATGATGAACCAAGGACCTATGCCCATGCTACAAAATGCCAATGACTTTCAGTTAGTCGGCTCGCCCAGTTTATCTAGCGCTGATATGTTACGTTACATGAAAATGGACACAGAGGACAATTACCCAGGTCCTGGAATGAATTCATTTGATTTCCCGTCATCTCATCAATTCCACCCCAATCAGAATCCATACAGTATTGAATCACCGTTAGATCAACCACCATCGTTAAAACAAAGTGGGGGCAGTCAAATGTCAATATCGCAAAGTCCGTTATCGTTTGGTCAACCGCAGTCGTTGTCATATGGGCCCCCGCCAGTGTCCAAATCATTTATCGATAGTTACTCAAAGTTCTCGAGTCAAATGCCTCATTCACCTAAATTAACTCATTTTGGACCAAGTCCTACTAACGATATTTTTGATCAGCCGCCGAACCCAATGACCCCTTTAACATCACAGCAGAAATCGCCATTTTCGCCATTTGGTAATACATTTAATGATAACTTGAATTCGCCTCAACCGATGGGTTTGCGGAACATGCCTCATCCGTTACCGATGCAATCATCATCGCCAGTGATGCAGACTAGTTCGTTGAACTTACGATCGCCTACAAAAATGAACCCATTACTTGCACAGTATCAGCATCTGAAGCAGCAAATTGTTCATATGGAAGAGAACCCAATGCAGCAAGGGTCTCCACAATTGCCAATACTAAAACAACAGCTTGATCAAACTTATATGCAATATATCAATCAACAGCGATCAGCTGATTTTCCATCAATCAAGGAAACGAGCAGGGTGCCTCAGCCGCCGCCTGATTTCTTCCTAGATAAGCCTCCAATGACCCCAAGGCCGCATTCAGACTTTTCGCTAGACAAGCCGCCACCAACCCCACGGCCGCATCCGTCAATGAACGATTTTCCGCTTGACAAGATGCCCAAGCATGGGCCGCCGTTATCTCAAAGCGATTTCTTGATGGAGAGAAGCCTTAGCCAGCCACATTTGAATCAAGACTTTCTCGTGAAGAAGTCCCCACAGACTCCGATTGGTCCCCCTCATCATGATATTTTTGATAAACCCCCAATGACTCCAAGACCACCACCCCAGCATGATTTCCTAATGGAGAAGTCGCATTTACCGCCAGGAGATTTTGCGTTAGAAAAAGTGCCAGTTACACCACGGCAAAAGTCGCAGCAAGGATTTGCGTTTGGCAGGCCTCAGTTTCCACTTTCACAGTCTCAGATGCCAGTGTCTCATCCTGATTTACCTTTAAGTCAGTCGCAGGGGCTACCACAATCGCAGCCGAATTACTTCGACAAGCCTCCTAGCACGCCCAGGCCACAGCCAATGCAACAAGATACTATGTTAGACAAGCCTCAACCGCTCCCTCCTCCAAACACAACTCCTGATTTCTTGCTTGATAAAGTGCCATCAACACCAGGGCAACTCTCATCAAGTCAGTCACAGCCACCTAGCTTCAACATGGTGAAATCGCCCGTGAGGACACAAGCTCCAACACAGTTGCCTTTACAGCAACAGTCATTACAACAACAACCTCCGCAGCAAACGCAGGTTCCTGTGCAGCAACAGCAGCAACCACCGCAGCGACCTACCCATATCCCTCTGCAATCTCCACTTCAGTCTCCACCTTCATTCTTTTCGCAGGCCTCGCAGTCACCCATGTCTTCAATTTCAACGCCAATACAATCGGTTTCACAGCAACAGGATCCAGACATGGACCTTAAAGATGATATCGCATTTTTAGATGAGCTTTTTCAAGCAAAATTGAATGAGCCACCGGAGAAACAAGAGATTTTGAATCCTCCTTCGACCAGAAAGAACTCTTTGAATAGAGCATCAAATCCTATGCCAGTACTCGATGGCATGCATTCATCAGTGCCATCACCGACCATACCTCCGACAATGCCGGTATTAGCACCATCTGTACCCCCTCCTTCACCGATGCCAAAATACGATAATCAGTTCCTTGGTTCGAACCAAGGCATGCCACAAATGAATCAAAGTCCAATCTCATCGATGCCGATGCCTTTCTCAATGCAAATGCCAAACATGTCAATGCCAATGGGTATGCCAGGTATGCAAGAAATGCCGCATCCCATGATGATGCCTGGGTTATTTGGTCCAAATTATAATATGATGCCATCTGTAAAGCCACCTCAATTGAGACAACCAAATAATAAAGAGAAGACAAGGGCACCAAAGAACGCAGGACCAAAGACTGCAAGGTGAGTGAAGCATTGTTTTTATTTCGCCCCATCTCCTATTTGTGATCTCATTGTGGATGGTAATTTTAGCGAAAGTGAGTGGAGCAATTTAGAGTGAATGGTTTAGAGTGAGTGCAATTTCGAATGTTTACAATAGCGATCAAAGCTCTAACGCTACTCAGTTGAACCTCTCGTATAAAATTGTCTCATAATGTCGCTCGATCCAAACTCTTTTGTTGAATTGCTATAGTCTATTTGCCCCCCCCCCCCCGGGGGATACATGACTTACGGATGGACGGGGGTCTGCCGCCCGCTTTTCAGAAAGCTACCTTCTCCTAATTACCGACAGTTGCCGTCATACCCACTTTTATGATGAATTTTGGCGGAAAACTACCCATTTTTTACAATTTTTTGCCAATTTCTGGAAAACCCACCCATGTTTAAGGAAAATCTGCCGAAAAAGGGACCCTTGTTTAGAAAATTTTGGAGACCCAAAAAGCCACCCATATGGGCGGCACATACCCGTACCCTCAACAAGTTATGTTACCCCCCCCCCCCACGCGGGTCTATTTGATGACTTTGAGAGAGGAGTCTTTATTCAATTCAGTTCAATTCAATTTTTGTCGCAAAGTACTAGTTTTTTACAATGAAAGATAAATCTATATATATATATACGTATAATTCTTGTATTTTAGAAAAGAGCATTTTATTAGTGCCGGTATTTGGCCGATTCCACTGGCCCCTTTGGACTTTATTCGTATTGAATCATTGCCTTTTCGTTTTAGTGGCCTAGCTCCAGCTGCAAAGAAAAAGAAAGTTCGTCGAAAGTCGTCCGAATCAGATACACTAGTGCAATCACCGAAATCCCCAGTGACTCCAGCCACGCCGAATCCCACCTCAAACGCGAGTATCGTAAATCCATCGTCGAATGTGTCGAGTGTTCATTCTGGTGAGAGCATTGCTGCTGTAAATCCATTTATGCTTGATGATGCATTAGCTGATAATGCTGCAACTGTAAGTAAATCACATTACTTTTACAGAGTCCAGACGATCGTAATATGTTGTAACATATCATTCTGCTCATCGACATTCATTGTTGATCGTCATGGGTTATACTTACAATACGGGGTTTATAATGGATATTTGACAGTCATACGAAAATATCAGAAAATATCTCATCAAGCTCCTGAAATAGTCATGGCTCCATGACTGTGAGTCGGAAGAGTGTTCATCTTGTTAGATAAGCTAAATGAGCTGTAGCTTTTCGTGGCTTACATTCGATACATCAGTTTTTATCACAGTCAAGTTCTTTGTGTATTCCATGAAGAAAATTGAATTGAATGGAATCGTTAATATCATATTTTATGAACGTTTTTGAGAAGCTAAGGCCCCGTTCACACGAGAACGGAACGGAACGGAACGATGTGGAACTGTTCCAGAAAACAAAGGAATTTTTGCAGGTGTTCACACGAGAACGACTAGAAACGTTCCGTTCCGTTCCGAAAAGTGGACGGCTCTGAAAAGTGAGCCGTAAAATGGAACGGAACGGAACGAAACGATTTAGTCCTCGTGTGAACACTCTTTTGAAGCGTTCCGTTCCACTTTGCGGACTTTTTTCATGCAATTTATACATGAGGTAATTCTAAGACTCCAAACAATAGGATTGTTTATGCATGAAAATGGAAAAACTTATGGTGAGCTTAGAAAATTCATATCTCTAGGGAGGAAGATATTAACACTTCAAATCGATCCATTGCCGTGTGAACACCCCTTAGAAAGTTCCGTTCCGTTCCGTTCCGTTCCGTTCTGGTCCGTTCCGTTCCGTTCCGTTCTCGTGTGAACGGGGCCTAAGGTAAGTCTTTGGGCTAGTTTGACGACACAGACCCGGTTTATACTGGATGTTCCAAAATGATGTATTTTCGTTTGGTTGCTTATATGCCCATAACCAATGAACCGATCTTCAAAGACTTTCTTTATCCGATTTTCGAAAGGCTAAATTGCATTTGAGGATGTTGGTTGTGGTTTTACGATGATTTTTTTCATTTCTAAAAGAAGATCGATAAACCTTCTCAAATTCAAGCCTTAGATGGCGTGGGAAAGAAACATGCCTACTTTCCTAGTCAACATTTTAGATATGATACAAAGGCTGAACTTGTGTAGCGTTCAGAGAATACGAGCCCTTTCAAACCCAAAACACATCCTTCTTGAGCATTCTTTATAATGTTTGTTTTACGTGAATGTCTCCATGCCCCATCAGTTGTTGATTTTTATTGAATATTTCATAACTGTGTCTCTCTCATGCCATCGAAGGCTTGAATTTGAGCCATTTCATCGATTTTCCTGTCCACATTAGAAAATTGTCGTGAAGCCACAACCAACAACATCGAATACAAATTAGCCTTTCGTCAATCGGATAAAGCAAAGTTTTTGAAAATTGGTTCACTGGCAATGGACATGAAAGCAATCAAGCGATGATACGTCATTTTGGGACACCCGATAGATCTTGGAGTTGTCAACAATGCGCAGAGTTCAAAGATTCAGAGCATAGGTTCCAAGATTTAGTGCTTACGATGCTTCTGCCCTACCCATAATCAGAAAACTTAGTTGGCCGACCATTAATGAACTTATCGAATCAGAAAACTTGAAGATGGTGTACAAATCGGTAAACAACCAAGCTCCCATTTACCTTACAGAAATGTTTGTCAGGCTGTCCCATGCATGCAAGAGAGAACTTCGCAATACTAAAACAGATTTGGCCGTTCCTCGTCGCAAATCGGCTTTCGGCCAGAAATGCTTTTCATATAAGGGTGCTAAATTATGGAACGATCTTTCGATTGAAGTCAAATCATCAAAATCTTCTGAAATATTCAAAAAACGTATCAACAATGCCAACACCGAATGCTGAGTCTCTCTTTCATGTTATAGTTAGCATCATTTTAATTTGTTAATAAGAAAATTTTGTAAATAGGGTTTTTTAGTTATGTATGCTTTTGTTAGTTTTGTATTTATTTGCACGGCCCACTGTAAATCAGTCCTTTGACTGACGTGGCCACCGTGCCTAAACAATTTAAAATCAAATCAAATCAAATCAGTCTTTAAATCGGTGTAAAATGGTGGATGTAAAATTTAGTGACCTATTTCTTTAAACTGAATGACTTGAAAGAAACTTTAGCCACTTTTTATGATTCTACAGTTGGACTTTTCAGAAGTCTTGAATATTTGTCAAAATTACAGCCTATTTTATTTTTGCAGCTTATTTTATGATGTGACCTCATCAAATTTCTAAATCACAAACCAGAAGAGTGAAAGAGTTTTGCTTGATACCTAATTGTAGGCATCCATAAACAATGGTTTTCTTGAAAATTATTTGATCTTTTGTTAACTGGTTTAGAAATTACCATTGTTTTAAGTTTTTATCGAAAATTTTCTCGAATTCTTGAAAAAGAAGAAAAACACTGTAATTCTGAAAATATTGAAGATTTCAGAAAAGTCCAATGGCAGATTTACTGTAAAATAGTTCAAGTTTCTTCGAAGCCGTTGAGTTCAAAGAAATAGGTCAAAGAATTTTACACCCAGTTTTTTAAAGATTTGAAACCTATGCTAAGAATCAGGTTATTTTGACTTGAAAAAGTGAGGAGGTTCAGTTAGCATTTTGATGAAGGTTTGACCTTTCTCCGGAGCCTGAATCTCATTAAAATCGCTGCTTGTTTATTAAGCGCCGCTTTAAATAGTTTCCAGTCAAAACTGCCGGTAAGTTTACAGCATCATGAAATTTTCTGCATCACCCAATGTAATCAAATGTTACTGTTTAAATTGCAGAGACGATCGCTACGAGAACGAAAAAAGAAGAATTACAACGATGATTATGATTATAACATATCAGATGAAGAAGAGAAGAAGAAAGGGGAAAATGGCGAACCACTAACAGGACCACCGAGTATTCCTGGTGGACACAAATTGATTGCTTATAAACCAAGTGATGCTGTCGAAGGTGAAATTGCAACGATTGAGAGGATTCTTGCTGGCCGTATCAGATCGAATATCAAGGTATGAAAATGGAATTGAGGTTTCGTCCTCGTTATTGTTGCTAATGCCACAACTAAATCTCATAGAATTTCACCTTTTCATCCCTTGTTTCCCTGCGTTCTTTTATTTGCTATCATTTTGTCAGTAGGGACTGATAGTAGTACTCTTTCAAAAGTCGGCCCAATTTAGGCCCGTGTAGAGTGATGCCGTATTCACCAATCAAATTACTAGAATTTAGTTTTGAACCAATCAGGAGGCGTTTTTTAGACAGCTGCTGTTGTTGCATACAAAAAGCTGTTGATAAAGGCTAGAGTTCTCGCAGCTGCGATGGATCTATTTTGTTTCAAAAGAGAAAATCATTTCACTCGACCTACAATACGAGGCTCTGTAAAAATCTCCAGATCCCTCCATATACAGGGTGTCTCAAAAAATTGTTCGACGTTTGATTAAATATTGAAAAATAAGGACAACATGAACAGGCTCATGGAAAGATAACCTTGTTCCTAAGATTATGAAATAATTTTAGAGACTAAAATCGTGCAAATCGGTTGAAAATTCGCTGAGTTACGAGCTCTCGAAGGTCGGAAATATGCGATGGCTGAAACCAGAGACCCCCCAGATTACTTGTATTGCAAAAAGCTCGAAGACGGAGGTAAGAGAAGCTTATCCGATGTCATAGCTCTCGTTGATATCAGAGCAAACCAAATAGGACTTCTAAAGCAAATTATTTCTTACGATCATTCTGAAAATTTGATAACATTGCGTAAGTCCAAAAACAATGGCTCAAAACATAATCGGCGAGAGACTGGATCTGTTTCCTCAAAGCATCCATATGCTTGACAGTTAGGTTATCAAAAACCTGTTTGAATTCCATTTGGTTCGCCCTGAAACAATTGAGAAATAACAGAAATGACGGCCTATGGCACTTTTACCAAAAATGCCATTTTGAGGCGTCTGGTTTCAGCTTTCGCACAAACTTGAACTTTAAAAGCTTGTAACCCCATGAATTTTTAGCGGATTTGCAAGATTCTTGTGTCAAAAATTAATTTAAAATCTCAGGAAAAGGGTGACTTGACCAAGGGTCCATTCAGCGTATCGTTATTTTTTAGTATTTAATCAAACATCGAACAATTTTTTTGAGACACCCTGTAGGTCTGGATGTGCAAAAAAGGCTTCATTAGCCAGTTTTCAAATTATGGAATGACATACCTGCTGAAATTCGTGAGCTACCGACATTATATCGTTTCAAAAAACAACTTTGAACGAATCCAAAGAGCTAGACTCTAAAACAAAACTCCCTGGAAGAGCAGCAATAGTTGCGATTTGTAGGGATATAGTTGTTTATTCTTAGGCTTGTTATCACTGTTATTAGATTATTATCTTTATATTTTAACTTGCTGAAGGGTTAATTTTTGTATAAATAATATTAAATGGAAAAGGAAATGAATGCACCAATGAAATGAAAAAATGAAATCGAAATGAAATGAAAATGAAATTAAAGCGAAGTGACAAAATGAAATTATTTGTACAATCTCTCAAGTGTACGCCTCTCAGTTTTCGAAATAGAATTTGAATATAAGTAGGATCTCCAGGATGTGTTCACATTTGGCCGTGTGAGTCTTTTGTGCCCAAAAGACCAAGTGTGAAGCAGAATTCGTCATTCACAAGGTTTCTGCTGATAGCGTCGAACCGAAATCGAGACTGAAACCGGAACTACCTTGTCTTTTAACGAGAAAATGAAGCTTTCGTCTTATTTAATCTACCGCAAAAGTCTGTTATCATGCTGCTGAATAAAGGAATTTAAGTTATGTGTAATCTTATTGTTATGATTTGCAGGATGAAGAAGGAAATGACATCGAAGATGAGGAATTTTGTGTCAAATACAAAGGATAGTAAGTGCTCTCTTCTTTTTATTCATTTCCAGCTATTGTACTTAGGGAGGGGCTTTGAGGGATACCGGAACCTGCCAGACCGCATCAAACTTCCACAGAGACCCGAAGCCCTGGAAGCAAAAACGCACGGCCAGCGTTGAAACTCAGCCCTGGGGTTGAAAACTCTCATGTAATGATGCCCTTACAGGGGCTCTTTCACCCTCCCTGAAAACTTTCAAGGAACAAATATAGAGGACGGTGTAATTTTAACTTCTATTTCATTTCTGTTATATTTCATTGTAAATTAGGTATTATAGTGTATTATATTGTAAATTAGGTAAATAAATTACTTTTGTCCTTAGTTTAGCCTCTTTTCCTTTAGTTTTTTTTATTTTAAACTGGTCAGTTTGAAAAACATGTATATATTATATGAAACTTATGCCAGTATAAATATTTTAAAATGAAATGAAATAAAATGAAAATGAATGAGATTGTAAACAAATCTATAAAGGCCATTGTTTTACGCACTTATCCATTGTTTTTGCGGTTTGTTTGGTCGCTTCACCTAATGCACGAAAAATTACCACCAAAAATCCACTCATATCCTACCAATCACGAGAAATAGCGGGACACTTCAGTTGTGCTATATTGCCGCTTTGTTCCTAATGTGGAGGATGAAATCATTTGCTAGTACGGAGGAGTTAGCGTAAGAGACGGATGAAGAACGAAAAGAAACCATTTTCCTTCACAGTAACTCCGATACCTCCTCCATAGGAATATACAAATTTTCATCCGCAGCAGCAGATATACTGAAACATAACTGCGGTGTCTAACTACCCTTGGAGAGATGTGAATGTTTGGTTTGTTTCTCTGTGAAGTACATAGATTTATCATCAAAATAACGCTTTTGCTTTTAAAAAAGATAAAAATCTGTGTGATACTGCCTTTCAAAACATTGCAAAATCACTATTTTTACAATCATTATTTTTGGGGCTGAGCTCCTTCAACAGTAGTTTGTCTAACCAAATTTTGATCAAATGTGAGACATTCGTGCTTTCTAGGGGACACCCTTGTGCATTCATTCCTTCTATAATTTGTGCAGCCGTTTGTTGAAAGTCATTTACGGTTATTTTTCAGTATACCTATATCTCGTTTAGCACAATATGTTCCGAAGTGTCAGTTATCAGCTAGTTATAAGGGCAATTTGAGAATTTCAGAGCATGGAGAGGAATAGATTGTGTGAATCGGTTGGTGGCTCTTGGGTGCGGCTTTGCAGGCGGGTGATGCATCTTTCCTGATTCACCCGGTAGTTTTTATTTCTTTCTATGTTAATTGCCACGGGGTTGTCATAGTCTATTGCTCCCCGTGGTATTATCGTCCTTGTAGTGTTTCGTAGAGTAATTAGTAGGTAGTGTAATTGGTAATTCGTCTTGTAAATTTTTAATGGAATATATAGAAAAGGAACTAGATTGGTTCTAACCTGTTTTTATGATATCTTGTTCGTCATTTTTAGCTCATATCTTCATTGTGAATGGGGAACAGAAAAGGAACTAACCAAAAAGGACAAACGAGCACCAATGAAAATCAAGAGGTTTAAAGCCAAACGAGATCCCGTGGCAATTCTATCAGAGGTAGGACCCTTGTCTCAGGATAGTAGGTTGTACTTAATGCTGTTCTCATGTCTTATGTTTCAACTCTTGATCGAAAACTTCGTAGATATTTGCCAAATATTATAGTAAAACCCCGCAAACAAGAACATACTTTTATAAAAAAAACAGACTGACTAGATTCTTCTTACAAGTGAGGTACTTATGACATTTTCAGGGTGCGGTTTTTTTTTTATTCATCTAAAATGTTACAATACAAGGCTACAAACTATTATACTTTCTAATTACCATACGACTATACCACACTACGGGGACGATACCACAAGGAGCAACAGACAATGACTACCCTGTGGTCTTAACATAAAGAGATATCCTACTTACATACAAACTAAATATACAGTTACAGATAGATACACATAAACGATAACTACAGACAACAGATAGATACTGACGCCTGTTTCACGTTAGATGCCAGGCCTTTCTGGTGCACTAAGCTCATTGGTGTAGGATTAAGGTGCCTTCATCAAAATATGTATATTTGTACATCTAATCTAAAATATCCTACACAAATATTAGGATTCATCTAATATGTGCCTTACATCAAACGAGAAACAAACGTAGTAAACAATGACAAGGAGAAAGAACAAAAGCACTCAGTGACGGTTCTTATCACAAGGACTCTTATGACTATGATGAATATATAGCTGTACAGTATGTGTTAGGTAAACTGGAGAGTAGAATGATTGCATTTAAATATTAGAGGGTATGATATTTTGTTGCTGGCAAAGCAATTTGCATCATACAACTTGATAAAACAATTTGCAAATCCCTGAAAACTGTTATTTAAGGTGTTCAGTTACCAATAGTTGGAAGGTTGTTTTCTAACAAAATAGAGTGGCATTTCATGTTTCATATTTCATATTTAATTCTTTTAAGGAGGGTTGCCCTTCAACAAGTTGATTTTCAAGGGGCCCTCCGATAAAAACGTTAATCACAATACGATATAGAAAGAAAAAAGCTATTAATTAAATCAAACTATAAACCCTATTTAAAACATTGAAAACTTATGTACAATAGTATTGAAAATTTACAATTAAAAAATGAAAGGAAAAGTTTCCGTTAGTAAGTTTTTTACTAAATATTTTTCTTGAAACTGAACAGAGAGGTTGCTTGCTTTGACTCGGCTGACAGGCTATTCCATAGTTTAGCACCTCTATAAGAGACGAGCATTCGCCTATAGTTTTGTATAGGAAATTTGTGACGAAGAAGCCATTCTATTTCCGTTACCAATTAGATCGTTTTTGTTGCCCAATTTTGATAAGATGGCATGGCCACCATTATTATTATTTGTTATTATCAATTTGTTTTAAGTTGGCAACTTACATAGCTATAATTAAAGAAGCTAATTTAAGGCACCAACTATGGAACCATGAAACTGAGCTCAAGCATCCAGACTTTTTCGTCTTTCCAGAGGTAAACTTCACTCAAGCCTTTTTAACTCCTCCTGTTATACAGTGCGAAGCTTTGCGATTGAATTAGTAAAGTTTGTAGCCACTTAAACCTGGCTAACAAGCAGTGTTTTAAAACTCGCTTGGTGTTAACATGACCTTGAAATGCTCCTTTCCTTTGCAGCTTGATGACGAACCATTTAATCCTGATTTTGTTGAAGTTGATCGCGTTCTGGATCAGTCAACGTGCCTCGATCAAGTCACTGGCGATGTATGTATCGTTTTTCTTTCTCAGGATAGTTTAAGACAATGTTTTGTAACTTTACAATGTTATCCGGCTGTCCCAAAATTCTTTATGAAAATTTTGTGCAAGTTAGCTCGCAGTGATAACAAACAAATCGTAATTTTTGTTTATCTTTCATAAACGGGGCACAGATCTGGAGTAATTCTCTACCCAAATATTGACCTTGAATGCAAGGAATTACTTACCGTACAGACTTGTTTAAATTGATTCAAGCTCAGAGCTTCATCTACTCTGTTTCACTTTTGTCCTTCAAGCAGATTCACTTGACAGTTAGGCACCATAAATTGATACCTTGTATCTGCAAAAAAAACTAACCCACAGATGTTTTTATATTGTTTTTCGTCCATTGCTTTTTATGTGAGAATGCTGTGGTGATGCAAGCTTTGGATTCAAATTCAGTTGCTTTAAAGTAAACCGGCTACTGTTTTTATAAATTCTGAAAATTACTTGTACCGGGTGAGTCAAAACAAGGTTTATGCGTTTGTGTTTATGTTGAGCTGTGAAATAAAAAGTATATGTATTGCCGATATTCAAAACTGAAATGCTAATCTATCAGTCAAAGGCTAACTTAGACGAGAGTAGTTTATTTGGTAAAATGAATCACTCATCTTTAATACCCAAAAATTAGATAAATGCCTCAAAGGGGTTTGTATTGGAATGGAGAATTCCACATTCCATTTTGGCCATGATTAATTTACTATTACTATTGGAATTAAAGGTCTATTTCTGACTCGGTTAATCGCATTAATTATAAATTTCAGTGCCAAATAAATCATGGACCAGAATGGAATGTGGAATTCTGGATTCCCAAACAAACCCTTTACATTCATTTTGCAATATTTTGGGATTTAATGAGAGATTTTAGCAGGCAAAATTTCCCATCTAAGTTAGCGTTTGACTGATAGATTGGAATCTTAGGCCCCGTCCACACGTATCCGGATATTTTTGAAAACGCATCTTTTTTTATCCGTTTTGGGTTAGCGTCCACACGGAGACGGCGTTTTCGGTCACCAAAAACGAATCTTTTCGAAAACGCTCTCCAGAGTGGATCTTTTTGAAAACGCCGTTTTCATGTTCTCGTGTGGACGGGTGAAAACGGAGCTTTTCGAAAACGCTGACGTCACAGCATCGATTTACGACGTATCAGAGCTTGTGCACGGATCTTTGGGGACAACAAAAGGGCATTTTGATTGTCTGTTTTCTTTTGTCGAAGTTCGAACAGCGAAGTTTGAATGTAGCAGCGTCTTCGTGTGGACGGGGATATTTTCGAAAACGCTCCTCGTGTGGACGCGAATCTTTTTGAAAACGGATAAAAAAGATGCGTTTTCAAAAATATCCGGATACGTGTGGACGGGGCCTTAGTGTTGAATATCAGCTACATAATTCCATGGCCCGCCAAACAAGTAAATTTTTTACTCAATCGGCATGTTTGCGTTTAGTTGGATAGAAAATGGTGAGCAAGGACTTGCGTCACTGTTGCAGGTTTTCCAAGTGTCAAACTATTTCCTGTTATATTTATTTTGTATTTGTAGCCTGTCACTCACTATCTTGTAAAGTGGCGGTCATTGCCATATGAAGACAGCACTTGGGAGCTCGAGGTATTTGTAATTGCATTGCATTTAGCTGCTCTGTTTGTGCTATGTTTGTTCGGGAAATCAATGGCCTCTAGGTGCTCTGCTAGACTGATTGCATATTCTTAGTTATCGCTATTGATAGACTGATGGACGCTCAAACTACGACTTATGGACTTTGATACTAAAATTTGGGATGAAGTTTTCCCCGATCGATTTCATAACCAGATTTGGAAACCATAGCAACACTGTACGAGCACCAGGCAATGGTGGATGGGCCTAAGTTGCCGGCTCGAATCTCCAATGTTAAATCAGCTCAGAATTAAAGTTTACAGTGATATTAGCCATGAACAAAAGCCACAAGTATCCATACGAATGTTTCCTCAATCCAAGAATCAACAAACCTTTCACTGTGGATCAGGAGTTCCTCACTTTTAAGGCCAATTAGCTTCCATGAACTTCACCGCAGCTTTGAGAATTTCCAACTGTCGAGGGTCACTTGCCTCGCTTCCGAGATCACACTGCAGCCTCGTTCCAAAGGGCACACGTAAACGTGTGCATCTCCGTCTCAAAAATTTATATCAAAGTCCATAAGGCCCAGATTGAGCAAAAAAGGAAATGTTGTTGATGTTGTTATTGTTGTTGTTGTCGTTGTTGCTATTTTGCGATATCTGGGACTATGTCGTGAGGCTAGTGCTCTGCTGCGTCAATCAAACAAATCTGTAGATCTAAAGGAATTATTTACCAATGTCTGACCTGGAGATAGAGAGAGACCTAATATTGGTTTGGATACAGTAGAAACCCACATAAAAGAACCTAGGTTTTTCTTTGGCAGCCTGAATAGTTTCTTAATTAAGTGGCTGTTATAATAAATTCCAGCCTGCAAGGTTCTTAAAGAGGTTCTTATATACAATATACACCTTCCACACATTAATACTGTTTTCAACATAAGAAATCAAGCGATTTTTGAGAATTCCTTGAGAACTCTTCAGAACATTTTAGGTTAGAGTCATCGTTAATGATCTGATAGCCTTTTGTACCACTGAAGTATTCTGATCAGAATGTTACGAATTCTTTAAAGTTCTTGTGAATTCTGAAGACATGAAACCTGTTATATAAGAACCTCCCCCAGTTTCAGCCTCTGAGATGGTCTTATTTAGGGGGTTTAAAATATTGAATTTCAGCCTCAAGGTTCTTATAAAAGTAGGTTCTTTTATGCGGGTTTCTACTGTATCAGCAATTTGATGTTGTAAAGCAATCCCAATATAGCACCTGGAAGGAGCCACTTAGGTCCTAAAAATGTTTTTATTGTATGAATCATTAATTGAATTGAATTGAAAGAATTAAATTGATAGGTTTAGACTGCCTTCACAAGATGCAGTTACATTTTGAAAACGGCGAAAAATATGATGGATAGGCTTCCCGTTCACACGAAGACTGCACATTTTTGCCGGTGGATGTTGAAAACGGTAGATTTTGAAAACAGAAGTCTAACTGGCACAGTTTGAAAACGGCATCGTGTGAACTCTCGAAAATGGTGAAAATGGAACATCCTTCAACACTTTCAAGAGGGCATGAAAAATGTTTTCCTTCCTTCCACCGGACAAAAAATCTGGCTTACATTTCCTGCGAGAACAGAGAAGCAGAGGTCAGGATCCAGAAACAGCTATGCAGCAATGTGTAACCGTTTTCGTGTAGATGACACTGCACCGAGAAGAAACATTGTATTAAGTTGGACCCTTTGAAAGAAATCATTTATGATTTCTGAGGAGCGTGATGGAACTCCATTTCTTCCTAATCTTGTATTTGTTGTATAAAACATAATTTACATTGTACCCTGTGTCAAGTAACTTTTGCTCTTATACGTTGCTTTGTTTATTTTGAAAAAATGAGAAACAGAGCGATAATTTCCTGCAGTTCATTATGCATCAAACATTTCCTGCAACCGCCCGTTCGCACGATCAGGTGGGTTTTCATGCCCTGACTTTCAAAGTGAGGCTATACGGTTCTTAAAGTGCAGGTACATTTCTTTGGTATCAAAATCTTTGAAAGAATGCACTGAGTTAGTTACTATTGAATTTTCTATCCTTTTCAAATTCTGCCGGTATCGTGTGAACCGAATTTGCTGCATCACAATTATCGCTGTTTTGAAGTTATGCCGGCATCGTGTGAACGCAGTCTTTGATTCAAAGCTTCTCTATCCTTCCTTGTAATGACTTGTTTCTTTACTCTCTTGGTATATAAACAAGTTAAAATCTATTTTTAAGGTGAACGTCGATGAGCCAAAGATCAAGCAGTATCTGGAACTAAAGAAACCCCCTCCGGCTGAATTCCAGCAGGTAGAGACCGTTGCTCTGTAATTCAATTCCGATGCATTCTGTAGAAATTGCAACACATCGTGGAACGACTCCACTCTAGGGGACCAGTTTTATGCCATATCTCTCAGGAACTAACCCTAACGTAACCCTGCCAACGCTAACTTAACCATAACTTACCCAAAATTACTCTAACTAGCCCTACCCCTGACTAACCCTAACTTACCTTAACTTAGCCTAACGTACCCTGAAACCCCTTTTCCAAAACTCAACCCTGACCCTTACCCTCACACCATGACACATAACGTGCCGATTGGAAAGTTGGTCCGCTAAGGTGCAAACTAGCCCTCTTCATTTCTCTGGTTGTTATTCGATTAACTTTTAATTGCTATTCCAAACTCCTTGGACAATATCCCCCCTTCACCTCTAATTGTTTGCTGGGGACCTTGATGCTGACATTTGCTATTGTTTCTTATCAGTATATCGCAAGACCGCAAGCATTCCAGTGGAAGAAGATTGACAAGAGCCCTGAATACAAGGATGGAAATACTCTTCGGGATTATCAGCTTGAGGGATTAAATTGGTTGACATTTTGCTGGTACAAACGGTGAGTGTTACAGTGCTTTGAAGCCAACTTGCATTATACCGCATTAGCACTGACACAGTTAAACCTGCTTTACTTAAACTAGGTTAGATTTCAACCAATCAAATGCATTGATTGGTTGGATTGCCCAATTAGAAGGCTCCATTCGATAACCTGGTTTATTTTAAACTAGTTTTCCTTGCAGTATGAATTTGGTATTATACTGCATTCACACTGACACAGTTAGTCCAGCTTTATCTAAACCAGTTTAGATTTTAACCAATCAGATGACTGGATTTCTTGGATTGACCAATCAGAAGGCCTTATTCAAAAACCTAGTTTAGTTTAAGCTGGTTTAACTTGCAGTGGGAATGGGGCATTAGTTTGTAATTAGCGATTTTAGAACCTGAAAATGAAGGATATTCTGAGATGACTTGGAATTTAAATTCAGTTTTTTCAATTTTGTCATGGCGTGGAACGATGTTACCCCTTTGCTTCAGCTTAACTCTGCGTCATTTTCTCTTTGCTTTTGCTTCCATCAAGTTACAAACTTGTAGTGATCAAAATATTTCCTCGTTGCATGTTGCAATTAAACATTGCTAAACAAGTAAGTAAAGTAGAATATATATAAAGCACGCCGCACACGGAGAGGAAAATGCTCAGCAAAGTGGCATGAATGTAATTTTGCTCAGCAAAATTCTCGCCGTGTGCGGATGATTTTTGCTGAGGAAATACTCATTTCTGCAGCTGAGGAAAATATCTATCGTGTTTGATAATTTCTGCTATTCGTGCCAAAATTCTCACCGTCTGCGGTATCACTGAGAATTTTGCTCACTGCTTTGGGTGCACACGTGTTCATGTTGCTGGTATCGACCACAGGTCACAACAAGATGGCGGCTCAAAGTGTAAACACGTGTGCACCCAAGGCAGTGAGCAAAATTCTCAATGACACCGCAGACGGTGAGAATTTTGGCACGAATGGCAGAAATTATCAAACACGATAGATATTTTCCTCAGCTGCACAAATGAGTATTTCCTCAGCAAAAATCATCCGCACACGGCGAGAATTTTGCTGAGCAAAATGACATTCATGCCACTTTCCTGAGCATTTTCTCGCCGTGTGCGGCGGGCTTAAGCACTTTGATGTGAATTGAAATAAGCACGACGTTCCGAGCATAGCCCGTTATCAAGGAAAGAAAAACTAATAGAACCGGCACTAATCAAGCAAAAAGAAGGACAGATTCGAAGGATTAGGATAGCAGTCAAAGAAATCGATGTGACATAGAAAGGACTAAAAATAGGAAGGAGGTTTGTGGATAAAACTGTGATAAATAGAATGTTACTGAAGATACGTTAATTGATTTCTGAGTCGCGAAGGATACAAAGTTCCAAGTTAAAGGCCCTGTTTATTTGGGGAAAAATACCTCACCTGCCAGACTCGGGGCCGAGAGACGAGGTAAATTTCAGCCACTGTTTATATGAGATTTTTCACTTCACTTGTCAGCACCGGGGCTGAGGGGCGAGGTGGAGTAATGTCTCTCTTCCGTGAATTCAGAACGAACTGGCCAATAAGAATTGACTAGTAATTTCAGTTCATCTCACCATACCGGTGGTGTTTCGTGTAAATAGAAAAATTTCACCTCACCCATGTGAGATCCCATGTCTAGTGAGGTGGGATTTCACTATACCGATGGTGTTGCGTTCGTCATGTAGACGCGAAATGAAAATGCAGAGGATTCTATGGGTAGGTGAAATCTCACCTCTCAGCCCCGGGTCTGGCAGGTGAGGTGTTTTATCTCATATAAACAGGCCCTAAGAATGATTCGTTTTTCCAATGTTTTCCTTTTTTGCTTTCTGTAGATGCATATAGGAGGCCGAGAATTAACTTATCATCATTGTACTTTCAGACAATTCATTTGCTAAAGATTCTACCTATACGTCTGACAATACCTTGCTCTCTTTGACAGGCAAAACTGCATACTCGCGGATGAGATGGGCCTTGGCAAAACTGTGCAGAGCATTTCTTTGCTATGTGAACTCAAGGTATGTAATCATAATCATGAACATAAGAAGGTTTATAGTTAATCAGCATGAATACATTGATGCATTCGCAGCTGTTTCGACCGCCACTGTAATTTTTTTACAATTCATACAAAGAAATTTACAACAAATTCTGCATGCTACTTTACTAATCTAATTACTATACAACACGACAGAGACGATACCGAAGGGAACAAAAGACAATGACTACCCCATGGCCAAAACATAAAAACAAGCAACGGTAAATTACATACAACTACGAGTAGCAACAAAACGTAATAGATAATACACCAAATTCTGTCTGACATTGATATATTTGAATTTTTTTTTTGAATTTTTTAAGGAGGGTAGCCCTTCGGCAGAAGCCGTTTTTCAAGGGGCCTTCCGGTAAAAACTTAATTACAATATACAGTTAAAATTGAATATGACTAGAATGAAAAAACCATAACCTAAAAGCCTATTTACAATTATACAATATATACAATAGAAATGAAAAATTAACCCTTTATCAGTTTCTTAAAACTATTCAGGGAGGATGCTGTCTTTGACTCAGCAGGAAGGCTATTGATGACGGGTCAGGGTTGAGATGAAATTAACAACTACCACGAGCGCAGCTCCTTCTCGCTGCATAAAAAGAACCCGACACCTAATGTGAAACATAGTATGCGAAGAAAAAAGGAGCATACGTTAATGGACTTCGTGGTTTGCACATTGCTGAAGTTTCAAAAGATCTCAATCAAACCGACCAGTTAGTGGATGAAACGTACAGTCAGTTCGAGAATGTTTTTGTTCGAATCATTAGAAAGGTCTTGATCACCATATATTAAACGCTGGGTCAAAGCATCATTTGAAAGATTAGCGATTTGTACAAATGGTCGTAATGATTCTACTAATCCAGCGAGAAGATCTCTTCGTTGAAGATTAAATGAAGGGCAGAGAAAGTGCTCCGTATCCTCAATGCCATCACTTGTTGGACACATAGGGTTTATGGTATCCCTGAAATTATGCTTGAATTTGTGGGATTTTAACTTACTGAGCGCAATTTTTTCCGAGCCCAGGAAGGAAAATATTTTTGCGGCTTCTGAGGTAGTATCACAGCTCAGGAAAATATACCTTGTGGATTTAAGTATAGGATATCAATTTTATAGAAATAAGGCAATATGTTAGAGACAGGACCTCTTTTATTTCACATTGTGCGTTCTCGGAACAAATTTTCGCTCTAAGGACTGAAAAGTGGCTACGTCCTTGTACTTGTAGTGTTTTACCTTCTCATGCAAGGTCGAGGCAGAAGCTTGCCTTTTGCCAGCCACAGAGCGTGACAGCATCATCAGCTACATGAAAGTGAATTTGAGTTTTCTTCCTTTCGTAGCGGTTTGGTGTGCGTGGTCCATTTCTTATCATTGCTCCTCTGTCTACAATTGTGCACTGGCAACGGGAATTTGAAGCTTGGACCGACATCAATACTATTGTGTATCATGGAAGGTAGGTTCCCTGAGTAGCATTTCTCAAGAAAGGTTTCGTGAATTAGGCTACATTTCAATTTATTCCATATGTACATATCTCCGTTTTCAAATCACTTCGTTTTCGGATAATGGAAAACCGTTTCCATTGCTCTGTTTTCGTGAAGAAAAACTGGCACGAATACGGAGGTGTTTCAATCGCGCTGTTGTCATTCATTTTCATTTCCTTGGTTCAGATATCTCCTTTGCTTTGTTTTTTGGCGCCAGGTCGGTTGCTGTTGTTGTAGCGTTTTTGAGTGACTCTGTTTTTGGTGTGCCATTTAAAACGATGCATTTTCAACTGTCTCCATTTTCAGATCACTTCACGTTTTCATGCGAAAAGTAACTAATGAAAGTTTAGCTTTAATGAGCAAATTCTCTATGGTTTTGCCGGCAAAAAGGAAACTGAATCAGTCAGGAACGTCGTGCAGTTGCCTTATCGTACTAAGAACCATGCATTGTTGTTTCTCTTCGGTCCATTGACCAGTGAGCTATCATTATAGTAGGACAGTGGGGACAAAGTTTTCCATATGGAAACTGGGAGGATGAATTCGCAAACGAATGATTAGCGAATCTGCGTTTATTTGAAACGGACCAAGAAAAAGAACGCCTTCAATTTTGTTTGTTTCAGTCGGTTGGTGGAGAGAAACTTGAGGGCATTGCGTCTTGAAGCTTTACCTTGTATGCAGTGTGCAGCTTAATCTTGTAGGATCCTGTGACAAACTCGTTCCCAGGGTGTTCTTACGTCATACGCTGATCACGAAGCAGAATGAACACCCTTGTACACTTCGATCAAATGTATCCCAGAGTGTATCCCAGAGTAGAGGTAGAGCAACGAACTCACTTTGGGAACGAGATTGATCCTGTGATAGATTTGCGCCTGAGTAACTGACTTGACTTGTAATAATTGCCTTCCCTTGTTGTAGCTCGCCCAGTCGACTGTTGATACAGCAGTACGAAATGTCATACACTGATGAGAAGGTAACTGCTTTCATTCTTATTTGGAGCATAATTCCTCAGTGGTAACTGTAAATATTCTAGGCTTGTATTCCTTAAAAGTGAATTAGAGCGTTATACTGCATTCACACTGACACAGTTAAACCAGCTTTATTTAAACCAGTTTAAACTTCAACCAATCAAATGACTGGATTTGTTGGATTGACCAATCAGAAGGCCTTATTCGAAAATCTGGTTTAGTTTAAGCTGGTTTAACTTGCTGTGTGAATGGGGCATTAGTAAACGTTGCAAGTAAATATGGCTTTGAGTAGAGGCAACATCGATTGGAGGCCTGATTTTGATACGTCTGATAGCTCTATTTGATATCTTTCGACAATAGATAGTTTGTCTGGAAATGCCCTAGTGGGTGAAACTAGTCAGCACTGAAAAAAAACAAAGAGTGCAAAGGACCAAATCGATGCATTTTTCTTTGAATAGTTGTGTCCCCTTCAACGTAGTCAGTGCATGGGTCTGCGCGCAGGCTACCTTCAACCGTTCAGTATATAGTATCTTTGGATATGCATACTTGAAGATGAGAGATGCCCTTTTTGCTAACCTAATTTCTTAAAAAGCCTTGGTTATTTTCCATGTGAGATGTAACGTTTATTTATCCTTTCAGGGTGAGAAAATCACTGGTTTCTACAAATTTGAGGCTGTTGTTACAACCTATGAAATGATTCTGAGTAAGTTGCTATTTGAATGCTCTTTTGTTAATTTAAACGTGGTGTTTGTTCAAGAAGTGTCAAGCGAGAAGTGACATTTAATTTAGAATTCCCCGATTGAGACATGGTTGTATTAGCAATCTATATGAATAGCAGGGCAGTTTGGTGCCCTGGGGCCTTTCTGGTCTCTGTCGCCTTCTGAGTATGTCTTTAGATGGCAGTATGGGTTGGGGGGCCTCGGTGTGCCGGACCTTCTATGTTGTCCTTTCGTACGGGTCCCTTTATAAAGCACCGTGCCTTGTGGTCTTTTAACGCCTGTTTCAATGACATTCGAATAAGTCATATTCTCTTTAGATAGGGGGTGTTTCCCTCCTCGATTAGCTTGCCTATTGAGGGAGCCCCTCCTTTAAGAAGTTCCTCTGATCTCACTGCAAATCTTCATATTCGCCTTTTTAGTCTGCCATCATTCAGTTTTAAGTATATCATCCGTCTCTTTTTTCTTTTAATGTTATGTCTTGTATTTAATTTCAGTTTATAATTGTTAGTAAGAAAGGGGGGTGTGTAGAGTTGGTAGTGTTGTACCAGATGGAATTTCAAATGAATGAACTGAAATGAGCAACCGTGCTTTTTGTTCAGTTCCATGGTGTAGTCATGATCCTTTGCTCCCTGTGGTATCGTCGTTGTAGCTAGTAAGTATCCTAGAGTTTGTTTGTTTGTTTTCAATTTGTTTAGAGTGGGCTGGTCAGGATTTCTAGCTACTGAAAGCTAATTTAAGCCCACTGTGCATGCCGCATCCAGGCATGGGACCCCTAGTTTAACGTCCCTTCCGAAGGACGACGAGGTGAGTTGTGAGGTCAGGCCTCCGAGTTATTTATAGGTAGCGTAGTAAGTAATATGTTGTATGAGTATCAATGAAACGGCTAATTAAATTTCCGCAGAGGCTGTTTCGTGGTGCACTGTTTTACTGATGATATGATACCTTGAATTCGTTCAGTACTTTGAATCTGATCTGTTATTTTCATTCAAGCAAGGACTCACGACCAAGTGGATTCTAAGTACAGACAAAAACCTTACGAAAATGCCGAAGAAATGTGGAGCAGTGATCTAATCAGCCACTTTAACGCTAAGAATACCGACGTAGTCTGGCCATATCAAGAAAGTAGAGATCTGATTCTGCGTGCCCTGAACGCAGTGCGTGTGGCCTAATTAGTCTGTGTTTTGTAATTTTATTGTCATGAGTCTCAGTTTGAGGCCATAACCATCGTTCAGTTCAATGCAGAAAACCAAGACTCGTGTATCAGTTTGATGCTCTGTTCTTTCTGGCCCATTCTTCAGACTCCATCGTAGAGAAATCGTGTGATAGGGAACTGCACATTGGAGTCGAATTTACGAAACTGATTTATGCAAGTCTGTGTTGCCTGTTTCGGCACGAATTAGACGAAACCAAAACAAAGAAACACACAAAAACAAGACAGCATTTTTGAAGCACAGTCCTTCACTATCCAAACCTCAAACCAAGTTCGTTACATTGGCGGACATTTGGGGAGCAAGGAGTGTGATCGTCTCCCTAATGTTGGAATGTTGTCTGAAAAAAGGTCTTTTGTGCTAGAACAATAGATAAAAACAGTGCTTTTAAATTGAAACAATGGCTTCGCCCTCCCAATATTTGGCGTAGTGTCCGTCACTGCCAGGGCTAAGTTCTTGGTTAGCCGCTTCGTAAGAATCTGGGCATGGCTTCGCAAAGGTCCTCACATCTGCAATAAGGTCGTTCAATTCAAGCAGGTGAGGCCATTCTTGTTTATGGCCTAATTGGTTCTTGTTTATTACCTTACTTATAGGTGACAATGATATGCTGAGTAAAATCCCTTGGCGATGTGCAGTGATTGATGAGGCCCATCGGCTGAAGAATCGAAATTGTAAACTTCTTGAAGGATTGAACAAGCTTCAATTGGAACACAGAGTGCTGCTGACAGGAACTCCTTTGCAAAATAATGTTGAAGAACTGTTCAGTTTGTTGAATTTCCTTGAGCCTAACCGATTCCCGTCACAAGCTGCATTCCTGCTAGAATTTGGTGATTTGAAAACTGAAGCACAAGTTGAGAAATTGCAACAGGTAAGGGCAAGTCAAATTCCACCCGTCAATAGTAGGATCAAATGGGTTACTTGATGAAATGATTGGAAAGCACTAGGTAGTAGTAATTTGAAAGAGTGTCCTAAAAATATTTCTACCTCCAATTAACGATCTCTAATTAACTGTAGTGAAATAATGGAGAGCGCTATTACTTTGAAGTATCATTTCATTTTCTTACTTCCAGTCTTTTAAGTTACGTCATTAACATTGTGTGGTATTTAGGTTAAAAACTTCTAAATTTATTAGGTCTGGAAGATGCGTTGGTGAAAGTTTATGAAAATTCTAGAAGCCTCTCAAAACATGTCTCTGTCCCAAGCATGTGAAGATCACGAAATTCTCTATTATTATCAGTCTGAAAGAGATTTGGCGATTCATCGTTAATGAAATAGTGATTCTGTGGAACATCCAACTGTAAGATGCAAATGGGCACAGAGCATAAGCCAATATAGATGGATTACAGACGACGTTTGACGAGAATTTTTGGGGGCAAAGGAATTACAAGTTTAGGATGATTGTTGGGGAGGCAAAGTTAGTGATGAATGGAGTATTACCTCTTGAAGGTGTTGTGGCGCAGTGGTGTAATCCTCTAACTTTGCAGCCAGAACAGTCAGGCGACTGGGTTCGAAACCGGTAGTGCCCCACCACTTGAGCGTCATGCCAAGGGGTCGTGGACTCGATTAGCGCTTGGCTACTTCTGTGATCCCAGCGCTTGACCCGAAAAACCGCAACCACACCTCTACACCTTCACCTATATTGAGTTTCTAGACGCAAAAGAAGATTGATATTACACGGAAAATGAAATTTGAAAATTCATTGAGACTTCGTTCACACGATGCTGGAACAATTTGAAAGCGGTAGGGAATTAGACGGTAAGAAGTCGCTGCGAGACTTTGATGCCAAAGAAATTTACGTACACCCTAAGAAGTGATCAGTCTCATCCCCAGTGTCGAAATATGTTTGGTTTTCATCATTTTCCAGTGTTCACACGATTCAATTCAATTCAATTCAATTCAATTTTATTCGTAAAATACAAGTTGTTACAATGTACGATAAATCTATGAAAAAGTACTTGCATTCTACGCGACCCAAGTAAAGCGTTGCTTATCTAGCTTGGGCCGCTAAATAAAAAAAAAAAAAATGTAGTAAAAAGTGATAGAATTAAATGAAATGAAAATGTATACTATCATATGATGGGAATATGAGGATATCTAGATTTATGAGTAAGGAAATTGGTTATATGATTATTAGTAATGGATTTGCACTCTTTTTGGTTAATATTTGTCAATGAGGACTTCTTTTAATTTCTTAGCGAAGGTATAAGGGTTTGAGATATCTTTAATTGGAGAGGGAAGTTCATTCCACAAACGTGCACCTTTATTTCGTATCATTTTATCTCCCCATGTTTTGTTTACTCGAAAAATTTTATAGTCTTTACTTTGGCGCGTTGGATATGTATGACTACCTTCATTTTTTTCAAAGTATCCTTTGAAGACTGAGGGTAGTTTCCCTTTATTGTAATGCACATTGTGCATGAATTTTAAGATCTTAAATTCATACAAATCAATAAGTTTCAGGATGTTGCATTCCTTGTGAATTGCATTTGTTGAATATTTACGATCTTTAAATTGAAGTATCCTAAGGATCCTGTTTTGCAAGACTTGTAGATCTTTCAGCTTATTTTGCGACGCTATGCCAAAGGCTTCAAAGGCGTATGATATCTTTGAGAGAACTAATGAGTCGTATAGCGACATTAGACACGGTTTTGGTACATAATGCCTCAGTTTCGAAAACATGCTAGTATATTTGATTATTTCGCTTTTAACTTTGTGCACATGATTCTCCCAAGTAAGTTTATTGTCTAGCTTAATGCCTAGATATTTAATGTCGTCAGACTGCTTTAATTCGTCACCCATTTTTACAATGTAAGAATCATCAACTGATTTTGTTTTTGATGGATGGAACAGGCAGTAATTTGTCTTACTAGTGTTGACCATCAACTTATTAGCTCTGAGCCAACTGTCAAGCTTTTCTAGCTCTATGTTTGTGTTGTTAATCATTGCAGTAAGATTATTTCCAAAATTGAATAAGTTCGTATCATCTGCGAACAGCCTTGGTTCTAAGGAAGTTGCGCTTGGCATATCATTCACATATAAAGTAAAGAGGATTGGACCTAGAACAGATCCTTGTGGTACTCCTTTACAAATGTGACCGAGGGAGGAATTTTTCCCGTTTAAAGAAGTATATTGCATTCTGTTTGTTAGATAGCTAGAGAACCAGTCCAGTATTTTACCTCTGAACCCGTAGTGTTGGAGCTTGTGGAGCAGAATTGAATGGTCTATTGTATCAAAGGCCTTAGATAGGTCCAGGAAGATGCCTATGCAAGAGTTATTGGTGTCTAGATTTGCATAGATTTTTTCAAGAAGCTCTAATAGGGCATGTGTCGTTGAGTGTCCCTCTCGGAAGCCGAATTGTAGCTTGTAGAGAATTTTGTGCTTCTTGAGGAAAGAGGTGATTCTCTTAGCAAGTAGTCTTTCCAAGATTTTTTCAAAACAAGAGAGCAACGAAATTGGTCTGTAGTTGTCGCTTATATGTTTGTCACCAGACTTGAAAATAGGAATAACTTTAGCCACCTTCCACACGTCTGGCATTTGTCCAGTTGAGAAAGAAACGTTATAGAGGTGTGTGAGAGGTTTTGCTAGGTGGCTACACGATAACTTTATAATGGAGGGCTTTATTTCATCATGACCGGGAGTCTTTCTAACCTTTAGGCTTTGGATTTCTGTTTCAATCTCCTTTTCATATACGCGAGTAAGGAAAATGGTATTCTCTATCGGATTTTTTAGGTAGTCAATAAAACTGGTATTTGGAGGTTTAATTTTGCCTGCAGTTTTCTGACCAATGTTACAGAAGTGTTTGTTCAAGGCTTCAGCGATACCAGCATCATCTTCGAATACTGATCCCTCATAGTAGATACTCTTGATTCCATTATTATTTTTGCATCGTTTTGGATTCAAGAAACTTCCAAGCACGGACCACATTTTTGTTATCCTGGTAGACTTTTTGTTGAATAGTTCCTTGAAATAGGTATTCTTTGACGAGCGAATGCAAGAAAGTAGAATGTTTCGATAACATGAATATTTTTTCTTATTTTCAATTGTTCTGTTCTTCATATAATGACTAAAAAGATTATGTTTTTTAGAAATGCATCTTTTTAAAGAGGAAGTCACCCATGGTTTGTCCTTAATTCTTTTCGTTGATATTGGTTTGAGTGGGAAGGCTTCGTTATAAACTTTTTTGACTATGTTATAGAAAGCCGTCGCACATCTGTTTACATCGGTTTCCTGATATAATGGATCCCAGTCAACTTGTTGTAAATTATCTAAGAATTTTGATGTATTTTTCGGTCCGAAAATGCGAGTTTTTCGCCTCTCGATGGATCTCTTCCTAAAATCAAGATCAAATACGACAAGGAAATTGGCAAAGTGGTCGGAAATGTCAGTAAAGATATTACCTGATATGATCTTTTCACTTTGCTTTTGTTCTCTGAGAAAGACATGATCGATCAATGTAGCTGTATGATCTGTGACTCTCGTAGGGAGAATGGTACCAGGAAGATACCCATGGGTTAACATCAGGTCTAAGTATTCCTTGGTTTTTCTTCTGCCTGGCTGACTATATTTTATTAGGTCAATATTCAAGTCTCCAACGATAGCGCATCGGTCATGTTTCGTATTTTGTATTGTCTGCAATGTTTGTTCTAGTTTAGAATTAAAATCTTCAATATTTCCATTTGGATGTCGGTAGATTATACCAAGAATTGTTTCCTTGTTATTTTTAGTTAGTTTGACCCAAAGGTTTTCACAAGGGTCTGTGCATTTTAGGTTGTATTGTTTTACTTCTTCAAATTTGAGTTGTTCTTTAACAAAAAGACCAATCCCGCCAGCATTTCCATGCTGTGGGGGGACTGGATGAAATACGTATCCTGGTAATAAGGCGTTATATGAATTTAGATTGGTGCTGTTGACCTCTGTTAAGCATATGCAATCGAAAGTGAGTGTCAGCTCACTGAGAAGGCTAACTAATTCAGTAGAGTGCTTGTTCAAACTTCGTATATTTAAATGGAAGATTGAGAGGTTGTTATCGCGAAAATTATTTATTTCGTTTAAAGAATCAATAGTATAATACTGTTCATTTTCATCAATTAGGTTACTTACTTTATTAAGATATTGAGAAAGATCATTGTTATCAATTAATTCAGCTAATTTTGATTTGTCAGAGCTTACTAAATGATTTAATTCAAAGTTAGATATATGATAAAATGGGAGTATAGATAGATTTATGGTATTTATTGCCTTAAACTAAAATTAGAGTTATCTGGTGGAAGAGCAGATTCATTAACGTCCTTGAGGAAAGGGGAAAAAGTGTGGTGGTTGAAAATGGAAAGGATGCGGCATTGAAGGGTATGGCCAGTAGTATGGTGGGCCATAGGGAGTTGACATGTTCAATTTATGAAAGTACGGCTGGCCCGTTACTGTTGCGTTCTTTTCTTCAATGTTGCTTCTTTTCGAGAGATCGTCACCATCATTCTTTGTGGATTGATTTTCGCTCTTATTATAGCGATCGCTGGCTTTACGTTCTGGTTTGTTGCGTTTATATCTGTTTAAAATATTTGACTTAATGTTTTTGACCAGCTGAGCTGTTCCTTCGTTGTTTAGATGCAGGCCATCATAGCGATAGGCCGGGTCACTAATGTTTTCGTTGTTTATGACATTATAGTGATTTTTGTTAGCGACATTTTCAAGTTCCTGGTTTATTTCGTCGATCTTGGGTTCAAAGTTGTTTTTCCCATTTCGAGATTCTCGTTTGATTATAGTCGAAACGTATACATTGATGGATGGGAACTTTGACATCATGTCACAGGCTAGGCTGTTTAGTTTGTTTACGATAGTATCAGTGCGCAGCTTTAGAAGGTCATTCGTTCCAGCATGAATGACTATGGTTTTTAGGTTGCTGGCTTTTATCGAGTGAGAAATTTTTGCGATGTCGTCGATGGTGCCACCCCTTTTAGCTTCCACAAAGGTTTTGCGGCTTTTGTCAAATCTAGACACTTTAATTCCTTTAATAATTGAATCTCCGACGATCAGAACTTTGCTGTCTCCTATGTCAATTTCGTTAGAGTTGCTTGGTTCAGCTCCTTCTGGGGATTCGGTCTCGTCTTTGAGCGACTGACCAGTATCAGATGGAGTTTGATGCCGTTTTCAAAGTGTGCCAGTTAGGATTCCGTTTTCAAAATCTACCGTTTTCAAATCTGCTTGCAAAAAATGTGCCGTTTTCATGTGAACGGGAGGCCTATCTGTCACATTTTTTACCGTTTTCAAAATGTGCCAGCACTGTTTGAACGCAGTCTGAATTCTTTATTATTGGTCATATTGATCTTGAATAGTCCGTTCCTTAAATGGTTTCTTCATGTACGGTTTAAAGTCAATTGCATTGGCATTGCAGTGCAAATTGTCTCGTTGTAACGATTTTGAGAATTTAATTAAGATACCAATATTCTAGATCTTGAAACCAATGATGCTTCGAAGATTGAAAGAAGATGTTGAGAAGAATGTGCCGCCGAAAGAAGAAACTATCATTGAGGTATATAGATATAGATTTATGCATCAAGCTGTGTTGCTATTATTTTTTATTTTGACAGGGTCAGTCTCCAAAAAATCTCTCTTTCTCCTTCATTATTCAAAATATGCCAATGACCAAAATATTCCTTTTTTTTAAATATGCCAAAGTGGTCGCACAATAGGTAGTTGCAAGGAATCAAAAATCTTGCTTGTGCAGAGGTGTTGGAATTCATGTACTGGAGGGGGGCTGGGGCTGTCAAATTGGCTCAAGGCTTTTCCTGAAAAACGACACTTTAAGCACTTTTTCTGACACTAAGCATTTTGGTATCAGATCTTGAACTGACAACGATCGTACAGAAAGTTTGCAAATTGTCCTTTGATGTATTAATAGCACTGAGTATTCCCAGATTTCACAATTCCTATTTTCTTTTCAGGTTGAGTTAACGACGATCCAGAAGAAATTTTATCGAGCAATATTGGAAAAGAATTTTGCATTCTTAACTCGAGGTTTATCAGTCGCAAGCAATACTCCAAATTTAATGAACGCCATGATGGAACTGCGCAAATGTTGTAACCATCCATTTCTCATAAATGGTGCGGAGGAGCGTATTGTTTCAGACTACACTAACGGTGCTGAGGGTATGGAGAAAATAACATTACATTTCAAAGCGATGACAGAGTCGTCTGGGAAAATGGTTCTTATCGATAAACTATTACCGAAGCTGAAGGCCGGTGGCCATAAAGTATTGATATTCTCGCAAATGATTCGCGTACTGGACCTTTTGGAGGATTATTTGTTATGCAAGAAGTATCTTTACGAGCGGATTGACGGTCGTGTACGTGGAACCGCACGGCAAACAGCGATCGATCGTTTTTGCCGTGCCGACACGGATCGCTTTGTGTTTCTGTTGTGTACAAGGGCTGGCGGTTTGGGCATCAATCTGACCGCTGCTGATACTGTTATTATTTTCGACTCGGATTGGAATCCACAAAATGACCTCCAAGCTCAAGCAAGATGTCATCGAATCGGACAAAACAAACCTGTTAAAATTTACAGACTCATTTGTAGGAACACGTACGAGAGGGAAATGTTTGACAAAGCAAGTCGGAAACTTGCACTTGATAGGGCTGTCTTGCAGAATATGAACTCTAGAGAGAACTTCCCCGTTTCGTCGTTACCCGGAAATACTATACCTGGCGGTGCGATTCCTGGAACCACAGTCCCTGGTGGTGCTATTCTTGACAATCCACTTTCAGAGAATGCAGTTCCGGGAAATCCAAGTCCTGGGAATCCTGCACAAGTGGTAAGTACAATTATACGCATCGTCCTTTAGCAGCACTGACCTCTATGAAGTTCTGTTCTATGAAGTTCTTTTCTATGAAGTTCATGGATCACAGAGCAGACTGAAGACTTCTTTGACTCGGGTGTTTGAAGTCGGCGAAATCGTTATATGTTTAATGCTAATCCTACTCTGTTTTTCTTTATTTTGATATGAAAGTTGTTCTCTTTCCATCTTAACAGTCGAAATGTTATTATTAGATATGAAGTATTTGTTTGTATGTGCGGCTATAATAACCAATAAATACATAAATTTCGTTAGACAGAGAATATTTCGTTAAATGTTATTATTGCTTGTCGTAAAAATTGCGGTAGGCCTTACCACTTAAGCTTCATGACAAGGGGTTGCGGACTCGATTAGCGCTTAGCTACTTCTGCAATCCTAGCGCTTGGCACTAAAATCCGCAACTTCACCTTCACCTATACACTTTGCTTTGATTTGTAGCAGCCGCAACCTCTCATGTCCAAGAAAGAAGTAGAAGATCTGTTGAAAAGAGGTGCTTATGGGGCGTTAATGGATGAAGATGGTGACGCAAGCAGCAAATTTTGCGAAGAAGACATCGATCAGATACTTGAGAGGAGAACGCAAATTATACAGATTCTTGGAGAAGGCAAAGGATCGACTTTTGCAAAGGTAAACGTCATTTTTACTCAAAGGGGCTGGGCCACGTAATGTGAACAAACTTCTTTCGAAATGACGATTTGGCAGTATTTTTGATCGGCCATATAACAGAGATTTTCCACTACTTTTCTCAAAATAAAGGTGTTATTTTGAAGATGGACGCTTGAATTTTGTAGAGAAACAAACCAAACACTCATATGTTGTAGGATTGCAAAGATATTGGTGGATTTTAGAAATAACTTTATTGTGGATTCACCCCATCCACCAAAATGACGACGTGTGGGCAATGGTAACTTCTAGTCCCTCTAGCTCCCTGCAACAGATCCCAAAATCCGGCAACACTTGATATTTTGTTCCTTGGGCCTTAAGCTCTTGATTTTTTTATCAAACTGGCGAAGTACCGAACGAATTTAGGAGATATTTTGCGTCCCCAAGCAAGAAAAATATCGTTTGTAGGTCGGAGCCTTTGCTGAAATAGCTCGAAGAAATATCTATATAAGTACTGATAGCTTGTTTTACAGTGTATTACCCCAGGAAGACAGTTTTTTCGGTAGGATGGGTGGTTTTGAGAAAATACTTCAGGTGATTTTGGCCATGTCCATTTCTGGCAGCGTAAGGACATTCGTCGTAGTTCGAGCATACATCAATCTATCAATAGCGCTAGCTAAGAATATGCAATCAGTCTATCAAACAACTGCGTAATCACCATTCAGCAAAACTTTGGAGACGGAGCTTCTTCAACAAGGCTTTCTACGGTAATCAGTTTGATAATTATTTTACAATCTATTTTCTTTGCAGGCAAGTTTTGTTTCCAACACAGCAAAAATGGACATTGATGTCGATGATCCAGAATTCTGGTCAAAATGGGCTCAGAAAGCTGCCATTGATGTCACAGATATTGAGGTATTTGATAGTTAATTATTTTTTATCCATTTTGCAGGTTTCTTGCCATATTACAACTCAAATGTCAAAGTTGAATTTGCTGGTAGTTCAAAGAAATGTTTTCTTAACTCTAATTATTTTTATGGTCGGACAGACCTAATCAGCTGGCTAAAGTTTCTTTTACCCATTTCAAGTCTTGTGACCATGCTCATGGGAAGTTTTAGTATTATGCTAAATTTTGCACTCATGGCACAATTTTGCACGGCAAGATGTTAGAGAAATGAGAAGATTTTTATCAGGAGATTGATCACATGACTTGAAATAGGTGTAAACAAACCTTATTTGCCTATTTTTCAAATGTTTTTACCTGAAAGTATACAAACAATGCAAAGATTTTGCTGGACACGTTTCTGCCCATATGCATGGATACAGGGTGTCTTAAAAATCGTGGCCCAATTTTGTGGCTGTTCTGGAGGAGCTTCTACGTCAATTGTCCCATTTTTTACACAGTTGCATAGCATAGTCGTCAACCTAGAGTTTGAGACCATGATTGAGTCAATCTGACAGTTGATGATTTTCAGTGCACAATAAGCAAAACAGGTGGTTACTTCAAACACAGCATTTTCTTTGTTCTCCAGCAATATTAAAGTGAAGCAAATTTCGGAAGAAACGGTTCCGGCGTTATATTCGAATACGCTCTATATTTGTAAACAAAGTGGAACCTACATTAACGGGCGCCTCTATACAACAGACACGTCCGAGCAGCGGACAAAGATTTTCAGCCCAAAATATATTATGACGAAATACGAAGCCTCCACACAGTGGACACCGCTCTACAAGATACAGCAGCGTTGGTCACAGTCGTGTCCGCTATTTGGAGGTTCCACTGTACAGTAGGTTGATTAGTGTCCGCTAGTGCTATGACAATGCTATCATCCGTTTTGAATAATGTAGGAAGAATTTGAATGCAACGCTAGAACCCTTTCTCTCAAAACTCACTTTGATTTTTACACTGCTTGGGAACAAAGGAATATTTCACCAACCCTCTGCAAGATTTTGAGTCTCTGCTAACTATTGAATTGATACAGTATATTGAATGGAAAATATTGCGGTGTAATGTATAGAGTAACCGTTTAAAGTTTTCATATCTTTGCCTTTCAAGGAGAACCTGATCATTGATAAACCACGAGAGAGAAAGCAGACAAAGCGATTCGGAAATGAGGATGGCACAATGGAATTAAGCGATGCAGAATCTGGCGAGGAAGAAGAGAAACCTGTTGTAGATGTTCCTCGATCTTCTTGGTCACGTGTGGAATGCTTCAGAGTTGAGAAGAACCTTCTCGTCTACGGGTAAGGATTTTCAATCAGTTTCTGTGGGCAAAATAGCTAACATTATACGCTTTCTTAAAATCAATATCGAGTATGCTAAAAATGTGTAATATGTAAAATAAATATGTAAAAATGTATTTGTAGATAACTATTCTCTATTTGATTTCTTTTTTTCTTTTTACAAATTTTACTTTTTTAGATAGTAGGCCTGAGTTAGCTCTTGTTTTATAGCTATTTTGTATGTTGCCTACTTTAAATGAATCAATAATAATAATGCTAAATCCTGATTTTCACATAATCGTTAGAATTCTTTCGATCTTTGACTTTGGATGGCTAGAATCGCTGGAAAATCTTTCCGCATGATTCGTTAGGGTCGCGCAGAAAGTCATACTGGAAAGTCGGAAAGTCACAGTTGCTGGTGGATGCGACGGCAGCTTTGCAGACTTCTCCTTCGCCTAGATAGCCAGGATCGCTAGTGGATCGCTGGAATAGAAAAAGTTTCTGTGCCAGCGATCCTGATCATTAAGACCGCTAGCACCGTTTTTGTTTGTTTTCCGTAAGAGCGCTGGTGGATTGCAGGTGGATCGATGGAATCGCTCACAATTTTCCAAGCGATCATAATGATAATTTGGAAACCAGGCGTAACAAAATAAAGTGAACTTTCTTCATTGATTTTGTGACTAACTTGATAGGCAGTGACAGGCATTACATTCAGTTGGGACCCTCTCATTGTTTCTTCTTGTTCATGTTCCTTATGCTGGACGTTGGATGACACAGAAGCCCTCCACTTTTCTCTGTCCGTTGCCATTCATGTTGCCTGTTCATGCTGCATATCAATCCATTCTTTGATATTGTCATACCAACTCATCCTTCCGCGTCCTCTGCGTCTCTTTCCATCAATGTATCCCTCTAACAATGTTCTATGTATGTTATTTAGCCGTATCAAAGTTCCAAAATATCTTAATTTCTTTGCCTTCAGTATACTGGTCAGTGATCGTTTTTCATCCATTCTTAGGAGCACTTCCTCATTTGTTATTTTCTCCGTCCACGACAATTTTAGCATTTTTCTGTACGACCATATCTCGAACACTTCAAGGAGCTTCTCAAGTGTTGTTGTTACAGTCCATCTCTCTACTCAATGATATTGTGTATTCCAGACATAGCATTTCAGAATTCTTTCTCTTGTTTCAAGATTGATTTTCTCATTTGATGTTCTCATTTTTTTACTAAGACCTGAAAACATTTCGAATTTTTTCTGCTGATTTTAGTTCGTTTGGTAAGCTGTTCCAAGTTTGTGACTCGGATTTGCAACCTTACTGACTTGTTTCACTTCTGTAGTCAGGTTTAGTGGAAAAGCATTTGTTTAGTTAGGACTGATGACCGGAAAAAGTTGTTTATTTTGTGTAAAAGAGAGCTCAACTCACCGTTCCAAGGAAATCTCCACAGAAGTAATTGCCCTTTTGTACGTATGCGCACGTTTTTCGCTATTCTTAATTTTTCTTTCACCAAAGTCACCTCAGTTTTTCGTTCTTCGATGTACCACAAGTTCGACGGTACTTAAAGGTGATCTGAAAGAACGTCAACGAGCCTTACTATGTTTCCAAAAGGAAATTGACTCAAAGAACTTTTCTTAAATTGACATGCCTTTCTAAACATCATATCAGTCCTTGAGACAATTTCTATTACATTCATTCAGCTCAACTTAAATGTCTCCTACAACTGTTACCTTTCAAAGATCAGATGCAACAAAATTTCAGTATATCGTCCCAGTAATTTGCAAACATAATGACGCCATAAACTGAAACTTAATACCAGTTGTTTACTTGAAAAACGAAATGAGATATCAATTTAGACAGGACTCAATATCATTGGACAGTACTGTTCATTTGCATCAGTAAAAATTCTCGCTTCAGATCACCTTAACCCTATACAGTAAATCCTCTCATATAAGAACCTACCAAAATAAGAACCTAGAGGCTGTTTTTCCTGAATTATGCACCTTGCAATTAAGAACCTGTTTCAGTCTGATGAAATACAGGTTCTTATTGCAGGGGTAGCAAAATTGATTTTTGATTTTTGTTACTCACTTAATTTTGGCCATAGTTGCCTGTTAAATGTTGATGCTCCTCCCCAATTAGGTATAGGTCCATAAAAACCCTTCAAACACAAGCGATAGTGCTGAAAATCTTTTTTATGACTCTGAAAGGGCCTACACAAGTCACTCTTCAAATAAGAACATATCTACCCTGATATTAGTCATAGTGTCTTTGAAATGAGAACCTATTTCAGCCTGGCTCTCAAAAAAGAAGGTTCTTATATGCGGGGATTTACTGTAGTGGTTGGGCTATTTGATAGTACTATTTTGGTTGGGGGGGCGAAAAAGCCCCCCCCCCCTACCTAACTCTTGACTGGTAATAGGTAGAGCGACCAAATTTGGTGTGCTAAAAGCCTCAGGCATGTACTTTCTGTAAATATAAAAATTAACCTAAAAATAACCACCATTTTTGCTTACGTCAGCATTTTCCTTTGTGTGGTCAAGAAAAGCGGCAAAATTGGTTAAAATCAGGAAAATCGAGATAAAATTAAATATGGAGCCTATTTTCCATCCAAACATGATATTTATGATAGAATGCATCAAATAACATAACATGACAAAAGAAATTTGCAAAATATTCCACTTCTGCACTTTTTTTCGCGATAATTGAGATTTGAGAATTTGCGATTTTTCCTGGGTCAGTCCCAGAAAATTGTCTCCCGCCCCCTCATTTTTCAAAATATTTCAATGAAACTTTTTGAGAAGTTGCACAATAAGAAGTTGCAAAAAGTCAAGAAGTGTCATGGCTATAAAATTCTTCCTCGCAGAGTTATTCAAAAAAATCTACTAGGGGGGGGGGCAAATTTGCCCCCCCCCAACCAAAATAGGGTTAAAGTCTCTGACGATTCGAGGTGCAGTATAAGAGTACAACTTTGTCGGCAAATTTATTGTTCTTTGGTTATTTTCAGATGGGGCAGATGGCACGACTTTCTCGTGCATGACAACTTCAAAGTGCAAGTACACGAACGTGAGTTGGAGGCAATCGCTCGAACGATATTAGCATTTTGTTTACATCACTTCAAAGGCGACGAGAAAGTGAAATCATTCATAATCAGCACGATCACTAAATCAGTCGCACAATCACCAATCATTGCCCGGGATCCTGCTGTGAAAGATAACATCATCAAAGATGAACCGTACACCCCGGAATCAGCTGATCCAACGAAACCAAAGAAGGTCGCCAAGCAAATACGCAAAGGCGTACAGAACAGCAAACCGGTTCTCGTTGAAGCTGGACCGGACTGGCAGACTGTTGATCCAGAAACATTGATTATTGAGTCAAGTTACAGCAAGCATCTCACACATCATTCAAAGAAGATTCTATCACGTGTCCGGTTATTGCATTGCTTGAGACATGAGATCATTGGTAACGTTGGAGATAAGATTTTGCTTGGACTGCCAGCATCAGATATCCCTTTGCAGGTTCCGCATGTCGATGGTGAAGCGCCTACACCATGGTGGGATGCAGAGGCTGATAAGTCATTGTTGATTGGTGTTTTCAAACATGGTAAGTAGCATGTCGACTCATGACATGGCGTCAGTTATTGCAACAACAGCAACGACAAACCATAACATTTTTTCGCTCAAACTGGGACTTATGGACCCTCATATAAAAAACTGAGATGGAAATGCAAATATTTATTTGTGCACTCTGAAACGAGGCTACGGCGTTGTCTCAGAAGTCAGAAGCGAGGCAAGCAACCTTCGAGAGTTGGAAATTCTCATTGCTACGGTGAAAGTCATGGAAGCTAATTGACCTTAAAAATGAGGAGCGGAGCTCCTGGCTCACAGTGAAGGTTTGATGATTCTTGGGTTGAGAGAACATTAATCTGTATATTTGCAACTTTTGTTCATTGCTAGCATCATTGTAAGCTTGAATTTTTAGGTGTTTTAGCATCGGACGTTCGAGCCGGCAACTTAATAGGCCTCCAAGTTTGCAAGGGATCCAAGTTTGCCCTTATGCAGAGCGTATCGAAAAAGTTTTGAAAATTTGTTCCAAAAAAAGCTCACCAAATGCACCTAAAGCGGCCTCGTTTTGGAAGTTTTTAAACTCTCTTTAGATTGCTTCATATGAACGTTCTGACCTCATATTCGCATTGGGCACCCAAAGTTTAGTCCTAATGGAAATTTTCATAATCTTGGTGTTAATCTTATGGCGATAATGAATTTGAACCATTTTTACGGTATTTAACTGTAGATAATGACTGAGAGTGTTAACTTAACACCCCGAACTACTTTCACGGTCAAATCCCTTATAAATTTTCAAATTTATTATCGTCATAAAATTATAATCACAGACTCTAGAATTCTGACTAGAAGTAACTAAAAGTTATCAACTGCGCGCACTCTAAGATATTTCTGAACTCAAATAAAGCCACACTAAATTCGTAAATGACTTTTTTGCTGTTCCCTTGAACTGGATTTAATTGTTCCATTATTCCCTATTCCATGTTTTATGACTAGAAGAAGGGTGATGAAAGCACGGTCAACAGATTATTGTGCTGAGTTAATCCTATTGACGAGCATTTATTTGCTCGATTTGCTGCGTCGTCGCCAATCAATGCATGTGATCAGGAAAGTTGAAGGTATGCGAACGTTTTGAACAGCGGCAATGAAGCAATAGACAAAACAAATATGCGTGGCCAGCAAACGAAAATTCACTACCTCGCAATTAGTAAGCACGCTCCTTCGTCGCGCGCAAAAATTTGCAGTTAGACCCCCCCCCCGGGAGGGAGACGAAACTTTGAGTGCTGAATAAAGACATTTTCAAAAATTCAAAAACGAGGCCGTTGATATGCAGAAAGCCAGTCAGGAGAAAATTTGAAAGATGACAGATCTATTACAAAACGTCGTTTGTTTGTAGGGGGTATATAAAGGCAAGAAATTTGATGTGGTTCTGTTATTTCTCAGGTTATGACAAGTATAATGCAATCCGTGCAGATCCTTGTTTGTGTTTTGCAAATAAATTGAGATTATCTGCTGCTGAAATCGAGAAGCTCTCTGCAATTTCACCAGAGCACGGCTCCGTGGACAGGTATGTTTCAGTTATTATTAAGTTTTTGTTTCATCAGTTTTAAGCAGTTTTATTGTCTCTGTTTTGAAATTGGAGAATATTCTTAACATTACAGGAAAACGATAGTGATGAGGAAGGGAGGACATTTTGTTTTGTTTTTGTCTTTTACGTGGAATACTTGCATTTAAGGTAAACTTGTAGCCAAGGAAAGTTGCAAATCTTTGAACTTATCTTTAAGACCACTTTATCGTTGGGGATACCGAGGACTGTCCCTTTTTTCTAATCCTTCTGTTATGCTGGTAAAGCTCCAAGCAAGTAAACAGGCAATAGACCTAAGGCAGTAGACCCACTGCCATGCAAGAGAATCTCTTTGTTTCTTTGCTAATTTTTTATTTTTATTATCGTTGGATTCTCCAGCCATATTCTTTCCACAAAGCAAGCATACTCTTTGGCATGATCATAGGTTTCCTTTTTGGGGATAACTGTATACTCTTGAACTTCGATAACTCGTATCCCTGACAACTCAGAAGGTACTTATAAGGAGCTAACCAGCACAATTCTCATGTTTGTTTTCTTTTGTATCTAGACATGACGATGATGGTATCAACGCTCCTGGCAAAAGGAAACGAAAAAGAAAGTCTCAGGAAGACGATGATTTCAATTCTGATCTTGATGATATTGATCGAGATGATGATGCAGAATCACTCAGTATGATTGAATCACCCCAGTCATCAGCATCACCCCATGTGACTTCTGAAGGTAGGGTTTCTTAGCCAGTTCTAAACTTCTTGTGTTTGGAAATCTTCGTGTCGTTAATTGTTAAGAACTTTGCAATCGCTGTTGGTAAAAGGAATTATTTGCTTAAATATTTAGCAGATCGTCAGATATGATCCGAATAAAAGGTTTCCTAAGAACCAATTCATATGTAGATTTGATTCACATGCAGTTTTTGCTATTCTAGCTGGGCATCCTCATGCACAAGCTTCTTCTCTGAAATGGCCACAAACTCCGGATCTGAATACCCGTCTCAGGAGGCTAGTTGCTGGATATCTCAAGGGGTGTGAAAAAGAGCAAATGAAGCAGGCTCAAGCTGAAAAGGTACGCAGTATGGTGTAGTTTTCGCTATTTTATGAGATAAAGCTTGATTCACTTTACGTCTTTGAGGTCGCTGCAACAAACCATCATAATGACCCAAAGGACCTAAAAAGCTGCTTGCGAATGGTGGAAATACACTTATCAACGACTCTGACAACTCCAACGACTGAGTTTTGCCTTTCGCATTCAGTGAAGAGCTTTTATTTTAGTTTTATGATTCATATTTGGGGCTGGACTTTACTGGGCCAGTCAGGAAAGACATGGAGCGTTTGACAAGCCATATTTAGGTGAATAGCGAGTCAGATCGACTGTGTTGAAGTTTAATATTGCAGAAGGAAGACTGAATTCTTTATAGAAATTGAATTTGTTAGAATCTGTTTATTTCTTTCAGTATTCTGATTTTGTGATAGCTACTAGCGGCGTAGCCAGACAAATTCAATTCAATTCAATTCAATTTTATTCGTAGAATACAACAGCCTAATACAATGTAAGATAAGAATATATGTATTCTTCACGACCCAAGAGAAGCAGAGCTTATCTGGCTTGGGCCGTAAATTAAAAAGAAAAAAAATCTCTATAAAAGGCTATAAGAAAGTGAAAAATAAGATTACATCATAATACAAAGCAAGGGATACAACGATAAGATATATTTTTGTTAGTAAGGGGTGTTACTGGTTTGTAAGCCTTAATCAAGAGTTTTTTATGATTAATTTTGATAAGTGGATATGATGCTTTCTTTAAGTTTTTTACTGAAGTTTTTCTGTTTTGAGATTGACTTCAAGGCAGGAGGAAGGTTATTCCACATGCGAGCACCAACGTTTTGTACGGTGCAGTTACGCCACTTTTTGTTAGATTTAAATATTTATAATCTGATTTTTGCCTGGTCTCGTATTTGTGAGAGTTTTCATAAGTTTTGAAGTAGTTTTTAAATACTTCTGGTAATCTTTCTTTGCTAAAATGAACTTGATGCATAATTTTTAAAATTTTTATGCGGAAAAGATCATGAACTTTAACTATGTTAAGTTCTTTATGTAGGCGATTTGTAGGATGCGATTTGTAGGATGTGATTTGTAGGATGCGATTTGTAGGATGCGATTTGTAGGATATTTACGATCTTTGAAGTGAATTATTTTGAGAATTCTATTTTGTAGAACTTGGAGTTCATTTAGTTTCTTAGTCTCAGTTGAACTATATGCCTCGAGCCCGTAACCAATCTTAGAAGTTACAAGGGAGTCATATAAGGTTAGCAAACATTGCTTAGGCACGAAATGTCTAAGATTAGCAAAGATAGAAGAAAATTTTATGATCTCACTTTTGACCTTATTGATATGGGAGGGTAAAACTTAAAAATTTAGTGGGAGGGTAAAACTTTAAAATTTGCAGACGGGGGGGGGCAAAAAGGTATACCCAGCCATTTTTATTGCATTTTTCAATTACAATTTTGATGATCTGTGAAAAGTGGAGGAGGGGAGGGGGGAATTGCCCCCTCATACCCTCCCCTGGCCATGCCACTGATAGCTACTTTGGTGAAAGGTATCACTAGCATGAGAACTTTATATTTCCTAGCAATGATAATTACATTGATAGTCCGTAAAGGATAAGAAATGAGTTACAATTGTTTTTCCTTTTGTGTTCTGACATAATGCATGCTTGTTCAGTTGTTTGATAGAGAAACAGTATGTTTCCGCTGGCTTAGAAGTTCACTCGTGAATAAATATAAAGTAGATTAAAGGCTTACTTTAGGAATCTTGAAAAACAACATTTTACTGAAGTCATTCATTGCTGGAAGGGGCAGACCTATTTCGACTAAATAAGTTGTCATAACCAAATTAGCCTCTCATCTATGCAATGGAGTTTAAAGAACTGAAATTGCAACTTAATCTGCATCAATAAATATTGATATTTCCAGCATTTCCAGCAAATACGACATCTCTTTGCTCCAGCAAATATGACGTCTCTTTGCTCCAGCAAATACGACATCTCTTTGCTCCAGCAAATGCGACATCTCTTTGCCGCCCGCGTCCCTCCCTCTATCCATTTCTAATATCATTTCAATCCTTATTGCATTATTTCTATAGGAGAAAGAAAGACGAGAGCGACAAGCGCAGCTAATCAGGGAAAAGCAGTTGAAACGAGCAGAAATGGCTTTGAGGTAGTAATGACGGAACTAGTTTACTTTCTGTCTGTAGATTCTTGTGCTGTAAATTTTTACGAAGGATGAGAATTGGCATTCTGAGATGGCAAAGAATTTATTTGTGAAGTTATTGGGTTTATAGGTCCAAAATCTCATTTGAGTATATTTGACATGGCCTCACTATGTGTCCTGGAAATTGTACTGTGTTGACAGATAATAAGAAGATTGAGGTACGAAGAAAAATACTGATTTTTTTCTTGTATTCAAAGGTGGTCTCGAAGAGAAGTGACTGATTTCTATCGAGTTGCAACGACGTATGGAATCATTTATGATGAAGAGACAAAAGAGTATGACTGGTCCAAGTTTCGGTAAGTGGCGGTTCAAGCATACAAATTTGCAAGCATCGCAGAAACCATTTGGAAGATGTATCCATTAGTCATAGAAATAGTTGAAAATATTAAAGCAACTCCAAACCTGCAAATCTTCGTCTTATTTTTCTTTCCATTGTTATGTTACTTTTGAGTTTAATTCCTTTGATAATTGTTAAGTGTCACTCATTGTGGGAACTCACCGACTTCATGTCCTTTCCTGCAATGAGAACTGCAAAGAAGCGGAAATTGGGGCATTCTCTTATAACCGATAATCGTAAGAAATGACGTTTTTTACCAATCTGTCTTTTTTGTCTCGTTTATCAAAGGAACATGTATATAATATTCAATTTTTTGTAGTAAATTGGCAAAGTTGGAGAGGAAAGATGATGAAAGGATAACAGCATACTATGAGGAATTTGTTGCAATGTGCCGCCGTGTTTGCAATAAGTCTACTCCTGAAGATATCGAAACGAAGAAAGGTGCGTATCAGTCTTTTGGAGTATTCAGCAAGGCTCGTATTGTAGATAGCTGCCAATGAAAAACCTACCGGAGGAATCAGAAAACTTTTCCACCGTTCAGGGCATGACAAAATATTTTCCTTCATGTGACCGGACATAAGATCATCCTTAGATTTCCTTCAATGAAGAGAAAAATGAAAGTATCCATCTTTCTTAAAAATAGGTCAGGATCAGAAGGTTTCTGTGGAATACTGTGTAAAAATAGACAATTTGTATGTAGACCGATGGAGCTGGAACCCCATTAAACCATAGCGATAAAACCATTTGTGGTTTTCTAAGAAGTAGGAAGGAAATTCAGTTCTTGCTGAATTTGTATTTGCTGTATGCAATATAAACCGAGATTTTACATGCGATAGATGAGATAGCTTTTCTTGACTTTGTAACTTATTATCCTTGTTTTGACAAATGAGAAATGGAGCGACACAAAGAAGTGTATCCTTACGAATTTCTTGCAGGACAATGTGAATTGCAAGGTGGGTTTTAATGCCCTGCCACTTTTAAAAAACTGTATACAGGATTGCGTACGCAACTAATTTTTTAAATTTTGATTCCATTATCTTACTGAGGCTTCAACTTAATTGTCAAGATTTTTCTCATAATCTTTGGTGAATTATTTCCTTGTGCAAGGAGGAATTTGCCGAAAGTCCTATTTCTTGGTATGCCCAAAAGTAACTTAACCTGGCTTGCTAACAGTTACTGCCATAAATATTCAGGTTGTATCAAGCTCTGTGATTGCCATGTCCGGATTCAAATCCTCAAAACTGGTCTTTCTCAAAACGAGTCTTTCTCGTGTGAAGCTGCAAAGTGATTGCAGGGGTTGAGGGGGAAACAGAGGCTGATACGAAATGGTGCAGCGATAACCACATGTTCACATGTCTCTCGAGACGTGGAGATGATGAGATGATTGTTAAAAGAGTCTTTTCCGCTGTAATAATCAGCAGGGGTTAAAAACAAATTGTTTGTAAGTGGCCTATTGTGATCAAGCAGTCATAACGCAGTTGCAACAAATCCTTTGAATTGAATCAAATTGAATTTGCAAATGAATTTCTTCAGACAGGGGAGGCAGGCATACTTGAAGAACCAGCCGTTGCAAGCCTGCATGGATCTTTGCGTTTCCTTATGCAAATGCAAAAAGGTCGAGAAAGGGCGTTTATCAATGCTCAAAACGCGGCACTCACTGACTAATGTTATTGCTAGTGTATATTTAGAAGTAACACTGTTGCATATTTGTTTTTATAGGTGAAAATCTGGAACCTATTTCTGATGAGAGAGCGAATCGAGTACTGCACAGAGCAGGATTGCTTCAGACTATTAGAAAACAGGTGCAATTTTTTGTTTACTCTACAGGAACATAACATACTAACACTCTCCGTGTCTATGTCCGTGTCTGTGTGGTTGTGTGTGTCTGTCTTGACTCATTCAGTATTGTAAGCTGTTTATTCTTAAAACGTGTATTTTGTACCAGATACTAGATGTCATATCCAATTTCCAACTGTAGAGTTTTAACGATGCTGTAAGTGAATCTAAAGGTCACCCGGTGATTTATAGCCAGAACTTTTATTTTTCAGTGGAACCGGCGGCTGAGTTTTCACGCAAAACCATTCTATACTTGATCAGCAAAAATTTTACGAGGATTTATGCATCTTATGAGCACTCTCTGTGCAGTCATTTCGAAAGTTCATTGTAAATGTTGTGTCTAATTAGTGTGAAATGAATAAACTGAGGCCCCGTTCACACTGCTACTTTTTCATATGAAAACGGAGTAAAACTTCCCATTTTTGCCTTGCGTTCACATTGCTCTGCTGTGAAAACGGGGCTTTTCGAAAACGCTAATGAAACGCATAAATTTGAAAACGGTGCGTTTTGAAAACGATCCGTTTTCGGTGTGAACGCCAAAAACGGAGAAATTTGAAAACGCTGTACATTCCTTCGTTAATAGACTTTTGATTACAATGGCATTCAAGTCGCGATTGGTGCCTTGTGGACAGCTGTTAACAAAAGGCTTTGTTTTGAAAATGGGATTAGCAACGCTGTTTTGCTGGAGCAATGTGAACGCCAATCGTTTTCATAGCGTATCTATTTGAAAACGGAGCAATGTGAACGGGCAGCGTTTTCATCAACAAAAACGGATAGAAATGAAAACGGAGCAGTGTGAAATGAATAAACTGAGTAACAAACAACAAAGCAATGACACGGTTTAATGATATATGATGTATTTTCTTCGTTTTTAGGTATTACCTCATGAGAAACTGGATGAACGCCTAGCATTGTGTGAACCATCCAATGACTTCCCTGTTTGGTGGAAACCTGGTGAACATGACAAAGAATTTCTGATTGGTGTTGCGAAGTAAGCTCTTAAGATTTCCACATATGTTATCTTAAATGTCATGGGCAATTGTGAAAATCTGTGTTGAATAAAAGGCACAATAGCTCCACATTTTTGTGTGACAGTGACAACAAATGGGCAGGGAAGATCTTAAAGACAAGAGAAAAAGATTAAGATTATTAACTTTTTCAGATTTTATAATTTGTACTCATTATTGTATTCAAATACTTTAATCGAAGGCATTTCAAACCTCCCTGATTTCGCTAAGAAGCTCAAGGAAAAAATCATTGACAAGTATTAAACTATTAAACTAAATATTATGGACATATAAATAGTAAAAATTGATAAAAATTAATACTAATGGATATATTACCTTACTAATCATGTCATCAATTTATTACTTTAAATATTCATTGTTTGTTTTAATGTTACCGTTATACACATTTAGGGGCCGATTTCATGATGGTTTTCATCCCTGTTAGCCGAGGTGAAATTTGCGTGCGATTATAAAATAGATGCCATCCCAGTCTGAAACTAGCTACTAAAATCGGGCCCAAATTGTTAAGGGTTTACAACTTCAGAGTGGCTTTAGAATCACTAGTTTTCCGCTGAAAACGTTTTTTGCTCTCATCTGCCGCCCTTTCTTTGAAAATCTTCGTATTATTCTCTTTTGGCTTGAAACTGTATTCAAACTGCGCGTGCGCAAAGTAAATTTTCAGTCCGGGCTGGGATATATTGCTATTGTATGAGAAATCTCAATCCGTTTACCCGGGCTGTAAATCCTAGCCCACTTGGCTCAAGGAGGGCTGAAACTTTCTCATGTCACGCAAACCAAATTTTACAATGAGATGAATGGAGAGGAGGGCGGAGCTTTCAGCCTGGTTAGCCAAGCTGATATTCTAGACCAGGCTGAAATCTCATATTTTTTCATTTTCACTTTTAATAACCAAAGCTAGATAAGCGATTCTTTACGTGGTTGACGTATAATAAATGTATTTTTCTATCATGTTTTTAGTTCTATTTCTTCAGTATTATCTTTGGATATATTTTGCTTATTAGCAACTTTTATCTTATGAATAAAATTGAATTGAATTAAAGACAAATTTCTAAGCGGTTCGTTGTCGATCGTAATCACAAATCGTTGGTTATTTTGTAAAAAACATTTTCTTTGTTCCAGACATGGGATTGGCAGAACAGACTTTCATCTATTCACAGATGAAAGCCTCTGTTTCAAAGGCATTTTAGACAGCCTCGCAGTGCAGTTGAAGAAGAGAAAACAGGAACAGCGTGCACTACATAAGATCAAACAAGGTAAATAGCTTTAAAGGGTCTGTTTCATCCAGCATTCCTTGCATGCGTGGTCCCTTGACAACAAAGGCCAACCAAGAGACGCCGCTTGCAAGGCATGCTGGGTGAAACAGACCCTTTAAACTAGGCGTAAATTTCTTTTGAATCCCTTCTCTATTAAAGGCAGTCTGCCCCCCTTTGTTCTAAGTTTGTTTTCATGGCAACGAAAAACATCATCGCTGAGCCTCTTTTGATATCTCACTTTGTTTTCAAGTTATCCACCGATTTTAAATCATCAGCTGATGACGCCATTTGTTTGCAAATTGCAAGGATGATACATTGAAATATAGCGGGTCTTTTATTTGAAAGGTGCAGTTGCAAGAAACTTTGCAGCTTACCTACATAAAATGGAATATAAGTTGACTCCTGAATTAATATAATTTTTAGAAAGGCTGTTAAATTGACAAGTTTTTTTATTAGATTTCTCTTATGAAGCATAGTCAACTTTGCACACTTTCTTTATTTTGTGCAACAAAACGACGACATGATTAACCAATCCTACAAAAGAGGACAGAGCAGAAACTGCGTAAATGACGTCATCGACCAATCTGAGATAAGGAAGTGTTTGGACAGATAAGCTTTTGAAATGATAAATCAAGAGTTTTAGGTCCTAGGAAGAAAATATCAAGTGTTGCTTAATTTTGGGATCTGTTGCAGGGAGCTGAGGGGGCGCAAAGTTACGAGTTTTCGCGCATGCGTGCGCAGTTTCTGCTCTGTCACAAAAGAGTGAATAACTCGAAAACGAAACGAGGCATTAAAGAATTTTAAGCAAAAGTTCTTTCATTCAACAGTGCTGTTTCTTTGCATCAATAAAAGCTTTCACTTCAGGCCACCTTTGAGCGTTCCTCTAACCGTACACCATACACTTCAATTTCTGTATCTGTATGCTACTTAGCTAATACTCACTAATGAGCAAATATGCTAAGGGTAATTGTTTTTGATTCCTGATTTCCACTGAACGCCTCAATTCATGCGAAGCTGTCTCGAACATTATAGATATTATGTAATTTGTATTTACATTATGTAATTGAACATTATGTAATTTGTATTTACATTTTAGAGAGTGCAGAGGTGCTGCCTAGTGAGCAAGCAGACAACACCCCACCAGTGACAAATAGCACTGCTGCAGACAGTCAAACAACGAGTAGCTCTGAAACGCCATCCTCTGGAGTCAATGCCGATCGACAACCCGTTGCTACTCAGCATCGTCAAAAACCCATGTCAACGAGTGAAGAAAAGGAAGAATTCCCGGACTCAGTGTCTGATGAAGTTGCTGAAATTTTGGCTGCCTGGCCCAAGGTAATTAGCATAGCCAAGAGAATACTTAGCAGTTGATACACTCATTTTCCTACGAAGCTGAGAAATTCCACGAAGCTGAGACTTCCTATGAAGCTGAGAAAATACATGTTGTAGCTTCGCTTTTTGGCGTCATTGATTTTAGCCCCGTGCTGATTCAATATGGTTTAAAAAAATTGGACCTGAATTACCGCTATTGTTGTCTCAAACCACCGAGACCAAAACCCTACAAAAGCAGTTTTCCAGAACTGTTGTACCATTAAACTAGCTATCATTACTTTGTGCGATGCTTCTTCAGCCGTAATCACAAACTTCCTATGAGTCGCGTTCTTATTACACCAGTCTGGTTTTACAGTTCTAGGGAAATAAGGTCCTCAGAGAAGCGACTACATTATTCAATTGAATGAGATCAGTGATAGTTGAGGGTCTTTGTGAAGTAAAGCTACTAAGGAATTAAAGGTGCCTGTGCAACTGACATGCTTTGTGAATGCATCCTTTTGTGGTCTCTTTCTTGTTGTTTTTTTGATGGTCAAGAAAAGTGGCGGCAAATAAAGAGATGACACGTGAAAGGCATTCTGGTTGCAAAGAATCCATTAAAGGACTGCTTACAGTTTCGTTAGGTGTCTTAATTTCTGAGTCATGAAAGTTTTGCAAGGGTAGCAGTGCCTCTTCCTTTAATCGGAAGAATGCACATTCAAATAAGGTCTGTATCATTGCCTGTATGCACGCTTCGAGAAGCTAATGCTGTGTTTCGCAGTGGCCCAAGAGGTCAAATTGATATGATCAGGCTCCACTCTACAAGTATTTTGTAAACTTTCACAGCTAGCAGTGAATGTAGAAATTACATGGAGTCTGTCAATATTTTGGATTGAACATGCGCCTATCAAAGGCTTTCTCAAATCAGATGTCAGGTAAGATTCGCAGTAACGCAAAGTTACTCAAATAAGCACTTCAGTTGTTTTTATTCGCAGAAATTTTCACGTGAATTCTTATTTGAGACAGACTTGTGTTTTCTGTGACTAATGACGAGTTCGTAATTTTTTGTTTGGTTGTCGTAGTTTTAATGTAAAAATGAAGGTAACGGTGAAGTGGTGGGGCTCTACTTGGGATGGAATCCTGTCCGCCTGACAGATCTGAATGAAAAGTCAGAGGATTGCACCATTGCGCCACAACACCTTCGACTGTTTATCGACTGAACCTTGTGGTACACTTTTATCTTCTTCTGTATTCACTTCTCTCTCTCTTAAGGACAAGGCATTATTGGGAAGACTGGAGAAGATTTGTCATTGTGTGTTGAACAACTCATGGCCTCGAAACCCCCGCATGGAACCAAGCAGATCGCATGGTCATAGTCACGCCGGTCAGAACCATGCTGTGACTTTACCAGGTGCATTTGACAGGACAGAACTCATGCGCCAACCAGCTGCCACTGTTGGTGGTGAAGATGGACCGAGAGGTGAAATGGCTGAAGGATTATTGAGCCCTGACAAGAATTTCAAAGTTACTAGTGTGAGTACTGTAGAATGAAGCTATCGGCTATTTGTTTCAGCTGAACCTTTTAATTCAAGTAACTGTGAAGCGTGTGGTAACGTATTAATGGCAACGTGATTAGTTCTGGATTCGATCCCGTGTAAATGCCCCTCAAAAATGGATCGGATCCATCCCATTTGGATCCGATCTCGTGTAAACGGGGTCTAAAACTATTTTTGAATGCTAGCTAAAAAATACACAGGAAATTTTTTTGTTTCAATGACGGTCTTATCGCATACGAGAAGGGTTCCTGGGCACTGAAATCGGTTTCGAGCAAGATACGATTGGGATTCAACAGGGATCGTTTTCCTTCAGCCTTCAGGCACTCACTATTTCCTTCTTTTTGTCGTAGCTCGATGGATTGAAGATAACGGTGAAGAAGAAAAGAAGGCGAAGAACCAAGGAACAAATGGGTAAGTGTGCGCTTATATCCTCTATTGAAATAGTTCTGTCAGAAGAATGTTATTCTTTTATCGTGTCCTGAAAGACAAGAATGGAAACTGCGTGAATATCTTGGTTGTCAACCAGTGCTTCGCCAACATAAAATCTTGTCTCGCTATTCATCTTCTTCATAGGGATGTGCGTAATGTATATACATTTAATTACTGTCTCTAAATACTTCATAGACTGATGAAAATAGCATATTTTCGTATATGTTTGAATTATCATGTCGAAATGGACTGGTTTCTGGGTTGATTGTTGTACGTGCAAATATTAAATCACTTCGAAAGCTGCACCAAATATGCAATCATTGACTGTACCACTGTCACAGTAGATCTTTGATCAAGAGTTATTTTCCACCTGCTAAAGCTCCTTTACTTACTTTCCATTTGTGAAAACTGCTGTTGATTTCTTGACAGACACTTTACAGTAGGGCAAATATATGCAACAATGAAATGTTTTAAATCAAGTCTAAGTCCCAACTGCTTTTCGGAATGGGGATGGCTTGGCCCTGAGATTACACTATTCAGCTCTGTATATAATTGTTTTACAATTCAAATTATTGTCAAATATCCGTCCATCTCCAAAGTTGGTCTCCCGTATCCATAACCCAAAAGGCTTATCCATTCTAACGCAGCTACTTGTTGATTTGATTTGATTTGATTTTAAATTGTTTAGGCACGGTGGCCACGTCAGTCAAAGGACTGATTTACAGTGGGCCGTGCAAATAAATACAAAGCTAACAAAAGCATACATAACTAAAAAAAACCCTATTTACAAAATTTTCTTATAATCAAATTAAAATGATGCTAACTATAACATGAAAGAGAGAATCAGCATTCGGTGTTGGCATTGTTGATACGTTTTTTGAATATTTCATAAGATTTTGATGATTTTACTTCAACCGAAAGATCGTTCCATAATTTAGCACCCTTATATGAAAAGCATTTCTGGCCGAAAGCCGATTTGCGACGAGGAACGGCCAAATCTGTTTTAGTATTGCGAAGTTCTCTCTTGCATGCATCGGACAGCCTGACAAACATTTCTGTAAGGTAAATGGGAGCTTGGTTGTTTACCGATTTGTACACCATCTTCAAGGTTTCTGATTCGATAAGTTCATTGATGGTGGGCCAACCAAGTTTTTTGATAATGGGTAAGGCAGAAGCATCGTAAGCACTGTTTGTGACGATTCTCGCCGCCCTATTTTGGAGTTTTTGCAGCCTATTGATAGCATTGATGCCGGCAACTCCCCATACCGGGCAGCTGTATCTGAAGTATGGTTCCACCAAACTTCTGTACATTTTTTGTACAGTAACAATGGGCAGATACTTTTTGGAAAAACGTAACATCCCTAAACCACGCGAAACTTTTTTCGTCACTGCTGAAATTTGTTCGTCCCAGCTCAAATGTTTATCAACGATTACCCCAAGGTATTTGATATTTTCTACTATGGAAACATTCGCCTCGCCTACTACGAAAGAGGGCTTTGCTACTCTATCATCATTTATATCTTTCAGTCGCTTTCTGCTGCCGACTACAAGACTATGTGTCTTAGCAACATTCAGGGACAATTTATTACCTTGAAGCCAAGATTTAAGGTTATTCAGGTCATCATTGACGCAGTCGTTAATATGCGTAACCGAATCCGACGCAAACATAAGGCTTGTGTCATCAGCATACATGTTAACGTCACAATGTTTCATCTGTAGGTGGAGGTCATTGATATATATGATAAATAACAGAGGCCCTAGACAGGACCCCTGTGGTACTCCACAGGTTATAGATTCTATATTCGAAATCTTCCCATTTACCTTACAACATTGCTTTCTATTAGTTAAATAAGAGCAGAACCATTTCATTTCTTTATTATGAATACCGTAAAGCTCAAGTTTTTGCAATAATATTTCATGATTTACCGTGTCAAAAGCCTTTTTGAGGTCCACAAAGGTAACTGCAGTGTACTTACCACCCTCTAAATTCAAGTACCAATCATTAGTGCACTTAAGCAAACACGACAGAACAGAATGCAACTGTCTGTAAGCTGATTGTTTACCGAAAATGAGTTTATTCGAATCTAGGTAGTGGTACAGCTGGTCATAAATTAGTTTCTCAAAAAGGCGAGAGACAACCGGTAGAACTCAGTAAGCTAACTTTGTGGACTCAGTAAGCTAAATTTTCACCAATTTAAGCATAATTTCAGGGTTACTTTGAACCCTTTGTGCCCAACAAATGATAGTATTGAGCTCATGGAACACCACTTTCTGCTCTGCCACTGCCATACTTATGACGCAAATAGACTTGATCTTCTCAACGGTGTAAATGCGATATTGTTGCCTTGTAATTGATAAAGCTTTCAAAAGTATAATGATTACTAAGAATCATCGTTTGGTTCAAATGTAAAAATACTCACAGCAACGCTAGAATATACCCAGGCCTACAAACATTTTGAATCAGTCGGCAGTGAGAACGTGTAAATCTCCTCTCTCCTCTGAAATATTTTCTTTCTCGTTTATTTCTAAGATTGTTTTTCTAATTGACTGATCTTCTGCGTTCATTGTAAATTGCCACAGTTGATTAATTTGAGTTTTGATTTCTTTCCATAAAGTTCGATAAATTAAAAATCAACTTTTGTTTGTATTGTAGCTGCTGCTGCAGCGGCAGCCCAGTTGGGACAAGTGCCACCTCCTGAGCATCTCAGCTTCTCGATGAATGATATGCAGATGCCAATGGCTGCTAAGGACAAGGTGAAGAGACGCCGAAAACGAAAGGGGGACATGATGGAAATTGGACCCCCTGCCATGAATTCACAATCATCTTCGGATGAGCCGCCTCTGAAAGTTGTACCACATCCCATGAAATACACGCAAGCTCCAGAAACAGGACCCACTGATCTACAGGTGAGTTTTTATCATTTTTGTTATTGCTGTTCCAAATGTCAGGCCATGTAATAACAAAGATACAGAAAGGGCCTTGTTGCCAACAAAGCAGTTCGTCAATTAGTGTGCCTCCCTACCTATGCCTAGACCGCCAAGACTGAAATAGATCTTTTAGCTTTTCAGCAAAAGAGCCTGGATCGAGCGTTATTTTTATACATTTTTATACGCGAGGCTCGATCGAGTGGCGTTAGAGCTTCTATCACTATTGCGCACATTCGAAAATTCTACAACATGTCGCAAAGTATCGTTCGATTGAAATTCTTTTTCCGAATAGCTAAAAGGTCTATTGCCGAGGTATACCATTGGCCATCGTAGAAGTCCAAAAAAATATACCCTCGTGGGTGATACATTCCCAGCTACCTATATCATGGAAGACAACCCCATCCTTGGTTTTTGGCTTTACCTGACGATTTGTAGTGAGTAGTTCCAGAAACAGGCACTTAATGCTACTTTGGTCAGGTTTCTCTTTGCAACTGTCATGTCGCGCCCCTTTGGTGCAGTTTGTTCTTGTGAAGACATCTCCTTTTTTGATACAGTTTGCTTTAGTTTATGCACAAAATTGCAAGGACTACAGTTCATAATGACATACAGTGATAAGGGTCGTAGTTCTGCCGGCGTGACGCAAATATATCTCATCATCCTTCCAAGTCGTTAGAAACTTCGTTATTAAGGATATTGCCTTATTTCTTTCAAAGTTTTCCAAAGCAATACTCCTGAATTTGCAGTTTTATTTGAAGAATTAGCCCCTGAGGTTTTTGCATCCCTATACCATGGACATATTAAGCCCCATTTGGTGAGTTAACTTCGAAAATGACCCTTGCAAAAACCGCAAGAAAGACTCCCGCGTTTCATTACAGGGGACATCAGCTTAGGTACTCCTCAGTTCCATTTTCGGTATTATTGTGGAACTTCTATTGACGTTATTGTTTCTTTTGCAGATGCCAATGAACCCTTCAATCATATTGCATGTTCCTGCAAATATGGACCAAAGAACTTCACGTATACCGAGCTCATTGACAAGTCCAACGAGTCAAACACCTCCGAATCTTTACAATGCTACAAGCCTGTCGAATCAGAACAGTGAGCGGTATGTAAACACATCAGAGAAGCCTAATATTACAGCATCTTCAATCAGTCATAGCATTGACAGCCTTGTGCACTCGAATTCCAAGTCAAGTAGTGGTCATACACCAGCCATTCGCACCTCTACTGTCGAACATTTACCTCGTGTATCAAGGCAATTGAGCAATGAATCACCGACTGATTTTAATGTGAGAAATACTGTATTCAGTAGAGCACCGTCAGAGATCTCTAACGCATCACCAATGAAAGAAACATCCATAGCGTCATCGCAAAGAGACGTGAAAATGCCTAGATCTATAAGTAATGATTATGGTGAGGCACCGAGAAAACCAAATGTGTCAAGTGGAGGTCGATTCATTGAACACCCTGCAATAGTCTCACCTAACGTAAATCCATTTGAGAAGAGGCGGTCAGTTGTTGGGGAATCCAATATATTTGACATGCTGCCAATGCATATGCATCGACATCCATCTAGCAAAGACGCCAACGAAGCTGCCCCGTATTCAAAAACAAATGCCATGTACGGAATCAAATCATCCGGACAAAAGCATGATACATTGAACACTGATGAGCGTGAGACGCCCCCGGCAATCACTAAGTATTTTGAAGGTCATAAAGCCTCAGCTGCTATCGCCGCACTGGCTGCAAAACTGCATTCTCAGGCTGCTGTGAGGTCACATGAAGAGAAGTCATTCACTACAACAGAGCATGGTGTAAGATTGCCCAGCCAAAATGATATTTCGAAAAGTGACATTTCACCTGTGATGAGTATGAATATGAGTGGTCCACCGAATACCGTTGCTAAGCATGGTACCATGAGCTACAAGAAAGAGGCTCCGGAAAGTGGACCTGTGCGAGAAACTACGCAAAGCCCCATAAGCAGTGGTTGTCAAGTCACTACGGATTCTTTGCCCAATACTACAAAAAGTTCAAGTGAAACTAAAGGACCGCTGGCAGATGCGAATAAGTTCAAGAAGAGTATAGTTGGACATCCACATAGTATGGCTTCACTTCTAAGCTCACATCCATCAAGTAAAGCGACATCCACGCAACCAAATGTCACCCCACCACTCAACCCAGTGCAATCACCACCGTTGTCTATGCCACATAGTACAGCAAGGGAGGCGTGGGCACATACATCAAGTGATCAACAAGCACGAACTTCACATCCTGATCAAAATCGCCCTATGTCAACAATCATTAGGAGGTCTTCATCAGATGGCACTTCAAAACACTCTCACTACCCTGTTTTCATGCCTACTTCGCATCATACTGCGCCACAAGAGATCCCCGGTCAAATGTCAGTCAAGAAATCACCTATCACGACGGTTCATATGCCGATGAAACCTGTTATGAATATGACGTCAGGCATGTTCCAGTCAAAAACAACAGCAACAACGGTTACCACAGCGACAAATATCCATCACCAAGGCAATGTACCAGCTAGAGTCAAAAGCCCATCTTCAAGGAATAGGGTTGTAAAGAGTGGTAAAACTGGCCAAGCTAAATCTGTGATTAAGAGGGCAAGTCCAGTTAATGCACCAAGTAGTGTTGTGAGCATGCCAAGTAGTACTTATTGTGATGGCTCCATGAAGTCGCCTACTGTTACTCAGAAGTTTGATGATATGACTGCATCGGGAATAATGAGATCATCAAGTGATAGAAACCAATTGCCAGTTTCAAGCAGACCTCAGTTACCGAAATTCTCCTCACAGACAGTGTTACCTGAGTCCTCGAAAATATTTCCTCAAGGTAGAGATCCAAAGAACGACGATAAGCTTATCGAAAAGCGGCCATCAGCAACTAGTTCGGTTTCGCCAATGCCAGTCAGCAAACCACTGAGCGTGACTGCACATAGTGATGCTGTTGTTAGCAGTATATCAAGACAGGCAACGCCTCCACAACGATCAGCACCCTCACAGTGGTCAACGCCATCACAGCAACAGCCTGCTACATCATTCCAAGAAAAACCATCAGTAACACAGCCAGCTGCTAGCTCTGTCATAGCCTCTCGTGCAAGCCCACTATCAGTGATAAAATCTTCAGTGAGCTCCCATTCAATTGTGTCTTCACACCCTGCTCCTGCTAATGTATCAGTGATAACTCCGCTAACTGGGTTGATGAGAGTAGTAGATGCTGCAAGCCAGAGAGCAGCTGCTTCTTCAGTGGCAAGAACTCATCCGGGCGTTGGTACTCTATCTGGGGCACATGGCACGTCAGTCATAGCGGCAGCGAGCCCATCATCTAAGCCGTCAAAGAGCATCGAATCGTCTAGTGCTGTGAGCTTAAACATTACGAGGGGTTTGTCTTCGAAACAGATCAGTGTACAGATCATGACAGCCACCACTAGTGTTGTGGCCTGCCTCACAGGGGCTACGTTTTCACAAGTCGCTGAAAGGATGCAGCCTTCAAGTGGGAAGCAACAGACACTTAGTCAGACGTCAGTTGTCTCGACCATCCTGAAGGTTATTCCATCCGTTGGAACAAAGTCAGATTCTCCAAATGACGCAAAATCGAGCAAGCAAGTCACTGGTGTAGCCATGACAAAGCCAGTCTCAACAGCCAGTCAAATCATTTCCAGACCAACCAGTAAAGTAAGTTCAAGGCCAACCAGTTCAGCCAGTCAAGTTAGTTCAGGACCAGCCAGTGCGGTTAGTCAAGTCGGTTCAAGGACAAATGGTTCTAAGATATCATTAACTACTGCCCAGTCAATATCATCTGCAACAACAACAACAACATTAAAAGCAATAACGATAGTTCCCATAACAATGGCTACTAAAGTAACAACTGCTAAAGATCTCGTTGATGCAAAGAAATCAACCGTTCAAAATTCATCGACTCAATTACAATTACTAACAACCGTATCATGCACAGCTAACTCTCCGAATCACCCACCAAACACACAGACGAAATCATCTAATCAGAAAACAACCTCGGCAAAGCAGCAAAAAACAACATCATCTAGTCGCTCAAGTAGTAAAGGCCCGAAAGCTTCAGTTTCTACCCCTGTTAGTGAAGACGAATCGAACACAAATAACAACGCCCCCGTTGCATCGCGTACACGTCCGTCGACACGCAGGAATACGACGCTATCTGCTCTTGGACCAGGTCCTTCTAAGAAACCATTCAAAGGATCGGCTGTTTCACCTGCGGGCTCCTCTGGTTCCAAAAGCCAGACTACGTCGCCAACTGGGCTTAAAAATGTACCGGAAACGATCCCAGGCATCATGAAATCAAAGGGAGCTGTAAAGCAAAACGTACAGCCTACTCTTGTCCCATCAGGAAATCAGAAGGGAAATACCGGGAAGCAGTCATCGTCGCAAAGAAAAACTATGCAAACGGACACCATTTCAGTTGGCAGTAGAAAAGCTGATAGCAGTACGTCCAATGAAGGGGTTGCTCGCTCGCAAGTTGATGCAAGAGGAAGTGTGTCGAGTTCGCAGACAAGTCAGTCGAAGGTAGAATCATCGAGTTATGCGGCAGCGGCACTTGCAAAATTGAATGAGAGTATAGTGATTCCATCGACAAGACCAGTTACATCGGTACCGGATCGGCCTAAGCCCCAGAAAAAGAAAAGTCTTGCTAGTATCGTAAATCTCCTTGCCTCAAAAACTACTGGACAACAGAGCGTCGTAGAGAGCACCAAAGCTTCAGAGCTATCTGATGGGGAAGTTACTGCGTCTGAAAAAGGCATGGAAATCCCACCTAAAGATGGCGTCGACAAACCTGCAGTAGCAGCAGAAATTGATATGACGCAGAAAAGCATGAATTTTTCGCAGAAGGGCATAGCTTCTGCAGCAACTGAGAAAATTACAGCTCAAAATGAAGGTGCTTTTCTGCAAAAGGAAAAAGTTTGTAACCCGAAATATAACGAACCGATGGCTGTCGAAAAAGCTGCAACGAAAAACATTGGAGAAACCACTGAGAAAAGCAAGGATTTTACGCAGATGAAGGAGCCTACGCAGAGCAATAAGGTTGTAACACAAAAAAGTAAAAGTACTTTGGACAAGGTGAAAAATTTAGCGCAAAAGTGTAATGATTTAGCACAAAAAGCAAAGAGTTTCACGTCAACAAATCAAGTTGTTACGCAAAATAGTGAGCAGGTTGTTACAGAGAACAGTGTCTTGGATGCACAGAAGAGTGTCCAAGGTACCCAGAAAAGTGTCTCCAGTGCACAGAAAAGTGCCCAGGGCGCACAGAAAAGTCTCCAGGGCGTACAGAAAAGTATTCAGGGCGTACAGAAAAGTATTCAGGGCGTACAGAAAAGTGTTCAGGTTGTCAAGAAATCCAAGGAAGTGGTGCTAAAGGTCACAAGATCGAGGAGTCCAGTTGTTACAAATAACGAAAAAGAATCTAGTCCGAATGTTAAGCGAAGAGCTACAGCTTCTCCGGTAACCGTTAAGGGATCAACGCGGAAAGGTGCTGAATCGGTAGAGAAACGTGATGATAAATTGCCATCGAAGGGAAACGACTCGACCAAAGATGAGAAGACTGTTACCCAAAAGAAAGTTGAGGCAACGCCGAAGGGTAACATTGCAGGGGCTGCAGTTGTAAGTCAGACTGAGAAGGCTGAACCGAGAACTGATTCAAGTTTAAAGCAGAAAGATAAAGAAACAGCGCAGAAAGAGAAGGACATACCGCAGAAAGGTAAAGTACAGAGAACCGAGCCTATCTTGACGCCAAAAGACGCAAAAGATTTACAAACGGATGAGAAAAAGCTACCGCAGAGAGAAGAAACTAAAGTAACTCCTAAGGAAGAGAAAAGACCTGGACTGAGAGTTGAAGTGAAGCCTACTTTGAAGGAGGATATAAAAGTGGTAGAGAAAAATGATATAAAACCAGCATCAAAGGACGACGAAAAGACAGCGCAGAAAAGTGTGGCAGCTCCTAAATTATCGGATGGGAAAAATAGTGAACAGAAAGCTGACAAAATGCTTGCTGTTGCTGCAGACAAGAAAACTGCACAGAAAATTGACAGTCCTGTTGCAGAAGAGATTGATAAAGAGGCTACTTCAAAAGGCCTGAAAACTGTTGCTGAACTAGATACAAAGGGCACTGCTAAGAAAGATACCAATAAAAAGATTTTGTCTATTGAAGGAAAGGGTGTGACACTAAAGAAAAAGGAGGGCTCAAAACAGAACGTAATTGCCAGCACTTCAAAACAGAATCATATGGAAACTGACAAACAGGCAAACTGTTCTGAAAGAACTGTGACATCGTCCGTGGTGTCAGCAAATATTAAAACATCAGAGAAGACATTGACGTCAGAGAAAATAGTGACGTCAGAGAAGACATTGACGTCATTGAAGACTGTGACGTCACAGAAAGTTGTGACGTCAGAACAGAACGTCACGTGATATTAAGTAAATGTATATGATTTCTAATGATTTTACTTTTATAGGCACTATAACTATGCCGCAAGCGAGCTTTTAAATGATATTTCTTAGTGGATCGTTGTAATGTCATTTTGATATAAACAGTCAGAGAACGTCTTGATAGCCCGCTATGCGCATTGACTTTATAATATAATACCCATATAGTATGCAACCATAAGGTAATGATGCTTTCATGTTAAGCCTGTGATCTCACATAAGTTATATTACGCTGGCTTGTAAATTAAACTAAGGTGGCTTGGAACAGCTGATTTAGAGCCTTTAGCGCTAGATCGATTTTCAACCCCCCTCTCCTTTCCCGTAGGCTTAATTCTCAGCTTCAGATGGGCGACCCCGAGAAGTTAATATTGCACAATGTTCAGTATCATCCTTTCAAGGACTGTTAACGAGGGGCTACATCGATATTTTGAAAGTTTTATGTTGCAAGAAGATTGTTGTGCGTAGAGCTATATTTACATAAGACCATGCTAATGGTAGGCCTAAATCCAGTGACAAAAGAGCTAACTGCTCTGTTTTGAAGCTTGGCGTACGCAAGAAACCTGAGGTCGAAAGTTATCATTATTTCTGATAATACAGTGTATTTTGGCCCAGATTTCACAACGACCATTTATGGGGCTATGACTTCTCAGGGAAGAGCAAAGCAAGTTTTTACTTGATATATATCATCATTGTAGGGACTCTGTCTGTCCAGAAGGGGGAGATGTGGAAATCTATCTAACTGCAGATGAGAGGAAGGTCCATTTGATTATTTATTTTTTCAAAGGGAACTTTGTGGTTATTCCCGGATTTTAATTCCCCTATACACAGTCAGATATCTATCGCTCAAAGCTTTTGGAGAACAGTAACCAATAGACCTTTCAGCTATTCATAAAGGAATCAGAATCAAACGTTTTTCTGCTACAATTGGTAGAATTTTCGAATGTGCACAATAGTGACCGAAGCTCTAACGCCACCCGATCGAACCCTGCTATGTAAGTGTATAAAATAACGCTCGATCCAGGCTCTTGTGTAGAATAGCTAAAAGTTCTATTGTCTGAAATATTAGGCTATAGGACGCTTTTGCCGAAATGGAAGAGGCTACTCTCTTTTTAGAACGAGGAGTTCGAACATTAGAAGCAGTTCGTCATCAAAGGGAACTTTCTGGTGACTATACGAGCAGTTTGAACTGAACATGTCACACCTAACGTTCTGAACATCTTAGAACAGTAACCCATTATGAGGCTATATGAATTCTTTCCCGAAAGAGTGAGATAGTAGAGGCCCCCTTTTTTGTGGAACAAGGAGTAATCCATCCAAATTAGAAATATTTGATCATCAAAGAGAACCTTGTGGTGACCCTTAGTAAGTTGCACGGAACATGTCGTGTAGCTGAACATGTCACATCTAACGTTGTGAACATTTTTAGAACATTAACCCATTGTAAAAAGTATGACATTGATATGGTAAGATGGATTAGCTGATACGGCTTAGATGGCTTAAGTTGCAAATTAACTGAACTACTTGTGCGTGATAATTTCTAAGAGTATTAGCTTCGTGAGGCTAGAATTTGTCTATAGACGTTAAATAAGCTGTGTTTTTAGTATCATTATTCTTATTATCATAATTATAATTTTAGCATTATTTTTTGTAGTTGTATGAATATCATTGCATATAATAGATGATTAATTTGCTTGTAGTGATAAATGGCGGCGGCTCGAAATTGCGATAAGTCTACCTTGAGATAACATTTTTATTTGTCACAATTTATCATGCTATTTATCTTGTTTGGCGGATATTTATTCACGCTGCAAGCATATATTACAACCTTTTCTGATGCTGTTCTTCCATGAATTTCGCGCAGGGTTCTAGCTACCAGCATAAGGCTCGAATCTTTGCAAAAATTTGAATGTGTAAAGTGCTGTCTCCTAATTTTTTCTGAATTGATCCAAAGGAAGTTTAGATCGTTCGCTATATTTCCAGAGAGAAGCATTCTTAATATTGTTAAGGCTCTATTTAGCCCCTCTCTATAAAGCCCCCACCTCCAATAAGCCCCTCCCCTCTGAGTCAAAATTGGAAATAAGCCCCTTATCTATTAAGCCCTCCCCCCACTTATACAAAATTCTAGAATTTACCAAATATTTTCCATTTTTAGCTACACAACCTTGCATGTTAATTTTAGTATGGTTGGGGATAAAAAATGTATCGAATTTATGTATTTAAGCCGTAAAATTGTATGTTGATTCCGCAAAATATGGGATAAAAGAACTGAAAAGCTACCAAACATATCCTTGGCACTTCATCTGTGAATAAACTCCCCGCTCTATCAAGCCCCATCTAGAAGGTCCGAAATTGAATAAGCCCCCCGGGGGCTTAATAAAGCTTTTACAGTATCTTCATTATTTTTAATCTAATAACCAGACTCGATTTTTATCAGGTTACATTATTTTGAGAGTTACAGCACTTCTAAGATTTCTGCTGGTTTCGAAGTGTTGACGTCATCAAATTGCTAAATCGTAAACCATAAAAGCTACCGTCTTTTACTTGCCACCCCCATCTTGAAGCTCCTGAGGATCTGGCCATTTTCAATTCCCTCGATCAGTTTACAAGTTTTGCAAAGCTTCGAGCCTTACGTTGTAGCTACAGGGTGAGTCAAAATATCCATCCCTGTTTCAAAGGCCACCGCTCTCTGGGTATCAAAGTTGAGAGCATTAGGAAATTTTTTTTATTTCATGGTGGACATGTTCAAAGCCATTTTGATAAAATTTACTTGACTGAGGTCGGCCAATCCATTTTGTAATTATAAGGAATTTTATCAAAGAGGGCCCATCAACGAACCTTGAAACAGGCCTGGAGGGGGTACTTGACCTAAATTTGTATGGGGATTTGCCCACGAAAAAAATTTTTTCACCCTGCTCCAGAATTTTTGCCTTCAAATGATACCCTGTTCTAGAAAAAATCGGTGAAAAGTATACTCAAAAACACAAAAATTTGACTAAATGATAACCCGTTGTAACAAAAATTTCCTCTTTTGATATGTTTTGACAACCTGCTCCAGAAAATTTGCCTTCTTTTGATACCCTGTTCTAGAAAAAATAGGCGAAAACGATATCCTGAGAAACGGCACACCCCCGTCGGACAAATATACCAAGTACCCCCCCCCCCACCGGGGAAACAGGCCGAAAATCACGGCCAAAAATACCGACTGTTTCTGCTTTACAGCAATGACTTATAACGTTTTAGGAGGCATATCCTCTTTGGAAGATGAAAGCTCACGTGATAACACAGATGAAATCTCACGTGATAACACATTAGAAGTCATTGCTGTAAGGCAGAAAATTTGGTCGTGATTTTGGCCAGTTTTGAATATTTCTGTCAAGGGCTTTCCTACGAAAATCCCCTATAATTTCAGAATTGAGAAGCCGATTTCAGTGATAAACTTTTCATTCTAAATTATTTAAACGCAAAATCTCTTCAGCCGTAGAAAATAAGAAACCTCATTACACAAATACATTTACTGGGCCGTAGGAAACAGCTGCTTATGAAACAACGTAGTTACTTTTTGAATCTAGTAATATGAAGGAGCTCTCTGACATTAGTGGGAATATCGTTCCAAGCTTTCAGACCCGAATACGGAAAGCCTTTCTTGACGTATTCGGGATTGTTTATTGGGATTTGTAGGTCCCTGCAATTCCATGTTCTTCGGTTGGAGAGCTTGGTCCTTTGATGGTATTTATCCCAATAGCTTTCGGGACATTGCCTGTTGATTATTTCGTATGTCATGGCTGATCGATCAAATCTTGTTAGTTGTTCAACGGTCAACCAGTTATGAGACCAATCGTCTTCTAGTCTGGCCTTGTCTGGCAGAATGGATTTAAACATGTCCACCATTAACTTATCTATTTGCCAAAATTTTCGCCTCGATACCCTGGGAGCAGTGGCTTTGCAAGTGGGGATTGTTGTCATTTGCTCACCCTGTAGACTTTCTGGTTTAGATGGTCAGATGATCCCCAGTTTTCTGTGAAATTCCCGCGTCATGCAAGGTATAAAGAAACAACTGGTAATTGCTACATACTTTGCTTGTCAAAGTGCTTTGATCTGTTTAGCCTATCGAAACATGAAACATGAAACATGCAAGTGCCAAATTGACAGATGAACGAAAGGAAGCAGCGCTACTTTCAAGAAGTCAGATCTGCCCAAATTGCCCCTTAATTTTCAACCAATTTTCTCGAATTATCCAATATTCGGGGCTTCACACCCTCCCAAAATCCTGATTAACCGTGCTCCGGAATTTTTGCGTCATTTATGCATGAAAGTGCCGATTACAGTAAGACAGACAAGAACATAGCAAAATAAGAACCTGCTGACTGATTTTGTGGGGAAAGACACCCAAAGATAAGAACCAAAAACAGACTGATTTAAAGGGAATCATAGATAATAGAAGGGAATGGACATAGTTAAAAGCTGGCCCGGGCCAGGTAAAAAATATAATCTATTGTATTCGACAACTTAGACGCATCCGGTTTGATTGTGTGGCTAAAGAAACAAAGGATTTGTGGTCATTTCTCTGGCCTATTTATAGCGTCTACGAGATATAGCCATGTCTATTCCCTTTAAGTGTAAAAAAAACTTTTAGCTATTGATAACTGAATACCTCTAACAGTTTTCAGGGATATGCAAATTGCTTTTAACAAGCTGTATGATATAAACTGCTTTGTCAACAACAAAATACCATACTATGGCGAGCCGGACCCGCCAAAAATGGCCTTCCCCGGCTGATGGAGCTTTCAGTGAGTTGACACGATAGCTTTTGATACTATGTCGACAAGTGATTGCACTAATAGAAACATACCACTCGACTGGTGGAGGAGTTATCATCGACTAATGGAGGTTCCATCGACTGGAGGAGCTACTGACAACTAATGGAGGCTCCATCGACTGGAGGAGCTACTGACGACTAACGGAGGTTTCATCGACTGGGGGAGCTACTGACGACTAATGGAGGTTCCAGCGACTGGAGGAGCTACTGACGACTGACAGACGTTTCATCGACTGGAGGAGCTACTGACGACCAACGGAGATTTCATCGACTGGAGGAGCTACTGACGACTAACGGAGGTTTCATCGACTGGAGGACCTTTCGACTGGTGGAAGGTTTTCATCTAATGGTACACCCGTGATCCTTTGCGTCAATATTTTCATGCATGCATGGCGCCAAGAAGCCAGGGGGTACTTTGTATAATTTGGTTCTTGGACGTGCCATCGGGAAGGCGGAAGGGTATCGATTTTAACGATCGTGGTGTACAAATATTTTATTTAAGGAACGAAGAATTTGAGCTAGCACTAAAAGTTTCTTACAATTATCAGATTTTGAGTACTCTGAGTTTCTTATGTGTGTCTTAGGGGTTCACTAACGATCCTCATGAACACTACCCGTGCCCCTTGAACATTTCAAAACATTTTTCCAGTGTTTAGATTTTGATCAAGCACCTTCCGATTCCGAGTAAACTGATGCAATGATGCAAAATAAAGAACAATTTGCTTGGGATTTCTGCCAGGTTCTATTGGGGTAAGAACGATGGGCTGGGGATAAAATGGGCAGTGTTGATTGATTGCTAGGAAACGGTAGACACGCCCCCGGGGGTAACTACCATATATGCGGGTACGGGATGTGCCATTTTTTGGGGTGTCTTTTTTCGAGAAGAAAATAAATTTTGGGGCATCATTTTTGGCAAAATCACAAGTAGTCATAAATTTTGGGGTGTCATTTTAGAAAATAACTTTTTAGGGTATTGATTTTGATCAAATTTCACTTACTTGGTTAAAATTTTGGATGGCTGTCACAATTTTAGGGTATACATTTTCAATGGCCTATGAATTCTAGGGTATCGTTTTCGTGAAAATGTATAGATTTTAGGGTGCGATTTCAGGCGTCAAATGGCACACCCCCGTCACCCGCCTATTGAAGTTACCCCCCGGGGACACGCCACTGATTAATCAACATCCTATTTCAACCCCCGGGGGGGCAGGTACTTGGATACAAAACGACGGGGGTGTGCACGCCTACGATAGTTTTTGTGAGCCGGCTTTAGAGAAAATGGCCAACAAGGATACCCGACATTAGAATTTTGGAATCGCCCAAAACCACATTTCTATAGATAATGTTCTGTAGACAGGAATAAGCAGAAATGCTCAATGATTGCCTCGAAAATCATCCTTCAAACTATTAATATTTGCAATACACTCAACAGTATCTCCACCACACTTTCAAGAAAGATGGCCATTTCCTGGTTCCCCATAATTCTTTCATAAAATACAACAGTATCATAAGGAACTTCATTGGGAAAATTGGGGAAATTATCAGAAGCTCTGTTGGGTTGGCGAAAAATTAACCGGTTTTAGAAAAAATATTAAATTCAGGCTACCGGTTTTAGATTTTATCTGTAAAATAGATACCCGGCCTTAGAATAATTCGCTGAAAATGATACCCGGAAAGACGTGCACATCCCGTCAGCAAAATATACTAAGTACCTCCCCCCCCCCGGATTTCAACCCATCGCAATTTCAACCTAGCCATTTTACTCCAAATTTACCCATTTACCCAGTAGACACTATCAAATAATACTAGTAACTTGTAAATTACAAACATGCGGCCGGGCAGCTGAATTATTGGATGTTGGATATAAAATGATTTTGAATCGGGAAAACTCGTCCCCAAAAGTGTAGACTTGCCCTAAGTCTTATTACAGATGACGAAATAAAGTCGGGGCAAATCTGCAAAAAGTGCTGTTTTACCGCAGGGGAAGGCTCTTTCAACGAAATTGCTTCTGCGGAGGATTTGAAATAATGGAAGAAACATTTGAAAGAAGCATAGAATTTTTCCTTTGGTGCTTTGACCTTGCAACCATGGAAATGAATTACATTGTTATTCAAATTTGTTTTCATTGATTTGTGTTGAAAGGAAGGAATGAGTAAGAGGAAGTTGATTTTAGGATGCATCTCGAAGCAAGTTTACCCAGTGTTTGTGACTTTGAAGTGCCTGCAAATTTAAAGGTTGAGCTTGACGTTGCAAACTCTTTTGGTGGAGAGTTTGCTTCTTACATTGAACCCATGTTGAATTTAGCTTTGATCCAGCGGAACTGAAACTTGAAACAGAGATGTTTTGGTTTCTTATGCTATCCACTGGAGTCGAGCACAGCTTCGTATCTCTGTAAGTTTTGGGTCTTTCCTGTTGTTTACTAGGTCCCATAAAAGCTTCTACCTTCCACGTCGGCAATTTCCAAGTATTTGTTCGTAACTTGAAGTGAAATTTCAAACTCCAGCCCCTTTTCAACATCACTGCAATTTTTCCTTGGTCAGTCGCAGTCAGTGTCGCTCTATTGGTTATTCTTTTCTTCGAGTCGGCCAATAAAACCCCTATCAATTGTTAGGCCGGCCAATGATAACCTATTCATTCTTCCTTTCATCCAATCACGTAAAGTCTTAGCATGTGACTGCCATTGTTTTAACAATTGACTAATTAGCATGGTATGTGCTCAAATCTCAAATTCACTCAGCTGCACAGATTAGTAAGCGCCCTTCGGCCGCAATTATCCCAGTACTGGAGCTTCTTATTTTGTTGGCGTTCTGAGAATAGAGTTTCCACCCGAGTTTCTTACAAGCAGTTTCTTATGAAAAATAATGGTATAAATTTTCACGATTTTGATCTAAATAACTGTATTCTATTTCACATTTTGTTCTAAAGAGCAAGTAAATAGACCATTTTTGGAAGAATAGTATGTAGTAGAATAGTATAGTATATGTTTGGAAGTAAATAGACCATTTTTGGAAGAATAGCATAACATGACATTTTCGAAAAATTGATAAAGGTTCTGGTATACACTTTCAAATATTGGCATAGGGAACGGCAGAGACGCAAAAACACTGCAAACCTACAAACCTGGTTTGGAGGAAGGTTTTGGCCAAAAATTGAGGAAGGTTTAGTTGTCAAAAATAAAATTTTATATTATTGGCATAGATTTAGAAAATAAATCATCAATAAATACATAGAACCATTAAAAATCATGTCAACAGTATGCAGATGGTGAGGTTATAGTTCAAAACTATATCAAAGAAGAAAAATCAGGTTTGATCAGACAATGTGATGAAAGAGAGAGAGTCTATGAGGAAATATGCACGTGTCTGGGAAAAAAGATTTTTGAAAAGCGTCCCAGAAGTAGATACTTCTGTTTGCAAAATCACCAAAATTTCATTTTAAGGTAGATCTTCAAAAATTTCTTTTTCTTACCAATAGATGAAAAAAATTATTTTTGCTGGCAAAGTTGAAAGTTTGATTGATTGTTCGATTAATTGAATCAAGCTCTTTTTAGTGCTGCCTGGTTTTGAAGCCTTCTGCAAGAAAGCACTATGTTTAGAGTTTCTTGTTTGGTCATGAATATCAGAATGAAACGTGAAATGTTAAAGGAAATAGACACAGCTATGTCTCGTAACTACTATAAATAGGCCAGAGAAACTCCCATAAATCCATTGTTTCTTTAGCCACACAATGAAACCGGGTGCATCTAAGTTGCTGAGTACAATAGATTTTATTTTTGACCTGGCCTGGGCCAGCTTTTAACTATGTCAATTCCCCTTAATTGTTGACTTGAAGAATACTGCAAAATTTTCAATGTAAACGGTTATTAGAGGCAAGATTAGCGATGCTGCTTAAAGACTGTTGCTTAGAATGAGGGTTTCGATGCATTATTTCATACCCGTAAAGTAAAGAGAACAATGACTCACCATCATTAAATATATTTGAATTGTTGATTTTGCAAACAGGAGTACGTCTTTGGACACCCAGTAGCTTTTAGATGTTCTCACCTTGAACTCTTTGTTCCCCCTTCATTGCCCAATACCTTTCAATTAATGAATCACTTCTTTAAGACTGTGGCCTCCCTTGTATTAAAACCTGGTTAGAGCCCTGCTACTTGCTCTCAAACCACTCTCAAACAGACAAATAATATGGGAAGATCCTAATTACATGCTTTTGTATGGTTTACAAAACACCGGCGAGCTGTTTTCCAGTAATTACAAATTGTGTTAAAATGAGGAAGGTTGAGAGCATAAATTTCAGGTTTGGAGGAAGGTCAACAAGTTTTTGCAGCTCTGGGGAACGGGTATGTTTTTGAAGCTTGGGTGGCATGCCACTCCCCAACTCAAAATCTGTTAAACTGCCGCCTACCCCCCTGGGTGCGTAGGGAGTCCACAACATTGAGCAAAGTCTATTTGAAATTTACCATTGTCATTGAGCTCTTCTACTGCATTTTTTTCTGTTCGCACCATGCGAGCATGACAAAATTCACGCAAAGGGTCATGGGTGTACCATTAGCTGAAAACCTTCCACCAGTCGAAAGGTCCTCCAGTCGATGAAACCTCCGTTAGTCGTCAATAGCTCCTCCAGTCGATGAAACCTCCATTAGTCGTCAGTAGCTTCTCCAGTCGATGAAACCTCCGTTAGTCGTCAATAGCTCCTCCAGTCGATGAAACCTCCGTTGGTCGTCAGTAGCTCATCCAGTCGATGAAACCTCCGTTGGTCGTCAGTAGCTCCTCCAGTCGATGAAACCTCCATTAGTCGATGATAACTCCTCCACCAGTCGAGTGGTATGTTTCTATTAGTGCAATCACTTGTCGAAATAGCATCAAAAGCTATCGTGTCAACTCACTGAAAGCTCCATCAGCCGGGGAAGGCCAATTTTGGCGGGTCCGGCTCGCCATACATACCCTATAATATTTAAATGGAGTTATCCCACCCTCAAGTTTATTAAGGCCCCGTTTACACGATACCGTTTTCATTTCATATCGGATTGGGTAAGGCAATCCGATATGAAAATTTCTCCTGTTTACACGATGCCGTTTTCATTTCATAGCGGATTGGGGTTCTGTTTACACGATACCGTTTCGCCTTGCACGTTAATGGTTTCACCGCATTCGGTAATGGTTCCACTGCGCATTCTGCGCAGCTCCCCTAATGGACTCGAGGCTAGTACAATTGATAATGAGGTTCCGTACTGAGTTGATATCGGATTCGACCATTCACACGATATCGGATTGGTTTCATGCCACTTTCAGAGCGTTTTCATTTGAAAACGCGAAAACCGTATGAAGCATATCGGATTGGTGCGTTCTCGTGTGAACAGGAGGCCAATCTGATATGGAATGAAAACGTTATCGTGTAAACAGACGGCCAATCCGATATGAAACCAATCCGATATGAAATGAAAACGGTATCGTGTAAAGGGGGCCTAAACACATACTGTTTGGCTATATTTTCATCTTAGTCATAAATGTCCTTGTGATAAGAATCACACCCTGAAAATGTCATTAGTACCTCATTTATTAGAACCTTGTCAGTTTGTTTTCTAGAAAAGTATGTTCTTGTTTGCGGGGTTTACTGTACCCGATATAAGTGCAGATCACAATTTGCTTGCAGGAGTTTCAACATGTTTTGCAAATTTTGCTAAAAAAATATCGATTGGTTAAAGAAATGCATCCAATCTTTGATAAGTCATACAATAAAACCTCCGCAGCAGTTGCACCCAACAACCTTACTACGGTTCTCCACCCATCCCTTCTCCTTTCCCCCACATGCACAGTGATCCAAAACTGCAAAATAAGGGAATAAATTCGAAAAATGAAGTTTTTAATATCAAATTCTTATTACACCATCCTTTTTGAGCACACCCTGGGGGTCAATGTAAAAAAAAGATATTTCAAATCGGTCAAGGGATGGTCAAGATATTGATGTTTGAACTTTGGCCTAATTTGTTTGTTTGTTTACATTACCATTTCCGGAATAGTGCTGTTTTGAGTGCATTTTTTAAATCCTCATTTCTCCATCTAGGAAAGTCCGAAATTCTTCATTTTTGTCTCAAATAAAACTACTATTAATTTTCTTCGAAGAAATTTCAAGATATTCTACAATTTCTTCACTTTTGATACTTTTGAAAGAATTTTCCTAATGGTGGGTTTTCGAGAAATTTAAGGGCTTAAAAAGTTAATTTTGAAATTCAACACTGAATACAAAAAAATTGTATCAAATTGCATGAACCAAATAAATTCTATGATTTAAAGCCACTTCCCCTGCATCTTTTTGCCAAAGGGCTTGTACAAGTTCGTGGCCATAAAAATTTTCTGACCGTTCAAAATTTGTCCGTTGCCACTTTTGTGTTCTTAATCTTATCGTACATTTTGAACAAATCTTAGCACATAGGCCCACTAAGTGAATTTGCAAAGACCAAACGTCATTCATGTGGTCCAGAAACAAGAAAAGCAACATTTATACCAGCTTGCAAAGTATAACGTTGAATGAAATTGATGATTTACGAGTTTTTCGATTTTTATTATGATGACGAATGAGCAAAAACGCTTATTTTCGCAAAAACGTTTATCTAAAAGGGCGAAATCAGGCTAACAGCAAAGAAAAAAATCAATTGAGTTGTACTGTAAAAATCATATTTTAGCAAGGAAAAGCATCGAAATTCAGAACTACAATTTTTTTCGTCAAAAATCCTTCAAAAATGCATCAAAATGTAGGTACAACTGTAAAATTTGAATAGCTGTAGATTTTTTATGGCCACGAACTTGTACAAGCCCTTTGGCAAAAAGATGCAGGGGAAGTGGCTCTAAATCATAGAATTTATTTGGTTCATGCAATTTGATACATTTTTTTGTATTCAGTGTTGAATTTCAAAATTAACTTTTTAGGCCCTTAAATTTCTCGGAAACCCGCCATTATGAAATTGCTTTCAAAAGAATCAAAAGTGAAGAAATTCTAGCATATCTTGAAATTTCTTCGAAGAATATTAATAGTAGTGTTATTTGAGACAAAAATGAAGAATTTCGGACCTTTCTAGGTAGAGAAATGAGGATTTAAAAAATGCCCTCCGAACAGCACTATTCCGGAAATGGTAATGCAAACAAACAAACAAATTAGGCCAAAGTTCAAAAATCAATATCTTGACGGTCCCTTGACCGATTTTAAATATATTTTTTTACATTAACCCCCAGGGTGTGCTCAATGAAGATGGTGTAAAAGAAATTTGATATCCAAAACTTCATTTTTTCCTATTTCTTCCCTGGCCTGGATCACAGTGACATGGTGTTGACCCTCACCCTCAGATGTGTCGCAGATAGACGCTCGTTTCCAGACCCTGAAGCGTCCAGTTGTTTTCTTTGCGTTGCTGATGAGTTATGAGAATGCTGTAATGTTGTGAAAGGCGAAGGCAACAAAGAATCCGAACTGATCTACATCATCACCACTCAAAGGAAGCAGTAAAGCTATTAGAAATGAGTGCGAGTGGCACTCCATACATTGGAAGCAAGATAAGTCTTGTTTCCAAAGCGAAGATCAGATATGAAGGGTATTTGTACACGATCGACACCGAAGAGTCAACCGTGACGTTAGCCAAGGGTATATTCCTTTTTCTTTGTATTTCAACAGTGAAATTGCCGTCAACCAACATTAGAACCTTCACTAAAACATTTTGTGTGTGTTGGATATGTTTATGAACCACTTTATGACTCATTAGTGGGTTCTTCTTACAGCTACACTGCGGGCATGCTAGAGCCTAATCTCGCTGAATGTCATTCATGCAGTTTTTAGGCCCAGAATTCCCAAGGCTCACAGCCGGTTTGCTAGTTTGCTACTGAATTTGAAGTACATTACGAAATGAAAATTGAAGTAGAGAGACTCTCTGCAAAAACAGAACTTTTTCCATATCTCAAAAGTCTAAAAATTTCATTAAGGAATTCTGACACGGCGACGAGAGCAGTTGCGAGACAAATTCTTTGATTAGGCAAGACAAGGTAGGATAAGATATTGATATTGCAGCTGAGTTGGGTCTTGTTGTAGTCTTGTTCAGTCAGAGGTGGCCTAAATTTGCCTTTTGTGAAATCCACAAATTTTCATAAGTTCGGTTGTAACAAAAGAAAAAAATGTGGCTATGTATGTATGTATGTAAATTTTTGCCAAAGTAAAACATTAAAATGAAAAATAAGTTTACTAAAATAAAGAAGTCTAATTACAAGCGTGTGATACCAAATAAAAATAAGATTTAAAAAACATTTAATCTAAAAACACCCCTTGGTTAAAGAGGCAGGGATAGCATTAAAAGGTCAGTGTGACCTTGTTTCCATTAATGGTCCCTCCAAAGGTGTCAATAAAAGAAAAGTTTTCATAGAAGAAAACGAAAATTCTTGAAGATGTTAAAATGTAGCTAATTTGTGCCTTTAAAGGATTTGAATGATGCAATACCGAATCAAGCGTAAGAGAGGCTGAATAGGGATCATAATGAATAAACTGTTATCTTAAAATCGAGAACTTTTGGACAGAGAAATTTTGGAAAGACAACTTTGGACAAAATATTTTTGGAAATTTTTCAAGAAGTTTGGACAAAAAACCAAACCTTTGACAAAATTTTGCACAGCAGACTAGTGGCGCAATTCCAGAATCGCACTTTTGTGCCTAATCTGATTCTACTGAACGCTGCCAAAACCGTGCCAAGACCCTATCAAGCAGTACTACACTGAAATAGACTGGAACTAGTTGAAATTTTACATTAATTAATTATTTAAAACTTAACTTCATTGATCTATCAAAAGTTTTCAACAAATGTATTCAGAAAAGGAAATTTTGCTGAAGGTTCTCATTGACAAGCTCCATTTACTTGAGACCACTGTCATTGACAACTACATTGTGGAACATCATTTTGGAAGTAGGATTGCCAATGATTTGTATTTCACCTTTAAGCAGTGGCATGGAGAAAATTTGTGTTCTTTTTCTCCTTTGAAAGAATTTAAACCCTCCAACATCATCACATTTCTGACATTTGAACTTTTCAGACTGGGTATTGTCCAAAAGTTTGGTTATCTGTAAGTTTGTGATTTTAATGTTGTCATCAGATCTAGGCCAGTTTATGCATGCACTGGAAAGTAACCAAGCTTTATTTCATATATATATCCATTTGTTTTGCACTGTTTTGCATACCTTGTTATGCGAAAGATTGTTATACCTTAGGCAAGATGTGCAGACCAGGTTTGATTCTATGTACTTTGTGCCAGATACCCTGGAGCACAGTTGGTCACTGAAAAATCAACAACAATTACAATTATGTGGAATTTTAACTAAAGATTCAAATGATCTTGCTTTACAACCCTTGTCTCTTCAAAAATCTAAGGGTATGCTGGGTTTCGTTCTTATCGCGCATGGCCTCGTATGCTTTCAACTTGCATATTTCCCAGGAGCATTTCCACTACGGAACAACACATTTGGAATCGTGGTGATCTTGAACAGGCATCTAGCCTACATTACAGTATATATGTACTATATTTGTTATATATGTTATGTTATGCTATGTTGTGTTATGTTGTTATGTTATGTTATGTTATGTTATGTTATGTTATGTTATGTTATGTTATGTTATGTTATGCTATGTTAATGCTATGTTATGTTGTTATGTTATGTTATGTTATGTTATGTTATGTTATGTAACAAAAAAGCTGGATTGATGTAAGCTTCATATGTGAAACCCCAAAATAGAAAAGTCTACTGAATGAGAAAATAAATATATAATTACAAAGACATCAAACACTGATAGGTAAAAAATGTCTTACAGTAAGGCCCATTTCCACCTCATTGGCAATCTACAAACCAGGCCTTACTGGGAATATTTTGGTAGGGGAGTGGCAAATCGCACTCCTAGTCCATTTCAGGCATGTGATGGAGTGCAGTTGCAAATCAACATTAAAAATATGTCAACTGCAGTTTTACTTGATCAGTTTTACTAATTCAAAGTTATTCCCATCCTTCACTGTGGAAAGAAAAGTGTTAGATTGTTTAGAACATTGATTCATCTGAGTTCACAATTTCAAATAAACTATAATCGTTATTGTTACAGAGAAATATGAGATTTTAGTCCTCATTTGGAAACATAAGGCGTGCAATCTACCACACTCCTTGGAAAAAGAAGGTGTGCGCCAAGGCGTACGAGAGCAATCGCACGCCATTCCCAGTAAGGCCTGCAAACTGAATGTGATTTGCGAATTCTGGATTCCAAACGCATCCCAATTTAACACACGCTTCAACCTTATTCACATGAATTTCAACTGTGTATTCAGCCAAAGGTATCTGTCTCCTTTTGATAGTGCATGCTACCTTGTGTTGTTGTTTCGTAAAGTTGTTTCCCAGTTGTTTGCTAATTGTCTGCCTTTAATCCAGAACAATGGTTCACATGTGACTGTTTGCAAGAAATCAAACATTGTGAACTTGTCAAAAAGCATTGCAAATGTTAAAATGCATTTTGCAAATGTTCCCATGCGAATTTCAACCAAAGGGTTAGATGAGAATTGCAAATGAAGTGGAATTGGTCTTTCTTTTGAAGAACATATTCTGGTTCAAGCAAGTTTTCTGGAGAGTTTTGTAAAGTGATATTTCCAAGAAAGACTGTCCGAAAGAACACCAAAACATTTTGGATAAGTCTAGGCCAGAAGGCCAATAATTATTTTACAGACATTTTTATGCCTAGCTTATGTTGTTTATGGATATGAATAACTGAAGATAAACAAGTTTGTTCAGACATTGTTGTTATCCTGTTGCTCACATCAGATTTACATCATAATACCAATAGATTTAACCAGTGATTTCAACTATGCAAATTATGCAGTCTGTTTGGACAAGAACTGACCTTAAGGTCAGCATAGGTTCCAAATCTTTAAAGAGGTGGGTGTAAAATTCAGTGAAGTATTTCTTTCAACTAAATGGCTTCAAAGAAATTAGCTATTTTGCTATAATTTTGCCATTGGCTTTCTTGAAATCTTCAATATTTTCAGAATTAGAGTGTTTTCCTCTTTTTCGAGAATTAAAGAAAAATTTTCAAAAAACTTGAAACTGTCACAATTTCTAAATTGTTTGACCCAACATGAAATAATTTCCAAGAAAACCATAGTTAATGGATGTCTACTATATTGTATCCAGCAAGGGTCTGTCATTTTTGTGTTTTATGATCTAGAAATTTGATGACATCACATCCTAAGATAAGCTGAAATTTTGAAGGTGCCGTAATTTCAAAAAGATTGAAAATTTCTGAAAAGTAATTTCAAAAAGATTGAAAATTTCAGAAAAGTCCAATGTTAGAATTATGGATAGGAAGCTAAACTTTCTTTTAAGCCATTTAGTTAAAAGAAATATATGTCATACAATTTTACACCCTCCCTCTTTTGCCAACTTAAAGATTTGGAACCTGTGCTTTTGCAATCATAATTAACCTTTTAGCAATGAAATGATCGATTATGCATTTTTTGCAGTGAAATCATTTGGCACGGAAGAGAGAGAAGCACCAAACAAAGTTCCTGAGAGAAATGAGATTTATGAGTATATTGTTTTCAGAGGAAGTGACATTGATGATCTCCATGTTGCAGAAGGACCGAAGAATAGCAGACCCGCACAAGGTCAAGTGGCACAAGACCCTGCTATTGTCCAGGTAAGCATTTTCAATTTACTTGACAGAGCAGAAACTGCGTAAAATGACATCATCGACCAATCTGAGATAAGGAAGCGTTTGGACAGATGAGCTTCCTGAAATGATAAATCAAGCGTTTTATGTCCTAGGAAGAAAATATCAAGTGTTGCCTAATTTCGGGATCTGTTGGAGGGAGCCAAGGGGGCTCAAAGTTACGATTTTTCGCGCATTCGTGCGCAGTTTCTGCTCTATCATTTTTCTTTGAAATGACATTTTTCTTTGTAAATTCAATAAAAAAATTTACAATTTATAAATTACCTAAGACTATGAATGAGGCTCTTCCATATGATACTACAAAACTATACCATGGAGAGCAAAGTATCAGGACTACCTCAGAGCCATTCAAATGAAGAACATGAACCTAAAATGCAACTAAATACTCAATTGCGATGAGCTACATATAAGCAAACGAACAGAGGAACGAGACGTAGTTACATGGGACTTTTTAAAAATTGACTTGGTATGGTGGTTGAGTTGCATTTAGTTAGAATTAGGTGATCTTAATTGAATCTACTGGTTGCGTGGATGTATGTTAACAGAGGTGCAACAAATGTTTCCTTTACTAGGAACCTGACAAATGGGGAAAATTTTCTGTGAGGTCACACTATGTTATACAAAATGTCTTTGCTGGCCATGATGTGCTGAAAAGGCCCAATGGATATTCCAACCAAACTGGAGTTCCAGAGTTATCTTTCACAAACTATCCTCATTTACTTGAGTGAAGAATTGTTGAAAGTTCTTAAGAATCCTTGGACATATTGATGTTTGCAAGGCCTTCCATTTTACCAGGGATTATGATCGGCAGTATGGAAGACTCAAAACGTTTTTTCTCCTTTTCACAGAAATCGTAAAAGAGTCATCTTCTCCTTGTGTGAGATTACTTTTATTGAAAAGTTTTCTGGCAGAGCTGAAAATTTTCTGGGAACCTCGTTTCCAGGTTGATGAAAAGAAAGCTAATCAATTTACAGATACATTAAAATAAAAAACCTTCAGACAGAAAAGTGTCAGAAAAACAACTTTGGACAAAAAACTTTTGGACGCTTTTGGCACCAAAATGCAAGCATCAAACCAAAATATATGTTAAAAGCTAATTGTAATTCCATCAAAAATGTCCACTTGCTAGCATGGTCATCATCACATCTGCATGAACATTTGAATGAATTTTTTGTCAGATTGATCTATGCACAGTGTGCCCAGGGTGGGAAAAAATTGATTTTCGAGTTTTTGATTTTGAACCTGCAAAGGCTATTTTTCAGTTGCATATCTCTTATAGTACAAGGTGCAAAAAACCAGACGTCAAAATATCCATGCATTCTGGAGATACAGCACTTCAAAGTTGCGAGTTTCACAAAACTTAATTGAACAAATTCTTGCAGCAGCTTTTTGTCCAAAAAACTGCACATCTAAAATTCTATCAGTGAATCGCTTCCCCTCAAGTTACAACGATGGCAATAGGCTTATTCAAATGCTGAAGAAATAAGCTTTCCAACTATCATGAAAAAGATTTGATACTGACACAGAAATAATTTGAATATTGTGAGCACACTTGTGATATAAAAATATTTTTCTTATCCTTCCCATCTTCTATAACAACTCGTTACAGTTTATAGATTTCAAAGGATGCGCACCATTGCGCAGATGTACGGTTGCTTTCTTGCTCTTTCATGCACTTTGCAGGAGTAGAAAATGCTAATTTCGCTTCAGGGGGGATAAGGGCAAAAAGGTGGGGAATATTTTTAAGGAGGGTGCTTCTGGGCATCAAAATTGCTGCTTTTGCTCTCATATGGTCTGTTCATCTTGCATTTATCTGTAGGAAGATTTTTTCGATACGATGATGCTTTCCTTGATACACTAGCAGCCTTAGCTCATCTCAAATTTGAATCAAAAAAGGAGGTCGATGGGCAGGGGGTCAGAGGAGCAAGGGGGCCTAATGATGAGTGCAATGTTGTTTGAAACATAAAAAATGGGAGATACCGCTCTATTGTGAATCGTGATATTTCATCCTGCTATCGTCGACATTGTATCACGCAAACCTCTGCATTTCAGAAGAAACCATTCACATGTACATTTATGCAATCTTCAGCTCGTCCTCAGTTTCAAAATAGTTCTCAGTAATAAACAACTCAGTTTTGTACAAACCAGTTCACAAGTTTTTCTTTCTTCGTTGTGACTATCTTCAAATTATGATATTGATACATCCTGGTCTTTGAACAATTTACGTAATAAAGAAAACATTCTTCGAAAATAGAGATATCTAGGATGGAAAGAAGGACATGAAGGAACAACACATTCCCATGGGGATATTCGGTCCCAGACCTCGTAAGTGTAAGCTATTTTCACGCAAGCTCGTTGTTTAACGCTGCTGACTCTATGCACTCTTACAACCCTCTCGGAAAATCCCAGCAATGAATTTAGTACAGTACTATTTAGTCGAAAACGCCCAAATAAGAAAATTGGCCCCAGGCCCCCCATATTTTGGAAAATTGTAAAATATCACTAATACCATAACCTCCTTTAAAAAACCTTTCTAATGAGCCCACAACCATATTTTTATCCGTTTTCTTTCTCGCGCTATGAATTTATTCTCAAAATCGGTGATCTGGGCACACTGTGCTATGGTAAAACCAGTTGTTGATCAAATTAAAAAGGTACGGACATACATGAACTGTTTACAGGGAAGCATTTGTGGTACATAATGTGTTTGCCATTAGCAGAAGGAAGAATATATCAGATTTCATAGGAATACCTTTATTTGTATCTTACAGACAGGAAATACTCAACCAAGTATGTACCAGCAACAAATGCAAATGCCAATGCAGCATTTCCCACATCAAAGCTATGGACCTTTTGGTGGAATGCCCCCATTTGGATACCCACTTGGTTTCAGACCACAAGGAAGTATGCCTTTATCATCAGTGATTGGACCTGGAGTTGGATCTGACAGAAATCAGCGGTCATCACCGTTTGATAGGTATAGACAGAGCCCTTCACCACCAAGTGCAGGTGTAGTAGGTAGTCGATATCAATCAAAAGAGAAAGATGAAAGAAGTAGATCACCAGACATTGTCCATAATGATGAGAGGCAAAAAGAGAGCGAGCATGGCTCTGATAGTCAGCAAGGTGCTCCAAAACCACAGAGAGAACAAAGGAATTCACAGCGCCCAAGAGAGAATGAGCACCATCGAGAAAGAAACCAAAATAAGGAGCATGATCAGCCAAGAAAACATAGCAGGGATGGAGGTCAACAAAGAGACAGGTATAACCAGAGAGAATCTGAGGAGTCTAAGACCCAGGGTAGAGGTAGAGATAAAGAACAGTCTCACGAGAAGACTAGAGAAGAAGGACATTATAGAAAGCACAATGATGCAAATTCTAGGAGAAACATTGATGCTAGGGAAGGTGATAACTCCCGGCGTGGAAAGAGCAGTGAGGAATCCAAGAGTAGAGTAGAAAAGGAAAAGCAGAGACAAAGCAATGATGGTCAAAGGAAAGGTGCTAATAACAAGGAAGCTCAACAGGAGCCAGCAAGAGAGTCAAGTAGGGGGACAAATAAAGAATCATACAAGGAGTCAAGTAGAGAATCAAGCAGGGAAGGTAATTTGAAAGATTTTCACTTCTGTTTCAAAATATTTAGATGGTGGCAAGCATGATGCCCTTCACTGTTGGTGACTTTAGGATGATGGGCACCCTCTGTGAAGGTTCTTCATTTCGTAGGAATTAGCCTAGGCACAAAAACAATTAGTTAAATCCAGTAGAATTTCAGTATGTATGAATGTATGTATGTATGTACATATGTATGTATGTATAATTTCGCCAAAAAACAAAAAACTGTCAAATATTAAGATACAATATACTGTAAATCTATTTAAAAAGAAAGGAAAAATCTAATAACAGGTGTGTGATATTAAAATAAATATAGCTATCTACATTAAAAACACCCTTAGGTAAAATGGCAGGGATAGCATTAAAAGGTCAGTGCGACCTTGATTCCATAATGGTCCCTCCAAAGGTGTCGATGAAAGAAAAGTTTTAATGGACGAAAAGAAAATTCTAGTAGATGTTAAAATATTTTTAATTTGAACCAAATCGGTAGTAAGAGAGTGTGTGATGTGTTAATTTGCAGTTCTTAAATTTCATAATAGTATGTTCTGGCGCCATGTAACAGTGTTTTGGCACCAAGTGTCATAATAACAGGTCACAGACACAAAATAAGCATTAAACTACTTCTGCAATCCCACCGTTTGACCTAAAAACTGCAAGTTCACTTTACCAGTATCATTTTGGCCATCTCTGCACAGCCTCGTTAGAATCTGGCCATTCTCTGAGGAATTAAGGTATATACAGTATGTTCTGGCGCCATGTAACAGTGTTTTGGCACCAAGTGTCATAATAACAGGTCACAGACACAAAATAAGCATTAAACTACTTCTGCAATCCCACCGTTTGACCTAAAAACTGCAAGTTCACTTTACCAGTATCATTTTGGCCATCTCTGCACAGCCTCGTTAGAATCTGGCCATTCTCTGAGGAATTAAGGTATATACAGTGCAAAATTACACAGGCAAAGAATTTTATCAACATTTTTTGAAGGATCTTAATGCACTAAAAACTGAAATTCTGCTAACTCATTCTGCAAAATTTTCCTAGATCGCTCCAATAATCAATCCTCAAGCAATGAGAGAGGGCGTCCACGTGGAAGAGCAAGGGGACGTGCAAGAGGAAGAGGCTCTTACAACAACAAACAAAGATTTGACAAGGATTTTGATTTTGAGCGCTCAAATGCAAAATTTAACAAGGAAGAAGTTGAGAAGGAGTTGCTCTCTGCGCTGAAGAAGAATGTTTCTTTGAAAGATGAAGATGATGTAAGTATTGCGATTTTGGTTTTATGCTTTACCAGCAAGGCAGAAATTATTCATCAAAAATGAGACCCAGTTACACTGTACTGGTACAACTATGGATTTGTAACAAAGTGCAATGAACCAGCTCAGCTCCCCATGTACACTATTCTTGCCAATTGGTAACACTTCTGTTCCTCCTTTGTATTAGAAAATCTTGCTCAGGAGCAGTTTAAACCCTTTTGAGCTGTAACAACTTTGTCACTGATAAAACTGTTGTAGTATATACAATGTAAGCATGGTCTAAAAAAGCAAGAGCTGGAAATGAATCAGTTACTTTATTTGCTTTGAAAAAGCAGATGGACAATTCATATTTCATTGATAAAGGTCATGTGACTGATCAAACTTTTGTAAACCTGATGTCAGTAGACAAATTCAGGTATTGTTTACCGTGTCAGGTCAAGTGATGACACATTTGGGAAATCATATCTGCTGATACAGTTAACCACATCACACTGTTTGCAGGCCGTGTTAATGCGCATGAGCCCCACTTGCAGGCACTTAACTCATCAGTTACTGGCATCTTTACTCTTTTGAGAGTGATTTGAATGTTAGCTCAGGTGCAGCATATTTTGATGGGGCCAAACTTTTTGGTTGAAAGGTTTTGGCTTGAATGAAAAGGTTACCTCACAAAACAATCACATGACCTGAAGTGGGTGTGAACAATGTTATCTGAATTGGTCTATTGAAAGATCTTTTAAACAGGGATGATGCGAGCAGGGGGAGGCTTGGGGTCATAAGCCCCCTAAAATTTACTGAGCTCCCCTGTCAGCACTTGAATTTTTGAAAATTGCTATGCATTATTGGCATTTCCGTAACTTGCTTGTTATGTTTTTAGAGTGTGTAGTCACATTTAAAACCAATCTGAAAGATGTGATCCATAAAAATTTTGCTCTCTTCACACGTTGTCGGCACTCTGACAGTTTTGCCTCCCCAGTATTGCTTCCCTAGTGTCATCTCTGCTTTTAAAGACTTGCAGTTTATTTTAGAGGTATTTGAGTTTTGTACACAGAAAAGGAGGTATGGGATGTGTTGTGTTTCTTTGTTTAAGGACTAGTGAAAACAGCTTAGTTTTATCTGAACAATCTATTGCAAGACAAATAAGAGTCATTGTCAAGCACTGATATTTCCAAAATTATTTTCATTTACAAGGGAGTCTCAGTTATCAATAGAAGTCCAGTCCTGGTAATATGAAATTTGGTGGCGTGCTGCTGTTCACACGCCTTGAACATCTTAGGAATGCGATGGCGTGCGATCCAAAAAAGTGCTTTCTATTAATAATAACCAGGCTATGGAAACGCCTGCTGGCGCTGTCTGCAATGTGATATATGACCTCATTTCCATTGACGTAGCAACGGAGCAATTATAATTAGGTTTGCCTAGCAACGAAATCTTTGCTGTGGAGAACGAGCGAGAAGAAGACACAGATGAATTTGAAATATATTCATTTAAGGTTTCACAGGATTTCAACTTTCCTCACTATTTCATACACCATTCGACTCCCATTCGATTGATCTGAATAACTCGAAATTGCGAAAGTTTCGAATCGGTTGCCGTCTCTGAAAGTCGTTGAAGCGCGAGAATGGGCCTAAAGCAGAACCGGTGCAAGTACCCCGAAAGAAAACTAAAATATCTCGCGAGTCTCATACTATCTCAGAAAAATTTTTCGCTTGATTTATTGCCAATAGTCATCCAAAAGCATCTTCGATTGCTCAAAGTTGGGCGGGGTTGGGCAGAGTGAAATTTTTACGAGTGTGTGCTTGGAGCGTGACAAAGAGGTTGAAGTGGCCTAAGCTACCGCTGAAGAAACTTAGCCGCTGCAGCTAATTCATGATTTCTAATGGCTAAACGAGTCTCGCTACCAAAAGGTAAACATTTAAAAGCCACATGAATGTCTAAACTAGCCTAAAATGCTTACCACTGTTGTAGAAATCCAATCCTAAAACGCGATGCACTTATCCGTCCAAACTTCAGTTTCCATCTTGGTTTCACTGCGAAGTGCGCGATCCGCTGCGAAGGAGGCGCATATCACATCGCAGAATGCAACTCAATGCGCGATTCCTCTCCCGTGTTTAGCTCCCTGATAATAACATTTTAAATATCACATATTGCTGCTGGAACAGCTCATTGATGTCAAGATAACGAGAGTAACCATTCGGGTTTGCCATTCTGTATGTTAGTCAGTTCAAAGAACCAATGAGGATGACGATTAAAGAGCCCTACAAACTTCTAGAGACTTTCTGGAAACACTGCAAGTAGATGGCCCATGAAGGAAAGCAAACAAAAGGAAAGAATCATATCATTCATAAAGAACCACACAGAAACCTACGAAAATGCCATTAGTAAAACGCATCGTTGCGCGTGCGAAAAATCGCACGCCTTGTACATTTCAGGCAGGTGTGGAGGCTTGCGCGTGCGATCGCACGCCGGATATTACCAGGACTCGAAGTCAACAGAAGTTTCCCATGAACAATTGATAATGAAATGCATATTATGCTATATATTTTTTCAAGATCTGTTTTTCCAACTGAAAACCTTATATGCTTAAAGGGAAATGACAGCTATATCTTGTAGTCGCTATAAATAGGCTATGGAAAACGCCTATGCATTCATTGTTTCCTTGGCTCCACAATGAAGCTGCACGTGTCGAAGTTATCAAATTCAATAGACTATATTTTTAAGCTGGCCCAGGCCAGCTTTTATCTTTGTTGATTCCCTTTAAAGCTCATTTGACATAAAAATGATTTAGTTATATACTATTTATTTTTTTGTCAGGTTATTGTAGAAAAGGATGGGCACAGAGATTCTTTTAGTGATGAAATTGAAACAGAAATTAATGGGGAAGAAGCATATTATGACAAGACAAAATCTTTTTTCGACCAAATATCATGTGACTCTTCTAATCAGCCAAGCTCTGAAGTGTAAGTAACTTTGAAATATTTGCTAATAGATTTATATTTGTGGATTTATTTTTGGTTCTGTCTGTGTCCAACAAGGGCAGATTTTGTAATACAATAGCATCAGTCGCTTTGGTTCACACCTCAATTCAAAGCAATTAGCGATTTCAGACAAAAGAAATTCTCTCAAGCAGAAATTGAAAACAAATAAAGCCGCAAAGTTGCCCTGAAACCAGTACTCCAAACTCTCGTTTGGTGCGGGCGAAGGGAGGTTTTTAAGAGAAGGTATGTGCTTATAACAAAAGAAGAAGGGTGAATCTAAAGTTCTGTCTCGCGGATTTTGTTTATTTGATTCAGGAGCTGAGAAGTGACTGCGTTCAGCTGAGCAACAAACACGCAGAAATTGCAATGCCCTCTGCTCGGTTTCTGAATCAAATAAACAAAATCCGCGAGACAGAACTTTAGATTTACCCTTCTTCTTTGGTTATAAGCACATACCTTCTCTTAAAAACCTCCCTTCGCCCGCACCAAACGAGAGTTTGCCGTACTGGTTTCAGGACAACTTTGCGGCTTCATTTGTTTTCAATTTCTGCTTGAGAGAATTTCTTTTGTCTGCATTCGCTAATCGCTTTGAACTGAGGTGTGAACCAAAGCGGCTGATGCTATTGTATTACAAAATCTGCCCTTGTTTCTGTGTACAACATCTGTGGGGCTTTCAGTCTCTTAGAAGGAAAATGCTGAAATTTGCAATTCATGATGCAGAAAACTGGAGGAAATGTTCTCATTTTTCTGCAATACCAAAGCCTAGAGCTAAATAAAGAGGAATACTAATTAATGTGTCACTCATGTTGTGGAAGACACAAGGTCATCTGGTCCCCACCATTGATGACACTTACAATTCAACTATTAATTTCAAGCTACTAGGAAAAACACAAAGCAAAATAAAGAAAACAAGATTATAACAAAAACCAAAGAAATAACAACACAACAAGAAGACTACACACAGAAATGTAATAGACAAAGTCAAAAAAGGGATGCTGCGCAGGATGAATATTAGGATGCTGAGAATATTAATGAAGCTGCTTTGTTTTTCTATGAATGATATTGTAGCTTCCAGGATCATTCTGTCTGAGATAATGTTTAATTTGTCATCACCAAAGAACAAGAGGTTAATAAATGCCTTGCTGTCCAAAACTGAAAAGTCCAATAGCGGAATGCATCTAAGCTGGCCAAGAGATCTGTACAAGCATTTTCAAAAAGTTGGCAACTTTCTCATCCTTTCTTGCCATTGTTAGGAAAGTTTCATGACATAATCATCCATTATTTTGGAATGCAGAGCTAATTCTGAACATGATTCTAGTAGGATAAATTGTGATTTTGTGTGCTATTCAGTCCACTTAAGGTGTAAGGCCAAAATGGAATTCTTTTGTTGTTTCATTGTTTGAGATTTTGTATTTTGAGGCTAAAATTTTCTTCTGCATACATATCTGGTATAGAAACTAATTTTTACATTCAGTTCTGTCTTAATTTTGAAATTATGGCAGTTGTAAAGACTTTGAATTCATTAGGGCTTTGACCGTAAAATCAAAGTTTGGACAATAAAGACAGATATGAATGTTGAAAATTTGTTTCAGTGCTATACGTTGTATGCAGAAGAAGATTTTAACCCCAAAGATTCATAATCTCACAACAAAAGACTTCTGCTGTTGTACCTCCAATCTTGAAAGGGCAGATTACCTCCCTAAGTAGCTATATACAAACCATCTGGAGGGCATAAGAACGGCTCTTGGTAACTAAATGCTTTGAGTTCGGATACAACCCTCCAAGATTGAACTTCATCTTTAGAACACCGGGGCTGAGAAGAATTTCAGCCATTTTGGTATTATAGTTTGATACAGTTTTTGTTTCTGGTGGATTTTTCAAAGTTACAGCTCTATCTTGATTGAGCACAATATCATTTGATCAAGATACCCAGTAGGCTTCTTTTTGGTCCCGTCTTGCTGTCTGATTTCGCCCCAACCTATGCAACTTTCTCTATTCCCTTGAGGTAGGCAATCAGTTCCCCTGGCACCATTCCATTGAAAGCGACTCCTATCAATTACTCCTGGCAGCGACAGCAACATCCGTGGACCTAGAAATAGTGAAACATTTGAAAAATCAAAATTTTGATAATTTCACTAATCTTGAATTTTTTCTGTGTATCGACGTGGTGGACCAGATAATTTTAGAAAGACATTCATTATTCTGTTGGGAGACAGATGATGAAAGAAATATAGGCATGGAAAAAAGTTTTTAGTAATACTATTTGACAAAATATTAAATTTTTAGCCAAAAAGCTATTCCCTGCAAGTTCTTATGAACTTTCAAGTATTACATCATACACAAAATTTTTCAAAGTATCTTAAATATTTAGATGAAAAAATAATTGTGCGAATTTTCACAGCATGCTTCAAAACCTGGTGGCTTTTAACTGCACAAATTCCCACAAATTCACTTCTCAATATGTCTTGAAGTTAATTTGATCCAAAGTTAATTTAATTCTTAATATGAATACACAAAAAGGAAGTTTCAAGATCTGTTCAGTATTCAAATTCTGATAATTTTTCAAAAAGTTTCACTTTTCTCGGTTACAAAGTAGATAATGAAAATGATTTTTGAGGCTTGCTTCACACAGTCCACTTGATACAGGAGTAAAATTGCATTAGAAATGGTTTCAAAATCTGATAGAGCAAAATCTGTCAGTGGAACTTTCTGAGCTGGCCAAATTTCACGCAATATAAGTTTGCTGTATTGTAACTTCCTATCCAATTTCAGGGTGAAATTTTCTCTCATAAAAAATAGAATTTCTGCTTGCTTAGGATATTCTGCCTGCTGCCTGCTAGGGATATTACGGGATGAGTGTCCAAGTGGCTTAAACAGTTTTAGTCAGGTAACTGAAGTTAAGCTCGGTCGAGTGAGGTCAAACTCCGGATGGGTGACCTCCTAGGCCTGACCTCACAACTCACCTTGTCGTCCTTTGGAAGGGACATTGAAGTAGGGGTCTCATGCCTGGATGCGGCATGCACAGTGGGCCTAAATTAACTTTCAGTAGCTAGGAGTCCTGACAAGCCCATTCAAAACAAATTGAAAAACAAAGAAACAAAAATAAAATTATAACGACCAAAAATCAGCCTTTAGGTCCAATGCCAATGCCTTTAACGTTGTTTGTAGATGGATACTAAAGTATTGATTCTAGTTGGACAGGATGACTTCTTCGAGTCTGACAAGTTTAGAAAATGCTTTGACCCAATTTCAACCCATTTTCTTTTTATTGTGAACCAAGCTTGAGGCAAGATCAAGAGTTGAATAAGGGAGTTGGAAGTATGTCCCTGATCTATGTGCAAACAGTATCTCATTACCTCTATTCTTGCATATTAGTATACAGGGATCATGTTAATTTTTGCCAGAATTGTAATAGAACTTCTGATGTGTTATGCGTTTTTGAACGTGAAATTCTAAGACCAATTTGCGTGAATCTAAGATTGGCTAAGCTTGATTTCTGTATTTTTCTTAGATTTACAAAACGCAAAGAAAGAGCATTAAATGCAGAAACGTTTGGTGCATTGCCACGAAACTACAGAGGAAGACCGTATCGTGGTCGAGGAGGCAGAGGTGGCAGAGGGAGAGGCTATGGTCGTGGTGGACAAAGAGGACGAGGACGCGGGGGCAACAGTAGCAGAACTTGGGTGGATTATGAATTTGATTTCGAAGCTGCAGGAATAAGACAAGGAAGCAATTCAAACAAGGCTGGAGGTAAGAATCGTCCTAGCTAATTCTTTTCAAAGGGAAGGCACTAATTCTTTTCAACGGGCACTTGATTTGCTGTTCTTACTGTCTTTGGTGGAGTAATACTGGCTTTGATGGAGAAAGCCTATCAAAGATAGGACATTAATAGACCTAGCTATTCTAGAAATAAATCAGAAAATTACAATACCTTTACAACAGTGTGAAGAATTTTAATCATATGTGCTTAGAATGGATATAGAACCTGTAATTTGATGATCCTTGTTGCAGAGTGATACTGAATACAGTAAGTCTTGCTGTGTTGTAAAACTCTATTGTTTGTATCGTTCTTTCAAAAATTCGGGGACGGACTATCTTGTAATAGCCTCACGACATAGTCCCAGATATCGCAAAATAGCAACAACGACAACAACAACAATAACAACAACAACAATAACAACAACAACAACATTTCCTTTTTTGCTCAATCTGGGCCTTATGGACTTTGATATAAATTTTTGAGACGGAGATGCACACGTTTACGTGTGCCCTTTGGAACGAGGCTGCAGTGTAGTCTCGGAAGCGAGGCAAGTGACCCTCGACAGGTGGAAATTCTCAATGCTGCGGTGAAGTTCATGGAAGCTAATTGGCCTTAAAACTGAGGAACTCCTGATTCACAGTGAAATGTTTGTTGATTCTTGGATTGAGGAAACATTCGTATGGATACTGGTGGCTTTTGTTCATGGCTAATGTCACTGTAAACTTGAATTTTGAGCTGTTTAACATTGGAGGTTTGAGGTGGCAACTTAGGCCCATCCACCATTGCCTGGTGTTCGTACAGTGTTGCTATGGTTTCCATATCTAGTTATGAAATCGACGGGGGAAAACTTTATCCCAAATTTTAGTATCGAAGTCCATAAGTCGTAGTTTGAGCGTCCGTCATTCTATCAATAGCGATAACTACGAGTATGCAATCAATCTAATCTTATGAAGTAGTCTCTTAAAGGTGGGACTTTACTATTGTTGCCTTTCTATCTATGAAGCATCAATGCATACCTGAGAAATCTAGGAGAAAGTTGAGTTGAAATGGAACTTTCGACTTGATAGGAATGTGGCTGCAAGCGCACTGCTGGAAGTTGAGTCATGAAGGTGAAGGTGAAGTTGCGGTTTTCTAAAAATCCACCAGTATCTCTGCAATCGTATCTCTGCAATCGTACAACCAGTATCGTACCAGTATCGTACAACCAGATAAAGGTGGGACTTTACTATAGATGAATATGATGAGTGTTTCGTTTGTTTCGCTGCGAAGTACAAGAGTCCATCTTCAGAATAACGCTTTCATTTTGAGAAAAGTAGTGGAAAATCACTGTGATATGACCCATCAAAAATACTGCAGAACTGTCATTTCGAAAGAAATTTATTTACATTACGTGACCCAACCTCTTTAAGTCTGTGTGATAATGCCTTTCAAAAAAATGCAAATCACCGTTTTAACGAAGATTTGCAGACGGGATCCCCTTTAATGAATTGTCATTTTCTTTCGTAGGGAGCTGACCTGTTAAACCCATGGGAGCGTAATTTGCGTTGTTGAAGATTTTGAAAGAATTGAATGTAAAACCTCCTCCAGTAGAAGGTTGATTTGTATTGCATTTAAATGCTTTATTCTTATGTATAAACGAGAAGAGATGAGGAGATAGGAAAGCCATTCTACCTTAAAAGAGCCTAGATGGCTTATGTGGAAGTCCAGAACATATGTAAATACATATAGAATGATTCCAGACATACATTTGCGTTTAGATATTGGTAGTTTAACTTATATTTCGATAACTTGTGTTTCTAAAATGTGAGTAAATGTCGCGAAACCTGCTGGCTTCCTATTTCGGAGGGGGAAGGGGGTATTTTAACTTGCAGATAGTAGTAGATATGTGCTATTAGTTAAGAGTGTCATTCCGTTACCAAACTTAAAATTAACATAGGGCTCGAATCTTGTAAAATTTTTAAAGTGAGTGTGTAAAATGTTGTTGCCTAATTCTTTCAACTGATTAGATCGAATGGTACTTCAGGTCGTTTGCCATAATTACAGAAGGAGCATTTGCGATATCATCTTTATTCTTGGAATTGCAGCGTTTTCAAATTTATGAAGGGATGTACGAGAGGAGGCATCAGAAGCTAAGATTAAAAGCACCCTAAATTGTCAACTATTTGAGGAAAGTCAAAATGACCAATGCAAGAATTACTCAGTTTTTGACGATCTACAAGATGGTAGCAAGCAAAAGTCTGTAGCTTTTATGGTTTACGATTTGGCATTTTGATTACATCACAACTTTAAAACCAGCAGAAATGTTACAAATACCGTAACTCTGAAAATAATGATAATATGTAAAATGCTCTTTCTGGAATCATGGCAAACTTCCTCAAGTTCCCTTCAATCTATTTAGTTGAAAGAATAAGGTAATAACATTTTACAAATTTAATTTTAAAGTTTTGTAAAGATTCGAGCCCTTTGCTCTTGAAATTAGGAGTGTGTATTTGACAATGGACCGTAGTTGTAGGTATGGAGCCTTGGCTAATTTCTTTTCAGAAAAGTTCCATCTACAAGAGAAGAATCCTTTATAAAAAGAAACCAGTCAAGTCTGTACAAAGCCTACAATTAACTGACTTCGAAAATCATTTTGAGCAAGCATTGACAAGGACTGCATCTGTAAATTCTGTGCTCAGAGAGCATGACCATCCTCCTGTAACTTTTATGCAGAATTAAGCCGGATCTCCACCAGGCGGAAAAATGTCGAGGCGGAAACATTTGCCACTATCTAATTGGCTAATCGATTTGTCGCCGTGGAAAAAATGTCGAGCTGCGAATAGTAGGAATACGTTCTACTTTTCGCAGCTCGACATTTCTCCGCCTAGAATCCGGCTTTAGTCAAGGGCTATTTGGCTAAATGCTGTGCGTAACTGAATTCTAATTCAAAACCAAGTTCTTTGACATATCAAGGATGAATGTTGAATCGCAATGTACTTTTCTGAGAAAATTATGACCCAGTTAACACTATAGACCCCTCAGAGTTTCTCATAGAAAATTTTTCTACAAATTTCGTTTCTGACAAGCAACCGAGCTTTCGATGCGTGACCTAAAAACTCGGCACAAACTATGCAGAATCTCCTGAATAAGAATACCCACATCCTCACCCACGCGGTTTAATTTTTAACGTTTTTTGTTAAATTGTTTGGAACTGTTCATACAAATGTACCAATTGATTGCAAAAAAAAGTTACGGGTTGCAAAATCCGTCTTTCCGATAAATATATGCTGCACTTGATGGCAGTTCAGAATCCCTTTCAGTTAAATTTGAATTAATTCGAGTTTTTATCATCCATAAAGTTTTTTCTACTATTCATGGCTGCTTTCCAATATCTAAATGTTTATGGATAGAGACTTGAGTTATTAAAAAAGTGTCATTTTTGCTTTATTCTTCTCGCCATTATGAAGTTCGTAGTTCACAGCTAAACTGCACTGCGTTCTGTGCACCGTAGGATTAACTAGTTGCAACGATCAATAATTTAGCAATCAACCATTTTTCAAGTAAGGCAACTTTTTCAATTAAAATGGCTGGTTTTGAAAGTACTAATTATTTACTAGAAAGTAAGTCTATAGGCTTACCTATTACGCAGAAATGGGAGTTTCTCAAAGTGTTCATTTTTCCACAAGAAGTGCAGAAATCGGCTTTCCTCTTGTGTTGAAATTGGCCGTTTTTCAAAGTACTTATTTTGCACCGAAAAGTAAGGCTATAGGCTTACCTTTTTTGCCAAAAATGGGCTGTTTTCAAAGTTCTTATTTTCACCAAAAAGTAAGGCTATAGGCTTACCTTTTTTGCAAAAATGGGCTGTTTTCAAAGTTCTTATTTTTCACCGAAAAGTAAGGCTATAGGCTTACCTTATCTGCAAAAATGGGCTGTTTTCAAAGCACTCATTTTTCACCAAAAAGTAAGGCTATAGGCTTACCTTTTTTGCCAAAAATGGGCTGTTTTCAAAGTTCTTATTTTTCAACGAAAAGTAAGGCTATAGGCTTACTTTTTTGCAAAAATGGGCTGTTCTCAAAGCACTCATTTTTCACCAAAAAGTAAGGCTATAGGCTTACCTTATCTGCAAAAATGGGCTGTTTTCAAAGCACTCATTTTTCACCAAAAAGTAAGGCTACAGGCTTACCTTATCTGCAAAAATGGGCTGTTTTCAAAGTTCTCATTTTTCAACGAAAAGTAAGGTTATAGGCTTGACTTTTTTGCCAAAAATGGGCTGTTTTCAAAGTTCTTATTTTTCACCAAAAAGTAAGGCTATAGGCTTACCTTTTTTGCAAAAATTGGCTGCTATAGGCTTACCTTTTTTGCCAAAAATGGGCTGTTTTCAAAGTTCTTATTTTTCAGCGAAAAGTAAGGCTATAGGCTTACCTTTTTTGCCAAAAATGGGCTGTTTTCAAAGTTCTTATTTTTCAGCGAAAAGTAAGGCTATAGGCTTACCTTTTTTGCCAAAAATGGGCTGTTTTCAAAGTTCTTATTTTTCAACGAAAAGTAAGGCGATAGGCTTATCTTTTTTGCAAAAATGGGCTGTTCTCAAAGCACTCATTTTTCACCAAAAAGTAAGGCTACAGGCTTACCTTATCTGCAAAAATGGGCTGTTTTCAAAGTTCTCATTTTTCAACGAAAAGTAAGGTTATAGGCTTGACTTTTTTGCCAAAAATGGGCTGTTTTCAAAGTTCTTATTTTTCACCAAAAAGTAAGGCTATAGGCTTACCTTTTTTGCAAAAATTGGCTGCTATAGGCTTACCTTTTTTGCCAAAAATGGGCTGTTTTCAAAGTTCTTATTTTTCAGCGAAAAGTAAGGCTATAGGCTTACCTTTTTTGCCAAAAATGGGCTGTTTTCAAAGTTCTTATTTTTCAACGAAAAGTAAGGCTATAGGCTTACCTTTTTTGCCAAAAATGGGCTGTTTTCAAAGTTCTTATTTTTCAACGAAAAGTAAGGCTATAGGCTTACCTTTTTTGCCAAAAATGGGCTGTTTTCAAAGTTCTTATTTTTCAACGAAAAGTAAGGCGATAGGCTTATCTTTTTTGCAAAAATGGGCTGTTCTCAAAGCACTCATTTTTCACCAAAAAGTAAGGCTATAGGCTTACCTTTTTTGCAAACATGGGCTGTTCTCAAAGCACTCAGCTTTCACCAAAAAGTAAGGTTATAGGCTTACCTTTTTTGCCAAAAATGGGCTGTTTTCAAAGTTCTTATTTTTCACCGAAAAGTAAGGCTATAGGCTTACCTTTTTTGCCAAAAATGGGCTGTTCTCAAAGCATTCATTTTTCACCAAAAAGTAAGGCTATAGGCTTACCTTTTTTGCAAAAATGGGCTGTTTTCAAAGTACACATTTTTCACCAAAAAGTAAGGCTATAGGCTTACCTTTTTTGCAAAAATGGGCTGTTCTCAAAGCACTCAGCTTTCACCAAAAAGTAAGGTTATAGGCTTACCTTTTTTGCCAAAAATGGGCTGTTTTCAAAGTTCTTATTTTTCACCGAAAAGTAAGGCTATAGGCTTACCTTTTTTGCCAAAAATGGGCTGTTCTCAAAGCATTCATTTTTCACCAAAAAGTAAGGCTATAGGCTTATCTTTTTTGCAAAAATGGGCTGTTCTCAAAGCACTCATTTTTCACCAAAAAGTAAGGCTATAGGCTTACCTTTTTTGCAAACATGGGCTGTTCTCAAAGCACTCAGCTTTCACCAAAAAGTAAGGTTATAGGCTTACCTTTTTTGCCAAAAATGGGCTGTTTTCAAAGTTCTTATTTTTCACCGAAAAGTAAGGCTATAGGCTTACCTTTTTTGCCAAAAATGGGCTGTTCTCAAAGCATTCATTTTTCACCAAAAAGTAAGGCTATAGGCTTACCTTTTTTGCAAAAATGGGCTGTTTTCAAAGTACACATTTTTCACCAAAAAGTAAGGCTATAGGCTTACCTTTTTTGCAAAAATGGGCTGTTCTCAAAGCACTCATTTTTCACCAAAAAGTAAGGCTATAGGCTTACCTTTTTTGCCAAAAATGGGCTGTTCTCAAAGCACTCATTTTTCACCAAAAAGTAAGGCTATAGGCTTACCTTTTTTGCAAAAATGGGCTGTTTTCAAAGTTCTTATTTTTCACCGAAAAGTAAGGTTAACTCCTGCGGGACACAAAGAACTTGTAAAGAAAAAAACACAGTGGGTTGGCGATCGGTGGGGTCGTATCATTTAACTAAACAGGCAATTATACAATTTGGTTTTTCTAGTTCTTAATTGCCATAAAAATACTTGTGACCGCTCTGCAGGGAAATGTGCCCTGGGAGGTAGAATCACAAACGAGACCGGTTATATTTTCCATTCTAGATCTTGTCAGTCATAGCGATTTGTTCTGCCGTCCTTCAAGGAGAGAGTAGGTCAGTGAAATGCAATGGTGCCGTCCCCCCTTGGGGAGTAGGCCAGTCCTTATGATGTGCGTTCCTTAGTTCTGCCATCCTGCAAGACGGGAGTAGGCCAGCAAATGACAAAGCTGCCATCCCCTTTCGGGAGTAGGTCAGTCCTTGTGATTTGTGTTACTTAAGTCTGCTATCCTGCAAGAAGGAAGTAGGTCAGCAAAACCCCATGCTGCCATCCCCCTTGAGGAGTAGGTCAGTCCCTGATCCTTTAAATAATGTCGAACCCTAAGGCCACCCAGAATGGGGTGGCCCTTACCGCGCTACAAGCAAAACATTAAAGGACGATAAAAAGTGGCAAGTTTGGCAACCCTTAGCGCAGCCTTCGATGCTAACCGACCTAGGGGATGCCTAAAATGGGGAATGATGCGACCCATAACTGTTTGATGGACAGAAGTAAACAGAGGGAGGTAGGGTGGGGAAATTTGTTTAGGCTTGAACCTCCATGCACGAGGAGGACTCGGAGTATGATGCATGCTGGGAAGTGCAAGATGCATGGCAGAGAGGGTTGGGACCCAGAGGGGGAAGGTGAAGCAATGTATTAACCCTTGTCGCTAAACGACATTTACTCTTAGGTGTAAATGTTCAGACTATAACCTTAACTTATATGCAAAAATGGGCTGTTTTCAAACCACTCATTTTTCACCAAAAAGTAAGGCTATAGGCTTACCTTTTTTGCAAAAATGGGCTGCTTTCAAAGCACTCATTTTTCATCAAAAGGTAAGGCTATAGGCTTACCTTTTTCACCAGCACTAGCTGTTTTTTGAAAATTGGCAGTTTGCACAAAACCATATTGCTATGGGATTGTAGTTTTTTAGAAAACTGGGTCGTTTTATATATATATAATTCAACGGTAAATGCAGCCATCAAAGTCCAAATATTTCAAGAAAAACTAAGACTATCGCCTTGATATTTTCGGAAATGTGACGACAAAGGTTAAACAAACTCGAATTGTAAAGAAAAACATCACTTTCCAACCTGATTGTGGGCAATGCAACTATAAATCTATTGAATATACATACATATCTATTGTTTGATAACAAATAAGGTAAGATTCTACTTCCAAATGCCGGTATTAGGTACCCGATGAAATCGTATCTGTCAACAATGGCATAACTTCGATATGTGGATCATTTTCAAAATAGCCCAAAATAGCTTTCAGTAGCTAGAAATCCTGACAAGCCCACTCAAAACAAATTGAAAAACAAAAAAAACCAATTTTCAAACCAGAAAAGTGTTTAAAGGATGAAGTAAAACAGTCTCATTTCACCTCCCGGCGTCTCTACGGTATTGTATCTTTATCGTGGCATTATAGTCTACTCATCACAGCTATTTATGATTATCAACTGCATATAGCTCAAATCTTTCAAATCTTTAAAAAGGTGGGTGTAAAATTGTATCATATGTTTCTTTGAATTAAAGTGCTTGAAAGAAACTTTGGGTAATTTGCCTTAAATCTGCTATGAAAATTTTTCGATATCTTTATTATTTTCAAAATGGCGGCACTTTATTATTTTTGCAAAAATTCATCAAAAATTCTGAAGAAATTGAAATCATCATAAATCTTAAATTACTCGAAGGAAACTGATACAATCTTCAAAGAAATGATAGTTTACGAAAGTCTACAATATGGTTGCAAGCAGAAATCTGTAGCTCTTCTGGTTAAAGATTTAGAAATTTGATTACGTCACAGCTTCAAAAATAAATGCTACCATTTTTAAAGCAAAAAGGTATCAAAAATTGCCACGGCAGATTTACAGCAAATTACCCAAAGTTCCTTCAAGCACTTTAATTCAAAGAAACGTGTAATAGAATTTTACACCTGCCTTTTTAAAAATTTGAGCTCTATGCTTTTATCAATCCTTTAAAGATTTCTAGCAAGGCCAGTAAGCATTGAGATAGAGCATTGCTCTTTATGTGCTATTCTATATGCCATAGGCTATATACTGTGACCACATTCAAAATAAGAACGCTAAAACATTAAAACAACGTGCCTTAGATAATTGAGACATTAGTTGACAAAACCTGCACAGCTAATACAGAACTACAATAAATCAAAGAAGTGAATCTTCCTCCAGGTTGGGTCCTTTGTCTAATTTGTCATTTGATGCTTCGCCAACGTCATTCAAAAACATCCCAGGGGAGAATGGTGCCATGCTGCCGATGTCATTGTCTCCTGTTAGTGGTAAGGATATTCGATTGTCAGTGTTTAGAAAAATGCGACCCATCTACCGGGTGACCCAAAAAAAACTGCGCGAGCTATACCATAACTAACTCCCTGAAATCAACAGCTATTGTCAAATACTCTATATCACAGTTCAGTTAAAGGCTTAGCTATCATTTGAGATGCTGCATGGTCATCCCCAAGCAATGATTACCATCCGAAAAACCCAATTCAAAGAAAATTTCGAATCTCGGATTCCTCATTTTGAGTGAAATAATCGCTATCATTCTCAAGTCAACATTTTGTGAAACCTCAAAAGTAGCGATGGATTTGAAGTCATTTGGAGCCATTTTGCTTGCAATATGATTGACCTCTCTTCCTCATTCCAATTTCGTGCTCCAAAGCAAATTTGGAATTCAGGGTTTTTCACATCTTCAAAACATTGACTGGAAAACGAGGGAATAGTACGAGAACTGAATGAATTTTCATACTTATGAAACTGTGTTTTCAGACACTAGGCATACCTTAGACTGATAAAGCAACATCGCAAAAGATAGTTAAGCCTTGCAGCTAAATGCTGATACTTTGTTTATGTTCATAACATTTGCTTTCAGGAAATCATGTGTGATCTAGCTCGTGATGTGTTCCTTTTGGTCACCCGGTATAAAACAGAAAATCTCTAAAACCTAAGATTTGAGAAGATGTAATGTACACCATTTGCTTCTTCGTTCTAATGATATGTCAAAACATGACGAAGAAACAAACAGTAGCTCTCTTGCTATAATTCTACCGCTGCTGGATTATTCTGAAATCTTTATCGAGTGTTCTTCTTCCTTTTCAAGAATAGACCTAATTTTCTAAGGTTTGTTTACCTATCTCAAGATATGTGACCATACTCTTGGGAAGATTTAGCATTAATCTACTTTTTGTATTCATGCCACAAATGCGCATGGCACGAAATATGTTCGAGAAATCAAAAGTACTAGTTTTATCAAAAAATTGAACATATGTTTTCTTGTTTGTTTTCAATTTGTTTTGAGTGAGCTTGTCAGGATTTCTAGCTACGAAAGCTAATTTAGGCCCACTGTGTATGCCGCATCCAGGCATGGGACCCCTAGTTTAACGTCCCTTCCGAAGGACGACAAGGTGAGTTGTGAGGTCATGCCTCCTAGGTCACCCATCCAGAGTTTGACCTCACTTGACCGAGCTTAACTTCTGTTACCTGACGAAGACTGTATAAGCCACTCAGCCACTCATCCCGCGTGAAATGTGTTGAAATAATTGTAAATAAACCTCAGCCAATTTTGTCTATTCAAGAAAAATTTTGACAGAAACCCCAAAGTAATTTCTAAACTTTGTGATGAGACATGAATTAATTTCAAGAAAACAAAAGTTTGTGGATGTCTACAATAAGGTTTCAAGCAAAGTCTGCCATTATTCTGCTTGACTTTTAGAGATTTGAAGATTCGAAAAATATTTTTTAGAGTTATGAGAAAGATATCAACGGCAGAATCATAGATAAGCAAATAAAGTTTCATTAAACCCATTCAACTCAAAGAAATAAGTCATATAAACCCAGGGTAAGTTCAATAGGCAGATGACAAGATGTGCCATTTCGAAATCTGAAATCACACCCCAAAATTTTTGAATTTTTGCGAAAACCATACCCCAAAATTTACGGGCCATTCAAAATATATACAATAAAACTGTGAACAAAATCCAACATTTCAACAAAGAGTTATTTTTCCAAAATGACACTCCAAAATTGAAGCCCATTTATGATCTTACCAAAACTGACACCCTAAAATTTATAATAGACGACTGCGCTAAAGATGGCGGCGCGGAATTTTTTACCGAGATGCACTGCGCTCTTTAATCGAATTCCTATAGAATCGTTAAAGATTTGTGGTTCGAACGCAATGCATCTCGGTAAAAAATTCCTCGCCGCCATCTTTAGGGCAATCGTCTATTCAAAGAATCCACCTACTTTATTAAAGATTTGAGCCAATGCTAACCTATGCTATGTTCACATGGCTATAGACATAAAGTTCTACTCACCGCTTCCACTACTGCCATCCATTGAAATCTGGGCATCACTCGTTCTTTGCAAATCTTCAATCATAGCCTATAGGATAGAGTGGATACTGTGTAAAATGACATCATCATGCCCCTTATTATACAGAATTCTTCGATTAACGTAAAAAGTCTATTTTGCCCCTCTCTCTATGAAGTCCCCTCTTTGATAAGGCCCTCCCTTCTGAGCCAAAATTCTGCATAAGCCTTCCTTCATACCCCTTTTAAGTCACCGCTTTTATCCCACTTTTATCAAATGGCACAGGTTGCTAGCCTTACTCCACACAAGGACCCTCAACTAACGCTCATGTCATTGAATTGAATTTATGTTGTTGTTGTCGCTTAAGGGAGGGCCTTATTCCTAACTATTCTCAAAACAGCAAAAAACTTCCTGCGGGTGCGGGGCACAGATCAGTTAGCTGACCCTATTTTTTCATTCATCAAGGGAATTATGGTGGAATCACGGCTTTGAATCTAGAATCTCGTGGGAACATTATCAGTTCTCCAATCGAATCGAAAATTCTATCACATCTGTTTGGTACTCCAGGAAGCTCAGAGTTTGGGCCTTTATTGGATCAGGTTTTTCAGAGTAATGCTATGAATTGATCGAAGCGCTATCATCAAGTCAAAGGAGCCAAGGGAAACAAGAGACTACAGGTAATAAGTCTAATACTACTATAGGCTGAACGCTTTTTACATTTTTCATTATAATAAACTGGATGATCAAGCAGCACGCAGAAACATAACGTGCATACAGATAACTACTTACGTGACCGGATATAGCCTCAGAATCAATAGATGCTTCAGGGTGGAACAACTGAAAGAAATTTGATGCACTGAATCATAAAAGATGATATGGCAACAGGAGGGATCTTACGATTCAAAAGAGGAATTGAGCGAAAAGACCTTGGTTCTCTGCAGGCGAATTTTATGACAATAACAGAAAATTGATGTTCACGAACACAAACATTATATCAGATCACAGTCGTAGTTCCCAGGAGAGCCAGAGAAAAGTTCTCGCTAGTGAAATTCATAGTACTAAGAGTACTTGAAAACTTGACTGATTCAAGTTCGATGTAACATTCGAGAGACCAAGCTATTTTGGTGATTTTTCCCACATTGTTATGAGCAATGAAAATACCAGGTGAGCCAGAAAAAGTTCCCAATTTTGAAAATTCATAGCACCAAGAGCACTTCACAGATCTGAATGAAGTCTATTGAAAAGCCGAAAGATAAAAGTATTTCTGTGATTTTTCTCTTTGTCTTCAAGAGCACTAGAAATATAGATAAATTCAACTTTGCCAAAATTTCATGGTTGCAAAATGACTGAAAAAAGCCTAATACATTGAGCAAATCATATAGGACTACCCCTGGGGGGGGGGGGGTACTTGACCTAAATTTGTGCGGAGGTGTGCCCACGAAAAGGAAACTTTTAAAACCCGGCTCCAGAATTTTGCCTTCAAATGATACCCGATTTTAGAAAAAACTCTGTGATACACCAAAACACAAAAATTGGACTAAATAACATCCCAATCTAACAAAATTTCCATTTTGACATGTCTTGACAACCAGCTCCAGAGAAATTGCTCTCTTTTGTTACCCAGTTCTGGAAAAATAGGTGAAAACGGTACCCTGAATAGAGGCACCTCCCCATCGGACAAATGTACTAGGTACCCCTCCAATGGGACTCCACGGACAGATCAATAAGGAAAATTCACCTCTTAAAGATTGAGAGATATCCACTGCACACCTATTGCCATGGGACTGAAAATCTTTAGTACTTGTATGAAAACTGATGTGTTGCAACTCTTGATAAAGCTGAAACGCCCATTGCGTATTGCTCTGTGTAAGGAGAGTCCTTACAATTTGATCAATGTTTTCGGGGCCCTTTTTCAGTCATTTGCAACCATGAAATTTTGATAAAACCGAATTTACTAATACTTAATAGCGCTGATAAAGCAGTGAGAAAATTCACGATAATACTTCAATCTTTCATCTTTTTCTTTAAGTAGAACTTGAATCATTAACATCCGTGAAGCACCCTCGTTGCTATGAATTTTCAAAAGTGGGAATTTTTTCTGGTTCATCCGGTACTTGAATACTTCTTCAATTCATTGTGTATATTCGTAAATAGCTCTATCAAATGGCAAATTAGACTACTGCTTTTCGTCCCTTGTATCCCTACGTTCTTTGATCTGATAATATCGCTTGGTGAATAGGGACTCGTAACATTACTCTGAAAAAGTTGGCCCTCTTTAGGCCCCTTAGAATGATTCCGTATTAACCAATCGAACTACTAGAAGTTAGGTTTCAACCAACAAGACACTTTTTACAGTTGTTGTTGTTGTTGTTGATGTTGCTGTTATAATTTTTGTTGCTGCAAAAAACGGTTGATATGGCCTAGAGTTGTCCTTGCTGCGAGGGATTTATTTTGTTTCTATAAAGCGAAATTACCGCTTGAGAGGTGTGTATTTTACGGTTAGTAGGTCAGGAAAACATAATTCTTTGTACGAAAACTTTGCTTTTCAAAGTTCTAGCTCTTAAAACCAGACTTTGAAATGATTTTGTGGAGTGCATGAGAACTTCCGCTACTTTAGGCGATTTTGAACAAGTGGATCCACTTTTAAGAGTGATATTATGGGCGTATCCTTTTGGGCATCTTCTGAAAACGGTCGACTTTGTAGAAAATAAAATCGCATTCTTTTGGTATCATTCTACCGAAAACGGTAGACTTCGCAGATTTCAGATCGCTTTTTATAAAAGCCCATTCTTATGGTCATTCTGTTTTTGGTAGACATCCGAGAGATTTTTGACGTATTCTTTTGGGCTCTTCTGAAAACGGTACAGATCCGAGGCTTCAAAACCTTCTGCTCGTGAAGCTGGCAGACTTCCGAAAGATCGCAGAGAGCATTGTTTCGAGAATGAAAATGTTTTCACAAAAATTCGAAAAGACAATCACACTTGGCAGATTCTTTTCTCCTGGGATTGGCATAACAAAAGTGCATTGAATTGAAATTCGCTCGCTTCGATTCACTCGGCCGAACAACAACATTCGAACTCTCATTCTTTCAGAAATCTCATTCTTTTGCCATTTTTCTCTGCGAAGTCTGCCAACTCTACCGTTTTCAGAAGTTGCATTGTTTTGGTAACTGACATTTTTCTCTGCTAAGTCTACCTTTTGCAGAGGACTTCGCAAAGTTCAGATGCCCAAAAGAATACGCCCTACGAGCTCCTTTTGACCAAGTGACATCAGCAAATCAAATAACGCAGGGAAACAAGGGACGAAATGGCGTAAGTCTAATGACAAAGAAGAGCAAAATCTAAATTAGGGATGACTTGATCATTACCTGTGCTAGCATATCTGGTTCGATATCAAACTGCGGTCCAGATAATAAATTTTGCAAAGAATCCAATGAATTTGTAATGTCGTCCACGTTTGTATCGATAACTTCCCTGTGAACGAAGCGGAGAATTTTTTAAAAAGCACTGTTGAATCCTAGCTCTGTTCGGGTCCTCCTTAGACTGATTAAGATGAGTTCCAAGAATCGCTATTCAAAACGAGACTAGTACACCAAACCGAGACCGCTCATCCTGGGACTCATAATATTACGGCAATTTTTTTGTACTGACTTTGTTGCACTTTTGAACGCCCTTTGGAACGAGACTGCTTGCAAATAAAATTGACTGATCTCGACCGACGGAAACTCGAAGCTCAAAGCAGAGTTTCAAGGAACTTAGCTTGACAGAATAAAGTCTTACGATTAAGAATACCATGAAAACAGTTGGTGAAAATTTCAAACCTTGTACGAAGGTATTATTTTGTTGCTTTCGTCAAACATTAACATTAACTGACTTACTGCAAAGTTTTCAAATCAATGTCTTTCATTTGACAAACCAACATGAGTGTTTGTGTTAATGCTTTCTGCTGAGTCCCTTATCGAAACGAGGCAGATATCATCATTTCAAAATAATGGCGTTTGATTATGAGTCGTAGTTAGGAGCGTCCGGCAGCCTTTCAATAGCGATAACTACGGCCATATAATTAGTCTAGGGTCTTCCTCGCAATAGGAAATGTATGAAAGCATAACAAGGTTAAAGGACAAGTTTGCAGTTGATGTGATTCATGCTACAAAAGAAACTTACCAACTGCTGACGCGAATACTTACCTTTGTTCCACATTTTGAGGTTCCTGACAGCTGTAAATCCGTTGAATATTTTTTACGCCACAACTAGCTGTGTCGCCATTTTCTTGCATAAGCACACGACAAAGAGGCTAGCAACAATTAAGAGGCGAGAAAGCAATAGGGCAGCCTCGCTTTAATTTTTTTTCTCGAGAAAATAGTTACAGAAAGTCCCCGGGCTTCTAGGCCAAAAGCGAACCTTAGACAACCCGGTCAAACGAGCAAATTCTGGCTCGAATATCAAATCAAAACACTAAATAAGAGAAAAACAAAGACACTTACTTTGGGCTACTATTCTGACGATTAAAAACAACCAATTTCGACGGGTTATGTGAACTCTCTAATTCTTCCAAAGTTTCACCAATATCTAAATTTGTATCAGACGGAAATATCTGTCCAAAATTCTCGAAAATACTTGGTGAAAAGTCCGTACTCGGTTCTTTATTTGTGTTCAATGCAACCATTGTTGGCATTTTTAAATCAAGTGAAGTCCCATTTGCTTTCGAAGAGCTTGCTTGTTTTTTCTTTGCTTTACCTTTAGTGTTCGTGTGTGTTTTGCCTTTGGCTGTTGGGCTTTGTTGAGACGCATGGGTGGATGTTGATGGCATGATAACAGGAGCTTGGATCGACATGTTTTGAGATTGTGGTTCATCGGGAAGCACTGTAATTTGAGGGCCTAAAATGAAAAAAAAAGCTGTAATGCAACAATAGAAAGAGACAATGCCTGAGCAACAAATACCGAGTCTCCTAAAGAAAATAAAAGGAGTTATTGCGATAATCAAAAGCATCGATGACAATCAAAAAGTTACCTATGGATCTACTGTACATCTACCAGAATACTATCATTTGTTAAGCTTTCAATCAAAGTTGGGCTGCGTATTTTCAGAAACACCGTGTATAACAGGTGAACCAGAAAAAAGTTCCCATTTTTAAAATTTATAGCACTAAGAGTACTTCATAGATTTGAATCATTCAAATTCTATTTAAAAGCCGAGAGATCTAAGTATTTTTGTGATTTTTCTCGTTATCTCAAGAGCACTAGAAATATAAGTAAATTCAACTTTAAAAAACTCCATGGTTACAAAAAGACTGAAAATTGGCATAAAACGTTGATCATATCATAATGGACTCCTCGCACAGATCAATAAAAATATGCATTGTCCGTGGGTTAGAGATAAGCACTGCACGCTTATTACCATGGAACTGAAACTCTTTAGTATCTGTTTGAAAACTGACGTCGTATAAATCTTGAGAGCGGTGAAAAGCCCTTTGCGTATTGTTCTGTGTAAGGAGAAAACTCAGAATTTGATCAATATTTTAGGCCTTTTTCAGTCATTTTGCAACCATGAAAGTTTTCCAAAGTTAAATTTACCGATACTTTTAGTGCTGGTAAGACAGCGAGAAAAATCACAAAAACACTTTGATCTTTCGGCTTTTAACTAGAATTTGAATGACTCAAATCTGTTAATTAGTCTTGGTGTTATGAATTTTCAAAAGTGGGAACTTTTTCTGGCTCACTTGGTTAATGGACTACGTCAACGAAAACAGAAAACACTACCTTTATCAAATGACGACGTGATTGTTTCTGCAGACTTTGGCTGGAAAGAAAATTTAGTATATTAGAATAATAGTCAATTGTTGAAGTTTGAAATAACAGATGGATTTCATTCTAATCACTGAAAGATCCTGAAAGAATCATAACAAATAACTACTTGGTGTCCGAAAAAGATACTCCTGTTAGAAAACTAAATTTGAATAAACGCCTGATCTTGGAATTTCACTTTAAGAGGCCCCCTAGGGGATCTCAGGCTCTGTGTCTTCAGGACATATTTTAAAGGGATCCGGGCTCCCAAAGGCAAAATTGCCGTGCTCGCGGGCTAAACTGCATGTTTTTCATGGCTCTAGGGGCCCAGCTCTTAAATTTGAGAGAACAACCATGGGAATTATTTGGGCTCCAGGGTTCCAAGCTTTGAAGATGATGGGCTCCAGGGCTCCACTGACTTCTCCTTTGGGGGCCTCATTTTAGAACGTAGATCAAAGACCAAATCATTTTTCTGAGCACAGATGACCTTTTGATTGGTTTTTAATAGGCGAGACAGTTTTTATCTTGTGTTCATATGGAGAAATTCCAGCCCGCTTGCCGAGACAGAAATTTGACACGTGTCAAAAATGAGACACGTGACCATTGTTTAGAGACGCAGCGCATGAGCAATAGCGACATTTTCGTCTCGGTAGCCGGGATGGAGTGTTCATATGGGAAAATTTTCATCCCACCTACCGAGATCTCGCCACCACACCAGTGAGATCTCGCTAAGCGGGCCAGCCCGCCTACTCATATGAACAGAAATCAAATGTTGTATTGGAGTTAGGGATGAGGTGAGATCTCGGCAAAGAGCTCCAGCCCGGTAAGCGGGCTGGCTCGCCTCCATATGAACAGGCCCTTGGTCGCCATTTTCATGCGAAAAAAGCAAACCAAAAGACGACACGTGCAAGAAATGCTGAATGAAATAGATCCTTTAAAATGAGGAATTTTAGCTTTTCTAGAGCAGCCTGGTTTTAAAGCATACTACGAAAAGCACAGATAATTACCAGATCAATTCGTTTTGCATTTCAAGTTTCTAGTTCGGTCACAAATGTCGGAAAGGACGCACACTATAAATGTAGACTTGAAGGACAATGCGACATCTCAAAACAATGGCTGCTAGCCAAGAATTAAACGTTGCTTTTAAAGTATAAGGCCTATCAATTTATACCCTTCAAAAAAGCAATAAATTTATCGCTTTTAAATATGTTTGGTTCGTTGATAGGAAAGGTCAAAAAGAAAATATTATAATAAGCTTTATAACTGAGTTTCGGTGATTTCATAAAGGGGAGTACTGTCTGGGAAACCCGGTAGGTCAGTTGTGTACTTCACGATAATTTGAATCGAAAGGAACTTTAGAATGAATAAGAATTGAAGGCTTACCGATTCAACAATATATTGCAAATTGTCAAGTTCTTCGATCTTTGCCGGCTGCCCTGAACGTCTTCGTTTTGATGAATCACTCTGAGCTGACTCAATAGCAAGCCTGATTTAAAAAATGATCGGACTGAGCTCAACAGAAACTTAGATTACAAAGCTGGACTTGGTAATCAAAAAGGAGGCAAAGAGCCAAAGAAAAGATTGTCTGATTGTATATTCGTTGTTTAGCCTAACTCCGCAAGGACCAAAAAATATTTGCTTGTTGCTCGGAGGTGTCCGTTGTGTACAGGTGTCCATCAATGGAGTTGCTGATCAAAGACACGGGAAAGGCAAAATAAGTGGCCACTTCAAAAACAACACTGCTTAATAAATGCCACCATTCTGATACTAATCAAGATATAAAAAAAGCCATAGATTTACAGCAAATTACCAAAGTTCCTTTGAAGCACTTTAATTCAAAGAAAAATGTGATCGAACTTTACACACGCCTTTTTAAAATTCTGAGACCTACGCTGGTTTGCCAACTGAAAACTCTTCGACCTGCTGGTGATTACTCGATTTTTGATTTGCTTATTATGAGATTTGCTGAGATACAAACTTTTAAAGACTTAATTCATATGCTACTAAAGTCGCTCCTTATCGACCTATTACTTAGTTAACAAGTAGGGTTGCAATCGAGGTATGTTTCAAGATATTCTATACACATAACATGTGGTTGCTGATCTAAGACACAGAAAAGGCTAAAACAAGTGGCCACTTCAAAAACAGCACTTCCTTTCTTCTCCAGCGACACACTGTGATCCAGGCCATGTAATTAATGTGAAAAAATGAACTTTTCAAAATTCCACCGAATGTATTTTTTCCTTGTTCCCCATACCCTAAAGCATATAAAAACGCAAACGATCTTCAAATCAAGCAACAGTAGCCCGAGAAAACATTTTTTGAAGTTAGGGCTAAATTTGGTAGTGTAAGCTTCTTGCTGGACCAGAAGAAGTCGCAAAGCAGCACGAATTTTCAAATTTCCGTTTCATCGCTTGTATGTGCCCGATTTGAATGATCTTTTTTTTGTTTGGTAGATTGAACCTCGTAGAATATGAATTAAATCAGTTGATCAACGATTTTTGCTTTAGAATGTGGAAATTTTGTGAATTCATAATGGTAACCAACTATTGAAAACCAGGTTGCCTGAATCATTAAACCCGATTTCAACACTGAATACAAAAAATCTATATCTCAGAAAACTCTGAAAATCAGTTTTAAAATGGACTTCAGCCTATTGTTGACACTCTTGCCAAAGCGCTTAGCAGAGGCTCCACGTAGAAAATTTTCGCGATTTTTTTACGAAGTCAAGTGAAGACGGGGTTTTTTGACAAATTTTGTCGACAACTGTCATTGCAATGCTGGCAAGGATGGATGCTTCGTGAGACAACATTTTCCATCATTTCAAGAACTAGAAGCAAGAAGGAAATAATGGTCATTCCTGATTCCATGAATGTAATTTTTGCGTTTTTTGCGTTTTCGAACGTCATTCACTTGTTTTTCGTTCATTCATTCATTCATTCATTCATTCATTCATTCATTCATTCATTCATTCATTCATTCATTCATTTGAATTATCAACATGTTGAGTACACAAATCTATTTCTATAGTGCATACACTGAGCATTTCAGGGAATGATTATTGCTAGGATCAAAAGAAAAATTCGTCCCTAAAAAGTAATTTCATTAAAGTTTAGTTCACACCAGGACTTTGTTCTTGTTCGAGCCACTGTGTTACAGTGGTCATGACATACCAGAGAAAATGTTTAGGTGAGCAGATTTTGTTGCTTGAATATCAAAGTCTGTCTCAAATGAGATAGGTGAGATTTCCGAAAACAGACAAGTCCCTCATGGAAAGCTGTCCAGTTTTATGTATTGACGGGCATTTTAAAGTGGCATCAAATTTGACACAATAAAACTTTGCACATTACTATTATACTCAAATTTTTGGATTTGAAACTTTCATTCATCAAATCAAATAGACACTCGCCACATTATTCTGCTGGATGAATGAATAACAGGTGGGGGCATTGGTTACGCAGAAAACGCGAAAATTAAATCCACTGAATGACCTGTGTTTCTTTCATACTTCTTGTTTTTGAAATGATGGAAAATATTGTCTCACGAAGCATCCATCCTTGCCAGCATTGCAATGACAGTTATCGAAAAAATTTGTCAAAAAACCCCATCTTCACTTGACTTCGTAAAAAAATCGCGAAAATTTTCTACGTGGAACCTCTGCTAAGCGCTTTGGCAAGAGTGTCAACAATAGGCTGAAGTACATTTTAAAACTGATTTTCAGAGTTTTCTGAGATATAGATTTTTTGTATTCAGTGTTGAAATCGGGTTTAATGATTCAGGCGACCTGCTTTTCAATAGTTGGTTACCATTATGAATTCACAAAATTTCCACATTCTAAAGCAAAAATCGTTGATCAACTGATTTAATTCATATTCTACGAGGTTCAATCTACCAAACAAAAAAAAGATCACTCAAATCGGGCACATACAAGCGATGAAACGGAAATTTGAAAATTCATGCTACTTTGTGACTTCTTCTGGTCTAGCAAGAAGCTTACACTACCAAATTTAGCCCTAACTTCAAGAAATGTTTTCTCGGGCTACTGTTGCTTGATTTGAAGATCGTTTGCGTTTTTATATGCTTTAGGGTATGGGGAATAAGGAAAAAATACATTCGGTGGAATTTTGAAAAGTTCATTTTTTCACATTAATTACACAAAACGTGAAATCTGGATCACAGTGCGACAGGCCTATGAGCTATTCTACACACGAATCTGAATCGAGCGACGATTGTATGCATTTTATAGAATTTTTGATTGCGCATCAAAGTGACAGAAGTTCTTACGCCACTCAATCGAGTCTCCCATATAAAAATGTTTAAAAATTTTGTTCGATCCAGATTCTTTTTAGAATAACTAAAATGTTTTTGTCAGAATCAGGAGCAATGCCAAACGTTACTGGAAATTTCATTTTGGCAATAGCTAAGCTATAAAAAAAGTGGCTGTATCTGACTAAAAACGAAAAGTATTCACAATTATTATTATTTATTATCAATTTCTTTACAGTTGGATGGCAACAAAAATAGCAAAAAAAAGTTAGCTGATTAATTCCAACCTAAAAACATTACAAAATACAAATATTACATAAAAAAGGTGGATGAAATATTTATATACAAATCATCAAAATTAAACAGTATAAAACAGATGTCTAAAAATGTGCATCATAAAAAGCCCAAGTTTGGAACAATTGTGCGGCACAACCTGCATTGACAATTTTCTCCGTACTAATTTTTTATCTTTGTTTTAAATTCATAAGTTAACATACCTTTTGCGTGTTCCAACTCCTCTCTTGCCTCCATACATCAAGATCAGAAACTTGATCAACTAAACGAGAAAAATGAATAAGATAAATACAAATAGTAAAAGATGCACTATATACATAAACTTGAACTGATTAATAAAAAGAGTCTGGTCCATTTGATTTGTCAAAATGAGATGCTCTACTCAATCAAAATTTGAACAGTATATTCTTCCCTCTTCTGCCATAATTTGATGTTGGAAATTCGTGCACTGAAAAGGTTATTCCTTTCCGCAGCTTAGAGCTTGCACCAAGGAAAGACAAGGTGTGAGAGACACTGGAATAGTTTGCAAATTATCTTTGCTCAGTTTTAATTTCATGGACCATAAGGATGCAAAGATTTGTACTGTGCAGATCATAAAACAAGTAAGGAATGTCCTGAATCCCAATTTGTCTGTTATTTGTCTAGCTGCCATGGAGGAGCTGCACTTTCCATCATCCCATTTTTACACAGTTGCACAGATTTGGCTTCAACTTATAGGGTTTGAGGCCTAGTTTGAGTCAATCTGACAAGTGGCTGTTGATTTAAGGCACAAGAAAGGCAAAGTACGTGGTTGCTTCAAAAAAAGCACTTCCTTTGCTCTCTAGCAATATCAGAATTAAGTCCAGTGTGAAAAAAGAGTTCTAGTATTGTATGTTTCTAGATCTGTAGAAGTGTTAACAGCTTTCTTAATGTGTAAGACACAGGGGCGGATCCAGGCTTGGAGTTTGGGGAGGGCCACTGAGAAGGAAAATGGGGGTCTGGGGGCGTAGCCCCCAGGAAAATTTTCCGCGGCCACGCCCTTCAGACTCTCGGAAAACGTTGGAAACGCCCCTTTTACTTCATTTTAGATCATTAAGCTTATCACTTAATGTTCATTCCTCCTGACAAATAAACTGGAATTTTGGTGCAAAACCTACTTGGCGATCAGTTGAGGAAAGTAAGAGACCATCAAAAAAATGTTTATCATGAGTACCGGTTCCGGAATGTGTATTGCGGAAATAAGCTCCATCACCATGGAAATGAAAATTTGGCACAAAAAATGAAGTTGTTCTCAAATCCACGATTCAAAGGCATATCAAAGTTACGTGACAATCCCGTGCAATTTCTCATGGTAAGTTCCCTCGTTGGAGTAAGCAATCAAAATTCTCTTCACTTAATAAGTCACCTTCTAGAAGCTTCACTTGTATTCAAAAGTGTGTTCTCCCTCCAGTGATATTAAAGTGACTTATCAACATTTTATAACTATCACAACAGATGACACGAATCTTTACCAAAAGTCTTTATCAAAACGAAACTTATCATAAAATAAACTTCGACAGTAAAGTTCACTGGAATATCCTGAATCACCGATATTTTGACAAAGTGAATCAAACAAATGATTTTCCGTCTTGACCTCAAGCAATGAAATTTCGTTCAGAATTCAGATTCGTATATTTTCAAACCTCTGGATCAACGATAGATAGTTGGTTAGACGGGCTTGTAGATTATCGTGCAGCTGTGCTATGGTTATTTGTGGGTTGCTTTAGGAAGTAAAGGCTTCAAACTCATTCTTTTATCTATAAAAGACAATGCTTTTTACGAGAACTGTTACACTTTGGGGGGGGCCATGGCCCCCCCGGCCCCCCCACTAAATCCGCGCCTGGTAAGACACTATAAATCAGAAATATGAATAGAAAATCACCCAAAATTTAGATAAAGTAAATCAAAACAAATAGATTACATACCTTATTCAAAACATGTTGTTGCTTGCTATGCTTCATCCTGAGATCAGTCACTTCTTGCCATAACATTTCATTTTCACTGTTAAAGGAGTTTACAGGGCAGTTCACTGTTTATTGTACAAACATTATGGAGGCAAAGGTACAAGGAGACCTTGCATTTTACTGGGTGTCAGTAATCAGCAGCCTTTTAGGGCTTGTAGAAACTGAGAGGTCTCTTCACACACAGAACCTTGTAGACAAGTTTTGAACTACCTGACACTTTGCTAATGCAGTAATGTTTGATGCAGCTATTTGAGGGACATCTATCTGAGGGGAATTTGACAGAGGACATACTGTATGTCATCATATTCATTGATACTTCCTTGAACAAAGTAGCTGCTACAAGTCATGTAGCTTTCATTGCAATGTAAATCACTAGGATTTTCACATGTAACAATAGCTCTAAAAGAAAACTGGAATGTTACTCATTCATGCAGCCTTAAAAAGCTTTAAAAATTGATTCTCTCCACTTTAAACAGATGAATTTGAAACAAAAATATGACATGGAAGTCTTACAGCTTCATTTGCTCCAGTGATGTTTTGACCATGCCATGCTTTGTTTGTAACTCCTTTACATCTTCCAAAATATTTGTAACACTTTCACTCCTTCCTTTCTTTTCCTCAGGGTGAACCTTTGAAAAGAAAGGAATATCAACATATTAAAAGTTAACAATCAAAACATCGATGCATCAGGGCTTTCAGTGGGGGGGGGGTACACAGTTGCAAGGGGCTAAAATCTTTCAAATCTTTAAAAAGGTGGCTGTGAAACTTTACAAAATTTTTCCATGAATTGAATGACTCAAAAGGAACTTTGGGCAACTGGCTGTAAATCTACTGTGGCAACTTTTTTATGCCTTTCATAATTTTCAAAATGGCTGCAGTTTGATTAGTTTAGGAAATCCACCAAATATTTTGAAAAAATACAAATCATTGTAAATCTTAAATTACTTGAGGATATCATCATCAATATCATCAATTACAAATTTACAATACATGATACTTATTACACTACTTACCAAATACCCTACAATACTACAAATACAATACCATGAGGGGCAAAATATCATGTCTACTTCATGGATATGATATCATCTTAACAGTAGCAGTTCAGATGGGAATTATTTTTACACACCAAATAGAAAGCTATTTGATGATTATTGCACTCTGGTCATTATAAACTGTTCTTTAAACTTGCATGATGTTGCATTACATTAATAAAGGTTGATTTCCATGTAGTAATTTTGGTCCGCAATGTGCGTATTTGCCAAGTGCACATGCTCTTTAGCAACAGAGCATGCGCACAAGGTGTGTGCGCTGGTCGCTGACTGAAACTATAGTGAGTGGAGGACAGCCTTAATGCAGGCGTTACTGGGAATGGCGTGCGATCGCTCTCGCACGCCTTGGCGCACACCTTCTGGTTCCAAGGAGTGCAACAGATCGCACGCCTTATCTTTCCAAACAAGGATTAAAATCTTGTATTTCTCTGTAACAATAAGTCAATCAGGAAGTACTAAATCCAAAATCCTTAATGATTTGATAGTTATCATTAAATTGTTTACAAAAGATAATCCTGCAGGATGTAATATAACTTAGACTGAAGAGTTATTTCTTTGACCTACTGTTTGTTCTTGAGAGACCAGTTCCTTTCTCAATTTGATCAATGTTTTAGGCCCTTTTTCCGTCATTTTGCATCCATTAAATTTTTATAAAGTTGAATTTACCAATACTTCTAGTGCTGGTAGGACAGCGAGAAAAATCACAAAAATACTTTGATCTTTTGACTTTTAACTAGAATTTGAATGATTCAAATCCGTGAAGTAGTCTTGGTGTTATGAATTTTCAAAAGTGGGAACTTTTTTCTGGCTCACCCCGTATGTCTTATCAAGCGCTTTATTTAAAGGAGATTAAAACACCTATTCCTGCTTGATATCGATAACAGAGTGTTTTGTGCTCTCTTTATCTCCATTATCCACAATAACAGTTTACTTGAAATTGTGAACTCTGATGAATCAATGTTTTGAACAATCAAACACTTTTCTTTCAACAGTAAAAGGTAGGAATAACTTTGAATTAGTAAAACTGATCAAGTAAAACTCCAGTCGACATATTTTTAATGTTGATTTGCAACTGCACTCCATCACACGCCTGAAATAGACTAGGAGTGCGATTTGCCACTCCCCTACCAAAATATTCCCAGTAAGGCCTGTTAATGCAGCAGTTTGAAAGAATATATACAAGTTGTAACATACCTTTCTTTTCACCAATTCAAGCATTTCCTTTTTGCCCTGAATAAAATTCTGATGGTGAAACTCCCATTCATCTTTTTCTGGACGAATACCACCTTGATCAGCTGCAACTACCTTTTTGAAGCCATCTAAAAATGAAAAAGTACAATACACATGTTTGTCTGCATAACACATAATCAGACTACCCTATGGTCTCTTTACATTTCTCTACTGCTGTAGGCCTAAACTGATTACAAAAGTCTCAGTCTTCCTCACTGAATTGAATGATGGTTGCCCTTAGGAAAACGTTCAGCTTGTAACAAGCTTCCGCAAGCTTGACAGAAGCATGATTTGGCATGAAGGAGTTTGAATTGAGTATGTTGACAAAATTTTGGCCAGTTTGCATGTGCGATTAGAACTTGATCAAGCAATAATCTCATGCTAAAATCATTTCCAAACATAGCACAATCAATCTTGATTGATTTTGTCTGCACTCTGCAGTTAAAACGTTGAATGGTGCAAGCTTGTGCAAGCGCTGCAAGATCCTTACTTGAATCAAGCTTTAAAAATTACTCAAATCAAACTCAAAACAAGTTAGTATCAGGCTTGAAGCATGCTGCAAACATACTCACTATTTTGCTAAGGGTATAGCTTCAAACTGAGACTCATAAAATACAGACTAATTTGGACAAATGCACCACATTTACTGTACATCCAATCAGATTGCTACTTCTGTAATATAGTCAGACCACATGCCTATTCTTAGCATCTGATTGGCTGATAACATCAAAGCTCAATTCCTTTGAAGCAAAGGGACCATCAAAATGACGGTGACATTCTAATTGACACTGAATCTTTGTTCAACATTCAAAGGGAAGGTTTTCAATTTTCATACAGATTTTGTTGTAGAACTTTAGTCCGTGTGTAGAATCTGTTTGGTCATTAGTCCTTGTATGAGCAAAACATCCCCATTCAAAATTTTGTCTTGTTGTTTTGGAAATCTGCTTCTTTGAAAATTTGTCATGCGAAAAGGATCAAGAAAAAAACTTCTCGAATCTTGTTATCATGCAGTAGAAATGTCGGGAAACTATCAAGCTGATATCCTTGGAAATAAAATGCAGCTATTACGTTTTTGGGAATTTAGACAGGATGCATAGCTGCATACAAGGATGTTTCAGAGGAACAAAACTGAGACTTGCATATCTTTTAATAAGAAACCAACACTAAGAAATTCTCAGATTGTCAAAAATTGAAGAACCTCCAGCACTGGGAAAATACCAGGTGACTCAGAAAAATCTCCCATGTTCAAAAACTCATGGTAGGAAATGTTATGTGCTATAATTATCAAAATTGATTAATCTCCTACCTACAAGAATGAAGTATTTTGTTGTATTTGTTTGGTAATTTTCAAGATTGTTATCCTACAAGTAGTACATTTGAAGATTCAAAAATTAGTCCTACATATTACATCCAGAAAATGGCCTAAAACACATGATCAAAGGCATCTTGAAATAAAAAAATATAGCCTGTCAGTTTTGCTATTTTCGATAATTTTTCAGAGCAATAGATAAGATGCTACTTTGTGTCTCTGTCTTGTCTATGATTATCATGCAACTAAATTGCTGCATTGATTTTTCAAACGTGGGGACATCTTTTTGAGTCACCAGGTGCAACTTAAGAGACCATTGATAAAGGAAATCTTTTGCATATCTTTACTTCAATTTCACTTCCTTCTTGTATCATAATACTAAGGTATTCAGTAATTTCCAAAGACTTGAAAAAACCTTGTTCTGATATGTTCACAAGGGCACGGGAAGTGAGCATGGAGATTGTTATGGAACTTTCATGAAACTTGTAAGAAACTCTGAATCAGGGGCGGATCCAGACCGATGCAATCGATGCAAATGCATCGGTCAGTATCACATGATCGATAATCTAGAAGTCTTTGCTCAAGATTTTTTATCAGACGCAAATCATTTCAACTTTCCAAATGCTCCCTTTTCTCTGTTGCCACTGTTTCTACGTAGCAACCTCGCAACCTCAGACTCAGGTACAAAAGCCATGGCCGACAATTAGACCCATTATCCAAAGAATAAAGTGTCCTCCAAACAGCTACGGTAAATCCCATTATCATCCTAATCCCCTATTCAAAATGTGTGACGCGCGTCTCGACAAAGGCAACAAAAGCTGACGCACAAACAGGAGAACCTTGCGTAATCACTTTGATGAGTGCATCGGTGTCAGTCATAGCAGCTTTGACAGCTCCTTTCTTCTCAACAAACGATAGCCAAAATGCATCGGTCCCCAGACCCCTAAGTGGAGAAAAATCAGCGTTTTGCACCGGTTGACCGATGCAGTCCAAAGGTTAACATTGAGCAATAGATTGCCCTGCTGTCATTATTGTTGTCCGCTGTTTGGTTGTCTCGCTTCCTCTCGTCTGAATGAAAAGTGCAGTGGACCTAAACTCTTCTTCAACGTGTTAGAAGACCAAATTGTGGTTGACTGGATAAATCAGTCCGCGGAGGGGAACTTTTCTGGCAATACCAAGTCAGTAAACAACGCAATTTGGCCTGTCTAGGCCAAGATGTGAACAACACTTCGAAAAGCACTGGCTTGAATAGCTCTGATTAGAGGTACATGTTCATATCCTAGTGCCTGAAGTAACCTTCAAAGCAAGGTCTTCCAGCCAAAAAAATTGTAAAAAGGGCGTTGCCTATGTTTTCCGAGAGTCTAAAGGGCGTGGTCACCAAAAAGTTTCCTGGGGGCTTCGCCCCCAGACCCCCTCAAATGCATCGGTCACTCAAATATCTGGATCCGCCCCTGCTCTGAATACTCAAAATCTGATGAATTCCAGAAACTTTCAGTACTAGTCCAAATTCTTAGCTTCTTATAAAAACTACATGCATACTTATCTGGCTTCAAGTTTTGCTTATGAGCAAAATTAGAAAGCAAAAGCCTTACAAATACTCACACATATTCAGCTGTCTGACAAAACTTGTGAAATTGTTGTGTTTGAAGTAATGTGGTAGAACTTCTCTGGAAAATGTCACTGGATCATGAACACAGAATGCTGTACCTCCCTATGGAAAACCAACAGACCTTTAGTATTCCTTGAAGTTTTTGGTATTTTGAGTTTCTATCATTCTCAAAGTTTCAGTTTCAGTTTCATTTTGAAATTCAACAATATACAAGTTTCAATACAGTCAATACAGCATTTGTAATCATGTTAAATATATGAAATATGAAATTATTTTCAACTTGAAGGCTGCAAATCCCAGCACAGCAAGGATCATGCCTTTTTAGATAAAAATATGCTTGCAGAGAAATCCGTGTATTTCTGAGAGCAACAGCACTTTAAGCTTCCTTTCCTTAGTTTTTTCTCTCCAAGAAAGGTGGTAACGTCTATCACATGAAATGGTTGAATGCAAGAAAGAGTTAGTATTATAGGAACGATTGTGGAAGTTTATCAAGATAGGGTTATGGGCTATGATCACCCAAATGCTGATTGGAACAAAGATTTTTAGTTGGACAGAAAACAATGCTTTTGAACAGATGAATAAAAGCAAACTGTCAACCAATCCAGAGCATTTGAAAGACAGCTAGGTAGATTACTTTATTCTGCAACATTTGATGTGGTTTGTGACTACAGCAAAGCTATTTTTGAAGGATAGTTGCAATCTTTCCCAAAGTTATTTGTTGCCATAGATCTCTTTTACAAACTATATACATCACATCTTGTGGAATACAGTAATATCTGTAGCTCTGTCTGTTAATGCTCAATGAAGCCCCTTGATAACCTCTATCTGTCAACTCCTTTTCTTTTTCCAGTCCCTTACTGCAAAAGCTGCAGTTGGTCCCTTTTCTCCAATAAGCCCCTCCCTCTTGAGGCAAAATCTTTAAAAATAAGCCCCTCTCTCTATTAAGCTGCCCCTCACTGCTATCAAATTCCGGCAGTAATCAAAGATTTCCACTTATTTAGCAAAACAAATTTGCTTGTAGTTTTGATGTGATTTTGGATGAAGCTGTCAAACTGATCAGGCTGAGATCAAATGGAACAGAAACAACCAATAATAAAGTACATAGCAGCCATTCTCAAAAGAAAAATTGTAATAAAGGACCAACAACTTTGATTTTTGCATTTTTTAACTGCATTTGGCCATTAAGGTCAGAACCCCCATTCCTTCCTCTTATAACAGCCTTCTACCAAATGTGTCTCTAATTGACCTAAAATGTTCCACCTAAGTAAGACTTTGGGAGCAGCAAACAGATGTCTTGTGGAACTCACTGGACTTTAGCTGAAGATACGCCCCATTGGGAGGTGTAGTAACTCATCTATCCTACATTCTATGCTATTTGTGAAGTCTTCTATCTGCATTTTTTGAAAAAATTCCCCTACCCAGATTTCCATATGATTTTTTGTTTCTTAACAGCCTAAGAGAAACAGCCCCTCCCAACATAACAGCCAGATGCTGTCAAAAATACAAAATCAAAAGATGATGACCCAGTTTTTGCAGTACAAAAACGCAAATGCTCAAAATCCGATTCCATTGAATTCTTTTGCCAGATCTCAACCATGCAGCTTGACCACTCTCTCTCAACAGACACGCAGAAAGAAGTACTCTGAACTAGCCTGCATGCAGACTCTACGGCTAGTGCGGAGGAGCGAAAAGGAGAAGGAAGCTCCCTGTAAAGTCTGCACAACGGTGACCAGTTCTGTGTTTTGAGTTCTCAGATTTTGTGGAACCATCTGGGATTGGCTGCACGATTTACCTATTGATGTTCTTACTTGTGCTCCGTATTTTGCGTTTTATCCATGTATTTTGCGTGTAACAAACATTATTCTCAAATTTGGTTAAAGTAGAACAAATTAAACATATTTAAAGTGCTCCAAAATATTTGGCACAGAGTAGCACAGAGATTCACTCTTGGACAAATGTGGATACTGTTTTTCAATACTTTCAAATTCAAACCAATTTCAGTCTTCCCTTTAATGTCTATGTTGTGCCTTTCTAATCAATACTTTTCATGCAACACTATTTGCTATCAATTGTGATATTCTTAGGACCTAAAATTAGCTTCAATTAAAAATGACGTCATCCACGCTTAATAGGCCCATCATCTTTTTACCGCAAGCAAGCAATCTTTGACCGAAATTTTAGGCTTGATTCTCCGGTAGTAGGCTATATTCTTTGAGCACGTGACGTGAAGAGTTTAAGCTACGCTACATCTGTAGTGTAAACAAGGAAAATTGGGACTGCCACATGAAAACGCTTGAAACGTCAAACCTACGCGCGGTGCGGCGTTTCCTTGTGCAGTGCTCATTGGACTTAGGCCCAAATACCAACACAACAGGTCGCCCTGACGAAATCAACAATGCAGATCGTAATACCTTGCTCCATGATATCAAATGGTTGACGCTTTGATCTTCAACTAATTTCCAAAGCTTTAAGACAAATGCTGGAACATTGCTAGAGACAAATGACGCGTCTTGCTCCATCACTATGACATGAAAAAGACCTCACGTTGCCAGAGAATTCCTCACTTGCGCTTTTAGGCCAGTTCCCAGTTCATTTCATTCACAGTAAAAAGCCTCTTCGCGCATGCTCCAATTATTAGCGGACACCGGACGCACACCTTGTTGACATTTGTCGAATAGAAGACAAGGTTGTTGAGCGTGTTGTACGTCGATTGTAGCAATAAAAGTATAAATTTGTCAAAGTATTCGACTTTGTACAAAGATAATAAGTTAACTAACTAATTTTGACAATTAAGATGGCTTTGATGGCACCGCCCAGGCATTAATTTAAGGATTTTTCATCACTGCACAAAATAGCGCAAATTGAAGTTTATCTGCTTGACAGGGTGTGGCAAAGGGGTGTGGCAATGGGTGCGGCATAGTTTCTTGTGGCCAGAAGCTGGAGGAAGGGTTAAGAGTTTTCGTGCACCGGATAGGATTTGTTCATCAATTGCCGAGCAATATTAATTAATTGTATACTTGGTGGCAAAACCACCGGTAAATGCCAGAAGTGTACAGTTTTAGGGGTCCAGAGGCGGTGTATCCTTGGAAAATTGTGTAAATATGACTTGTAGAATGCTCAGGATGCACTTAGTTCTCATTTTTTATGGCAGTTTGTCACGCAGCTGATATGCTGAAATATGAGCTAGGAACGGAAAAGCAGGGATCATTGAATATAAGTCATTGATATTCTGTTGTAGACGATGGTAATCATGCAGAATTTTTCTGCTCTACAAGGGAAGGATCCGCTAGATTTTGAACGGGGCATCTTACTAATAGGGTGTCAAAGGTACAAGAGAATGAGAAAGCGCGCCATAGGCGCGCGAAAATCTCAGGCCGCTGGTTATGAAAATTCTTTGGTTTTTTACTAACCTAAAGCCACCGGGGGGGGGGGGGGTTCTCGGCTAAATTTCGGGTAGGGGGGTGCCGCCCACAGTTTGAAAATGTAACCGTTGGCTAGACCAATTTTTGTGAAAATGATACCCTTGGCTAGACTAATTTTTCCTTCAGAAGTGCTCTGAATTGGCATTTTCTAGGCAAAACTTGCCAAATTTTCGCATTTTCTAGACCAAAATTTTTAAGAAGTTGGGTTCTTTTTACAAAATTACCGAATTTTGACATCTCTTTGACCAAAATTCCCAAAAAGCATACCCTTGCCTAGACCTAACTCGACTAAAATTGCCAAAAAGTACACCCTTGGCTAGACTAGAAGTCCGAAAAAGTATACCCTCGCGGGCGGCACATCCCCAGGTACCTTTACTATGGAAGAACCCCCCCCCCCGTGCCTAAAGCCCGAATCTAGAGGCTTTAATTCAACAATCCTGACCTGAATCTATATTTTGAAGCCCTTTTCCAGTTATGGAATGAAGTAAGAACAAAAATATGGGAAGCCAACTCACTACTGAATCTTTCCACACTGAAGCCTTTTGAACTTGTTTTTATGGTGTTACTAACTTATGAACATCTTCAGCAGACTCGTTATGTGTTTTACTTCCAGTCTCTTCTTATTTTAGTTCAACTCCCTGCCAAGCTGGTTGGGAAAATTGACTCGTTTTTCCAGTACGAAACACCTGAATTATTTACTTATTCAACATTTGTTTTGAAAAAAAAACAAAAGAAAGATTAATTTGTTTCATTAAGGGAGAGCGGGGGCCAAAACTGCTGTCAAGAAAGGCTGATCAAGCTGACTGTCCTTGCAAAAGAATATTGATTGGTCAATGGTCATTCTGAAAAAGCCAGAACAGCATTATTTCAAACTGAAAAGTGACCAATTCATCACTGCACAATATTCAATTCATCACTGCACATTTTCGATTCATCACTGCACAAATTGGTATTTAAACCGGCATCCAAATCTGGATACCCAAACATCTGGCGAATAGATTCCTTCAAAAAAATCCGGGAAATTTCCAGCAGTTTTTTGTCCTGGTTGTGTTTTATGAAGGTAGGTAAAGTTGAGAAAAATGTTCACACATTTCTTCTGTCTTCCTCGCTTATTCACCATCTGATTGGTCCGTGAAAATGAGGTTTTGAAGGTTTCCGGCCATGGGCCACGAGCAAAAATCGGCTAAAACATTTGATTCCTATCTTTGAAGACACAAGGACTTCTGAAGAAGGAGGACAAGATTTATAGGGCTAACTTGCCCCCTTGTTAATCATACTTCTATTCGATACCTAATTTTCGGTTTCCGTCAATATACCAAACATATCAAAATTAATCAGTTTCACTCAACAACATCTAACGAAGGTATTAATTTTCGCACAACGTCTCTGTTGTAATCATTTAATTTGCATAATGTGTTTCCATTTAAGTATATTTTCTTCAAACCTGGGATTTTCCAGATTGCTTGCAAATCTGCTAGCGTTCGGATTTCTAGAGAAGATTAAGGAATACAATTTCAGGAGCAAGGGCAAATTTGTAAAAAAAATATTGATTGCAAGTTAAACCAGCTTAAAATTAAACCAGGTTTTAGAATAGGGCCTTCTAATTGGTCAATCCAACAAATCCAGTCATTTGATTGGCTGAAATTTAAACTGGTTTAGATAAAACTGGTTTAGTTCAGTGTTCAGTGTGAATGCAGTAGCTGCCTCAACAATAGATTTCACAATTTCACACCTTTTGCGCAGCCAACCACAGCTTTCTGCTTCTCTGTTTACTTTGATTTGAATAATTGCACTCAGAGTTGTAAAATCTATCCTCGGGAAAACACTGGTTGCATGTTCGTAGTTTCGCTGTTGACAGACTGATGGACGCTCAAACTACAACTCATGGACTTCCACTGTTAAAATTGGGACAAAGTTTTCCCCTATCGATTTCGTAACTCTATATGGAAACCACAGCAATACTGTACGAACTCCAGGCAATGGCGGGTGGGCCTAAGTTTCCGGCTCGAACCTCCGATGCTAAAACACCTCAAGGTCCAAGTCTACAGTGATATTAGCCATGAACAAAAGCCACAACTATCCATGAATGCTTCCCATCATGTTTGTCAAAAGCAGATAGGTTTCTTCTGGCGCACCCAATGAAAAAGTGTACGGCTTCTACGTAGAATTCCTGTTTCAGTGAAAAAATACTAGTCGCCTATTCATTGATAACTTCATAAGAAAGGATACGGTTATTCCGAAGTGACAGCTCTTCTAAAGAAGTCAAATTTTCAAGCCCACAAAGATTTTCGATTTCATTGTTGTCAAGTTCAACAGATACAGCATTTTGCAACATATGAACTTTTTTCAATGATTTCAGTTTGTTGCCAGATAACTTCACAATCTTGAAACCAGTGAGATACTCGTGGTAGTAAACGGCCGTTAGCTCCTAAAAGAAGAATGTCCACTGATTTCAATGAAGAATATGTCATACTGTGGAGAAATGTATGTTGAAATTGGGACCAAAGTGGAACCAAAAAGAAGTAATTTGACAAAACTAAGGACCATATTGCTAAGTGTCAAAAATAGTTATTACGCTGCATTTGATCTCACTTTAACCATTTTTTTTAGCCATGGTAATCCACTCAAAATTTACATTTATACTGTTTAAAAGGAATCATGCTGAAATAAAATTTGGTAAAAAACCAAATATATAATATAACCCTATTTACAATAATATTTGACAAAAACAGACAGAAAAACAAGATGAGTCATAGTTTGGCTTTATAGGTAGTTGACGCCGCTATCTATGGCCCCGTCCACACGTATCCGGATATTTTTGAGAACGCATCTTTTTTTATCCGTTTTCAAAAAGATTCGCGTCCACACGAGGAACGTTTTCGAAAATATCTCCGTCCACACGAAGACGCTGCTACATTCAAACTTCGCTGTTCGAACTTCGACAAAAGAAAACAGACAATCAAAATGCCCTTTTGTTGTCCCCAAAGATCCGTGCGCATGCTCTGATATGTCGTAAATCGATGCTGTGACGTCAGCGTTTTCGAAAAGCTCCGTTTTCACCCGTCCACACGAGAACATGAAAACGGCGTTTTCAAATAGATCCACTCTGGAGAGCGTTTTCGAAGAGATTCGTCTTTGGTGACCGAAAACGCCGTCTCCGTGTGGACGCTAACCCAAAACGGATAAAAAAAGATGCGTTTTCAAAAATATCCGGATACGTGTGGACGGGGCCTATATCAATCGCTGTTATTCAAATGAAAGAAAAGTCACCTAACGATGAATGAAAGAGGTGAGAAACAAGAACTTGGCTGTGTATAAACCGAAACATTCCTACCTCACTTAAAGTAAACCTCGATCATTAACCGTTTGAAAAGTGTTCGGAGATCTGAAGCAACTTCTTACCACAGTTGGCAATGCTTCTAATGAGAATGGGAGCATGCTTTTGTTTTCCTGCACAAAATTTACCAGATGTGGACCTCGACCCTAATCTTTGTTCCAGCAAGTAAATAGGTCCATTGTGAGGGAGAATGTCAGGGCAACTTTCGTATGTACATTTTGCAAATTTCCCAAAGAAGACCATACAAATCTATTGCAAATTTACCCACAACAGGATGGGGTCGTGCTTTCATTGATGTTGAGACGTTATGCTGTGTGTACGAACGAAGATTTTGATGATGAAAAGTGGCAACAAACCTTATTTCGCAGATCCAGTGTGTCGAAATTGTCCTGGGAAAGACATTTTTTGGTGTTAGATGAAGAAACAATGTCCAAAGGGAAAGACTCGTTATTGGTGATTTTCGAACTTTATTTAACAGGTATAGAAATCTAGAAATGGCATTGAATTCTAGAAATTTCTACTTTCACGAGATATCTCGGTTTGAAGTGTGCTGCAAAACAGAAAGAGAGTACCTGGTGAGTCAAAAAAATGTTTCCACGTTTGGCGAGCTATAGGATAAAAAGTATTTGGCCGATATTCAAAACTAAAATGCTAATCGATAAGTCAAAGGCCAACTTAGATGTGAAAATATCGTGGAAAATATCCGTGAAGGGCATGCATGGGAACAAGAATTTCACGTTCCATTCTGGTCCATGATTTACTTGCCATTGATAAACAAGGACACACATACATACATACATACATACATACATACATACATACATACATACATACATACATACATACATACATACATACATACATACATACATACATACATACATACATACATACATACATACATACATACATACATACATACATACATACATACATACATACATACATACATACATACATGTTTTATTTGTTTAAGCAGGTTAAGAGGATTGGCAGCACAGAGGCTGATGTGGACCTGCTACTTAATTTACTGATTGAGATAAAAGTAATAAATAAATAAAATTCTTACAATGGTCCAAACCCTATGATTAACTTACTAACATATCAGAAATATACAAAATCTTTATTCTTGTTAAAAACTAAACAACTCTCTTTGCTAAATGAAATGTTTGAAAGTATTTGTTGAATTGACTTTAACTTTTGTTTAAATGCTAATGGTTGCTGACATTCTGCAACTGAGTCTGGCAAGTAGTTCCGCGCTATTGCCGCACGATGCTGAAAACTATTTCTCCCTACGTCTAACCTTGGACGATCAGAATGGACGACCAGAATGGATCGTGGAATTCTCTTCCAATACAACTCCCTCCCCCCTGACAGCCATTCATTTTTCTAATTTTTGGGTCCTAAACCTGAGTGATTTTACGAAACAAAATTATTTCATCTAAGTTCACATCTGACTATTAGATTAAAGGGAATCGACATATGTAAAAGCTGGCCCGGGCCAGGTTAAAAATATAATCTATTGAATTTGATAATTTCAACACGTGTGGCTTCATTGTGGAGCCAAAGAAACAATGGATGCGTAGGCGTTTTCTATAGCCTATTTATAGCAGCTACGAGATATAGCCATGTCTATTCCCTTTAACATTTCAGTTTTGGATATCAGCCACGACATTTTATTTCACAGCCCGCTAAACAGGAAAACGTTTTTCTTTGACTCGCCAAGTATAATCAAATGGGGTTTTTCCCTCATCTCCGCTAGTCTTCATCCAAAATCAGCTAGGAATAAAATCAAATTCTCATAAGAAATAACTTTGATTCTTGGCAAAAATACACAACAAGAAGCTTTCAAGGTCGACTAATGATTAAATTTTGTCGACTATTTAAATGTCTTTATGGGTTAGCCAGTACTTGTAAACTTTACCATCTGAACCGAGAATTCTCTTGCAATTGAAAAATCATTAAAGGGTCTGTTTCATCCAACATTCCTTGCACGTGTCATCTCTTGGCTTGCCATTGTCTGTCGCCATTTTCATGGGCCATGAAAATGGCGGAAACAAAGGGAAACCAGGAGACGACACGTTCAAGGAATGCTGGATGAAACAGACCCTTTAAATAGCGGGTGAGTCGGAAAAATACTTTGATGTTTTATAGCTCTTGGCTCTCAGACCATTTATCAAATATTCATAAATTGATAATGCCTGTCAAGCTAACATGATAACATATATGAGTAAATCTTTTTAAATGTTATCGTTCTAGCATCAAAAATAGTCTTGCCACATGCCTTAATCTCACAATCCTTCAAAACAAGCATAAAAGTTATCAACAAATTTGCTATCAGCTTAGCCATAAGCTTATGACCTGAAGTCACTTGTTTCCCTGTGCTCTCGGACTTGAAGATGGCGCTTCTGTCAACAGAGACTCATAAAAATACTCTGGAAAATCTGACCCTATTTAGGCCCAAACTCTGCGATTCCTAGAGTACCAATCAGATTGCTAGATTTGTGAATTACTGTTGTTAATGTGACAAATGAGATAGAATTCTCGATTCGATTCAACAACTGATAACATTCTCACGGGATTCGAGTTCGAGACCGTGATTCCATCATAATTCCATTGATGACTGCAGAAACTAGGGTCCGCTTTTTCACTGTTTCATTATGAGTCCCTGTTGAGCAAGGTTTACCGCAGGGATACAAGGGAATCATCGTCATAAGTCTAGCTTAGCCACACGAAAAGGGAAAAATGGACAAAAACATATTGAGCGACAGTTACAAAAGGGTAGGTTCAAACAGCTGCCCCTTTATAAACTCAGCAAAGAAAATATTTACGTACTAAGATAGACTGATAAAGTTTCATTATTATATCTGTGAGGCTAACTTGCAAGAAAATTTGATCAAAAGGAATTTAGACTTGTCTTGAATAAGCATTTTTATAGAATCATGTGTAATCTAAGGACGATAATACTGATTTTGATGAGGAAAATTTTCTTATCTAAGTTGACTTATAAGCTACACGGACATTACCAGCTTCTTAGTATCTTATAAAAGGTTTGAGAGCTACTCCTCTCAAACGTCTAAATATCTTTCTAACTCACCCAGTATTAAGAATTGAATCGGCTGTACACTTTACCTTGTTTCTTTTCATTCGCCTGAGTTCATCTTCGATTCTATATTTGCTTCCTAAAACAGAAACACAAATCAATTCATAGCTTCAAGAGGCAACGAATGCACTTAATGTAAAATTAAAGGCACTTGGCCAGCCATGACCCTTTGCAGCCCCAAAGTCGACTTTGTATGATATGGAAGTCATTTCTGGCCTAGATTCTGTTTGTTTGGCTGTTCATTCAGCGCTTAACGAATAATGGATAGCAATGGGCCTTTGACTGATGAATAAACTATTGCTGACATGTGAATCATACTTAGCAGTGCCATGTTTGCAGTGCAAACCTAGACTTATGCCTTTTCGTCCCTTGTTTCCCTGCGCTCTTTGATCTGCTGATATCACTTGGTCAGTAGGGACTCATGATTTACATAATGGGCCCACTTTTTCCACATGGCCTAAACAGGTGGGAGTTCTCGTACACTCAACAAAATCGCTTCAAAATCTGGTTTAAAGAGCTCGAACATTGAAAAGGAAACTTTTAGTACAAAGAATGATGTTGTCTTGACCTACAAATCGTAAAATGCATACCATTTTAAGCAGTAATCTTCCTCTGTAGAAGCCAAATAGATCCATCGATGCTGCGAGAACTCCAGGCTTCATCAACCGTTCTTTAAGAGCAACAACAACAACATTCTGAATAGCGGCCCCTGATTGGTTAAAAACTGAATTCTAGCGATTTGATTGGTGAATACGGAATCACCCTACCCGGGCCTAGAGTGGGCCCACTATCTAAGAGTAATGTTATCAGTCACTCTTGACCAAGGTACGCAGGGAAACAAGGGACGAAAAGGCATCAGTCTAGTGCAAACCTGCAGCGGTAGTTTATTTTCCCTTGGTTGTCTAGTGGAGATAGCTATTGCAATCTGCTATTTGATTGCATCATCACAACTCTTGAGATGTGCCAAACTACGCATCTTGAATTGCTTCAATTCAAATGATATTAAACGAAGATGTTCAGCTCGTTGAGCACGTACCAAGCAGGTGGAACAAGATTATTATCAACTGTCATGTGACACTTGCATACAATTCTTAAAGGGGCTTGATCACGTAATGTAAACAAACTTCTTTCGAAAGGACAATTTCGCAGAGCGAATATGAGCAAACAGTTTGAGCAATAAATGTATCAGTGGTTTGCACGTGTGGCTATGATTCTTTGATGATTACACGAAGATTTGATCATAGATCAAGGGCGATATGAAACGTGCGTTTAGGCCCGATCAGGAGAGCAAGTGTTCCTTGGCCGAATTCGCTCACATGTTTGCTATGAGAAATTGTTCATACCTTACTGGCATTACCTTCAAGCTTTCCATGGCATTTATTGTCCTTACAGCTCTGTAAACATCATCTTTCTCCCCTTTTAATGGCCCAAAGTTTGCCTCTGCAGACTGTGTTTCTCTTACAGAATTTTCCCAGAATGAACGGCCACTCGAAAATAAAGAACTCTGCTCTTCCTCCCCCGCTCGCTTCACTCGCTCTCCTCCACAGCGGACGATTTTCCCTCGCAGCTTCCTTTTTAAACCAAACCACGTCCTTTTTAAACAGAACTACGCATTTCATATCGCCCTTGCATAGACAAGGCAAATAGCGTAGAATGTTATAATTAGACGTTTCGGGCATAACCCTACATCAGTAACCAATATCAGTATACAATAGGAGGATTGCTGATGAAGGGTATGCCCGAAAGGTCTAATTGTAACATTCTAGGCTATAATGAAATCATCGTGTAATCATCAGTTTGAGCAATAGTTCGAGCAAACAATTCAATTAAATTCCAGAAACGAAAAATAATTTATCTGTGCTTTGTTATCGTTCTTGCTCTAATAATTGGGACTACCGTAAAAGCTCTATTAAGCCCTCGGGGGGCTTATTTAATTTCGGACCTTCCAGGGGGGCTTAATAGAGAGGGGGCTTAATAGCGCTTTTACGGTATGTCGTGAGTCTATATCCTTTTTATGAAAGTAATTGCTCCGACTATTAGTTTCATCATTATGATATCTACGATTGCACCACGAAAAGTAAAGCTGGATTATACATACTTAAATCCATGTAGTACTGTCGTCTCATAGGGTCACATTCCATCAACTTGGAAAGTAATGTATCCGTCTCTTCCAGATGTTTGTCTGCATCCAAGGATCTCATCAGAAATACCACTGTCAGCATCACCCCTGTGTAAACAAACAGAGACTTATGGTACAAGTAACTGGAAAGTGATCGGTGAAAAGAGTTCAGAAAGGCAGCCTGCCACAACTTATACCCCATCCACACAGGCAAGCTAGACCAGGTTAAACTAAACCAGGTTATCGAATGGTGCCTTCTAATTGATCAGTCCAGCAAATCGAATGCACTTGATTTGTTGAGTAGCAATTTGCCTTAGTGGGCTTGTCAGGATTTCTAGCTACTTAAAGCTAATTTAGGCCCACCATGCATGCCGTGGTGAGATGAGGCATGGACCCCTAGTTTAACGTCCCTTCCGAAGGATGGCGAGGTGAGTTGCGAGGTCAGGCCTCCGAGGTCACAAATCAGGAGTTTGACGTCACTCAACCAAGCTTAACTTCAGTCACCTGACAAAAACTGTATACACTGCTCGGTCACTCACCCCGCAAGTTTATGAAATTTAACCTCGCTTATATAAAACTGGTTAGCTTGCCAGTATGAAAGGGGTATTAGTTGTATCTTCAAGAGCACCAGGATAAATTTTGGATTGGGAACATAATCAAACTTCGACGATCGTTAAAACAGTTTTATTTCTCTTTGGTTGTCCGGGTATAGTTAAATCAACTTACATTTATTTTCTGTTTCTTCCTCCAGCAGCATTTTGCATGATTCCAATTCATTTGTTAATACTGAGCTTTTTGCAGCTGTGTGTTCATCTCTGCCATAAAAAAGATATCAAGATCGATTCCAATTACTGGGTAAGATATCAAGCCCTCCCTGGGGGAAGACTTATCTAATTTTGGAGGATCAATAGAAATGGGTTACTACGGAGGGGGTCTGTTCGTAAATTTAAATGTAACGAGTCTACTGGACTTTCACTTAATACCACCCATCTCCAACCATGGGTGAGAGGAAACGAGATGTTCATATGTTTGTTCTTTAATTAATAAAATATATAAACAAATCATACATGTGTCTTTATCGTTTTTTTTTTCTGTGGGCCTTTCCCTCCTGCCGGCTCAGTTCGCTTCAAATCATGGCAAAGAAGCACGGCCTAAGTTACAGCTTCGCTTGCATAGAAAACAAGCTTAGGCCATGATGTGAATCGAACTGAGAGTGCAAGAGGAAAAGGCATACAGAAGCAACGATAAAGACATAGGTATGATTTGTATATACATTTTGATCAATAAAAGAATAAACATAGGAATATCTTGTTTCCTCTCACCCATGCTCCAACATACTGGGTGTCTCAAAATAGTATACAGAAAACAGTTAACTATCGTGGAACATTTTTGAAGGGATTAGCTATTGATTAAAGTTAAATTCACATCGATGGGGCAAATCAAGTCTGTATAGTTTTCTGGGACACCCAGTGCAACTTTGCAGTTAAAACTTACAGATTCAGTGCAGTGTTAAGAGCCATATGTATGTAAAATTTTTGCCAAAAATTAAAATCAAAATAAGTCTATTAAAAACAAATAAGTCTAATTACAGGCGTGTGATACTAAGTAAAAACAAGATTTAAAAACATTTAATCTAAAAACACCCTTGGTTAAAATGGCAGGGATAGCATTAAAAGGTCAGTGTGACCTTGTTTCCATAATGGTCCCTCCAAAGGTGTCAATAAATGAAAAGTTTTCATAAAAGAAAACGATCGATATAAAAATCAACATTTACGATCGGTCTCAAATTTTATATGCAACGTGAACATGCCCGCGAATAAAGCGAACTGGGAGGCGAATAGGAGCTTCTGCACAATTTAGATCAACTTGAATACCAAACTGAGATCCAATAGACCTTTTAGCTGTTCTACAAAAGGGCCTGGATCGAGCGTTATTTTTATACATTTGATACATGAGCTTCGATCGAATGGCGTTAGAGCTTCTAACACTATTGCACATATTCGAATCTCCTACAAAATGTCGCAAGATATCGTTCAATTATCGATTTTGATTTTTTTTTCAGAATAGCTAAAAGGTCTATTAAGGAAGACAAATATATCTTTATTGTCAATAGACAATAACCAACCTAAACATTAAATTGTAATCTTCATTTGACCAATGCCAAACTGCTTCATTCTGGCCTAAAATGAATACAAATAGTCGAGAAAATAGCCTCCAAAGCGAAGGAGAGCTATAGTAGCTCTCCTTCGCAGTAGAAAATAAAGTCTGCGCGATCGTTCTGTGATCGCTAATCAATGTGCACTTGTGGGTCGATTAAAACACGCTCCTCCACAGCATCTTACTAATTTGAATTTTGCAGTTATTGTGTCACAAGTTCGTTTATTTGCTTAACACCCCGTTATTCTTAGACCAAGTTCAAAATTCTTATTTTCATGATTAACTTTATAGTATTTTGTATGTGTAGTCATTTTAAGAAATCTGACAGAATCAGAATTGGAACAAACAACAGCTATGACACTCCAATCAGGCCATTATTGAAAGGCTTTGGAAGACCATTCAGGAGCTCATTCAAAATGAGTCTGAAGCTATTGTCTTCAAATCCCTAAATGGGTTGGCTCTACCATACTTGTGATACCTTTCACAAAAAAGTCAAAGTGCTGCTCCCGTAGCCTCTGCAATACCAAAATGGACCTAAGGCTACCTATGAAGAAAACAGCAAAAGGACAAAAATGTTTTTCTTCCAGAGGAGTAAAGTTATGGAATAGCCTCTCAGCTGAGCCAAAGCAGGCTTCCTTCCTAAATATCTTCAAACTATTTCAATTGTAGAATTTTGACTTGTAAATAGGATTTTAGATTGTAAATAGGTTTAGCAATTGTTTCTAGAGTAAATATTTTGTAATTTTTGTTTCAATTCATTTATTTTATCGGAAGGCCCCTTGAAAACCAATACTTGTGTCGGAGGGCTGCCCTCTCCCTTAATTAAATGTATGAAATGAAATGAAAATGAAAAAAATAACGCATGCGCAAAAAATAAATGAAAAACGGGAGCACTTTCTCCTTCCTTCTTTCCCTGTCGGTGACTGAAAAGACGCTGCGAAGGAGCGTGTCAATCAAAAGTAATTGATCCTATTGTAACGTTATTTGTACTTGTTCATGAACGTACCTTCAAGTAAAGCGCACTCCTTCGTCGCCGTATCTTCAACAATGATTCTGAATTTAGATACATTTTTGTCCAATTTTATTATTGCGATGTAAGTAAAGTCAAGGCAAAAGGTCATTCATTATGAAAACAATACTATAAGGCCTAGTTTAAACAACGTGTTTTTGCCGTGTCGAATCGAACTGTATGAAAATGGCAGAACCTGACGTGTTTGAAATCAGATTGAAACATCGTCTTTTGCTGTGTCGAATTGAAAATGGTCAAAATTGCCATTTTTTCAAAATTCGCAAGAGCTGTGGCTGATCACACAAAAACCCCAGATCATGGCCCAGTATTAATTAATTTACAGCAGCAGAAATACCATGTTTAAACAAAGTCATGTTTTCTGCCATTTAAAACGATAGAGCTGGTGAACTTCTGCCGGCTGGTGATATAAACATCGTTTTCATGAAGAATTTTAATGACACTTGGAAATTTTAGCAGCATCTATCAAAGTCGGCACCGCGAAAAATACGATGTTTTAAATGGGTCTAAGTCTGCTGTTTGGTGCTAATTTTTACTGTGTAACACAAAAAACGAAGGCAGTGTGAATTTGGTAAGAAAAAGAGTACGGTCCTATGCTAATGAACAAAGATTTTTATGCATTATTTCTCAACTTGTATTTCTCCATACAAACGATGTCTTAACACCCATGCTTGTCCACTTGACAATTTTGAAAAACTGAATTTCTGTCCGGCAAAAAATTGTACTGCAAGGTGGTCAAAACGAGTTTAAAGAAGTCTATAGTCCACCGGGTGACTCAGAAAAAAAGTGACCCAACGCAATCCATTGTAGAAAAAGAAGCAAGTGGCCGACTGAAATGCTTCAAACGTTGTTCTTTCGCTAAGAGACTTACCTACGTTATGACTAATTTTGCGAATATTTGCAGTACCGTAAATTTCCTGAATTGAGGATTTTGAGGAGAAGGGCATACCTGAAATCCTCAAAAATTCGTCAAAAAACAGGGGCGGGATCGATTTACAGCCATTTCAGATCTTCAAACAGTGAGGAGTGTATTTCAGTGCAGCCTGGAAATAGGCAACTCAATCGAAAGTTTCCAGAGAGAGTTTATAGTACCTAGGTACCTAAAATATTTCCAGGCTCAACTGAAACACGCTCCTCATTGTTTTGAAGATTTGAAATGGCTTTAAATCGATCCCATGTTTTGACCACCTTTTGAGGGAATCAAGCAGGTCCTTTTCTACGAAATCCTTGATTCGGGAAATTTACGGTACAGAAAAAAATTGCGAAAAACTCTCATAATCTAAGCTAGTCTTTTAGCGACGGAACAAACGTTTGAAGCATTTCAATCAGCCATTTACTTTTCTTCTAATTTCTTGGGTCAATTTTTCTTGCCTTGCATTGGGCCACTTTTTTCTGGGCCACCCGGTGCACCCTTCGTTTCATTTGCTGCTGTTTTTATAAAATCTGATTGGCGCAGTTTTAATGATGACATGTCAGTTGGTCAGCCAATCATAACCCAGTGCTTAAGAAAAAGAGAAATATTGTACAAATGGAGGCTGTGCTATAAAGGTAGTGCCAAATCAACCACGTTCAAAAAACGGTGGATTTCACAGAGACAGAAAATATTTCCAAATCAAACATGAAAATCTTGAAAAGGGTTGGTTTCGGATCCACTATGGCGATGTAAGCGGTTATCTAATAACGACTAAAAATCTTAACCCTTTCACGCCCGGCTGAAATTAAGCTTAACCCTTTCACCCCCGGAAGGGCCATATAGCCCAACAGTATTCATTGAGAACTGCGAATTTTTCAGGGGGTAAAGCTTTAGGAAATTTGATTGATTTGAAAGGTTATGAACATTGCATTTATCTATCGCTTATTGAATCATTGATTATGATACCCCCTGGAAAACGACGATCTACATTAGGTTTTCCTGTTAAGCTTAACTTTATCCGGGCGTGAAAGGGTTAACAGGAAAACCTAATGTAGATGGTCGTTTTCCAGGGGCTTTCATAATCAGTGATTCAATAAGCAATAGATAAATGCAATGTCCATAACCTTTCAAATCAATCAAATTTCTCATTGTGGGAACTCGCTGACTTCGTGTCCTTTCCTGCAATGAGTGGCACAGTAGTTGTATTTGTTGTATGTAGTAATGTTTTATGTGATAAAGAAAAAATCAAATTTCTAAAAGCTTTACCCCCTGAAAAATTCGCAGTTCTCAATGAATACTCTTGGGCTATATGGCCCTTCCGGAGGTGAAAGGGTTAACGAAGTCCGCCAAGCCTTCTGCCTTATAGAGCAGGAATTCCAGAAGTTCAGAAGGCCTTCCAAACCTACCAAGCCAACCGTTTCGAGGATTTCGGGGTCAATCAAAACACAAATTCCGAGTCTACCAAGTCTACCATTTTTCAACATTGGTACCAATCAAACAGATCCGAAATCAATAAATAAAAAGCCTTCAGATTAAGTAGAAACAAGGCTATTTTAAAAGGATATCCAGACAAGCGAATGACTATTTCCGTTGTCACTAGGCTGCCAAGTTACATCTTCCAGTTCTTCATCATTCAGGTACAATGCTAGCTTCGAGTTCTTTGGTACCTAAAAGCAACAAATGATGCGTACTTTGCATAGGTATTTTTGGAAAAAAGAACAAACCAAATGAAATCAAGAAGAATAGATTTCGTAATACAATAGCATTGATTGCTTTGGTTCATACCTCAATGCAAAGCGATTAGCAAATGCAGACAAAAAAATTCTCTTAACCAGTAATTCAAAACAAACATAGCCGCAAAGTTGCCCTGAAACCAGTACGCCAAACTCTCGCTTGGCGCGGGCGAAGGGATGTTTTTACGGGAAGTCAAGTGCTCATAATGAAAGAAGGGTAAATCTAAAGTTCTGTTCGCGGATTTTGTTTACTTATTCAGGAGCTGAGGAGTAACTGTTTCAATGTTGTAGGCTTTAATTAGCTGTAATTTAGCTATTATTTTCTTTTCCTAGCCTACTCTAAATAGATCATTAATAATAATAATAATAACTGTTTACATTGGAGTAATAAATGTGCAAGAATGGTAATGCCCTAAGCTCGGCTTCTGAATCACGTAAACAAAATCCGCCATACAGAACTTTGGATTTACCCTCTTCTTTCGTCTTAAGCAAATAACTTCTCTTAAAATCCACCCTTCGTCCGCACCAAGCGAGAGTTTGCCCTACTGGTCTGTGTCAACTTTTGCGGCTATGTTTGTTTTGAATTGCTAGTTGAAAGAGTTTCGTTTGTTTGCATTCGCTAATCACTTTGAATTGAGGCGTGAAGCAAAGGAACTGATAAAATTGTATTACAAAACTTGCCCTTGTTAATGAAATCTAATTAATGGTAAACAAACAAAAGTTTCAGGCCTCCGATATAACAACGCAATTTAGAGGCAATAAAATTTCTAGCACTAAAAAGAAGGAAGACTTGCAGGGACGGGAAAATATGTGAAAACGTAATCAGCTAGGGGCATCAATGTAACTTGCGAATGTTTAAAGAAGGCGAGAAATAGTGAAATAAGGATAAAATAAGGGAAGAATGAAATAAGGATAAAATGCGATCCGTGAAAACTTCACCAAAACTGCTCATTTGAATAACGATTTTGTTTCAATTTTGATAAAACTGGTAATCTGAGGAGGGAGCTCTGATGAGACCCAGGAGGTTTAAATTTCTGAAATTTGGTTGGCAGTGGCAGGGAGACCCCAGTTTGACACTCGAAAGTATACTCCAAACTTACAGGATAGCTATAGCTAACCAGATTTCTTACTCTCTGTGTACTTAGATTAGATGGCGTGCATTACCCCAAATTGTTCCGAATCTAATGAAACAAAGAACTTCACAATGTAAAATATTTTCTTACACATATTGGCTTAGACAGGCTCAAAGTAATCCGTATTCCAGCAGCCATTCTTTTAACACCAAAATGAAGTATTTCCAGTTCTTTTTCCTCTAGAAATGGAAAAGAAATGTAAGAATAAATCGAAGCTTAAATGAAAGGCTTTCTGAAAATAAAATTGACATCATAAGCATGCTCTAGGCAATTCATGTAAATTTCTTTCAGACCATTCAATCCAAAGAGAGTATGGCAACTATCAAACAAATTCGTGCTTTTTTTTGTTTTTTTTTTCAAGATAGTTCGTGCTAAACTAGCTCTGATTTAGCTAAATTTGATTTGATTCTTTTATGAGGAGGCCCCGATCATCAAGAGCTGCTTTTCTTGGGGGTCCTCGAAAGTTTCAATGAATAGTGTTTAAGACTGTGTTCACACGATGCCGGCATATTTTGAAAACGGTGAAAAATGTGACGGTAGCAAAATTTGAGCTAGCGTTCACACGATGCCGGAACAATTTGAAAACGGTCAGAAATTTGCGGGTAAAAAGCTCGTTGCAAGACTTTGATGCCAATTCAGTGAACCTAAATCCTAAGAATCGTTCAGTCTCGTTCCAAAAGCGTCTGAAAATGTTCTATTTTCATCATTTTAAAGTGTTTACACGATGCCGTTTCCAAGATGTGCCGATTAGAGTTCCGTTTTCAAAATCTGCCGTTTTCAAAATCTGCCGGCAAAAAATGTGCCGTTTTCGTGTGAACAGGAGGCCTATCCGTCGAATTTTTCATCGTTTTCAAAATGTACCGGCATCGTGTGAACGCAGTCTAAATCAGAATCTATAGCAAGTCATGGCTCCACAGTAAGTCGGATGAAGGCTTTGCTAGAATTAGAACCGAGTGAGTTAATAAAAATGTCTGGTGTTTGAAATAATTCTGCTCCCTGAATATCATAGCAATGATATTGAAAACTGTCTTGTTTTATTCCAGATATATCTAATTGGATTAAGCAATCTACCCAGCTTTGATCGGCCAAAAAAGCCCCTTTCAAAAACCTGTAAAAATGAATGAAAACAAAAATCAAAATTTCCCTTTGTTCTCCTGCCTAGCAATAATGACACTTGGATGTGTTCATTGTCTTGTCTTCTTGGGAGATGGAACTCCGCTGAAAAGTTATTCATATCTAGGGGAAAGACTTTTTCTTCCCTTAAGAGGACAGCACGTGCTAAAGCGTGCTGAAGTCATCGCTGTGTGGTAAACAGATCAGGGAAGCTTGTAAATCATTTTTAGAAAACCTTTGCAGAATCTGAAGGGAGTGACCGATTTCAGCCAGGAAGAACTCTAAAAATAATTGAACCTGTAAGCTATTTAAACAGATATTGTAAAATATCATTGCTTATGTACTCAGTGAGCAGTAGCCGCTCAAGCGCGGAGCCTTTTTTAACTCACCTAGTAGTTTCTATGAGAAATATCAGAAATTTTTGGGTTACGTTCACAGCAGCGACGAGTTTACAAAAAATCTAGGGTTATGAATAACGCGGTGAGCTCTAAAATCAGTTTCTAAAATCTGGTCATTTTGACTTGATAAAATGAGTTCAGTAACCAAAGAAACGTTTGACCTTCTTCTAGAATCTGTTTAAATGTCTTCTAAAATCAAACCAACGACCTTTAAGCATATCAGCACGCACAAAATTGTTGATTTGAAATTGGGAATGGCGAAGAAAATATTCTATTACCTCTTCCAAGGAGCCATCTTTGATAGAACCAAGCACTTTGATCATTGGGATCCGTGAAGAAAGCATTTTGTACCAATTCAAATTCTACAAAAAATCAACGATAAACGTTCAAAACGGGTTCCAGAATTCCAATCAAAATTTTTGTTAAGTTTTTTAGAAGGGTTACTCATGTTGTCTATTTACATGAAAACATTATTAACCTTTGTACAAACTTAGAAATTTTAAATACCAAATCAAACCATCTCATCCTGAATTTATCGATTTGACATTGCTGCAGAGGCCAGAGGGCAGTACTGTTTTGAAGCAACAACTCATTTTGACTCTATGCTGCACTAAACTAGCAACCACTTGTCAGATTGATTCAAACAAGCTCTCAAATTCTTAATTGAAGCCTAACCTATGTAACTGTGTGAAAACCTAAGACATTGACGCTATAGCTCCTGATCAGCAGCCACAAAAAGGGTTACCACGTTTTGTGACACACTGTACAAGGTTTGTAACACGAAACCATAAACGAAACCATAACGAAACCATGACGAAACCATAACGAAACCAAACCTTTACAATATAAGTTTGAAAGCAGCCCTGCATGACATGGCAGGACAAAATATTGGTATCACGTAAATCCTTAATTCGCACATATTCGCTGTTTTTCTTCGTCGCGTTGCGATATTCCTACTTTCAAACTTGTTCATGTTTTCATCACAGGAAGCAGTCTTGTATCCGACGAGCGACATTGGTATCATGTCCTTTTCTTTTTAGATTTTTTGTACAATGTAAGAAAAGATACCATTCATGCTACTTACGAATTACTTTACGATACTACAAGGACGATACCGCGAAGCACAAAAGGCAATGGCAGGGCCGAAGCCAATGGGGGGCTGGAGGCGGAACGCCCCTGGGAGACCATCTGTCGGAAATTTTGCTCCCTTGTCGGATCTTTGTGATTCGAATGTCTACTTTTGGAGGATTCTGAGGAGAAATAATGCTCAAAAGCGAGGGACAAATCACTCCTGAACATGGCGTACGAGATTAATAATCACAAGTGATTATTTTGTGATTAATTTGATATTTTGGTGATTTCAGTGATTAATTTGTGATTATTCTAGAATAAATCACACATTCCAAAATATTTTCAAATAAGCTCCTGTACTATAAAAATTTTATGAATAGGGCAAAACAGATCAAGATTGACAAACCAAATGATGAAATATGACGGTAAGCTGTTTCATAAATCAAGTCATAGACTATCATGCCAGTTTGGCAGAGTTGTTTGTAACACAAGTACGAAGCTCTCCTCTTTGCTCCATCGTAGGGAACTCAGAAAGTTGCGTTGTTGTGCTGTTCATGTTTTCGAGCTTGTGTTTGCATATATATCTGGCAGTGTGTTCACATAAATTTGAGAAATGGTGACAGGGACAATCTAATCCGTTCATTTCTTATATAAGTAAACAAATAAACATGGTTAAACAGTCAAAATTTGTGATTAATATGACTGGTGTTTTTTCATGATTAATGTGACTTTTGTTTGATTACTGTGATTAATTTGTGATTAAAATGTGATTATTTTCGAGAGCGCACGAGATTTTAAGCAGTGATTTGCCCCTCGCTCAAAAGCATGGATTTATAAGCGTTAAAAAATAAATTCTGACAGGAAGTATTGACTTTACCGCATACAGTAAAAACCCGCGTATAAGAACCTAGTGATTAAGAACCTACAGGCTGAAAATTCTGAAATTAGACCCCCAATATATAAGAACCCATTCAGCCTGAAATTTGAAATAGGTTCTTATTTGTGGAGATCATCAAACTAAGTCAAACCTTTGTTTCTTTGTTATTGAGCCAATACGTACAGATTCTGCCATATGTGCAAATTGCAAAGAGCTCTAAAGATGCTTTGAAAGCTTTTCATTGAATTCTGTAAAATTTCTGATTCTTCCACGAACTGATGTTTTGAATAAGGCCTCATGAACTCAGGTGTCTCTCAACTGACAGCAAATAATGGGCTTGAAGTTTCAATCTGAACAAAAGTAATACCTGGAAGCCCTGAATGAAATAAGAGCCGATTTAAGAACCTGAACAGCTTTATTTCCTACAAAATACTCAATATATAAGAACCTAATCAGACTGACTTGCAAAATTGTAGGTTCTTATACGCGGGTTTTTACTGTATCTTTGATTGATATTCATTGATTGTGTTGATTGCAAAGTTGGATTGCGAAATATGGCTAAATGTTAGTTACTGAGGAGCTGAAGAGCTCGGTCATACGATGCATAGATTTAACGTATTTCCTACAACAACTGCTGTTGTTGCTGTTGTTGTTGATGGTTTTATCGTAGGAAAATTTTGGTTCTTCGCCCCCCTATGCAGTCATGGCTGGTATCGGCCTTGGGCTATGGCTTTTGCGGGGTGAGTGGCCGTGTGGCTTATACTGTCCTCGTCAGGTGACTGAAGTCCAGCTCCCTTTATTGGGGTCAGACTCCAGATGAGTGACCTCGAAGGCCTGACCTCACAACTCACCTCGTCGTCCTTCGGAAGGGACGTTAAACTAGGGGTCCCATGCCTGGATCCAGAATGCACAGTGGGCCTAAATTAGCTTTCAGCAGCTAGAAATCCTGACACGCCCAGTTAAAATAAATTAGAAAAAAGAAGAACTCCGAGGTTATTAAATATTAAATATTTAATAGTATTATAATAGTAGTATAATAGTAGTAATAATAATATTAAATATTAATAAATATCGATGTGAAGTTAAACGTCTTAGAATAAACAAAATTTAAATGATCTTGCATGGCAAATTTTCGTTGCAAAAATCTCATGTGGCGCCTAATGTGAAATAGTCTTTAAGACTAAATGTTACGCGGGGCATTTCACTTATTCGAAAAAGGGTGCGAGATTTTTTAGAACAAAGGGATTTTAACGGATTTTTAACGGATTTTTTACGGATTTTTCTTAAAAACAAAAGGATTTTAGCCATGGCGTATGAGATCTTTTGAGGGTGAAAGATCCCTCAAAATATTACATGAGACAAAGAGAAACGGTGGGTGTTCTTCCAAGCACAGAATTCAATTCAGCAAAGTCCTTCAAACGAGGGACAAGTTTCAATGGTCATGAAGTACACATTTTGGAGCAAACAGAATTGGAAGTTTCTCGTCAACAAAGAAACGATGCGTTCAATTTATCTTGTAGCTGTTCTAAAATTCGTCTGCATCGAACGATATTATGAATGATTTTCGTTCGAAATCATTCAACATTGAGCGGCGTTATAGCCTTCGTACGTATAAAAATGTATAGAACATCGCTCGATCTACAGATTGTTTTGTAAAGCAGCTGAAAAGTCAATTTACCTTTTAAAAGAGCATCTTCATTCACTTTTCCTTTACATTCTGCATCCGGATAAACTTTAGGGAGAAGCTTTGACCTGTTGTGCCAGGCAGAATAATTTGAAAAATTCTCAGAGATCTTCTTTGTTGTGAAATCGAATTCTTCTTGGGTTGATATTTCAGCATTCTTTACAACAAATCTTCGATAATCCCAGCAATGAACTGTCCAAAAGGGAAACATTCGTAATTCAAACTAGCCAACTAAATTTTAAGCTGAAGCAAAAACTCGAATAACTTGAGATAAATAACAACGGACAAATTGAGCTATTTTGGTCATTTAACTCTATTCAAGAGCAGTGGTGGATGCTGGGAGTGAGAGGGTGCGGCAGCTCCAACTTCCGCAAAAAATACCATTCGTTTGTAGAAACAAAGGTTCCAAAAGGGTGGGAGGAAGCATCCAAAAATGCCAAAGGAAAGCAAATCTTCAGAACAGGCCAAAGTCACGACCATAGAGTCTGCCTTCGAGGGATGACTCTTACATCGATTGCATACGATTGCATACCCCACGATCTACTAATTGCAAAGTTAGAGGCATATGGGTTCAAGAAAAATGCTCTCAAACTGGTTCATAGTTACCTGACAAACCGAACACAAAGGGTCAAAATAGGCTCCACATATAGCTCACCACAGCATATCTCAATTGGGGTACCACAGGGGTCTGTTCTTGGGCCCTTACTTTTCAACATCTTTATAAACGACCTGTTCTATATGGAACTGGAATCGGAGATATGTAACTTTGCTGACGATACGACGATTTACGCGTGCGATACAGATGTGGAGGCAGTCATGATTAGATTAGAGAATGACCTAGAGGGATTAATGCAATGGTTTACTAACAACGGCATGAGTGCCAATCCTTCAAAATTCCAAATAATGTTTTTGGGGCTAAAGGGAGCAAAGAAACTATGCCTTAACATGAACGGCCAACTGATTCCATCAAGCGAACATGTAAAACTTCTGGGTGTAAACATTGACAACTCACTGAAGTTTGAAACGCATGTGAAAGAGATATGTAAGAAGGTCAACCAAAAATTGTATGCATTTGGAAGGTTAAGACCATTTTTAGGAGAACAAATGTCAAAGTTACTTTTAAACTCCGTGGTAATGTCGAATTTTTCCTATTGCCCTCTGATCTGGTTATTTTGTAGCAAAGCTGCAAACAATGAAATCAATAGGACCCACAAACGCGCACTGAGAACTTTATATAGAGACTATGAATCCACGTTTGAGGAACTTTTAGATAGGGGTGATACAAAGACAACACATAAAAAGAATCTACAAAACCTCATGGTGGAGATCTACAAATCAATGAACCATCTCAATCCTGAGTACATGTGGGATTTTTTTGTCAAGAAAGATGTTCCCTACAACCTTCGGACTAAGGAACTATGCAAGCTCCCCTCGGTGAGTTCTCAACGCTACGGAATAAATTCCCTGTCCTTTAGAGGGAGTCTGTTGTGGAATGCTCTTAGTGATGACCTAAAATTGACAACTTCTCTCGTGAAATTCAAACAAGAAATACGTTGCTGGGATGGCAACATCTGCACGTGCTACATTTGCACTTAATTTAGGGTTTTATATATTCTGTTATACTGTATATTTTGTAGATAGTTGGTGTAAATTAGCTGTTGTTAGCTACTAGCAAACCAACTGTAAATAAGTTTATGATTATGATGATTATGATTATGCTTTAGGACGTGTTATCCCTTTAGGTGGGAGCCTAATAACATTATTCTGGGTGTTTCCATCCTCCAAGGGGCTAAAATGTTTGAAGTCATTGCTGTAAGGCAGAAAATATTGGGGAAATTTGTTCGTGATTTAGGTCTGTTTTGGAAGTTTCTTGAAGAGGCTTTTTCGAGGAAATCTCTCGTGAATTCAAACGGAGAGGCCGATTTGAGTCAGGTAAATTTTAGAATGGATGTGAACATGTCCAGCATCGAATAATTATACTTCGAAATATCTTCATCTTGATATCCAGGGAGCAGTAGCTTTGAAACGGGGATCGTTTCTTTTTTGCTCACCCGATACCAATCTACTTACAGTTTCTCGAGTCGAATGCCAAGAATTGGTTGCAAAGTTTCAAATCATTTATCCAATCTGGTTTTGGCATATTCTCAAGGGCAAATCTGCGATGTTCCCAAACACCATATGATTTTGGATTTACATGGAGACAGCCTTGGAGAAACTTAAGCTCATGGAGAAACAATTCCTGCATTTCTTCCTCCGTCCTGAAATAAGATAGAATAATCATGAAGGAAAATATTGTAAAACTTGTAATACGAACATTGTGATTTAAATAAACTAAGATACCATGTCCACAATCCTGAAGGTCTAGCATTTCTTACACAACTGAGGGTGGGACTAAGTAGGACTGCGTTCACACGATACCGGAACAATTTGAAAGCAATAGGAAATTTGAACGTAACAAATACGTTGCAATCTCCCGCAAGGATTTGATATGATAGAAATGTAGCTACATCTTAAGGATCAATCAGAAAATGTTCCGTTTTCATCATTTTCGAATGTTCACACGATGTCGTTTTCAAAAGTGCCGGTTAGAATCTGCGGGCAAAAATGTGCCGTTTTCGTGTGAACAGCAGGCCTATCCGTCACATTTTTCACCATTTTCAAAATGTGCTGGCATCGTGTGAGCGCAGTCTAAGTTAAATCATCTCAAATTTCATCACAATTTTAGTGACACTGTAAATCCAATGTCTCAGTCGAGGAAACAAATCACTGTTTGCTGCTCTGTTATGCTTTTGATGACCGAGAACTCGTTCTCCTCGACAGCGTAAAAGGTATCCTGAAAACCAGCCATATAAGAAATATTCCTAATACTTCTTGCACTAAAGTATATTAAAGCTACGGGGTGGTTGCTATGAACAATCTTTACAAACTAAATCTCTGTGAAATATTGATCATCCTGTTCAAGCTATATTCTTGCTTTTCGGTAACTTTCTTTCCACTCTTGTTTTATGTTCGTGCATCTTTATCAGTAAACATCGTTTATGGAACCCTTAAGCATGTTCCTTATGTTATGGCCATGGGGTAGTCAGGTAGACTTATGCCTTTTCGTCCCTTGTTTCCCAGCGTTCTTTGGTTTGCTGATATCACTTGGTCAATAGGGACTCATACTATTACGCTTATATAATGGGCCAACTTTTTCAAAATGGCCTAAAAAGGTGGGAGTTCTCGTACACTCAACAAAATCGCTTCAAAATCTGGTTTAAAGAGCTCGAACATTGAAAAGCGAAGTTTTAGTACAAAGAATGATATTGTGTTGACCTACAAAGCGCAAAATGCATACCTTTCAGACAGTAATCTTCCTCTGTAGAAGCAAAATAGATCCATCGAAGCTGCGAGAACTCCAGGCTGCTTCAACCGTTTTTTAAGAGCAACAACAACAACATTCTGAATAGCGGCCCCTGATTGGTTAAAAACTGAATTCTAACGATTTGATTGGTGAATACGGAACCACCCTACGCGGGCCTAAGGTGGGCCCACTATTTAAGAGTAATGTTATTAGTCCCTCTTGACCAAGGAACGCAGGGAAACAAGGGACGAAAAGGCATCAGTCTAGTAGTCAGGGTCTTCTCTCTTATGGTATCATCCTTGTCATCTAGTAGGGTAGCTCGCAAGCATTGTCTCAAATAATTCATTCTTGTAAAATTTCATACTAGTATCAAAGAAAACATTCAAACAGACATTCAAAGTCCTGCAACACGAATATCTCCATGGCTATATTCTTGCAGTGAGATAGCAGAATCTTGCCATGCAAAATGCGGTGATTTTACGCCTCACAGGGATATATCTTCGTGACAAACGTGTAGAAGCGGTCATAAGAGAGGATAAGGAAGGAAGCCAAACAAAACGTTGCGTATGAGAAAAATTCCCAGCAAAATGCCCAGCCAAATTACCTTGTGCCAATCAAATCTGATCGCAAGAATGTGTAGTTTACACCAAATAAATTGGTACGCAGGAATAACGCAGCACAACAAAACATAAATTGCTGTAATTGTTGAAGTATCACGACCGTTTTTACAAATCACCGATCTTTCAAATGATGTTTTGGTACAGCTTTTACAATATGGTAATCAAGACCTTTCCTATGACTTAAACAGGACAATACTCGAATTAACTTTACACTATATCCACGAAACTGGTCGGTTTGATTAAAAGTTCTTTTTGTGGCTTCAGTACTTAGCAACCACCAACCCCCTTTTCAGTTCTTTTCCCTTGTAGATTCCTTTGCACATCAGATGTCAAGCATTTTCAAGCGTTCTATCTACTATGAACTAAACCAGTTGCGCCTGACATTTGATGTGGAACAGAATCTACTGCATTTTCCACCAGTTCTTAATCGTTTGTAGTGTAGTTGTATGCTAGTTTAACGTTGCGCGTCCTTTTTATTGGCCATGGGGTAGTCATTGTCCTTTGCTCCCCCATGGTATCGTACCTGTAGTGTTGTATAGTAACTAGAATAGGTATAGTTAAATTTAATGATATATTACAAATATTTATATTTGAATAAAAAACATAACAGTGATGTTTCCTTTTCTTTGTTTCCACCAAACATCTGAAAATGGTTTTAGGGCACTGAGAAATTAAACTTATCGAAGCAATGCTCCTTCATTTAGAAAAAATATGTTCTACCAGTAATGAAACAAATATTAATGGCCTTTATATGCTGAAAAGATCTTTGCAACCAACCTGCTTTCTTTAAAACTAAGAAAGAGCTCTTTTCTGATATTCCACATTGTGTAAAAGTCTGGGTTGGCTCCAAGCAATTTTTCGGTGAGGGCCATAAGCTCATTGTCCTTGTCACCATTCATTCTCTAAATAAAGCAAAATAAAGACCACCATAAGCGTGAAATCTTTACAAAGCTATGAAATAATGAAATAAATAATGTAAAATATCGTCGCCTTATCCTTTCAAATAAGTTATTCGAATCAGGTAATTTGCAATAATTCGAGAGAGAGGTTTTGATACCATCGTTGTTGTTATTAGAACTGCAGCGTGTTTGTTCCATGAAAGGATGTACGAGAGGACGTATCGGACGCAACTAAACCTATATACCTTTTGGGACATCCGTTATGTGCAAGCATATCCACCCAGGGGAGTGCCCATTAACTTTCAATTAACGGGTTCCTTTGTTGAGTGCTGCAGACTCCTGGCTCGAGACCAGCAGCACTCCACAAAGCGCATGCACAAAATCAATGCAATATGATGGCGAAAAAGCATGGAGTGTAATGATCGGATGCAGTCGAAATTCTGGCGAATATTAGACTGCGTTCACACGATGCCAGCACATTTTGAAAACGGTGAAAGATGTGATGGATAGGCCTCCCGTTCACACGAAAACGGCACATTTTTTGCCAGCACATTTTGAAAACGGTAGATTTTGAAAATTGAACTCTTACCGGCACTTTCTGGAAACGGCATTGTGTAAAAACTTGATAATGTTGAAAATAGAATCGCTTTCGACGCTTTTGGAACAAGACTGAACGACAATTAGGGTGTAGGTACCTTTCTATGGCATCAAAGTCTTGCAAAGAGTTTCTCACTGTCAAATTTCCAACCGTTTTCAAATTGTTGCGGCATCGTGTGAACGCTAGCTCAAATTCTGCTACCGTCACATTTTTCACCGTTTTCAAAATGTGCCGGCATCGTGTGAACGCAGTCTTATGCAAAAGACAACAGACAACAAGAAGATAAGATGCACTACATTGATGCGATTCTTTCTGATTTCCTGGTGGAGGCAAACACAGCAGTCTCCTACCACCCATAGGGTTACAAGGCATAGTTACCTTATCAAAAATTTGCTTTGTCAGAGCTTGAAATTTCTTTGCCTTTTCAGTCCTTTCTTTTCTTCTCTCTGCTTCTTGTTCAGCAGTTGTTTTCACTTTCAATACTCCATGCTGAAAAAGAGAATAAATTTATGAAAAAACGATGGACATTAGCGACATGAACTGAGTACTGAGTTCAGAAAATTTTCGAAAAACTGTCGCCTTCCTTTACAAAAAAATCTGAAGTCTTGAAATTCTCGTTTGGTGCAACGGTCAATTCATTGTTTGGAAGTTACTTCACTCGTTTCAACTAAGATTTTCTCAAAATTTATTTGATCTTTCTCTCAACATTTTCAAAATGGAACGGTTGACGCCAATCTAAGCTGAGTTCATATTTGAAATTAGTAAGAATAGCCCGAAAATGTACCATTTTTCGAAAAAGATTTCTTCAAAACTTCAGTTTAATCCCAAATCGACTAAACCGTAATTATTCACTCCAAACTTGAAAATATTCTCAAAATAACATATAACATCGACGTTCAGTAGAACACGGCACGGCTTAAGCTTCAAACTACTAAAAACTAATATAACTGAAAAAGTTCACATTTAACGTGAAGCAAACTACAGTCATTTTGCTATGAGAAGCCTAACTCTGATTCTCTGATTGTTGCAGCAGGGTTATTTATATTTAAAATCATATTCATAAAGTAAAAATTCCTTTTAAAGATTCTAAATCTTTCATGAAATATAATTTTTTCTCGTAGTTTTATTTGGGATGATGACGCATTTTCTGTTTAAAAGCACTTTACAACTAATAACTAAAATCTAAAATCGAAAAAAAAGGTTCTTAATTTCCCATAGACCTCGGATTGTTTCTCATATAGAGTTTCTTAATTTTTTGGAGGAGGCTCCTACAGTTTCTTATCAGAATTTTCTTCCAAAAAATTATTGTAAAAACCATTTTAACGGAAAGAACTTTAACCATGTCGTAAAAAATCCTTTTCTAAGATGATATAAACTGCTCATTAGGTTATGGCGACCTATTCTCTGATGGCTATTCGCCACTAAAATTGTGGAATAAAACCACTCTTTCCTTTTTTAGAGAAATCAAAATATGAAAAGACCCGAGACGGAAATCTGCGGTATCACTTCCAGTGGCAACTGGATAGATCTCTGAAAAAGTCATCCTCAGCTGTATGACCTCTACCGGAAATAAGAAAGACATAATCACGCAAGACAGAGCTCAAAGGACGGGGAGAACCAGGGCGCGCCTGGGTGAACGTTCTCCTTCCCGCTAATTTGCAGCTCTTTCAATGGGTTTTGGACAGTTTGTGCATAAGTGCTGCCGGAACTGCAGCTGGGTGTCTTAGAAGAGTACACGTATTTAATTTCATAAGAAACAGCTTGTATGAAACGGTAGGCTTAATTTTTCAAAAGTTAACAAGCAACCCTATCTGAATTTAAAAAGCTAATAAACTCTTATAATTTACAGTTTTAATTTTCCCAGATAACTCAAAAATGTTTTTGAGACTGTACGATAATAGCAACTACTTGGATATCATTTTGAGCGCGAATTATGTAATTTACTTGTTTTGAGATCTTGAGGGCCCTTTTAACAAAACTGGCCCCTTCACCAGTTTTTCTCTCACAAAGGTGGAAAGTAACGACCCCTTTTCCAAGAATTTCTTTGACAAGTATACAAGATGGACCTTATCATACTTGAGTGAGAAAAACCTGGTTGACCATTATTACCTTGCAATTCTACTTCTTCCAGAGGTATGAAAAGACTTTTTGAAGTTTTGAAGCAGAAAACATTACCTTTTTCTTGATTTTTCGGTCCTAGATTCACTGGAAGTTCCACCACCTTTCTCAGAGATTTTGCAGACACGCGTTGGTACACTTCAGCCCCTTAAGTTGATATTCCGGGTAGCAAGTACAGCTTGATCAAAATACCGTAATTGTTGGGTATACAAACAGGCTAAGTTGTGAGCCACACGGAATCCCCCAAAGAGGCTCCATATCGCAGCCGCAGTAACAATTTATTTCAATGACGTAATATGCAAGTCAGCTTGACCGTTGATAACAAGAGAAATAACAGTAAAGCTGCACATGACATCGAGGGCCCAAATGTTGATTCAGTCACAACAAAAGCTGAAACACAATGAGTTAAAACAATAAGGTCAGCACTTCGTCTCCCTAACCAACAAAACTGCCTGAAGTCCATGCAAGTTTGACACAGGACTTTGCTCCGGTGAAGGTCAGAAGGCAGCAGAATGCATTTGAGAATTTGGCTCTTCATTTTCACCGCCCTGGCAATCTACAGCATCTCAAAAGCAGAAAATGTCGACGAGAAGCAGACGAAATGCTTTGGGTTATGCAAAGAATTTGTTTCCTTTATTTACGAAATAATCCAAAGACAAAGTCTTGCTACTGGGGTAGCTCCAATGCAGACTTTGTATAATATGGTGAAGACTCGCGCAAAGGAATTCTGTTCCAAGAGAATCAAGCATGTAAATGAGGTAAGTTGAACAAGGACGCATTTCATAATACAATAGCAATAATTGCTTTGATTGACACCTCAATTCAAAGCGATTATTGACTGCAAACAAAGGAAATTCTCTCAACCCATAAATCAAAACAAACACGGCCGCAAAAGTTGCCCGGAAGCCAGTAGGGCAAACTCTCTCTGTATGCGAGCGTAAGGTGGTTTTTAAGAGAAGTTATGTGCTTATAACGGAAGAAGAACGGTAAATCTGAAGTTTTGTCTCGCAGATTTTGCTTATCTAATTCAGAAGCCGGGAAGAAGGCATCATAATTCTCGGGTATTTTGGGCTTCAATAAAACAATTACCAAACAGCTCCTGAATAAAAAAAAACAAAAATCTGCCAGACAGAACTTTAGATTTACCCTTCTTTTTTCATTATAAGCACATAATTTCTCTCAAAAACCACCTTTTACTTGCACAAGGCGAGAGTTTGCCCTACTGGTTTCGTTTCATTCGTTCAATTTGAGCAATATTTTCATAGGCTTGAATGAGCGGCGTCAGAGCTTATTGCTATTTTGCACAGTTCTTCCCAATGAATAAAGATATCGTTCATTACCGATTCTTTTTTGGGGCAACTTTTGCAGCCGTGTTTGTTTTGAATTAGAGGTTGAGAGAATTTCCTTTGTCTGCAGTCAATAATCACTTTGAATCAGGCTATGGAAACGCCTGCTGGCGCTGTCTGCGATGTGATATACGACCTCGTTTCCACTGACGTAGCAACGGAGCAATTATAATTAGGTTTGCCTAGCAACGAAATCTTTGCTGTGGAGAACGACCGAGAAGAAGACACAGATGGATTTGAAATATATTCATTTAAGGTTTCAAAGGATTTCAACTGTCCTCACTATTTCATACACCGTTCGACTCCCATTCGATTGATCTGAATAACTCGAAATTGCGAAAGTTTCGAATCGGTTGCCGTCTCTGAAAGTCGTTGAAGCGCGAGAATGGGCCTAAAGCAGAACCGGTGCAAGTACCCCGAAAGAAAACTAAAATATCTCGCGAGTCTCATACTATCTCAGAAAAATTTTTCGCTTGATTTATTGCCAATAGTCATCCAAAAGCATCTTCGATTGCTCAAAGTTGGGCGGGGTTGGGCAGAGTGAAATTTTTACGAGTGTGTGCTTGGAGCGTGACAAAGAAGTTTGAAGTGGCCTAAGCTACCGCTGAAGAAACTTAGCCGCTGCAGCTAATTCATGATTTCTAACGGCTAAACGAGTTTCGCTATCGAAAGGTAAACATTTAAAAGTCACATGAATGTCTAAACTAGCCTAAGATGCTTACCACTGTTGCAGAAATCCAATCCAAAAACGCGATGCACTTATCCGTCCAAACTTCAGTTTCCATCTTGGTTTCACTGCGAAGTGCGCGATCCGCTGCGAAGGAGGCGCATATCACATCGCAGAATGCAACTCAATGCGCGATTCCTCTCCCGTGTTTAGCTCCCTGCTTTGAATAGACCTTTTAGCTATTCTGAAAGCGAATGTGGATCGAACGATATTTCATTACAATTTGTAGAATTTTCGAATGTGCACAATTGCGATCGAAGCTCTAACGCCACTCTATCGAACCTCGCGTATAAAATTGTATAAAAATATCGCTCGATCCAGACTCTTTTGTAGAACAGCTAAAAGGTCTATTGAGGTGTCAATTGAAGCAACTGTTGCTATTGTATTAAAAAATGTGCCCTTGTTGGTAAGTTGTTTTCTTTTTGTGGGAGCATCAAGGTGCTCAAAGTATTAGGGACCTATAACGGCGACTACAACGGCAACACAAATGTGCCCGTTGTCTCCTAAAACCTGGTTTCCATATGATCGTAACAGTTGGCGACACTTCGGCGACGTGTCCCCGATCAGTCGGCGACATATGGAAACAATCACTGTTATGATCATATGGAAACCACGCTTTAAACTCATCTCAACTCTTTCGATGCGTCCCCGTACCGTCCCCGTCTGATCGGCGACGTCGGCGACGTCGTTCAGAAAATGTTCCCATTTAACGCAGCCGTCCCCCGATGTGTCCCCGAGCCTGTCTCGGCGACACGTCGCCGACTGTTACGATCATATGGAAACCAAGCTTAACTTCGACTTGAAAAGACTCCTTGTTTTCCGTGCGAATTTGCTTCCCTTGAGAGTCTATGAAAATGTCTTTTTCAGTTGCACAACTTGGAAATCCTATTTCTAACGTGCTGTTCTTCAGACCTGGATCTTTCAAATGAAACTCAATCATTTTAAATGTTCTATTATAAGCATAGTGTTATAAGTGACTAACTTTACTAACTATTCATCATGGCCTAGTCTCATTCATCAAATATGACTGTGATAGTGTATATCCCCTTTTTAGCATCTTTTATCCTGAAAAATATATATATATTTTTTTGATAGTTTCATTGTTAATAATGTATATTGTAAATAGTAGGCTTTAATTAGCTGTAATTTAGCTATTCTGTTTTCCTAGCCTACTTTAAATAGATGATTAATAATAATAAATAATAGAATGTCAATTATCATAACTCATTCAACTGGAAAATGGTTGACTGAATTTGTCACTTTTGTCAACATATCTGCTGGGCTTGTCCTAGACTGATGACGATGAATCCCTTGTATCCCTGCGGTAAACCTTGCTCAAGAGGGACTCATAATGAAATAGTAAAAAATCTGGTCTTATCTTAGGCATTCGATCGATCGAATAATGATCCAACGACTGTCGTAGCTCTGTTCAACGATCACTCCTCGGAAAGAAAATGCGACAAAAACCTTCATCATCTAAGAAACTTGGTATAGATCTGAAGAAGGAAGTTCACTTTACCTGGTGAGTGCAAGTTTTTAAGACCAAAACAAACCAGAGCAATTTACTATAACCTGCCGCAGCAACTTCGTTCAAAATCTAGTCAACTGCATCATTCGAATCGAAAATTTGACAGCATTGTCCTTGGCCAAATCTCGCAATCTGATTGGTACTTTAGAAATTGCAAAGTTTGGGTCTAAATAGGGCCTGGTTTTTAATAAGAGTAATATTATGAGTCTCTGTTGACTGAAGCGCCATCATCAAGTCAAAGAGAACAAGGAAAAAAGAGACTCATTGCCATAAGTCTAATATAGAACCTCATTATCAATTCTAGGAGCCTCCAACTTCTGGGGTGCTGCGTAGTGGATGCAAACAGCATATAGTGACACCATTGCAGTGCGCAGCGAAGCGTTCTCGTGAATGTTGGAGGCCAATAATCCCATATGAAATGTAAACGATATTGGGGATGTCAATCCGATATGAAATGAAAAGAGAATCGTGTAAATGGCGCCTTACAGTTTTAATGCTCACTCCCATTTTTCAATGCTCCTCGTCTAAGATTTCTATCGATCGTTGTGGTGTCACTCTCTGGTAAAAAACACGTGGATGGTGGTTGTTGCTTTAGAAGTTGGATCCAACAGTGAAGAAGTATGCAAACACTTGGAAACATGCAGAAAAACCAAAGAGAGGCCTAAAGATAAGAAGGATCTTGTGGAAACCTTTAAACCTCTCACAGAACTTTGTGCTGAAGTGTTGCGAAAGCCATCTGATCGAACCAACATTGTAAGATTTCTTTCTTTGTACTGGGATAATAGTTTCTGTTTATAGGTATTCGGAAAAAGAATCAGTAATGAACGATATCTTTATCCATTTGGGAGAACTGTAGAATGTGCAAAATGCTCTGACGCCGCTCACTCATGCCTATGAAAACATTATTCGATCCAGCCTCTTTGGTGGTATAGGATGTGTTTGATTGGTGATTCCAAACCTACCAAATTCTGAAAACGGAAGACTTCGCTGCGACGGAAACATAGTGTCCAATCAAAAACAAACTTCTTCAAGACAAAACAGCAGGTTTCAGATTCATCCTGGCGAAAATGACGTTTCCAGTTGAAAAAAGCGAAGACGAGTCCGGTGCTCGGCAACAAAGATGCAAAGATTAAACTGACTCAATTACCATAGCAGCACGAGCAAATTCACCTCGTTTTCAGAGTTTTGCAAATGAAAACGAGAATCTCTCCAAAGTCTGCCAAACCGTCCGCCTGTTGGAACAGATGGTTCGGAAGGCCTTCCAAACCGACCAAAACTGCCGTTTTCTGAATTTGGTAGTCAATCAAACACGAATTCCGAGTCTTCCAATCTACCGTTTTCGGAATGGGCACCAATCAAACACTTAGATAAAGCGTCCATTAAACGTTGGAAGCGTAAGTATGAAAGATGCCTGCAAAAGCATTTCTGCCATTATCATTATTTTTGGATTGACAGAGCTCTATGTTCCATCAAAGCATGTAAAGCTTATAATTGCCTAAAATGCTAAAAAAAATGAAACAAAGTGATGAGAAAAGAGAAAAGAAACCTTCCTCGTACCCCCTTTTTCTTTCATTGTTTTATTTTGATTTTTAAGGCTCTGGTACTCCAGTTCTTATCTTTATCATACAAGAGCATGCATTTAAAAAGATCTTATTTAAGATGCCTTAAACATGTAAATGCAGTTAGATAAGGTCCTTCAAGTGCTCTTTACATCTGGCTTCTGGCTATATCTCTGACATTGTGAAGATCTGCAAAGTTATTCACATTTAGACCCCGTTTACACGAACCCAGGGTAGTACTCACCCCGGGTCAGCTCTTACTGCCCCATTGACAAAAATTGCTGTTTACGTGAGCCCTGGTCAGCTTGGTGGTGTGGTAAAAAGCCAGCCTTGGGCAGCTCTGCGAGTAGCGTCGGTTGCCACGTGGCATGTTGCCTCTTTGATTGCCTTTTTGTTTTCATGATGGTTCCTTTTGTTCAAATGACCCCGGGTTGGCTATTTGAAGCGCTTACACGACCCCAGGTTGAGCTGACCCGCCTTCACATGGAAAAATTCTACAAAAAGCCAACCTGCCTCAGCGGGTCAACCCTACCCTCGAGAAGGGTTACCCGACTTGGTGGGTTGACCCGGGCTTGCTGCTGAGTTCGCTTCAAGAGATTTGACTGGAGCGGGGCTGACCCTCTGCGGCGGGTTGGAGACAACCCAGGCTCGCGCAAACAGGGCCTCCACGATTCAAATCGATCTTCACTGAATGTGAACAAATTTCTATTTTCCCCTTACTCTTCCAATCGTTAATACCGATTATCCCCTGTTGGAAGCTACAATCCTGGCCATAAGGTGTTGAGAAAAAATCGCCTTCCCCCTATTTTGTAGACCTCACTCTCAAAATACAGTAAAAATTTTCACTTTCCCCCCTCTCCCCATCTCAATGTTGTTTTTTTTGTATTCAGAAGACATAGCAGGTATCAGATTTTAGGATGTCTTCGCAAACAACGTTGAATTGGGGGAGCGGAGGTTGGTAAATGAAAACATTGGAGATTTTCCAAGCATTCTCAACACATATGACCAGGATTGTAGGCTCGATCGCTATAAGTGTGAAGAGGACAAACACAAAATTCAGTTTCACGAGACCTATCTACATCGATTTTTAGTGTGGAAGAATTCCAACTTTGGTAACAGCTTTACTTCATTCCACGAGCAAAGTATTAAGTGGTGCAAGCTTTGCTCAAGAGTTAACAAGATGTCCAAAAGATGGCACTGCACTTGGTTGTTACTTCAAAAAAGTGCCACTACAGGTCAAAATCGCAACTGGTCTTGTTTTCTCAATGATGCCTGATTTCTCAAAACTCACGAAGAAGATTCAAAATAAATTTTTACGACCAGATGCTTGGGTAAGTAGATATTTGCTGCTGTCTATATCTTAGTCAAAGACAACTGGCACCTTTCATTGCATTACCTTCTTATAACATAGATCACAGGGAAACCAGTACTCTCCTTTCTGTTTATTGTTTTTTGATCTTTTGGATGCTGCGGAGCTTCTTTGTCACTGCGGTGGTAGAATTGTTACACCTCTACCACCGCAGTAGACTGATTGCATGTTCGCTGTGTAATGTATTGCTAAGCGGTAGGCTAATTGGACAGAAATGACCCTATCTGTTCATGTTCCTTATCATAAGAGGCTGAGCATCTCGTCGTAAACAACTCTATTTCTGTTCTATTTTTGTAAGTCACATACTTAGCTTCAACATCACAACGAACTGATTGGTTGCACAAGGCGACAGTTTGCTCCACTGGTTAAAGGGTAACGACAGTTATGGTTTTGTTTGCTTTGAAGTACTGATTGAGAGAATTTTCTTTGTCTGCAGTCTCTAATATCCTTGAATTGAATTGTCAATCAAAGCAGCTAATGCTATTGTTGTAGCTCGTCAAGAACTGGCTATGTCTATGAATTTTGTTTTGCAAATTTTTTCCCAGTGCAAACTTCAACAACTCAGCAAGAAGGGTAAATGGAAACACCATCAAACTCTCAAAGATCAGTGCCAATCAACCTGCAAGTTCGCAACAAGAAGTTTCTTTGCATCGACTTCATTGGGTCCCTATGATTTGACAAACGTCGAAGAGAAAATCGGAATCGCTTGCAGCTTCATGAATCTGACACAGCCTGACAAGGTATGACCTTATACATTATAAGCTAATTGTACATGAAATGCCTGCTAATCTCATCGCTCATCTTCCGGGGAGTCGTGTTTTAACTGACTTGTTTTAGTTTTTTTGTGAATTGGCACAAGGTAGGCAGCTCCCTGATACTTGATAGTCTCTTGATGATCCCTGCTCAATCCGGACGTCCTTAAGAGCTGAACACAAAAATCCTCTTTTGGCATCCTCCAAATTGTACCACGGGATCTGAAGATCTTTGCAGAATCGCGTGTTATAACTGAGTATTGGGAACTTTGTTGGAATTTGTTCCAGAGATTTTCTGGGCTGAGTCTGTTCTTGATCTCACGGGCCATAATAAAACGGTGCGATCAAACAAGAAAAGTTATTCAACGTAAAGACATTTATTTGTTCCTCTTTTTATCCTTGACGTATCGACCATGGAAATGGCTCTGTCTTGAACATGAGTCGCGGAGAGGAATTAACCATGAGTAGGAATGAGACATGAACCCTTTGCAAAGCGAAGTATGGGAGGTACACTAAATGCGCACACATATGCCAGAAGTTGTTTTTGAACAAATCTCAACCAAAGAGGACTACAAACGTTGATAATATTTTTGAAAAGTTTCAGCTTCAAAAACATTAAATCAAACACGATAGATCTTTGGCTAAAGACAGCTCCGTACTCAATACGAGTTATACCGTAGTTTTGTTCTTTTTTTTTATTCATATAAAAATTTTACAACATATCTTACATTCTACAAAACTTCCCTAATTACTTTACAACACTACAGGGACGACACCATGGGGAGCGAAAGACAATGACTACCCCATGGCCAATATACAAAGACGAGCAAGTTAATCTACCTACAAAACAACAAAATACGAACGATTCTGTTCTACATTAGGTGACAGGTTGCGATAATTTTCATGTCACGAGCGTAAGTCGTGGGTTGTTTGTAGTGGAAAGACCTGACACTTAATGTGAAACAGAATTTACAAAGAAAAATAACATTACATAAGAGGACTTAGTGGCTGCTTTATACGTAACTGAAGAGTCAACAGATCTTAGTCAAACCGACCAGTTTCGTGAATGAACCGTAAGGTCAATTCGAGAATGTTTCTGTTCAAGTCATAAGAAAGGTATTGATCACCATATAGTAAAAGTTGCATCAAAGCATCATTTGAAAGATTGGTGATTTGCACAAATGGTCGTAATAATTCAACAATTCCAGTGAGAAGGTCTCGACGCTGAAGATCAAAAGAAGGGCAGAGCAACAAAAAATGCTCCGTATCCTCAATGCCATCACTTGTTGGGCACATTGGGTTTATTGTATCCCTAAAATTATGCTTGAACTTGTGGAAGTTCAACTTGCTGAGACCAACTCTTAGCTGCGTAAGATAGGATAATCCTTTTGGGTCGTGAATTCCAAAAACAGATTTCGCTGGAGGGCGGATTATTGATAAGAACTTTTTTTTTGAAAATAGCAACAGAAGGTGCAAGTCTCAATTCAGGCTGAAGCTTATTCCATTCGGACAAACAGTTAGGATAAAAGCTACTCTTGAATTTTTCTGTCCTTGCCCTCAATCGCCCAATGGCATCCTGACAGCGAAGTGAGTACACGTTTTTTTTTATAAGAAACTGGTTTATAAGAAACTAGTACTAAGATGGCCAAAATTTTAAGAAACTCTAGTACTATGTCTGAGAAGTACTAAGAAACTTTTCAAAGTTAAAAGCATGAATTTTATAATAAATAGATCGTTGAACCTTTATTATTAGGCAATATTATCTAACCATGTGTGTTTTCAACATAACAGAACACTGTTTATTCCTATATGATGTTTTGAATATCAAGAAACATATCTGTAGCAGTGTTAGCGACCACATTGACAATTCATGCATTCAAAAAATAAGAAACCAATTAAGAAACTTTTAGTACTATGGCCTGATCCTAGTTTCTTATAAAAAAAACGTGTACTGCGATTGATGAAATGGTGGGATTGGATCCTTTGTATACGCAGGGCTAAGATTATTTATAATCTTATAGAATAAGGTTTTGTTCTTTGACCAAGGGCGATATGAAATGCGTAGTCCTGTTTAAAAAGGACGTTGTTTGGTTCTGTTTAAAAAGGAAGCTGCGAGGGAAAATCATCCGCTGTGGAGGCGTTCATTCTGGGAAAGTTCTGTGAGAGAAACAGTCTGCAGAGGCAAATTTTGGGCCACTAAAAGGGGAGAAAGATGATGTTTACAGAGCTGCAAGGACAATAAATGCCATGGAAAGCTTGAAGGTAATGCCAGTAAGGTATGAACAATTCCTCGTAGCAAACATGTGAGCGAATTCGGCCTAGAAACACTTGCTCTCCTGATCGGGCCTAAACGCACGTTTCATATCGCCCTTGCTTTGACTAAACTGATACCACTACGGCTGCGACTCATTTCCAGACCTATATCTTTTCGCCCCTTGTTTCCCTGCGTTCTTTGAATTGCTGAAATCACTTCGTCAAAAGGGACTCATAATATTACTCTAAAAAAGTGGCCCACTTTCTCACAATGGCTTAAAGTTCTTGTGCACTCAACAAATCTTTTCAAAGTCTGCACTAAAGAGCTTGAACATTGAAAAGAAAACTCTTAGCGCAAAGAATGATGTTTTCCTGACCTATGAATGGCAAAATGCATTCCTTTCCGGCAGTAATCTTCCTCTGCAGACACAAAATAGATCCATCGCAGCTGCGAGAGCTCAAGGTCTCATCAACCGTTTTTTGTATGCAACAACAACAGCTATCTAAATAGCGTCTCCTGATTGGTTGAAAAACGGTGAATATAAGATTAAAGCCATTCGATTGGTATACGTAGAACCACTCTACGCAGGCCTAAGGTGGGTCCACTTTTTCAGCGTAATATTATGAGTCCCTTTTGACAAAGTGACACCAGCAAATCAAGGAACGCAGGGAAACAAGGGACAAGTCATACGTCTAACTTCTTTCCCAGACTTCGAAAAACGGATTAGCCTCGTACTTCTGTCATATGTTTCTCAATATGGCCTAAATCAACTGATACCCTTTCTCAACATCAGCAGGCCTGAAAAGTTACAGAAACCAGCTTCTCTGAACTGCAGCTCCATATAACTAGCTATCGGTACTAGTTTAAAATGATTCTTCAAGCCATATTTGCAACAAACGCTTTTCTCTAAGCCATATTTTGATCGGAACACAAAGGCAACAAAAATTTGTCGCCGATTGAGATTTTTGTCCGGGTTTGCAAGGCTCTAACTAAAGCGATAACAACAACAACATCAATTCAACGAGATGAGATGAGCAAAAGCTGAGGGTATTTAGGGAGCAAGGCACTGTTAGACGTTTCTTACTATGGAAATCGGTGCGCTGCAACGTCAAAAATCCACCGGAAGAAAGTTGATCAGTGCGTCATGACGTCATGATGTGCCCTCTAAATCGTGGCAAGCTTCCTTCTTGTTGTGCAGCACCACAAAATGGCGCTCTGAATTAGGCTTTTTCAAAGTAAAAGCTATCGAAAGTCCTTAGCTGAGACTGCAGTTAAGAAAGGGAGAAGGTAAAAAGGTGTCTGAACATTGCTTGAACAAACACTAAGCTTGTTTTATGGAATCAGCTCAAACGAGTCCGAATTTTTCCTTCAAAATGTTTCCTTGGTTAAATTGGTATGAAGGAAAAGGCATCACAAAATTACATCGCTTCGTCTATCATCTCCGTATCTTATATTCTAGTGCACGAAACTTGCAAATTTCGCATCTAACTTCAAAGCAACACTTTCTACGTCAATGGTTGATCATGTCTGTTCGTATGCCGCCTGCAAAATGCCAACAAAAGCTGAAATTGACAAGAAAGCTGGACAGCACTGCAAGAAACTAGTTTTTAAAAAGTCGAAGCCAGTGCAAGTGGCCGAGTTTAGTGCAAAAAGAGGAGCTGCTGTTAGAGTTACAACAAATACTTGGTAAGCTGTGAACAAGTTAATCTCAAAAAGCCTTTTTGATATAGACTTTATCAATATTCAGGATATTTAAAGGACAAGTCCAGGCTTGGTATAATTGTTGATTATTCAAGAGATTACACTGTTGTGAACAATGTGTAGTACTTTTTCAATTTTTTTTCTTTTACTCTGCGAAACTACATATATCTGCTGAGAAGTGCAAAATGACGTCATTTTCTATGACGCACTTCATGTTAACCTGTGCGAGGCTGCCAAATGTGTTGATATTATATAACTCACATAACTAGCCTCCTTCTTGTCGCGCCTTCGCACACTCGTACAAAATACAAAATGGCGATGATATCTGGCCTAAAATTACGAAGATTCGTGAAACAATTTATGAAAGTTGGAGGCATCAAAACATGGTAAGAACTCACGATCGGTGTTGATCAGTTGGCAAGGCTGCTTTTTAATAATAATTTCATCAACCCCGGACTTGTCCTTAAGAAAAGACGCATTCCAATTGTAACTGAAAATCTAAAAAAGGTTAAGATGTGAGCAGATTAATTGTAATCTTTCTGATCTTAGCCAGGGCAGGTTGGATACATTGATTTGATGGAACTATTTATCATTCAATTGATACCTTAGTATAAGTATGATTGACTTCAGACGCAGAATGCTGTAACAGCAAAATCAACTCCTTTTTCACCGTGAAAAATTACCAAACAGATTTTATCAAAACATTTCAGGCCAAGAAGCACTTGAGGTAATGCTCCGAGTTAGAAAAAGACAAGGTTATTTCCACGGGGATGCACTCATCAAGAATATTAAAAGAATCTCTCTGAAAGACATGTTTTCATCTGTGTACCTGCATCTAAAATGGGCCATACTCACTAAAAGATCAATTAAATGATGAGTGATTCAATTAATAAAAGCAAACTGGATATGATTGGAAAGAAGAAAATTGTGCTTTGTGACGAAATGCATAAAAACTGACTCAAATATCATTGCTTCCTCAAGAACCTCGACTAAGGTTGGGTTGCATTTTTTCTGAAACTCGAGTTTATGAAACAAGAAATTGCAACGATCTCCACATCCTCAGGCTTAAAACTGCAAAACATCACAAAAGGATCTTACTACTCTGCCTTAGAAACTTGGGAAAGATATCCGTGCAAAAGAGGGATTCAAACACTCATGAGCTAAATAAAATCAGCTGTTGTCATTACAATGGCGTTATGCATTTAAAATATCGCGATACTTTTACCCATCAAGTAACTACCAGGGACGGTGAAAACATGGCACCACTTTTCCTCCTGGTGTGCCAAGACGTAGACGTTGGTTTAAACCAAATTAGTTTATGCCTTTCTCATTCCCGACTTCCGCAACAGACCTGCCACTGATGTTACAGTGGGACCCGCATTTTACTTGACCTGCAGACCCGCATTTTACAGAAGCCGTCATTACTAATTCCAAAGTTCATTGAAAAATGCTTAAATAATGTGGACCAGATCAAACAAGAATTATAACGTCCAAAGTAGCTTTGATCAACTGCGTATTTTTCATCGTGTTTGTTGCTGTACGTGTTTTCTGTACTAGTTTCTGTTTTGTTTATTCTTGTAATAGCTGTATTTAGGGCCTGTTTATATGAGGAAAAACACCTCACTTGCCAGGCCCGGTGCTGAGAGGTGAGATTCCACCTTCCAATAAAATCCTTTGTTCTTTCATTTCGCGTTTACATGAGGAACACAACACCACCGGTATAGTGAAGTCCCACCTCACTAGAGGTGGAATCTCACCTAGGTGAGGTGAAATTTTTCCATATAAACGAAACACCACCGGTATGGTGAGGTGAATTGAATCTATTCGTTGATTCTCATTGGTCAGTTCATCCTGATTTCACGGAAGAGAGACTTTACTCCACCTCACCTCTCAGCCCCGGGGCTGACAGGTGAGGTGAAAAATCTCATATAAACAGTGACTGAAATCTACCTCGCCTCTCAGCCCCGGGTCTGGCAGGCGAGGTGTTTTTCCTCATATAAACTGGGCCTTAGACATACAAATGTATTTTTGTGATAGGCTATTATGAGATATAAAAATTCTGAAATTCTGAATTCAAAGCTCAATGAAGTCGGAGTCAAACTGAACAAAAGCACATTCATGTTGTTGTCTCAAAGTGGATGAATATAAACCAAAACAACGTCTTCAAAATGAATTCTTTATTTTCTCCACATCGTGTGTCAATTACGCGTCCAATTTTAAAGTCACACCTGTGTGCACATAAATAATCAGGTCGGCAATTACAAATATCCTGAAGTTTGTCAACCTTTCTTGAGAAGGATGAGGACCCAAATCACTTCTGCTTTGCAAAAATGAAAGAAAATGCAAACTCCTAAGCAGATGGCTTGCTATGAAGTTTGCAAGGGCGAATTTAGCTATATTTCAAAAAGACCAAACATCATATGAAACACAGAGAAAACGATTCACTGTCGTTAAAATTTAGGACCCACCACGAATAAAAAGTCATTAAAGTCGAGTACGTGCAGTTTGTTGCGGAACAACCGTCGCAGCTTCAGCCTAGGCCATCCGCCATTGCAACGTATTGGTTTGACCGCAAGGAATCCATGTATCATGCGAGGGAGCCTCGCAGCTACATGATCCTGACCAGTGGGATTTCGTGCACACCATGTCGTATATCGTTGCTGTTGTTGTCGTCGTTGTTGTTGCAGGTCGCTGTTGTTGTGAGGCTCAGTTCTTGTAAAATGGCGTCGAATCTTTGTACTTCGTCCTTTGTACTTCGTCCTTTGTGCTTTGCACTTAATCCTTAATGAGAGATTTTTACTATTCATGGGGTCATTTGCCCTACGTTTTATCGGGGCTTTACTTCTAATTTATTCAATTTTGAAATTGTTTTCCTTAGGTTTGCTGGTTTGATCGCATTGCTGATGACTATTGCTGTATGGTGAGACAAACTCGCATTGAATCATTTGAACACTGTGTTAGCTACTTAGTCCTCGAAATCTTTGCAAAACTTTAAAAATTGAATGTGCAAAATGTTATTGCCCTATTCTTTCAATTGAACAGCTCGACTGGAACTTCAGGAAATCATTTCCATAACCCCAGACAGAGCACTTTTGAAAGTACAAGAGGAGGCATCTGAAGCTTGAACACCCGGGGGTACATACTTGACTTAATTCTGTACGGGGATGCGCCGCGTCCGCCAAAAAATGTTCTGCCCGGCTTAAGAATATTCCCTCCGAATGATGTCCAACTCTAGCAAAGATCGGTGAAAAGTATGTTCAAAATATTTAAAAAAATGGACTGAGCAAAAACCCGATCTAACAAAATATTCCGTTTTCACATATTTTGATAGCCGGCTGTGGATAAATTGCCTCGAAAATAGGTGAAAATATCCCTTAAAAACAGCACATTCCCGTTGGCCCGTTGGACAAATGTACTAAATTGCCCCCCCCCCCAAGGAGCTTTGACAAACACAAAAAACTCCATGAATTATAAACTGAAGATGACCAGTACATGAATATACTGTGAAAAATAAGACTCGGAGTGTAACAACTCACCCCGAACGATTTTCTTAAATTTTACATTATCATAAAGTCAACATCTCAATAGCTAGCAGTTTAAAAACAAGCAGCTAGACCAATGTCTAGGTGCTGAATCTGAATCTAAGCTCGAAATTGGCATATGAAGAATAGGCAGAAATTTGGTGAATTTTCAGAACGAAGGGGCTTAATTGAAGTGGTGTATTTGACATCACAACTTCAAACTAGCAGAAACTTTCAAAATTTTTAAATGCCGTAACTCTGAAAATAATGATGATAAGAAAAAAGGTCTCTCTGGGATTATAGGAAACGACATAGAGACTGCGTTCACACGATGCCAGCACATTTTGAAAACGGTGAAAAATGTGACGGCTGCAAAATTTGAGCTAGCGTTCACACGATACCGGAACAATTTGAAAACGGTAGGAACTCAGACGGCAAAAACGCGTTGCAACACTTTGATGCAAAAGAAGCTTACCTACACCCTAAGAGTCGATCAGTCTCGTTCCAAAAGTATCTAAAAATGTTCTGTTTTCATCATTTTCATGTGTTTACACGATGACGTTTCCAAAATGTGTCGGTTAGAGTTCCGTTTTCAAAATCTACCGTTATCAAAATCTGCCGGCAAAAATGTGCCGTTTTCGTGTGAACGGGAGGCCGATCCGTCAGATTTTTCACCGTTTTCAAATGTGCCGGCATCATGTGAACGCAGTCAGAGTTTCCTTCGAGCCAGTCATTCGAAAGAGTTCAAAGACATTTTACACGACTTATTTCAAATTTTTGCAAAGGATCGATGCCCATGATCTGCGTGTTGCTTCTGTTGATCGTTTAAATTTGTTTGTAATCTGATAAACAGCATTATTCATACACTACTATGTATAACTATATAAAACTGAAATCTACTCAATTTATGCTTATCTGTAAAACATTACTAGAGAATATCATTCATGTTTAGTACGATCAACCTAGTCAACTGAATGAAAAAAGTCTTTGTTCTTCGCACGAATTCCTTACATGGAAAAGGCATAGTTAAAGATTGCACAGAAGGTGGTCTATTGTATCCAAACGGGCAATTGAACTAACACTCATCATCATCATCATCATCATCATCATCATCATCATCATCATCATCATCATCATCATCATCATCATCATCATCATCATCATCATCATCATCATCATCATCATCATCTTATTCAAAGTTGACCAGTAAATAACATAAAATGTTGAGCACTTTGATACGAATTGAAAGAAGCGACGTTTCAAGCATAGCCCGTTATCAAGCCAATTAAATATCAAAATATCTAATATTAAACATTAATATTAAATATTTATTATTTAAAGTATGCTGAAAGATATCTGGCTATATTACGGCTACTTTAGGCCTACTGTTAGCAGAGTATACCGCATCTAGACAGGAATGGGACAACTTGTTTAACATCCTTTCTGATGGAAGGGAGGTGGGTTGTTTGGTTATTCATCTGGAAGGTCACCCATCCAAATCTTACCTCACTTTGACAACAGATCTTAACTCCACAAATCTAACAAGGACTGTTTCATTAACTTAAGGGATTTTCATCACTGTACAAAACAGCGCAAAATGCAGTTTTCTAGTAAAAAGGGTGAGGTAAAGGGTGTGGCAGTTGGCTTTACCATGTCCCTTGAGAACAGAGGCTGCATGAAATGTGAGATTTTTCAGGCACAGGACAGCATAATCATTCACTGATTGCCGAACACCATTATTTAGCTGTGTAGATGTTGTGCAGCAAGATGCCAGAGATCAGAGATATATATATCTAGGGAGTCCAGGGGCATGGTCCCTTGGAAAATTTTTGTAAATATGACCTCTAGGATGGCTAGAATGCACTTGGTTCTTCTTATTCCAAGGAAATTTGGCACGCAGCTGACTTCCTAAATTTGGTCATGCCCTTTGATTTGAATCTCTGACTACCTTTTCAAGTTGAGCTCTCTTACAAGCTGGTTTTGACAAGTTTCTTACTGTTTCCCAAATAATGCCTGAATTGCATAATTCTTCCAAGACTCTGTCTGAAGAAACTATGAAGATGCAAATTAGTTTTACTAAAAGAGGCAGAATTTCTGCTAAATTTAAAGGGGGGCCTATTTTGAAATTGGTCACACTCGGAGAAAATCGTATTTTTGCTAATAACAGATTTCCTGTGAGTTGCAAAGTAATTTAACTATTTTCAGTATTTGCAGGAGGCGGAAAGTAAATCATTTTATCATCATTTTCACGAAAAAATCGTAACGTGCAATTTTTGCGGCGCAAAAACTCATTTTTAATCAAAAACGTGCCATTTTTGAAGTTGTTTTCATAGGGCTGAATGGAAACGAAATGTTCAGCTGGTATGGAGCTGAGGACAAATTCTAACATGGAATTATGCTGAATTTTACTTGAAGTAGTGCTATATAGGCATATGAGTCTCCAGTATCAAGTAGGCGCTGCCAAAAGGATAGGAAAATTTTGTCCGTCCGACAGTGTCCGTCCGACAGACGGACTGCATGTACTTAATGTATGCTCATGCTACGTGAATAATCATTTTAAGTAAAGGGATCGATCGAAATGCAATCCTGAAGAGCTGAGCTGTACATAGACACTAGAAGATGACAGGAAAATACTTTTTTAGCAGCAAAGACATGCAGTTGAAAAACAAGCGCTAAAAATTCGCTTTCTATCTGGTCCGTCCGACAGACAGGCCCGCCGAGAGGGGGGCAGGGGGGCACTTTGCCCCAGGGCCTCAGGGTCTAAGGGGCCTCACAATTTGAGAATTTTGACATTTTGACAACAGGAAATGCTCTGAAATGCATTTTAAGCCAATCTAAAGGGAGCAATCGAAAAAAATTTTCTGCTCGCTTCGCTCGCAGGGGGCCTCGATTCACAGTTTTGCCCCTGGGCCTCGAAAAGCTCTCGGCGGCCCTGCCGACAGACGAGCAAGACCTGGATTTTCACAAGACAGGGAAGGTAGAATGCAGATCCATAAGGTCTATTTTGTAGACCACCAGATGTCTTAAACAGGATAACAGCTCAGGCAGCCATGCGCATTAAGGTTTGGGCGGTTGGAAGCTCCAAAGTATCAAATGTCCATCCGACAGATTTTTGAATTAAAAAATAGGCCCAGGGGCTGCCAAGCAGACTTTTATTGCAAAGGAGTACTCATTTGTCTTTATTGTGAAAATATCAAGAATTGCAGTATCCACTAAGCTAAAATGTGAAAATATCATTACTGCACAATATTCAATTCATCACTGCACAAATTGGTCACCACTGCACTTTAAATTAACCCTTGGTTTCAGCTGCTCTGCCACTCATCGCTATCAAACTAACATCATATAAATATGATGCAAAATTAACTTTAAAGACAAACAATTTTTACGGCATCAATGAAACTAAGGCCTCCAGTCGACTAGATGAAGCAAGATATACCAACCTAGCAGGTATTACCGCAAATAAACACAAATTCGTTAAAATGTTATTTAAAGCGGTCGTTTTGATCAAAAAGTGATTAAAGTTGTTGAAATTTGATGCTGAAATTAATTGGTCAATGCTGAAAACCTATCAATTATACATGAATTCACAAAAGCTGGTTGGCTGACGGATCACAGCCCGTCAATCATTGGCAACTGAGGATGTCTGTAACACACAGCTCTTTGCTGGATTGCTTAGACAGTACACTATAATGCACAGTATTTTGTAAGGCAGACATCGAAATGACTCGAAAATTATATTTCAAAGCGATGCTTGCTTTGGCCTTCTGCACTGCGACTAACGCAGGGGTATATTTCAAAGAAATTACAGGAGCAGAGAACAAAAATGGCAACGTAGCGAGTCTTGTTTACAAAAAATTTCATAGTTGCGGAATGAAGAAAAATTGCAATTTTGTTATCAGAAATCTGCAGTCGGATAAGTACAGCACCGCCTCAATGGAGCAACATTTGCCAGCAAATACAGAGGGGTATAACATTTGGAAGAAGGAGCAAGTGCCTGTCAAAGGTAGGGGTGGACGTTTTCTCTAACTTGACTTGAAGCATTTCCATTTTATACGATCTAAGGTCTCTCGTGCAATTGGATTCCTTAAATATGCGAAGAAGTTACTGCCACAAGGAAACTCTCTGTAAAATGTATCGTGGTATCGTTGAACCGCACCTCCGCTACTGCTGTTCAGTCTTGGGGGGGGGGCTAGGTTGCAGGGGCTGCAAAAACTTCAAAACCGGGCAGCTAGAATTGTGACCTGGCGTTCTGATACATGCAAGAGAGAACTTCGCAACACTAAAACAGATTTGACCGTGCCTCGTCGCAAATCGGCTTTCGGCCAGAAATGCTTTTCATATAAGGGTGCTAAATTATGGAACGATCTTTCGGTTGAAGTCAAATCATCAAAATCTTATGAAATATTCAAAAAACGTATCAACAATGCCAACACCGAATGCTGAGTCTCTCTTTCATGTTATAGTTAGCATCATTTTGTTTATAAAAAGATTTTGTAAATAGGGTTTTTTAGTTATGTATACTTTGTAATTTTTGTACTTATTTGCACGGCCCACTGTAAATCAGTCCTTTGACTGACGTGGCCACCGTGCCTAAAGAAATTGAAATAAAATAAAATCAAATCAAATCAAATCATGACCAACAGTAGTTATGATTCTTCTGCTAGTGCCTTGACAAAAACTCTAAATTGGCCTGCGGTAGCGGATATGTACGGAAGCCCAGAGGTGCCAGACAATCTTTATTTTTTCAGTGCATTTTAATCTTTGTTTTCTGGAGGACAAGTTTTATTTTTGAGGACAATTCATACTTTTAAAGGACAAGTTAGAAATTTTGGGGACAAGTTAGGAATTTTGAGGACAAGTAAGAAAATTTGAGGACAAGTTAGAAATTTTGGGGACAAGTTAGGAATTTTGAGGACAAGTTAGGAATTTTGAGGACAAGTAAGGAAATTTAAGGACAAGTCAGAAATTTTGGGGACAAGTTAGAAATTTGGAAGACAAGTTAGAAATTTTGGGGACAAGTTAGGAATTTTGAGGACAAGTAAGGAAATTTAAGGACAAGTCAGAAATTTTGGGGACAAGTTAGAAATTTGGAAGACAAGTTAGAAATTTTGGGGACAAGTTAGGAATTTTGAGGACAAGCTGGAAAATGAGGCTGCTAAGGTGAGATATGGTACATAATGAGGCTAGAATTAATTTTTTCCTGCTTCAACGGGCACTTAATCATGAGGTATTCTTTTCGAGCCTGATTGGCTTTGGAAAAGATCAATTCAATTGTGGTATCCTTCGCAACTGCCAAGTTGTGTCATGGATGTGGCTAATTTTTGCCCAAAAGACTGGCAATTTTGCAGTGGCTGTGGCACGAAGATGCCCCTAGCGGTGGTGGTCAGGCAACATTCAGCGTCTTCATCAGACCGACCATCAACGCCCCTAGCCCCTAGTGCCAACAGGCCTATGAATCGCCATCAGTGTCATGGGAATAAGTGCCTTATTGGCAGCACTGTCGATGGCGCAAGCATCAAAACCTTTACGCCTTGAGCAAATTGAAATTTGAGCAAATTGGAAGACAAAAGTGACTACCAAATCAATCATACGGGTAAAATGAAAAGAAAAGCTCATTCGCTTTCCTACCTTGCCTGGTGAAAACCAGAAAAAATTGTTCAAAACTATGAAGAAGCGACTTCATCAGACAAAGCATTACTAACAAAAGTGCCAACAAGCCTACGAATGGCATTAGTGTCATGGGAAATGCCTCATCAGCAGCATTGCCGATGGCACAAACCAGCACAAACAAAAAGGCCTTTAAGTTTTGAACAATTTTTTCTGGTTTTCAGCTGGCAAGGAAGGAATACTTTACCCGCATGATTTGTTTTGGTAGTCACTTTTTGTCTTCCTTTCAAATTTGTTCAAAAATGTAAAGGTTTTGATGCTTGCGCCATCGACATTGCTGTCAATAAGGCACTTATTCTCATGACACTGATGGCGATCGTAGGCCTGTTGGCACAACTGGTGTTGATGCTCGGTCCGATGAGGACGCTGAACGTTGCCTGACCACTACCGCTAGAGGCATCTTCGTGCAACAGCCACTGCAAAATTGCCAGTCTTTTGGGCAAAAATTAGCCACATCCATAACACAACATGGCAGTTACGAAGGATACCACCATTGATCTTTTCCAAAGCAAATCAGGCTCGGAAAGAATACCGCATGATTAAGTGCTTGTGCAAAACTTGGCCGTTGCCCGTTGAGGCAGAAAAAATTAATTCTAGCCTCATTATGTACCATAGTACCATATCTCACCTTAGCAGCCTCATTTTCTAACTTGTCCCCAAAATTTCTAACTTGTCCTCAAAATTTCTTACTTGTCCCCAAAATTTCTAACTTGTCCTCAAAATTTCTTACTTGTCCCCAAAATTTCTAACTTGTCCCCAAAATTCCTAACTTGTCCCCAAAATTCCTAACTTGTCCCCAAAATTCCTAACTTGTCCCCAAAATTTTTAACTTGTCCCCAAAATTCCTAATTTGTCCCCAAAATTTCTAACTTGTCCCCGAGATTTCTAACTTGTCCTCAAATTTTCTTGCTTGTCCTCAAAATTCCTAACTTGTCCTCAAAATTTCTAACTTGTCCCCAAAATTCCTAACTTGTCCCCAAAATTCCTAACTTGTCCTTTAAAAGTATGAATTGTCCTCAAAAAATAAAACTTGTCCTCAAGAAAACAAAGATTAAAATGCAGCGAAAAAATAAAGATTGTCTGGCACTTATGGGCTTCCGTAGATATGATGAAAGTCCAGACAGCTTGCATGGTTTATAAATCAATCATGACAAAATAAGATGAATCGACCACTGCTGAACTCTCAGAAATCCCCAAAATACCCATTCTCATAGTTGTTTTGATATATGTGTTTTTCTATCCAAATATCTGTATTACAATTCAGGGTATCGTTTCATCCAACAAATCTAATCATAGGATTTTGGCTTGTGGTGCACTCTGCATAGCAACGAAGATCTCCCCAAGGTAACTCTGATATACAATTGATAAAACTATAGGGTTCAGCTTACAGCGTATTCTTTATCACCGGAATTTTTCAACGCTGCTACTTCCCACAATCTGAAATCAAGTACTAATTCAGCTGAAGAATATTGCTCAAATATATGCATCGTTTAGCACACACAGTTTTGGCTGAATTCTCCTTCCTTTAGCGAAATTAGTCGGTTACCACTTAGGACCCGGACCCGGAGCCTGTGCCCAGTAAAATCCTGTACATTACAGCGTAAGAAAATATGAACCTAAAAACAAATCTTTTTCAAAAAGGCACCAAAAGATGCAACCAAAGCAGACCGATTTCCTTCCATGTTCTCATAAGATGATACAGCTATCAAGAACAACTAACGTTAACAGCCTCAAATCTGATACATTTCTGTTACACTGAAAATCACTAAGATTGTATCGAATTGGGGGTATTTGATAGACTACATTACATAAGTCCCTCGAACTTACGCTTGTTGTTGTTGTTGTTGTTGTTGTTATCGCTTCAGTTGAGGGACTTATGACCTTACGCTTCACTACAGGGACTAATTAGGCCAAGTCCGCCGCGTTCACGGCGCGACCAATCAGATCACTACTTTCTTAATATGGTCAACCCACGTGCCTATTTTTAGCGTTTGATTGGCTCATTAGTTCAAAGGAGGGAGATATAGATCTCTATATCTCCCTCGTTCAAAGTTCGACTTCTCGAAGCGAAGCGACGCTCGAAATTACGTTCGAAGAGACGTTCGACTTTTCTTTCGACGTTCGTAGGATGGAAGATGTTCTAAGTTTCTTCTGATTTTTCGTAAGATGTTAGTCCCAGAATCCGTTTGGTCGTGAGTCCTTTGTATGAGTGAAATTAGAACATCAGATTATAAATGTTGAACGAATACAAGGAATCACGTCGTCAGTCTAGGTATTTGACTCGTAAAACTGTATGTTGACGCCACAAAATATGGAGTAAATGAACTGAAAGCTATCACTTTTATCCTTGTCATTTGATTTTCCGAATAAGCCCCCAGGGGGAAGGTCTATTGGTATGTGACGGGGAGGGGGGTGAGACAATTTTGAAAAACCCAAAAAGATATACTAAAAATTTAGGAAATTTCTAGACCCTAAAAATTATTTCATGGTACATAAATAGTAGAGGTTTTGTAGCGTATTCGGCAACTGCGCTGCACTATTTTGAAAACTCAACCTAGCTCTCACCTTGTCAAATTTTCTCATCAGCAACCCCAAAAATATACTGATCATGCACCAAATAGCGTACCCAAAAGCATACTAGACAGCATTTTCAAAAACCCAAAAAATGTCTGACCCAACTATCACCTACTAATAGGGAGTGCCCCCCTTGGGAATAGGCCGTCCTCTCTAATAAGCCCCCTTCTCTCTTTAAGCCCCCCTCTTGAGTCTCTGAAATTGAAGAGGTCCTCCGAGGAACAAGGGCAGATTTTGTAATACAATAGCATTAGTCGCTTTAGTTCACACCTCAGTTCAAAGTGATTAACGAATGCAGACAAAAGAAATTCTCCCAAGCAGTAATTCAAAACAAGCGTAGCCGCAAAGTTGCCCTGAAACCAGTAGTGCAAATTCTCCTTTGGTGCGGGCGAAGGGACATATTTAAGAGCAGTTGAGTACTTATAACGAAAGAAGAAGGGAAAATCAATAGTTCTGTTTGGCGGATTTTGCCTGTTTGACTCACGGGCTGAGGAGAACTGTATGCATCTGAGCAATGAATATGCAAGAATTGTAATGCCCTCTGCTCAGCTTCGGAATCACGTAAACGAAATCCGCGAGACAGAACTTTAGATTTACCCTTCTTTTTTCGTTATATGCACATAACTTCTCTTAAAAACCTCCCTTCGCCTGCACCAAATGAGAGTTTGCCGCACTGGTTTCAGGACAACCTTGCGGCTATGTTTGTTTTGAGTTACTGGCTGCGAGAATTTCTTTTGTCTGCATTCGCTAATCGCTTTGAATTGAGGTGTGAACCAAAGCGACTGATGCTATTGTATTACAAAATCTGTCCTTGTTTCTCCGAGGGCTGAATTGTGCTTTTACGGTATTTTTTCATTCACCTGGCATCGTGTCTCCTTGTTGACCTAATCAATTTATTGAATTTTAGCTCCTCCTACTCGTACCTCTACTGTCTTCGAAAGCTGTAAAAGTGCATTTGCAAATGGAGCAACCGCAAGTGGAGTGTATGACTTAAAATGGGCCAATGGAACACGATACAAAGGATTCTGCAATATGACAATTGATGGAGGAGGATGGACAGTAATACAAAGGCGAGTCACAGGAACAGTAGACTTTGCACGAAACTGGCAAGACTACGAAAGAGGATTTGGCGATGTAAGTGGAGACTATTGGATGGGGTTAGAGGGGATACACAACCTTGCGAAGGACAGAGGGATTACTCTTCGCATTGACATGCAGAGAACGGATGGTGTTTGGGCCTCTGCAACATATTCACACTTCCGGGTTGAAAGCAATATAACTAAGTACAAATTACGACTGGGGCAGTACAAAGGAGGGGCAGCGTATAATGGATTTGCATACAACGATGGATTCGAGTTCAGCACTAAAGACCAAGACAATGACAGATGGTCATCTAATTGCGCAGCACGACATCAAGGAGGATGGTGGTACAATCATTGCTCTTATGTTTACTTAAACAGCTTGTTTTACACTGAAGCATCAAAAGTAGCGGCTGGAGATGATAAGATGAACTGGCTAGGGAGATATGGCATTTCTGAGTATGGTTCATTTGGTAACCTGAAGTTTTCTGAAATGAAAATAAGATATGACAAACACTAATAGGACAAGTGTTGTCACGATGAGCACCAAAAACCTGTCCAGAAAACATCCGCGGGGAGAGGGGTAACTCGAGTCTTGGGTTCCATGGATAATTTTCATACAGTAGAAACCCGCATAAAAGAACCTAGGTTTTTCTTGGGCAGCCAGAATAGGTTCTTATTAATAAAGTGGCTGTTATTCTAAATTCCAGCCTGCAAGATTCTTAAAGAGGTTCTTATATACAGCAATCACATTGCCCGGGGGGGTACATGACTTGCGGATGGACGGGGGTCTGCCGCCCGGTTTTCAGAAAGGTACCCTCTTCTAATTACCGAAACTTGCTGCCATACCCACTTTTATGATGAATTTTGGCGGAAAACCGCCCATTTTTGACTATTTTTCGCCAATTTCTGGAAAACCCACCCATGTTTATGGAAAATCTGCCGAAAAAGGGACCCTTGTCTAGAGAATTTTGGGCCCAAAAACCCACCCATATGGGCGGCACATACCCGTACCCTCAACATGTTATGTACCCCCCTCCCCCCCCGGGTCACATTGCACACATTCATAGGTTGATACTGTTTTCAGCACAAGAAATCTAAAGACTTTGAGAATTCCTTAAGAATTCTTGAGAAAATTGTAGGTTAGAATTATTGTTAAAAATCTCATAGCCATTTGTACCACTGAAGAATTCTGATCAGAATGTCAAGAGATTTTGAAAGCTGTGAGGAATTCTGAAGGCATTAAACCTGTTATATAAGAACCTTCCCTAGTGTCAGCCTCAGAAAGGTTCTTATTTAGGGCGTTTGAATTACTGAATTTCAGCCTCAAGGCTCTTATAAAAATAGTGTCTTTTATGCGGGTTCTGCTGTACGTACTGTAAGGATAGAGGAAGAAGAAGCCTACTAAACCTCCAATAAATCAAGTTTCCTTTCACTTTAAACGTATAACTACGAAGATTAAATTGCCAATAACCAAATTTCACAAATGAAACGAAAAAAATTCACTTAAAGACGAAAACTCGGAAAAAAATTTTTGTTACAGTTTAAAAAAACTACCCATTCCTGGTAGAACAGTTACATTTAGAGACGGACATTTAGGGATTTTGAGGTTCAAAACCAATCCTTATTGGCGGCATGTACCCGTTGCCCTGTGTATGCAAGTTGCACCCTGGGGAAAATATGCACTTTGTTGATCTGTTCATTGTAGTGTAGTTTGTCTGTCGCTTGTGAAAGTATTTACAGTGGAACCTCCATTAACGGACACCTCTATACAACGGACACCTCCGAACAACGGACAAATATTTTCGTCCCAAAATACACTATGGCAAAAGGTGACACCTCCATACAGCGGACACCTCTCTACAACAGACGATAAAATTGGTCCTATAGGTGTCCGTTATATGGAGGTTCCACTGTATGTCAATTGTTTACTTCAAGTGACTTCAAGTTAGGTTATTCATATTGTTCTCTTAGATGTACTCAGATATGTTTGTCAATGAAACTGAAATTATTCACATAGTCTGAAAAAAGACACTTTGACACCCACATTTACTGCCGGGTGAGTCGAAAAAAACTTACTCGTTTGGGGAGCTGTTGAACAAAAAGTATGTAGCCGATATTCAAGACTAAAATTCTTATGATTCAGTCGAAGGCCAACTTAAATGTGAAATTTGCTTTGGTGAAATCACTCTTCTTTAAGACCTAAAAATTATAAAAATTCCTGAAAGCAGTACGTTTGGGAACGAGAATTCTTCGTTCCGTTCGGGTTGTCAAATTATACGAAAATCGAAAATCGTAATTTATCGGAATTCCTCCTATTTCATAGTAAAAACAGAATCTTTTATTCGCTGGGATCAGTTGCGACGAATTGCGATGAATTGCGACGAATTAGGATCAATTTGGATACATTGCTTTGGTTGGTTTTCATATATCGGAAATAATCCTAATCGATCGTACACCCAGAATTCCGAACCAGCCTTACGAGTCTCGATTTTCATATCATTTGACAATCGCAATTATTTACAGCCGATGAATTACGATGATATACGATGATGTAAATAATTGCGATTGTCAAATGATATGAAAAAATCGAGACTCTCATCGGAATTCGTCATGCTAGTAAAAACGCTTCGAAACTTTACGCATACGAAAGAACAACGAGAATAACGATCACGAAGATGAAAGCACGCAGCGAGTACTGGACTAGAAACTGGACTGGAATATGCTGATTTCTTTGTAAGAGTTTCATTTATTCGTTTTAGTCGGGTCTTAGTCCTGGGCCATCCGGCTCAGCATTCTGTCAAGAATGCAGGAAACTGCCTGGCGTCTTGTTCGAGAAATGAGAGCAAAACACATGCCTGCTTCAAAATATTTCACCTAACTTCATTTCTTTTACAAAGTTAATTGCATAGAGAAAAGGGTAACTTTGATATGAAAATTCATGGGGCTTAAATAGGTCTATCGCTTCCGTAATTATGAATAATTTTAGTAAAACGGCATTTCGCAAGATAGACCGTCTCCATCAACCCCATGTTCATGAAGATGTGAACTCCTAAACCATGACAAACCTACTGTTTCTGTATTAAAAACAGAAATATGTCATGCATTGTTAAGAGCACAAAAGGAATAACTATGACAATTTATTTGTATCCCTAGGGGGCTATTTATTTTACTGTCATTGCTAGGAAGCACAAACTTCTTGAAAAATTATGCTTTTTCACTAAAATGGCTGTTCAAAATATTTCAGATAAAGACATAACCAATTTCAAAAAACTAAATTCTACTAATTTAACCTCTGCAATGCAAACCTCGACAAACATAATTTAGCTCATTTTTCATGAAAATTATGGCTTGCTAAAACCCCACATTCAGTTTTCACTCATCCGTATAACTGACAAAAATGAGAATCAGAATGTTAGGTTCCTATCTCAAGCTTCTTAAGCTGCTATATATAAATATCAAGTCTTACGTTTTAGCTCAATATCTTTGTTGTTGTTGTTGTTCATTTATTTTAATTCGATATTTACATAGCTAACAATATATACAATATATACAAAGTTAACTAATCTAAATTGAATGAAAATCTTCAGCAAAAGTCTCAATTCTATCTTCCTTTCCCTTCACAGGGAATCTGGGCACAAAAAAGTGGCTCAAACCACTTGCGGGTCAAATTCTAGCTTATCAGATATTGGTCTTGCTCTACTGTATATGATTCTGGGACTTAGTTAAATCATGTCAAATAAAGTGACTTGTGAGTATGCAAATTTCCATCAGGCAAAATGATACTGATATAACATAAAATGATGACCAAGAATTGATAGAGACTTCCAAGAATCACTATGTAATGCTTAAGCAATAACATTAGTTAGTTAGTGAGTGAGTGCCACATTTTTGCACTTTGGGAAATGGGAACAAACTGCACCAACATATCGAATGCAATAAAAGTAATAGGCCTTACTCATTCTGTTGACATTACAAGATACCTTTGCCCTCCTCCCTCCTGTCACACAACCCCTCATTCTTGCAGTCAGTTCAGTTCTGTAGGTACACACAAGACCATAATGAAGTCAGTCAAACACACATTCATTCCATGGAATAAGAGAAACTTAAAGTGAAAATGAAGCGAAATGAGTTTTGCACTAATCCGCAGTAGAAAAATGCCCTGGTTCCGAATATACAATCAGAAATATAAAATTTTGAGAAGAAACACCTTTTTGGGGGGCATAAGAGTTGTTGGGAAGCGGCGCGGCCAGATTGGAAAGTTTGGAAAGATCTCTCCTATGTCAAAATTGCTTGCGCGGCTGTATTTGTGTCACTAAACAATAGTTTGATTGTTTTCTTTGTAGGAGAGCTCACCCCCGTCCCTCACCCGTCTTTGTAGTCGTAGGTTATTTAGCGTAGGTTTTCAGGCAGGGGCCTCATTCTGTGGCAGTACTCGTATGATCGAAACCTAAACTCCTACTCGGATACAGTAACATCCTTACATTACTGCCACAGAATGGAATCAAAGATAAAGTGTTTCGATGGTTCTGGTGATATCAAAGCTTTCCTTGAGAAAGTTAAACTACAGTCAGCCCTGAAAGGATATGAAGGCGAAAAAGCTGCACAGTACCTAGCCAGCCGGTTAGAAGGTCAAGCGTTTGATGTTTACATCAGGCTGAGCGATAGAGATAAAAAGGAAACAAAGAAAATCACCGAAGAACTACTCAAGGAATTCGAAGCTGGAAACCAAAATCGAGAATTGGCCATAGCCCAGTTAAACGAACGAAAGAGGAAACCCGAAGAGTCGGCACAAACGTATGCGTTTAGAATAATGGAACTGACTAAACTGGCATATCCAGATTTTGAAGAAAATGTAAGAAAATGTATCGCAAAGGATAACTTCATGAAGGGTATTCACCCGAAAATGCAAATAGCCTTGAAGTCATCATCAACATTCGATGCAGCCAATATTCTGGATATTGCAAAAGAAACCAGCAGACTGGAAATTGCAGGGATTCAATCGTATTCATCAAAGAAAGAGGAGTGTTTTGAAATCCAAGGAGCTGAAAGCCAGACAATAGTTGACATGGTTACCGACAAGGTTATAAAACAGATGAAAGGAGTTGCTCTCGCTGCTCAGGGGGTAGATGTGGAAACGGGAAGTGCTCATTATGTGCAAAACCGTCCTTTCAGAGGTCAAAGACGGTGGAAACAAAGACAACCAAGCAGAAGCAGGCCAGCTTTGTCCCAACAAAATAGGAAGTGTCGTGCATGCCAAAGTACAGAACATTTTGTTCGAGAATGCCCAACCCGTTTTTGTCAAGCCTGCGGAAATCGTGGACACGACTCATGGGACAAGAACTGTCCAAAATACCAATGACTATATGGACCTGATAACGTTTTAAATGATTTTTCTGCAGTTGTCAAAGTTGGTTGCGAAAGTAAAACGATTAATGCTTTATTAGACTCTGGTGCGAGTTGTTCTGTTATAGATATGGGAACCCTCGAAATACTTGGGCTCCAGGGTTCGATAGATAATTCTCAGCATATCATAATCGATGCATCGGGGAAGAAAATGAATATTAGCGGCTCAATCAACTTAAACTTGTCAATAAAAGGCTCAAATGTGAAGCAAAATTTTAAAGTTCTTGACTCCAAAAGTTACAATAATGTAATATTAGGAAGAGACTTTATGTCCAAGTTTCCATCCGTTGAATTCGATTTCACTAGTGGTAAAGTCAAGCTAGGAGCAGTTTGGCATCAGTGCGTAAATGCTCGGAAAGAGGAAATAGCCCGTGTAAAGGACAAAATCACAATCGAAAGCCGGTCAGAATCCGTCGTAAACGTCAAATGTAACCAATCGCTTTCCTTATTGACAATGGATTTCGAGCCATCCAAAATATTCGGAATGCCAGGAGTCTATGCTACTCGTTGTAGGGTAATCCCTAATCTTCAAGGGGTGTTTCAGATAACAATGTTAAACACCACTGCTAACCCCATTGTCATAAATAACCGAAAATGCATCGGAAAACTTTACCCTGTTCAAGAGACACAACAGCAACAAACTGTTCTTGGAAATGAAAGTTCTTCACCTTTTGCAAAGGATATTTCTCTAGGAGCAGATTTGTCACAGGAACAAAGGCAACAATTGGTGTCACTTATAACCAAATATGAAGGGATATTTGCTTCTAATCCGAAAAAGCCATCACTAGTCAAGAATATGAAACACCGCATTATAACTGATGACGCCTTACCGGTCAATAAGAAACCCCATCGCATACCTCATGCATGGAACGATGAAGTCAATAAACAAATAAAGGAAATGCTTGATAATGGGATTATTCGTCCCTCGTCTTCGCCTTGGAATTCCCCAATTATATTGGTAAAGAAGAAGGACAATTCTACGCGATTCGTTTGCGATTTTCGGGGTCTGAACGATGTAACGAAGAAAGACGCTTATCCGTTACCTCATATCCGTGATGTTCTGGATAAGATGCAGGGTTCGCAATACTGGACAACGTTAGATGCCGCATCCGCTTATTGGTCAATGCCGCTAGAAGAGGCAGACAAAGAGAAAACAGCTTTTGCAGTTCCGCGGGGTAAGTTCGAATTTAATGTTACTCCGTATGGCCTCTGCAATGCTGGAGCCTCTTACCAGCGAATGATGGATGTTAGTTTGTCAGGTCTTCCAGCCGAACGCATTTTAGCTTACATGGATGACATTGTGATCTTTAGCAAAACATTCGAAGAGCATTTACAAAGTATCGAAACAGTATTTGAAAGAATGCAAGAATCGAACATTGCATTAAAGCTATCCAAATGCATTTTTGCAAGCCATAAAGTGGATTTTTTGGGTTTCGAACTTTCAAATTCGGGTATTCGACCACAATCTCGTTTAACAGAGGCCATTTCGAAGTTTGAGCAGCCTAAAACGAAAAAAGAGCTGAAGGGGTTTTTAGGTCTTGCAGGCTTCTATCGAGCATTTATTCGCGATTTCGCAAATATCGCTGAGCCTTTGAATAAGCTAACAAGTGATAAGATACCTTTCGTTTGGACAGATGAGTGTACAAATGCTTTCAGTGCGCTCAAACGAGACCTTTTGTCGCATCCAGTGTTAAGATTCCCGAACTTACAACAGGAATTTGTAGTAGAAGTTGATGCTAGTAATTATGCTGTTGGCGGAATCCTGTCTCAGAAAGCAGATGATGATGAATTACACCCAGTCGCGTATTTTTCTACAGCGTTGCAACAATCACAACGAAACTGGTCTGCTACCACAAAGGAAGCCTTTGCTCTTATCGTTGCTGTTCGCCATTGGCACGTTTATTTGGCAGGCACCCACTTCACTCTGATGTCAGACCACAATCCACTGACCCATTTGCGTAAACAGAAAGACCCGCGCGGAAAATTTGGCCGATGGATTACCGAGCTAGAAGAGTATGACTATTCCATTCAGTACGTCCCGGGAAAGGAGAATATTAAAGCCGATACCCTATCCAGGCAGTCATCCCCAGAAGAAACACAACCTAATTCTTTGTTTGAAGAAAAGGTGTATCAGTTTGCAGAAACGGCAAATTTCCAAATTCAACTGAAAGAGGAGCAAATGAAAGACCCCACTATTTCACGAGTCATCCAGTGTATTCGCGACGAAAGACCTATCGAAACTGGAAGATTGAAACGTGTGCAACATCAACTTAGAATCGAAAACGGTATGCTTACCAAGTCCGGTAGACCAGTTCTCCCACCACCATTGCGACACATGGTCGTTGCAGAGCACCACAACACAGCACATTTTGGTATCGATAAGATGTATAGTTTGCTCAAAACCAGATTTTACTGGCCTAACATGTATAACTACATTCGACAATTCACCCTAGGCTGCGAAACATGCCAGCAAACAAAATGTGACACACGCCCACCGAAAGCACCACTGATCCCAATGTTTATACCAAGTGCCCCTATGCAATTTATCTCTCTTGATATAGCATATGTTCCTAAAGACATGAATGGGTACCAGTATATCCTGTTGATTGGTGACGTTTTCTCAAAGTATATCCAAGCAGTTCCTCTTAAAGATCAGACAGCTCCCACTATCACCGAAGCCTTTGAGAGACAATGGGTTTACATTCATGGCACACCAAATTATTTGCTAACTGATCAAGGTTCGAACGTTGACGGAGAGGTAATGTCAGAGATTTGTAACTCCATCGGCATCGAAAAGCGTCGTTCTTCTGCCTACCACAGCCAAGGCAACGGCTTTGCAGAGAGGAATATTCGTTCTGTTAAAGATGTATTACGAGCAGTTCTCTTGCATCGAAAACTCCGACAATCGAAATGGCGTTCGCTTTTGCCAAGTTTGGTATTTGCCCTCAATACTAGTGAGAGCAAGGCTACGGGATGTATTCCGTATAATGTCGTATTTGGAAGATCAGCTGTATTACCTCAAGATATTTTATTCCAACAAGGCAACGTCGATACCTATGACCAGGTATCCCCAAAGGAATACGAGAAAGACATCACACCTCTGTTGCGCGACATATTCGACCACGTATTTTCGAAACTAGAAATAAGCAAAGAGAAAATGCAACGCCAGTACAATACCAAATTACGATTTATCGATTACAGCAGAGGCCAAAAAGTCTGGTTGAAGGTTAAATATTATAAAACGGGGGAAAATCGGAAGTTGGCACCAAGAAGAACCGGGCCGTGGAAAGTAATCCAAAAACTTCCAAATGGAGTAAATTTCGAGATCGAGAATTCTAGTGGTGAAAAGAAAGTTGTTCATCATGACAGACTTGTCCCCGTGGTCGAGAACGGATTTAGGAACCAGCCGACCGTGCAAGTGCCAGTCTCGCCGAATGAGGAAAGCGAGGATTCAGACGAAGATTTCTCAGATAGTGACAGTGACGCATCTGTATACGAACCTCAAGAAGCCGAACTCGAAAATCAAGCCGAGCTTGAAGATCAAGAGGGAGAGTTTCATCGTGAAGTACGGCCTAGGCGTCAGAGACAGGCCAGATATCTTCCAGACAGCATCCCATGGGGATCTTTAAGAATTTAACGAAATTGTTGCAGTATTTAGTATGTAGACAGTAGTCCGGTAAACGCGTTTTGTTATTTAGGAGGGGGGAAATGTAGGAGAGCTCACCCCCGTCCCTCACCCGTCTTTGTAGTCGTAGGTTATTTAGCGTAGGTTTTCAGGCAGGGGCCTCATTCTGTGGCAGTACTCGTATGATCGAAACCTAAACTCCTACTCGGATACAGTAACATCCTTACATCTTTTGTTGTTTTATGAGAATTTCGCGGCTGGAACCGCGGCTGAAATTTAAAGTGCGCGGCAGAGAAATCGGCCGCGCAAGGCAAACTTTCCAATCTGGCGGCGCGGTGGTCTGGGGCGAGAGTGGCCGTTTTGAGATCTTGTGACGTCAAGTGTTTTACTTATTGTAAACAATCAGATTGAATCGAAGAAAGATTAGTAGGCAGTTCACCAAAATCGAAGCACGAACGAAGCAAATAACCAGTGCAAAAATGTCTGACTGCTCTAACAACAGCGACAATATGTAGCGTATGAGTCTAATAGTATTGGAATGTGTTGACGTAAAGAACATTGAACAGGACTAATTAGTTGTTGTCAACGAGCAATTAGCATAAGTTGAGTAAACAGCCTTTTCTGTTGTTCAAAAAAGAATTGTAGTTAGTTGTCGTCGAACTGAGATAGAGGCAAGTCACGCAAACAAGAGTAGTGCTTTCTACCAAGGCTTAGGCCCGCGGGCCTTGCCTTTGTGTATCTCACTCCATCGGAAAAGAGCCAATTCGTTACAACTGGTGACAGAGGTGGGATTGGAGTGCAGATACAGAGTTCGACAGAGAGAATTTATATTATTATAGAGATTATTAAAGTGACCAAGGTCTTTGAAAGAAAGAGTACGTGGCTGGACTGAGCAGCTGAGTGAAGGGAACATCAAATCTGTTCTATAAACTATGATCTCACGGGCGTATCAGTCGACAACGAGACTGCAGACAGAAACATAACATGCCAGATAGCTGTCAAGACAGGAACAAGTTAAAACACACGAAAGCCCTCAATAGAAAGTTGAATTAGAGTGATGTGATTTTGGACGAGAAATGTACAAGTTTAAGTTGGAATACTCGCAATCAAAAATTTGGTGCGTACGGGAATGGTAGTAGCTGAAATCAATGTTTGAGAGGAGTTCGATGACGGTCTGATCAAGCAATGATATCAACGCTGTTCACGAGAAGTATACCTGATTTCTGAGACTGTGTGGGGGACGTGACTTTGCAGAAGTGAATAATCAACGAGCGATGTTTCACGGCGACCACCAGGCGACAGAACTTTTGGATACTGGACACTGTTTCTGGCGGAGATTCTTGCAGCGATGAGTACAGCTTTGAACGATGCTTGAAGTCTTCTGTGAACCTTCCTTTGCCAAAGCTTCCGGGCTTTTTGGAGTTACCAAGAATTTTCTTTTAGTTTTTGAGTTTAGAGGATTGTGGACAGTTCAGGGAAACGTCAAAAGATTGTTTTATGAGAATAATTCAAAAAGGGAGGGGATGGTGTAGCGTATGAGTCTAATAGTATTGGAATGTGTTGACGTAAAGAACATTGAACAGGACAAATTAGTTGTTGTCAACGAGCAATTAGCATAAGTTGAGTAAACAGCCTTTTCTGTTGTTCAAAAAAGAATTGTAGTTAGTTGTCGTCGAACTGAGATAGAGGCAAGTCACACAAACAAGAGTAGTGCTTTCTACCAAGGCTTAGGCCCGCGGGCCTTGCCTTTGTGTATCTCACTCCATCGGAAAAGAGCCAATTCGTTACAAATACCTCGGTGAGGGCACAATTATCATCTGGTAAGGAAGATGAGCTGTATTTACCCTGACAGCACGAGCCACTTGCGTCTTCCCCTGGAGTCTGATAATCGAATGGTGGTGGCGAAGGGAGAATGAGGGATCGAGAGGATCGGCTCGAAAACGAAGCTGATACATGACACGACCGTCGCAATTTCGATACTCTGTTGCAAGATTTATAGAATGAACTCGTCTGTCATAAATCAGCTAATGTTGTATTGTAAATTCATCTGTCACTGGAGCCTTTTCAAAATGTTTCAGAAAACTCATCAACCTCATAGCACATGAACCCATATCATAAACTTCAACAAATCAAGAGAAGCATTTTGTACAAAGTATGACAATTTTTCATGCAAAATGAAGAGAATTTTAGTATTATGGTGGACTGATCAAACAATTACATTTAGATGTACATACCATAACCGTACCTTTATCTCGCTCCGAGGTGCTTTCTCTTCTGGTTTGTTTGGGAAATCAATGATTCAGTGCATCATGTCACGAACAAGGAAAGCTTTGTGTTACTGGTGTCGATATCGACCAAATTCTAACGTCAAATGTATCGAGTGAGCACTTGTATCAAAATGCCGAGAGCACGAGCACAGGCAAGGTCAGTTGCTGCCGAGAGCTAAACCAAAATTCATTCTGTGTCTCCATACAAGTTGATACAAGTTGCGTTCACAGTCTTCTAACTGCTGGTTGGCCTAAATTACCCTGCAAATGCAAGTCACAAACAAAAACAGCACCTTCGCCCTTCGCCCTTCGCATTTCTTCTTGACATCTCAAAACTCTCTAATTTTGTTGATAATGCTGTGCTTGATTATACTGTATTGCACCATCACTAATTGGAGGATTTAACATGTTTAATAGTGCCTGACAGATTTGACAAACAAACAACAAACCTTGCTTAATCCTTATTATGTGTTCTTTAGAAAGAAAATTGCTTGCAAAAAATCATGACTACATGACATTGAGAGCTTCAGTGAATAAATTCCTCTCAATAAAATATCAGAATAGCAGCATTTGGGAATTGCAGAATTGTACATCAGAATCATAGAAATGGTCAGAATGCTTCATCAACCAGTTTACTTCGTTGAGTTTCTTTGCTCTGAGTTGTTCACCCCTGGTCTCAATACATAGTAACAAGTCATATGCTTCCTTCATTCATCTCGCTGTAAAACACTTGACGTCAGAGAGGTCTGGTACCAAGCGTCCTGACCGCGTTCATGTGGCGCCACAATTTGAATGAAAATGCCATTTTCAATTCTAATTTTCGAGAAAACTAGAAGGAATATGAAAATGAAACCAAGAAAAATGAAATCTACGATGCTGATTTGGTCGAAATGAGCAAGAAAAAATTTTGATTCATTTCCACTTTAAGAAGGCTCAGATGATACTGCCTGTGAGGTTTTCATTATTGTGTTATAGAAATAGTTTATTTTGAGGAAAGCCACTTTCCTCTGAATAAACTATTTTTATAACACAACAACGAAAACCTCAGAGGTGAAAGCGAATTGCATGACGGCCAATTTTCCACAAACCCAAAGATAGACAGAAAGAAAGACAGAGAAATATTGTGGCTTGTAGATTATTTTGATATACTTTGCCACCTATTATGCAGCAGATAGAGTAGTGAAATCCAGCAGCCTAACCTTGCTACAAATACTAAGAATTTCTGATGATTGCCAGATCGTCGAAATACTTGTGCAAGAGCCACCCTTAATCATTCAGAACCCAAAGCATGAGTTAGCCTAGACACCCTCTCTATTTTGTGATACAGACAATCAAGAAGTTGCGCAACTATCAAAATCCTAGGATGGCAGAAGACATATTGATAAAAATCAATAAGCCCTTTCTTGATCTTGAAGCTTGCATCTATAGCAGCTGACAAGTTTCCAAACATTTAAATTTGAATTTAAGGGTCGAAACTTCCAGGCCGATCAGTGACACTTTTGGTAGAAGGCTGTTCACGGGGAGGGGGGCCGACCTTAACGGCCGAATGCCGTTAAAGAATACGAAATTCGAAAGTCGATTGGTCCAACCAAGCAAAAACATATAAAGATGTTTTAAACTGCATACCATGTTAAGTTGGCGATGTCTTTGTTTACTTTCTGGCCTTTTCTTGCCTTGATCAGTTGTCTTCACCTCTTCTGATCAATGTTGTTTTCACCTTTTACACACGACAGCCTTGGACTTGGAGACTTGAGGTACTGGATGACTGGACTGGTCACATCACAAACACTCTGACAGGACAAACATTTTGTCTTTATCTAGATGGCCATCTTGATGCAGCCTCGTAGTCAACACTTCCTGGAAATGGATTTACAGCAACAACAACAAATGTTGTGTTTATGTTTGCGCATTCTAATGATAGCGATCGAAGCGAAGACGTGTACGAAACAAAACAGAGCCGAAAAGATCCTCAAGCATTTCATCGATGATATGAGCTGGCAAAAATTTTGATGAAGTGAAATCGTTTTATTGCTTCTAGAAGTTCTTTCTATTGTTGAATTTCATTATCACAACAGAAAGGAGTAAAATAAATGTAGGTAAAGATGTTTGGGGGCCTAAACGTTTAAACATGGCCCAACTAAACATCATGTTGAAGTTATTTGGAGGCCTTGTCTAGCGACTCAGTCTCATGCACATAAAGATCAAAATTAAGCGAAATACTTACGCAAAAATTTAAAATGGCCACACAACGACGAACGAGCCAATCTTACAGGAGACCCTGTCATCATCATCAATACACGTACTGTATTTTACTTTACTTGGGGATATACAATGTTGTTTATTTTTGTTAGATGAAAATTCTCACAAATAAAAGCAACTAAAAACTTGTTTCAGCAATTTTGTATTATCATAAATCTTACATCACTTCTAATTTGAAAAGGACTTTGACAAGTGCTGCTCACATTTACAGCACCAAACTTCTTTTACTGACACTAGACACCAGTTTATTTCTCTTTCAGTAGCTAAGGATTTGGTCCCACTTACTGCCTAAAATGGAAAGTGGAGGCGAAAACCAAGATGGACTACGAAAGATTGCAGAGGTGGTTAAAAATATTGAACATGGTCATCTCATTCCAAAGTTCTCTTCCATTAACATTATCACTGTAGTTTCCTTTGCAGCATCCGCTGCTATGGTATTTGGTGGAGTTGTTCCATACATTCCACAGTATTATGATATTTACAAAAGCAGAAATACTGATGGCTTCTCAACACATGTTTGCTTGGCTTTGCTGATTGCCAACATCCTTAGAATTTTGTTCTGGTAAGGAGTTGCATATTTTTGTAAGAACCTTCAATAATGTTAGACTTATGACATGACTCCTTGTATTTGTTCTTATGACATTCTTATGACTTATTTATGACATGATTCTAATTGATGTCTATGAATTGTTGAGAAGTGCTCACATTGTAATTGATTTGAGTACTTGTCACATTAAGATCAAGAACTTTTGGATGGAAGTTTCGGCAAAACAACTTTGGGCAAAAACTTCACACACTTACCAAAGATTTAGGACAAAACTTATTGGACAAATATCTTTTGCTTAAAGGTATATGTTAAAGGCAGTCTGTCCCCTTGATGAATGGGAAAAGCTCGATTTAAGAGCTCTATTGAATACTCGACAAATTTACGATAATTGCTTTATTCAATGAGGGCAGAGTCATTCATGTGTAATTTTCATGGCCATGAAAATTATGCCTGAATGACTTTGCTTTGTTTAGATGAAGCAAATTAGCGAGGGGACAGACTGCCTTTAAAAGCTAAGTTTTGATTGAAGCAAGTAGCTATGCAGTGTATAGTGATGTAACAAAGTTTCAATGAGAAAAATGCTGAAAACGCCTTAGAAGATAATCACTACAGGTTTTGGGCTGTGCCCTTCATCAGTGCTCTACCAACAAGGGGCACAGCCTGGTATGTTTAGTGACAATATTCTGTGTTGTCTGGAGTGTCTTTTTCTGATTTATATTAAGCTCAATTTAGCCCCCCCCCCCATCTATCAAGCTCCCCACTTAGATTGAATGCCAGAGGCTGCCCACGAATACATTTATTTTACTAAATAAGTTTACATGTTAATTGATATATGGTTTGGGACAAAAACTTTGTCAAATTTATGCACTTGACTTGCAAAGTTATCATTTTATACACTCAAAAAATTTTTCTCTGACAAACAAGCTGCTTGGTGGGGGAGGTCATGCCTCCTTAGCTTGTCTTGCCAACCCTGGCACTATTGCTGCTCTTATATTCTTCCTTGTGAGCAAAATTGACACATGTCACTCTCATCAACAGGTATGGGCATCCATTTGAATTACCTCTGCTTGCTCAAAGCATCATAATGACTTTTGCCATGTTAGTGCTTCTAGAATTATGCATTAGGATTAAACGTGAAAGTGAACTTTCTGCAAAAAGGAGGTCTCTTTGGAGTAAGTAGTCTCTTTTAATCATCATCATGTATACGCAATTGAATAAATTTGCATAATGTACTGCGTAGAGGGACGTAAAATTTAGGATGGCTCCAATAAAAATCCATTGTTTGAAAAAATTTTTCCCGACTGTAGGCCGATTTCTGCTTGATTATATTGTAGAATAAACAGCATAAATAATTGTTCTTTTTTTGACCATGTTGCAAGCATAATGCTTGACAAGCAGAAAAGAAAAGAGTCATAAGGGCTCAGCACTGAAAGCAATGGATAACTGAAAAATAGCAAGTTTAAAGTATCAAAATTATAGTAATTGTTACACCTTGATGTCTTATTTGTTGCATCTCTGCATACAAACTCTCAGGCTCAACGGGAACAAGGAAGAATGAGTCTGCAAGCAGGCTATCTCTCTATGGCTGTGTTGTGTTTCCTTCATTCACTTCTGCACTGCATCATTGTTTGAATGTGGGAATTTGAAAAGAAGTAACTAATACAGTACTAACTTATCTTTGAACCAAATTCTATAAACTGTGTAGTCTTTGCTCACAATCAAACATCCAACTATGATCCAAGAACCAATTCTGTGCAGTGCAAATCAAAACGTTCCAGGAACGTTTCTCATCGAAATATGCTTTAAGATATTTTTTTCTTCATCTGCAGAGTTTGAAATGCAATAAATTTGCAACTTTCTCAATGTAAGTCTTATCAAATTTCGATTTTCCTAAGGCTTGCACCATCGAATGGTATGGTAAGAGAGTGATCAATGACATCCCTATCAGGCCACAGTGAGCAGTTCTTCGGTTTTGATTCATCAAATGAGAGATGGGGGTCCTGTACAAATAAAACAATGCTGGCTGACAAAAATATACCTATTGCTGTTACCATTTGATGGTGCAAGCCTTGAGAGAGTCGAAATTTCATGAGACTTGCATCAAAAAAGTTGCAAATTTGTTGCATTTCAAACACTGCAGATGAGGAAACAAAGAATCTGAAAGTATATTATTTTCAATTATCAAAGGAAAATTTTGGTATACCATTGCACAGATTTGGTACTTGGATGTTTGATTGTGAGCAAAAACAACATAGTTTATAGAATTTAGTTTGAAGGAAGTTTTACCTTGTACCATTACTGCATTAGTCTCTTTACTTTGGATTCTTGAATTCGAACAATGATGCAGTGAAGTGAATACTGGAAAGACAGCATGGCTGTGGGGAGGTAGCTTGTATGTAGACATTTGATTCCCGCAGCCTGAGAGTCTGCATGTGGGCTAGATAGGTGCAAAGCATGGTACTAAGTTATCATTTGTTCAATTAATCTTTTTTACTTTTAGATTTAGAGTATGCAAATTTCTGGAACTGGTCAAATTTCAGAGACTATGTACAGTTCATTGTAATTTTCATTGTTTTTGGTGCCTTGTTGACGTATTCATTGCTGGAAGTGAAAGTCTATTTAGAGACACTTGGATTTGTATCAGTTTTTACAGAAGCAATGCTGGGTGCTCCGCAATTTTATAGAAATTACAAGAATCAATCAACAGAGGGTATGAGGTTAGTTTGCCTTTTATGCATCTTTATTTGCATCGGTAAGTCAGAAACTGTAGGCAATGATTGAAAACTCGTACAATAAGAGGTATAAAATCGATTTGAAAATTACAACTCCATTGTCTGGCTGAGGGTTACACTTCATTTCAGGGATTTATTGAGGAATTTGTTCATTATCCATTCGTCATTTTCCACGCACAATCTTAATCTGAATTTTGGAATTATAGAAAACTAGTTTCCATGGGCTTTGGTAAGAAACTACAAATGTGTTTCTCACTTCAATTCAGTTGTCAACCATTAAAAAGAAAAAAATGTTTTTCTAAGGTAGTCATTGTCTAAAAGGGGCTGGGTCACCTGAAGTGAAAACTTCAGTCAAAACGACAATTTTTTTATCGTTTTTGCAGTATTTTTGATCAGCCATATCACATTTCCGCTACTTTTCTCAAAATGGAGGTAGAGAAACAAACGAAACACCTGTATGTCATACAATTGCAGAGACATTGGTGAATTTTTAAGTGGATTAAACCCATCCCCCAAAATCTATGCAGAATATGCATATGTGGGTAAATTTAGGTTAAGTACCCCCCCCCCCAAGTCTTCAGAAGACTTTGTCTGAACTGGGTGAGTCAACAAAATGTTACCACTTTTGAAAATTCATAACACCAAGAGTACTCTCGAGTACACTATAAACGGGGGGGATGAGAATAATCGGGGGGGCTGGAAATGGTTCGATATAGCAATAATCAGGGGGTTGGAATAATCGGGGGGGTGCTTGGAGAAATAGAAAATAGTCGTTTTCTTAGGTAAACACGTATCTTTTATATATATATCTTTTATAAGAGACGCGAGATTTATAATAATTGAGAAAATTGAAAAAGAAAACGTCGAAAACATGACACAATTATTAGAGACACACGAGGACAACTGGATAAAACGACTGCAGACTCTTTCCCCTAAGGGCCTGAACAACAAACTTAATCATCCCGACAAATATTGATTGATAGAAACCCCTAAAAATCCATGGTTAGGCCACTTTCTCTCCGTTCACAATTTTATGCAATACTTTGTTTCCCTGTGGCCTTTCGTTTTCTATACATAAAACGTAACATCTAACTTCAATTAAGGATTCATATGACGCCTTATTTTGGCGTCACATGACCAATTTTAGGTCATGTGATCTCATTAACATCACGTGACTACTAAAACGGCTATAAAAAGGCATGCATCCTTGTAAAAATTCATTCTCCTGACGATGACCATAGCGTCGAAACGCGTCGAGAATAGAAGAAAAGAAATAAAGATTTAAAGAACTCAAAGACGTCTTTTTCTTGTGTACATCTTTATATATATATATATATATATATATATATATATATATATATATATAAAGTGAACGGTCATAGAGAAGAAGAGGGACAACATCTTTAGAGAGCAGGCATCAATTTGGTCTTTTGCGCTTTTTATTTTATATTTCAGTGCTAACTAGTTTCGCCCACTAGGGCATCTTCAGAGCAACTGATTAACTCGAGGTATCAACCTCTATTTATAGTAAGTTGTATGTTCATATAAGGTTAATTAATTTGCAAGTGTTATTTTGTCCTTATAAGGTTAAAATGTTCTTGTCGTATGTTATCTTTGTTTCTGGCCTCGTTTTCGTCGCTTTCAGTTGAGTCATGGTCGTTGTAGGAGTCGGTCGAGTGTCCTGGTGTTGTGTTTTTTGCTTTGTCTTTTGACGTCAGATCTTCTTTCATCGTTCTTCGAGCTTCGCTTTTCCAATTTTATGTACGGTGCTTCTATGCCAGTGGCTGATTCCCTGAATCTAGGCCACCCCGGGTGTACCTTTACCCTGTTCTTTCAGTTCGGTTCGGTTCTTTTCATTGGCGTTGTTCGCAGTGCGATGTTGTCGTTATAATGTGTTGTTGTTGTGGGATTTCTTGTCCTATGACGTCGGTTGTGTGTCTTCACAGTCTCGTTGTTTTCGTTGTTGTTGTTGTTGTTGTTGGTGTTATATGATTTCGTTGTGTTTCATTCGTAGTCAGATGTTTGCCTAGTGTTATGTTATTGGCGTTGTTGCTTCTGTTGATGTTTGAGTTTGACGTATGTCGTTTGATTTCACATCAGATTGATTTCGTTGTTTTCTGTAGTGTTGCTGTTGTTGTTGTTGTTGCTTATGTTGTTTGAAGTATGTCGTTTGATTTCACGTCAGATTGATTTCGTTGTTTTCATGAGTGTTTGTAGTGTCGTTCCTGTTGCTTTTGCTGTTGTTGTTGCTTTTGTTGTGTGACGTAGGTCGTTTGATTTCACGTCAGATCATTGAGTTGCTGCTCGCGGTCGCGAGTTTATGTCTGTTTGTTTTCTTCGACTTGTTTCGTCGATCCTTCATTTGTTGTTGTTCCTTTGTCTTACACGGCGCTTCCTGCTTCTTGATGTCTCTTCCGTGGCCTGCGTCCAGGCCGTAATATTATATAAAGTGAACGGTCATAGAGAAGAAGAGGGACAACATCTTTAGAGAGCAGGCATCAATTTGGTCTTTTGCGCTTTTTATTTTATATTTCAGTGCTAACTAGTTTCGCCCACTAGGGCATCTTCAGAGCAACTGATTAACTCGAGGTATCAACCTCTATTTATAGTAAGTTGTATGTTCATATAAGGTTAATTAATTTGCAAGTGTTATTTTGTCCTTATAAGGTTAAAATGTTCTTGTCGTATGTTATCTTTGTTTCTGGCCTCGTTTTCGTCGCTTTCAGTTGAGTCATGGTCGTTGTAGGAGTCGGTCGAGTGTCCTGGTGTTGTGTTTTTTGCTTTGTCTTTTGACGTCAGATCTTCTTTCATCGTTCTTCGAGCTTCGCTTTTCCAATTTTATGTACGGTGCTTCTATGCCAGTGGCTGATTCCCTGAATCTAGGCCACCCCGGGTGTACCTTTACCCTGTTCTTTCAGTTCGGTTCGGTTCTTTTCATTGGCGTTGTTCGCAGTGCGATGTTGTCGTTATAATGTGTTGTTGTTGTGGGATTTCTTGTCCTATGACGTCGGTTGTGTGTCTTCACAGTCTTGTTGTTTTCGTTGTTGTTGTTGTTGTTGTTGGTGTTATATGATTTCGTTGTGTTTCATTCGTAGTCAGATGTTTGCCTAGTGTTATGTTATTGGCGTTGTTGCTTCTGTTGATGTTTGAGTTTGACGTATGTCGTTTGATTTCACATCAGATTGATTTCGTTGTTTTCTGTAGTGTTGCTGTTGTTGTTGTTGTTGCTTATGTTGTTTGAAGTATGTCGTTTGATTTCACGTCAGATTGATTTCGTTGTTTTCATGAGTGTTTGTAGTGTCGTTCCTGTTGCTTTTGCTGTTGTTGTTGCTTTTGTTGTGTGACGTAGGTCGTTTGATTTCACGTCAGATCATTGAGTTGCTGCTCGCGGTCGCGAGTTTATGTCTGTTTGTTTTCTTCGACTTGTTTCGTCGATCCTTCATTTGTTGTTGTTCCTTTGTCTTACACGGCGCTTCCTGCTTCTTGATGTCTCTTCCGTGGCCTGCGTCCAGGCCGTAATATTATATAAAGTGAACGGTCATAGAGAAGAAGAGGGACAACATCTTTAGAGAGCAGGCATCAATTTGGTCTTTTGCGCTTTTTATTTTATATTTCAGTGCTAACTAGTTTCGCCCACTAGGGCATCTTCAGAGCAACTGATTAACTCGAGGTATCAACCTCTATTTATAGTAAGTTGTATGTTCATATAAGGTTAATTAATTTGCAAGTGTTATTTTGTCCTTATAAGGTTAAAATGTTCTTGTCGTATGTTATCTTTGTTTCTGGCCTCGTTTTCGTCGCTTTCAGTTGAGTCATGGTCGTTGTAGGAGTCGGTCGAGTGTCCTGGTGTTGTGTTTTTTGCTTTGTCTTTTGACGTCAGATCTTCTTTCATCGTTCTTCGAGGCCAGAAACAAAGGTAAACAAAGATAACATACGACAAGAACATTTTAACCTTATAAGGACAAAATAACACTTGCAAATTAATTAACCTTATATGAACATACAACTTACTATAAATAGAGGTTGATACCTCGAGTTAATCAGTTGCTCTGAAGATGCCCTAGTGGGCGAAACTAGTTAGCACTGAAATATAAAATAAAAAGCGCAAAAGACCAAATTGATGCCTGCTCTCTAAAGATGTTGTCCCTCTTCTTCTCTATGACCGTTCACTTTATATAATATTACGGCCTGGACGCAGGCCACGGAAGAGACATCAAGAAGCAGGAAGCGCCGTGTAAGACAAAGGAACAACAACAAATGAAGGATCGACGAAACAAGTCGAAGAAAACAAACAGACATAAACTCGCGACCGCGAGCAGCAACTCAATGATCTGACGTGAAATCAAACGACCTACGTCACACAACAAAAGCAACAACAACAGCAAAAGCAACAGGAACGACACTACAAACACTCATGAAAACAACGAAATCAATCTGACGTGAAATCAAACGACATACTTCAAACAACATAAGCAACAACAACAACAACAGCAACAGCAACACTACAGAAAACAACGAAATCAATCTGATGTGAAATCAAACGACATACGTCAAACTCAAACATCAACAGAAGCAACAACGCCAATAACATAACACAGGCAAACATCTGACTACGAATGAAACACAACGAAATCATATAACACCAACAACAACAACAACAACAACAACAAAAACAACAAGACTGTGAAGACACACAACCGACGTCATAGGACAAGAAATCCCACAACAACAACACATTATAACGACAACATCGCACTGCGAACAACGCCAATGAAAAGAACCGAACCGAACTGAAAGAACAGGGTAAAGGTACACCCGGGGTGGCCTAGATTCAGGGAATCAGCCACTGGCATAGAAGCACCGTACATAAAATTGGAAAAGCGAAGCTCGAAGAACGATGAAAGAAGATCTGACGTCAAAAGACAAAGCAAAAAACACAACACCAGGACACTCGACCGACTCCTACAACGACCATGACTCAACTGAAAGCGACGAAAACGAGGCCAGAAACAAAGATAACATACGACAAGAACATTTTAACCTTATAAGGACAAAATAACACTTGCAAATTAATTAACCTTATATGAACATACAACTTACTATAAATAGAGGTTGATACCTCGAGTTAATCAGTTGCTCTGAAGATGCCCTAGTGGGCGAAACTAGTTAGCACTGAAATATAAAATAAAAAGCGCAAAAGACCAAATTGATGCCTGCTCTCTAAAGATGTTGTCCCTCTTCTTCTCTATGACCGTTCACTTTATATAATATTACGGCCTGGACGCAGGCCACGGAAGAGACATCAAGAAGCAGGAAGCGCCGTGTAAGACAAAGGAACAACAACAAATGAAGGATCGACGAAACAAGTCGAAGAAAACAAACAGACATAAACTCGCGACCGCGAGCAGCAACTCAATGATCTGACGTGAAATCAAACGACCTACGTCACACAACAAAAGCAACAACAACAGCAAAAGCAACAGGAACGACACTACAAACACTCATGAAAACAACGAAATCAATCTGACGTGAAATCAAACGACATACTTCAAACAACATAAGCAACAACAACAACAACAGCAACAGCAACACTACAGAAAACAACGAAATCAATCTGATGTGAAATCAAACGACATACGTCAAACTCAAACATCAACAGAAGCAACAACGCCAATAACATAACACTAGGCAAACATCTGACTACGAATGAAACACAACGAAATCATATAACACCAACAACAACAACAACAACAACAAAAACAACAAGACTGTGAAGACACACAACCGACGTCATAGGACAAGAAATCCCACAACAACAACACATTATAACGACAACATCGCACTGCGAACAACGCCAATGAAAAGAACCGAACCGAACTGAAAGAACAGGGTAAAGGTACACCCGGGGTGGCCTAGATTCAGGGAATCAGCCACTGGCATAGAAGCACCGTACATAAAATTGGAAAAGCGAAGCTCGAAGAACGATGAAAGAAGATCTGACGTCAAAAGACAAAGCAAAAAACACAACACCAGGACACTCGACCGACTCCTACAACGACCATGACTCAACTGAAAGCGACGAAAACGAGGCCAGAAACAAAGATAACATACGACAAGAACATTTTAACCTTATAAGGACAAAATAACACTTGCAAATTAATTAACCTTATATGAACATACAACTTACTATAAATAGAGGTTGATACCTCGAGTTAATCAGTTGCTCTGAAGATGCCCTAGTGGGCGAAACTAGTTAGCACTGAAATATAAAATAAAAAGCGCAAAAGACCAAATTGATGCCTGCTCTCTAAAGATGTTGTCCCTCTTCTTCTCTATGACCGTTCACTTTATATATATATATATATATATATATATATATATATATATATATATATATATATATATATATATATATATATATATATATATATATATATATATATATATATATATATATATATATTCTCATAAGCTCATGCGCAATATGTAATAAAGTAATTATAGATTCTCAAGAAAAACACATTCATTAAACGTTTCGGCGAAAGCCTTCATCAGTAATGACTTTTCCTAATCAAACAGAGCATACATATAGATTCAGAAATTCAAAAACAATAGCCTAAGCGGGATCTTACCTATTACAATACGTATTAAAAAGTGTTAAAGTAGCGGTAATGACAAAGGTGGCGGGAGAAAGACCACAAGAAAGCGCAGAGTAAAGAACTGCTGAAGTCGGCGGCTGTGTCTGTCTCGCAGGAGCTGGAAAATAAGTATGTTAGAACAAAAAAACCGATAGAAAGATCCAGAAGCGGATGGGCAGACAGAGATCCCTAAAAAACAGCTTGTGTCCCTAACGAAAAGCTGAGCACAAAAATCAAAACAACACAACAACCAAAATGTGAACAAAAATGAAATCTATGTATCTACCTGCCTAGTGTTCAAACCCTTAGGGGCAAAGCAATCCAGCCGATATTGCCAGAAGCTTTCCCGCATCCTATTACCCCCCGTTAGCCTATCAATTATCTTTACGCTAATATCCTTCAGAAACCCCCGGTGGCCTTCTTCAGTGAAATGTCTGAAGAATTCCGCCTGGGGTACAAATGTTGGGGGTCAAATGTTGGGGGTCATGGGGGTCAAATGTTGTGTATTTGTTGGAATGTACTGTTTGTGGTGTACAATATGTTGGTAGCACCTGCACGCCTTTTAGGCTTAGGTTTAATAATTACAAGGCGTGCAGTCGTAAGTTTAATTCGGGGGCCTCAGTACCCCAGGCGGAATTCTTCAGACATTTCACTGAAGAAGGCCACCGGGGGTTTCTGAAGGATATTAGCGTAAAGATAATTGATAGGCTAACGGGGGGTAATAGGATGCGGGAAAGCTTCTGGCAATATCGGCTGGATTGCTTTGCCCCTAAGGGTTTGAACACTAGGCAGGTAGATACATAGATTTCATTTTTGTTCACATTTTGGTTGTTGTGTTGTTTTGATTTTTGCGCTCAGCTTTTCGTTAGGGACACAAGCTGTTTTTTAGGGATCTCTGTCAGCCCATCCGCTTCTGGATCTTTCTATCGGTTTTTTTGTTCTAACATACTTATTTTCCAGCTCCTGCGAGACAGACACAGCCGCCGACTTCAGCAGTTCTTTACTCTGCGCTTTCTTGTGATCTTTCTCCCGCCACCTTTGTCATTACCGCTACTTTAACACTTTTTAATACGTATTGTAATAGGTAAGATCCCGCTTAGGCTATTGTTTTTGAATTTCTGAATCTATATGTATGCTCTGTTTGATTAGGAAAAGTCATTACTGATGAAGGCTTTCGCCGAAACGTTTAATGAATGTGTTTTTCTTGAGAATCTATATATATATATATATATATATATATATATATATATATATATATATATATATATATTCTCATAAGCTCCTTCACAATGCGAATTAAAGTAGATATAAAAACTCATAAAAAACACATTCTTTAAACGTTTCGGCGAAAGCCTTCATCAGTAATGACTGTTCTTATAATCAGACAGAGCATACATATCAATCTCAAAATCCAGAAACAATACAAAAACAATAACCTAAGCGGGACCTACCAACATACAAGGAGTACCAATAAGGTGTAAAAGTAGCGGCTGATGACAGAGGCGGTGGAGAAAGATCAAAGAAAGCGCAGAATTAAGAATTGCTGAAGTCGGTGGCTATGTCTGTCTCGCCGGAGCTGAGAGAAGCCTGTGCTAAAATAAAACAAACAATATGAAGATCCAAGAGCGGATGGGCAGAAAGAGTATACTTAAAAAAACAGCGTCTGTCCCTAACGAAAAGCTGAGCGCAAAAATCAAAACAACACAACAACCAAAATGCAAACAAAAATGAAATCTATGTATCTACCTGCCTAGTGTTTAAACCCTTAGGGGCAAAGCAATCTAGCCGATATTGCCAGAAGCTTTCCCGCATCCTATTTCCCCCCGTTAGCCTATCAATTATCTTGACACTAATATCCTTCAGAAACCCGTGGTGGCCTTCTTCAGTAAAATGCCTGAAGAATTCCACCTGGGGTACTGAGGCCCCCGAATTAAACTTACGACTGCACGCCTTGTAATTGTTAAACCTAAGCCTAAAAGGCGTGCAGGTGCTACCAACATATTGTACACCACAAACAGTACATTCCAACAAATACACAACATTTGACGAGTCACAGTTAAACGAATAGTTTATCCTATATTCCCGGCTATCTATGTTCGAATGAAAATGCTCACTATTGCTCATGACATTACACACTTGACAACGAGATTTACCACAAATGAGATTTACCACGAACGAGATTTTCATTCGAACATAGATAGCCGGGAATATAGGATAAACTATTCGTTTAACTGTGACTCGTCAAATGTTGTGTATTTGTTGGAATGTACTGTTTGTGGTGTACAATATGTTGGTAGCACCTGCACGCCTTTTAGGCTTAGGTTTAACAATTACAAGGCGTGCAGTCGTAAGTTTAATTCGGGGGCCTCAGTACCCCAGGTGGAATTCTTCAGGCATTTTACTGAAGAAGGCCACCACGGGTTTCTGAAGGATATTAGTGTCAAGATAATTGATAGGCTAACGGGGGGAAATAGGATGCGGGAAAGCTTCTGGCAATATCGGCTAGATTGCTTTGCCCCTAAGGGTTTAAACACTAGGCAGGTAGATACATAGATTTCATTTTTGTTTGCATTTTGGTTGTTGTGTTGTTTTGATTTTTGCGCTCAGCTTTTCGTTAGGGACAGACGCTGTTTTTTTAAGTATACTCTTTCTGCCCATCCGCTCTTGGATCTTCATATTGTTTGTTTTATTTTAGCACAGGCTTCTCTCAGCTCCGGCGAGACAGACATAGCCACCGACTTCAGCAATTCTTAATTCTGCGCTTTCTTTGATCTTTCTCCACCGCCTCTGTCATCAGCCGCTACTTTTACACCTTATTGGTACTCCTTGTATGTTGGTAGGTCCCGCTTAGGTTATTGTTTTTGTATTGTTTCTGGATTTTGAGATTGATATGTATGCTCTGTCTGATTATAAGAACAGTCATTACTGATGAAGGCTTTCGCCGAAACGTTTAAAGAATGTGTTTTTTATGAGTTTTTATATATATATATATATATATATATATATATATATATATATATATGTGAACAGTGATGTTACTGATACAGTTACTTATGAACTCTGGTTCTATTGAATGCACTTCTTGAGACTTTTTCTTGCGTTTATTCAGAAAGTTTGTTTACTACCATTTCATTTTTCCAAAAATTAATAAAAGGGGGGGTTGGAATAAGAGCGGGGGGGTTGGAAAATTTTTGAAAAATTAATAAGCAGGGGGGGGGACGATTATTCGGTACTTGAGAGTACTTGATGGATTCAAATTATTCGTAATAACCGCGAGCTTGAACAATTTTTGCTGTTTTCCAGCGTTTTTATTGGGACTGAAAATATAGTTACATTTGATTTCACGAAAATTTCATGGTTGCAAAATGCTTGAAAAAGACCTGAAACACTCGATTAAATCAAAAGGAACTTCTCGTACAGAGCAAAAGAACGTTCAATCTCTTCATGGATGAGAGGTTTCGTTTGCACGTCTGTTGCTATTGGTTTGAAAACCTTCACTTTTTGTGTGATAATCCGTTTACATATTGTTCTGCGTGACGAGATTTCTTACAGTTACATCAGCTGTTTGGATGGGCCTCTTCCCCGCCTCTTCACAATCTTTCCTGGAGGGGGGGATGCTAATCAACTAGTGTTACTCATTACGTAGCATCAGACTTCAAAAATTAGTCCTGGATATTGGTAACCGTAGACATCGTCACCAATGTGGTTTACACCAGAAGCGAATCGACACTCAAAGTCATCCTTTTTAAATTTTTTCTTTGCATGATGCTGAAAAAATTTTGAGGCTGGTCCCGTCATAACAACACTAATGCTGACATTCTCCATTGGGGGCACTTTAACTGGTTGCTCCAATGACACGCGGAACGAGTCAGCCATAAGTCCTGCAGTCGTTGGTTCTCCTAATGTGAAAGTTGGCATGAAGGTGTTAGAATCGGTCGTTATTGTTATCTTTGAAATCTTGTGTGCTTTTGGATGACCAAACAAGAAAAATCCAGTCAGGGTCGCTTTCATGTTGATCGTAAATTCAATTACCTCTTGCCAATTCGGGCTATAACACCGATTGGTGCCATAAATTGGAACTGGTAGAAAACGATCAGCTGTAATTTCATGCTTTATTTTATTCCGTGGTTTTGCACTGAAAGGAATCTTATCCACGATAGAATTTTGAAGTTCCTTTGATTCTAAACTAATGTAATGCATTATGTCGACTACTTGCTCAGGGGTTAATATTCCTGACAGGGAGCAATCTTTTGCAATATCCATCAAGGTCATCGTTGGAAAGCGAATCAAATACACTGCATCGCCAAGCACTTTCCTCTTCGACTCAGCACAGATTTCACTTCCTTCTGTGGTCAACTGATTCTCACACCATTTATCAACAGCCAGAAACAAATCAACCTCTTCGATATTTAAGGCCTCTAGCATTAAGATGGCTTTGAGTGTTGCTAGATTTAAAGAAAGAAATAAATCTTCTTTTAGAATCTCAGAAGCTTTATCCGCGATTATTCCCAAGCTCTTTTTGGTTGCGGCATTTTCATGAAACGCTAGCGATTGCTGCAGAGTGACCAGTGCATTCTCTTCTGTCACTGATTCCTCAATGAATTTAATGCATTTTGCTTGAAGACAGGGAATCAAATAACATTTTGCCAGATTTAGAATTTGGAATACATTCTCCCATTTCAACAAAATTTCATCTGTGTAAATGAATCTGAGGAACTCTGAGATGCAGTCAGCATTTCCATAATGGCTGAAGTCAAGTTCGTTTTCCCGTCCTGCCATCGGGCCACAGAACATAGAATGAAAAACGGGACTTGTCGAAGCCAGGATCAGCTTGTGAACTGGAAATTTGACATCATCAGAAATAAAAGTAAAATCACTCATGAAATCGTTTTTCAAAAGATAAGCTATTCTCTCCTTGATGGTTGTTTTAGATTCTTGCCACTCTTTTTCGTCTCTGCTTTTCTGGGCCATTTCCTTTGCAGGTACAATGCTAGAACTGAAAATGAGTTAGATCTTTAAGTAATTCCTTCCATACAACTTCCGTGTGTCCCTGTATTTGTACATTGTATGAATTTTCCGTATCAATGTATCAATTGTCTGTAATTTTTGTCTTCTTTCTTTATAGTTTAGTTTTTTGTTAAATCATGTACATAAACTGTATGTGGTGGAATTCAAAATATATGAAACTGAAACTGAAACAGATACAATTAAAGGAATCTAAGCATGTATACTGTGAGCCTTTGACAAAAAACCCCAGGGGGTACATGACTTGCGGATGGATGGGGGTCTGCCGCCTGGTTTTCAGAAAGGTACCCTCTTCTAATTACCAAATCTTGCTGCCATACCCACTTTTATGATGAATTTTGGCGGAAAACGACCCAACGACCCATTTTTGGCCAATTTCTGGATAACCCACCCATGGAAAATCTGCCGAAAAAGGGACCTTTGTTTAGAGAATTTTATGGCCCAAAAACCCACCCATATGGGCGGCGGCACATACCCGTACCGTCAACATGTTATGTACCCCCCGGGGTGTTTTGGTCACATTGGGATTGTAAGAGATGGTTTGTTTGTTTATTGGAGTTCCGCTTCTTCACTATTAGGTGTTGCTGCTTCTCCGGTCTTCAAAATTATTGCTCTTGTTAACTTCTTCCATCCCTCCCTGTCTTGGGCCAATGCTCTCAATTCTTCCAGATCCTCTTTGATGTTGAGTTTTAAACGATGACAGTAGTCATGTTCAGCTTTACTGGGGTCCTTATTGTAATAGGCATTCAGATCTTCATTCAGTACCTTTGGTAGGGTTGTTCTTGGTTTTCCTCTGAATCCTTTGGCTTTTATGTTAGTGAAGTACAATTCCATGGCTTTAAATGCCGGTATATTTCTGTCCCTTCTCAAGATATGACCAAATAGTTTCCATCTCTGTTCTCTCATGGTGTATGATATTGGTTTTTCACCCATCACTTTATACAATTTCTCATTTGATATGCGTGTTGGATATTTTATTCCTAGAATTCTACGTAACTGCCTCCAGTGATATGCATCCAATCTCTGCTGCACATCAGATGAATCTCCCCATGTTCCACAGTTGTAGAGCAGTACTGATTTTACTAATGCTCTATATATCTTGATTTTCTTCTCAAGCTTTATTTTATCTTTCTTTAAATATATTGCATTGATCTTGTTCATTGATGCTGTGGCTAACTGTTTTCTTCTCTTCTATTGATATCTTCCTTATCCAGGAGCGTCGTGGCACCTGTCTATCAGGGGGGGCCAAGGCCCCGAAATTTCCGAAAAATAATATTTTTCATTTTCACCCTTTTTCCTTTTACAAGACGCTAGCAATGAGTAATGAGTTAATGGGGTAGATTCCGAAATTGGGGACATTGAGGTTGGTGTTCCACAAGGTTCATGTCTTGGCCCTCTTCTCTTCCTTGTCTACATCAATGATCTCCCACAAGCAGTCCTGGATTCCAACGTATCCATGTATGCTGATGATACCAGTTTGTGCTACCAGTCTCACGATATGACTCGGCTGAATGAGGCTATCAACAGCGATCTTAGAAAATTGGATGCTTAGCTAAAAGGCAATAAGCTTTCCCTGAATGTAGCGAAAACTCATTCTATGCTTATTTCCACCAAGCAGAAACACAACATTCTCCAGGGTCAAAATGAAGACTTGAAATTGAAAATACGTGATAATGAGCTTGAAGTAGTCAAAAAGACAAAATACCTCGGTTTGCAAATTGACTGTTCTTTGGATTGGAAAGAACACATCAAGGCAATTTCTGCCAAGGTCTCAAGGGCAGTTGGATTTCTAAAACATGCCAAATCTTTCCTTCCGAAAGAAACTTTGCAAACTCTTTACAGGGGTATTGTGGAGCCCCATTTTCGATACTGCTGCTCTGTCTGGGGCTGCGCTGGTTCAACTGAAATTAATCAGTTACAAAAACTTCAAAAGCGTGCTGCTAGGATAATAACGAATAGCAGCTTCGATGCCCCAAGCAGACCTCTTATCGAAGGACTGGGATGGAAGACCGTTGACTAACTAATAACGGGCGAATCTAAGACAATGGTCTTCAAGTCCCTGAATGAGCTGGCTCCACAATACATGTGTGACCTCTTCACCCGAAATTCGCTGTGCTCATCATATAGCCTTCGCAACACGGGGACCGACTTGAGGTTACCGATGAAAAGGTCAAACAATGGCCAGAAATGTTTCTCCTATAGAGGTGCTAAACTATGGAATAGCCTGCCAGCCGAGTCAAAGCAGGCAACCTCTCTGTATAGTTTCAAAAAAACCATTTAGAAACAGACACTTTTTCCTTTCACTTTTACTGTAAAGTTTTTAACATCATTGTATATAAGTTTTAGATATTGTAAATAAGGTTTTATAGTTTAATTAGATCCATAGCTTTTTCCTTTTATATTATATTGTAACTAATGTTTTTATCGGAGGGCCCCTTGAAAAGCAACTTTTTGAAGGGCAACCCTCCTTAAAAGAATTAAATATGAAATATGAAAATATATATAGTAACAGAACAATGTAGGATTTATTGGTGATATGTTCGGATTGGGTCTATATTAACCACCATGAAAAGAACAATCTTCCAGAGATGAGGCCCAGCAGTCAGGCTTTTCCAGACAACATTCATATTCGGGATGCTGATGCTAAATGCGAGCGAAGTGAGCAAAAATGGGGGTCCGGGGGCTCGCCCCCGGAAAAATTTTTGCGACCACACCCTTCAGATCGTTGGAAAGTGCCCCTTTTTGTAAAGAGGTCGCCATTGAAAGAAGCGGTAGAACTTGATTAACGGAAGGCTTTCCTGGGAAATATTTAAAATAGAATTTAAAAATTATTCAGAAATAGATTGGTTTTTACTTTAGCTGAATGAGATATAAGCAAGATAGCTTGATAACTCTGATAACTTTATGATATCTTCATTTCTGTAAATATTCTTTTCCATATTCTTGACTAGAGACGTTTTCAGTGAAGAGGAGCAAATTTGCTGCTGAAGCGAAAATATCCTACGCAAAATTAATAACCCATGGTTTCTGTTTTTGATGGAAAATAACTAATAACTATCAGTCGTGAAAAAATCTCCATGTTTCAAAGGCTAAGGTACCGTAGTATTCTATCAAATTAACTTTTCTAGTGCTATCTTCAAATATGCATTTAGACCTAGCTGTTTAAATCAGCAATGTCTCCCGAAGCAATGACCTTTTATCGTACAAGATCTTCGTAATTTTTTCGAGGCTCTGGTACACAGTGTATAAACGCTGCCAAGAACAAAACCAATATCTGGAAAATGTCTACGGAGTAGCAACGAAAAGAGCAAATGTTGTGGGAAGAACTGAAAGCGATGAAAAAATCTAAACTGATCAAATGTACTTAGCGCAAGCCCAAAGTCAGTGATTTTCCGACGAAACCTTAAAATTTCCGAAAAATCCGACGATCTGAATTCTAGGGTGGGCCATGGCCCCCCTGCCCCCCCCGGCCACGACGCCCCTGTCCTTATCTCCTAATAATGAACCCACTTTCTTCACATCTCTCCATTTTTCTTCCTTTTTTGATTTCTTTCTGCTGATGGTAGTGTATTCCGTTTTGTCGTTATTTACCAATAGGTTATACTTCTTTAATACTTTGCTTATCTCGTCGACATCTCTATGTTTTTCACACATTTTCGAACCTCCTAACCTTTCGAAACAGGTCTTTCTCTTCACAAACAGTAATAACATGAAATTAGATTTTGCATAAAGTAGTGTACCAGAGCCCAAGCAAAGGAATATTATTTCAGTACTAAAGTTTAAAAGTTCGCAATAGATTGTCTTCTAAGCGCGGCGTTGTTGAAACGCTTCGGGGTTCAACAGGCAGGGCCTAAATCAAGGTGGGCGAAATTTTTCATTGATATGAAAGGAAACACCACTGTCCGAAACAAAACGAACAAGATGGCTAAAATTACTAATGTATTTCCTTATGGAATTTCGTAAAGATATGGTTTGTAATTTGAGTTAATATGTCTAAGAGATGATGTAAACTTACTTCAAAATTTCACGACCGCGCCTTGTATTGGACATCAGTGAAATGAAAGCGAAAGAACGATTTGGAAATTTCCAGGAACCATTGAAGTGAGACGGAAGAAGGCGGAAGTAATTACATCTGTCAAAGAGAGGCTGGAAGAACAGCGCTGCTGAAACTGTATTTGTGATGCCCATTAGTGATGTTAATCTCGTATCTCTGAAACTGATTTTTTAATTTCAATTTAATAGGTCTTTTATTTCTAGATGTGGTTTTAAAGATCGTTATATTAGCCAAAGTCCTATTCTTTGAAATTTCATGTTAAAAGTCCATTTTTTCATGATACTGTATCTTGTAGCCTGTAGGATAGAAGATAAAAGAATGACAAATTTGCAGAGCCCACTGCACATGTTTTCTGAATCCATTGGAACTTAATTAGGAATTACCTTTGGGGATCATCTCTGAGACGGGCTGAAAGGGCACTTTTAGCCTTAATGCAAAAACTTGGGGACAACAGCTGTTGTCCTGAAAACTCAGAATTCTTGTTACGTTTCCACTGAATTCTCAAACGGCTGTCTTGCATACTGCAAAATGATAGGAAACTTCTGAACACTAATTTTTGGTAAGAAACTGTTTACAAGAAATTCAGCTCTCAGATTGCCGAAAAATTAAGAAACTCCAGTACTGGGAAAAATATAACTTAAGAAACTATCTATTTTCACAAAGGAAATCCTACACATATTTTTACTTCATTTTCACTTCCTTCCTGTATCATATTACTCTAAAGGTACTTCAGCAATTTCTAAACAAAGGAAAGGCTCCAAAAAACATTATTCTGGAATGTTCACGAACGCACAGGTAGTGAGCATGAAGATCGTTATGAAACCTTTCAGAAATTTGTTAGAACTCCAAGCACTTCAGCATAGACCACATAGACGTAGGAACCGCGGGGGAGCACCGTTGCGATAAACAAGGAAGCGCCCTTTTTATTTTTAGAAAATGCCCCTTTTCTTAAGGAAAGAAAAGTGCCCTCGAAGTGTCGTGCCCCCCAAGTTCCTACGTCCCTGCACTTCAGTCCTCAAAATCTGAAAAAATGCAATATTCACTTGTAGTATGAAGATGGTAGTGATGTGGTTTTGCGGGGATACTTTCAAGACAGGTTATTTCATAGTAAAGCAAGCACCAGTGCAATTTGGAATTTGTGGAATGCTTCAAGTTAGTATTGACATGGCGATTCTTTATCAAGTGTATCATTATAGGGGAAGAAAATTAGCAAAGGATCATAATGTAATGGATTAGAAAATTCTTCATTACCATAAAGTCTGGGCCTGGTCATAGATTTTATTGGTTTAGAACATTCGAAACCACAGGGGGCTAGGAGTATCAGTGGCGGAGCGTAGGTCCGGTTTCTATGGATCCCAGTGATCCGGATTATGAACAGAACAGCTGTGTGGTTTGATACAAATCACAGGGACCCCAGGAAGTTGTATAACCCCACCCCCTAATGATAAAGAGGCCTTCCTCTGACCCTCGCGCACCTCGCTTTCGATCTCTCTCTTAAAGCATTACGTCATAGCTTCGCAATTGCAATACAACTTCCTGGGGTCCCTGTGTACAGATTACATCATCGTTGCGTTCGGCCTGCTATTGTTACAGTAGACACGTCTTTTGTAATGTGAAAGCTCTTTTCTTATTGGCTGCAATTTAAACTCGCAGCAATCCTCCGCCGCCGTAAGAAAAGAGAAAAGAAAATGAGAATCATAATGTAATTCTACTGTAACACTGGCAGGCCGACTTCAACGATGATGTAATCCGTATCCGGATCACAGAAAACCAAAGAAACCAAAACTGCAATCCTCTACTGATACACCAAGACCCCTGTTTCGAAACTGACGTCTACGAGTGGGAGCATAGGTTCCAAATCTTTAAATCGGTGTAAAAAGATTGGATGTAAAATTCAATGACTATTGTCTGTGAACTGAATCGGTTGAAAGAAACTTCAGCTCGGACTTCTTAGAATGAAATCTTGAACATTTTTCTTGAATTTTACAGCGTAGCGTATCTTCTGTACAAACTTATATGATGATGTGACGTCATCAAATTTTAAATCGCAAACCAGAAGAGCAAGGGATTTTTGCTTGATACCTTTCGTGGCAGCTTCATTTAAACAACTAACTTAGGCCTAAACTTGCCGTATCAACTCGAACGGATCTACCTCGTGCTGAAGGCTCGAGAACTCTACAACAACAACCCCTAAAAGAAAACGCCTTTCATCTAAAATGTCAACGTGTCAATGTCAATCAAGGGTTCAAAAATTGTCAATCAACATAATGGGAATTACCCAACAAAAACGTAACATCAAAACAAGCTAGCTAAGAGTCACGATAATACCATGTTGCATACATCCATTAACTATGGTCTTCTGGGACATTCATGTTTGGTCAACAAGTTTAGAGACTACGAAGGTTTTAGGTTTTTTTTCAAAATTTTTCCTTAGTTCTTACCAAGGTCTGTTCTTCCGACAAAAGAAAACACTCCAATTCTGACGATGCGAAGATTTTAGAAAAGTCCAATGGCAGAAATATATCGAAAAAGCTGACGTGTCTTTCAAGACATTCAAATCAAAGAAATAGGGTATAGAATTTTACACCAACCTTTTCAAAGATTTCAAACTTATGCTATGAGTGGACCATTCTTAGGCCCTGTTTACACGATACTGGTCATAGGCCCTGTTTACATGATACCGGTCATAGACCCTGTTTACACGATACTGGTCCTATTTCACGGGCTTTGGTGTCACATCGGATTGGCCTTCTGTTTACCCGCTAACGCACCGATCCGATATTGCTAATCCGTCCTTTTATACATAACAAAACTTTAACTGATTAGCCTCTCGTTTACACAGTTCATAGTGATACGATGTTAATAGTGAAAGCTTTATTTCCTAATTCTGAACATAGTTTTCTGAAGAAAGATTTTGTTCTGGAACTGTGCCGGTAAAATTTTGAGGGCCAATATGCTCATGCCTTTCCTGACATTGTTAGCTCTTCCCTCCTGGATGAAGTTTGCGCCTGAGAGCATGGGCAATGATGCACCGTGTTTGTAGCTTGGAAATTAAAGTTGTTACCTATATATTACCATAGTTTTCTTCGTTGTTTTCACTTTGGCCCAAGCCTAGCCAGGGCTAGAAATTAAATTCAAATGGCTCTTCCGTATCTGAACTGTTGGCTCCCACACAGCATTCATCCTCATTTCAAACTGCCTTAAATATTGTAGGAGGAAGTTTGAAACGAGGATGAAAGCTGTGTAGGAATTAACTGTTCAGACGCGCAAGAGCCATCTGAATTAGATTTCTTGCACCGGTCAGGCTTCAGCTGAAGAGAAAGCAACAAAGTCAAACAGTAATATCGAGGTAATAAACTTTAATTTCTTAACTGCAAACATGGTGCATTATTGCCGATGCTGAGAGGATTTCTTACTGTTGTTGTTTTAAAAAGCTAAGGCCAACCGACCAGAAATGACAAGAAAAATACCAAAATTGATCTGCATTGGCTGTTAACATAAAAGTAAGTTTAGAGCCATTTGACAAAAACGTATAGTTGGAATTTTTCAAACTTGTAAATAGTTTTTTAGATACCTGCTGCTTATTTTCTAATCATAGACCCAACCTCATCCACAGGGCCTCTTATATAAAAAGCCCGCCCTTGGGACGAGGTTGGCTCGACCTTTCAGCTATTCTCAAAAGGACGCCTTATCGAAATATACTGTACGCATTTTGTAAAATTTGCACAACAATAATAGAAGCTCTAACACCACTCAAAAAAGCATCTCGTACCAAAAATGTGTAAAAATAACGCTGGATCCAAACTCTTTTGTAGAATAGCTAAAAATGTGTATTGATGGACGTTAAGGTTTGCCTATAATGGCTACGGTCACACCAGAATCTGATCCCTTTGTCTTCAGAAAGTACGGCATTATACTGTGCTCGTCACGTCTTCTGCAAAGCTGCCTGTGCTGTGGCTAGTTGTTTGGTGCGAAAGTAATCGTCACGTGATTACCTTAGTAGATAATGATTGGTTCATTTTGCTTTAACTTCGCTGTAAGTTAGGTCAGCACCTTGTTTATCCCGTTGTTTTGGATACTATGGTTTTTTAAGGATTCTTGCCCGAGGAACGAAACGTAACAGCGTTGCATGTGAACTGGAAGAGCAGTCACATAGCACAGCGTAGTAAGCCCGTTTTTACGGAAGAAAACAACGGGATAAAGCACCTAGTGTGACCGCAACCTATATGATAGTAATGTATTTATTTCTATGCTAAGGAAACACATATTTAGTAGTTTTCAAGAAATGTATTTTCTTCGTTTTGTCTTTTGTGTCATAGCTTTCATTTAACTGGATTATGAATTTATTAAAATTTAAGACCAGAAAATTTTGTCATTTGACAGTGTTTCATCTTTGCGGTAAAAGTGTATGAATGTGTGCAGCTCAAACTTTTCAAAGATAGAGAAGAGAGGAGATCTACATCTCGGACAAGGATGTTCATTTACGCTAAAGTTATCCCCCCCCCCCCCCTATTTCCTTACCAAAAAATAATATCAAGATTCGCAAACCAGAAAAAATAGGAAGTCGGCTTTGATCTCAACAAAGTGTCTTGTCAAATCACGGCCGATTCGGACACTGTAGCTGTGCTTTCTAAACTAACGAAGAAACAATAATTATTCAATACTCACCCCTGGCAAGCAACGTTTGTATTCCGGTCAAACATCGTGGTCAAACATCGTGGTTTGATTTAGGCCCTCCTCCTTCAAATTCTGAAAATTCTGAATCCCAACTGCAACAACAAACAAATCGCCTCCCTAGCTTACCCTAACGAACTGCCCTCGCAGCAACGAGCCCTTGAGAAGAGAAATTTCTCTTCTCAAGGGCTCGTTGCTGCGAGGGCAGTTCGTTAGGGTAAGCTAGGGAGGCGATTTGTTTGTTGTTGCAGTTGGGATTCAGAATTTTCAGAATTTGAAGGAGGAGGGCCTAAATCAAACCACGATGTTTGACCACGATGTTTGACCGGAATACAAACGTTGCTTGCCAGGGGTGAGTATTGAATAATTATTGTTTCTTCGTTAGTTTAGAAAGCACAGCTACAGTGTCCGAATCGCCCGTGGTCAAATGCAAAACTTAATGCTTATTTTGACATTTTCTGAATATGATGGCGCGTGTCACAAGAAAAAAGTACCCACTTGTGACAGGCCACGGTAAATCGCACACTGGACCGATCTCAGGGGATTAAAAGAAGCCAGCGTGAATTCAGAGCATGCGATCGGGCCTCTGGGGAATTACGCGAGACCATTTTGTTTATCTTTTTTCTTGTTATCAAATGTCTAATATCGTTATCGAATATCGAATTTCGAATGTGACAGCGTTTCCGAGTTGACGAGGATATTTTTGAAAACACTCCTCGTGTTGAGCCTCGTGTGGTCTTATTATACGGATAAACCACGCGCAATAGGCGACGCTAGAGTTATTCGTGCTAATAATTAAAATATGAATTCTTCATTCTCACCTTGAGTCTTTTTATGTCTTGTTTCTGTATCTGTAAATTGAGTGTTTGCTTCTGCAAGTCGAACAGCACCTGAGCTTAGGCAAATCGTATTGAAAATGTGGTGGCTTACAACAACAACAACAGCTTACAATGCTCAATTTGCAGATACAGAAAGAAGACAAAAAAGACTCAAGGTAGGAATGAATAATTCATATTTTAACAATTATTCGCACGAATAACTCCAGCGTCTCCTATTGCGCGTGGATAAACAGAAGCGATTTTCAACAGATGCGTTTTCAAAATATCCAGATACGTGTGGACACGAAGCCTGCTTTTTCAATAAATTTGAAAGAGTGACCAAAGAGATGAAAATTCACATAGCAAGAAAATTTTAACAAGGAAATTGAAGCTTAAAATCATACTTCATCAATGTTTCTCTTGGTCCGTCTCTTTCCTTTAGTGATCAGTTTTCCCTTTGCAAATAATTCATCAATTTCATTGCTGCTTTCCTTTGCAATGAACTTCTACAAGAGCGGAAACAAAATTTATTAAAAGTATTTCAATCTGAAAAACTCGGGTAGACAATTGAAAGGAACAATAGCTAGATGGTATACCTAGTTTTATTGCAATAATGTTGCTGAATATAAATACCGACCCAAGCGGGGTTCACACAATCCATCCCCTGTCGTTGCCTTTGATTTGAAGGCAAAGATGAAGACCCTGCTTACACTGCACCGGTACCATTTTGGATCGGTAACAAAAGCGTTACGGATCAGCATCCCATTGACACTGGTCCTACTAATCCGTGACAAATTTGCTCTACACGTGACAAATCCGTGAAAAATTTTATCTACAATGTGTCCCCAAAAAGTTTTGCCCTGTTTATGTGGCTACTATGGAGGAGATGTAGATTCAATTATCTCGGTTTTTACACAGTTGCATAAGCCAGGCTTCAACTTAGAGTTTGAGACCTTGTTTGAGTTAATCTGACAAGTGGTTGCTGATTTATGGCAGAGAAAAGTCAAAACTAGTGGTTGCTTCAAAAACAGCACTTTATTGTTCTCCAGCAATGTCAAAATAAAGTAACATCTCAAAAAAAGGGTTCTGGCTTCGCATTGAAATTTGCTAAATCTTTTAAAGGTTAGCAGTGTTGTCTCTTCTTAAGAGAACACTTCCTACCTTTTAAAATATGTAGTAAAAATTTTAGCGCGATGCCAGGACCCTTTCTTTGAAAAGTTACTTTTGTTTGATATTGCTGGACAACAAAACAAGTGCTGGTTTTGAAGCAGCCACTAGTTTTGTCTTTTCTCTGCCATAAATCAGCAACAACGTATCAGATTAACTCAAACAAGGTCTCAAAGTCTAAGTTCAAGCTTGACCTATGCAACTGTGTAAAATTAGAGATAATTGAACCTACTGCTCCTCCAAAGTAGCCACACAAATGGGGCACAATTTTTTGGGACACCCTGTATAGACAAAAATTGTTCTGGAGCAGTGTAAACTCACTTGAACCGTAATAACTTTTTTACGGATCTGCCACAACTGCAACCTCACTGCAGCGACAGCAACAACATCAATTCAATGAGATGCGATGAGCGTTAAGGCCAACCTCCACTTCAGTAGCTTTGGTCAGCGGCGTACGCGTTTGCCTAGTGCGCATGCTCTTTAGCAACAGAGCATGCGCACCACGCGGAAGTGCTGGTCGCCGACACGAGTCCGGGGTTTATAAAATTGATTTCAAATAACAACCTTACCAACTGCCGGAAGACCAATTATAACATCTTTTCAAGTTTTGACATCCCTAACAGCTGTACATTCTTAAAACATTTTTCATAAGTTAGGCCAAATGTTGTCGCCATTTTGTAAGAGTACGCGATAAGGAGTCTGACTTTGATTTATAGATTAAGTCGGAGGCGTCGAAGGCCATGTTTGGCCACGACATGACTTATGCGCTTATGACGTCATTTCGCTCATGTCGCAGACTGAAATACGTAATTTCGCAGAGAACATAGGTAAAAAGGTTGGAAGCGAGTACTACACATCATCCACAACAGTGTAATATTTAATTTTATCAACAATCATATTAACCACGAACTTGTCCTGCAAGGGTCCTTGTGGATAAGTAAAGCTAGAAATTTTTAACACAAAATAAAATTGTATTTAATACATCACACTTACTGATTTAGCACCAGAGGTCCTTGAATCTTTATCAGTCTCTTCGATATCTTCGCCGTTGACACAAATACCAAGTTTTTTAAATTCTTCATCATACAATGAGTTTGAAACAGCACTTGCCTTTCGCTCTGTCTTCTCGGGCGTTTTGATATTGAAATAATCCGAAGCTCGTTTCTTTTTCTTTCCTGCCTTCATATCTTTGTCGACACCAGCTTGCGAAATTTCATCATTTTGGATTGCTGTCTTCTTGACCTTCTTTATTTCCGGTGTTTCACCTTCTGAGTAATTTTCCGATGCTTGTTTTCTTTTTTCTCCTGTTTTCTTTAAGTCATCATTTTGGGTACTCTCTTTGTTTTGGCTTTCCTTTCCCTTGCCCGTTTTGACATCTCCCGATTCTTCTTTTGGGGCATTTCCGGAACCTTCCTTTCGCTTCTCCTCCTCTTTGACTTTCTTTTGCTGACGGGTTTGAACACCTTCGTTATCATAGAAAATATTTCTAATTTGAAACGACTCAATGCCACAATTTCGCAAGACACATCTCCCATACATGTTGCCTCGAAGCAGACTCAAATTTCCGCGAAGTTCGTCTGCAATGATTTCCTTACCGAACTGGTTTTCATTGCTCCACAACTTGTCAACAACACGACTTCCAAATTTGTCCGTAGCCATCGTTACTAATTTACCCTTCAAAATCGAGAAAATCTGCATTACGAAAGGGCCGGGGAAAAATTTACTGTTGTGCTAGTCCGGCACTGGTTTGGTTTGAAGCAAAAATAGGGCCTAAGTAAGGTAGTGAGTCTAATTTACTGTTGTGCTAGTCCGGCACTGGTTTGGTTTGAAGCAAAAATAGGGCCTAAGTAAGGTAGTGAGTCTAATTTACTGTTGTGCTAGTCCGGCACTGGTTTGGTTTGAAGCAAAAATAGGGCCTAAGTAAGGTAGTGAGTCTAATTTAGAACAGGTAGCGATTTAAAGGCCAATTTCCAGTCAGCGGAATATTCCGAGCGGGCGGGATTTTAGACAATAAAAAGTTGCTCAGCCGTAACTATCCATTCAATTTCAGAGCGACATTTTCTCTCTCAAACAAAGGAATTTCCGCCCGCTCAGAAAATTCCACCGACTGGAAATCAGCCTTAAAGCGGCAATATAATACGGTTATCAAACGACCGAGAGGTCACTACTGGAAAAATGTTTGGACGGCAGTTTGGACTAAACACAGTGAGATCCAATACGGTTTCGAAATGTACGGGTTTGCAGACCAATCAAGAACCAATCAAATGTCTCCGTTGCTGGTCCAAGATAATGTATTTCGAAGGCCATATGATAAACAGTATTAAATGATTACTAGATCAATGCTGGAAAATATTTCCACTGCAGTTTTACGCACGGGGTAATGTGGTCCGAATAGCAACGGTTTCCCTTCTGCAATGGGAACTAGGTGACAGTGTGTCTTTTCCCGCCGTGGATTGGACCAGTGATATATCGTATCTTTAGTTTAGGATTCACTTGATACAAAAGGAATCGTTTAATAAAGGCTTTATTGTACGCAGAAATTTTCAAAATCATTTCTTTGGTAGCCTGTGTGCAGAGTTAACCTTTCCACTACAAAGGAGAGCGATTGCTAGCTCTCCTTCACAATGGAAAGTAAAGTCTGCACGTAGGCTAATTCTTTCGTTGAACTTGCATACTTTGTCGTGTTTATCATTGCATTTCGTCATTTCGACGCTAACGATCAGGTGAACCAGAAAAAAGTTCCCACTTTTGAAAATTCATAGCACCAAGAGTGCCCCACAGATTTGACTGATTCAACTTCTAGGAAGAAGCCGAGAGATTGAAGTATTTTCGTGATTTTTCTTGCTGTCTTGCAAGCACTAGAAGTAGGAGTAAATTCTACTTTATAAAAATTTCATGGTTGCAAAATGACTGAAAAAGGGCCTAAAACATTGATCAAGTTGTAAGGACTCTCCTTACACAGAGCAATGCGCAATGGGTGTTTGTTTTATCTCTCTCTAGCGTTATAAGACATCAATTTTCAAACAAATACAAAAGATTTTCACTCATGGCAATAAGTGAACAGTGGTTATCTCTCACCCATGAACAATTGCATTTTCTTTATTAGTCTGTACGAGGAGTCCTTTATGATTTGATTAATGTTTTAGGCCCTTTTCAGTTATTTTGCAACCATGAAAACTTTACAAAGTTGGATTTACCTACATTTCTAGTGGTCGTGAGACAAGCGAGAAAAATAACAAAAATACTTTGATCTTTTGGCTATTAACAAGAAATTGAATCTTTCAAATATGTGAAGCAATTGTGATGCTATGAATTTTCAAAAAGTGGGAACTTTTTGCTGGCTCACCCGGTATGCTAGCATTTTAGTCATTTATGATTTCAAATTCTTCTTCGAAATTTACAACAAAGAAACCTTCATGGACAAAGTGAAACCTTGGCTGTCCAATGTCAACAGCCAAGGCTAAACGAAGCAGCCTTCCCGTGTGGTGGGCTTCAAGGCAACAACAAGGCTTCAAAATACGGCTTTTGCAGACTGATCAAGAACCAATCAAATTTCTCCGTTGCCGGTCCGAGAAGCCGTATTTTCGATAGCCTGCGCGCAGACTCAATTGGTTACACCGAAGGAAGTTTAGTTGAATTGAAATTTGTTAGTTTGGCCTCTAGTAGAGTCAGCGAGTCAGCGACAGAATGCAATTCTGCGATGTGGGGTTCCTAGAGAATGCTGACATCAGCAGACTTGCATTTTGGCGCTGATTCACTGACTCTACTGGAGGCCAAACTAACAAATTTCGATTCAACTAAACTTCCTTCGGCGTAAACAGATGGGTCTGCACGCAGGCCATATTTTCAAACGCCATGTAATAATACTATATTCACAATATGATCGATAAGTGAGTTCATAGCTGGACTTGCCCAAGTCGTCCTGGAAGATAGGAAGAGACGACTTGTCGCCAACAGCTCACATCTGGATGACACAGCTGGATGGCCGGACGGTTCTTGTTACAGCAGACAGCACCGTTGATCATAATGTTTGACTGATAGCAGGCAAGATACTGCTTTGCCCTGAAGGAAAATGACGGGGGAAAACCAACATCTAAACCTAAATGTCTGTATGTTAAAACGAACAGATGTTTATATATTGGCGCCACCATTTCCAAAATAGCGCACCTGTGCAGACAGATGCGACCAGGGAGCTCCCTGGATGCGACTGACCCCCTGGTTTTCAAATTCCTTGCGGTTAGGTCCTATTACAAAAACATCGGATAAGTCAGGTCACATACATCTTATGAATAATTAATGAGGAGCTGTTCGCGACAAGTCGTCTCTTTCTTTCTTATAAGACAACTTGGGTAAGTCCAGTTCATAGCATACCTCTATTTTAGATAGGAATTTCCTCTTTCTTGGTTGCGGTACTGTCTGAGATGTAAGAAACTGCTCAACAACAAAACTGCCATGTTCATGTTTTACGAGAAACAGGTGCTCATCTCTCATACTTAGTAAGCTCCTGGTCAGTACCTTTGGTCTGTTAAACTGAAATAAAGTTTTCGCAAGGCAAGCACCATGATAGTTCATTGCCTCTCTCGTCAATTTCCAATCTGATACCTGCAAAGTTAAGTACCAAAAAAGTAAAAAAAAGTGAGTCAAAAAAGTTTACAGTGGAGCCTCCATATAGCGGACATCTTTGGGACCAATTTTGATGTCCGTTGTAGAGAGGTGTCCGCTGTATGGAGGTGTCATCCTTCGTTTTACTGTATTTTGGGACGAAAATATTTGTCCGTTGTTCGGAGGTGTCCGCTGTGCAGAGGTGTCCGTTAATGGAGGTTCCACTGTACCCATTTGGCAGGCTGTAGAATAAGTTGTAAATGGCTGATATTCAAAACTAAAATGTTAATCGATCAGTCAAAGGCTAACTTATATGTGACAATGCCCTTCAAAGAGATCTTCATATCTACTGACGCAAATTCTTACCTTTAATTCATATAATGAGCATTGCAGCGGCTGGTACTTCCAAAAACGTTTTCACAATTTAGGCCATGTCTCGTCTCTATGTGGCCATATTCTAGAAGATGCACTCGACAAAGAAGCTAGCAGCGATTACGAGGCGACAAGATAATAGGCCAGCCTCGTTTTCGTTTGTGCGATATGATGTCATTTCGCTCAGATCGCTTAATAGAAATGGTGAATTGAAAAGGAGAAGGCTAAAAATAGTGGGGAAAAAGTATCGTACACCATTCATAACAGTATCATCTTGTATTTTTATCATCAATCGTACCAACATCGGACTTGCTACCGATCGGCCCTGCTGGTTTCAGATTCACCAGTGGCGCTCTTTATCTAAGAATCTAGCTCATGAAAACATTTGAGTTATAGATTACATGACTTTGCCAAAATATGCATCAATTGTGGAGCCAATTTTTTATTTGAAAAAATCTCAACACCTTCTCGCAGTTTAGTGATTCTCCAACAACCAACAGTATTCCATTTTGGTCAACCATGAAAACCTACCCATATTTTGTCACTCTTTGATTTACCCTCCTTCTCGGCAGAATTTCTTTCCTTCGCATCTTCCAACGCTTCAACAGCAACATCATGTGTAGTCAAAGTAAGCAACAACCTTAAAAATGCTTTCCCTCCCGGTCGCGTTTCTGGTAGATGTAAAGCTTTCCTTAATGCCATGGTGAATTCCTTTTCTTGGCATTTAAATCGTACACAAAGCTCTGCCATTCGAACTGCAACACCCATGTAGCCACTAGCTAAAACATCTTCCAGAAATGGTATTAGTTCTTCCAATGCTTCTTCTGCCTGCAAATAAAAGCAAAAATGCTTGACAAATCAATCTCGTTCCTAGAGTGAGTTCGTTGCTGTTGCTCTACCTCTACTCGGGGATATAAAAGGACATTTGGCAATCTGATTGGCTGTTCGCCATTTTGCGCAGTAACTCCATTTTACGCGGGGTAAACAGCCGCGGCATGTCAAAATTCAACGAAAAACCATTTTCTTTACCTATGCCGACCATCATTTGTAATTTATTTCCAAAATTCGAAGAATAACGAAGAGATTGGCCTAGGCAAGAGAGAACTTCGCTGACCTGTTGCCTAAAGTTTCTCTCCTTCGCTGTCGAAAAGAAAACAGAAATATAAACTCCGACAGCAGGTAATCTAGTCTAGCCCTTCAATCAAACTTCGCAAAGTTGTAGATCAACAACTGAGCTAAAATGGGGCAAAAGGAAACCGAAAATTTTTTGAGTAGCTTTGGAGATAAATCCTCCTTCTGGAATCAACAAAACAAGGTAACAAGTCAACTAAGATTACAATATTAAAAAATTGTTCAATCTCAGAATCTTTCAAAACAAGCATAAATCCTTCATCATATTTGCCAACAATTCAGCATGATGGTACTGAGAAACTATCTGAAAATGGCTAACAGTAATTTCTACGGGAAAGCAGGTACTAGAGCTGGCTCTGCATCTCGTTCTGTCCATTTGTTATTTACCAAAAAGGACAGCTTAATACTTATTTTCTGCCCGAAGAAAGGAACCCCTAAAATGGCACATCCCGTACCACGACATATGATAGTTACCCACCCAGGTCTACACAACAGATAGCCTAGGTGATAGAAAAGCCAGATCAAACTGCATTTTCACCGCTGTGGAGGCTAAACAATGGAAAGTTTGATCCAAACGTTTAGGCATTGTTTGAATGATTATGTGATAACACTTTTATAAAACGATTTGTAAAAGGAGAAAAATATGACCAATTCTAACCAACTAAATTTTATTATCTAAGCTGATATGTTTACCCACACAATGACAATCAGTGTTGAAAAATTTGATGAGTAGTTAGCAACCTACAGGCTTGCAGAAGTTTTAACTTTCCTTCAATCAGCCGGGAAATATATATTTTTGAGCCCCAATCTCTGAAAGCCATTGTAATTGTCGACAGGGTAGAATATTTATCTTATTGGGAAGGCTCCTTGGCAACAAAGATTGGCGAAAGGCATCCCTCCCAAATCTCGCCTTGCGTAGTTTTACAATTTGTCTTCTGACTGAATATGTTTTAAACTTCATCTTAAAGGGTCTGTTTCATCCAGCATTCCTTGCACGTGTCGTCTCTTGGTTTGCCTTTGTTGTCGCCATTTTCATGGGCCATGAAAATGGCGACAACAAAGGCAAACCAAGAGACGACACGTGCAAGGCATGCTGGATGAAACAGACCCTTTAAACCGATATATACAAAAGCTATTACCTCGTCTGTATTAGCTTCAAAAAGCGTATTGAACCTGTTCTGTATAAGCTGCGAAATGAATAGCTGCCCTGGTACATCTTGCACAGGCCATGCAATCAAATAAATAGTACAATGTCTCTCAAATAATTGCAAAACATGAAGACTATTTCACATTATAATGATCACCTACCATTTCATTGGTGGGGATTGTAGAAAACATGTGCTGCAAAATGTAATTTGCAAGTGGATGCAAACTCAGCTGCAGTAGATTATTTTTGAAACATTTCTCGAAAAGCAATTCGTAGAGATCTTGGGATGCTACATGGAAAATTTTTTCCATTACATGACTGCCAACTTCATCTGCGAACAATATCGGGACCCTGTGGAAAAAGAAACAAGAAAATAAACTTTGACCTCGTTTTGATACACAAGGTCACGCACAAGGCAATACACCACTTCAATTAACAGCCTCGTTTTGGAAATTATTCAAAATTCTTTCATATGAAATTTTAGAGGTTAAATTCGGATTTAGAACCCAAACTTTGGTCTAACCACAAGTTTTCATGTTGCTATCGGTCGTAGTGTTAACTTTATGGCGATATAAAGTTTGAAAATCAATAAGGGATTTTGACCGTGAAAAATGACTCGGGGTGTGAAGTTAAACCCCGAACGATTTTTTTCACAGTCAAACCCCTTATAAATCAATCTTTGAAGTTTACATTGTCGTAAAATCAACATCACAATTGCCAGCAAGGCATGTAACTAGACTAAATAAAGTTTGGCTGCTAAATCCGAATCTGGGCTCGAAATTTTCATAAGAACAATAGCAACGAGGCTGCTTGATTAAGGTGGTGTATTCAATAAAAACTGAAAATTTTGACAAATCATCATTCGTCAAAGAACCTCAACACTATCTTATGTTAACCCTCAATGGCTGAATGGAATTTTGTTTTGTTTCGTTTAATTTTCGGGTTCCTTGATTGCAGAGCTATAAATCAGCAGATGTAAAGCTTTACCGCAGGCCCAAACCACAACAGCTTCCAGTGTAGCCGGAAGAGCCAACGAGAAGAAGAGAAGTGAAGAAGAGCACTGGGGAACAAGGAGCTCCAGGCAATGAATCTACCCCAAAATCTACCGGGTGAGTCAAAAAAACGCCCAGCGTTTGAAAGGATACTGCTCCCTGAGTACATAAGCTATGATATTTTGCAGTATTTGATTGAATAACTAACAGATTCAATTATTTTTAGAATTTTTCTCGGCTAAAATCGGTCACTCCATTCAGACTCTGTGAGTGATTTTCTATAAAAAAAATCCCTTTGAGAAACCTTAAAAACGTGCTAAAATTACAACCAAGTTTCCCTGATGTGTTCAGCTTACAGCGATGACAGGCAGCACGGTTTAGCACGTGCTTTCCTTTTGGCGGATTGAAAAGTCTTCCCCCTAGTGTAAATAACTAATTCATGGGGATTCCATTCTCCCATGGGGACAAAATACATGAACACATCCAAGAGTCATTATTGCTAAGAAGGAGAACCAAGGGAAATTCTGCTTGCTGTTTTCGCTCGTTTTTGCAGGTTTTCGAAAGGGGCTTTCTGCAAAATATCTCATATTTTGACGGGAAGGAATGACCGATTAAAGCCGGGTAAACTTCTGAGCCTAATCTGACATTTCAGGAATAAAACATAACAGTTCTCAATATCATTGCGTTGATATTCAGAGAGCAGGATTTTTTCAAACGCCGGGCGTTTTTATTGACTCATCCGGTACCTGCTTAATCTTCCCTCAACCTCAAAGGAAGTGTTCAATTTGCTTTCCACCTCACCACTTTCCTTCCTAAATAATGGCTTAAACAATCACTCTAAGCTAAATTTATTGTCAAATATGCGTCGAGAAATTAAGAATATACCGTGAACTTATTAGCTAATAAGGCACAATTTGTTATCATATCATCGGTTCACCAGTTTCAAGAGCATGCAAAAAGAGTGTGTGTTTTTGCAATTACACCCTAATGGTGGCGTTGTTGAAATAGAAGCTATTAAAAGGTCTGGCTTAATTTGAGAGCTGAAACGGCTGGAAGCTTGAGTTATATACTAGTTGAAGTTGAATTTATTTACAGTTGAAACAAACTCGGCCTTAAGATACGATCAGAGGATCTAAACTGTGAAGTACTCTCGAACAGCAATTGATTGACAGCAACAATTAAACGACTGTCAGTCAAGGCTTTAAAACGCATGATTTTTTGACACTATTTACGACTGCTCTGATGATAGTTCAAAGGAACGGGCATGATCAGAAAGCAGTTATTACACAACATGGAAGGGAAGGCTGTAATGCCTGGAAATCTTTACTAGCAGCGACTGATTCCTAATTGATGGTTACACGTTGAAGGCTGCCAATCAAGTTGATTTTGCAACGTCTATTTGTAACCATGACCTTCTGCTTATTAAGACAAAAGTTCCCAAGACACCATTAATGGAAAGAAGTTTGCTCTACGAAGGAAAGTAAAGTGTTAGGAATCTCTATTAACATCAATGGTCGATGGTTACACCTTAAAAGCTGTCAATCAAATTGATTTGCAACGTCGATTTGTAACCAAGTCCATCTGCTTATAAAGGCAGCAGCTCCCAAGACAGCATTGACGGAAAGGAGCTATATCTACACAGGAAACTGAAATGGAAGGAATCTTTATTAACATTATTGATTGATGGTTAAACCTTGAAAGCTGTTAGTCAAAGTGGCTATGCAATGTTGCCTTGTGCCTATATTCCACCGACTGCTCTAGCAATGGTTCAAGACGCAACAAAGCTGGAAAATATTTGCCAGAACTTTGATGATCTTTTTGAAATGTCTGATTGATAGATACAGATCGAAAAACGTCAATCTGGGTGCTTCATATAGCTTTTTATTTGTATTTGACCGTCTTTTCTGAAGAGAGTTCCAAAAAGATATCCTTCTGTATCACAAATAGTTATAACCTGATTGATGGATACACCTTATAGACTGCCAATCAAGGTTGCTTCGCAACGTTGTGTTGTGCATGAATTCGACCCAATACCTTAACAGCAAATCTAGATCAGGACAATTTTGAAAACAGATATCACATCATAGGAAGGTGAAGCTTTGACAAACTATATGGACTGACTAATTGACAGACTGTCAAAGATCAAAAACTGTCCCGTTAGTTGCTTTTAAACGATGTTTTGCATCTGTATTCTGGAGATAATGCCAAGAGCAAGAACTGACACTTCAGAAAGGCTTAAAATGATTTTTAATTTATGGTGAGAGCTTAAAGGCAGTAACCAAAGTTACCTAACGACTAGCATAGAACCCCCACGTTGAACTGCAGCTTGGAAAACTTAGTGATATCATGGCCCCCAAATGCACGCAATTTACAGAGAACATAAAACAAATTGCAGAAATCGTTGCAAGCTTATCTATACTACCAACTCTCTTAGCCATAGCTGGAAATTCCATTTTTGTCCTAACGTTCATTAAAACAAGGTCATTGCAGACGCCGTCAAACCTCTTGCTAAGTGCGTTATGTGTTGCAGATTTAATGGTAGGCTTGATATACGAACCTCTTTTTATTGCTTTCCTCTTCGGCATACGGTATGACTACCGTATCTCAACTTTGACTCTTCCTTATTTCATTCTATTCGAATTACTCGCTGGTTTGTCAGGGGAGTTTTCTTTTGTTATTTCATTAGATCGCTATCTGGCTATTTGCCACCCTTTTTGGTATCACAGTCGTGTTACTTGCAAACGATATTTGGTGTTGGCTATATCGATCGTATGTATATTTGTAATTGCGGTCGCAATCAGACTTACTTTATTGGAGAAAAAATCACAAAACGCAGCGATCACTACAGCAATTGCACTGGCACAGTTAGCAATAGCAATGTTATTGATCCCTTTGATGTATATTCGAATATACCAAGTTGCATCAAGGCAGGCAAATAGAGTCGTTAACATTGGGACTTTCGAAGGAGAGCAACACCATCGAGAGATGCAACAGAGAAAAAGAGAACGCAAAACAACATTTACAGTCGGCCTGGTTTTGGGTATCTGGATGTTATCAAGTTTGCCATTTCTCGTGGAGGAGATCGCTATAATCGTACTGACGACAAATGCGAGAAACTCTACATTTTGTTACATTGATATATTGAAATTCGATATGTGGGCTAAATTTTCCACAATTGTAAATTGTTTTGCAAATCCGCTTGTGTATTGCTACAGAAGTAAGGCTATCAGAAAAGCTGCTTTCAAGATCTTCGGGCCAAGGCAAATACAGAGAACTTCGAATGAAGATTAAATGAAAAAATAGGGACCATGTTGGTGACTTACAGAGTTGAATTTCCATTCGTAGTTTTTTTTCAACCGCTGTGAAGCAGCTTACGCTCTATTTACATTCAAAGACAAAATTTTTGGTAGACGTGAGATTTGTAAAGGCTAGAGTGCAGTTTAGCGGGCGGAATTCGAATGTTATGTTGTTTTGCGTAGTTTCAGAACAGGGTTTTCTGGGTAATTTAAGGTTAATTAGGGTAAGTAAGGGTTAATTAGGGTAAGTTAGGGTTAGGGGTTTGTTTGGCTGTGGGGTTAGAATAAGGGTTATTAGGCTAGATTTTTTAGTTCAATATCTGCATAAGGAATATGGCATTTAGCTCGCCCGCTTAGCTGAACTTGTCCCGTTGTAAATTTCAATCAATGCTGCATCTCAACAACTGTTCTATTTTCTTTGCTATTAGATGAAGACCTGCATCAATGATAAAGGAAGAAAAAATTGTTGTTTATTCTTAACTTCCTTCTTAACGTAATTATTCCAGAGAGATTCTAACTTCTCTTATGTTGATTTCATAAAACGTCAAAGGCAGAAAGAACAAAGCCTCCTTCAGAACCCTTTCTTTGAAAACTTACTTTATTTAGACATTGCTGGAGAACAGCAGAAGTGCTGTGTTTGAAGCAACCACTTATTTTCCCTTTTCTCTACCATAAATCAGCAATCACTTGTCACATTGACTCATACAAGGTCTCACACTCTTAAGTTGAATCCTAACAAATGTAACTGCGTAAAAACTGAGATGATTGACTCTACAGCTCCTTCACAGTTGCCACACAAATGGGTCACAATTTTTTTGGGACACCCTGTATGTACCTTTGAGAATTCAGAGCAAGGACCCTTAACCAGGCCAAAATTTTGAAAATAAGTCCCCATAACCAGGGCAAACTTTTGAAATATCACCCCATAAAAAGGTCTAAAGTTTCCAACAAGTATCATGAAAAGACTATGCTTCATATCATTTGTAGAGCTAAATTCCGTTTTTAGAATGTTTTTTTGTCATGATAGTTAAAAGTAGCTATAAATTGCCAACATTTACCCATAACTAAGGCAAACTTGTGTAAAGCAGACTCACAACCAGCGCAAATTCACAAAACTTGACCCATAACCTGGGCAAAATATCACCACTTGACCCATAACTTTGGGCAGCCACATGTATACCAAGCCCCTTAAAGGAGTTACCCCGTTTGTTTGATTCACTGGTATGAAAATTTTAGACGGCTATTCCATGTGTGGGGGGGGAGGGGATTAATACATTGTTTTTCGTTCCTTCCCTTTAAAATGTCATCTGGGAACCTACTGTAGTCAGTGTCAGGTGAACAATGATAAAATACCTGGCATTAGATGATGCAGTGTCCACTTCATGATCTGTTTTCCACTCCAATAACTTGCTCTTTTGAACAACAAGGTTGCAAATTTTGCTGCATAATTTCAAATCATTTTCCTTCAAAGTAAGAAGTGTTGTTTGGATGATGGGACTTGCATTCCGATGACAAAGAAGTTCACCAAAATTGTCATCTTTTAGAATTTCCTTGCCAATTTTTCGAAGAGTTTTCTTGAAACTTTCTGGAGTCGATTTTGTTGATTTGTGAAACAGATTATCAGAGACTGAAGAACCTGGAAAAAATATGGAATTCATTACCAGCAATTGATAGGGCAACACCTAGCCTACAGGTAGACCCATTATTCTACAAGAAGAAAGGGTCTATGATACAAAGAGCAAAAGCTTGCTACGAGGTTTCTGGATTTCTAGAAACTTAAATTATGCAGCCTTTGTTCAGAAGTGTTTCACAAATAATTTGAAAAGAGGGTTGGAATGATTAATAGACCTTTTAGCTATTCTAAAAAAGAATCTGGATCGAACGATATTTCATTAGATTTTGTAGAATTTTCGAATGTGCACAATACTGATAGAAACTCTAATGCCACTCAATCGAACCTCGTGTATAAAAATTCTTCAGTGCTGGACACTAGACACTGAGTATGGGAATAAGTCTATGGGGCAACCACAAAGGGCAGTAAACAGTGATCTCAATTAAAATCTTATGCAGCAATTATTTCATTGTTCCACCCCCAATGGCAGGGCTAATGCAGGGTGATCTACATTTGTCTCTTGCAAAAGCTATGATGTCCCTGCCTACTCTCGAGTACCGAATAATCGTCCCCCCCGCTTATTAATTTTTGAAAAATTTTCCAACCCCCCCCCCGCTCTTATTCCAACCCCCCCTTTTATTAGTTTTTGGAAAAATGAAATTATGATAAGCATAGTTTCTGAATAAACGCAAGAAAAAGTCTCAAGAAGCGCATTCAACACAACCAGAACTCAAAAGCAAATGTATCAGTAACATCACTGTTCACATAAATATATAAAAGATACGTGTTTACCAAAGAAAACGACTATTTTCTACTTTTCCAAGCACCCCCCCCCCCCGATTATTCCAACCCCCCGATTATTGTTATGTCGAACCATTTCCAACCCCCCTGATTATTCTCACCCCCCCCCCCCCGTTTATTCGGTACTCGAGAGTATTGGGGCAATATCCCTCCTGCAATGGGAGGTGATAGCTCATGTTTGACCCCATTTAAAGCCCCAGTGGTTTAAAAGCAAATAGCTCCATGTGTCCCTGCCCTCAGAAGCAAAATTTTTTGTGAACAAGGGTTGAATAGCCCTGCATCAGCCCCGACTATCCTGGCAAGGGTGGCACCACAGGGTGGACTGGGGTGGACATGCCCACCTCACTTTCTTCAGGTTGGTATCCATTCCTAAGCAAAAACAACATAAAAATTGTTAGGTATACCTTCTGGCCATCAATTCTATCACTTTTCCACCCCATTTATTCTGGGCTGGTGGTGCCCCTGTATCCTGGGGTGGAGGGTGGGAGCAACAAAATAAGAGCTGCATCATCTTTGGAACCCTAAATATTTGGCAAAGTGTCCACCACTGCCCCGTTGATAGTTGAGAATCCTCATAAAATGGGATGTGAAGTTATGATCTTCAGATGGAAGTAGAGAAGACCTATTAACTGAGTCCACAATGCTATGACATGACTCTCCTCAAGTTAGACTTCATCATAAATATTTTGTGTCTGTAAACATATAGTTGCAAAAATGTCCCTGCAACAAAAATCACTCTGATTACAGTAATATAAAGATGCCATCAACAAATGTGTATGTACATTTTATGCCTGCAAACAGCACTTGTTTGCTTGCACATGTTGATGAGCCCTGGATAAGGCAGGTCAATTCTGATAATTTAGCAAAGTGAGCATGGAAAATGAGCTCCTTCCTATTGTTTTAATAACAATTAACCTATTATTCTTCCTTTGATATTTTGTTATACTTGAAATTCTGCAAGGAAGATCTTCCACACATGGAAGATTAAAAGAAGTCTTGGTGTTGGTACGGTTTAACCCTGTCTGTGTGACTGTTCAGCTGGTTGCAAAATAACTGGATTACAACATAACACCACACCATAATTCCATAACTCGCACTATAGATTTGAAACATTAATCTATAAATGTAACTGCCTAACAACATTGAACAACTTTGAAAGATCCTAACACCTTTGAAAAATTCTACTATCAGTTTTTGTCACAAACTGAAAGCCTTCCTCTTTGAAAATAATTATCAAAATTGATCTTAGTTGGCACAAAAAGGTCACCATCCGCCCCAGTCATATAATCTCCTTGTAAGTCATCAAATTTATGTAAAATACTAATTAAAAAACAGGGGGTGCTCTCTCCTCGATTAGTCTGACTACTGAGAGAGCTCCTCCTTTAAGTAATTCCCTCCATACAATTTATCTTTTCTCTTGTTTTGTTCAATGTATAATTGTATTATTATTACTATTATTTTACTGATGTATCAATTGCCTGTATATCATTTTTGTGTAGCTTAGTTATTTGTCTGTTTAGTTAGTTCATAAATTGTATGTAGTGGAATTTAAAATATATGAAACTGAAACCTTGCTGACTTGATGCAGCTCCCTTTTTGAAAAATTTCTTCCTCGTCATCCTTGAATTCCTGCTTCTTGAAACTGAATCTGATATTTCCATTGCTCCTAAAACTTGGATCAAACAACTGATAATATGACATGCATACATGCTTCTCATTAATTCTGAAATATTCTTCTTCATGATTCTTGCTAACTTCAAAACAACTTTTTCAATTTCATTTCTGACCTCATGATTATCACAGTTAATATGATTTGGAATTAAGGTTACAGCTTTTTGGATGACATGACTGCCAAACCGATCATCTGACACCACAACGACATCTTCCAGCAAGCTTTTGAAAACACCAAGATATTGTGCAGCATTACAAAACGTCAGCAAAGTTTCTAAGATTTTGCTAGTCAGCCTATGCTTTGCAAGCTGACATGTTCTTAATCCCTGCCCAACTTGATCTAGCACATTATTTAGGAATAGTTCTTGACTCTCTTTGTCTTCAAATCCTTCCTCCAGTAATTTTTCAACTCTTTTGAAGTAATTTAAAGTATGAACATCAATTCTTCCTTTGAAATCTTCTTCCCCAGAAATTGCAGTTCTCTCCTCCTCGTCCAATCTAATTTGGCTTTTCTTCTTTGAAGGCGATTCTTTTTTCGCCTTGCTATGCTCCTCTTTTGCAAGCTTCCTTCGCTTCTTCTGCGACTCAGCACTTTTGCCATCCATTACTGTTTCTGCTACAAATTAGTCTGAACAAATGCACAGTTGCGAATGCCACCAGACAGTCTGTTCTAATTTTTGCTCACATGTTCACCGACATTATTAGTTAGCCTCGCAATCATACTTTCCAATGAGAGTGAGACTGAGACCACAACTTGCAACCGCTGACCCAGTCCACGATCATGACAGGAGCTGGGAGCTGGAGCTGAAAGCAGAAACTGCGTAAATGACAGCTTTTTGAAACGATCATTCAAGAGTCCCAGGAAGAAAATGTGAAATGTTGCCTAATTTTGGAATCTGTTGCAGGGAGCTAGGGAGGCTCAAAGTAACGAGTTTTCGTACATGCGTGCAACTTTCTTTTCGCAAAGAGTTATTAATCAATCGAAAGACCTTCCAGTGTCCATTATCAATTCGAAATCGATTCTTGAGTTCGAGAAATCATACGACAGACACATGAGTGACAACAATTTCATAGTCAGTCGAATAGTCCCAAAATTCACTCTTACAAGGCTCAGTTCTCGATCACACACTGGGTTCAGTTTCCGACTCGAACAAAACTCGACAACGCTGGACTGCATATGGAGAAGAAACATATTCCATGAAAAATTCTCCGTGCTTATCATCAATTCTAAGGGTTCTATAAACAATTTTTTACATTCGGCAAATGAAAAGAAGCAGAGATCACTGTCGTGCTCGTTACAGATTAGCTCTTAAGCATAAACATCTGATCTCTGATCAACCATGACATTAACAGGTGCTCGGCCTTAGATAAAACTTCACCCGTCTCGTCTGGTTTTAGCATGCGTTGTTGAACGATGATGAAATCTAAAGAATAGAGTTTTCTCTCGGCCTTACAGCAGAAAATTCAGCCACACTTGAAATGCGCATATGCCATTAAACTGCTGCAAACACATTATTTGAGGTTGATTCGTATCGCCGTGGAACATATACGATATCTTCAGAAACATTAATTGACTTAAAAGAAGCTATACAAGATACGCATCGCCAGCAGGCACGGCCTGGCTGAACAAGTTAAGTCAATAAAGGCCATTAAAATGATAAGACTAAAAATTGATATCAATATTTCAACGCCACCTTGAGTGTAGTGTGGAGTAAGATGAGAGAGATCATAACCATCCAAGTTGGCCAGTGTGGAAATCAAGTTGGAAATAAGGTTTGTTTGTTTATACTTTAATACTTTGTTACCATTTGATTGATATAAAGTCTTCATTTATCGATAGCGAAGCGCTTATAAGAAACTCAATTCTCAGATCACCAAAAAATTAAGGAACTCCAGTACTTAACTGGGAAAATGTATCTAACCTATGAAATGGAATATGTTCCATCATTGATGTTCACATTGTAATAACAGGAATTGTAGAGATCTCCATATTCCAAAGTTAAATCTTGACTTAACCAAGAAAGGATTTCATTACTTTGGCATTAAGGCTTGGAATGCTATTCCAGTTAATATAAGAGAAATGCCACCACTACGCTTATTAAAAGACTGAAAGGGCATTTGATGAGCCTTGATAATTTACTAAAGCCACTCAATAACGACTCTCTGAAAGATCAGGTTTAGTTGATACTATGTTTACATTCTTATTTTCTCTATTTTTCAAGTTGTACTTTTTACTGAAGGGATATCGTTGTAGAAAGAATTATAATTATAAAAAACTAAAGCAAATAGTCGTTTTGATAAAGGAGATCCTCGTCATTATGCTTTTACTTCATTTTCACTAATTTCCTGCATTACACACCTCTGACTAAAAAGTTTAAGCACTTGAAAGAGTAAAAAAGTTACTCAAAGTCTGATAATCTTCAGAAGCTTTCATTACTAGCTCAAACGCTTAATTTCTCATATCAAAATTCGATGCCAAATAAAAATAGGATTATGTTTGTCCCATAACTGTGTTGCGCGGTCAGCATTTAAAGACTATCGTTTACTCGGCTGCACGTCCTGCCCTACACCTAAGTCTTTTCGCAGATGAAGAAGTTTTTAGACTCACAACATCAGTCATGGGTAATCGAACTCTGAAATCCAAAAAACATTCTGCTGTCAAAATATAACACTAATTTGTTGAAATTAGCCGTTAAGGATTGGGTTGTATGTATATTTTGGGTACTGAGGACATGCCTCCCAGACGGTACTGATTGTCGCCATTTTGATATAAAGAATGGTATCCATTTTGTGATTTTGGTGTAGAGAACAGAGAGATATCAGCCATCCAAAAATGGTATTAAGTTATGTATACGTTTTCAAAGAATAGCTACATGGAACAGGTATGGTATTGAGCCTTATGCGGCACACCCTATCCTGGGTACCAGAGGTACGTCCCACCAGGGGAGGGGGGTACATGACTTGCGGATGGACGGGGGTCTGCCGCCTGGTTCTCAGAAAGCTACCCTCTTCTAATTACCAACAGTTGCCGTTATACGCACTTTTATGATAAATTTTGGCGGAAAACTACCCGTTTTTGACTATTTTTTGCCACTTCATGGAAAACCCACCCATGTTTAGGAAAATCTGCTGAAAAAGGGACCCTTGTTTAGAGAATTCTGGACCCAAAAAACCCACCCATATGGGTGGCACATACCCGTACCCTCAACATGTTATGTTACCCCCCCCCCCGGGTACGTCCCTCATCAAAACCAGGTCAAAAGATGGCCATGGGTAGAAATTTCTAGATTTTTTTAAAACAGGAGCCTAGAAACACAAACAGTTAAAAGAAATTTTAGCAGCTGTATCTTGCACCAAAGTTAATACAAGAACAGTATGTTTGACGTAAGTTTATCCAATGATCTTCTCAATATTGGTATCCATGCAAAACATAACTGAAGCGAGGATAGTTCAAGATGTTCATAAGTAAGGCTTTTTGATAAAGTTATGTATTGGGCAGCAAATTTCACGTGTAGAACATGTTGGCTTAATCCTCCCTAATACTTCTTTACACATGCTCAGACAGCTTCATGAAAATAATCGTGTTTTGCAATAGATGATTACGCTGAAGATGACGGCGAAGAACTATTTACCGAGCTATTTTACCAAGAAGTTTTTCCGTAATCGATCACTACAGAAATCATGCACACTTTCGTAAAAATCCTAAAAGATCTTCAAACATCCAAAACATCTGAACGATCTTGATATCAAAAATCTTAACAAAATCTTAGATGTCCTAAAAAATCTTCGAAAATCTCAAAGAATCCAACAACTTTTTTTACAACAAATGATGAAATCCTTAAAAATTTTGCAAAACTTTAAAAGACCTTGCAAAATCTCGAAAATCTTTGAAAATCTCAAAAATTAAAAAATGTCAAGAATAGAAATCAATCAAATCTTTGAAACTCTCAGAAAACGGATCGACTATTTTCATGACTCGTTCTGTTAAACGTTTATTCCAGCCAGTTGGTATCATGATATCATTCACAAGTTCACAATACCGGGTGGGCCAGAGAAAAGTTACCATCTTTGGATATTCATGGCATCACGAGAACTTCACAAATTTAAATGATTCAAATTCTAGTTAAAAGCCAAAAAAGAAGTGCTTTTGTGATTTTTCTTGCTATCATGTCAGCATTAGAAAAAATGGTGAATTCAAGTTAAAAAAATTTCATCGTTGCAAAATGATTGAAAAACATTGGTCAAATCATTAAGGACCCCTTGCACAGATTAATAAAGAAAAAACAATTGTTCATGGGTGAGAGATATCTGCTTCACACTTTTTGCCATGGGAGTGGAAATCTTCGGTATTTGATTGAAATTGATGTCGTATAACTCTTGAGAGAGATGAAATCCCCATTGCGTATCGCTTTGTGTAAGGAGAGTCCTTAAAATTTGATCAACGATTTGGCCCTTTTTCAGTTGATTCGCAGCTATGAAATTTTAATAAACTTGAATTTACCAATACTTCTAGTGCTGGCGAGACAACAAGAAAAATAAAAAAAAGTACCTCAATCTTTCGTCTTCTAACTGGAAGCTGAATAACTTAAATCTGTAAAGTACTTTTGGTGCTGTGAATTTTCAAAAGTGGGACTTTTCTTCTGGCTCACCTGGTATCCTTGAAAATTCTATGTTGTAGTTCTGGGATTTAATCTGCAAAGAACATAAAATTGACAACGATGGAAAACAATGCAAACCGAAAGACACTGACGAAAATTTGGGAAGACTTGAAGTTTTCTTCCATGAATTAGAAGGTTAGTGTACGGGAGACAACAGCGATGTGACAAAAAGTTTCTTTAAGTATTTGCTATATCATCTGACCAATATTGTAAGTAACTGCTAAATGTTTAATTGATGCTTGTGTGGCCTAAGGCTGTAGGCATGACCTTCAGTCAAAAAGGAGTAGCCACTGTCCTACCCTGGATCAGAGTATTTTTTAGAATTTTTTGAAAGAATGTTTTGAAAACTATATTTGAATTGAAAAAAAATAAAAGAAAAAAAGAGAAGAAAAAGGAGGAAGGAAAGAGGAGAATAATGTGTACATGAAAGGTTCCGTTCCTGTCGTGTATGCACCAAACAGAGCTTAATTCGTTTGAAAATTTTTTATTTTGGAGTTAATCAAAGCGAGCAAACTGTGGTTCAAGCCGGATGGTGGACTTGCCACAAGTCTCTCTCTATTCTCCGCACATATCGTAAGATGTAGAATGTGAGGGCAAGGGAAATGGAAGGAGCGCCTGTCTTTTCTCCCCTCTTTCTGCTCTATGTCTTGTGATGACAAGAGAGAGACTTGTAGCAAGTCCAGCCGGATGGCTGATTTATCCTTGGAATTATCTTTGGCTGGCTTGATTTTAACTGAGCAATTGCAAGATAACTTTGAACTGCGTGAAAAGGGCCAAAATCAAATCAAACCATCCAAATCAATCATTTATAAAGATTCGGATTGTTTGACCTGCGAGAAGGACGAATGTGTTTGAGTGAAGAGCTTGTGTGTTTGTCAGAGCTGTTACAGTGAAAGCGGAAGAAACGTACCATGTAAATTCGGAAATTATTTGAAAGAGATTTTCATGATTGGATGACCTTTCGAACATATCTTTGTTATTTGCTTCCGTTCGAATCGAATGTTACTTCCGTTGGGCGGAGCGCACGAAGGATTACAACAGGAGTTCCTTTCCTTGGAAACCACACTTAATAAAAACGCTAAGCTGAGAAAACAAAATCTATTGAAAATTCGATTCTATTTTGAATATTGACAACATGGGTGCTACGCTTCTGCCGCTTTCACTGTAGCATTCCTTAACTTCAGAAACAAGTGCATGGAAGTGCATTTTGTGAGCAAGCTGAATTTTACGCCATAAAAGGTCGCTCGGTCATAACTTTCTTTTCAACTCGAGAGCGTCATCTTCTTCAGACAATAAGAGATCCGCTCACTCGAAAAATGCAGCTCAATGGTAATAATCCTTAAGCCTGGTTTCCATATGATCGCAAGGATCGGAAGCGACGCAAGGATCGCTCAAGATTGTGACTTACAATCGTTGCGATTCTTGCGATTCTTGCTACAAAGCGGTTCTTGCTACAATGGAATTCATTGGGCTTGACCACCCAGCAGATGAGAGTGACGCTAAATCTGAATTAAAACAACTGAGGCGAAGAAACATCAGTCGCGTTATTGTTGGTTATCTAAATGTAAATTCGATTAGAAATAAATTTGATACGCTGAAAGACATGGTCTCATCAAACATTGATATTTTAACGGTCGCTGAAACAAAGATTGATGATTCTTTTCCAAAAGAGCAATTTTTTATGGAAGGTTACTCTGATCCATTGCGGCTGGATAGGGATGCTAATGGCGGTGGTCTCTTGGTATATGTCAGGAGCGATATACCATCCACTGAACTGAAATCTTTCAAGTTTGACAATGATGTGGAATGTGTTTGTTTTGAGATCAATTTACGGGGTAAGAAATGGGTTATTTTCAGTATCTATCGAGCACCATCACAATCGGAAGCTCACTTTTTTGAAAATCTTGGCAAAGCGGTTGATCATTACAGTGAGAAATATGAAAACTTTTTGCTTCTTGGTGACTTTAATGCAGTGGAAACAGATCAACAGGTTCATAATTTTATGAATGGTTATGCGCTCAAAAATTTGATAAAGGAGCCAACTTGCTTCAAATCTGAAAATCCAAGGTGTATCGACCTTATCCTAACCAACAGGTACAGGAGTTTCCAAAATACTACCACAGTTGAGACAGGGCTTTCTGATTTCCATAAAATGGTACTCACAGTTTTGAAAACAACTTACCAAAAAGCTGGGCCCACGGTTGTAAATTATAGAGATTATAAGAATTTTTCCGAGCAAACTTTTAAACAAGATCTCAGAGAAGAGTTAGAAATTATCAAATCATCTGATCTAAGTTACGATTCCTTCCAAAACTGTTTCGAAAAAGTGCTTGATAAGCATGCCCCCATGAAAAAGAAATATGCAAGGGCGAATGATGGTCCCTTCATGAATCGAGCTCTCCGTAAAGCCGTTATGTTACGTACGAGATTAAAGAATAAATACAATAAAAGCCGGACAGTTCAAAATTGGGAAGCTTTTTGCAAGCAACGCAATTTATGCGTAAAACTATTCAGGACTGAAAAAAGAAACTTCTACAAGAACTTAGATATTTCTCAAATAACAGACAATAAAAAGTTTTGGAACACCGTAAAACCTTTCATTTCAAATAAAAACAAGGCTAAAGCGAAAATCACTTTGATTGAGGATGAAAGGATAATTTCTGAGGACGAGGAAGTTGCTGAAACTCTAAATGATTATTTTGTAACTGTTACTGACTCTCTTGGTCTTATAGAAAATTGTGAGACTATCACAAGCACAGAAGGTGTAACGGATCCTATAGACCAGGCTCTTATTAAATACTCCAACCACCCTAGCATCAGGAAAATCCGCAGTCTTGTGCAAAATGACAGCTTATTTCATTTTAATAATGTTTCGGTTCAAGAGATGGAAACGGAAATTGGCAGACTCAATCCTAGTAAAGCAACGACTTTCAAAAATATTCCTCCAAAAGTTTTGAAAGGAAGTTCTGACATTTGTGCTGAATCTTTGCAAATAATCTTTAATGACGGTATAGAAAATTGTTCGTTTCCAGATAAGTTAAAATCTGCAGATGTCTCTTCTCTCCACAAAGCAGAGGCGAAAACATCAAAGAAAAATTATAGACCTGTAAGTGTACTTCCAACGGTTTCCAAAGTTTTTGAGAGAATTATGGACAGGCAGATAATTAAATACATAACGCCATTTCTATCAATTCTACTGTGTGGGTTTCGCAAAGGCTTTAATACACAACACGCCTTGATTCGGATGCTCGAAAAATGGAAAGTCAGTTTAGATAATGGAGAGAACGTAGGTGCAATCCTGATGGACCTTTCAAAAGCGTTCGACTGCATTAAACATGACCTGTTATTAGCAAAACTACATGCTTATGGTTTTAGCCGTGAATCCCTGTCCCTTGTTCACAGCTTTTTGGAGAATAGGCAGCAACGGGTGAAAATCAATGGATCGTTTAGTACATTTAAATATCTTGCCCTAGGTGTTCCGCAAGGATCGGTTCTTGGCCCCCTTTTCTTTAACATTTACATAAATGATCTGTTGCTCTCCATTCAGGAAACTGATATCTGCAACTATGCAGATGATACAACCATATATGCATGCCACAAGAATATTGACAATGTAATTTGGAGCTTGGAAAATGATTCGACTGTAATTATCCAGTGGTTTACAGATAACTTTATGAAATTAAACACCGACAAATGTCATTTCATGGTACTAGGGAAAAGTTCAAATCAAGATGTTACTGTTAACGTGGGTAGCAGCGTTATTGGAAATACCGACGAGGAAAAGTTATTAGGGGTGACGATTGATAAAAAACTAACTTTTGAGACACATATCAACAAGTTATGTAAAAAAGCTGGTAATAAGCTTTTTGCACTCTCTCGGATGTCTCCATATATGAACTCCAACAAACTGCGAATCTTAATGAGAGCCTTTGTAATGAGCCAGTTTCAATACTGCCAGTTGGCTTGGATGTTCCACAGCAGGTATTTGAATAACAAAATTAATAAGATACACGAAAGGGCTTTAAGAATTGCTTACAAAGATTATGATTCTAGTTTTGACGTTTTATTAGAAAGAGATAAAGCGGTTACTATCCACACGAAGAATTTACAAACCCTAATGACAGAAATATTTAAAACGCAGAACAATCTGAACCCTCCTTTTATGAATGAGATCTTCAGAGAGCGAGATAATATTTATAACCTAAGAAATAACAATGAATTTGTATTACCAAGTATAAAGACCGTACATTTTGGATCTGAATCCATCAGATACAGAGGGCCTCAACTTTGGTTTTCCCTCCCTCAAGATATAAGGAATACTGAATCTCTCTCATTGTTTAAATCAAAGATAAAAAAGTGGCACGGTGAAGAATGCTCTTGCAGACTATGTCGACCTTTTATTCCAAACGTCGGATTTTTATGAATTTTTATGATTGGGCTTTTTATTATCAACATTTTATGTCATTTCTTGCATCAAACCATTTTATCTGCTATTTTTATATCAAACCATTTTATCACACTTTTTTATGAATTGTATATTTTTAAGTAGTTGGCCTTAATTAGCAATTTTAGTGTTTTTACTATACTTAGCTATGTACTAGCCAACTTTAAAGAAATTGATTATTATTATTATTATTATTATAAAGCGGTTTCCATTTGATCGCAAGGATGGCAACAATTTGAAGCACGACGCACCAAATAATACGAGAATCTGTGAAAGTGAGGCCAGTTTGGCTAATAAAGAGAGGCTTTATTGAACATCCCGGATGAAAAACTGACGCAAGAATCGCCAAGTTTTGAAACAAAAGGTTTCCATTAAAAAACCTCTTGACGCAAGGATTGCAAGAAATGCAGAGATATAATTTTTTCTAACTCAAATCGCAAGGATCTCAAGGATCGCAAGGATCGCAGCAAATTTTTAAAGCAGTTTCCATTAAGACGCAAGGATCGCAAGGATCGCAAGTCACTATTTTCAGCGACCCTTGCGTCGCTTGCGATCCTTGCGATCATATGGAAACCAGGCTTTAAGGAACTATGACATAATTTGGAGACCGATTTGGTCTGTCTCTTTCATCCCACATCTGACACCATACACGACTGGTTTGGATCATGACTTGGCTCTAGTAATCTCACTAAAAAAGTCCCATATGTAAAAACATCATAAAGGGGTACAGCAGCAACAACAACTACTGCTATGACAACGTACTTCAAAACCAACATTTTTGTCGGTACTGAAATGAAAGTCTGCTTCCCGAGACCTTATTGCAATAATAGTTTCATGAACTCATACAAGTTAATACATGTAGTCTGTTTTTTCCCATTAGAAGAAAGATACGTTCCAAGGGCTGCATTGATTGATCTGGAGCCTGGTCCATTGGATGCGATAAAGGGCGGACCATCTGGTGGTCTTTATAGCTCTGACAACTATGTTTATGGTAAGCAAATATGATACTGATCTTCCGCAAACGAATATATTTCAAAATGGAGAAACGAAAGTATCAAGAATGTGGTAGCAAGCCAAGACGATTTACGTTTTGATGTGATGATAAATCAGTTTTTGTCCTACCATTGATGGAAATGGACAGAAATCATTTTCATATCGTGGTGCTCAGACTTTCAACCAACTGAATGATGACATCAAATAAACCCTTACAGAAGCGTACGAGGCGGAGAGGCGGGGGGGGGGGGCCATCAACTTTGGACAAATTTTCGAAAATATGTCCCACTCGGGCAAAACTTTGCCGTTAGTCGGGAAAAAATGCTAGTAACAATGAGCTTTGTGTCGGGCAGCTACCCCTAGATTTTCGTCCCGTATGCTTATGGCCCTTCAATCAATTCTTTTAAATACAATATTAAAGCCGGATCTCCACTAGGCGGAAATATGTCGAGCCGCGAATAGTACGAATAATTCACGAAGGAAACTCAGCTACGGCGCGCTTACTTTTAATTATACTTTGAGCGCCTTATTTCATATTATATTTCATATTTTAAACATATTTCTTCTCTGCAGGCTGCCCCTCCCTCAGCTTTCGGGCTGGATCCGCCCCCTGTACTCCTACGGACAGAAGATTTGGCAGACTTCAAAGAGATTCTCATTGTAACTGGTTTTCGCAATGGTGAATCCAAATCTGCTGTCGCAAAATTTGCGTTTGATTTGAAACATATTTTCGTCTTTGCAAAGTCTGCTGTTTCCAGAACTTGATAGGTTTGGAATTACCAATCAAAAACACTCTAAGATAGAACACATTCCAACTTTGTTACGTATGCATGAATCTCTTTCTGTGAACAATATTCCCCGAGTCACTTACAGGTTACCTTCATTTTAGGCCATGGAGGAGCTGGTAACAACTGGGCGACTGGATTTGTATCAAAAGGAGCGGAGAAGATAGACGAAATTTTCGATGTTCTTCGAAAGGAAGCCGAGCCATGTGACTGTTTACAAGGGTTTCAGCTCTTTCACTCGCTTGGTGGAGGTACAGGCTCTGGCCTAGGCACCCTGATACTTAGCCTCCTACGAGAGGAATACCCGGACAGAATATTCTCTTGTGTTAGTGTCCTGCCGTCTCCAAAGGTGTCCGATATTGTTGTCGAGCCGTACAATAGTCTGCTAGCAATGGATCAGCTTATAGAATGGAGTGATGAAGTCTTCTGCATGGACAATGACGCATTATATAATATTTGCACACGAAGTTTGAAGCAGCAGAGAGTGTCTTACGACAATTTGAACAACCTAATCGCACAAACATTGAGTGGTGTCACGACTTCACTACGATTCCCAGGCCAGGTATGTTATCAATTCTGTACGGAAGAATGCGTTTCACTCTCAATCATTTAAACCCTGCGAAGCTTCTGTGGCACTGCGGTGGTGGAATCGTACAGAGGTGCGTCTGCGATCATAGCAGACCGTCGCAGACTACCAAATTCAAATAAAAACTGCTAATTTTTATACTCATCGCAGACAGTCTACGACAGTCGCAGATGCTGCAAGAAAGTCGAAAAAGTTTGAAATCTCCAGACCATCACAGACTGTCTGCGATAAGACCTACTGTTTTAGCCTGAAAAGCATGATTTTATAACATGATTGTCGCAGATAGTCTTCGATAGTCTGCGACATACATGAGCTGCAACGGTCGCCAACGAAATAAAGCAAATGAAAGCAAAATGTTATCTACTAGTAGCAACATATTGAGCAATTTGGACCTCCAGGCTTTCAGGCTTCTAAATATTTTTCTGATTCATCGGGTGCAATCATTGAATCTTTACTTTTCAGTTAAACTCGGACCTGCGGAAACTTGCAGTGAACATGATTCCATTCCCCCGACTCCACTTCTTCATGACTGGCCTAGCCCCATTACAAAGTCAAGCATCAGAAGAATATTACGCTGGCTCAGTGGAGCAAATAACACGTGAACTATTTGAACCCAAGAACATCATGTGCGCTTGCAATCCGAGCGCAGGCAGGTACCTCACGTTTGCTGCTATGTTCAGAGGTGAGCTGGCTATGGGTGAAGTCGATGAGGCAATAATGCAAATGCAGAACAAACGCAGTGGGTTGTTCGTTGAGTGGATACCAAATAATGCCAAAGTGTCTGTTTGCAGTACTCCTCCGCTGGGGCAGAAAGTTGGAGCTGCGTTTATTGCGAATAATACCGCATTGCAGGAGGTTATGGGACGATTCCTTGAGCAGTTTTGTAAAATGTTCAAAAGAAAGGCGTTCGTCCATTGGTATACAAATGAAGGATTAGATCCACTAAGCTTCAATGATGTGAGTGCCGTTGAGGAACATTTCATTGTTTATCTTACAGCATGGGCGTTGTGGACACGATTTGGGTGTTGATCGTATCCACAATACTTGGCTTAACGTTCCTAAATGATGAATGTATTTCATTGCCCTTCTGGTCTTCCATTCATGTTTATCTTCTCTTTTTTGATTTGGAGCTGATAGCTTGCTCTCGAAAATTTGAAATGGGCCTAAAGTTCAAACTGTACCGCACTCTGAAAATAATGACCTGAGAACTAGATAATGTCTGCCGATGGTGGCAAGACTTACGTTTGATGTGAAATGATACTTTATTTCTGCAGAGAGTTTATGAAAATCGATCGAGAATCCCTCAGGATGGGTCTTTCCACACAAGTCGGGCAGCACTTCCACGTCATCCTGAGACTCCAGTAACCTGCAACCCCATCCCCCAGAGGTTGGTTATGGCACAAAATGTCTCTTAATAACCCAGGGGGTAGTCAGCAATCCGGAGGGGTCAGTTCGAGAGATTTTTAGACAACCCAAAAATAACAGTTCAGCTTTGTTGCAACCCCAAATTATCAGCTCATTTTGTGGCATTTTGTATTGCATTTTGTACCTAGAAACCTCTGCGTGAACATGATTGAACATAATTTCAGTCTTATTTGGACCCATTGTAACCCAGGAATATCGGACTTACCTCCTCGTAAATGCATGTGCTCAGACCTCCCTGGATTAATAAGGAAAAAGGTGAAAGCACAACATAACAGTTTCTGACAGATTAGTTCTGTCAATGTAGACTTGGTTTTGGTTATCATCGCACATTTTAAACTGTGACCAGATGTTGTCCCTAATCTCCAAGGTAAGCCAAACATAATGTACCATAAAGCATTTCTTTTATTTTTACAGGCGAATTCAAATTTGACTGACCTGATAGCTGAATATCAACAATACACAGAACTGGGAATTCATGAGAAAGTATTAGACAGTGATCTTGACGATTCACTTGAAGATCTTGATTCAGGATTTGGTATTTAACCAAATGAGTAAAGTCACTTTAAAGACCAAGCTCAAGATTAGAGACAACCATCAGTCAAGCTACAAAGTATACCAGATAGCTATCTATCGTTGTACAAAGTGCTTCAAAACAAACGGAATCCACGTATAATTGAAAATCTTGCAAAAATGACATGATTTGCGTAGATGTAAAGCGTCGTTTCCATATGATCACAGGGATCGCTGGTGGCACAAGGATCGCATAAATTTGTGATCAGTGATCGTTGTGGCCTAATGGAAACTGTCTTTTTCAGCTTAGCAGCGATCGTTGCGTTGCCTGCGATTCTTTCACTAAAAATTCTCAATCTCAGCAATCGCAGCGATCCTTACGTCAGGAGATGTTTTAACGGAAAACTGAGAGAGCATGAATTTCATTGATCTAGGTTTCTCTTTCAAGAGCTTTGCCTTTATCATCTGCATCCATCTTTTTGAGGATCTAACTCTGCCGCCAAAGTTATAAATATGTATGATCGTAGTGATAAATGGAAACCACATAACGAACGCCTAGAATCGCTCGTCCCCAATTTGTGTGATCGGAGATCGTTGCATCACCAGTCATCTTTGAGATCAAATGAAAACCACGCTTAATGTATAGCATCTGAAAGTAAAATCTTTCTTCTTTCTACTGCCGTGTAGTTTGAATGCATTAATGGAATTATTTGTCACTTAATTGATATCTCAGTACATAGGGCCGGCTAGCCGAAAGAGTAAATCAGCACCTTTTAGTTTGCAAAAAATAACGAAACGGATTTTTCAAAACGTTTCAGGCTTCGAAGCACTTCAAATTGAGCCCTACGGCATGAAAAAGTCCAATTCATTCTGATGAAACGCATCTATTAAGAATGATAAAATAAGCCCTCCAAAGGATGTATTTTTGCCAGTTGAAATGTCCTATCACTTTTAGGCAACGGGAATAGGCCATGCCTATACTTCATTGGAAAGAGGATAGATAATGCTTTTAGAAGGAATGCATCAAATTGATTAAAATATCATTACATCCTGATAAATTTCGAAGGAATTTAGGTTGCGTTATTTTTTCTAAACACCCAGTAGATTCATTCACCAGTGATACTAAATTTTATATTTTTTGAGAAAAACATGATACTCCGCTTGAGGGAATGAAAACTACTTTAGCTCCGGAACTATCAATGGAAATAACTCATACATACTGTTATCTTAATAACTTAATCGTAAAAATAAATCAAATATTTATTGCAGCTGCACCCAATTGACCTTTTCACTGCCAAGAAGAGAGGTTAAGGAAAACGACAGCACGACCCCCGTTCTCAGTATAAACACTGCTAGCTGTGGCAAGAAGTTACCGCGGATCTCAGAACATTTTTCAGTGATTAATCATCGATTACTTTGCCCAAACAGACTTCTCTTTTTATTTGAACAGCAACGGTTGAAAAACAGCAAACTTCAATTTGCTAAGTTTCTAAACCTTTACATGGAATGCTTTCATTGTTGATATGTAACTGTTACACAACAAAGTCAGTTTAAAATGAATGAAAATAATGAGAAACAAAGCCAAAGGCAAATGAAACTTGCTTGTGTATAAAGTGAAACATTCGTAACTCAATTTTAGTAAATTTATCGATGTTCTGTGATCTGAGGAATCTGCATGCCACAGCTAGCAATGGCCAGAAGTGCTTCTACCAAGGACGGGGGCCGTGAGTTCACTTCCTTCTCAGACTTTACCAGATCTGGACGCTCGATACAAAACTCTTTTCTAGCGAGTAAAGACGTCTATTCACTTTTGAGAATCTTGCGGTATAATCATTTCATCACAATCGCAGCCTTTGTATATCCTCTGTCCTGAAATCAACCCTGAAAGTAAAGAACACCATAATCAGTTGACTAGAAACAATTCCTGTTACCCAACCCGCATGAGTTACCCTGCAAAGACCCTCCACGGAAAGATTATCAAAGGAGAAGAAATAATTTGGCAGGAATTTCAACGAAGTTAATCTAAAGTGTGTATTCAGTCCATGGGCAATAATGCACCGTGTTTGTAGCTTGGAAATTAAAGTTTTTACCTCGATACTAACATAGTTTCCTTCGTTGTTTCCCTTAGGCCCAAATTTAACCGGTGCTAGAAATCAAATTCAAACGCCTCCTGGGCTTCTGAACTGTTGGCTCATACACAGCGTTCATTCTCATTTGAAACTGCCTCTAATATTGTAAGAGGGAGTTTGAAACGAGGATGAACGCTGTGTAGGAACTAACTGTTCAGACGCGCAGGAGCCAGATGAATTTGATTCCTAGCACTGGTTAGGCTTTACAGAATAATTCTGTTTTAGAGCACTGTAGATCCTCAAGAACTGTAAAAATTCTGTAACAGATCAAAACTGAAACGGGTATAGTGCAAACGTGGCTTATTTTTCAAACAAACTTACTGCTGATCTAAAAGGGCAACGACATAGCTATATCGAGTAGCTGCTATGAACAGACACGCATCGAGAGGCCCATACACACGCATCATTTCTTCAGTTACACATTAAAATTGGATGTGCCAAAGTTATCAAGTAGTCAACCTGGTGGGCCAGAAAGAAGTTCCAACTGTTACGAAATCATAGTACCATGAGAACTTAACAGATCTCAATGATTCAAATTCCAGTTAAAAGCCGAAAGATCAAAGTATTTTTTGTGATTTTGCTCTCTGTCTTAACAGCACTACAAGTATAAGTAAATCCAAATTTATGAATATTTCTTGGTTGCAAAAGTGACTGGAAAAAAGCCTAAAACATTGATCAAATCGTAACGAATCTCCTCACACGGAACGATACGCAATGGGCCCTCGAGAATTATAAGACATAGATTTTCATTCCCATGGCAATAAATGCACAAAGAATATCTCTCACCCATGAGAAGTTGCATTTTTCTTTGTTGCTCTGTGCGAAGAGTTCTTCACAATTTGATCAATGTTTTAGACTCTTTTTCAGTCATTTTGCAACCATGAAATTTTTGTGAAGTAGACTTCACCTTTATTCCCAGTGACTGTAAAAGAGCGAGAAAAATCACAAAAATACTTTGATCTTTTGGCTCTTAACGAGAATTTGAATCATTTAAATCCATGAAGCACTCTTGGTGCTATGAATTTTCGAAAGTGGGAACTGTTTTCTGGCTCACCCGGTGTATTCAAATTGGCCCAAGCCGAATTTTAAATGCGTAAATTCGTTTCGTAAGGCTTTATCCAATATGCCTCTAAAATCCTGAATTACGTCCATTGTCATTGTGCCATCAGTTTCGATGTGATGGTACAAAATTGATGTTAGACCTACGATATAAGGATTAGACACATAGCATGGTTTGAGTTTGGTTTGGAACTGCAAGTCTCTCTCTCTCCTTTAATTTTTGCTTCATTTACCTGTTTTCTTTTCCTGTTCCCAGTAGTTTTCGTTACTTTTGAAGTTGTATTTGAAAATTGTAAGTGCCGTTCTTGGTGTAGGCCAGATGACCTTGTGTCTTCTTACACCAAGGGCGGTACAGTATTAATGTATTTAAGTTTAATTTTAATCTATAATGAATAGAAAAAAAAAATCCTGAATGAATTTTGGCTGGGATTGTGACTAATGCTGAAACTCACCGTAGAATGAGTACTTGTCGCACTTCTGCAGGAGTCAACCTCCATGTCATAGGACCAGAATTTGCTCCCCAATAATCAAGTAATTCCCCAACCTGAAATGAAATAAAAGAATAGATTATAAAATGGTGTCACTACGATGAATCTTTAAAGGTGAGCCGGAATGAAAATTTTCTTTGATGCAAATGAACGGCACTGTCGAGTGATACGAAATCCTGTTTAAAGTTCTTTGATATCTCAACTTGCTTTGAAGTTATCCAGTGATTTTACGTATTTGTTGATGACGTCATTTTGTTTGCAAATTACTAAAATGATATATGGAAAGAAAGCTGGGTATGAAGTTTGAAGGGTTACTGTACAGTTGTAGGAAACATTTTAGCTGAATAAAAGAAATGCAATAAAAATTTTCTCCTGAATTAATACGATATTAAGAACGGCATTTCAGCAGTTCTTTGATTAGATTTTCCTTTGAAAACATAGTCACCTTAAGAGCATACTTTCTCTACCGGGTGAGTCAATAAAAACGCTCGGCGTTTGAAAAAATCCAGCTCCCTGAATATCAAAGCAATGATGTTGAAAATTGTTTTGTTTTATTCCCGATATGTCAAATTATTTTCAGTAATTTACCTGGCTTTAATCGGTCATTCCTTCCTATCGAAGTAGGAGATTTTCTGCAGAAAGCCCCTTTCAAAAACATGCAAAAACGAGCGAAAACAGCAAGCAAAATTTCCTTTTGTTCTCCTTCCTAGCAATAATGACTTTTTGATGTGCTCACGTATTTTGTCCTCATGGGAGAATGGAATCCCCCTAAATAAATCATTCACACCGGGGGAAGACTTTTCAACCGGCCAAAACGAAAGCACGTGCTAAAGCGTACTGAAAGTCATCGCTGTGAGGTAAACACATAAGGGACTTTTGCTTGTAATTTTACCACGCTTTTTAAGGTTTCTCAAAGGGACTCATTTTGGAAAATTGCCTGCAGAATCTGAACGAAGTGACCGATTATTGTCAGGAAAATTTCTAAAAATAATTGAACATGTTAGCTATCTAATCAAATGTTGCAAAATATCATTGCTTATATACTCAGAGAGCAGTAGCCTTTCAAACGTCGGGCGTTTTTTTTTACTCACCCGGTACTTTTTGAAGACAAAACGGCGTCATCAGCCAATCACACGAATTAGTGGACATTTCAAAAATGAAACAAGATATCAAAAGAACATAAATGGAAGTTTTTATTAGTCAACAGCGCCAATCATTTAGCCTCACGACATAGTCCCAGATATCGCAAAATAGCAACAACGACAACAACAACAATAACAACAACAGCAACACTTCCTAGTTTGAGCGTCCATCAGTATATCAATAACTACGAATATGCAATCAGTCTACCAATCATTTGCATTGATAAAGATTTTCACTTCAGATCACCAACGAAGATTAAGAAACCCTCTTAATCTTATTCTACAAGGCAAGCACTAGACTTATGACGATGAGTCCCTTGTATCGATCGATCGAATCATGATCGAACGACTGCCGTAGCTCTGTTCAACGGTCACTCCTCGGAAAGAAAATGCGACAAAAACCACGTTGAGCAGACGTTTCATCAAAGAAACTTGGAATAAATCTGAAGAAGGAAGTTCACTTTACCACGTGAGTGCAAAATAAGTCTTTCAACGCTACATTTTCCACATTTTTAAGACCAAAACAAACTAGAGCGATTTACAACAACAAGCGACAGCAACCTCGTTCAAAATCTGGTCAACTGCATCATTCGAATTGAAGATTCGACAGCATTGTTCTTGGCCAAATCTCGAAATCTGATTCGTACTGGCGAAATTGCAAAGTTTGGGCCTAAATAGGGCCATGTTTTTAAGGGTAAGATGACAGAGCAGAAACTGCGTTAAGTTACGTCATCGACTAATCTGAGATAAGGAAGTGTTTGAATAGATAAGCTTTTTGAAATGAAAAATCAAGAGTTTAAGGCCCAAGAAACAAAATATAAAGTGTTGCAGGGAGCTATGGGGGTTAAAATTTACGAATCTTTGCGCATGTGTGCGCTGTTTCTGCTCTGTCGAGTAATATTATGAGTCTCTGCTGACTGAAGCGCCATCATCAAGTCAAATAGCAAAGGGAAACAAGAAACTCATCGTCATAAGTCCAAGCTGGTCCTAATCATGATTTTCGGCACCTTTCTTCTTATCAAATTTATCACCAAGCTGCGATTCCCAACCGATGTTAAGTCGATAGAGTTCACTTACCTTCTCAAGATTCAGAATTGTGGCAATTTGAGTTAGTCTTGCGAATTTGTCCCTAACTGTCCATTCAGTGGTATTTGTAAGGTAACCAACAAGAGCACGTAACTCTTTGTCAAATTGTAATCCACCAAGCTACGATAAATAAATCGATAAGAATACCAAATTTTTAGGCAAAATTCATGAAAAACAAAATTTTAGAGATCTTTCATAAATTTTCATTTCCATACATTTATGCACAAGACAACCAATCAGCTATAAAAAACTTCTAAATCCTAGTAACAGCAAAACTACAATGCCTAATACATCTAGTGTGTAGTTGGAGGTGTTAAGGTGCAGTGGTGTAATCTTCTGACTTTGCAGTCAGAACAGTCAGGTGGGGTGTGTTCGATACAAGGTAGGGCCCAACCACTTGAGTAGACTTATGCCTTTTCGTCCCTTGTTTCCCTGCGTTCTTTGATTTGCTGATATCACTTGGTCAATAGGGACTCATAATATTACGCTTATAAAATGGGCCCACTTTTTCAAAATGGCCTAAACAGGTGGGAGTTCTCGTACACTCAACAAAATCGCTTCAAAATCTGGTTTAAAGAGCTGGAACATTGAAAAGCGAAGTTTTAGTACAAAGAATGATGTTGTGTTGACCTACAAGGCGCAAAATGCACACATTTCAGACAGTAATCTTCCTCTGTAGAAGCAAAATAGATCCATCGAAGCTGCGAGAACTCCAGGCTTCTTCAACCGATCTTTAAGAGCAACAACAACAACATTCTGAATAGCGGCCCCTGATTGGTTAAAAACTGAATTCTAGCGATTTGATTGGTGAATACGGAACCACCCTACGCGGGCCTAAAGTGGGCCCACTATTTAAGAGTAATGATATTAGTCCCTCTTGACCAAGGAACGCAGGGAAACAAAGGGCGAAAAGGGCGAAAAGGCATCAGTCTACCACTTGAGCATCAAGACACGGGGTCGCGGACTCGATTAGCACTTCGCTACTACTGCGATCCCAGCGCTTGGCGCTAACAAAACCACAACCTCACTTCACTTCACTTCACTTCAGTGTAAAGAATTAAAAACAGACGTCCTAATCACGGCCTAATCTGTTGAATGCTGTTCTTCCTAGAAATCGCGCTTTGGGAATCGTTGCTGATTGAGTAAAAAATCATTCAACTATTCACCAAATTAAATATTAAATCTATTCACACAGACATCCCAGCTAACCTCAAGGAATCTTAGGAATTCAACAACAGATTTAAGAGTACCAAAGAAAAAGTCAACAAATGGGCAGAAGTGCTTCTCTTTTAGAAGTGCTAAATCTTGGAATGGTCTCTCAGCTGAGCATAAGAATGCTTCCACAATTTACCAATTCAAACGTGTTGACCATCAGTAGGTGTATATATGTATTTGGATTTCTTTTTATTGTAAATATCTTAGGCTATTTTATTAGTATTTTATGAAATTGTAATTAGGTTAATTTAGTTTTTTTTCCAATATATTTTTTGACTGAAAACACCAATGACCGAAACAATATATTTTAATTAATAATTTGTCTGTATTTGAGTGGAGGGCCCCTTGTAAATCATCATTGTTATTGATGAAGGGCTACCCTCCTTAAAAATTTGAAAATGAAAATGAAATGAACTTCTCTTTGAATGTGTAAATTGTAGGATTACGTCTAATGTTCAGTGGAATTTCATTCCAAACTTTGGCTGCAGAATAATGGAAACTTCGTTTCAAAGATTCCAAATTTTGCTTTGACACTTCGATATCTAATGAGTTCAAGACAAAAACGGTTCGATCTAATGCCCCATTCACACTGCAAGTTAAACCAGCTTAAATTAAACCAGGTTTTCGAACAGGGCATTCTGATTCGTCAATCCAACAAATCCAGTCATTTGATTGGTTGAAATCTAAACTGCTTTAATTGTGTCAGTGTGAATGCAGTAAAAATCATTAATAGAGTGAAAGGGTTATAACTTCAATGGAAACACCAAAGGCTATGCTGATAAAGACACAACTAGATGAGTCAACAAAGACAATTCCCGTTTGATAGGTGACTGCTCTGCTCCCATCATATTCAGATGACTATACACTATACCGATAAATTCATCCTTTTCAATGGTAAATATGTTGAAGCCATTACAAAAATTCTTGACTGAAATTGGCTCCTCCGCTCTGAAATTATGAGGAATCTTCGCGAGAAACCTCTAACAAACCCTGAAAAAATGCCCCAAAACACAACCAACTTTTCTAACACTTTTGCCGTGCATCCGGAATAATGCAGTAATGTTCCAGATGAAGACACACTCTTCTTTCCAAAGGGATAACACGCATGTGACCATGTAAAAGCGATTGCTCCAACGTGGAAAGTTTTTTCGAGATTTTAGTCACGTTTTGAAGGTTTCATGAAGGAAACTTCTCGACAAAAACCTTCATCATTTCAGAACGGAATGACCGATTTCAACCCGGTAAATTTGAAAATGGACATGAACATTCCCACCATTAAAAGGGCCGGGTCACGTAACCGTAAACAAACCTGTTGATCTATATTTTTGTCCACACGTGGTTATTGCGTTCTGCACAGATTTTAGTGGATGGGGTGAATCAACAAGAAAGTTACTTCCAAAAATCCACCAATATCTCTAAAATCGTTCAACATATGAGTGTTTCGTTTGTTTCTCTACGAAGCTGAAGAGTCCATCTTCAAAATAACACCTTCATTTTGAGAAAAATAGTGGAAAGTGTCTGTGATATGGCCTATCAAAAAACTGCAAAATCGTCATTTCGAAAGAAGTTTGTTTACATTACGTGACTCGACCCCTTTAAATGAAATAGTTGCCAATATCATTGCCTTGATATTCAAGGTGCTGTAGCCCTTCAAGAGGGGATTGTTCTGTTTTTACTCAACCAGTACAGTGATAGATATGACAAAGCATGAAATTACCCTGTTGTAAGAACTCTTCATAGCAGCCTTCTCTAGTTTAGTTGCAACTTCTGTACAGATCAGATTGACTATACTCTCGTGATTAGCTGTTGTCAGTGATTCCTATAGGCAGAAAGAAAGCTTTGCAATTAGAAAATCACTAATTTCGGCCGGTGGGGGGGGGAAGGTGTCTCCATACATGATCCGACGAAATTCGGAATTTTGTGATTTACAGGTTTACTTTTGGAAGAATTTGTAGGGAAAATGATGCACAGAACATGCAACGATAAATTCTGGCAGGAATTATTGAAATTATGGCATAATTTTAATGACTATTCACTAATTGTCTGAATCGCAAGGCTGGATTGCGAAATAAGGCTAAATCTTAGTTACTGAAGAATTTGCTCAGTCATTACACACTTGAAGGTAACATAGGACCAAAACAAATAGGTTGTTGCTGTTGTTGTTAACGATTTTATCATCGGAAAATTTTGTCAATTTGCTTCCCTTTGCAGTCATGGCTGGTATTGGCCCTGGTGGAACATCGTAGTAGCCTTCAGAACCAGGAAGCAGCCACAACTCAGAATTTCGGTAATTCATCTCAAATGATAGAATGATCAATGTCGCTAAACTGAATCTGATGTTTGGTCTTGACACCTCAGGGAAGAAAATCTCAACGAAAAGAACAAAGCTTGAAAATGGGGGAGGGGGCGATCTATCAGAATGACAAGTCCGGGGTTGGTATCGCTGATGATGGAACAAAAGATTATACCGTTATGAATGGTGTATCGTACTTTTTCACCACTTTTCGTCTCTCTATGCAGTCATAAAAGTAAGAATCTCGTGCTTTTCTGACGTCACGCTCAGCGAAAACGAGGCCGCTCTATAGTTTCCTTGCCTGTTGATCGCTGCCAGCCTCTATATCGTGTCATGACGAAAAGTGGCGACGATGTTTGGCCTACATTTGCAGAATATTCAACTAATTTTACAGCCATTACGAAAATCAATATGTGAAAAGAAGTTGATAAATTGCGCACAGAAGTTGGTTAGTTCGCTTCCCAGCTTCAATCATGCCAACCCCGGACTTGTCTTTAACATGTTTCGCTCACACTGCATTCAGGTAGACTGATTACGATGAGTCCCAGGAATCGCTATTCAAAACGAGACAAGTACACCAAACCGAGACCGCTCATCCTGGAGCTAGGAGTGTACTTAGGAGCGTTCGGCGGTAATATTTCAAACCTTTCTCATAATTCAATGTCATTTTTCTTAAATTTATATAATAATACCTTTAATGACGATAAAGTCTTCTCAAGCGTTGCGATGAAATTTTGTATGAAAGGGTCATCAACTTCGTACAGAGCGAACTCATCCTGGAAAGAAATGTTATTTCTAATGCATAGTAAAGGAAGCCACTTATTGTTAACAAGCTATAACCTTCTGCACTAGCATTAGTTCAACGACTACTCTAGAGTACCGAATAACGGGGGGGGGGGAGTGAGAACAATCGGGGGGTTGGAAATGGTTCGATATAACAATAATCGGGGGTTGGAACAATCGAGGGGGGGGATGCTTGGAGAAATCGAAAATAGCCATTTTCTTAGAAAAATACGTATCTTTTATATATTTACGTGAACCATGTTACTGATACATTTACATACGAACTCTGGTTCTGTTGATTGCACTTCTTGAGACTTTTCCTTGCGTTTATTTAGAAATTATGTTTACTATCATTTCATTCTTCCAAAAATTAATAAAAGGAGGGGTTGGACTAAAAGCAGGGGGGTTGGAAAATTTTTCAAAAATTAATAAGCGGGGGGGGGGGAGGACGATTATCCGGTAGTCGAGAGTAGCCTGTTGCCTCTTGAGTAGCTGCAATGAATGCCGTACCAAGCTGTCTCCAGCAGTGGCCTCAAATCTTTAAAAAAATGTAGAAAGGTGGATGTAAAATAGTACCAAAATTTTCTATGAAATGAATGACTTGAAAGGAACTTTGGATAATTTGCTGTAAATCTGCCATGGCAATTTTTCTATATCTAGATTACTTTAAAAATAGCGGCATTTTGATTATTTTTATAAAGATTTATAAAAAAAATTGAAATAGATCAAAATCACTATGAATCCTACATTACCTCAGGAAAATTGATACAATCTTCAAGAAAACCATAGTTTATGAGGGTCTAAAATATGGTGGCATGCAGAAATTAGTAGCTTTTCTGGTTAAGGATTTTGAAACTTGATGACGTCACAGCCTCGAAATTAATAAATGCCGCCATTTTGGTATGAGATTTTGGCTCAGTTAAGTAAGGGATGATATTGGTTGAGAAGACAATGAGCGTACCTCCGATATGACACGACTTGTGTTGTTGAAACCATCAATTAATGAAGTTAACTTTGGGAGGATTCCATTTGTGCAAAGCTGAGTTAAACCCATCTGTCAATGAAAAGAAAATTTAATAACATTTAAAGGTTGAAGCGTGCTTGATTGAAACATAACAAAGCAGGTAACCAGCAAGCAAAACCCACTATTTCTATGCAAATTCTGCATTTTTTAACAGAATGAGCCAATAAAACAATCTCTATTCGCATGGATACTGTTCCCTAGATATCACGGTGATAATATTGGAAAATATATTATTTCATGGTGGGAATGTTCAAATTCATTATAAAATTTACCTGACTAAAAGTTTTAGTCTAAAACCGGTCACCTCATTCTGAGATTATCAGGGATTTTCTAGAAAACGCCGCTTTAAGAAGCCTTCAAAACATTATAAAATAGCAATCAAATATTCTAAATATTTCTGCTTTTCAGTGATGAGACGATATGTCAGTGTCCTTAGACGCTCTTCACATGAGAAATTTCAACACGTGTTGAGCGCCACACGGGTTGAGTTTCAGCTCAGTGAATGGTGTTAGCCATCATCGCACTTACAAGACGGAGGCCGCAACACGACACAAACGCAACACGCAACACGAGCTTAGTTCAACTCGGTAACTCAACCCAGGCTGAAATTCTCATGTAAAGGCAAAAAGTTTCAACTCGGGGCATGTTGAAGCTAAAGATAGAGTGTAAACCAAGGAACCTGAATCTATTTTTTTAATCAATCAAATCTTTGAATGGGGCTCCCATTCCTGCTTCAATAGACCTTTTAGCTATTCTGCAAAAGATCCTGGATCGAGCGTTATTTTTATACATTTTTACACACAAGATTCGATTGAGTGGCGTTAGAGCTTCTATCACTATTGTGCATATTCGAAAATTCTACAATATGTAGCAAAGTATCGTTCGATTGAGATTCTTTCTCGGAATAGCTAAAAAGGTCTATTGTTTGCACCACATGCATATCACGTGACTTTCGTATCGTGTTGAGATGTCATGTAACCGCAACGCAAAATAAGAAATACGGTCAAAACTCAATCCGTGTTGAAGTGAACATGGGTTGAAATTTCTCATGGGTCTCTTTTGGTCGAAATATTGCTTACCTGTAATAGATCTTTCAATGTTTGTCCGCATGATGTCATGTCAGTCAGGCAACTCTGTCAGAAAAAGATATTCAGTTTGCATCAATTTGTCAAAACTGCTGACAAGCAACAAGTATATTACAGAAAAATTCACGTTTGAAAGTCCTAAACTTTAGACCGTGTCTAGAATCAATCAATACGCTGTTTTAGCAAGAAGACGCGAGTCAAGAAGACGCCAGCATAATCGTTTTGTTTGAGGATGTAAATTACAAAGTGAAATCAACTAAAAACCTTTTGAGAATCTCGAGAGACTAATTGTACGTTCTATTCTGCAACTGACAACCTGAAAAGTATACTTTTGAAGACCGCACTGTAAAATTAGGACGTCGAGAAGGGATGCAAAATGCAATTTGAGCACATTCACAAATGATGGTAATGCGAGAATGCAAACTGTTCTTAGGGAATTTGTCTGTCTGTGAGCAGCTTTCTGGGAGGGAAAAGCCTGGAAAATCAGAATGCTCTGAAAACATAAAAAAGTAGCTGTGTTTTCAAAGACGTCCGCGTCTTGCTGCTAAAACAGCCTAGACGGCATCAAACTTCAGTGACAATGTTAGAAAATTGGATGTCTCAAGACAAGGCTCCTTAGCATGCTTTAAACGGCCTTTTAGCAGAACTATTCTCATAGCTAAATTCAATTTAATCTTTCTCATAAATGGCCGGATAATGATAATAAAGATCAAATCTTGATTAATGTTGCTTGACAAAGTAACAAAGTTTTGGGACATCTGGCAGGGGTAGCGCCAGGAATCAACAGAGAAAGGGGCTGCAGATTCCAACAGGTGGGGGCTAAAGCGACTGAAAAATGGAGTTTTCGTACGTTATTTTGCCAGACTTCCGCCGACAAGAACCCAAAGTTCCCCGAAGGGGGGCCAGATGCCTCCGACGGGGGCTGTAGCCCCCTCTAGCCCTACCCTGGCGCCACCACTGACACCTGGAGGTGTTGCTGACAAAGGAATGTTTCTGCATAGCGTGGCAAAAACTTACATTTCTTTCTCTCTCTTTTGGGATAAAATCTAGTAAAGGTTAATCAATGAATTTCATGCTTTGTTTTTAAATCTTAGAATTAGATAATCATTCTCACTTCTACTTTGTCTTTTCCTCTTGATCCTATCCTGTTAAACAGACTGTCACATTCACTCTGAAATGAAGAACGTAAAATTTGAAAACAGATGCAACAGAAATACTCAGAAATGTTTACCACAACTTGAAAATATTTACTCTTTAGGAGACACAATCGCCGAAAATTTAACTGACCAAGATTTAAGGAAAGAACTGACAGCGCGAGAATTAATCCATTGTCCTTCTTTTGTCTATGCGCACGTGCCGCAAAGAAGTGTGGGTACAAATACATAATTTTTCCTTTCCTTTTACTGTTTTGCCATACTTCTAGAAGTCGTACGAGAAAACTTAATACCTTTTCGAAAAGTCTCTACTTTGTTCATGAGAAGTCTCGTTGAGCTATTCAGACACAACAAGTTTGCGATTGTGTCTCTTTAATTCGGCCACAAAATACATGCTCCCTGGCAGACAAATGAAGGTTGAAATCAATGCCAGTTGTCTGGTAGCTTTCAATAAGAGCTGGATCTAAGCTCTGTGAAGGGCAATTCATCGATCTCTTCAATTCAGAATTTGTTGTAAGAACGGTGGTTTATCTTCGCAGAGAAACTGAGATTTAAGGTGATATAAAGTTGATAGGAAACGTTTGGAGCAATTGCTAGAATTCAAGAAAGAGTGCATCTCGGTATTCATGAACACAAAGCCATATTGGGTTACAGCAACATAAACATTATTGCAACTTAACAAAGGACAGATTCAGGGAAAATTTCGGGCAAAATTGTTAACTAAAAATACTGGATATTGTTAACGAAGGAATAAAAAGAATTAAAGAGAACAATATAAAACGGTACGGCAATTTCCAAAGTAAGATAGCACAACCTCTTCTTCCTTAAAGTTGGCACCTCATTATGTCCCTGATAGTCATAAAATTATTGCCCCGCGCCGAAGCGGGGCTTATGTAGAACAACGCACGTAAAGAGAATAAAAGGTGCTGTGGGCTCAAAATCTCGAGAAATTTCAGCCGGTTTGCCATCAGAAAACAAGTCTGAAAAACTAGTTTTTCTTGAATTTTCAATTTCATCGCGTAAGTGGCCAATCATGCGTCAGGTAATACAATGATCGCTCTTGAAACTGGTCAGACCTGTTCCTGAAGGAAGTCTCAGAGAGCAGCAATTGTGAGGGTGTATTGTCGTTTCGATCATGAAACAAAGGCTATCATGTCTTCCCAACTGAAATTACACAACAGAAATATTTAAGAAATTAGCTGATAAGAAAAGTATTTGTACTTCGTTGCCACTGACGTCAACACTGTCTTGCGATGAAAGGAGGTTGCTTTGGTTCGCGATCTTCAAAACACGGAATGGGGAACGGGGAATGAAACTGCAATCGGATCGGGGAATCAAGGTCCGGGGAACTTTTCGGATAGTTTTCTCTTGAAAAAGAAAAGTGGAAAAGTGGAAGCAAAGAAGTTTTATCTCTCTTAACTCATTCATGACTTCACTCTGATCAAGTCGAATACTGGGGAAGGCAAGGGGCACTATAGTATTTACTATTGCTAGTATTAGGGCCTGATTATATGGGAATTTTCACCATAGGGCTGAGATTTCAGCCCGCCTTCCCGAGGTGAAACTTCATCTCTTCTTTCTGGTCAAAGGCTTATAAGATTGCGTTTCCGATTACATGTGATATTTTCAGCCCTGGGTTGAAACTCACCATAGGGCTGAAATCTCAGCCCTCTTTGCTCTACCCGGGATGAAACTTTAATCCTTATTGTCGCACCTAATCATCGGTTAATCCCTATTGTCTTAAATCGGATGCACTGACGTAATCAAAATATTGAACTGCTTTCACAATTGAAAATGTGATTGCACACGTGGCAGCAGATTTCAGCCCTGGGTTCAAACCTCCTATGTAATCGAAAATATTTTCACCTCGGGAAGGCGGGCTGAAATCCCAGCCCTACGGTGAAAACTCTCATGTAATCAGGCCCTTAAAAAGGTCTTTTAAATTGGCAGGAGATATTCAAACATAATACCTTTATCACAGATCGAAGTTTCTTCAAGTTCTCTATACTGACTTCTATATTGTTCAGAGCAACCTACAAAAAGGATGACAAAACAGTTTCTTAATTTCTTTGATTTCTTAATCTTTTACATAGAAATAAGTCTTCATTGTTATATGCTTCTGTGTAGTACTAGAACAGCAGAAAAAATTGGACTGCAAGCATAAAGTCGAATCTTTACAAAGCTTTCTAGCAGGGGTGTGTAAGATGTTTTGCCCCATTCTTTCCATGAGTGGTAGGGCACAATTAGGTTGAATAAGATCGGATAAGACTCTTTGCCTACCCTGAAATGCCATCAAATTCTCTTCTTTGATATTGGCAGAGAATTTTATGGCATTCCAGGGTAGGCAAAGAATCTAATCTGATCAAATTCAACAGAATTGTGGCCTACCACTCATGTTCTTTCAAATGAATTGCTCACAGGAAACTGTAGGTAACTTCCCACAGTCCCAGAGAAAGCATTTTTATATCATCACATATGCTTCATTCTTCCTCCCTATTTCTTTCTTTAGTAAAAATGCCCGGAAAAGCATGATGATGTAAAGCTATGACATATGTTATACTTTTGCCACAATTGTAAATAGAGCTCTATTTGATTTGTAATCCAGATAGTTGCACTAAATGTGCAGTAATGTTGCTATATCATGTACTCATGAACCTACGTGGAATAAATTGATGATATGATGATGATGATGATGATGATGATGATGATGATGATGATGATGATGATGATGATGATGATGATGATGATGATGATGATGATGATGATGATGATGATGATGATGATGATGATGATGATGATGATGATGATGATGATGATGATGATGATGATGATGATGATGATGATGATGATGATGATGATGATGATGATGATGATGATGATGATGATGATAATGATGATGATGATGATGATGATGATGATGATGAAAAGCTGGAACTTGATTGTCTTTCTTCGATGGAATATTGCAATATTGTGAGGAACATTCTTCCCTAAGTGCTAACAATAAAGATACCTTTCGTCCGAAGAATGTTATATAGTTGTGTTTGTGTCGTTTGCCACAAGAGTATTTACAAGTTATGATAACATAAAACATTCAAAACAATACAACAAAACGCAACACAACACAACACAATACAATACAATACAACACAACGGAATACAACACAATACAATACAATACAATACAATACAATACAATACAATACAATACGATACAATACAATACAATACAATACAATACAATACAATATATACTCAAAGGGTAAAAACGTAAGCAAAACACCCCTAATTACAGTGGCAGGGATAACATTAAAGGGCAAAGCTGACCCTATTTCCATAATGGTCCGTCCCCTTAAAAGCGCTGGTACGACGAGAAAACATAAGAAAATAAAGTAGAAAAGTACCGTAAGATTAAAGAAAAGTACTGTTTTATAGAGAGTTAGCAAAATTTCTAAAACCTACCAGGAAGTTTTTCTTTAATTTGGCTGTGTCTTGGCTTTGACTGCTTGACTGCATTTGAAGTTTTCCTTGAAGCATGCCAGAAATATCAAGGCTATCAGAAACGGCAAAAATTGCATAGAAATCTGTGTAATTTTAGGAAGTAAAAGCGAAGGCTGCAATTGGACTTACAGCAACCGTCATACTGTTGCTCTTCCACCTTAACTGATAGCTATCTACCCTAATTCACTACTTGCAAAAAGGCCTAATTCCGGCCGACAGACGTCAATGATCGAATATCTCGGTAAATTTATCGAAGGTACTTTACCATCATACAGGCAAAAATAATTGCCAAACAAGCTCAAATTTTTCTTAAATTTGCAAATGTACGTATCAGTAGTCCAGCAACTGCCAAAACTTCCTTAGTACCCACTGTTAGGTGATTTTGGCAAAAGACTACCAATTTTTAACTTTTGTAGATTTCCGCTAAACTGAGCGATATATGCTTAAGAAAAATCTGACGACAAATATTCCATTCTAGGAGTAACTGGGCTCAAAAACCTGAGATGTGGCCAGTGCCCGTATCAAACTCACGACACTTGGGTCGTGAGCTCGATGCTAGACTTATGACGGTTAGTCTCTTGTTTTCCTGTGCTCTTTGACTTGATAATGGTGCGTCAGTCAACAGAGATTCATAATGTTACTCTTAGAAACCTGGTCCTATTTAGGCCCAAACACTGCGATTCCTAAAGTACCAGATTAGACTCATTCCAAAATTCTCTTGTTTCGCTCCCCCTGCAGACTTGTCGCTACAACAGCTGGCCTCAACTGAAGCGATAACAACAACAACAACAAGCGAAAGTTAGAGGGACTTACATCATGAGTCTAATACCAGATGGCGAGATTTGGCCAAGAACAATGCTGTCGAATCTTAAATTCGACTGATGCAGTTGAATTTTGAACGAAGTTGCTGCGGCAGGTAGCTGAAGATTTCTCTGGTTTATTCTGGTCTTAAAAACGTGGAAAATGTAGCGTTGAAAGATTTTTTTGCACTTCCCAGGTAAAGTGAACTTCCTTCTTCAGATTTATACTAGGTTCTTTGATTAAACGTCTGCTTAACTTTGTTTTTATCGCATTTTCGTTCCGATGAGCGACCGTTGAACAGAGCTACGGAAGTCGTTAGATCCGGATTCGATCGATCGAATGCCTAAGATAGGGCCAGGTTTTTTCACTAGTTCATTATGAGTCCTTGTTGAGGAACGTTTATCGCAGGGATACAAGGGACTCATCGTCATCAGTCTAGCCCAACGCTTTACAACTATGCCACCAAAGTTAGCTATTTACATGATGCATATAAAGACAAAGAGGAGTGTATTTTTCACATGGTTATAGGTTTTAGGCTCGATAGGTTCAAACTCGAATAAGATATCTTCATCAAGGCTCTATGGAATCATACTGTTCTCTCCCTCCCCAGAAACAGAAGCATCTGTGCGTAACTCTACATACAGGATGTCCCACAAAAATTGTGCCCCGTTTGTGTGGCTACTGTGGAGAAGCTGTCCATTCAATTGTGTCGATTTTTGCAAAGTTCCATCAGTAAACTTTTCAGCTTAGAGTTTGAGACCCTACTTGGGTCGATCTGACACGTGGTTGCTGATTTATGGCAGAGAAAAGGCAAAATTAGTGGTATCTTCAAAACAGCACTTCTGCTGTTCTCCGTCAATGTCGAAATAAAGTAAGTTTTCAAAGAAATGGTTCGGGGATTGCATTAAAATGATCACAACATTTTTTAAAGGGTAGATAGAAAGTGTTCTCTTATGTATAGACAACACAACTAACCCTTTGAAAGATTTGGCAAAAATTTTAATATGACGCTAGAACCCTTTCTTCGAAAACTTAATTCATGTTGACATTGCTGTTTTTGAAGCAATCACTTATTTTGGCTATTTTCTGCCACAAATCAGCAACCACTTCACAGTGGGCCAGAGGGTGGACAAAAATAAAAAAATGAAAAATTTCAAATACTAGTTTTCTCACTGGAAATTGATATCATATGCCTCATCGAGTAAGGAAATCACATTCAACGTTATCCACAAAATTGCATTTAATTAATTAATCAATTTCAAATCATAGATGCTAACTACTATTGAATGCTGCAAGCATTTTACTATTTTCAACTTCAATTCTACCAACTACATCTTCAGGCGCCGATTTGTCTGCAAGCCGTATTTCGATAGCCTCTTCATAACGTTCACAAGCAGTGATTTAAGTGTAACTGACTGCATTTCGATTGAGCACAGACTCCTGTTCCATAATTGTGATTTTGCTCAAGGTACTCTTGATACATGTTGTTAAAATTTTACGCTGTGTTTTAAAGCTAAGTTCAAAATTTCGCTTGCAAACGCCAAGCATCTCCTTTGCATATTTACAAGCACAAAAGTATCCTCTAACCGCCTGATTTACGTTTGGCCGCCGAGAGGTGCCGTAGAAAATCCAAGGATGGTTATTGCAATGGCAAAAAATTGAGGTGTAGAGGGAACACAACACCGCTGACTAAGTTTCAGATCGATGCCAAATCCTCTTTATTTTTATGCCAAGTCTCTTTCAAAGCCTGTCCTTTTTAAGAATCATTTCAGATTATGGATTTATAGTCGTAGAGAAATTTTGTCTTAAGGGCATTTTTCTTCGTAAGTTTCCAGCTTTTACAGCATCTTGTACCATTTTATGCCTGGAACGATTTATGTCCAAGAAAATCGTAATCTGGCCCACTGTGCACTTGTCAGATAGACTCACACAAGACCTGTGTAACCGTGTAAAATCCGAGATGATTGAATCTAAAGCTCCTCCACAGCAGGCATAAAAACGGAGCACAATTTTTTTCTGAGACACCTTGCAGTTGGGGGGCAGGGTAGAGTGATTACGATCACAGGAAATTTCTGATTCTCAAAATGAGAAATGAAATACTAATTTCAAGAACGAAATCTCTTGGAACAAGCACATTTATACTTGTCCGTTTGGTAGGCAAAAAAATTATGTCAAGAATTCTAGATTAAAATGTTTTTACTTGATTAGTAATAGCCTGCATGCAGACTTTGCGCGTGGAAAGTAAAGATTGTATGCAGGCTCCATTAGTAACTGTTTCTTGAAACAAAGTGTCCATGTGGTAAGCAAAAGAATCTTGCAAGGATTCTTAATTAGATTAGACTATTTCTACTTGTTTAGTAAGATTTCTTAAAAAGAGCAGATTCAAATACTAATTTCAAATAAAGTGAAACTTGATTGGAGAACAGTAAGTGTTCTTGAAGCAAGTAATTGATGCGAAGCACCATAAAATTCTTCTGCTACAGCTTCGCTTCAGTTTTTACTTATCCAGAAGCTTTGCAGACTTTATTATTGCTGTCAAATGATATCATTGCGGTTTACCGTTCTTATTTGTGTTGAATTTTATGCCGAGAGTACTTTTGCTTCTTTCTGGAAGTAACAGTTTTTAAGGAAGGATTTTCTCGCTTTGAAAATGCGGAAATACCTGGATAGTAATGAATTCTTAAGAATCCTCTTTCAAAACAACCTTTCTCACCTATGGCATTTCAAGATTAACTTGGCTTGAAAAAAGAAAATAATTGCAAATTTAATCTTGCTGAGAATCAGAAATTTACTGCTATCAGTCCCAGTAATCGCTCATACGAGACTGACAACAAACCGATACCGCTCATCGTTCTCAGAGCGTCCGGCAGCCTATCAAAAGCACAACTACGGGTATTCAATTAGTCCAGTTGCGGGAGATAACCCGGGGGATACTTGATTGTGAAGTGATACTGGACGCGCCGCTCATATGGGTGGGTTTTTCACCTGGAAGTCCGTACATATGGGTCTGTTATTAACCTTGATTCTGGTAGATGGGTAGCTTTCTCGGAATTTTTATCACAACTGAAGAAATTTGAATAGACCTTGGATTCTCAAATTGACAAAACTTCCTGAAATTCATGCCAAAGGGTTGGCAATTCTTGAAAAATTCTCTCATACAAATGGGTCCTTTGTCAAAGTCCATATTCTCGTGGAGTCGCAGTCACAATCAAGTACCCCCCGGGGGGATAACCCTTATGTTATCTGGAACTTACCTTGAAGAGGGATATCCTCCTTTAATTCTTGATCGCAGCACTTCTTTGTAATCAGATAACAATATTGAACTGCAAAAATGAGAAATGAGAAAATCACGAAAGAAAGTTCAAAATCTAATTTTATTACCCTCCAGTTTGAGAGGGACAGTACCAAATTACTTGCATCGTACCAACGGAGGGGGGGGGGGTTCTTCCATAGTAAAGGCAACTGGGGATGTGCCGCCGGCAAGGGTGTACTTTTCCGGACTTCTAGTCTAGCCAACAGTATACTTTTTAGCAATTTTAGTCGAGTTTAGTCAAGCTAAGGGCATTCTTTTTAGCAAGTTTGATAAAAAACATGTAAAATTTCGGTAATTTAGGTAAAAAAACTCAACATTTTAAATACTTTGGTCCAGAGAATGCGACAATTTGGCAAGTTTTGTCTACAAAACGCCAATTCAGGGCACTTTTGATGGAAGAATCAGTCTAGCCACGGGTATCATTTGACAAAAATTGGTCTAGCCAACGGTTCCATTTTGAAACTGTGGGCGGTACACCCCTACTAGACATTTAGCCGAGCACCCCCCCCCCGTGATCGTACCCAGCTATAGAAAGCATAGGGCTCAAATCTTTCAAATCTTTATAAAGAGGTAGGTGTAAAAATGTATCAAATTTTTCCATGAATTAAAGTACATAAAAAGAACTTTGGTGGGTAATTTACTGTAAATTTACTGTGGCAATCTTTTGAAGTCTTGATTATTTTCCAAATGACGGCATTTTCGATTATTTTTATGAAAATTCATAGGAAATTCTGAAAAAAATTAAAATCATTGTAAATCTTAAATCATTTGCGGAAATTTGATATCTTAGACCCAAAATAGATTTGATCGATGCCCCCCAGGGTAAGAATTCTGAAGGAATTGCTCATAAATCCAGAGAAAAAGCTGGCTGAACACACAAACAAAATTACCAGGTATTTATGAACAGCCCTCTGTGTACATAATTCTGGCCCGTGTAAATTGGATACTTTCTTTGAACATCTGAAGTATTCAAAGTATGAATAAATGCAAAAATTGTTGAATCTCATCTTATTCGGAATTATATCACTAGGCCTTTTATCTTAAAAGTCTTGACTGAATTGAGAGAAATTGGAGATAATGTGCTAGAACGGTAGAATGCTTGTATGAAACCTTTGTGTAGATGAAGATCATCGTCAAGAAGAGGTAATGAAACAAAAGTGTCACCTTGCGTTGTTCACCATAGCACAAATAGCATCCATATTTGACGTGGAAATGGTTCGCCTATAATAATGATTAATAAAATGAATGTTTCAAAACAATGCTTTTTCAAGAACATCGTTCTGGAAGCTTGAGTGAATAAACAAGACAAGTTAATAAGCTTCCATTACAGATTATATATAAACGTTAAAAATATCTGATGTTTAAATTTTCGAACATTTCAAAGCGTCTAAAAATGTTACGGAGCGGTCATAAAGTATCTGCTATCTGGGGTTGGGTGATTTTCCAAAAGTCTAGCAAAAAAAGTAACGGCCCATCCTAGATTCCTATTCACTTATTCCTAGCCCCAAAGCAAGAACTAGGATATTTTCTATGACCCCATAAAATGATTTCGTTTTTAGAATGTAGGGTCGATGATTTTATCTGGCAGTTTAATTTCAGAAATACAACTTAATAATGAAGCACTGGTTAGCCACTGAACTAAGCAAGAGAAGGAGAAGAAAAGAAATGAACAGAAAAGCAAGTGTCACGTGGGAACAAGTAACAGAAAACACTGTTTGCAGTATTTGCAGCGGTTGCAACAACTCTCTCAAAAGTCGAAATGAAGCCTTGGCACTGAAGATACGCGACAATGAACTCGAAGTTGTTCAAAAGACAAAGTTACTTGGAGTGCAAATAGATTGCTCTTTAGATTGGAAAGAGCAAATTAAGGCAGTTTCTACAAAGGTCTCCAGGGCGATCGGCTTTTTAAGACATGCTAAATCCTTTCTGCCTCTGGAAAGCTTGAAAACTCTTTACACAGGTATTGTTGAGCCCCACTTTCGATACTGTTGTTCTGTCTGGGGTTGTGCTGGATCTACAGACATCAACCAGCTGCAAAAGCTCCAAAATCGTGCTGCTAGAATCATTACAAATAGCAGCTTTGATACCCCAAGCAGACCACTCATTGCAGAGTTGGGCTGGCAGACCATTGAAGAACTCATTGGCAGTGAGTCTAAAACGATGGTCTTCAAGGCGCTCAATGATTTGGCTCCACAATATCTGTGTAACCTCTTCACGAAAAACTCAGCATGCTCCTCCCGCAACCTTCGGAACACTGAGACTGATCTGAGGTTGCCGAAGAAAAATTCTGCAAATGGGCAAAAATGCTTTTCTTTCCGGGGAGTTAAACTATGAAATAGCCTTCCTGCTGAGTCCAAAACGGCATCCTCCCTAAATGGTTTTAAGAAATCAATAAAGGGTTAACCTTTTCTCTCTATTGTATATATTTTATCATTGTAAATAGGCTTTTAAATTATGGTTTTTTATATTCTAGTGTCACTTTATTTTTAATTGTATATTGTAATTAAGTTTTTATCGGAAGGCCCCTTGAAAAACGGCTTCTGCCGAAGGGCCACCCTCCTTTAATGATATGAAATGAAATATGCTAAGCTTTAGGATTACATTTTATGATAAAACTTTTATGGCCCCATGAAATACGTCTTATTACTTTTCATAGCCCCAAAAAGTCGTGGCAGAATTTTTCATGGCCCATCCAAACATCATCCACCCCCATATAGCAGTTACTTTGTGATTGCTCCCTTAATGCCCGCAATTTCTCTCCGGTCCAAAATACTCAGTGTCAGAAATTTTTCAGCGAAAACAAATGACAGTATTTCTACTATTTAAGCAAGCACAGTGTCACTAGACCGTCTTTCAAGGTCAGCCAAAATTCTCCAGAAAACATCTGAAATTCAGCGAAAAATATCCAAAAATTCTTTCTCCGAAATATATTTGTCCGAAGTTTCTGCACTTAAATTGCTTCTATTTGCTCATCGTCCTAATCCGTAACATAAAGATTTCTGGTTTCATCACGTTATTTAAAGTTTCTATTCGTGTATTTGTCGTGTCTTCTATCTGTTAATCTACCAGAGATAATCGCGACCAACAGGTAACAGGTAAACAGGAGATTTATTTTCTTAACTCAACAGTTACGAGAAAAGCGAGATTTTCTAACTTCTATAACAACTGAGTATTCAACGGGTGAGTAAAAAAAGACCAGATGTTTGAAAGGCTACTGCTCCCTGAATACATAAGCAATTTTATTTTGCAATATCCGATTGAATAGCTAACATGTTCATTATTTACAAAACTTTTTCTTGATGAAATCGGTCACTCCGTTCAGATTTTATAAGGGATTTTCTTATTGAATTCCTTTCGAGAAACGTTAAAAAGCGTGCTAAAATCACAAACAACTTTCCCTAATATGGTTACTATGGTTACCTTACAGCAATGACTTCAGTACGCTTTGGACAAGTGCTATCCTTTTTTTTTGTTTGTTTTCAATTTGTTTTGAGTGGGCTTGTCAGGATTTCTAGCTACTGAAAACTAATTTAGGCCCACTGTGCATGCCGCAGCCAGGCATGGGACCCCTTTATTATCATTATTATTTTTTTAAAGGTATCTAGGCCAAGACAGTAGACTTGCCTCAAGTCTATTTCGTCAACCAAACAAAATTGGGAGAGGGAAAATTAGGAAAGGGAAGTTCACTGTTTCAGGCAGACTTATTACAGATGACGAAATAGACTTGGGGAGAGTCTACCAAGACAGCCTCCAGCCCAAATACAACTAAATGCGAAAAAACCTAACTATGAGATTAACTACGTTACTAAGGGTAGATAATTAATTAAAAAAATATCAATTGTCCTGGTGAATAAACGTAACTGCACTCTAATCTACACGGTGTTAATTATGATAATAAGCATCCGATAGTGTACGCTTATTGCAAGTAGCATTCAGATTTCAATTTGAAACGTTTCAACAAGGAAGATGCTACTAAATTCAAACAGTGCCTGTCTTCTTGGCTCAATAACCAGATGAATTTATTTTGCATACTGAGTTGGTTTACATTTGGGTATAGATTTCCTATTTTGTTTTCGAGACATTTCCTGTCCTCTTGAAAGTGTGGGCAAATCATAACAAAGGGGATTTCATCACCAAGAACTTGAATTCCTAATGATAGGCAGTATTTACAATGCCTATCAGATCTAGGTACTCTATTATTGCCGAATCGTCCAGCTTCTATTTCGAGGTTGTGTGCACTCATTCTTAACTTTGAGAAACATTGTCTCTTTTTAAAGTCGTTTATTACATCTAGATAAGTTTCATATTTGAAAAACAACTTTATCTGAGCATTATCAATTTCTTTACAGTTGGATGACAATAAAAATAGCTAAAAGTAGTTAGCCAATTAGTTTGGTTTAAGTTTAACGTCCCTAGTTTAACGTCCCTTCCGAAGGACGACGAGGTGAGTTGTGAGGTCAGGCCTCCGAGGTCACCCATCCGGAGCCTGACCTCACTCAACCGAGCTTAACTTCAGTCACCTGACGAAGACTGCATAAGCCATTCGGCCACTCACCCCGCTCTCCTCTTAGGGGAATGAAAAGTTTCCCCTGGTAAAAATAAAATATTTATAGGGACTCCTTTCTCCCAAGAGGGCAAAATTTAACGTGGCCTACATCTTAGGTTAAGATAATAAAAGACACGGTGTGGTTTCGTAAAATTCGCAAGAATAATATCTTCCCTTTTCAGTCTACAACGAGAATCTTATGACAACGATCATTCGATACTTCCGCTTATCGCTTATCCTGTCTTGACGGGGGTAATGTCATTTAATAACACCGCTATTGTCTTGTTTATTACAAAAATGAAAAGGATTAAAGTCATTATTTTTTTTAAGGGCTACATGCTTCCCCCCTAAAGAAATGTCCTCCGTGACATTTGCTTAGCTATTCGATATATCATTTTTTAGAGTCTGTTCGATTTCTTCATCTATAGTAACATCCATTTCACGGTGGCCACGAAAAATGTTTCACGGAACAGTTCCTTTGATCCGATCACTGTACCATATGCTCCAATAAATCGATTGTCTTGTTAACGCATAGTTCATCTTCTTTGTCGTTCTCTTTCGTTAACGTATCGTTTCTCTTATATCGAAGTTATGATTGTAATCAATCGCAGTCTACAGTGGATTATCGCACTGAGTCCGAAAGTGTTAAATAATTGCTGGATAATATAACGAGTTCTTTTGAGGTCTCTATCCTAACGTGAACGATAAACATTGAATGAGGTCTCTTTCCTAACACGAACAATATTCAGCAAGTAATTTCGAGTTAAAGGGTCTTTTCCCAGTGTTAACGATTTTCAGTACGAATACAACGGTGTTTGCACAATTGGTCGATAATATGTTCTCATAGGCGCAAACGATCCTGGTAAAATAAACGGTGGCGTAAATGACATATTCGGTTGTACTGGTTGAACAAAGTTGTTAAGTCTTACTGGTCTAGCATAACATGATGAAATGATAGGTGGACGAGTTGTTGGATTTCCGAGGTAATCATATGTCAACATTTCCGGAGGTAATCGCTGTCGTCGTGGTCTGGGTCTTACTTCAATTTCCGGTTCTGGACTGACGACTGTAAACGATTCATCAGCATGTTCGGCTTGACAAGGTTCAGTTTCCTCTTCCAATGTTGGTCTCGGTGTATCCTCAACTTGAACTGCGGGTGTTGAATCTCTGGGTGGCGTGTTGTTGTTGACTGCAGTAGGTGTATTCGACTTCGGACGTTGACGTTGTACAACTGTTTCATTACTCTGGTTCTCATTTGTGACACGAGGTGGGAAATACCATGGAAAGTCATCATCTTCACTATCAGAATTATCAAGATTCTCGTTTGAAGTTGCATCTTGTTTCTTTTTCGGGTATCTCTTTTCTGATGTTCTCTTCGTAGTTGTGTCTGGTTTCCTTCGGTTGACGACGGTTGTTGTTTCTGTAGCTGGAAGGAAATCACAGGGTAACAGCATATTCCGATGTAACACTCTTGTTCTTCCGTTTCCGCTTTCTGGTACTACTTCATACACAGGACTGTCTCCGTGCTGTTTTGTCACGCGATAAACAGTTTTCTCCCAGAACGAACGAAGTTTTCCTGGTCCTCCGCGTTCAGTAACATTACGTACTAGTATCCGATCACCTGGTAATAGCTTTGTGAAAGTTGCTTTCTTGTCATGTTGATTGCGTCCACGAGCTGTAGACTTGTTTGCATTCTTGGCAGCTAACGAATAGGCTTCTTGCATGGCACTTTTCCATTTGTTAACAAACTCGAGATGATTTGTGGTTTCTTTTGTTCTTTCGATGTTGAAGATCAAGTCAATTGGAAGGCGTGGCGATCTACCAAACAGCAAGTAAAATGGCGAGTATCCTGTCGCTTCGTTCCTTGTGCAATTATAAGCGTGGACTACCTTGTTTACGTAGTTACTCCATTGACTTTTCCTTTCTTCTGGTAAAGTACGCAACATATTCAGCAATGTCCTGTTAAAACGCTCAACTTGACCATTCCCTTCAGGATGATATGGCGTTGTTCGGGAATGTGTAATGCCGCACAGTTTCTCTAGTTCTTTGAACAAATTGTTTTCGAATTCCGCACCCTGATCATGATGAATTCGAGATGGGAATCCATAGCGTAAAATAAAGTCGTTGAAGATCTTTTTGGCTGCTGTGGTTCCTGACTTGTTGGTTGTCGGGTATGCCTGGGCGAACCTGGTGAAATGGTCCATTACTACTAAAATATATTCACATCCTCCTGACGATTTTTCAAGGTGCATATAATCGATCGAGATCAGTTCAAATGGCATTGTTGTAACTATGCTCTTCAATGGTGCTCTTTGTGGTCTTTGCGGTTTTCTTTGTTTTAAACAGTTACATACTTTTGTTACGTAGTGTGTGATATCTTCTACCATTCTTGGCCAATAAAAACGCTCTCTAGCTAGTTGAATTACTCTCTCACTTCCAAGATGACCCATCTCTTCGTGGAGTTCACGAAATACAATTTGATGAAATTTCCTTGGTACAACTAACTGATCGTATGTTCCCTTTCTTCGTTTCAAGATACCATTTTCTAGATGTAAATTGTTCCACTCGCGCATCAGTAACTTAACTTTGTGTGGCTCTTCACCTCTCTCCTCTTTTGAAGGAAATCTTCCACGATTTTTGTATTCTATCACTCTGTTGATGATGGGATCCTCCTTTTGTGCTTTCTTGAAATCACTAGTACTGATTTGACTGAAATTCAATTGCTTGATCTGATCTGAATCATGATTTAATACACTTTCATCTGTTGTTAATGCTGTAATCCATGTGTACTCAGGCTCTGGTGTCGTTATTGATGCATTTGTTGCGCATTTAATGATGTCCTGCGTTGTTGTCTCCGTACATTCTTCCATGACTCTTTCAATTGGGATGCGGGATAGGGCATCAGCATCTATGTTAGCCTTTCCTGGTCTGTATTTGATGACAAACTTAAAATCAGCAAGTTCTGCAACCCAACGATGTGTTGTAGCGTTCAGCTTGGCAGTGGAGAGTACATACGTAAGCGGGTTGTTATCAGTGTATACGGTAAATGAGTTGGCGTAGTATAGATAGTCCCTGAAGTGTTCGCAGATTGCCCACTTTAGCGCGAGGAATTCAAGCTTCCCAGAGTGTAGATGGTAATTACGCTCTGCTTTGTTCAATGTCCTGGAACCATAACCAATGACTCTCATTACTCCATCTTGTTTCTGATACAGAACAGCACCAAGGCCTTGCTCTGATGCATCGGTATGCAATACAAAAGGCTTTGTGTAGTCTGGGTATGCAAGAATAGGTGGCGTAGTGAGATACGTGATTAGGCTTTCAAGGGCTGACTGATGTGATGAATCCCATGAGATTGGTGTCTTCGATGAAAGTTGTCCTCTGTTGTTTGTTATCTTTGTGTCTGGTGTCTTTGGTACATTCAGCAACTGAAACAGTGGTCTTGCTATACGTGCGAAGTCTTTGATGTACCGTCTGAAGTAACCTAACAATCCTAGTAACTTACGCACATCACCGACTGTTTTAGGCGGAGTTCCTGCTAAAGACTTTACCGATTCAATTCCTGCTGGATCTAAACGATGTCCGTCTACAGAGACAATTCTCCCAAGACAACTAACTTCATGTTTAAACAGTTTACACTTCTTTGGCTTAAGTTTGACACCATGCTCTCGAAGTTTCCGGAATACTTTGCGTAAATGATCAAGATGATCTTCGAAAGTCTTTGAAAAGCAAATCACGTCATCAAGGTACGGCATACAAATGGTGTCCCTTAATTCACCAAGACATCGCTCCATGAATCGCTGATATTCACCTGGCGCATTTTTTAATCCGAATGGTATACGCACCCACTCATACAATCCCCACGGCGTTATAAAAGCCGTTAGGTGTTGCGATGATGGATCCATGTATCCCTGGTGGTAGGCCTTACCTTGATCGAGCATGCTAAACCAAGAGTTACCACCTAGACTTTCAAGTGTTGTCTGCACACGCGGTAAAGGGTGGCGATCAGTGACTGTTCTTTTGTTCAGCTCGCGAAAATCAACACACAGTCGCAAATCTCCGTCCTTTTTACGAACGCAAACAACTGGACTTGAGTATGCTGAACGAGACTCCTTAATCCAACCTTTATTTAGCAAATCTTCGATATGTTGTTTAACCTCTGGAAATAATGGTCGCGGAATGGAATTATAGGATTTCTGTACCGGTTTTGGATCATCTAGCGAAAGTTTTAATTTCAAATCATCAATACTGCCAATATCACTATCACTGGTTCCAAAAGTTTCAGCTTCTTCAAGTAACATTTGCGTTGCACTGCTGCATTGTTCAGGTGTTAAACCACTTAGATCAAATTTGCTCAGATCTAAATTGCGACTTGAAGGACTTGTTTTCATTGTTTTGTTCTCTAAATTTACAGAAACGCTTTGAATTGTTTTCGAATTTTCTTCAACTTCACAATGTCTAACTTCAAGTGGGGTGACTGACTTGACAAGCTGTAAGGTTCCTAGCATTGTTCTACCTTTCAAAAGAATGTCATGACTAGATGGATTAGCAAGTTGGATCGACACACGTGGTGATTTTCCTTTGGATAAAACCAGTAATGTTTGAGTAAGCTCAAGACCACTGGAAACTGTGGTTGCTAAATCAGGTTCAAACAATACAGGGGTCTTGCTCTTTATAATTCCAACATTAGCTCGGCAGCGAACAGTAACTGTTTCTCCTTTTGGGATAATCTGAGCTTTCTTGCTTGTTTTTAAAACACACAAGTCATCATCGTTGATGGCATTTTCATACACGAAATCAATGAAAGCTGGAATGTTTTTTCTATCAGATTCATGAAAAGTTGCTGTAACAGTGTTAACAAGGTTTGTGTTGGTATTTGAGCCATCTGAAACATTACTTTTTATTGCTTCTTCAATCACGTTATAACCGACAATGGGGTTATCAAGCTTAACAGAGGTAACAAGAAATGGAACAATGATGTTATCATGAATATCATCGGATGCCATGGCAAAGTCAATCTCTACCCATCCTACGTACTGAATGTTAGTCCCATTAGCTGCTTTGAGATCCAAATCTGTGTCCAAAATTTCAGAAATGTTTTGCAGTTTTGTCTTAGGAAGGTTATTTTCCAACCAAAACTGTGAGACAATTGAGACTTGTGCACCAGTATCAAACAAAGCATCAGTCTCCTTTCCATTCATTTTGCAAGATATCAAACAGCGCTTCCCTACTAAATTGGCAATCTTGGACGTCTGCTTTGGAGTGAGATGGCTTACAAAACTACTTTCATCCATAGTCTGAGCACGTGAAACAGAGTTTTGGCATAAAAGCTCCTTGATCGACAAACAAAGAGTCTTATGATTGTTCCAATGCAACTTTTGGCACCGTTTTGAACAATATTTCACCGAAAAACAACTGCTACACATCTGGAAAGTTTCTTTCCCATAAGGCATCTCACCACAATAAGCACAATGGGACACTTGCTTTATATCGGCTACTCCCTGTCCCTCCTTGGGGGCAGCCGTCTCCCGTTTCCCTGCTTGGCTCGATTTTGTTTGCGACAACCGCGAGCAAAATGATTTGGGTCTCCACAAATAAAACAATGTTCACACTGGTCTCCTAAACCACTTTCTTGGCATGAAGCACAACCACGGCCCTTATTTGCTCTATTCGTTGGACCACTGGGGGTTGGGACATTTTTTTGTGCCAATGCTTCTCTAATTGTAGCTAAATCTGCTTGAACCGCTTCAAGAGCCGCCCACATTTTACCTTTTTGTGGCTCCGCCTTTTCATTCTTAGGGGTCTCAGCATCATGACTTTTTGGGGTTTCTGCTACCATACTGATTCTGGCAGTGTTTTTGGCCACTTTTTTATGATGCTCTGTTTCTATGGCAACAGCTTTTGACATTTCTTCGATCAAAACTTCATCAGAAACGGTTTTTTGTTTCAGTAACGGGCGAATTCTGGTTCTGATCGACTCATTCTTTAGGCCTGTTTCCAAAGCATGAAGAAATAAACCTTGGGCCATATCAGGGGTATACTCAATTGTGGCACCTGATTCTTTGCTACTAAACAGAATCTTTTGGCGAATTTCCAAACAGCGGATTAAGAATGTTTGGGGATCTTCTTTTGGGCCTTGAGAAATTGTGGCTAATTCTTGGTATAGCTCTGTGGAGGTTTTTTCCATAAAATGAGAACGAATAATTTTGCGAATTTTTGGCAGGGTTAAATTTGGGATGGTCTCCAAATAATTTCTTAATTGGACACCTGGGGAAATCGCTTTTACAATTGCCTCAACAATTTCAGACTCTTTATAGCCTTTAGCAAGCCCATTTTCGATTTGTCTGATTAGGCTTACAAAAGACAATTTTTCCTTTTGACCTGGCATACCAATTTGGCCTGAAATTTTAAAATCTCTTCGGAGTGCACTGGAAAGATCGAAATTTGTTTTCATTGCAGGAGAAGTAGTATCTCTCATACCTTGACTTTCTTGCACACGCTTACACAGCTCTTTCTGTTTCTGCATCATCAGCTCAAAATTTTTCTGCATATCCTCGAATTCCTTACGTGCACGTATTAACTCACGGCTTTCATAATCCTCAGCTTCATCGAAATTTTCTTCTTCTACATCGAAATTTTCTTCTTCTTCCTCCTCTCCTTCTAACGGCGGTGGTCTTTTCAACTCAGCTTTCACAATTCCAAACAAATTTACATCCATTTTCTGTGCCAAGTAATTCCGAATAGCTTTGACTAATCTTGCTCTTGTTTGCCCATCATACGATTCTTTTGCCATTCCTAACTTTGGAGCAAGCTTCTGAAGGTCTTCTACTGTCGAGAGTAAAACCAATTCGTCTGCTTCTAATTCAAACTCCTCCAAATTAGGACTATTAGGCCGAGACATCTTGATTTCTGTATGTAAACAACGAGCAATCAAGCCTTTTCTCCTCTCAATTCTGCACAAAATCCACTGAATTCTCGAACGAATAAATGTCTTCTCCCATCTGGGGTGCCAGATTTAATGTGGCCTACATCTTAGGTTAAGATAATAAAAGACACGGTGTGGTTTCGTAAAATTCGCAAGAATAATATCTTCCCTTTTCAGTCTACAACGAGAATCTTATGACAACGATCATTCGATACTTCCGCTTATCGCTTATCCTGTCTTGACGGGGGTAATGTCATTTAATAACACCGCTATTGTCTTGTTTATTACAAAAATGAAAAGGATTAAAGTCATTATTTTTTTTAAGGGCTACAAAAATACATGAAAGCATGTAAATGTCATTATTGCCAGGAAAGAAAACATAGGGAAATTTGCTCATTGTTTTCAATCGTTTTTGCAGGTTTCCGAAAGGGGCTTTGTGCAGAAAATCTCCCATATTTAAGAGAAGGAATGACCGATTAAAGCCAGATGTAGCTGGACATATCGGGGATTAACTATGACAGTTTTCAATATCATTGCTTTGATATTCAGGGAGCAACATTTTCTCAACCGCCGGGCCTTTTTATTAGGGACCTTTAGCAACCAGGACGGCAACGCCAGCCGGAACGTCGTCTCGTATGATACAACCGAGTATAGTTTCCCACAAGTTACCTTCACATGTTCTTAAAAAAGCCAAGACAAAATCTCCTTCTTCATCTAAATACTTTGGAACCTTTTTTTCCTTGATAATTAACATTTAAAATGAATTAGTTTCATTGCGAAGATCCAAATCTGAAAAACAGCACGTTAAAGCTGATTTCCAGTCAGTGGAATTTTCCGAGCGGGCGGAAATACTATTGTTTGTGAGAGAAAATGTCGCTCTGAAATTGAATAGATAGTTACGGCTGAGCAACTTTTCATTATCTAAGATTCCGCCCGCTTGGAAAATTCCGCTGACTGGAAATTGGCATTTAGAAATAGGATTTCCAAGTTGTGCAATTGAAAAGGACAACTTCATAGACTCTCAAGGGAAGCAAATTCGAACGGAAAACAAGAAGTCTTTTCAAACCGAAGTTCGGAAACAAAGGACACATTTGTATTGCCGTTGCAGTCGCCGTCCTAGTTACTAAGCGTCCCTATGGACTCTCCCGATACATTTGACCTGGAAGTACACAAAAAGAAACCAGGACAGTGAAAAAATATCTTCAGCTGACACTCACATTAATGATTTTTGAATGACAAAGAAAACATCATCAACCATGCTGGATATGAGAGAATCCCCATCTGTTAAATCCATCGAAACAGCCTAAAAGACAAACACAGGACTTTATGGTGTAACACTTCATCGCTTTCCTATGACGATAATAATTCCACATTTTGATATATTGTTTCGACTGAAATGAGTAAATCATCAAAATGAATTAAAATTCCCTTCGATATCTGGAATTGTCGTCAACTATACATTCAACCGGCATTCAACGCATTCAACTTCGTTAATACAAGATCTATTTTGTAAAGGAAAGTGAAATGCCACTTTGCCGAATGGGGTTTGTAGCTGAGCGGCTTCTACAATTTCCGTCAGGTAAATGAAATTAAGCTCGGTCCGGTGAGATCAAACTCTGGATGGGTAACCTTTTTTTTTCTTTTATTCAATTTATTTAACGTTGGCTATATCAACAATACAATTAAATAGTACATGGTGCTAATTTAGGCCAACTACAATCATAAAAAATAATGATAAAAATAAAGAAATTAAATTTACTCTAAATTTCTTCTAAATTAAATGTAACCTAAATTTTCCACATATCGCTTGCATGGTCTGCAGTCACAACTAACCGTGTACGTTTTAATTTTTCTTTTAAACACTGAAAGAGATTCCGATTCCTTTATTTCGGTAGGTAGTGTCCTCCAGAGCTTCTGCCCGAGGAACCGCACAGGTTCTGTTCCAAACGTCATCGTTTTAACCTTTGGTAAACATATGTTTCCGCCATCCCTCAACCTCTCGGACACCAGACCAAGCAACTCATTTTGTCGTCCTTCGGAAGGGACGTTAAACTAGGGGTCCCATGCCTAGATGCAGTATGCATAATGGGAACTAGATATCACCTAAGATTTCCGATAACGAAAAATTCCTACACAAAACACTTCTTTTGTTCTTATTCGCGGGAATTCGCAGGTGACATCTAATTTGTGAAACAGCTAATAAATCGTGTTTTATATACCGGGTGAGTCAGCAAAATGTTCCAAGATCATTGAATGATTTCACTTCTAGTTAAAAGCCGAAAGATCAAAGTATTTCTGTGATTTTTCTCGCTGTCTCACGAGCACTAGAAATATCAGTAAATTCAACTTTATAAAAATTTCAAGGTTGCAAAATGACTGAAGAAGGGCCTAAAACTTTCATAAATTCATAACGGACTCCTCGCACATATCAATAAAGAAAATGCAATTTTTCATAGGTGAGAGATATCCCACTGCACACTTATTGCCATGGGACTGAAATCTTAGGTCTTTGTCTGAAAGTTGATGCCTTATAACTCTCTTGAGAGATGAAACGTCCATTGTGTAACAAGGGCAGATTTTGTAATACAATAGCATCAGTTGCTTTGGTTCACACCTCAATTCAAAGAGATTAGCGTCTGCAGACAATAGAAAATCTCTCGAGCAGAAATTCAAAACAAACGAAGCCGCAAAGTTGCCCTGAAACCAGTACGGCAAACTCTCGTTTGGTGCGGTCGATGGGAGGTTTTTAAGAGAAGGTATGTGCTTATAACGAAAGAAGAAGGGTAAATCTAAAGTTCCTCGCGGATTTTGTTTACTTGATTCAGAAACCGAGCAGAGGGAATTACAATTTTTGCATATTTATTGCTCAGATGTACGCAGTCACTCCGCAGCTCCTGAATCAAATAAACAAAATCCGCGAGACAGAACTTTAGATTTATCCATCTTCTTTCGTTATAAGCACATACCTTCTCATAAAAACCTCCCATCGCCCGCACCAAACGAGAGTTCGCCGTACTGGTTTCAGGGCAACTTTGTGGCTTCGTTTGTTTTCAATTTCTGCTTGAGAGAATTTCTTTTGTCTGCATTCGCTAATCGCTTTGAATTGAGGTGTGAACCAAAGCGACTGATGCTATTGTATTACAAAATCTGCCCTTGTTCCATTGTGTATTTTTCTATGAAAGGGGAGTCCGTACAAGTTTATCATTGTTTTAGCTGTTTTAAGGCTGATTTCCACTCAGTAGAATTTTCCGATTGGACAGGAAATCTTTTGTTTACGTGTGAAAATTTTGCTTTGAATTTGAATAGAACGTTACGCTTGACTAACGTTTAATTGTGTCAAATTCAGTCCGGTCGGAAAATTCTTTAGGGCCTTTAGGGCCCTTTCAATCATTTTGCAACCATGAAATCTTCATAAAGTTGAATTTCTTGATAAATCTAGTGCTGGCAAGACAGCGAGAAAAATCACGAAACTACTTCAATCTTTCGGCTTCTAACTAGAAGTGGAATCAATCAGATCTGTGAAGTACTCTTGGTGCAATAAATTTCAAAACTGGGAACTCTTTTCTGGCTCACCTGGTATAACTTCTAAGTTCTAGGTGAAATTAAAAGAGCAGCATCTTTCTGAAACCTTTGACAGCAAAATACTGAAAGAGATTCTTTCGGCGAAAAATTCTCAAGATCAAGTTAAACGGAACTATTTGATCCTTACGCTTACGATTTTAGATACATATAGTATCTGTTATGATTTTCAAACGGTGGATTCATTCTTCTGAGTAGCAAGCATTACAAACAAGGTCCATTATAGGAGAAACGGAACTGTTAGTCACAAGCCACAGTAGTAAAGTGAATAAATAATGAGAGCGGAAACATTGATGGACACTCTGCCAAATATTCGGGGCGGCAAAGCTAGTGTTTTAATAAAAAGCACTGTTTAGTTCGATTGTTTTCAAACAAAAGATCTTTGTTCTAGATGTCATTGGGGGGAGGGCGATCGCACCCCTCGCCCCCAAATGTCCGCCACTGAGCGGGTAGAAAAGTGACAAGTGTCCGCATGGTACAGAGCAGCCTAGACATCAAACCATAGAAAGAATTGCACAAATTGTTTATTCATTTTTCGACTGATTTCGTTTGATGATCGAAAAGAAGTTTATATTGGCCAAGAACGGGCTCTCTATACAGACTAAACGCCTGTAACCAGGACCGTCGAAAGAAGGAGGTAGCTAGGATACCTACCAGGGGGCCGGTGCCTTTAGGGGTCCGGAAAAATAAGGTATACATTTTTCTCTCTGTTTTCAGTTGTTCTTGAGGAAAGTTTCTAGGGCCACAGGAAAGTTTCTAGGGCATTCTGAATTTGGTTTTTACACATGAGATCAACAAATTTTCCATTTAAACTTTTGTTTTTAACAGCGTATAGAAGGGCTTGGTCAGTGGGAAAGAGAACGCCTCTCAACGACACTGCCTGTAACTATTCGTGTGATAGTCATTGCTAGATTCAAGGAGAAAACCTTTCTAGAAGATTGCCCTGTCGTAATAATTGTCTTCCGAGATCACTTTGGGTGAAATTTCCTAAATACATTTACTCTATAACTGAGCCTGATACCTTCAAGACCATTTCTCTCATGAAATATTCTTCCATGAAAATGTAGTCACCAATCAAAGTCTGAAAAAAGAGCAGAAAGGAAAATTAACACTGTACAGAAGCATGCAAAAAGCAAAGGGAACAACGGGTACAATTTATTCGTAAAAATTAATTTTTTAATAGGGGCTTATTCGAAAGAGGGCGCTTATTCGAGGGGGGCGGGCAATTGAATAATAAGGTAAATTTTTGAAGGCATGTTGCAATTCTAATTGCTAAAGGTATGGAGAAAAGTGAACATATCAATTTTGAACTAGACTTCACAGGAAAAGATATATTAAACATGTAAAATTGAACTATAAGGACGGAATTCAGATAACCCCCATAGGGGCCTATTAGAGGGGAGCTTTGCTGTCAAATTGGTGATGAGGTAGGGACTTATTCGCGGGGATTTATTCGAAGATGGGGCATAATCGAGGATTTATGGCAAGTGTTTTTTGACCAGATTTGTGGAGAAAACTTCTATATGAAAAACTTCCACTTTCTTGGATTGCTGCAGATAAATAAGCCAATTCATTAATGGCCTGACTATACTAATGGTCAGGTGACCTGACTATACTAAGATGACAGAGCAGAAACTTTGCAAGCATGCGCAAAAACTCCTTCTAGCTCCCTGCAACAGATCCCGAAATTAGGCAACACTTGATATTTTATTCCTGGGGCTTTGATCAAACCCTACATACTTGCACAGGGAGACCAGGATATGATTGTCGCTAAAAATAGAAATTTTCTTTCGAAATAAAATAGAAATTTTCTTTCGAAATAATTGTTGCTAAGAATAAAATTGTTTTCCTTTGCCCCATCCCCCCATTATACTTTTGTCCCCTGTGTTGTAGTTGCGTAGCATGTTGCAATGAGCTGCGCAGCTCATTGCAACATGCTACGCAACTACAACACAGGGGACAAAAGTATAATGGGGGGATGGGGCAAAGGAAAACAATTTTATTCTTAGCAACAATTATTTCGAAAGAAAATTTCTATTTTATTTCGAAAGAAAATTTCTATTTTTAGCGACAATCATATCCTGGTCTCCCTGTGATACTTGCAGATTCAATGGAGAAAAAATAAGGCTCTGCTGCTTCGCTGCGCAGCAATTGGAATGGCTTCAAAAACGAGAATTTCGAATGAATGCGCAATAGACCTTTTAGCTATTCTGAAAAAGAATCTCAATCGAACGATACTTTGCTACATTTTGTAGAATTTTCGAATGTGCACAATAGTGATAGAAGCTCTAACGCCACTCGATCGAACTTCGGATAGAAAAATGTATAAAAATAACGCTCGATCCAGGCTCTTTTGAAGAATAGCTAAAAGGTCTATTTCAATACCTGTAATTTTCGACATAAGCCCGAGTTTGATATCAGTCTATCCTCTAATGTTCCAGCATCTGAAAAAAAAACGATCCATGTTTACCAGGGGCAGGCTTTGTAACACAAAAGTATCACTTGATTTTGACTGACACCGTAATTCAAAGCGATGAACAAGTGCATACAAAATAAATTCTCTCAAACGATAACACAGAGTTTGTAAGACAACAGCATCAGTTGCTTCTGATTGACACCGTAATTCAAAGCGATTAACAAGTGCAGACAAAGGAAAATTCTCTCAACCGATAACTCAAAACATACCGCCAAAGTTACCCAGAAACCAGCAAGGCGAGCTGTCACCTTGTGCACTTGAAGCAACAGGGGCAGAGTTTGTAAGACAATGGCATCAGTTACTTCTGACTGACATCAAAATTCACAATGATTAGTGATTGCAGACAAAAGAAATTCTTTCAACCAATGATTCAAAATAAACAATGCCGCAAAAGCTGAAGCTAGTAAAGCAAACTGTCGCCTTGCGCACATGAAAGGTGGTTTTTAAGAAAAGCCAAGAATCTGTAACGAAAGCAGAAGGATAAATACAAAGATCTGCTAGGCGGACTTTGTTTATTTGATCCAGAAACCGAGTATAAGGCATTGCAATTCTTGTATATTTAGGGCTTAAATGAAAAAGTTATTACTCAACTCCTGAATCAAATCTGCCAAACAGATCCTCAGATTTATACTCATGATTTATCTTCAAAACCATATTTCGCATGCACAGCACGATAGTTTGCCTTACTAGTTTCAGGGTAAACTTGCGGCTTAGTTTGTCTTGAATTGATGGTTGAGAGAGCTTCCTTTATCTGCAATCGCTACTCGCTTTGAATGGCGGTGTCAATCAAAAGCAACTGATGCTATAATCAAAATCAGACTGTACCGTTGTCATGTCTGTTCTCAGCCCCAGGCTACAATGGACCGTGTTGGCACTAAATTTGGACAATTATCACAGAAGTAACCTGATTGGCATATAGCATCTTGAAACACTGCCTTTAAGCAGAGGGGATGACCCCTCCATGTTAAAGGTCCTTTCAAAACTCAATACTTAAGGGTCCTAAGGGTCATAGGGGTCTCATGATCAAAGGGTCTGGTTTTTCCGGTACGCCCATTAGAATGGCGACAACAATGGCAAACCAAGAGACGACACGTGCAAGGAATGCGGGATGAAACAGACCCTTTAATACACAAATATAAGAACTCTGACTAAGGTCTCGTTTTTTCAAGGATACAGTGGAACCTCCATATAGCGGACTTCTTTGGGACCAATTTTGATGTCCGCTGTAGAGAGGTGTCCGCTGTATGGAGGTGTCATCCTTTGTTTTACTGTATTTTGGGACGAAAATATTTGTCCGTTGTTCGGAGGTGTCCGTTGGGCAGAGGTGTCCGTTAATGGAGGTTCCACTGTATGTGAATTTCAATGACCAACAGAACGATGTTGGAGCTACGGGACCGTCTGAATTGATTGGTCAAAGCTAGGCACACCAAAATCACTAAAGGAGCCGCAAGATTTTAAAAACAGCCGACAAACCGCTTGGGTAATGAAATATTTGCCGGCTGTATGCCACAATATGAAATTTCCAGAAAAATCGGATCTGTTCTGAAGATAGTTGGCTGTTCCCCGCTGAATATATCCGAATACCTTAATTGGGGATGAAATTGACTTTCGGTGGGATTCGGGTAAAAACAATCGATCAGCTCGGAAGACCCTTGTTGCTTCTTTTTGAATGAAGTGGGATAACGGCTGCAGCTACAAGGTGCCCCTGATGTGTCAATGTTGAAAACACTACCAAAGTTCGAAAATTCAGTTGATTGTTCGTATGGACAGGGTAGCAGCTGTGCACGCATGGGTGAAAACTCGCAACTTTGAGCCCCCTCTCCTTGCAACAAATTCCGAAATTAGGGAACACTTGGTATTTTCTTTCTTAGGCCTTAAAGCCATAAAATCTTCAAGGATCATTTCAAAAAGCTTATCATTCCAACTCGGGGGGGGGGGGGTACCTCAGTACTGTTCGTGGTACGGGGACGTGCAATTTTTTAGGGGTACTTTGTCAAACCATTACGGAATTATGGGTATCGTATTTACAATTTTTTGACATTTCACGGAATTATGGGTGTCCTTTTCAGGGGATCTTTCATAATTTCCGGAATTATGGCCCAGATACTTATTCGAGTTGTGGAATTATGGCCCTAAAATCCACCAGAATTTACGGAATTATGGGTACCAATTTTTCGGGCAAAATGGCACGTCCCCGTCACATAATAGGCTGAGTTACCCCCCCCCCCCCGAGCATTCCAAACACCAAACACTTTCTTACCTCAGATTGCTTGATGACGTCATTTTACGCAGTTTCTGTTCGGTCGTTCGTATGATAAGATATGAGACTAATTTCAGAAAGCCTATTTATCTTTGCTAGAAGAAAAGCACTTCTATCGACAGTAAAACTTTTCCTTTTAGGAATAAATACCTATCGAATCAAATATTCTGAGAACATCTATTAAAAATTTGAAGTGCAAATCTATCGATGGTGTAAAGGAAACTTCCAATTACCTTTCAACTCTGTTCGAAAGGTTGTCAGAAGATAGTGTTAGAAATAAAAAGCTTCATAATTCTAATGTAGACTTCAAGCTGCCTCGCCTGAAAAGCCTGAAAACTCCCAGTGGTCAACGGTGCTTTGCTTACGAAGGATCACGATTATGGAACAACCTTAACGCTGATGTCAAGACCGCACTAACTTTTAGTCGATTCAAAGCTGCTCATAAAAACAGCAAGTAATCTTTTGCTTAATTTCTTATTTACATAACTTTATCTTTTTGTCTTCATCCTTACATCAGAAATATTTGGTTTGTCGTTATTTTACAGGAAATTTATTGAACAATATACTCAACCCTGTTAGAAGAATATAAAATCAAATCGTAAATGAAAAAATCAAGCGAAAATCAATCATAACGGTGCGTTTGAACTCACTCATTTCATGTACAAACTTCTTATTATATTACATCGCCAACTGTGTACCTGGTGTAAAGATCATCTTTCCTCTATATGGTGGCTTTAGGAGCTTTTAGTAATTCCAACTTTAGTGGGTAAAACATAACATGCGCACAGTAAAATAACCATATCATAAACTGCTTTGCTGGGCGTAACACGCAAGCTCGGTGCAATACTCTTAAATTGACCAGTTCTCACTCAGCTGCACTGTACAGCAAGGGCAAATTTTGTAAACATGCCGTCATTCAAAAATTGTAATGCCCTTAGCTCAGTTATTCGCCTTATAAATTGTAGAACATCTTATGATACCCAAGAGTACATGTAGAGCAACCAACTCACTCTGGGAACGAGATTGCTTATTACTAAGAAAAGAATCTGACACAAAATCATACACCTATCAGTCTATCAATCAATAAATCAGGCATCATTAATCATTAATCATTAATCACAATCAAAAACTTCAGTCATAAACTACTGCTTGAAGGCAAGCGTTTCTGGTATTACTATAACAAAGACTAAGGCTGCGTTCACACGATGACGGCACATTTTGAAAACGGTGAAAAATGTGACGGATAGGCCTCCCGTTCACACAAAAACGGCACATTTTTGCCGGCACATTTTGAAAACGGTAGATTTTTAGCATTGAACTCTAACAGGCATATTTTGGAAACGGCATCGTGTAAACACTCGAAAATTTTGAAAATTTTCAGTTTTCGACGCTTTTGGAAGAAGGCTGATTGACACTTAGGATGCAGGTACCTTTCTATGGCATTAAAGTCTTGCAAAGAGTTTTTTACTGTCAAATCTCGTACCGTTTTCAAACTGGCATCGCGTGAACGCTAGCTCAAATTCTGCTACCGTCGCATTTTTCACCGTTTTCAAAATGTGTCGGCATCGTGTGAACGAAGTCTAAACTGACCATCAAATCGAAGCATAGTTAATTTGGTTGAACTGCAGTTGATTGTCCGCATTGAATGAGTGATGTCTTCCAAACATGACTTGAGCATGAAGGCGATAGGGAGTATCAAGTACTTTTGAAATTCATTTCCTTATATAGAGCAAGAAGATGAATTGTGCCTGAGATACAACTGGATAGGCTACTATTTATTTGACCTAGATATATTTTGAAAAACTTCCTGCAGGACATTATGAGTGATAAATTTCCTGCAACCGCTCGGTCGCACGGTCAGGTGGGTTTTCATATCATGACCTGTCACTCAAGGATCCAATCAAAAATTATCCAAATAATGAATTTAGAACATAATCATAGGTCCTGAAAGTCGGTCTCGTTTTTGTACCTATCGCTTACAGCAAGCATGTATGGTATGGCAATATGCAATGCTAAATGAATTACCTCACTATTACTAAAATCACAAGGCAATCAGTCAATAAACCGCTCATCACTTTTCATCAAGTTGATACCTTAAGCTGCTGCTGTTGTTGTTGTTATACATATATTCAACGTCGATTAATTAAATCAACTAACCTATTGGGCCTATTATATACCGGGTGAGTCAGAAAAAACGTGGGGCGCTTGGCGGACTGTGACATCGAATTTAGCCATCCGATTGCTATAAAAAAAAATTTTCCATAAAGGCAACGGTCTAACTTAGATCATAAACCTTTTCCCGTCGAAATCGGTCATTAAGTGCATTTCTTATAAAGATTTTCTTTCGTAAGACTTTGTATGGGAATCTTGCAAAATGGTGAAATCTTTTGCTAATCCCCTTCCGCATCTTATCTTGGCAAGGTTTACAGGTACACTTGGTATTATCAGGGGAAAATGAAATAGCCAGGGGATATTGTTTTCTCCCCTGGGATGTCTTATCATAACTTGCCCAGCAAGGGAAGATTTTGTAATACAATAGCATCAGTCGCTTTGGTTCACACCTCAATTCAAAGCGATTAGCGAATGCAGACAAAAGAAATTCTCTCAAGCAGAAATTGAAAACAAACGAAGACGCAAAGTTGCCCTGAAACCAGTACGGCGAACTCTCGTTTGGTGCGGGTGAAAGGAGGTTTTTAAGAGATGTAATGTGCTCATAATGAAAGAAGAAGGGTAAATCTAAAGTTCTGTCTGGGGCATTTTGTTTATTTGACTCAAAAACCGAGCAGAGGGCATTACAATTTTAGCACATTTATTGCTCAGATATACGCAGTCACTGCTCAGCTCCTGAATCAAGTAAACAAAATGCCCAAGACAGAACTTTCGATTTACCCTTCTTCTGTCGTTATAAGCACATACCTTCTCTTAAAAACCTCCCTTCGCCCGCACCAAACGAGAGTTTGCCGTACTGGTTTCAGGGCAACTTTGCGGCTTCGTTTGTTTTCAATTTCTGCTTGAGGGAATTTCTTTTGTCTGCATTCACTAATCGCTTTGAATTGAGGTGTGAACCAAAGCAACTGATGCTATTGTATTACAAAATCTGCCCTTGTTAGTGCGAGCCAGGTCAAACTTTTTCAGTATCCCCTGATAATACCAAATGTACCTGCAACCCTGGCAAGGCTAAAATGCTGAAGGGGCTTGGCTAAAGATTTCATCAGTTTGCAAGACTTACATACAAAGTCTTACGAGGAAAATATTTTTTAGCAACTGCATCAAATGACCGATTTCGATGGGGAAAAGTTTAAGATCTAAGTTAGACTCTTGGCTGCGCGAAAAAATTTAGTTCACGTCAATCGGATGGCTATGTGCGGCGTTACAGTCCGCCAAACACCCCACGTTTTTTCTGACTCACCCGGTACAATTAAACTGTACAAGAAAACTACTCAAAATCGATGGATATATGATTGATTAAAACAAAGCAAATGAATTATCTATTTCTATGTTGTTCATACAATATTTACATCAAAACGACAGGCATTGTAGTTGCACGTGGAATTATTCCATTGAGTTGAGTTATCAAGTATTTGAATGTATCAAGGTTGTCCACAGGAGGCCCAATCACGTATATTGTGGGGCCTAACTTTTATTGAGGCATTTTATGCTGTGCCGTTTTCCTAACTGCAAAATAAACAACACTACTTGTTCTTTTGAATTGAAGAAAAATGAAACTCTACCGTCAAATGGTTGACTGTTTATCTCTGCGTCCTTCTTCGTCCTTCAACATCATCGCAACATCCTGCCGGCATGGCAAAATCGGTCCTGTTGCTGCTGTTGTACTGCAATGACGCAACATCATTGCCTGTGTTTGTTGTGCAGTATCATAATATGATTGAGTTACTGTATTGATATATTAGTTAATGAATAGTTTGAGGTTCTTACTTGAAAAATGGTTGTCCACTTTGCGACAAACGTCGCGAGATACAACATACTTGGCGCAAAAAAATGTGGAGAAGTCTGTCGCAAGAAAGTAGGGCTGATTCCAACAACGTACCTACAGAAAACAGTCCTCACAGCAAAAAAACATTGCTTTCCCAGGGAGCTTATACTCGACATCTGTCGCTTCGTACTAAATTCATCGTCTGATGGGAAACATGCTTTATACTTCATATCATTGAAGGTGTTGTGGCGTCGTGTTGTAATCCACTGACTTTAGGACCTCGTATCAGGTACTTGCTCCCTGGTATCCAAAAGACATTTTACAGTATTCAAGACGAAGCCGAGGAACTTCGAAATCATCAATTTTTCTTGTGTTATACTTCGAAATATTCGACCTAGTGGTAATTTGTTTTTGAGGTTCTCTGAGCAGAATCCATTTTTTACTTCGTAAATAGTAATGTGTCACATTTTATTTGATTTCGTACATTGAACCAATCACATATCTAACCATCTTTGTGCCTTGCAAGCTTTAATTAGTCGGCGTGCCCTGTTTTTGCAACCTCTGTAGGGATTCCAGTTCTGAGTTTGGCAGACTTCCCCAAATGACACTGCAATATCTCAGATGGTTTTCAATTAATGCTCGGTAAACAGTTGCCAATTTTTCTCTCGGAAAGGATGTATTTGAGTTCAAATGTCACCCCTAAACTGTTTTTATCCTTCGCTTTACGATTTTGAGTTGTTCTTCCCAATTGTATTGTATCGTATTGTATTGCTTCGCATTCTATTGCATTGTATTTCATCACCTGACTGAAGTTTCAAAAACGAGGCAATACAGAATCCCGCATATCCTATTGGTTAATCGCTCATTTCCCGATGGTTCCCGTAGCCTTGTATAATACGATACAAGGACGCATTTTTGTCGCCACAGCAACTGCATTAGGCCTGTGAGATTTACAGTGAACTCAAATGACATGACAGTAAACAAAGTGTGTTTGACACAATGATATGAGTCAAAATTAGAAGTTGTCAGGTAATAAAACTCATACTGACCAGTTTTGTTGTTGTACAGGAAGATATAAGATATAAAGCCCTCGGTCTTAATACACAGACCTCGCAAGCTATACGTCTGTACTTTTAAGACCTCGGGCTTTATATTTTCCAGCACAACACAAAACCGGTTAGCATGTGCATAGTATTGTATTTTAAACCAGCAATTTCATTATTCTCTAGCGATCTTACAACGAAATTAATTGTGTATTTTATACATAAGACAACAATATTGCAGCTAGATTAGTAGTAGCAATAAAACTAGCAAAGTTAATTGTGTGGCTTTTCATTATTTGATAAATATTTCATAGTAATTAAGGCCATGCCAAGCAAAGTTGCCCTGGTCCACAATTTAGGTTGCATGCAAGGTTATTCATTGCTTGTACATAAGCTTGTGCAAACAATGCAAACGGAAGAATCCGTTCGATACACCGATAACGGTAAATCGGTTCATATCATAGCAATCAAAGTCAGGTCAAGCAAAGTTGCCCGGAGTTCTGGTTTTACTAGTATGGTCATTAATTGTTGGCATCTTCCTTGCCAAGCAGAATAACTCTCAACATACTGATAACCACAGATCGGTATATTTCTCAAAGTTATTGAAGTTATGTCGAGAAAAGCTGTCTCAGTCCCCAATTTAGGTTGCTCGTATTTTCATTCAATGCCAATACGTCACTTACGAAAAACTGCATTAGAAGCATTCTTTCAATACACTGTTAACAGCAGATCAGTATATAAGTCATAGATATCAAGGTGCCAAACGAAGTTGTCTTAGTGCGGAATTCAGGTTGCTTGTATAGTGATTAATTGTCGTTACGTTGCTTGTAACAAACTGTGGAACACAAGCATTCTTTCAATACATTGCTAACACCAGATCAATATATAAGTCATAGATATTAAGGTGCCAAACGAAGTTGTCTTAGTGCGGAATTCAGGTTGCTTGTATACTCATTAATTGTCGTTACGTTGCTTGTAACAAACAATGAACAGAAGCATTTTTTCAATACATTGCTAACAGCAGATCAGTATATAAGTCATAGTTATCATAGTGCCACGCGAAGTTGTCTTAGTGCGGAATTCAGGTTGCTTGTATACTCATTAATTGTCGTTACGTTGCTTGTAAAAAACTATGAACAGAAGCATTCTTTCAATACATTGCTAACAGCAGATCAGTATATAAGTCATAGTTATTATAGTGCCACGCGAAGTTGTCTTAGTGCGGAATTCAGGTTGCTTGTATACTCATTAATTGTCGTTACGTTGCTTGTAACAAACTATGAACAGAAGCATTCTTTCAATACATTGCTAACAGCAGATCAGTATATAAGTCATAGTTATTATAGTGCCACGCGAAGTTGTCTTAGTACGGAATTCAGGTTGCTTGTATAGTGATTAATTGTAGTTACGTTGCTTGTAACAAACTATGGAACAGAAGCATTCTTTCAATACATTGCTAACACCAGATCAGTATATAAGTCACAGATATTAAGGTGCCAAACGAAGTTGTCTTAGTGCGGAATTCAGGTTGCTCGTATAGTGATTAATTGTCGTTACGTTGCTTGTAACAAACTATGGAACAGAAGCATTCTTTCAACACATTGCTAACAGTAGGTCGTTTTATATTTCATGGGAATTAAAGTCGTGTCGAGCGATGCTGCCTGGAGTGCTGGTTGCTACTTGACAGATCAACAACTGCTGATCCGTTGTTGCTTGTGCGACAGGAGCACTCTCTCAATACATCGATAACAGCAGAACGGAAGGTTGGATGAAATATTGCATATATGAATGGATTGCACGCTGAATTGAGGTATTGCATCCATTTTGCCACACCGACAAACCATTCCATTGTTGAATTACTCCACGGCACATTGCCCAAACCAAGCGAAAAGTTGATCACATGAAGCGGTGTCCAGCAAACCAAGAACACGACAATCACGCAGAACACGGCTTTCACGAGTCGTCGTTCGCTGATTCTTCGTCCCCGTGTGCGGTTGTTGCGGAGACGGACATTGATAAAGATAACAGCGTAGCAAACAATAAGTATCATTGCTGGAATAATGAAAATAATGATCCCGATGATGACAGAGAAATGAGGAATGTAGGCCCGTTTGAAAGTGAACGACGCTAGCACGACAGAAGATATCCATGGAAACAAGAGCAATTTCAACGCAAATGTTTGCTGTTGTTGAACAATTCGCTGACGAAGGAATGGCCTTGTAACAGCAACGAGGCGATCAGCTGCCATTATGCATAAATGTAGCACGGAGCACGCACCGGAAAAGACATCCAAGCTGGTGTAAACAATCAAAAGAGTTTTATGCACATCACTAGGAACTTTCTTGAGCAGGAATAAAATGTACAATGGTATAGAGATAGCTCCTACAAGTATATCGGTGACTGCAAGGGAGAAGACGTAATATTTTAACGCTCCTCCTGTTGTTTTGCGAACACGAATCACGTGGCATACCAATGCGTTCGACGCAATGCAAACGATACCAAGCAAGCAGAAGGAAACCAATCCAATGATCTGAAGAATTGTAAACATGGCTATCTTTTATTCTTTTTGTTGAATAATTCTCGATGGCCTTTACCAAAGTGTCCTGTTTGCCCTTTGCTAAAGACTTATTGGTGAACCTTTCAAAAAGATTGTTGCAACTCTGAAGAATGCAAACAGGAAGAATGCACGCTTGAAGTACAAGATTGTAAGAGTTACTGTTTGCTGCAGACTTCTCAATGAGTCTTTGCCATATGATCTCTACAACCGTGAATGTAAAAAAAGGATGCGCCTTGAAGTACAAAACTGCAAAGTTATCCTTTAGACTCCTTGATAAGCCTTTTGAAATAACTATTGTAACTCTGAATGCAAACAAACAGAATACACCCTAAGGTACAAAACTGGAAGAGGTATCCTTGATGAGCTTCGTTGAAAGATTGTTGCAACTCTGCATGTAAACAGGAAGGATACAGTCTGAAGTATAAAGTGTAAGAGATACTCTTAGCTGCAGACTTCTTGACAAACTTTTGCGGAAAGATCTTTGCAATTCTGATAATATCTGAACAGACAGGATCCCCCTGAAGTACAGAACTGTCTTTGCAAATAGCTTCTTGATAAGCCTTTGCTGAACGATGCTGGCAACTATGGCAATCTGTACAGCAAAAACAAGCCCTCGAATTTCCGATTTAAACGACTGCACCGAAACTTTCTTCAACTAAGCTCAACTGTCTTAAACTTGAACCAGTTGTGCTATCAGTGTCTTTTATTTTAAGTCTGTAAAATTACATCTCAAACATCCCGGTGGCAAACTTGCTCCAAACTTCTCAGTTCGATTTTAGTCCATGTTTAAACGAGGATACTCTCTTTATGTAAGCCACACAGCTGTACAGTAAAGCTCTTTCAACTCAGCTGGGCGAGATTAAGTCCTTAGTCGATGTGAAAGTGAGATACACCATGAACCAAAACAAGGAGACTATACGGTAAAATTTCTTCAAATGAGCCACACGAAATTAAGGCCTGTTATTATTATTGTCGAGTTATACAAACAGAATACATCCTGAACAGGGAACCAACAGAATACATGCTGAACAGGGAACCACGGAGTTTTATGGCAAAATTGTCCTACGTCAACCCTGTAAAATTCCGGCACTGTACCAATTCAGGTGATCGTAGAAACATAATATATCCTGAACATAAAAACCACCGCGTTGCACGACAAAATTGCTCAGTCTAACCATGTGAAATTCTGATTCAATATGACGGTAGTTGATTGTAGAAAGAAGCTAAAGCTTGAACATAAACCACGAAGATGTATAGCAAAATTGTCATAAGTCAACCCTGCCAAATTTCGACTCAGCAAGGCGTTAGTTGATTGTAGAAACAAGATACAGCTTGAACATACACTTTGAGCATATGGTAAAATTTGACAAACTCTGTTGTACGAACTTGCAACTTGATACAATTAAAGCCACACCTTCAATTTTTTTTGGATTTATCGAGTGGCAGTCTTAACATAATTTTGCGGTATTCATAATTACTTCGAACCTCAGCTTAGACGATAGAAATAGGCTTTACCATGAAAGTTCCCATGAACCAATAAAAGCAAACGCTCTCAGTGAGTTTGTGTGGTTCTCCTTCGTCTGGCACTTAATTTACATTATCTAAGTAATGTGTAATGTAGTTATTCTCTCTGGCCACACGTATCAGAGATAAGCTTTCGTTTTCCTGCGTCCGGACAACCCTGCAACCCTAGTTCAGACAACTAGGCAGCTGTGTTCAGTTCTGCCTCCAAACTTTGAAGTAAAACCTTACCAGTTGGTTGAAGTTTTTCTTGAATTGGGGGGGAAGGGGGGCTCAACACACACTGAGGCACTGATTTGTAGCACTTGTTATGAATATCTCTGAAGTTGTTCTGATAGCCTTTTCAAAAATGTTGAACCATACACTACGCTGCAATTTAGCCAGTAATTTTCATGAAATATTCCAAAAACACTTAGTGACAATCAGCTCCTGTTTGTTTGTGCGTCTCATTTGTTCAGCTGGAATTAGACCATATACAGCATATATGCATGGGATCTTTGTTCTTTCGAAGTCTCAACGTAATGATGTCAAAACCAGTGTTTTGACGAAAATATTCCAGATAACACACATAACACAGCTCACAGCTTCTTTGCAACTCTCGTCTAGCTGGAACCCATTTTACTCACGGTAACTTCTTTCAAATACAGGATTTATAGAGCAATATTTCAATGTTACTTTCTTCGATTTTGCTACTTCTTTGAACTTACTTGCAACTCTCGTTTGATAGGACCCCAACTTACGGTAACAGCACTCAAAGAGAGCACTTATCAAGTAATATTGTAAAGTTGTTTGCTTGGATCTTTCATTTTTGTCGCGTTCTTCGTTTCAACGTAACGCAGATGAACTTTCGAGAAATTTCCCAAGTCTTGTACACAGTGAAGTTTGTTTTGCTTTTTCGCGTGTCGAAATGCAATACGCACTGCTCAGTGAGATTACAACTATTTGTCTGACATATAAAAAAAGAGCAGTCGTAATGAAAATATTGTTACAGATGTGAGTACGATAAGCATCCCGGACAACAAAATATGTCTACGTTGTTTTTGTTTTCCAGTGAAACTAAAAGCAATTTGCTCGCAAAAAGAGGTCTGTTACGACATAGTGCGATCTCATGATAAGAATATTATGTTCGATATCTAATTACTTTGCAAGCGGCGAAACGGCGAAGCGGCTAAGTTTGAAAGCAATCCACTGTGAAAAAGAGTCCGCGCCGACACAGTTCTATGTTGCGTTGCTGTTGAGTCTCTCTGTCAGGGGCAATGCTTCCGACAAATCTCTCAGCCAATAGTATCACCCTCTCTCTTAAAAATCTGCCACATTGGAGTTTCATCAATTAGTTATCAAAGTAAGTAGTCAAGGAGAATAACTCACATTTATCAACATGAATCATCCCTTTACTTGAGATCGCCATGAGAATCTTTCAAGAAAGCCAATTAGCATTTCTTTGGGAAGCGAGTTGATCACCTGTATCTTTTCAGTAATTCATCGCCGACTTGATTGTGTCCTGACCTGTATCTTTGCAGTAATTCAGCGCCAACGTGATTTGATGAAAGTTTCTTTTCATCAGTCCAAAAGAGCGTAACCAAAAATTCTAACAATTAAGTTAGCCACTTTACAAAATATTCTTCAAGCTTCGCTAAGTAACATTGCCTCGTGAAACACAAAAATTCTTTGTAAGATCTCAGCAAATTTCAGCAAACTTGCTAATCAGGAAGTTAAAAGGCGGATTCCTTACATTTATCATCGAATCAGCCACTAAACAAAGTATTCTTTAAAACTTTACTGAATGAAAACTTGCTCCTATAACATTAGAATCTTGTATGTAGATCTCAGCACACGTCAACGATTCACTGATCATGAATTTAGAACATGTATCCAGGAATTTTCCCAAAGAATCAGCCACGAAACAAATTCTTCTTTCGAAGCTTAGTACATGAAAACTTGCTTTTGCAACATCAAAATCTTTGTGTGTGCAGATCAATGCGAAGCTCGGTACGCTTACAAATCACGAATCTGAAAGCGTATGCCAGACATTTTCCCAGCGAATAAGCCACCAAACAAAGAATTCTTTAGAAGTCTAATCGATGGAAACCTGCTCCTGTAACATCAGAATCTTCTATGCAGATCGCGGTAAATTTCAGCAAGCTAACAAATCTTAAATTTGAGAAGCGTACATACGAAAATTTCCCAACGAATTAGCAAAACATTCATTGACACACTAACAAATAGCAATCTGCCTTTAAAACATCAAAATCTTTGAATAAATCATAGCAAATGTCAACAATTCACTACATGAATTTGAAAAGCTTATCGAGCAATTTTCACCAACACATTAGCCACCAAAAGAAATCCTTTCAAGTCATAATGAACTAAAACTTGCTTTGCGATATCGTCATATTTTTTTGTAGATACAAGCAAATTTCAGCAAACTTGCTATTCGTGACTTCGAAAAACAGATCCAGTAATTCTCCAAAACAAGTCAGCCACAAAAAATGTATTTGTCGAAGCTTTGAAAAATGACCGCTTGTTCTTGTAACAGCTCTGCGTAGATCCAAGCACATGTCAACAATTCACAACTCATGAATTTATGAAGAGAGTCCACAACGTTCCCCCCTACAAATTAGTCACCAAGCAAAGTACTCTTTATCGCCTTAATAAAATCGAAATTCTTCTTGAAACATCAAAGTTTTTAGCAGATCCCAGCAAATGTCAACAGTTCATGAATTCATAAGCGAATCTGCAACATTCTCCCCTACCAATTAGTCACCAAAAGAAACATTCTTTATAGCGTCAATAAAACCAAAATGCATTCTTGAAACACCAAATTCTTCAGCAGATCCAAACAAATGTCAACAGGTCACCAAGCATGAATGCATAAAGCTTGTTCATTACATTTTATCAACAAATTGGTGACAAAGTAAAGCATTAGTCGAAGCTTCCGATGAATGTAAAGTTGCTCAGATAACTGCAAGATGTTTGTGTAGACCGACAAAAATTTCGATGCACAACAACCCCACAAATAAAACCAGTATCATTCGAAAAGATCGAAAATCTTCGTCAAAATTTCGGCAGTCTTTAATTGCCTTTCTTGTACTAGTTTCTACAAGACAACTTAAAGTTTTTTATACCAATGTAATTCAGCTGTCACACAATTGTTCTGTTAACCAATTTCATAAGAAGCTCCCTTGACTTACCAGCGCCACTGAATGTCTTAGTTGTTCTTCAAAAGATTTGTGAAATAATCTCTTTGCGTTTTCATTCGAATCGATTTTCTCTTTCTGAAGAAGTCCACAAGCGGATTACAAATTGGGGATTCAGACCACACAAAATAAACTTCTTGGTGAAAAATCCCCAAAGCGACTAGCCTAATTCACTTTGAGCATTGGTAAGAAAACGTATATCAAATGCTTTAGCTCGTTAAAAAATTTTCTTGATTTCTTGATGAAAGTATCTTCACGTCTTCTTAAAATCAAATCAGTAACTACCATACGTTTTAGTCTTGTCATTGAAATATGTGTGAGTTACGTAGCGGATTCTCGCGCAATCAACATGTGATCTTTACGAGATGACTTCCACAATTTTCTTGCATCTAACAGCTTGCTTATTTCGCTAGATGGTGAGCGAATGGAGGTCTGGGAGAATTTGCTCCAAATTTATAACTCCTTTCATAGATAAGCTCTGTTTCATTGTTTATCTAACAAAACAAAGGAGGTTCAGGAGCATTTCTTGAAATCTATAGCACCTTTCGCACGTGAAATCTGTCTCATTGGTTCTATAACAAAAGAAAGAGGTCTAGGATGTATATCTTGAAAATCTGTCACTCCTTTTGTCCACAAATTCTGCTTCATTAGATGCTCAACACAAGGAATGGCGTACAGCATGTGTTGCTTGAAAATCAGCAATTCTATTTCTTCATAAGTTGTGTCGACTTGGTTATATAACAAAAGAAAGTGGTCCAGGATGTATTTCTTCAAAAATTGTAAATCATCTTGTCAACGAGTTCTGCTTCATTGGTTATTTAACAAAAGGAAGGAGCTACGGTGTGTGGCGCTTGAAATCAGAAATTCTTTTTTCTATAAGTTGTGTCGACTTCGACGAAGGTCCAGCCAGAACACAGTTCGCAAAGAGCAATAACTCCTTGTCTTCGAGTTCTGTTTGATGGGTTATCTAACAAGAGGAAGGAGGTACAATATCTATTGTGAGAAGACCTGTAATTCTTTTCGTCCCCAAGTTGTTTCAACTTGGTTATATGATAAAAGAAGGAGGTCTAGAATGTATACATATATATCAAAATCCTTAATTCCTTTCGTCTACGGATTGTGCCTGTTTGGTTTTAACAAATAAAACGCAGTCCAGTGTGTGCATTTCCTGAAAATCAATTCGCACAGGACTTGCCTGTTTGGTTATGTACAGTCTGTATGCTTTAAAACCAAAAGCTCCTTTCGTCTACGGATTGTTTCTGCTTGGTTATTCAACGAAAGAAACGAGGTCCAGTATCAGTTTCTTGAAAATCATTAACTCTCTTCGCCTCCAGATTACGTCTACGTGTGTTGTTTAACAGACTAACAGAGGTCACAATTCAGCCTGTTTCTTCCAAATCAACAGCTGCTCTCGTCGACAAGATTTCTGCCTAAAATGCAGTCCTAATTCCAGTCAGCTGCTGCAACACTTATAACATAAAATTTGCAAAAACTTTGTTTACTAATTGAAGAAATCTTCTAGCACAACAAATCCGCTACAATGGCATTAATGATCTGACAGCATTATGAAGAATATTCCAGTGTTCACTGTTTTGCAGTAGGTGGCTTAAACACAATACTTGAAATCTAGATGGATTATATCACTTAATACAATAAGATACATCCTTGTTCCCATTGATTGTTTCAGCCTTGAAGGAACTGTCGTCTTACACGACCTGCAAGGAATAGCTCTCTTATCCATTCATCCTAGATTCTAGGAAGCTGAGATCAAAAACGTTTTTGACTGTATGTTACATCAGGTGACTTACTTGAACTCCAGTCGATATGATTTCAGAAATTCGCTGAATGAAAGCAAGTGTAATCGAACAAGAAAACAGCATAGTACAATGTCATTTTAATACATAAGAACATTTGATCTGTGCATCTTAGCTTCTAAGACGTTGGCATTATAATTGATTCTGGCTGCATGCTTCGTAAGGCAACTCACTTGAATTTCAGTAAATGTGATATTTCAGAAGCTCGCAGTACGAAAGTGAGTGTAATCGAACGTAAAAACAACATACTCTTGCAATGTCACTTGAATACATACGATGCCTGTTAGCTTGTTAGAAGCTGGAGTTATGATTGATTCTGGCGGTATGTTACGGAAGGCGACTCACTTGAACTCATTTCAGGAATTGCTGTGCGCAAACGTGCGTAATCAAATGTAAAAAGGACAGAGCAGTGTCGTGATAATACGGAAAATGTCTGTGTAATCTAACAGCTATTGTGTGCGATTTCTGTTCAAGTGGATGCAATCTATAGGCAACTAATAATTTAGCAGACACGCTGCATAATTCATCATCAACTTTTTGATCATCAAAAACCTATCGCAATGAAGTACCAAATCAGTGGCGTTAAAGATCAAATTTTGTGCAATCTGACAGAAAATCCGTGTATACTGACGATTATCTGTGCGATCTGTATCCAGTTAATGAGTGTAATCTACAATCAAAATGGTACGGCCATGAACGCCATGAACTTAAATATCATATATCCCTAGAAAGATCAATGTAATTCAAAACTAAGATGAAATACTACATCAAACAGCAATTTTTTACGATTGGATTTCAGATTTCTGCAATCTTAACACAGGATGACTTGATACGAAGTCAACAACTTGATACAAGTCAAGCAAGGAGAATGACCACCATACTATTTCTGGCATGAAAGTGGACCAGGTTCGGTTGTATTCAACAGTTTAAAAACATATGAATGCTTCGTTTCCATCCTGATTCTGTTTTTATACAGTGCCTATAACACGACCGTTACTGTAGCCTTCTGATATCTTTGAAATGCCGTTATCCATTGCCAGATCTCTTTCAAAACGCCTCATTTCTGTATAACCTTATATTCAAAGCCAACAAGATCTACTTTAGCGGGTTGACACACTATGAATTTTCAGTTTCAGTTGAAATATTCTGCGCAAAACAACATGATGGAGCTCACCTCCTCAGATATGAAAGATGACGACAAACTGATAAACGGCTCGACAAACTTTCAATCTTTGACGGCTATCAAGAAATTTAATAATGAATGCAAAGACCGTTAGAGTTGTCGATAAACTCAAAAAATGTCATCCTTTGGACATGCGGGCTATCTCGAAACTCAAGCAACTGTGGTGCTCAAAAGCCCCGAGACCCAACACGCATTTGATGAAGTTTATCAAAGAAAACATTGAGCACGTTTCGTAAACTGCCAATAATGTTCAAGTTGCAGCCCTAAAATTACACTTAGTTATATCCAATTCAATAAGCGATGCTGAGATCTATGTAATGAGTCTATTCTAAAATAGTCCTTAGACTGAAAACTTTACGTTCTCGCTGCGTGAAACAGCAGTCATATACCAACTTTTGTGTTCTTTATCAGCGAGACAAATACTTTCAAAATTCTCCACCAACTTCGTGTTCAGCTAAGGATTTGATATCATTGAATATTTGAACGGCCAGCTTGTCTCGTCTCAATTTGAACTTTCCCCTTGCAATTATGAAAATGTTTTAGAGACCCATCGTGGTTTACAACATTTATCATGATGAAGATCTTCGCTTTTTTGTATCAGCTAAAGAAACTTTCTTGCACGTTTGAAATGAACGAAACTGTTAAAATCATGAACTCCTCTCTTGAGAATTCAAACTTCTCCGTTGAAATCATTAAAACTTCCACAGAACGTCTGTGGTTAACCTTTCATCATCAAAAAGATCTTTGCTGTCCTACATGAACTATGAGAACCCTTCTCGCGAATTTGAAGTTGACCAAGATTTTGAATCATGAACTAATGTCTTGAGGATTTGAACTTCTCCCTTGACACCTAGAAAATGTTTCACAACCCTCTGTGGTTTACATTTATCATCAAAACGGTCGTCGCTTTCCAGTATCAGCTATGAAATCCATTCTTGCAAGTTTGAATTCAACAAGACTAAGGAATAGTCAATTTTTCTCTTGAGAAGCTGAACTTCCATAGTCAATTTTTCTCTTGAGAAGCTGAACTTCCACGTTGACATAACCACCAAAACTTTTGCAGATCTCCTGGGCTAACTCGATGTAAATCAAAAAGGTTCCTAGCTGTTAGCTCTTTGTTTTCAGAAGCTCCTAGGATCAAATTAGGTGTGTAATTTAAATGATTATTAGTTTACTCAGTAAGGAGCACCACCATATGTTCAGCTCTGTCATCCAGAAACCCATCGACTAATGAAAGAAATGATTGAAGCGTTAAAATAACAGCAGATTCAGTTCATTTAATCAAGTTTAGTAATTGTTTCATTTAAGTTCTTAAATATGTGACAATTTTAATGCCTCAAATTCGGCTTCTGAATCAAATGAACAAAATCCACCAGAGAGTTCCTTAGATTTACCCTATATTCTCGTTAATCGTTACAAACTCATGATTTCTCGTGAAAACAACTTTTTCGGATACACAAGGCGAATGTTTGCTCCACTGGTTTCCAGGCAACTTAACAGCTTTGTTTATTTTGAATTTCCGGTTGAGAGAATTTCCCTCTGTCTGCAATCACTAATCGCTTTGAACTGCGGTATCAATCAGCAGCACGTGATGCCACTCTCCTTGCTTTCTAGTATTAGAAATTTTTGAACAGAAGAAATTATGGTACTTTAAAGGAAATCGACATAGTTAAAGGTGGGTGGCCCGGGCCAGGTTAAAAATATAATCTATGGAATTTGATAAGGCTGCCCTCCATATACAACGTTTCAAGCGCGCGGGCGCTGCAACCAAGATCGATTTCTTCGGAAGCGATCGCAAGCGCCTGCGATGGGAGTTGAACTCGTTCCTACTCCCAAAGCGCCCAAAAATCGGTCGCTTGCAATCAGATTTATTGCTAAAGTTTATCAACTGCGCATGCTCCTATTTGGTCGCAGCGCCCGCGCGCTCAAAACGCTGGATATGGAGAGCAGCCTATAACTTCAACACGTGCGGCTTCATTGTGGAGCCAATCCCAAAACAATACTGCGCATGAGCACTAACCCACTGCACGGGGGACACATAAGTTTCTTCGGACAAAGCCTATCTCGTCTACCCAACAATGTTGGTGAGCGCAAATATTTCGTTTCGTTTTGTGCATCATGTGAGGCATAGTTTGTTTGTTGAACTTTATTACTTGGTACTATTTGAGTACTGCATAAACAGAGGCGTGGTTTCATGAAACCGACCATGAGGTGTTTATAAATCGTAGAAAATCTCCCATCGATAAATACTGATTGTACACGCAAATAAGAAACGCGCAGTTAAAATACTTAGATATTGAATCTTCGCAAACAAAATGGAAAAACAAAGAAGAAGAATTGTTTTCAAACAACAGGCTGAAATTGAAAACGGTGTTTCTTATTCGAGGAAACCTACTGACAGAGAAAAAGAATCAATGCGTTTTGTGGACTGTGGAATACACCTATTCAACTAACGGCCTCGTTTTGGAAGTCCAGAATTTCTTCATACGAAACTTCTTGCCACGGATTAACCCTATCCAATCCAGACTAGGCTTTTTGAAACTTTGGGGGGACTAGGGGGGCACAAAGTGCCCCCCTCTGTTTTCTCAGAACTATGAGAGCTAGAGACTTGAAACTTGGCACAAGGAACAAACATGATCAGGCAAACAAGATGACGTCATTTGCTTTTGTTTATGTCACGTGACTAAGTGCTGACGTCAGCAAATGTTGCTAAATTAGGTACAAAACCACATGAACTTAGTCGCATTGCTTCTCCTAGTTGATAAAACTGGTCTATAAAAATTGCAAAAGATTATAAAGATAGATAAAATGACCTGCTGAATCATAATTTGTTGCTCATTTTTCGAAAAGTGAAGCCCAACATAGTTTTTCGTCAGTACGCATGCGCAACAACCAACTTTTGATGACGTCATCAAATATCAATAAACTATATATCAAATGAAAGCCTGTTTCAAGACAAGTCCAGTAATGTTTGTTTCATTGTTGTAGAGCCTGTGGTTCAAAAGTTATGACTGAAAAGGAATATTTTTTGCGAAGCACTCAATTTAAAATCATGTGTTAACCCCCTGAATCATGTTCAAAAATTTTGAAATTGACATGGACACTAAAAAAATAGACTATTCTAAGACATATTCAAGGAGCTGCATAGAAAAGTCACTAGGGGGGACTTTGTGCCCCCTTGTCTGGATAGGGTTAAGATTCAGCACCCAAAGTTTGGTCTAATTGCAAATTTCCCTATTCCTAGAGTTTGCAAATTTCCCTATTCCTAGAGTTTGCAATTTTGATTTTAAGACGATAATAAGTTTGAGAATTTACAAGGGATTTGACCGTGAAAATCGTTCAATGTGTAACTTTACACCCTCTTGATCAAATTCCTCATAAATTTCAAATTTTGTTATCGTCATAAATCAAAATCGCTGAAACTAAGATACACGTATTTTGTTATGTGAAATTAAGAATTCGGGCCAGTACTGAAAGTTTTTTAAAGTTATCAAATCTTGAGTACTCGGAGCATGAGCGACAGGACACAAAAGATTGGGTCGGGCCTAAGCTACTCTCGCAGTGATTACTGAGACCAACGTTATGAATTTAGTTTGCAATCAATATGTAATGATGTAAGGAATACTTACTCGTGTTCTTGTTCTTCTCTGTCATTTCCTTGCCTTCCCATTTCTGCCAAATACAGCCAGCATCGGAGCTAGATTCCCCTTCCACGACAGAACTAACATGGCGAATATATTTTCGCTCCTCCGCACTCACCTTTTCAAAACTACGCGGTGAGTGCGGAGGAGCGAAAATATATTCGCCATGTTAGTTCTGTCGTGGAAGGGGAATCTAGCTCCGATGCTGGCTGTATTTGGCAGAAATTGCAAGGCAAGGAAATGACAGAGAAGAACAAGAACACGAGTAAGTATTCCTTACATCATTACATATTGATTGCAAACTAAATTCATAACGTTGGTCTCAGTAATCACTGCGAGAGTAGCTTAGGCCCGACCCAATCTTTTTGTGTCCTGTCGCTCATGGTTATATTTTCCCAGTACTGGAGTTTCTTAATCTTTGACGATCTTTTCTTATAGTTGAGTTTCTTATAAGCAGTTTCTTATAAAAAAACACGTGCAATGATAATTTGCATGAAGCATCTGAAGAAATTTTGATGGAAAAGACATGGGTTTTAAATATTCAGGAGGGCAAAGATCTGATGTTTTTAAGAAACTTACAGTATTGCCCAAAGTCTTTTACAAAAGAATATATACTATATTATATACGCATTAGTTTTGAATATCACCCACGTACTTTCAACATGTTTTGACTCACCAGGTATCGTACAACATGAATTCGAGGTGAATTTTAAGAAACTGCCAAGAAACTTTCAATACCCAAAATCCAATGATTTATTCACTAGGAACCCCCTTAAAAAGCATGGAAAAAACAGAGGAAATGCGTGTTCTGCGAGTGAGACACCACGGCGAAACGCAGCATCTGCGATTTCTTCTAATTTTTCAAACTTTTAAGGTGGCTCCCTGTGATTATTCCCATAAAAATACGTGTAGCTTTATAATGTGTGACCAATGTAAGTCAAATAACCATTAATATCCAGGTTAGCTTTTCTAATAAAAAATGGCTTGTGAATCCTTGAAATTGGTGTGTATTTCACAAAAAAATTGCTCACAGTCCTCATATGCATTAACATTTCATTCACACATTATCCAGGGAGTACACATGTGAAGATTTCCTTTGTCTCAATAATTATTTCATCTATTTCCATTTGCAAGTAATTGTTATTTTTCTTGCAAATTAGCTACAAGTGAACTTGCCTGCTGATTTTTTAGAAACTGTTCCTTTCTGTTTACTGTGGTTAAAAAGTTCATAACGTTGCCTCGCAACATGAAAAACAAAACAATGCAGGATGAACTGGAATTTTCTTCATTTGTATTTTAGGCAGCTATACAACCAAATCGTTTGTCGACGATATTTCCTCGTTTGACGAAAGTACAAAACCAATTATGTAGCGTAAAACTATTTTGGTCACGAAGAGGGGATCTCGATCCCAGCAGAAAACCTTCATATCCATTAATCAGGCTATCCCGCTCTATGAAGTCGGTCCCTACGACACTTACTTCGTCTTAAATTGAATGACCAGAGCTAATGATGCTGTCTTTAAGCGTGATTCACAATACAGGTCATTTCAGTCGTTAAGGTCTTGCAGAAAGACCCAAGACAAGGGACTCCAACTCTGAGTGGGTCCTTTCGCCCTTTCGCACGACTCTAACGACCCAAACGACCTTGCGTGAATCAGGCTTTAAAGAAGACAAAGGAATATCAACCATAACTTTGGGTTTGCTTTCTTTGGCCATGCGTCAAATTACCAGATATAATAGGCTATTTCAAACCAATGAAAATCAGGCTTCAAAATCTATCCCCAATCTATCCTTTTCTATGGCTTTGACTTCAAGAATTTCTCAACTTTCAGTTAAAGGGTTTGTGCAAGGCTATAAGCCTGCATTAACACAGAGCAGAAAAATCTAAAAATAGCCCATTGAAATTGATGGCCCACACGTATCGTTAATCATCGATAGCTAACGAAACAATGCCGCCTTGCGCATTTTCTTAGTTCTGTTTATCGAGAAGCCTATTTACCATAGCACACTCTCTTAAAATAATGTTCTCATTATACCTAATCTAATTGTACCCATCTGAACCAGCTATTTTTGTACTTGGTCACTATGAAATACGCTTGCCAGATCCCACGCACAACTTTTGATTCTGCGAAGAAAATTTTTCTTCTTCCCTCTTGAGTTCCTCTGCTCTCACCTGTCTATGTTGTGGCTTTCGCCTTTTCTTTGTCACGGAAGTTTCCAGTGCACTTTTGTAGCCTTCTTGACATTTTTTTGCCGGCGGGGATGGCTCAGTGTTAGCATGCCGGACTAGCCATCTCCGGGTTTATATTTCGAGTTCCAACCTTACCAAACTTTTTCATTTTTTTCATTTCATTTTATCATTATTTAAAAGACACGAAATCCTTTCAGCAAATTAATATCCTATTAAAAATATTTCTATAAAATAATATGAGAAAAGAAAAAAAAGAAAAATTGGAATATTGCTGCTCTACAAAGGGGTCGTGTTTGGGTCCTGTGAAAGGTTCAAAAGATTATCTCTAAGACCTGTTCTAAAACGAGCGATTGAGTCTCTTTCTCGAATGTTGTCAGGGATATCATTTCAGTTTTTGACACCAGAGAAGTAGAAGCTTCGCTTTGCATATTCTAACCTAACTTTAGGAATTTGCAGATCTCCATGGTTTCTGGTTCTATACTCTGAAATCATGGATCTTTCAGTGAACTTATGGCGAAGATTTCCGGGACAGAGGTCATGCAAGATTTTATATGTCATGACTCCTTGGTCAAAGGAGATCAATGACTTTACAGAGAGCCATTTGCAAGTCCATCCGTCCTTATACTTGGCATTCGCTATTAGCTTCTTTGCCCTTGTCTGTAATCGTTGCAGTTGGGATAGTTTGGTGTTGGAAAGAGTACTCCAAACGATGTTGCCATAGCGAAGATGGCTTTCAAGGAGAGCTTTGTAAACTTGATCAAGTTTCCTTGCTTGCTTGAGTTGCCGGCTCTCTCTAATTCCAAGCCAAAGAAATCACGTGGTGTGGTCATATCCGAGGTCATATCGACAAGAATGACCAGACTCGATGTCGTAGTTTCGCACTTTGTCAGAACTGATAACGCAACAACAACAGCAACAATTCAACTCAATGAGATGAGCGTAACTTGAGGGTCCTTATGGATTGAGGGTAAAGAAGGACCATGACGCTGCTTCGATAAGCCTAGCTTCTTCTCGGTGTCCTAAAACGCTGCCCACAGATGCCAGGTACCGGGTGTCCCAATAAAAAGGATTCCTGTTTGAAAAATCACCAAAAATCGATCATTAAAAGCGTTGAGTCCGTATAAATAGCGCTCTCATGACCAATATCAACGTCTTTTCAATCATGAAACAAAGGTTGTGATTTAATCCCTATTGAAATTAAACCAAAGAAATTCCTGAGGATAATGCAAGGATTTAGAAGTCTTTGGTCTCCACTGCTAATGACTTTAGCACTATTGTGAGATAACAAAGGGCCGTCAGCGGTTTGTCAGCAAAAGTTCAGGACAGCGTTAACGCTCAAGTATTTATATGGACTCAATTCCTTTAAAGGGAATAAACATAGGTATATCTCATAATCGCTATAAATAGGCAAGATAAACGCCCACATATCCATTGTTTCTTTAGCTACACAATGAAACCGGATGCGTCTAAGCTGTCGAGTACAATAGATTATATTTTTGACCTAGCCCGGGCCAGCTTTTAACTATGTCGATTTCCTTTAAACCATTAACGACACTTTCTTTTTGACATGTTTTGCCAAGGAAACAAAATATTTACAGATGATGAAATGTTTGCTTTTGATCCAAAAAGATAGAAAAATTGCACATTGTAAAACCTTGTTTTTTAGCTATCCAAAGAAAAATACTTGGAATCAAAATTTTCAGATTTTCTATCATCACTTAAGTCTCCCATGATAGTGCACATTTCTTTCTGTCTTTTATGATCAAACAAAAAGCTTTACATGCACAAAGAAAGTGATCTAGTGAGCATCAGTGCTTTCTGGCAGCATGATTCAGAACCAGGTGTCCCTTCGGATCATGAATCCCAGTGTAGTGTTCTTTGCTTCTTCTTTTTCACGTCTTGTATTTATTTTCCTTTCGTAATTCACATGTAAGTCGTTTATTTTCCTTTCGTAATTCACATGTAAGTCTTCTTAGTTTTTTGTGATGCCACGGAATAGTCATAGCATTTTGCACCCAGTGGCATCGTCCTCGTAGTGTAGTTAAGTATTCTGTAAGTAGTGTAACTAGTAAATTCGTATTGTAAATTTTTATTGGAATGTACCGGGTGACCCAAAAAAAACTTCACGAGCAAGATCGCACATATTTTCTAGAAAGCAAATGTTATGATGACAAACGAGGTATCAGCATGCAGCTGAGAGGCTCCGCTATCTTTTGAGATGCTGCTTGGTCAGTTTAAGATATGCGTACTGTCTGAAAAAAGTAGTTTCTAAAATATGGAATTTCATTCATTTTTCAGACCATTCCCTCGCCTTCCAGTCCATTTCTGGAAAGTTTGAAGAAAGATGAATTCCAACTTTGCTTTGGAGCATGAAGTTTGAATGAGGAACAGAGGTCAATCATTTTGCAAAGAATTTCCCCATACGAATTCTAATCCATCGCTATCTCGAGTTTTCACAAAAAGTTGACTAGAAAATGATGATGATTACTTCACTCAAAATGAAGGATTCGGAATTCGAAATTTTCCTTGAATCTGGTTTTTCGGATGGTAATCATTGCTTAAAATGACCATTCATCATCTCAAAAGATAGCCAAGCCTTTCAACTAAACTGTTATAGAAACCATTTCGCAATAGCCTTTGATTTCAGGAAGCCAGCTATGATCTAGCTCGTGAAGTTTTTTGGGTCACCCGGTAAAAAAAGAAAAAAAAGGGCCCCCAAAAAATAGCCAGATTTGCTAATTTTTAAACCAATGGCAAGATCTGCTATTATTATCTGAGAAAATTAATTTGGTCATTGATCAAGTTCACAAAAAAAGGGAAAGATGGACCACGTAATAAAATTTTGGTGATTTTTCAAACGTGAGTATTTTTTTGGGACACCCGGTAGCAATGTAGAAAAAGCTCCTTCCCAATTTGTATCGCAACAGCAAGGGCAGATTTTGTAATACAATAGCATCAGTTGCTTTGGTTCACACCTCAATTCAAAGCGATTAGCGAATGCAGACAAAAGAAATTCTCTCAAGCAGAAATTGAAAACAAACGAAGACGCAAAGTTGCACTGAAACCAGTACGGCGAACTCTCGTTTGGTGCGGGTGAAGGGAGGTTTTTAAGAGATGTAATGTGCTCATAATGAAAGAAGAAGGGTAAATCTAAAGTTCTGTCTGGGGCATTTTGTTTATTTGACTCAAAAACCGAGCAGAGGGCATTACAATTTTAGCACATTTATTGCTCAGATATACGCAGTCACTGCTCAGCTCCTGAATCAAGTAAACAAAATGCCCAAGACAGAACTTTAGATTTACCCTTCTTCTGTCGTTATAAGCACATACCTTCTCTTAAAAACCTCCCTTCGCCCGCACCAAACGAGAGTTTGCCGTACTGGTTTCAGGGCAACTTTGAGGCTTCGTTTGTTTTCAATTTCTGCTTGAGGGAATTTCTTTTGTCTGCATTCACTAATCGCTTTGAATTGAGGTGTGAACCAAAGCAACTGATGCAATTGTATTACAAAATCTGCCCTTGTTTATCGCAACGGTGACATTACGCGTACTTTCGTGGAGAATTCCCCCGAGAAAAAATTTTGATAAGAAACTGGGAGCAGTCTTCGGGAAATAGGTTAGGTTATCCAGCTCGGTCCAAGCTTGAAACTTCCCTTATCTAAACCGTATAGATTGCTCTATTCTAACTGAAACCAAAGGAACTTAATATAGTTCAAACTACCTATCCCATACTATCTCACAGTGAAACATGAGCCGGCCTTTCATATAAAAACTAATGTAAAACCCCCCTTCAAATGATGCCAAGAAATTGGCAATAGACAATTTAGCTATTCTACAAAAAAGCCTGGATCGAGCGATATTTTTATACAATTTTATACACGAGGCTCGACTGAGTGCCGTTAGAGCTTCGATCGCAATTGTGCACATTCGAAAATTCTACAAATTGTAAAGAAATATCGTTCGATCCACATTCGTTTTCAGAATAGCTAAAAGGTCTAAGGGCCTGTTTATATGAGGAAAAACACCTCACTTGCCAGGCCCGGTGCTGAGAGGTGAGATTCCACCTTCCAATAAAATCCTTTGTTCTTTCATTTCGCGTTTACATGAGGAACACAACACCACCGGTATAGTGAAGTCCCACCTCACCAGAGGTGGAATCTCACCTAGGTGAGGTGAAATTTTTCCATATAAACGAAACACCACCGGTATGGTGAGGTGAATTGAATCTATTCGTTGATTCTCATTGGTCAGTTCATCCTGATTTCACGGAAGAGAGACTTTACTCCACCTCACCTCTCAGCCCCGGGGCTGACAGGTGAGGTGAAAAATCTCATATAAACAGTGACTGAAATCTACCTCGCCTCTCAGCCCCGGGTCTGGCAGGTGAGGTGTTTTTCCTCATATAAACAGGGCCTAAAAGGTCTATAGACCTTTTAGCTATTCTGAAAAAGAATCTCAATCGAACGATACTTTGCTACATTTTGAAGAATTTTCGAATGTGCAAATAGTGATAGAAGCTCTTACGCCACTCGATCGAATCTCGTGTATAAAAATGTATAAAAATAACGCTCGATCCAGGCTCTTTTGCAGAATAGCTAAACGGTCTATTGTATCGTCAAAGGAATATATTTTGCTCTTCCTGACGGCATCAAAAAATTTCAATGCGATTCTTCGCTAAAATTTAACCTGTGCTCTTTTGGGCGCATCTCAGTTGACTAAAGTTTCTTTGTTACATGCTGCCTTCAAGAATTATATTCTTAGTCCTTCCTAAAGACACCTCTTTGCTTAAATTGGGCACTGGGAATATGCACCTGAATTCCTGAATTTGAGATAGAAAGTGTTGACAGAGTATCACCTATACGTTACAAAAATTTTCGAGTTTCAAGTTTCGTGTGATGTCTGAACTTATCGTGGTTTATGGTTTATACTCGAGGAATAGATGGCAAAGCTTCTTGACAGAACAGTGGCTGAATACTAGAAGATTTGTTCAAAGTAGATGAGGAGTATAGGAGCAACAAAATCAGTCGTTTCGACAAGGAACGAACAAATTACAGACCAATGAAAGTAAATCGGATTCCTGCACGTCCATGGTGTATCGAACTTCCAACATTCGGAAAATTCATGCTCAATGTAAATTAGAAATTTCAAATCAAAGAAGGCAAGTTTGGACCTGCTGATATTTTTCGTCAAATATTGGCTCTACTTGTAAGCACTTGTCTCTTCCTACAGTATCAATTTTTGGCACACAGAGTGTATTTGGTCATATTTATGGTAACAGTTGGTAGATTGAGGCCATGGAAGCAGAAGTGAAAGGCTGTCGACAAAGAAACAAAATGGAGTCAAGGATTAAAAAGCAGTATATCATGAGAAGTGAGCACCAGCAACACACGATATTAGAGTATGTGAAGATGCAATTGATTCTCGGATACTCTTCAGTATTTTGTGATTAGGCCACCAGAGCAAAGTGCGGAGATCATCACTGTGGAACAAGGGTACTTGAGGAATTACCATCAGTAACGACATGAACTAGTGTACGCACAAAGAAACCCAGACCTGATATCAAACTTGCTGAATTGCATCCTCAAATTCAGTCGTCTTAGTCATAAGCTTAATAATCGTTACAGCTATTCTGAGAGATTAATTTCATGAGTCCAAAGAAGTTTAGAATATTTTGAACTGTTCAAGAATAAAAGGAGAAAGCTATATTCCACTCAGCTATCATTAGAAGGGTTGCCTTTATGAGCAACCACACAAGAAATCGCCATGGAGTGATCTTATTTACAAGGGAGTCCATAATCTTTACAGCTTTCGTATTGATAAGCCAACGAGAATCAATGTGATCGAGATCAAGCAATCACTAAGAATGATCACCGGTGACTGATGCAATCACTCGAGAAATCATTATGCAGGAATCAGATTTCATTTGAGGGGAGGACATATTTCTATGGGAGGTCACTTACTCAAGTTGCATCAAGACTTGCCCTTTGACTAAAAGTCTCGATTACGATAACGACACAAAGGTTGTAATAACTTTGAAACTAGCGATGGGCAAGGCTTGGGAATCATTTGCTGAAACCAGCTGCCAAACATATTTAGCTTGCAGGGCTTTGAAATTGTGACAACTTTCAAACTAGAAATGTTTTCATTCGCGCAAATCTTTGGATCAGTTTGTTTTTCCTTGCTTGCTGTGGTATGCATAACATCAAATACATTAGTTTGGCACACAGGACAACGGAAAGTTCATTGAAATATTACGTATTCTCACTAGCTCTAACAGACATTCTAGTGGGAGCAATATCGATTCCATTATATCTTTTAATACTCCTTCGACAATATACAAGTCACACATATGATGACCTGCGCAATGTATATACCTGCTTGGATATATTCTGGTGTGCATGCTCCATATTTCATCTCTGCCTGATGGCTGCAGACAGAGCCATCGCTGTGACAAAGCCGTTCTTTCGCCAGCGAATAATGCAAGGAAGTACTGCGTTTAAACTGTTGTGTATTCCATGGCTGTCAGCACTAGCAACAGCAGTTATGTATTTCTTTTGGAAAGAAGTCTCTTATTTCTTCCTAATTCTCTCAGTTATATCTTTCATCATTCCTGCCCTAACTATCGCTGGTTGCTATACAGCTATTTACATCGAGGTTCGAAGACGCAATAACACGCAACACGAGCATAGAATAAACGAAAGGAGACTAATCCGCACGATACTTTGTGTGGTTATCGTGTTCTTGACCTGCTGGACTCCATTTCACGTTATGCATATCTTAATTGGCTCGAAGAAAGTGGCTTTGACTTCTGCAACATCGGAATGGCTCTTTGGAGTGGCCAAATGGCTGCAGTATGCAAATTCAGCATGTAACCCATTCATCTATGCAATATTTCATCCAGTTTTTCGATCAGCAATCGTCGATACTTTAAGTGGATGTTTTCGCAAACAAAAAAATCGAGTTTCCAATAACGATGATGGCATTGGGTCTAATGAGCTGCCGAACACACAGTCAACTCACTTATAGAGAACTTAGCACAAGATGTTTCATTAAGACTTGATGTTGTTGTTGTTCTTTTCATTATCAAATTAGATACCCAAATAAACAATGGCTGCGGGCAGCCTACTGTATTTTCCTTTTATGATGTAGAGACAAAGCAGAAACTGCGCACATATGCAAGAAAACTCATAACTTTGAGCCTTAGCCTTCCTAAATTTCTTGCAACAGATCCCGAAGTTAGGCAGCAGTTGATATTTTCTTCCTTGGGCCTTAAAAGTTTGATTTATCATTTCAGAAAGCTTATGGATGCAAACACGTCCTTATCTCACATTGCTCCATAATGTCATTGGACGCAGTCTCAGCCCTGTCGATGTGAATAGCCCTTTTAGCTATTTACAAAAGAGCCCGGAAAGTTCACTTGTATTAGTTCCAAGTTATATTCTGAAACTGGGACTGGCAGGCAAGCATGAATTAGTTTTATGTCCGTTAGCACTTGAAGCGGGGGGGGGGGGCATTCTATCCTATGACTTTAATAGTATGGGAGATACGGTGTGGTATTTGTAAGCCAATTTTTTAAATAAATCGATAGTACTGATAAAAGAGGGACTCGTGTCATAGATTGAAGCATTACGGGCATTGTTTTCAGAGATTTTGTAATACTGTGAATGCAGTTCCAGAGAAATTTTGAGACAGTCCAAAATGAAAGGAATCTTTTCATTAACTTGCAGGATCATGGCGCAAATTTTGGTTAAGTTTCTAAAATTAGTGGCATGCTTTGAAGACAAAAATGCATTGGCCTAACCTAAGAACTGAGATAATTATCGAGTTTATGTCTTAGCACCTTAGTACTTGAACAAAGAACCAAGTTTGCTTGTTAAGACTTGCTTCTTTGGACCTCCAAGTTTTACAACTCGATGAAACCGACAACTGCTCAAAGGTTCCTTGGCCATCTGCTCTTAAAAGTCTTAAGTTCCTGTTAATGCTTCGAGAGGGAAGAAAGGAATGGTTTACAACTTGATAGATATTTGCGTTGCGTAGAAAAAATAAAAGAAAGAATCACGTTACCTTCAGTTTTCTCGTCTTCTGGTATGCTTTCAATATCGGTCTAAAATAGACAAGAGATATAATTTAATTTCTATTGCATTTCAGTTTCATCTATTTAGGCATGGTCACCCTGGCAGTTCACGAGAACTGCTTTTTTTCTGGGGCAGTGGCAAAGAAACGTTTGCGGGGTGAGTGGCCGAGTGGCTGATACAGTCTTCGTCAGGTGACTGAAGTTAAGCTCGGTCGAGTGAGGTCAGACTCCGGATGTGTGACCTCGGAGGCCTGACCTCACAACTCACCTCCTCGTCCTTCGGAAGGGACGTTAAAGTAGGGGTCCCATGCCTGGATGCGGCATGCACAGTGGGCCTACATTAGCTTTCAGTAGCTAGAAATCCTGACAAGCCCACTAAAAACAAATTGAAAAATAAAAACAAACAAAAGCCTTATCAGTGAGTTAATGAATCGGATCGACAGCTCACCAGTTGTTGTAGCTTACCAGTGGCAAAAACATTGTCAGATTACAGAAATTTGATTCTTTTCTTATACGTGGCTAGAGATGGGAGCCTGTTTAACATAAAGTTCAAGGTAATTCCAAAGCTTAGGTCCACAAAAAGATATAGCCCTTTTTCCATTAAATAATCACAAGAAAAGCATATCGTGCAAATGTTACTGCCGTATCCATTCAACTGAATTGATCTGAAGAAACTTTAGGTAATTTCCTACAATCCCGGAGAGGGCATTTCTGATGTTTGTGTTATTGTCAGAACAACCGCCATTTTAAAATTTCTGCTTGGTTTGAAGTTGTGACGTCATTAAGTTGCTAAATCGTAAACCCTAAAAGCTACAGAGGTTTGCTTGCATCCACCTTGTACATCTTCAAAAATAGAACATTTCTTGCATTGGTCATATTGATTTTCCTCAACCGGTTTAAAATTTATGGCGCTTTCAATGTTTGCTAAAATTTTAGATAATTCCTTGTCGTAAATCTCGAAAACCCTGTAATTCAAAAAAGAATGTCGTTATACAAAAGAGCTCTTTCTGAAAAATTACAGAAAATCATATAAGCTCTAAAATAATAAAAAATCTTAATAAAACAGCTCCTAGGCAAGATTAGCGATTTCGCAAACGGGGGCACCAGGCATTAACGTGCTTTAACAGGCTAAATTCTGGAAAGTCTTTTGAGCAAACAGATCAAAGTTAGAAAACATATTATTCACCCGCAGTCTCTTGCGCAAAAATCCAACATAAAGTTCCGTTCGTGCACTCAGTAATACAACTTCTCCCAATAGAATGTCGAGCTCCCTTGGATCGAGTCTGAAAGAAATTGTGAAAGATACTAATTATGCTTTCAAACTTTTAAAGTAATTCTTCTGAATATGGGAAATTTCATTAGAAACTAATCACAAAATCTACTTTGCATCTCAAACATGTGTAGTCGATAAATTTCCCCAGAGCTAAATCTTACAGTTCTATAGTTTTAGTTTTACGAGGAGAGTGGCCGATTTATTATTATCAACTCTTTCATTTAAAGTTGGTTAAATGCTATAGCTAAGTTGCTAATTAAGGCCAACTATTTACAAAAGAAAAAAGAAAAATACATATAAGATTGAAGTGAAGACATAATTTACAATAAAAAGCCTAAATTGGGATAAAATATTTCACATAATCTGCAGTTGCAGGCATGGCATTTATGGGCTTTGATAACCCTTTTGAAAACTTGAAGGGAATCCGAGTTTTTCAGCTCTGCTGGTAGTGTCTCCCATACCTTTTTCCCCATAAATCTGACTGTATCGATTCCAAGGCAGGTTGTTTTCGCCTTTGGTAGTCGCAGTCTATCAGAACACCTTAGGTTTTAAGGTATTTCTTTTTCCTCAAAAATTTGCTTCATAAAGCTGGGATTTAGATTATAGTTTTTTTTGTAGATCTCTACCATGAGCAACTGCAGGTTCCTCTGATGAACGGTTACCGAATTATCCATTTCTAACAGATTTTCAAAAGTAGAAACATTGTCCTTGTATGCGATTCTTAAGGCCCTTTCATGTATCCTATTCATCTTATTATTCAAATTTCTATCGTGAAACATCTATATCAGTGAGCAATAGCTAAACTGGGACATGATGAATGTTTTCATCAACAGTTTTAGTTTCTCGGGCTCCATGTAGATTGAAATGCGCGCAAGAGCATGAAGCTTTTGACTAGCGTTTTTTACATAGCGTTTTGACATGGTTTTTAAAACTTAATTTCTTATCAAGAGTTATGCCCAGTAACTTCTCTTCGTCAGTTTCTTCAATCTGGGCTTCTCCAACGTGAATATTAGCTCTTCCTTTACTAGCCCCAAAAAGAAAGAAGTGTCATTTATATTCATTTAATTTCATATAGTTTTCTGGAAACCATGCTGTTAGTCGGTTTGCATCTTGCTCTAGTCTTGTTATCACATTTTTTACCTCATAATCACATGAGTACAAGGTAGTATCGTCTGCATAGTTACATATTTCGGTTCCGTTCATCAGAAGAAATATATCGTTGATATATGTATATAATAAATTGGCTTGTACAGTCTTTGTCAGGTGACTGAAGTTAAGCTCGGTCGAGTGAGGTCAGACTCCGGATGGGTGACCTCGGAGGCCTGACCTCACAACTCACCTCGTTGTCCTTCGGAAGGGACGTTAAACTAGGGGTCCCACGCCTGGATGCAGCATGCACAGTAGGCTTAAATTAGCTTTCAGTAGCTAGAAATCCTGACAAGCCCACTCAAAACAAATTGAAAACAAAACCAAACAAAAAACAGGAAAGGGCAAGGCAGTTACCGAAAAAAGAGTAGAAATAAACAAGAAAATAATATGAAAACTGAATCAACAACAAAGTGTGTACTAGTTTTCATTCTTGTCAGTCTTTATTTTCATTTTTATAGCAAGGAAACGTTTTAACGCGCTCTCAAATATATTTATTAGGAGAACATAGAAAGCGTGTCTTTAGAAATCCCTTTTTTACTCTTTTGTCTTTGCTTGAATTGCTTTGATATACGGAAAAATCAAACAAGCGCCCCCCCCCCCTTTAATAAGATCTCCCTTTGAGGCTCAACACTGAATAAGCACCCGGGCGTTTATTCGAAACACTGAATAAGCGCCCGGGCGTTTACTCGAAAGGCTTGCGGTACTATAATCTTTGTCCTTTTTACAACTTTAAATCCATTTCTACAAGGTGTTACAAAAAAAAATTGTTCGACTTTTGATCAAATATTGTAAACCAACGACAAAGTGAAAGGGATCTATCGGAAGATACCCCTATCTCTGAGATCTTGAAGCAATTTTAGACACCAGATTCTTCCAAATTCGTCAATATTTCACTGAGTTACGAGCTTATAATGTTCAATGTTGTGCGAAGCCTGAAATGAAAGATCGTACGTATTGCTAATACTGTTATCTTTTGGAAGTTGTTTCTTTATTATATCACTAGATCAAACTCTTGTATGCACATACCTTTGAGCAGATGCTGTAGTAGAAGGCTTGGTCATTTTGGTGCTTTTCTTAACTTCAGTGAACTAAAAATAAACAAGGCGTCAAAATATCACAACTGAAAAGGTAATACACGTAAAGATAAATCTGAAAATGCCCAGTGAATGGGTAGTTGTAATGAAATAACGGATAAAACGTGGTATTGTCTTGATTTTTTAGCTTTAATTCAAAAAATTTCTGGAATCTTACAAAGATAAATACATTTCAATTCCGAAAACTGAAATGAATTAGGCGCTACTATGGAATTTGCAGAGTTTTTTTTCACCCTGAGGCTATACTGGCCTAAATAAGGAAGTAAAGAAGTATTGGTAGTTTTGGTAGAGTGACCGCTCTTTATTTAGGTATATATTGCCCATCCAAAAATCTCTTGAGTTTGTCAATACGATGTGTAGGGAAACAGTTTTGCTGAAGGAATCGTTTAATCTTACACAATTGACTGTGAAAATGGGTATATGATAAAAAAATATGAAACGCGCGGTAAATCACAAGATTAGCCTTATATTTAGGGGTCAGTCATATATCGATTTCGTCCCCGCTTAGCGTCATTTCGACGCTAACTTTCAGACCCCCCTACCCCCTATCCTTAGCGTCAGTCCATTCAAAACTGACTAAGGGCTGAGAAAGGGCTGCAGTAGACCTTACGAGAAGGCATGGGAAGTACCGGGGCCTAAACTCTTTTGGCATTCCAATGAAGCTTCCGCGAACATTCTCTGACCGAGCAGATCACGCGAAAATGGGCTTAGGAAAGAAAATAAAGCATAAATTATCACAATCTTCACAATATTATAGAAATATATCCTTATCAAAATCGATGTAAATAATTCTTGTTCTTAGCGTCATTGTTGCTGAAGGCTGTTGACCCCCCCCCCCCCACCCATTAACGTCGAAATGACGCTAAGCGAGGACAAAATCGATATATGACTGACCCCTTATTCGGTGACAGAGTTTCAAAATTAGTATATAGGCCTGTAAATATTTTCTTACGATACAGATTAGTTACGAAACCATTACCATCATGAATTACGAAAACATCTAAAAAGGCCAGTGAATTGTTCTCTTCTACTTCATGTGTAAATTTAATGTTCGGATGCTGGCTATTTAAATACTCAAGAAATAGCAAAAGTTTCTTTCAAATCATTCAGTTGGAAGAAGTAGATCATTTATTTTCAAACCAACCTTTATAAGGATAGGAACCTATGCTTTAATCAACAGGCGGTTCAGCACGTCAAAATGTTCATGCTACCGCAGTGATTAACGTTGCGATTGACCAATAAACCTTTTAACATAGTAAATGAGCAACAGCTTATCCTTTGCTGAGAAAATTTGTTTACTTGTACTACCTCGGGGTGAGTGGCCGAGTGGCTTGTACATTCTTCGTCAGGTGACTGAAGTTAAGCTCGGTCGAGTGAGGTCAAACTCCGGATGGGTGACCTCGGAGGCCTGACCTCACAACTCACCTAGTCGTTTCTGCGAAGTGACGTTAAACTAGGGATCCGATGTCTGGATGCAGCATGCACAGTGGGCCTAAAATAGCTTTCAGTAGCTAGAAATCCTGACAAGCCCACTGAAAACAAATTGAAAACAAAAGCAAACAAAAACCTATGCGAGTCAGGTATACATCTTGACTGTGCATCGAAGGATGATATTACGTTTCAAGGAGAATTGCTTGAAAACAGTCGCAAGCCTGTACGAGCTCCCAACCTGTGTGTGTCCCCGACCCCAGTTCCGAAAAAGAAAGGGCCTGGAACCCAGGCTAGATAACAGTAGTCACAGAAGGGAAGAAAATGAATAACAGCTAAATTACCATCTTTTCAAAGCTGCGAGAAGATACAAATTGCTCGATAACTTTTTGTGATTGTGCGTCACATTCTTCCTGAAAAACGAAAAATAATAATACTAATGATACATTGTTTATTTTGATTTGATGAGTGTACCCAGAGGAAGAAAATCTAGTCTTTTGGAAGGCAAATCGCTTTGCGATATCAGAAAGCTGAAAACTTTGTACTACAAAGTTCGCCTCTACTAACTACTTGCCTGCAGTTCTTTCAAGACAGTTACCATACGGCCAGGACCTACAAAGTAAAATGGAATAAGTTTATTTACTTTTTACATAGTCTTGGCTGACACAAAATGTGAACACTCATTTGAAATAAATCTACCACAGGGGATCCCTGCGCAAGGATAACACGCAAATTTGTGGAGCGCAAATTTGGAGGGTCCCTTGAAACACAACTTCTGTTGATGGGCAACCCCCCCTAAGATATCAAATATGAAATAAATATGAAATCAAATGTGAAATAGGAGGGTCTGAAAACACTCTTAAAAGAATCTGTATCCTTGGTTCCTTGTGAGCAAGATCATTGTAACTGTTGTAACATGATAGCAGATTACATAATCGTTACGGACAGAGTTGCTGTTGCTATGATAAGTGGGCTCGGGAGGCATCTTAACCTATCATCTGAACGAGAACTGTAATTTTGCTTGAAAGACTGGTACTCATAATTTCATAAATTATCTAACATTTCTAGTAATTCCTATACAATTGCAAAATTTTCTCTAGAATAATTCTGGAAATGTCTGAGAATGAAGCCCATAATTCCGTAAAATGTCTAAAAATTGTGAAAATGATACCCATAATTCCATAACGTTTTGCAAAAAGTACCCCTAAAAATGGCACGTCCCGGTACCCCAAAAAGATACTTTGATGCCCCCCACACCACAAGTACGAGGGAGATAAAGAAGAATGGTCACGTGTTCAAACTGTAACCAGTAAGAATAAAGATTTCAAGTTCAAGGTAATCCGGGTCACAGGGAGCCAGAGAAAATGCCTACAAGGGTCCTTACCGACACACCTGGATCCTGTGTGCTTTTGACGTCAGTGCATTACAGTATTACCTTTCGGCAACAAAAGGCAGACGGTTGAGTAAAATCCCTTTAACCCTTGCTGAGGGCAAGTTACATCATCAATTGATCACTGATCAGATCGTTGAATAACTTTGAAAAGTTTATTGTCGCGGCGCTTTTCTTATCTTTGCAATGCTCGCATAAGATCACGGGGTGAGTGGCCGAGTGGCTTATACAGTCTTCGTCAGGTGATTGAAGTTAAGCTCGGTCGAGTGAGGTCAAACTCCGGATGGGTGACCTCGAAGGCCTGACCTTACAACTCACCTCGTCGTCCTCCGGAAGGGATGTTAAACTAGGGGTCCCATGCCTGTATGCGGCATGCACAGTGGGCCTAAATTAGCTTTCAGTAGCTAGAAATCCTGACAAGCCCACTCAAAAAAAATTGAAAAACAAAAAAAAACCAAACCAAAACAAGATCGAAAAACAACAGAAGGTACCATAATACGTGTCCACCAATGGCTGATGATCCTCTACAATTCTTGCAATGCCTTCAAACAGCAACGTTAAGGTATCTGCAAATATCACATTTGCTCTTCTATCTGTAATGGAAAATGAACTGTAAACAGTTAGCTTAGCTTTATTGGTTTTGATAAAATCTGGAGTAATGATGAAAATAGAAGGAAACAGGAAAGATCTGTATTTCCATTACTTATAAACAGTCTAAGGGTACTTTTCCATTACTACATTCTCAAATGCCTCCGTTTTCATATCACTCCGCTTTCGGACGATCTTGAACAGCTTCCATTACTCCGTTTTCACCAAGGGAGCCTGGTACAAAGACGGACGTGTTTCCATTACTCCTTTTTCGTTCGTTTTCATTTCCTTTGCTCAGACAATTCCTACATTGTCTTTTTGGCGTCAATTCGGTTGTTATTGTTGTTGTTGTTGTTGTTGTTGTTGTTGCTGTTGTAGGGCTTTCGAATGACTCTGTTTTTGGCGTTTTCATTGAAAACAACGCGTTTTCAAATGTCTCCGCTTTCAGATCACTCCACTTTGAAAACCGTTTTCAAATATCTCCGTTTTCGATCGTTTACAGTGGAAACACCAACTCGAAAACAGAGATACTCCACTACGTTTTCGTATGAAAACGGAATAATGGAAACAAGGCCTAAGCAGTGTACATTAAGAAGGAAATAAAAGTTTCGTATTTCGTATCTCTAGAGAAGTAGGACAAACAGGAGCAGGGGAGGGGAATACAGGAAGGAAGGAGAAAACGAAAGGAGGTTACAACAGATGCAATGGAAAGAAATATCAGTTAATTGGAGTCAAGTGGGAAGGGCAACAAGACATCTGCGGCCTCATTAACAACAGTGATATAAGCAGGTCAATCTTAAACATTGGCATAGATTCGGAGAACGCAACAATTTTCAAGCATCGCAGCCCAATATGGCAAAATTTTGGGGCATCCAGTGGTAGATTGTCTTGCTACAGTAAATATCATGCAGAACAATGCAAGAAATAAAGCTGTGGACTAAGGCAGTTAACAATAGAAGGATGTTTGAATTATTTCACTCTTGCTTAAAGTAAGGAAGGAGTGCATTGGTGGTACACATTTACAGGTAATATTAGTTTTGCAAACTCACCCTGTGGATTGATTTTTATTGCCGTGTCCAGATTTATATCTGCCATACTCTCTATCTGCAAAATCAAAACAAATGACAAATAATTCTTGTAAGAATATGCAGATTTCGATTGATTCCTCCTCGTCAAAATATCCAATCAAATTTTTTACGGATGCAAAATACAGCTTACTCAGCATTCCTTGCATAGATCGTAAGTATTTTTCACAAGATACATAACAGTTTGAAACCATTTCTTGGTAGCTTCTGGAAAAGTTTACATTAAAATAGACATTATTAGTTTTCTATATATAGATCCTTTAAATCGTCGATAATTGCTCATAGCTAACGATCGGTCGTATCGAATTAACGAAAATAACAAACATGATGATTTATAGTCAAAATTTGAATCTATAATCATTGCCACAAACCTGAGTCCTCAAATATTTTGAAAACTTAACCAGACCTTCTTCATCTATACCAACCAGTGGAAATAATTTGAAAAATCTGCAATAAAATCATGAAAAAATTCGAGATACATACAAACATACGCACATACATCCATACATCAGTTTTGTTAGAGCAGGCCAATTCATTGGCTGCGTAAGGCTGGCGTGGTCTTGCTACTCAATACAAACCAAAATCACTTCAACTTTGAACAAGGAATTAACTTCGTCTATTGTCATCAATTTGGCTTTTTCAGTGAAAACGAAGTCGAGAAATGGGAAGAGGAATCGGGAGGGAGGAAAATAATACAAAGGAAGAGCTTTTTTTAAAATTTGTATTGGAAGGGAGGCGCATATAAGAGAAAGGCTCAAACAACTTATGACCTGAAGTTCCTTGTCTCCCTGTGTTCTTTGCCTTGATGATGGCGCTTAGGTCAACAAAGACCCATAAAGTTACCCAGAAAAAACTCAACCCTATTTAGGAACAAACTCTCAGCTTCCTAGAGTGCCAATCAGACTGCGTTCACAGGATGCAGGCAAAATTTGAAAAGGGTGAAAAATGTGACGGATAGGCCTCCCGTTCACACGAAAACGGCACATTTTTGAAAGCAGATTTTGAAAACGATAGATTCTGAAAACGGAGCTCTAACCGACACATTTAAAAAGGGCATTGTGTGAACACTTGAAAAAGATGAAAACGGTAAAATGGAGCATCTTTCAACGCTTTCAAAACGAGGCTGATCGGTTTCTGGAGGTGCAGATGCCAGTCTTTGGCACAACATTCTTGGAGAAACTATAATAAGTTTGTAACCGTCAAATTTTCAGTCATTTTCAAATTTAATGAAAGGACGTACAAGACAGGCTACCTGAAGCTCCCGGGGGGGGGGGGGGGTACTTCACTATAAATTCATACGGGGGTGTGCGCCGCAAGGATTTCTGTTACGACCCAATCCCAGAAATTTGGTCCGATATTGATACCCAATCCCAGAATATATGTCAGATATTGATACACAATCGAAGAAGTAGCAAAAACAATTCGACGTCAATGGGATAAGGGATTGACGGCTGGGAACGATTATTTTGGTTCCAAGTGGCAATTGGAACGAGGTTCTGATCTGAGGACGTTTTTCAACACAAAAATACTTGAAATCAGTTCACTTGAAACTGACAACGTGTAACTTGAAAATTCATCCAGTTGTACTTTCATTCAACACCCATTACAGAATTTTGAGTAATCCCCAATCCCAGAAAATTCCGAGTGAAAGTATACCCCAATCACAGAAATTTTCCAGTAAAAGGATACCCCAATCCCAGAATTTTCAGGCCAAAAACTACCCAAAACTGGCGCACATCCCCGTCTTACCCAAAGTGAAGTACCCCCCCCCCCGGGCTGGAACCACAGATTATAAACCAATAAAGGAAAATAATAAAGACTCATACAAGAAATATTCATTTTTTGAAGGTCTACAAGATGGTAGCAAGCAAAAGACTGTAGCTGTTATGATTTACAATTTAGCAATTTGATGACGCCATTACTTCAACAATTGCAAGAATTTTATAAATGCTGTAATTCAGAAAATAATGATGATATCAAAATGCTCCCACTGGAATTATGGTAAATTATATGACGTTTCCTTCAGTCAATTTAGACCGCGTTCACACCATGCCGGCAAATTTTGAAAACGGTGAAAAATGTGACGGATAGGCCTCCCGTTCACACGAAAACGGCACATTTTTTCCCGGCACATTTTGAAAACGGTAGATTTTGAAAATTGAACTCCAACCGGCACATCTTGGAAACAGCATCGTGTAAACACTTGAAAATTTTGAAAGTAGAACAGTTTTCGACGCTTTTGGAACAAGACTGATTGACATTTAGGGTGTAGGTACCTTTATATGGCATCAAATTCTTGCAAAGAGTTTCTTACTGTCAAACCTCGTACCGTTTTTAAATTGGTCCGGCATCGTGTGAACACTGGCTCAGATTCTGCTACCGTCACATTTTTCACCGTTTTCAAAATGTGCCGGCATCGTGTGAACGCAGTCTTAGTTGAAGAATGGAGCACTAGCATTTTACACATTTCAATTTAAATTTTCGCAAAAATTATAGGTCTCCGCAATCTTCTCACCTTTCAACTGCCGGTCCATTTCCATTAGAAACAGCAGTATCAAATTTTAATCGGACAATTTCTTGCAGTCTTCCTTGAGCATCATGCAGAAAGTTGAAAGAATGCTTTAAATCTGTCCCTGGGAAAGAAATTAGAAGCATATTTTCTCTACAGCTATTCAGCAAAGATACACATGCATGAGGAAACAAAAATAATGCATAATCATGTTATACCACTACACTCAGATCCCTTCACACAGGAACGCAATCGTTCCATTCCATTCCATACTGTTCCATTCCGAACGCGCAGGGCTTGCGTTCACATGGGAACGCCTCAAATAACATTGTTCCGTTCCAAAGAATGGAACGATAAAGAAAATTATATGAAAAGTGTAATGATACGCAATCGTTCCGCTTAGTTTCCATGTGAGCAGGCAATGAGGTGAAGAACTGGTCCAAAAAACGGAACGATAAGGGCTTCGCCCTTAGCATATGCGATGGGTGTTGTTTTTGCTGGAAAAAATGGAACGATTACATTCCCGCGTGAACAGCAACAAAAATGGTTACGGAATTGTTTCGTTCCAGCATGAACGCTCTCTTTTTAACATTCCACGAACTGGAACGAAGATGGAACGCATCGATAACGTTCCTGTGTGAACTGGGCCTCAGTACAAGGCATTTTCTACAGTTCCTGTGACGTAATGGCCCTTGGATACATTTCCCTTTGCATGCAATGGAATGAAAAGCAAATATGAACTGAGAAAGAATAGTCTTTTTCACAGTTTGTGTCTTCAACCGTTTCTCCAAAACAAAAATCCTATATTAAATCATAAACAAGCATGATTATAACCACAAATAGCAAGGCAACGTTCAATATTCAGGAAATAAAGCTATTTGACTTGCCAGAAAGAGATTTGGATAGAGCGTCCTAATCTGGTAAAGTTTGAAATGGAAAACGAAAGAACAGCCCCCGTTCCCAGCAGAAAAACTGCTAGCTGTGGTGTGAAGTTTCTTCGGATCTCAGAGGACTTTCTAGACGGTTAATTAACATTCAATTAGCTTTGATTAGACGTTGCACTATTTCATAAACAAGTCATACAAACCTTCAGAATTATCTGGAAGAATCTCTCTCAGTGCTCTCTCATCAAGATTCAGATACCGGTGAATGAATGCTGCAGCCTAAAAGATGAAATAATAATATCACAAATTTCTTCATGTACGTTAATTTGATGATACTTTTATGATAGCCCATTTTTGCTCACTGTTTCATTGAGATGTATTTTCTACTTCTATCTTTTATGCTCGTAACTACATATTTCAACTCTTTGATTCTTTGATTTTGGCACTTTGAATCTTTATTTCAGCCGCTTCAGTATCACCTAAAATTAAGTTATTCCCTTTCTCATTTTTAGCAATTACTTTAGAAATGCAACCGAAGTGTCCTGACTTTCTTGCTCCATTAATCAGCAACTACTTGTCATATTTACTCAAACTCGTAACCAAACTCTAAGTTCAAAATCAAACGGTGCACATATTATTCAGACACCCTGTATATGACCAGATTGTTTAAATACTTAAACTAAGTCCAAACCATCTTTTGCTCATGACAGTCACATTCTTATTTTCCTATTTCTGTTTCTGTAAAATAGGGTGCAGAAAAGCTCAATAACATCATAAATTTATTCAGAATGGTTTTGAAACAAAATCCAATCGTTTGAAGAAGTAAAGAAACCTTAAATGAATACATACCTGTTCAAATTCTTCTTTTTTAACAGCAATTTCAACTCCTTCTACACATGACTGCAAATGATAACAACAAACCATCAAGCATTTGACTGCTGAATATCTCACCACAAACATTTAAAGACTGAAAACTTCGTCCTCACTCAAGCGCTTCATTTATCAAGTGCCAAATATCAGGCATTGTATTAAAGTGAATTACAGGGAAGGACAGGGAAAAATATGAAAACTTAGCAAGCAAGGATCTTATTAAGTGGGGAGTACCAAGCCTGGCTCATTCTAATCAAGTTTTTCATATTCAAGCAAACCTTTGCTCACAGTCTGAATAAAATTATTTAGTCGAGTTCTTAACATGGCTTGGGAAGGGAATGATTTTTTAAATTGAATGCATAAGGTGTAACGTCTATTTGGCTCTGGAAAGAAACTGTTTGAATCTATTTAATCTTGATATTTGAAAGCATTGGTATTCAGCTCTATTCAATGCTGATCCTTGTAAATGACTTGTAAGTAAAAAAAAAGAAAGAGTTTGACAGCAACCAATGCTGCATATCAAAGGAATTGTTGATAATTGGGAATATCGCTATGTTTGAAGCAAAATATCCATTCTTATCCAGATCAAAATTTCTATAACATTTGAGGACATGAAATGTCACAATAATGGATTTTTCTCCCCATCATTGAGCACATATTACTCATATCCATAGAATTTTACTGGCAGGTCCCTCATACACATGACTCTTACAAATGAGAACACTTTGTGTTGCAAAGTCCTGAATTTGATCATGAAGGTGACACATTCTTTTGTCATGCCTATGATGTACACATGAAAACCAGTCTTGGTAAACAGAAAATTGGGTAATGGTCAACACTTTAATCCCTGTGGCTTACTAAACGAAATGAAATCCACTGAAAACCTGAAAGGCTTTAAACTCTTAATAAAGCAATGGAATGGGCTAGAATGTACAGTAAACGTAGTGCCTGCAGTAGTTTTAATTTTATTCAACATTAAATCATACATAGATTTTAATTTCATTTGATTTGGATTCCTTAAATTTCCTGTATGTATATATATTGTTAGCTATGTAAAATATTGAATCAAAATAAATAAATAACAGCAACAACAACAACCCTGTGTTTACCTTCAAATCCAGTATGTCATCTACTCTCTTTATGGTGTCTTGAACTCTGCTCTAAAGAAATCAGTATAACATTAAAGCATTAAACCATATAGAACCATATAGCACAGTCTCAAAACAAAAATGTAATTTGCCAATCAAAAAAAGATTTAAAGAGTTCCTCATTTTTCAAGTTCTGTTTGTGTAATAAAAATGTGTGTTTGTTCTGGCTGCAATAAAAAAAGTCTGAATGTCAGTCATTCTGAATAACTTCTGATTTTGAATTCCATATTTTACAACCTGGAATTCAGCAGTAACTCAACATGCTAGATTATTTGTAAAATGGGCACAACTAAAACTACACAAAACAACTGAACTTTAAACAACAGAATGATAGAACAATTACAAGCCTTTTACAGTAGATGATAACATTCTTCAGCATACATTTGCGCACAACATATGTTGGGAAAAGAATTTGCAATGCAACCATCTAAATTTTCACATTGCAAAATGATCCATCCATCTCTTGTTCTACACCAACCAAAGTATTTTGTGGTCTGCATTATAACATGTTATTGAAAGCTACAAGAAATTTTGCGGTTTGGTTCACGTAAACATTAAGAAAATCAAAGATATTACCTTTGCTAAATCCAGTATTCTGACTTTGCTACTGACTTTCTCTGCTAGCTCATTTGTATCAGATATGACTTTCTCAAGGTGTTTTGCATTCTCAGTGAGAACTTCAAGATTGGGTCTAGAACAGAATTTGAATTTCATCAGTTCAGAAGCCATTGTCTGTGATGCACTGATTCTGGTTGTATTCTGCTTCATTAGTTGGTTGTAGAAATCTCTTTGCTTACGACTACATTCAGCTGGTTGTTGTGTCAGAAAAAGAAAGATGCTATTTCCTATGCTATATGATTTTGCCTTTGGTTTTTAAAAATTTTATGGTTAAGTTTGCTTGAGTTTGCTTTGAGTAAATTTCACATTTAGAAGTTCGTAAATTGTTCATAAAGAGTTTGGATATGGGAACCAAACCAGTTTACAACAGCTTATTTGAAGCTTCCTGAAACTGAACACAAACTTGCAAACTCTAAACGAACAATGGAGCATGCTACAGTACTTATAACAGTTGTTGGAAAAAACAGCTCCTTACTTCCTGCTATCATAAACTACTTGCTGTCAGCTGAGTATACAGGATCAAAAATGATTTCTAGAGGAGGATGAAACTGAAATAGGCATGGTTCAACTTACACTAAATTGTGTACAGATTCAACTTTTGAAGTAACATTTGTGCAGTTTTCAAGTATTGTATCCAATTCTTGATCAAGCTCTTGCTGCAATAAAAAAGCCTGAATGTCAGTCATTCTGAATAACTTCTGATTTTGAATTCCACATCTTTCAACCTGGAATTCAACAGTAACTCAATATGCTAGATTATTTTTAAATATATTCCACATCTTGTCATTTCTAAATGCATGCATACATTACATTCGACTAAGAATTTCTAAGCAAACTAAAATCTGTTGAGAGGGAAAGCATTTACCCTCAATCAATCATAGTACCGTGCATCATATCATGATATGGGCTTTTTGGCCTACTACTCTTGTATGCCTTAAAATGTGAACTGAAATTGAACTGAAACTTAAAATAAGGAAGTAACCATTGGTTTGTAGCCTGCGTGCAGACTCTTGATAAGAAATTGAGAAGCGGGAGAAAGGTAGAGCCTGTGTATCTGGATATCTGAGCCAACTTCAACAAGACTAGGCTATAATAGTAGGTACCACCTACTGTAGGCCCCTAAAAATGCAAACCTAATCTAGCAACTCATACCTCTTTCTGTTGAAATAGCGAATACAGACGTTTAATTTCAGTCATGTCTGAGACAGAGTCAATGTCGATGTTCTCAATATCTTGCTTGTTGTTCGCCATCTTGCCTATTTGAGTTGAAACCTGATTGTTGTCAACTGCTTGTTTGCTTCGACGTGGCCATTTTGAATCTTCCGCAAACTAAAACTCACGTCGTCGATTTTCGCGCCCTTCTGTCTTTCACGCCCTTAATTTCTGCGCACAATATTTTCGCGTATGGTGTAATTTGAAAGTCCTTGGCAGAGATTTTCGCGCGTTTGGTCTGCGCGAAAATTAAAGAGGCAAAAAAGACATGAAGGACGTCAAAATCAAGAGCCTTGTTTTGAAAACGAGACCGCTCGTTGAAGCCACTCGAAAAACATGGCCAACAACAGCATGGCAAGAGAAGCTGAGAAAAATTCTCAAGAGACCCAGAGAAAGACATTGTTCGTGAGAAATCTGCCTTATACAACTTCAGACAAAGTTTTTGAAGATGCTTTTAGTGAATATGGCCCGATCAAAAGATGCTTTGTTGTCAAGGATAAAGGTAGGTGTCGATCGAGTCAATGAAAAATGTGTGTTTGCTTTTGCTGTTTTTTTTAGCTTTAGTTGGGGTAGCTCAGTAGTAAGGTAGGTAGGCCTGTCTGTCATCACAGTGTCTTTCTGTCTTTCTACATCTGTTCTAAATGAATATCCTTAGTTGAAAGACACAATCTAATCATTGCAAAGTGTCTTAGATCCTCCACATGTTCTTCACATTTTGCCATCTCTGGACTGGGTGAAAAGTTATAAAATTAAATGCATAACTAGAAAGTCGATTTTGTTTAGTGATTACACCCATTCAGAGTGGCAGTGTTTAGCAGAGTTCAAATCCCAGACTGGAAAGTTATTAGTATTTTGCATGTTGAGATGGCCAAAGTAAGACTACGCATGGAAACAATAGGTTAAAGAATAGATCTTTTGTTTATTGCCATCTGCATAGCTCAGATTGAAAGCTGCGTACATTCATGCACATGCAAACTATTGTGCACATTATGCAAATGTTCCAGTCTGGTAGTGCAAATCTAGGAGGAGGATACTGGAGGGTTTGTTTCAGGAGAAACTGCCAGAACCCCTGATATTCATACAACATCTGTTAGCATAACATCCTAAGGACCACTATAAGATTCATCCCTTAGTCAGGGAGTTAAGCCTTCATGTTATAGTCAAGGCAAGAGTACTGTGACCAATCAAAATAGATTATGCTTGAATATTAATCTTATAACAATCAAATATTCCAGATTGCAGAGTATGGCAAGTGCACACCCGAGTTTTTTTTTTTCCTGAAACTTCATTGCACACCCGAGAAAGGGCGTGGCACAATAGAATTTGGGTGTGGCTCTATTGTTTGAAGCTTTTATTTTGCCACAGTGACGACTGAATGAAGAACTTCAAAAGAAATGACCGAAAGTTTGGAATTTCTGATGAATTTGTAGACTTACTACAGTTGTTGTATCTGTCACTGTAAGCAGTCTTGTTAAGATAATTGAGATCTGGGAATCATTGTAATAAGTCTATGAATGCCCGTTATGTTCCATGTGCAATCAAACTTTAGGCCCAAACTGTTTCTTCCGGAATGCGGGACAGAAAAGCCTTTGAATCAGTATATTTGGTATATTTTCACAACAATTATTAGAGTAATATCGCCCCTATCGGACCACCATCGATTCCGTGTTGTGCAACGGCCTTGAATAAAATGTTAAAATTAAAAGGGAGCTTGGGCCTAGCTAATCCAAAAAGCGCGCGAAAGTTGTTTGCTGATGTCATCTCTTTGATATTTCTTCATTTTCGCTGTTTTGTTTTGCTCTGAAGTCTTGCAATAAAGTTTTGAAGTTGACCTACCTGCAACGAAGGTGTAAGTACAATTCAAATTTCCTTCGATGTTTCCACACACCATGTCTATTTTGTGTCGTTTCTCCATATCTCTTTCAGTTAACATAGAATAATCTTCATGAATGTTTTCTCCAACTCTTCTCGTTTCATATCCAAAGAAATTTCGAGAATCGCACACAAATTGCGAGACCTAAGGCTCCTTTTGGAAGAGCACTGTCACTGATATTATGCCGCCCATGTGTGTCCACTGTGTGAAACCCTTTAGTTTTGTAGACTATTGACGCATCGTGTGGTTAGAGTTGACTGAGGTCAAGGCTTAGAGAGTTAAAAGCGGGAGTGAAATTAACAATATTTTGAAATCATTTTCAGTCAAACTAGAATTGGTCATGTAACTTTCTGGCTTTCTGGGAAAGTAGAAAATACTTTGTTGAACTGTCAACGGCCTTGAAAAGATTTTGATGTGCTAAATTCATCGTTCTTCTGCGGTGGTCTGATAAGGGCGATACGGCCTAATTTATCCGTTTCAGACCTGTCCGTATTTGTGTGGTTCCAGCATGACAACAAAGAAACGGATGGAACAAATCTCACTTTGAGGTTTGTAGCAAGAGTTGAGAAGCCTATTCAAGGTGAGTTCCCTTCCAGAACTGCTTTGACCTCTCTGAAAATCTTAGTTTTCTGAAAACTGGTCTGATAAGGGCGATAGTTCTCTACCTTTTTTGTTAGAATTTCTTACAAATACAAATTCAAAATTTTATGTGCACACTTGAAGTGCACACTTAGATAAAATTGCACACTTGCACACTCAATATTTTGCTCTTGCACACCCAAGATCTTGTTGGAAACTGCCAGGCCTTTTCTTGAGGAAAGTTGGACGAGAGTGCCAGAACGCTCGCGTAATTTCGTTTGCGCGAGCGATCGCTCAGGTAAAAATTCACAAGCACTGTTTATTCCTTGGAAAAGCAAGTTACAATGAATCTCGATATTATTATTATTGTCAAATGAGAATGAATTGTTAGAACACTAAATGTTAGTCTTTTCAATCATATGGTAAGCACGGATAGGATACCATTCGTTTTTTCGTCTTGTCTCATCACGATGAATCTTTACTTTCTATCTTCTGTTTCTGGAGTGTATTTGGTCTTACTATTTATCAACTCTGAACATCGGGCAGGGAATTTTCTTGGCTCCTTCTTTAATTTAGACCACAATTTTATTCGCCGTAATTCAGTTAAGATACGGTAAACAGTACGACGCTCTCATATCGAAGAGCTTTAAATGGGAAGAAAGGTTTCGCATTCAATGATAAAAGTAAAGGATCGATGCACGTTGATTGATGAAATGACGAATCTGATGTCTGGCAATCATATTTGTACCATCGATGAGCCTTCTGCTACAATGTTGATTCCCCATTTGCGGTTTCTATGAGGATGATTCCTTCTCTTCTTGAAAGACTTAAAATTTCTTCCGAAAGTTGGTTCCCTTCTTTTAGTATTTTAGGCCCCGTTCACGATGTTGAAATTCTTTAAATTACATTTCCGTTGCTCTTAGAACCAATGTTTAATTAAATCATCTGCCCTACCTATCCCAGTAAGATACTTTCCAGCTTTAACTCTGAGCTTATAATGTAGTTATTCTAATATCAGGTTTCTATCGCATGTACTACTGTATTTCATTTTCCCGAAAAAGATGTTTTCTTGAAGTATGATCATTTCCACCTGAGGTCAAATCCATTAATGCCGTTTTTCACAACTTAACAGAAGATTTGTTCATTGATCAAGGAGAATCTTATCCTATTGCAATTCACAAGAAGTTGTTGAGAGCAATTTCCCCTAAAATTGGCAATTTTGCGAGAGCAATAAAGAGCTCGCGTGATCATGTTTGTGCGAGTGCTGACGCGATCGCGAGCGATCGCTCGTGTAAAACGAAAAGGCCTGAAACTGCCATACTCTGCAGTACAGCAAATATTGATTTCCAAGAATCAAATAATAATAACACCCCTACCCTGTGTAAGTTGGACAGTAGTTCAGTGGATGTGTTTGCTTGAGGAAGACAAAACAAGGCATTCCATGTAGTTAGCAGTATGAGGGCCTTACACCACAAGTTGTATCTTTATTCGAATTATTATTTGAATGATAATCCATTGATGATTTGGAAAAATCAAATATTTTAGTATGCTGGTCATACTTCTCTTGTTTTGACTATCAGCAGAGCTTGGCACTGCCATTGATCCAAATGGTAACATATCTTCTATGAAGATAATCAAATCATTAAAATTTTCTGTCATAGATAAAAGCAAGTCATGCAGAGGATTTGGATATGTGACCTTTGTAATATGTGAAGATGCAAAAAAGGCTCGTGAATCCACTATCAGTATTGGAGAGAGAAAAGTTCAATGCTCATTTGCAGATAAGAAACCAAGGCAAAGAGATAACTATAAACCAAAAAATGCCCCAAAAGAAGGTAGCTATGCTCAATTGTGTAAAATATATTTCATGGAAAAAGGCTTCAACAAAGATAGTACATTTTTAGATCATTTTGAAGAACTGATGATTTTCTGAGAAAAAAAATTTTTGGATATGAGAGACTATTTCGAAAACATTTCTTTATGTCAAAACTTTTAATACTATGAAGAAGGTGGACGCAAAGAAAAAGACAGATTTTTGGCACACTGAGGCCTTTTGAACCTACGTTCTCATCAGAGTGTGACTTCAAATCTAAAGTCACACTCTGATGAGAACGTAGCTTCGAAAGGCCTCAGTATGCCAAAATCTGTTTTTTCTTTGCGTCCGCCTTCCTCATAGTAGTAAAATTTTAGTAACCACTTTTAGTATCAAGTTCTTTATGTCAAATGTCTATGGCATGGAGTGATGTAAAGAACAATGGTAAAAATTGATCCATTATGAAGTTAGACAATTGCCATAGCATAAATCTTTGATGTAGCAAAATGAACTTGCCACCCTAGAAGAGAGATAAGAAACTAAAGAGCACACTGTCAATTATGCCAATAGTTGTTATGGGGTATTTTCCGGTTGATATGTCATAAACATTGCAAGTGGTTGAACTTCATTTTCAGGCCTTTTCATTTTACGCGAGCGATCGCTCGCGATCGCGTCAGCACTCGCGCGAACATGATCACACGAGCTCTTTATCGCTCTCGCGAAATTGCCAATTTTAGGGGAAATCGCTTTCAACAATTTCTTGTGAATTGCAATAGGATAAGATTCTCCTTGATCAATGAACAAATCTTCTGTTAAGTTGTGAAAAACGGCATTAATGGATTTGACCTCAGGTGGAAATGATCATACTTAAAGAAAACATCTTTTTCGGGAAAACGAAATACAGTGGTATAAACATGCGATAGAAACCTGATATTAGAATGACTACATTATAAGCTCAGAGTTAAAGCTGGAAAGTATCTTACTGGGATCGGTAGGGGAGATGATTTAAGTAAACATTGGCTCTAAGAGCAACGGAAATATAATTTAAAGAATTTCAACATGGTGAACGGGGCCTAAAATACTAAAAGAAGGGAACCAACTTTCGGAAGAAATTTTAAGTCTTTCAAGAAGACAAGGAATCATCCTCATAGAAACCGCAAATGGGGAATCAACATTGTAGCAGAAGGCTCATCGATGGTACAAATATGATTGCCAGACATCAGATTTGTCATTTCATCAATCAACTTGCATCAATACTTTACTTTTATCATTGAATGCAAAACCTTTCTTCCCATTTAAAGTCCTTCGATATGGGAGCATCATGCTGTTTACCGTATCTTAATGGAATTACGGCGGATAAAATTGTGGTCTAAATTAAAGAAGGAGCCAAGAAAATTCCCTGCCTGATGTTCAGAGTTGATAAATAGTAAGACCAAATACACTCCAGAAACAGAAGATAGAAAGTAAAGATTCATCGTGATGAGACAAGACGAAAAAACGATGGTATCCTATCCGTGCTTACCATATGATTGAAAAGACTAACATTTAGTGTTCTAACAATTCATTCTCATTTGACAATAATAATATCGAGATTCATTGTAACTTGCTTTTCCAAGGAATAAACAGTGCTTGTGAATCTTTACCAGAGCGATCGCTCGCGCAAACGAAATTACGCGACCGTTCTGGCACTCTCGTGCAACTTTCCTCAAGAAAAGGTCTGATTTGCTACAAATTTTGTAATAATGTTCAAGACAGCTTTGCATGAATAGAGGCGTTCAGTGGAAATCAGGAATCAACAACAATTACCCTTAGCATATTTGCTCATTAGTGAGTATTAGCTACAGTAAGTAGCATACAGACACAGACATACAGTAAATGATGTGTCGTTCACTGAAGTGTGTGGGTTTGCAATATTTTTACATCACACCATTGCAACCACTCAAGAATGTAGCAGTAGGCTGGTTCTTCAGCTAATTCCCGTGCAGCAGACCATAACTAATCAATTTCTTAGCCACCAACAAAAAGTTTCTCTTTGTCTAGTCATGTTGAATTTCGTTTTCAGTGTTTTTGAGAACAACAATTTTAGAAAACTTAAAGTTCAAGAAAGAACGTACTGAAAAATGTGCGGAAAATCCTAGAAGCTAGTTTTAGATTTTTGCTAAAGATTAAGTAGTAAGAAAATTGCCAAAATCAGTCCAGTGTATGATTTACCATGGCCCATCAAGTGGATTTGCTTTTTACAAATGAAGTATTATACATAACTGATTTTGCACCTTTTAGTGCAAATTTAATTTTGGGATATTTTGTTTGTAGATGATACAACAGAAGAAGTTAAAGAAATGCCAAAAGCGGAACCTAAGTCTAACACAAAATCTAAGCCAAAAGCAGAGCAAAAAACAGAGACAAAACCTGAGCCAGGAACCAAGCTGGCTGTGGAGGAATGGAAGGGCTCAGATGAGGTGAAACATGGTAGGGACAACAAAGAATATGATGAAACAAAAAGAACAGTAGTTGTCACTGGTTTGAATAATGAAGTGACAAAATCAAAACTCAAAGTGTTTCTTTCACAACAAGGAAAAGTAGAGAAAATACAGTTTCCTGCACCCAGTAGGGATGAAAGCACTGCTTTAGTGACTTACAAATCAATCAAAGGAGCAGTAAGGGCTTTTCAAAAACTTCCTGGAACAAAATTTGGTGAAAATATTGTCCAGGCTTGTTTGTTGACAAAAGAAGGAAAACAGCCACCAAGAAACGTTCTTGACAAATCCAAACTCATTGTTAGAAACCTGTCTTTTAAATGTAAAAAAGAAGATATTTCAAAAATGTTTGAGAAATACGGGAGGGTATTGAATGTTGAGTTGCCAACAAAGATTGATGCTCGGAAGAAGAAGAAACTGCGCGGTTTTGGATTTGTGCAGTTTGCAAATGAGCAAATGGCAAAAGCGGCATTAGATGGTCTCAATAAAGAGGAATTGCTAGGAAGACCAATGATCATTGATTGGGCAGTGCCTAAAGAGAAATTTGTTGCTAAGAAAGGTAAGCGGTTAAACATCTCTCGTGGAGCTAGATATTATCAGGGACATTGCCATACTTTTGATTTTTATTAAAGAGAATCGATATGTTAAAAGCTGGCCCAGGCCAAATTAAAAACATAATCTATTGAATTTGATAATTTAAACATGTGTGGCTTCATTGTGGAGCCAAAGAAACAATGGATGCATAGGCGTTTTCTTTAGGCTATTTATAGTTGCTACGAGATATAGCTATGTCTATTTCCTTTAACAAACAAAAAGATCCAAAGGAGCTAGCTGCCCTTGTCTCATGTACAGCAAAGTGGATATTTTATCAGTGCATTTTTTGGTTATTCTGCATCATTTTGGGACTGAAAGTTGCAAGGGGAAGTTGTTTTGATTGGTTTCGAGGAATGAAACAATAAAGAAATCGTTCTTTTGCTCAATGGGATTTTAAAGTTCTGTACCACAATTAGAGTTATGGTATTTCAATTATGATTTTGACTCATAATCAGTTGATTAAATGTTTCTTATGTTTTTCCCTATTTTTACGTATTCAGGCTCAAAAGTAAATTTCTTTACAGCACTTTCCCTTCCCTGACAAGTAACCTTGAAGTCTTATCGCTAGATGGCTACAACATTAGAATTTCTTTACATTACCACAACATTTCTTTATATCAAAATCTATAGAAACTTCAAGATAAATTTTCTCTACTAGATACTTTTCCTTGCCATCACTTTGATCTCACGTCTAATATGAAGCAGACTTAGGTATCAGATTGTTCTTCTTATCCGTATGTGTTGTTTTTAGTTCCGCAGTTTAAGTTTAATTAGTTTTTCTTTCTTTTATCTATGTCAATTCCCTTGGGGAAGACACAGCCTTTGCTCCCTGCGGGGGTATTTGGCCCAGTAGTATTGTATAGTAATTCTTGTAAGTAGAGTAGACCGTAATATGCATGGTAATATTTTATTACATTATAAAGAACACTGAAATCTAAAAGTTTTGGATGGCAAAAGTTTTTGACCATAAAAATTACCGTGAAGAGGGGGGGGGGCACTATTTTGGCTATGGTTTTTGCTCACAGTGCTTCCTCAAGGAACTGGTCACGTTGAAAAACATATTTATGTTATGAACCTATTTAGCCTGTATTAATATTATAAAATGAAATGACAAATTATGGAGCTTTGGATGTTTTAGCTATGTTCTTTTGAAATCTAGCCCGTTTCAAGAGAAAGATTTGATGGAAAAACTGTAAACAAAGGAACTATTTCCGGTTCTAAAAAAGTGTTCGAAACTCTTAGTTCAACGTTACTTGTCTGAATCTTTTGGTCCGAAACATTCCGATATTTATATGATCTCTGTTCATTCTGTTATTCGTCTTCCTAGATGTAACTGCCACAGAACGTCCAGAGAAGACTGATGACGAGTCGATGAATATAAAATCGGAAAAGACCAAAGGCAAAAAGAAGGATCGAAATGATGACGTCAAAAACAGCGATGATAGTAGTGATCGTGATGATGATGATGAAGATGACGCAAATGAAGAGAGCGAGGCCGAAGAAGAAGTTGCTGAGGGGAGCAATTCCTCTGAAGAAGAACTTGACGGTGATGATGAAGATAAGAGTGATGAAAGCGGCAATGAGAGTGATGAAAAGCAGGATGGCGCCATTGGAGATGGAAACATTTCAGTCAACGAGAGTGAAGCTGAAGATGAGATAGAAATTCCGAAAATTGTCAGAAAGCAATCACACGATGTCAAAGAAGGCAGAACAATATTCATCCGAAACTTGCCTTTTGAGACAACAGAGGAAGATTTAGAGGAACGTTTCAGCAGATATGGGCCTATTCATTACTGTAAGGTTGTTATTGATCCAATGACCGGGCACAGTCGAGGCTCTGGTTTCATCAAATTCAAAGAAATCGAAGCTGTTGATGCTGCAATTGCTGAATCAGAGGCTGCGACATCAGATGGAGGCATTAAGATTGAAGGGAGGAGGTTGGTTATAATGAAGGCTGTGACACGTGGTAAAGTTAAAGAGATCGAGAAGGAAGCAAAGGCATCGAAGAAAGACCCTAAAGATAAGAGGAATTTGCATCTAGCTAATGAAGGTGTCATTTTCCCAAACTCAGAAGCTGCGAAGGAGCTTAGCGAAGCTGATTTGAAGAAAAGAGATAAGGCATGGACGGAAAAGAAAGCGAAGTTGAAAAATCAGAATTATTTTATCTCTAAAACAAGGTTGGTATTTCGTCTGCATACTTTGTGATAAAGTTTCCAAAAAAATGTTTATTACTTTGAACATTCATAGAGATTTAGCCTGCGTGCACCTGAACTGTTTCCGTCAAATTGATACCTTCGAATTGAATTCCCTTTCTGAATACAGGAAGCAAGTTGTAATATGATTAGAAAGTAGGCGTCACACAGGCATCTATAGAGGTTAGATCATTTCGTCGAAACGTTAGTTTGATGGAACCCCAAGAAAACTCAAAGGGAAACCCAAAGTCGACATGCTTTCTCGTTTTTCAACACAGCCCTATATCAGAGGCTTTAGAACTACCCAACCATAGCGAAACACACCACGTAAAATGCTTCTTATCGGGTTCTAATTACAGCATGGGAATATCCGAGAATAATCGAACTAAGCAATGTCAGTATAGCAAGCATTTATGGGACGTTTCATCGTGATGTTGTTTTTCAAGGAGTTTGATTTATACACTAAACAATGAGACCCGATATGAAACTTAGGGCGACATGAACTCGTGCTGGCATGAAAATTTTAGTAAACACACTCCTGTTTACATGAGACCTGATATTGACCCGATATCAGATTTTCCACATACGTCACGCGTCTTTCACGTGCCTTGGCGTAGATATTTGAGAAGGAAAACAAAAGAAATTTGGTGTTCGTATCACTCCGATATGAAACAAATGTGTTTACATGAAATTTTCATGCCGGCATGACTTTCATACCGGCACGAGTTTCATGTCGCCCCAATATCATGTAAACACAACAGTAGCACCGACAAGCACCCGATATGAAGCTCGTGCCGGAACGAGTTTCGTGTCAGGTCTCATGTAACGGGGCTCTAAGGCCCTGTTTATATGAGGAAAAACACCTCACCTGCCAGACCCGGGGCTGAGAGGCGAGGTAGATTTCAGTCACTGTTTATATGAGATTTTTCACCTCACCTGTCAGCCTCGGGCTGAGAGGTGAGGTGGAGTAAAGTCTCTCTTCCGTGAAATCAGGATGAACTGACCAATGAGAATCAACGAATAAATTCAATTCACCTTACCATACCGGTGGTGTTTCGTTTATATGGAAAAATTTCACCTCACCTAGGTGAGATTCCACCTCTAGTGAGGTGGGACTTCACTATACCGGTGGTGTTGTGTTCCTCATGTAAACGCGAAATGAAAGAACAAAGGATTTTATTGGAAGGTGGAATCTCACCTCTCAGCACCGGGCCTGGCAAGTGAGGTGTTTTTCCTCATATAAACAGGCCCTAAGAACCTACAAGTTTGGAAGTCATCCTTGATTCGCGTAGAATGAATACAATGGATAGGTTCTTATGAAACCATTGACAACTTGACACTTTCAGCCTGGAGGTTCTTAAGCCACCAAGCTTATACGCTTATACGCGGATGTTTACTGTGTACCACAAAGAAACAGAGAAACAAAGGTTCATTAGTCAGTTTTGTTATCTTTCCAGGCTCTGTGTCCGCAACCTGCCACTACAAATTGAAGACAAAGATCTAAGGCAAAGTTTCATCAAAGCCGTCAACAAGAAGGATGTAAAGATAAAGAAAGTCAGAATTATGAGGAGTAAAGAAAGAGTTGATCAGACAGGGAAAGGCCGTTCTTTAGGGTATGCATTTGTTGAGTTTGAAACTCATGAGCATGCTTTGGCAACTCTCAGGGCAACGAACAACAATCCCGATATATTTGGGGATAGCAGAAGGCCCATTGTGGAATTCGCCGTCGAGAATAAAGTCGCTTTGGACTTGCAAGAGAAAAGAAGAGGCCGGCAGAAGCAAAAACTTGGATTTAAAGAGGAAAAGAAGGGAGATTTAGGCGAGATGAGTAGAGGGAAAGGTGGAGAAAAGAGAACGAAAGGGGTACCAGATGAAAGAAAGGAGGGGAGTACTATTGGAGGTGGTGGGAAGGTGAATAGGAACAGGAAACGAAAGGGAAAGGAGGTATCGGAAGAGGAAGGTGAGGTAGATGGAGAGAGAGAAACAGGTGGAAAGGGAGGGAAGCGGAAACGAAACAGTGAATCTCAACAGCATGTTAGAATTGAAGAACAACAAGAAGAGGACAATGTTCATTTTGCAAAGAAAACAAACACGAAAAAGAATGATAAAAGGAATTCGAAGAAGAAGTTGGAGAGGAACAGTCTGAACAGTGATAAGGAGAGAATGGCGCTTGATATGAACGCCAACGAAAAACTGATCAGTCTAAAACGCCATAGGGACAGTTATGAGCAGGCGGGAGATGCGAAGCGTCCAAAAAAAGTTAAGAAAGCTTCAAAGAAACCAAAGGTGGATCAAGATGAGGCAAAGTTTAATAGTCTTGTAAACGATTATAAAGCAAAGTTATTCGGAACCAATGAATCTAGGAAAAGGATTGTCGAAAAAAGATGGTTTGAATAATGTAGAAAATGTTTCTTTTCGGTGAATAATATGTTTCTGCTTAGCCTTATAAAGGATACAAGTCAAGCACAGGGGACAAAATCAATTATCTATTTGGCTAAAAGTTTACTGCTTTGTTCATTTGGTTTCATCGTATGACCCCAAAATGTAGATGTTAAATCTATTCCTGGGTCTGTCAGATCTTAAATGGGGGGGGGGGATGGTGGACGTTTGTCAGATTATTCTCAATGGGGCCTGGATCGGGGCCTAAATAACCTATTACGCAGCCGGGGGGGGGGGGGGGGGGGCGAATCACCATTCTGGAATCTCGCAGACCTTTGGCAAAATCCTTTTGTTTCCAAGAAAAATCCCTAAAAAAATCCCTAAAATCTTAATGTTTTAAAAATTTCGTACGGCTTCTCGGAAGAATGATACACCACTCAACACATCCCAAAGCAAACTTGATCTGGGGCTCTTAGATCGGATTTTAGATGAAAGGGTCTACGGAGGTAAAATGAGAAAGATTGGGGTACAATGGGTGAGGTAAAAATGTGAATTGAATGTTTTAAAAATCTGGATTCCTAGATTCTTTCCAGCAACAACGACCAGAACTACGTTCCTTGAAGCTGCAAGTGTTGATTTGCGACATATTGCCTTCCGGTCACCAAAACCACCCATTTTACTTCCAGCAGACCCATTTTACCCACCAGCAGCCTTTTCGAGGTCCGAAAAAGAATAAATTCCACTTGCTTAGTCAAAATTTGAAAACTAAACGAAAACAAATTGCACTAGAGATATTAGATCGCGCCTGCACCCCCCCCCCCCGGGGGTACTCCCATGACTTGACTTGACAGGATGTGCCGCTCAACAGGGTGTCCTTTTACGGTAACAATTATTCGACAGGGTGTCCTTTTCTGATAAGAATTATGGACATTTTTTTAGAGTTCTCTTGAAACAATGGATAATGTATACTTTTGGCAAAATTTTTATGCGACAGGGTATAGGGTGTGGAGTGATTTGCCACACACCCCCGTCACTTCCCTAGTCCAGTACCCCCCTTTGGGGCCAGCACGCCCTGATTGATGAATTGATTATCCTGAGGATGAACTTCGCCAGCCTTTTTAGTAGCGAGAAAACGATTACACTGTAAGTGTTTAAGGGTAGTTTCATGCTTCGTTCTCTTCGATGTGTAATATGAAGATAAATTCTACTTGCAACACAATCGTATAAAAAAGTCTAAAAAGTCTATCTAATATAAACGAATTGTTTTAAGCTGAGGTTTAAGCCTTTACTTTCAAGTTTTCCAGAGTGCAATGGTCGAGTGTCTAAAAAAACAAAGCTTTAATCCGATCGTTAGCGCGAGTGAGTCAATCATAACTATTTCGGATTTAAATTACTGCTTACATGTGGAAGGGCTAGCTCTCCTATGAGGACATAGACTTGCTCAAGTCTATTCCGTGGTCTATCAGCACTGAGGAATGTAATTACTCTCGAGTACCGAATAATCGCCCCCCACCCGCTTATTAATTTTTGAAAATTTTCCAACACCCCCCGCTCTTATTCCAAACCCCCCTTTTATTAATTTTTGGAAAAATGAAATTATAGTAAGCATAGTTTCTGAATAAACGCAAGAAAAAGTCTCAAGAAGTGCATTCAACACAACCAGAACTCAAAAGTAAATGTATCAGTAACATCACTGTTCACATAAATATATAAAAGATACGTGTTTACCAAAGAAAACGACTATACGCCCTTTCAACAAAACGGTGCATGCTGGGTAATCAGGATCGATATCTCGCACGTGATGTATTGTTTCTATTGTGTTCACCTATTCTCTCGCCCTTGGAAGTTGTTTCTCGAAAGGTTTTCGACTAGTTTACTCAACTAAACGAGGTAAGAAACTTCTGCCGTATATTTTCCACACTTTCAGGTACTTGTTCTTGACTTTTTGGTAATGTTTCACTATGAAACATGATGAAGGACTTCGTTGATTGCAGGCATAGCGGACCTTAGACCTATACTCCCTGTATTTGCCAGTGGCAAACAGCATATCTTCGCTACAGCACTTCTTTCACACATTACTCTTTACATTGTCAAGATTCTTTAAAGGTCAGATAAAGGCAAAATACTTTTTTATTGATTTCTACCATTTACAGTCTGGAGATTTCAAAATTTTAAACGAAATTTCGATATGAGTTCCGGAACGTATCGAAATTGCCGCTCGAATTCCTTTTTTCAGTCAAATTTTTCAAAAAAACCGCGCAAGCAAAAGAGCCTGGAACTAGCAGAGGCGTGACGTGGAATGAGTCGATTGAGTCAATGCAAAGCTGCGAGAGAATGTAGGAGTCTGTTTGCACTCACTGACAGTCAATAGACCTTTTCAAAGAGGTCTGGGACGGCGCGCTACTTTTCTGGAAGATGGCGGATAAGCTGCGAAGGGGAATCCCCTTCGCATAGCAAACGTTAAAATGCAGTTGCAGTGGGCGACGTTGTGCAACAAAAACCGAAATTAACTCCAGCTAATCCCTAATGTGCACTCAAAGGACCAGAAATATCCACAAAATCTTACAACATCAAACTAAAGAGTTAGTTATCACATTAAAGTGATATTTTACAAGGAAAAGTTTATTTCTTCGAGTTCGTTGAATTTGGATTTTATGATAATTAGTTGCCAATGTTAGATTTTTATTTATGAATGAACTGAGCTTATCTATTGCCCTAACTAAGGATATACGAAGGCACTTTTGGTACAAACGTATAGGGGCAAACATCTCCTTCCTCTCATAGACCCTTTGAGCCTCGTAGCAAAAGAGAGACTTTGGCGGGAAAACATTCCTCATCAAATTTGTATTCGTCATTTCGTTCTCTGCTTCGGATGAAACAAAAAGAAACTGGTTTGCGACAAAACACTTGTGGATTTCAGAACGAAAACAGAAAAATGTAGTCGTGTCTTGATTGTACAATGTGGAAGAGATGCCAAGTCAAAGATTTGGTAAAGTGATACGTATATTGTTTTGTTTGGAGGCAAAGTCTTAGTGGCATATTGGTTGCGAGCAGTTGTGCAGTTTGTTGTGTTGACTTTCAATCGGAGCAAAAGTTTTTACAAATAATACGTAAATGGGAATCTTGTGCAAGTTAAGCTGTCTGGAGCAGGTAAGTGGCCTTATTTTACGAGTGCATACAGAAATCCTTTATTTCAAAACACTCCAAACTTTGTTAGGCGTAATTGTGAACAAATTAAAAGATCGAAGAAACTTTTCATTAGCTGAATTGATTTGGAAAGGCATGGTTGGTAACTTTAGCATTAGAAAGAAGAAATGTGAATGATTGTTTGTTTCTTAACAGTTCTCGATACATACGATTGCTCGTATTCCTTCAGTTATCGGGGAAAAGTCCAACTCCCAAACAGAAATCTACATGTATCTAAATTTATCTGACCGAGTCTGAGGTCATCACGAAGTCCAAACTTGCTGAAACAACTCGAAGGTATAAAAGTCTCTTCCTCGTAAAATGTGCTAACATTGCGTTCATGTGATAAGCAAGTATTTGTTTTCATGCTGAAGCCCCTCTGGTCTTTCATGAACCATATCACTAGAGTTAAATTCCATATCTTGTTCACAACTTTTCCCACTGCAACTCCAGTTCAGCATCGCGGAGAAGATTCCCGTGTATCCGCCATCTTCCAGAAAAGTAGCGCGCCGTCCCAGACCTCTTTGAAAAGGTCTATTCAGGAAAGTTCGAAAGTTCTCAAATCAAAACGCCGAGAAAGTGGGTAGTTTATGGTTGTTGCTAGTTAGCTTGTGCAGAGAAGAATGTACATGCACATTATTCTGTACTTTGGCACGGACAGACGTGTTGCAGCAGTGAGCTGAGCTGTGGACTGGCTTGGAGAGTGAACACGTACAAGAATTGCAACAATGAAAACATCGGGGGTCTGCACTAAATATTTCAATCCTAGCGACTTTGAACATTCATTGGCTGCTACAAGTGATTTAGCTAGCTTCCAGAGCACCTTCTTCGGCGTGAGGAAAATGAAATTGTAGTTAAAATTGAAAGATATACTCACCGAATCGCAGATGCAGACAGCGGGAAAATTGCCATATCATGACTAGGCCAAGTGATAGTCTCTTACCATAGACTGATAAGAGAGCGTTCTTTCTGCAAATATAGTTTTCCTTTTCTTCGATGACTCTATTCGCGAACTTCTTAGGTGGCCTGTGTATTTCCTACCTCGTACAATATAATTTGTATTTAAAGATCATTCGTGAAGCCATGCAAATGTACCTTCGACAGGCGCTTGTAAGCCCAACGAGGAGAATGAATCCTGATAAAAACAATCTAACCTTGAGGGGATCAAAGTGTGTTCTTCTGGTAGCCTTTGCAATTAACACAATGGTCAACTTTTTGATCATTACTATGGTTTCATTCGGCTATTCACAGATCAAATAATCCTCCAAATGATGTTTTTGTAGTTTGATCCCAAAACACTGCACTCAATAACTAATGTTATTGCTAGTCACAGATCAAATAATCCTCCAAATGATGTTTTTGTGTGCTTCCATTGCAGAGTGGGATCAAGTTGACACGCCGCGTGCGATCTTCGTCGTTACTGCTTTCTCTCAGCGCCTTGGGCCTCTCAAGTGATGAATTTCTCATTACTCATTCCACGTCACGACTTAGCTAGTTCCAGGCCTCTACCACCACGCGGTTTTTTGAAGAAGTGCCCTTTTTCAAAACCCCCAAACCCATCCTTTTGCATCCCAAAGATAAAAAATATTATTGCCATCGGATTCCCCATAGTTTAAAGTTACAAATATAAAAAAAATGCATTTGCCTTTATCTGACCTTTAAAGCTTTTTCTGTAGCCCATTAGCTAAGACATTGATTCAAGTAAGACAAAGCGAAAATACTTCTCCCTTTTAATTCAGGCGTGAATAAAAATCAAAGGTTTGTAAAGTCAAATGGCAGTTGTTTGTTTACACGAGCAAGTGAACAGATTGTTTACATTCACGACAGCCCGCACAAATTTATCACAACGCAAAGGTTGAAAGGAAGAGGCTTTTCTTTTCCTTTTGCTTGAATTAAAGGCAGTGTGTCCATGTAAGTAGAAGGCTACGAGGGGGGTATCTCGGAAACATGTGATCTTTTGTCGTGTTTTCATGTGACCAGTTGTTTAGGCTTAGGCCCTGACTTTGTTTTCGAATCGTCACACACCTTGAGTCCATCACTTCTGTCCGCCTGTGTTGTCATTGGGAGTAGTTTCGTCAGCTTGACATTGTTTTCCAATCTCTGTTCATCCCTCCTGCTATTGAATCTTTTCAAAACTAACTGTTTCTCGTCACTGTCATTGCCAAGCATCAAAGATGCTTGCTTGGTCGAAGATTGCTTTGCCGCCATTCCGCCATTGCTCGTTGTGGTCTTGACAATGAGGCTCTTATTTTCATGTGATCAGTTTACAACAGCCGGCTGCTAACCAATCAAACCCTCGAACAGTTACATGCATGTCAGCATCGTGTCAGCAGTTTCATGGTTCGTGCATGCAACTTATTGACATATGGACACACTGCCTTTAATGTCTTGGTTTGTTAGGCACAGTAAGAGCTCTTCAAGAGTCTTGTCAATTTATAAGGTAAAGTATGAAAGTAATAATGCCGCGACGATATGCTATTTACCACTTGAAAGTGCTGGGACTCTAGGCCTTTGGCCATCTGCGCCTGTTATCAACGATGCCCTGTAGCATATTTCAGAGTGAAACACCACCAAAAAGTCAAGAAAAAGTAGCAAAAGTGTGGAATGCATACGAGAGAAGTTCCTTGCCTCGTTTAATTGAGTAAAATCGTCATAAATCGCTCGAGAAACAACTTCCAAGGGCGAGAGAATCGGCGAACACAATAGAAACAATACAACGCGTGCGAGAGATCGATCCTGATTACCCAGCATGCACCGTTTTGTTGAAAGGGCGTATTTTCTATTTTTCCAAGCACCCTCCCCCCGATTATTGTTATGTCGAACCATTTCCAACCCCCCTGATCAACTGGCAAGCCACATCAATCAACCGGCACGATCAAGTGATTAGCTTGGAGTGATTATGTGATTTGTCCAGACCTATTCCTTGAACACGATCATTGAAATTGTTGCTTCAATAAGAAAACCTTATGTAACCAACTGGCAAGCCACATCAATCAACCGGCACGATCAAGTGATTAGCTTGGAGTGATTATGTGATTTGTCCATAACTATTCCTTGAACACGATCATTGAAATTGTTGCTTCAATAAGAAAACCTTATGTAACCAACTGGCAAGCCACATCAATCAACCGGCACGATCAAGTGATTAGCTTGGAGTGATTCTGTGATTTGTCCAGAACTATGCCTTGAACACGATCATTGAAATTGTTGCTTCAATAAGACAACCTTATGTAACCAACTGGCAAGCCACATCAATCAATTGGCACGATCAAGTGATTAGCTTGTAGCGATTATGTGATTGGCCCAAAATCATCATATAGAGCATCACTGTCACTATCATCATCATCTGATGAATCCACATCGCTGTAATAATCAATGGGTACTCCGTCAGAATAATCCTTCACGGGCAAGTCTTTTCCTTTCAACGATGGTAATGATCTTGACGATGGATCTAATTGACGAAAAAGAGACATCCTCTAAGTTTATTTAATTTGCAAATGTGAATGGGCTATAACCTTTTAAAACAACCAGTTTTAAAATTGTCTTAACTCATCGTGTTTCAGATCGTTGTGAGATAAGGGCAGCATAGGTTCCAAATCTTTAAATCTATGAAAAAAGGCGGGTGCATAATTCAATGACCTATCTCTTTAGACTGAATGACTTCAAAGAAACTTCAGCCACTCTTCTATGATTCTGCCATTGGACTTTTCAGAAATCTTGAATATTTGTCGAAATTACAGCCTATTTTATATTCAGCTCATTTTATGATGTGATGTCATCCAATTTCTAAATCACAAACCAGAAGAGTGAAAGAGTTTTGCTTGATACCATACAGTAGGCATCCATAAACTATGGTTTTCTTGAAAATTATTTGATCTTTCGTCAACAGGTTTAGAAAGTACGATAGTTTAAAGTTTTTTTCGAAAATTTTCTTGAATTTTTGCAAAAGAGGACAAGCACTGTAATTCTGAAATATAATGAAGATTTCAGAAAAGACCAACGGCAGATTTACTGTGAAATAGTTCAAGTTTATTTGCAGCCGTTCAGTTCAAAGAAATACGCCATAAAACTTTACACCCAGTTTTTCAAAGATTTGAAACCTATGCTCATAAGGGCTCACGTTGTCATGCGCATTGCTGCTATTGTTCATATGACGTAAGAACACCCATTCTCTTGTTCATTCTCTTGTTCTCAACGGTCAAGCTGATTTGCGTCGAACATAAGATACATAAATCGTTATTGCGCACGCAACCTGGAGCCCTGTTGGGGGATTCCTTAGGGCTCAAAACTTAGCCTGTTTTTATCCCCAACAAATTTTTACAAGATACAGCAATAAACAATGGCCAGGGAGTGTTGAGTATTGCGTACTGGGCTTACTTTGTGAAATGTTTACGATTGTGGTCTACAGCAACTTGTGCAGGCAAAGGCTTGATGTAAGAAGAGACTGAGAAATTCCTTTGTTTGCAATAGCTAATCGCTTTGAATCGCAGTGTCAATCAAGGCCAACTGCTTTGGACTGCAGTGTCAATCAAGACCAATTGTACTACAAAATCTGTCCTTGTTACTTACCAGTGATAAAACTGCAATCTTCATCGCTGTCAGGCAAATCTTCTGACCATCTGTCAAAATCTATGTGTAAATACGGCGGCTATGAGAAAAGAAATGCTATTAGACAAAGTTCATCAATGTCAGATGAAGAAGATGCAACTGAGGTGCAACTCGATTCTTAATTCACGCAACGGAAAATAACTGCATGATGCCACGTAGTAGGGCGAACCACTAACGCTCGGTACGAAATACATAGACCTCAAATCCTTAAAATGTCGGGGTAACATTCTACTTCATTTTCCTTTGGACTAAATCACATATGCGCGGTGAGTGGCCGAGTGGCTTACACAGTCTTCGTCAGGTGACTGAAGTTAAGCTCGGTCGAGTGAGGTCAAACTCCGGATGGGTGACCTCGGAGGCCTGACCTCACAACTCACCTCGTCGTCCTTCGGAAGGGACGTTAAACTAGGGGTCCCATGCCTGGATACGGCATGCACAGTGGGCCTAAATTAGCTTTCAGTAGCTAGAAATCCTGACCAGCCCACTCAAAACAAATTGAAAAAAAAACAAACAAATTTGAAAGGAATTGAGGCTATTTTGTTGTAAATCTGCTATGGCAATTTTTCTGATATCTTGATTTTTTTTCAAAATGGCACCATTTACTATTTTTGAGGGTACGACATCATCAAATTTCTAAATCATTTTGCTCAATAAAGACTCATTATGAAACAGAGAAAAAAGTGACTCTGTTTGCTGAATTCAACAGTCGAATTATGATGGAATCTTGGCCTCGAATCTCGACGTCTGATTTCGAATCTTGCCCGCATTTTATCAGTTGTTCAGTCGAATCGAAAGTTCCATCATGGTTGCCGTCACTATAGTAATTCTCAAATCTCACACAGACTTTGGGCCTAAATAGTGTCAGGTTTTTCCCCAGAAGGCCCAATCGCGTATTATGGGGCTTACGTAGCTTTCCCACTGAAGCAATTTCTGCTGCTGCTATTTCTAATTGCAGCAAGCAGTGCTTTTTCTCAATAACTTAATAATATAGACCGTACAATACACAAACAGCCAATAATGTTGCATCATTGCAGTACAGCAACAACAACAGAATATCCGATGTTGTCATTGCGGCAGAATGCTAAAATTATTCTGGAGATGAGGAAAGACAAGGGGTTAATCAATTAACCTTTAAGTGGTATGAATTTCAATTTGCTTCAGTTCAAAGAAAAAGTACTGCTTATTGCAGTTAGAAATAGCAGCAGCATAAATTGCTTCATTCGGAAAGCTATGTAAGCCCCATAATACGCGATTGGGGCTCCTGTGGTTTTTCAGAGTAACATCACGAGTCTTTTCTGATTGAAGCACCATTATTAAGTCAAAGAGCACAGGGAAACGAAGGACTTTAGGTAATAAGTCTACAACAACCGATATATGGGCAGCTAAGTGGGTATGTGTTTCGATGCATTTGATAATTGGGAATTATGGAGGGGGGAGGGGGAGGATCAACTTATAAATTGCAAATATACAAAATCCGCTAAGCAGATCCTTATCCTTCTTCTATCGTTATATACCAATGATTTCTCATAAAAACCACCCTTCGCGACAGTTTGCCCTGATTTCATTTGTTTAAGGAGGAGGGTTGCCCTTCCGCAAAAGCCGTTTTTCAAGGGGCCCTCCAATAACAACATTATTATTATTACAAAAATACCAAAGGAAACTACCCTAATCTAATTACAATGAAAACCAAACTATTAAAAACCTATTTACAAGAAATGATCATTTACATACATACTTAAAATGAAATAAAAGAGAGTAAAACGAAAACGAATCCGGAGTCACTGACAGAGGCAGACCCTGCAGCGCCAGCACCAGCCGCCCCCCCAGGCGACGAGACATCGTAGAGCGAACAACGATCAAAACGATGACCGCTATACGCCTCGAGCCGGCCCACCACCCCAGGACAACCAGCGCCACCACCGCAGGCCCCAACCCCGCAGTTATTGCTGAACAGGCTTTTTGAAACTGTTTAGGGACGATGCTTGCTTTGACTCAGCCGAAAGGCCCTGATGGTTTCCAGGCAGTTTTGTGGCTTTCTTTGTTCTGGACGACTGGTTGAGGGAATTTCCTTTGTTTCCACTCGCTAATTGCTTTGAATTGCGATTTCAGTCATTGAAAATAAACAAATTTAGTAAGAAGTAATTGTGCTACGAACAGAGCATTACACGCGACGTTTCGGGCCAGAAAATGGACCCGAAACGTCGTATAAAACAAAGCTCTGTTCGTAGCATAATTATTTAAACTGTATTTGTTTATTTTAAATTGTAACATGGCTAAGATAAAGCAGGTTTAAATGTGTCCGTTTGAATGGGATAACATAGGGTGATTTTGTTTATTTGATTCAGAAACCGAGCAGAGGGCAATACAATTTTTGCATATTTATTGCTCAGATGTACGCAGTCACTCCTCAGCTCCTGAATCAAATAAACAAAATCCGCAAGACAAAACTTTAGATTTACCCATCTTCTTTCGTTATAAGTGAATACCTTCTCTTAAAAGCCTCCCTTCGCCAATACCAAACGAGAGTTTGCCGTACTGGTTTCAGGGCAACTTTGGGGCTTCGTTTGTTTTGAATTTCTGCTTGAGAGAATTTTTTGTCTGCATTCGCTAATCGCTTTGAATTGAGGTGTGAACCAAAGCGACTAATGCTAAAGGACAAGTCTGGGGTTGATAAAATTATTGTTAAAAAGTATTACCAACTGCTGAGCACTAATCATAAGTTCTTTCCAAGTTTTGATGCCTCCAACTTTCTTAAATTAGTTAATGAATCTTCGTAAGCTAGGCCAAATATCGTCGCCATTTTGTATTTTGTACGAGTTTGCGAAGGTGCGATAAGGCTAGCAGTGTGAGTGGTATGATATCAATACATTTGGCAGCCTCGTTCAGGTCAACATGAAGTGATGTCATAGAAAATGACGTCATTTTGCACTCCTAAGCAGATTGAAATATGTAGTTTCGCAGATTAAAAGAGAAGAAAATGAAAAAAGTACTACACACCATTCACAACAGTGTCATCTCTTGAATAATCAACAATTATACCAATCCTGGACTTGTCCTTTAAGTTCAAAATTACCTTGATTTTAGCTTTCAAAAGACGTGGCCAAACAAACTTTTCTTGCTTGACAAGATTTATGAGGACTTCACCACCAAGAACTTGCCATTTGCTTTCCTGCAAAGAAGTTAGGTTCATGTTCAGTAAACGAATAAAATGTTTCTTCACACAGTTCGTATTTAAAGAACCATCGTTATCCAGAGTTCTTTGCAGGCACGCTGAAACTTAAGACTGCGTTCACACGATGCCGGCACATTTTGAAAACGATGAAAAATGTGACGGTAGCAAAATTTGAGCTAGCGTTCACACGATGCCGGAACAATTTGAAAACGGTTGGAAATTTGCCGGTAAAAAGCTCGTTGCAAGACTTTGATGCAAAAGAAGTGTGCCTAAACCCTAAGAATCGTTCAGTCTCGTTCCAAAAGCGTCTGAAAATGTTCTATTTTCATCACTTTTAAGTGTTTACACGATGCCATTTCCAAAATGTGCCGATTATAGTTCCGTTTTCAAAATCTACCGTTTTCAAAATCTGCCGGCAAAAAATGTGCCGTTTTCGTGTGAACAGGAGGCCTATCCGTCACATTTTTTGCCGTTTTCAAAATGTGCCGGCATGGTGTGAACGCAGTCTAATGCCACATTCACACTGCCTGAAAATCAAAATCGGCTGAAGCGAAAACCATTGATTTCCACACTAGACTTATGCCGATGAGTCTCTTGTATCCCTGCGGTAAACCTTGCTCAACAGGGACTTACAATGAAACAGAGTAAAAGCTGACCCACTTTTTTGATATCATCAATCGAATTATGATAGATTAACGGCTTCGAATCTCGAGTCCCGTCGGAATGTTATCATTTCTTCAATCGAATCGAAAATTCTATCAAATTTGCCGTAACCATTGCATTGTAATTCACACATCTCGCAATCTAATCGGTACGCTAGGAAACAACTCAGAGTTTGGGCCTAAATAAGGTCAGTTAAGGTCTTTTCAGAGTAATGTTCAACCTCGTTCCTAGTGTGTTCCTACGTCATACGCCGATCACGAAGCCGAATGAACACCTTGGTACACACGCTAGCGAACCTATACGCACTACTGTGGTGGATACGCCATACAGAGGCGGGGTATTATGCTTGTTGTGGTGGATACGCCATACAGAGGCGAGGTATTATGCTAACGTGGTGGGGTATTATGCTTGATGAGGTGGATACGCCATACAGAGGCGGGGTATTATGCTTACGTGGTGGGGCATTATGCTCCGCCTCTGTATGGCATATCCACGACATCAAGCATAATACCCCACCACGTTAGCATAATACCCCGCCTCCGTATGGCGTATCCACCACATCAAGCATAATACCCCGCCTCTGCATGGCGTATCCACCACAGTAGTGCGTATAGGTTCGCTAGCGTGGTACACTTCGAGCAAATGGGCCTATCAAATAGGTGCATTAGTAGCCATCATGCATTATGGACTTTACGGTTGGCTAGGCAACGCTAATTATGCGACCTCGATTCCAAACAACAAAGTAACATTGTATTGCTTGCTGCTTAGTGACAACATTACATTGTCGTTATTCGTGTGATTAGCATCAAGTTCAATGGTGATAAGAGAGTTCTCGAGAAATAACTTGTCTTTGCTATTGTTTTCGAACAGCCAATCAAAATTTTAGCACGGCCTCCTTTATCTCAGAGTAGAGGAAGAGCAACGAACTCATTCTGGGAACGAGATATGTTATGAGTCTCCGTAGACCGAAGCGCCATCATCAAATCAAAGGAATAATCCTTCCATCTCTTGAATAGTTTTTCAATAGCCCTAGGAAATTGTTCAGCTCGCAACAAGCTAGTTTCTGGAAGCTTCACAGGGGAATGAATTGCCTTAGAGGAGCTTGAAATGAGTATGTTCACACAATTGTAGCCAGTTTGCTAGCATGAGTAGAGCTTGATCAAGCTTAGCAATAATCACATGCTAAAGTCATTCTCAAACATACTACAATCAAGCTTGATCAAGTTTGTATTTCAGTTCAAAAGATGCAAGCTGCAAGCTAGCGCAAGCGGTGCAAAATTCTTACTTGAATCATGCTCTCAAACACACCCAAATCATACTGAAAACAAGTTAGTATCAAGCTTGGAGCATGCTCCATCTCCAGATATACTAAAAAGTTTGCAAAGGGATATTTCTTTTTGATTGACTGTTTGTTATGAAAGATTTGGCAATGTTCAAGTAAAGCACCATTGGAAAAGTATGCCTGTTGAGGGTTCTAGTTTAAGAACTTCTAATTATCGCATTTGAGCTTGAAGGTTCTTATAAAAATAGGTTGTTTTATGCGGGTTTTTATTGTGGTCAATAGTCGTACTAACTTCAGGTGACCAACGCACAATATTCTCAGATATATGCCCCATACACACTGCAAGTTAAATCAGCTTCCACTAAATCAAGTTTTCGAATAGGGCCTTCTGATTGGTCAGTCCAACAAATCCAGTCATTTGATTGGTTGAAATTTAAACTGGTTTAGGTTTAGATAAAGCTGGTTTAACTGTGTCAGTGTGAATGCGGTAATAGTCAGTAAACAAAGCCTGGAGTAGTCAGTTCGCTATCTTGTCCGACAATTGCTAGGACAAAGTTGACAGCGGTAAAATTTCCGACAATAACGGCAATCAAAAGATGTCAATGCGTTGTTAAAAAACTCTGGTCCGACAGCGAGTATGTTGTCAGCTATACGCCAAAGCATAACGAGCAAATGAATTTATAAAATGATCACCATAGGCCGTCACTCTTCGTTGCCAAGGCATGGTTGACAACTCTATGAAGCCTAACAAACCCGTTTTAAGATGTTACTAGGTTACGGTTGATAACGGTAGAATTACCATCAATACAACTAGTCAGCGGCATCAATACACAGTTAGATAAGTCTAATGTATCCAGTAACAATAAATAAATATGTCACTATTTGTAGCTGTGGTTGACAACGGTAGGACTTCCCTGAATCAAGACCAGTGGGCAGGGCCTCTTTTAAGGAATCATAACTTGGGGGGGGGGCAAGTTTCAAAAAGGGGACCTCATTTTTGATACAAGAAATATTTCTTTTTACGAACTCCTTAGGAAAGCCTGTGTTTTTTGGAGGCATAAATTATGGTAGAAGGCCAAGGCCTATCACTACTATTATGCCGTTCATCTGTGTGACCAGGAATGGGAGAGAATTTATGGATGGTCCAGGGTCAGAAAAAACATGGGTGGGCCCTTCGCAATATGAGTTTCGAAAGGTTCGCCAAAAGCGCACCCATCGAGGGGGTCCGGGGGCATGCTCCCCCGGGAAAATTTTTTAAATCTTGGTTGCTAGAATCGCTCTGGTAGCCACTTTTTGCCTCGAAACCAGTTACCATATCATCAAGCTGACTAGCCATCATCCACAAGAATCATAATGTAGTAACAGTCAATCTATTGCCACATATAGTCGAAGAAAGGCATTTCTTGAATAGAAACATGGACTAGCGAAACCAGGTGAGCCAGAAAAGATTCCCCACATTTGAAAGTTCTTAGCACCAAGAGTGTCTGATGAATCGATTTTTGCTTGATAGCCGAGAAATTGAAGCATTTCTGTAATTTTCTTCCGTTTTTATGAGCACTGCACTGGAAAGATAAAGAAATTCGACTTCACAAATATGTTGGGAAAGGCCTGAAAAGGAGCCTAAGAACAGCAGAAGGAAAAAAGAGACTATACACTAGGGGGCAAAATACTGAAAAAAGCTGTAACTGGGGGGCAAGCGTGAGAACTGGGGGGCTTTTGCCCCCTTGTTTGTATGTTAAAAGAGGCCCTGCCACTGGGGGTTTTTGGAGGCCTTGGGACAAAGCGGAGAAGTCAGCTCAAAAAATGAACCAACGAACAGAACATAATTTTTTATCACATATTTAGGGATCAGTCATTATCAATGCCGGGTAGGAGGCCAGAAGACATTTTTATTGATAATGAACATTTTTCATAACCGCTCCATTTCATCACTAAAGTTTCAAGGACTCCTGCTCTTTTAGCTGCAATTCTTCTTGGCCCCTTTCTCTATCAAATGTGATGACAAATTATATCATATACAATTATATACAACATATCACATTTTATGATAGCAAGTGACGCAACAAGAACATAGAGAAAAACGTGGTTCCTAAAGATTCATGAAAATATTCGTTAATAATATTGTGAGGAGAAAAGTAAGGCTTTACAAAGATCACAGAAGGAAGAAGTTTTTGTTTCAGATAGCTCAAATTAGCTTCGTAATTTTCATGGCCCCTCCACTTTCAGAGCCCAAACTTTTGGTGGCCCCTCTCAATATCTTCCAGCCTCCTACCCGCCATTATTAATGACTGGTCCCTTACGCTTCTGGCGATTTGAAGTATCATAGGATTGTCACTATCTTGAGATACAATGCGTCTTACTATGCACGCATGTGCAAATCGTCATGCATGAAGCATGGTTTCTTCTGGCAATTTGATGAGAGAATGTAGGAGTATTGCATATGCATACTCGTGTATGGTTGCAAACTGAATTTCCCACCCACCCGCCTCTTTCAGATCTTCTATGTTGGATCTTCTTTCTCTTGCAGGTGCATCTTGAAAAATTTTTTCCTATATGGACGAAGGAACTAGTTTAGCGGGGAAAATGCGGGTTTTCCTTCCAACCCCACCTTCGGGAGGGTAATTTGCTTTCTTGGGTGACGAGCTAGTTCCCTAAAAAGCCCAACTTGCCCTAATGATGAGAAAATGCAATCCCGTGTTTGTTGTCTGATGCTTATGAGGAAAGATTTACTAAAAGGTATTGAATTATATCTGAAGGGCAGCCAAGCCCCCTGCACTTTTGGGTCTATTTATGTGAATGTAGCTTTAATAGCAAATCTGACCATAAATAAATAAATATGTCTCGCAGATTTTGTTTACGTGATTCAGAAGCCGAGCAGAGGCCATTACAATTCCTGCATATTTATTGCTCAATTGTAAACAGTTACTCTTCAGCTCCTAGATCATTTAAACAAAATCCTCGAGACACAACTTTAGATTTACCCTTCTTCTTTTGTTATAAGCACCCAACTTCTCTTAAAAACCTCTCTTCGGCCACACCAAGCGAGAGCTTTCCGTACTTACTGGTTTCAGGGCAACTTTGCGGTTCTGCTTGTTTTGGTTTACTGCTTGAGAGAATTTCCTTTGTCTGCATTCGCTAATCACTTTGAATTGAGGTGTGAACCAAAGCGACTGATGCCATTGTATTACAAAATCTGCCCTTGTTTATTCAATTATTAATAAGTATGGATTAAAAGATGCTTGTACTGCTTTCCGAAAATCTTTTTGGCTTGATACCATGTTGTACACCTTGAGATAACAATAGTTTTCTTGAAAATTATTTTATCTTTTGTCAGAGGTTTAGAAATCACTACATTCTTTGACTTTTTTGTCGAAAATTTTCTTGAATTCTTAACAAAGAAGAAAACATTGTAATTCTAAAAATATTGCAAATCTTTGTTCTAATTTTGCAGGGAGGCCTTCATAGAACACTCTCAACATCACAACATAAATATTTTAGAGATAGTATGAAATGCCGTTGAACGCTGCGTAGGAGCTAACAGTTCAGACGCGTAGGAACCTTTTGAATTTGATTTCTAGCACTGGTTGGGCTTGGGCCGAAGAGAAAATAATAAAGAAAAGCAGTAATATCGAAGTAATGAAAATTGATTTCTGAGCTACAAATATGATGCATTATTGCCCAAGGGAAGACGTGCTTCCATTTGAGCAAGGGTACTGCCAGGGAAGAATCCTGCCCCCCCCCCTCAAGCGGAGGAAATCTTGGGTTAGGGTCAGAGGAAATTTGGCAAAATAACGTACAAAAACTGGATTTTTAGCCATTTTAGCTCCCTTGTCCAAAGTCCCAGACCCTCTGTCGGAAAATTTCTGGTGCCACTCCTGCATTTATACTTCTAGTAGTGTCAAATAAATATCCGAGGTGAAGGAAACTTAAAACTTTGTAACATGCGTTAAAGTTTGACATACAGTGTGTCCCAAACAAATTGTGTCCCGTTTGTGTGGCTGCTGTGGGCGAGCTGTAAATTCAATGATCTCGGTTTTTACTTAGTTGCATAGGTCAGGCTTCAACTTAGAGTTTCAGACCTTGTATGAGTCAATCTGAAAATTGGTTGCTGATTCATGGCAGAGAACAGGCAAAAGTAAGTGATTGCTGCAAAAAACAGCACTTCTATGGGTATCCAGCATTGCAAAGTAAAGCAAGTTTTTCAAAGAAAGATTTCTTGCAACGTATTAAACTTTTCCCTACACATTGTAAAAGGTAGAAACTACTCTTTTTCATTTCATTTCATTTTATATTATTTATACACAAAGAAACCCTTCAGCAAATCAAAATACATAAATCTATTTACAATGATAAAAACCAAAAATAAAAACCTACAGCCCAATGAAACCTAATCATTGCTGTTCTTCCAGGGAGTTGTGTTTTAGAGTCTAGCTCTTTAGATGCGTTTTAAGCTGTTTTTTGAAACGATCTAATGTCGGTAGCTGACGAATTTCAGCAGGTGTATCATTCCATGATGTGAGAGCTGCGTAATGAAAGCCTTTTTTGGCAAATTCAGTTCTATATCTAGGGATCTGAAGATCTTTACAGTGCCTCGTATTGTAGGTCGAGTGAAAAGATCTCTGTTGGTATTTATCCCAAAGGCTTTCAGGGCAAAGTCTGTTCACAATCTTATAGGTCATGACATTCCGGTCGTAACGGAAAAGATTTTCTACATTCAACCAGGAAGCCGACCAGCTATCTTTTATTCTTGCATTTGATATTATTGAACAGGCCCGGTCTTGAAGGTGTTGAAGAGCAGCTAGTTTTGTTTTTGACAGACTACCCCAGATAACATCACCATAACGCAGGTGACTCTCAATTAGTGCATGATATACACTACACAGTTGGGATTGTGGAACGATATTTTTCAATTTTTTTAGAGCTGCAAGACCTCCACTCATTTTGCCTTTAGTGCGTTTAAACTGTTCATCCCAATTTAGCTTCTCATCAATTATAAGCCCGAGGGATTTTGTCTTATCGACTCTTTTAATATCAGAAGCATTTAGTTTCAGCACTTCTGGCAGGTCTAGATTTTTGGTTTTAAGCGGATGCCCTATGACCATGAATTCGGTTTTTTTCGGATTTGGGCTGAGTTTATTCACCCTCATCCACTCAGAGAGATTGGAAAGCTCTTGATGTGCGTCCTCAACTAGTTTCGCTACATCATCCGATGCAATCGTTATACTGGTATCATCAGCATAGATGCTAGCCTGCGAGAATCTAAGACACTTTTCTAAGTCATTCAGGTAAATGATGAAAAGAAGCGGGCCTAAACAAGAACCTTGGGGGATACCACATGTTACGTCTCTGGCTTTTGACTGCTGAGCATTCAGAGAGCAAAACTGTTTTCTATTATTTAGGTAAGATTGAAACCAATCCCCAGCTTTGCCTCTTATTCCATATGCACGTAATTTTCTGAGTAATATATCGTGATCGACCGTATCGAAGGCTTTCTTAAGGTCGAGAAAAATAGTGAGATTGACATTGCTGCGATCTATGTTTTCGTACCAAAAGTCTGTGCTGCTTATGAGTGATGTTATCGTGGAGTATAGCTTACGAAAAGCTGCTTGGGTGCACGTAATACTCTTATTAATGTTGAGAAACTCAAACAGTTGATCGTGCGTTAACCTTTCTAGCATCCTTGAAAACACTGAGATTACAGAGATAGGCCTGTAGTTGTTTACATCAGTTTTTGGGCCCGACTTGTAAATAGGGGTGACCCTCGCCAATTTCCAAATATCAGGGAAAACACCATTCGTAAGCGACGAGTTATAAATCAGCATTAAAGGGTGCGCGATAAATTCACACGCGTCTTTTACCAAAGTTATGGTAACTTTGTCCGGACCAGAGGCTTTCCCGTTCTTTAGCTGATTGATAGCATTCATCACATACTTTTTGTCGACCGTTCTAAACAGCATTTCGTCGTTTATCGGCGTAATATGCTGCAAGCAATTATCACTTGGTCTGGTTTCTATACTTCCTGCAAGCTTTGGTCCAACAGATACAAAGTGACAATTTAAAGCTTCAAGCACATCACGCTCTTTTGTCAATGTTGTGCCGTCAATTTCGAGACTGGAAAGCGTTGTGGATTTAACATCTTTGTCCAAGACTCTGTTTATTGTTTTCCACATTTTCTTTGGATCCCCTTTATTTTTCTCAATTAAACCTTTGTAATAATCCTGAATAGAATATCTAATTTCATTGGTTACTTTATTCCGCTGCTTAGTATAAGCTGGCCACATTTCAGGAGATTTTGCCGCCATTTTTTTCAGTCTGTCCCTAGTCTCCATCGATTTTCTAAGACTTGGAGTTAACCAAGGAGCAAATTCTGATCTTACTCTTCTTTTCTTAATCGGAGCATGTATATTCAAAAGCGATTCAAAAATCTCCTGGAATGTGCCAGCCATGGCAGATGGATCATTAGCAAAGGGGGTGAGAATGGTTTCCCAATCTATTTGTTGCAGATCGTGTTGAAAAAGTGCCTTGTCGTATTTCTTCATTGTACGAGATTCGACTATTTTTGGCTTTGCTCTTTTCTTCTTTATTCGCCAGGCATTTACTTTTCTTACTCCGAACACTAAATAGTGGTCCACCATTCCCGTTTCTAGGACGTCTGCCTCTAAAATATATTTGGAGCTCGAGGTAGTGAAATGATCTATGAGTGATTTGCTTACTCTTTGTTCACCTAGTTCGGTTGTTGTTACTGCGACTCTCGTGTAGTTTTTAATCAACTGCTCTAGTTGATATTCGGAATACACAAGCTTCAGTTTTTTTGTATTAGTATCTGTACTATTCTTAAAATCGCAGTTTGTGTTTCCAACAAGGATAATTTCCTTTCCTTCCTTATCAAGGTCTCGAAGAGATTCTCTAAGGTTTTCGAATGTTGCTTCATCTACCCCGGATCTTGGGGGTCGATACCAGCAGACAACGAAAAAAGACCTGGCATTTTGTTGCTTTATCTCTAAGGAAAGAAGCTCTAGCTTATCGCTGTTTTGTTTGATCTTGGGCTCTGGAAGGGTATCTTTGACATGAATTGCGACCCCTCCCCCATTTGCGTTTCGGTCGTTACGAAATATTTTGTAACCCTCTATCGATTGTTCGGCATCTCCAATGTTTTCGTCCAACCGGGTTTCGCTACTCTCTTACGAATAGACGGCACTGCTAACACCCCGGCGGGGGGGGGGGGGGGTACTGTACATATTTTGGGTACGGGGACGTGCCATTGGGAAGGGTATCGATTTTCACGATTTTGGGATAAGGAACGGTATCGATTTTCACGATTTTGGTATAAGGAACGGTAACATTTTCGCAATTTTCACAATTTGTATAGGGTCGGGTATGCATTTTCGGAAAATTGGTATACAGTCGGGTATGTTTTTGAAACCTCGATGGCACGTCCCTGTCCAAAAGCTGGTCAAGTACCTCCCCCTCCCCGGTGCTAACACTTCAAAAGATTTAGGAAAAACGATCCCATGACCCTTTCTTTGAAAACTTAATCTATTTGGACATTGCTGGAGAAGAACAGCAATGCTGTTTTTGAAGTAACCACTAATTTTGCCTTTTCTCTGCCAGAAATCAGCAACTGCAGATTGGCTCAAACAAGGTCTCAAACGCTAAGTTCTAGCTAGACCTATGCAACTGCGTGAAACCGAGATGATTGAATATACCGGGTGAGCCAGAACAAAGTTCCCACTTTTGAAAATTCATAGCACCAACTGTACTGCACAGATTTATATGATTCAAATTCTAGTTAAAAGCCGAAAGATTGAAGAATTTTTGTGATTTTTTCTTGTTGTCTTACTTGTACTAGAAATATAGGTAAGTTCAACTTTGCAAAAATTTCATGGTTGCAAAATGACTGAAAAATGACCTATAACATCGATCAAATCACAAAGGACTCCTCGCACAGCTCAATAAAAATGCAATGGTTCACGGGTGAGGGGTATCCACTACACATGCATTGCTCTGGGACTGAACATCAATAGTATTTGTTTGAAAATTGATGTGTTACAACTCTCGAGAGAGGTGTAACGCCCATTGCGTATTGTTCTGTGAAAAGAGAGTCCTTACCATTTGATCAATGTTTGAGTCCTTTTTTCAGTCATTTTGCAACCGTGAAATTTTCATACTGTTAAATTTACAAATATTTCTAGTGCTGGTAAGACAGCGAAAAGAACCACAAAAATCAGTCTTTTGCCTCGTAACTGGAATTCGAATCACTCAAATCTGTGAAGTACTCTTGATGCTACGAATTTTTCAAAGTGGGAACTTTTTTCTGGCTCACCCGGTATAGCTCCTCCACAGCAGCCACACAAACGGGGCACAATTTTTTTGGGATACCCGTAGATGAACAAAATTAATAGATAAAAAACACTGTTTAATTCTAAAATTCTACGTTAGAACCCTTCTTTTAAAACTTACGTAGTTTAGATATTTTAGAGAAAAAAGAAAGTGCAGGTTTTAAGGCAACCACTTATAGGCTGATGATATGACAGTTTTCAGCCCGTTTGTAACTTTAATCCGGCTGAAATTCACACCGATTATATGGTGGCTTCAGCCAAGACTGAAATCCACATTTTGCGAGGTAAATCATTTCAAAACGGCACGCAAATGCAGTATTATTAGTCCGGCTAAAACTTATGATTTGCCGTTTGCGACTACTTCAAAAACTTAAGCCCGTTTGATCTAGCTGAAAATCCTAGCCTATTAAGTGAGCTGAAATTTCATCCTGGCAGACCGTGCTGAAACGTTTATCAAGTAATCGCAACTATGACTTTTAAGTAAGGCGAAAGTTACAAAGGGCGTTGAAAACTCTCATGTAATCAGCCCCTTATTCTCGCTTTTCGTCTGCAATAAGTCTGCACTATATGCCAGATTGAGTTAAGATCCCAAGCCTTAATCTGAAGACTATTTTATCCAAATGTGAAAATACCGGGACAATTGAAGCAACAGCTCCTCCACAGCAGCCATAAAAATGGGGCACAATTTTCTTGGGACACATTGTAATTGGTTTGACAAGGGTAAATTTGTAGCCCTTTTGCTTGATATAGTATTCTACTTTTGCCCCATTATAGTACATAATGCTAAAATTTTTACACCATGTTGAGCAGTCGGTTAAAACTTTACGACTGAATTGAACTAAGTCTGGATCGTTTCCCAGTGATAGCTAAGACGAACGTAATTACGCTATAACTAAACAATACACTCTTCTTAGCATAGTCATAAGACTACCTCCAAGTTATCCTAACAGAAAGAGAATTGGAGACTCGTTCCTAACAGCTCACAGCTGGATAGTCAGGTGACATTGGGGGTTTCAGGTTGCATCCGTTGTCCTGATATTTCAAAAAAGTCATGAGGATTTTTGTTGGGGAGATGAACTGCTGGCCCTATTGTGTTGACAGATTGTGATTCAGCTTTGCTTAGTACAAATCAACGGTGGGGCTCACACTGTCATGCTCAACTTTGCTGTTGTTTTCTTCTGCAGTTCTCAACCCTAAGGCTAATTTGCATATTACGTCATTGACAAAAATCGCTACCACGCATGCGATCTGGAGTCCTTTTGGGGGATTCCTCGAGGCTCCCAACTTAACCTATTCATATCCCCAGCAAATTTTGAATTTCTTGAGGTTGTATCATTTTACAAACTCTTGTCAAAGAAAATCCGTCATTCATGTCTAATGAAAAATTAACGGAGAGGTATTCGGGGCAAGCACAGAGACGCAAAAACACTGCAAACCTGCAAACCTGGTTTGGAGGAAGGTTTTGGCCAAAAATTGAGGAAGGTTTAGTTGTCAAAAATAAAATTTTACATTGTTGGCAAAGATTTAGATAAGAAATCATCAATAAATACATTAGAAGCATTAAAAATCATGTCAACGGTATGCAGATGGTGAGGTTATATTTCAAAACTATATCAAAGGAGAAAAATCAGGTTTGATCAGACAATGTGATGAAAGAGGGAAAGTCTATGAGGATATATGCACGTGTCTAGAAAATATGATTTTTGAAAAGCGTCCCAGAAAAGTACTTCTGTTTGCAAAATTACCAAAATTTTATAGTGAGGTAGATCTTCAAAAATTTCTTTTTCTTACCAGTATATGAAAAAAATCATTTTCGCAGGCAAAGCTGATCGTTTGATTTATCGTTCGATCAATTGAATCAAGCTCTTCTTAGTGCTGCCTGGTTTTGAAGCCTTCTGCAAGATAGCACTTATTTGAGTAATTTCTTTTGTTATGTTGAGTTTCTTGTTTGGTCATGTGTATCAGAATGAAACGTGAAACGTTATTGTGGACTTGAAGAATACTGAAAAATTTTCAATGCAAACGGTTATTAGAGGCAAGATTAACGATGTTGCTTAGGGAATGCTTCTTAGAATGAGAATTTCGATGCATTATTTCATACCCGTTAAGTAAAGAGAACAAATTTTCACCGTCATTAAATATATTTGAATTGTTGATAGAAGAGATGAAAAAATTCAATAATAACTTTGGTAATCAAATTTTGGCGAATTTGCAAACAGAAGTACATTTTTGGACACCCAGTAGCTTTTAGATGTTCTCACCTTGAACTCTTTGTTCCCCTTTCGTTGCTCCACTTGGTTAGAGCCCTGCTACTTGCTCTCAAACAGACAAATGATATGGGAAGATCCCTAATTACATGCTTTTGTATGGTTTAAAAAAACACCGGCGAGCTGTTTTCCAATAATTATATATTGTGTTAAAATGAGGAAGGTTGAGAGCATAAATTTCAGGTTTGGAGGAAGGTCAACAACTTTTTGCAGCTCTGGGCAAGCAGTTGCTTTCATGACGACTTCCACAGAACCAAATCAAACAAATATTTATCTACAACATCGGAATTGATGATGAGGTCCATTGGTCGACAAAGAAGGTAAAGGTGCACTTATCAAGCCTGTCCCATACATAATAGTTGGCTTTACGAAAGTGCCACTTGATGCAGCAATAGTGTTCCATTCTGAATTTGACAGTAATTGGAAATGCTGGAACATTTCACCATATAGCCTAACTTTGGGTCCAACAACACTTGTGCCATATATTTCTTTATTTACATTATCAATAAAGGAAACATTGATCATGATAGGATTCAAATTGTGCCATGTATTCGATGTTAAGTTAGCATGGAAACAGTTCGATCGATAGATCTTTCTCATAACATCATAAGGACCACAAATGATCACTAATGACATAGAGTTTTCGATGATTCTCGTGTAGATCTCTTTAGACACAGTCACTTCATTTCGCTTCGACGAAAACGTAATTCTGTACACTTTTTGCTTGATTAAGTGTTCCACTTCTGTCCCATTATTGTACATGTTGCGACAGCTCTTCCGAGGACAAAATGAGATCTCATCCACCAAAAACAAGCCTGGTGTTGCCCTTAGTGACTTTCTGTTCCACTTTGTATTGCTGTCAATTCGAATGTCAATCATAAAATGTCGACTATCATCAAGCAGTAGCTCCGGAATACGAATGACATGTTGTGACGTCGAAGGAGAATATACCACATCACCAAGTGTATTTTGCAGACCATTCACACTGACCAATGACATATAAGGTGGAAGAAAGAATTTAATCATCACGTTGTATGCTCTTTGCAAAGACGCCGTGTAATTATGACTTAGTTTCACTTCATACGTTATATTTTCACCAACAGAATAATTTCTTATGCCAGGGATCCCTTCAAAGACTTCCAGTCTTGCAGTCTCATTTCCATGTCTCATTATTTTCCATTCGTTTTTCATCGTGCGAACATATTCATCTGCGTAGTTAACTATGATAATCATCTTTGTTTTAAGAAACGAGGCAGTCTGTAAATCATCATGATCATAAACACGAGATTTGATTTCAATTTGTGCATCGGAAAGAATATAATTTGTGAGATATGTTTTAACAGTATGCCATCGTCCAGATGATGATGATGCTGCTGCTAATGACGATGATGATGATGATGATGATGATGATGATGATGATGATGATGATGATGATGATGATGATGATGATGATGATGATGATGATGATGATGATGATGATGATGATGACAATGATGATGATGATGATGATTTGTTCTGTGTCACATCTACAGTGCCAGCACATTGTGTCGATGAAATATTGACATTTTCGATGTACACCAATGGTTCACCTTTGACAACAGGATACGAAATTGTGACGATCAAGGGTCGTGTTTTTGATGTGTAAAACCCTTTGAGACTTAAAGAATCTGTTAATATCTGCCCAACACTTACATCCCTTTGATGGTCGTTTCTCGTTAGTGTTACATCCATACCTTTGAAGCATGGTGGTGATGCCCTAAGATCATCAAATATCGTATGCCCCCATGTCGTGGTACCCTGATCAAATATCTTTATGTACGCACATTTTCCTTTGTGTGATGTCACATCCCACCAATACCGGGCCGACCGTACCGCACCATTTGGTCCAACATGGTCTTTACTTCTGCCTGCACTTTGAAATTTCTCAGTTCCATCAATGTACAGGCCAACGTAGTTCTGCGATGGTGATCCACCACCAATGACAAAATGTAGCATATCTGTTCGAATTTGAAACATTGGCGATGTTAAAGTTCCCGTTGGAGTATCGCCAATTGTAGCTTCTGGTGCACTTTCGGACATGCTGTAGCTCTTACGACTAGAGAACGTATCAATCAATCTATCACCAACTTTACCTGATGGGCGATTCTGATAGAATGTTTGTTGGCTAACTACCGGCTGCTGTGCGAATGCAGTTCCAGTTTGAACCCACTTTGAAAGATCATCATCTTCAAAATCGAAAATCGGGCAACCAGTATAAACATAAATTTGACTATCACTTCCAACCGCATATTGTACTTTATCAGTAACAGCAATATCATTGAATTTCGTTGATTGATACCCTCGTCTTTCCCAACTTAATTTTATGAAATTACTATCAAGTAAGTTAACGGCTTTCCATGTGATGCCGTTGGTGTCGATCTTCCAGAGTATGTTATCGCCATAAGCTGAGATCGTTTTGACCCCTGGCTCCAGATAGATCCAATCATGTGGCATTGTTGGGGAATCGATGTTTGGTAGTAGAGCACTCGTCCATAGGGTAAATACAGTTGTCGTGCAGAGACATACCCTTTTTCCACAAGACACAAAGGCAACATTTGCTCCGTATGTATGATGCCAATTGCTTCCCTGATGCGCACTAGGGGTTACACCCGTTCTTATATACACATGTTGATAGACGTTGCGGCCAAAAACAAGGCCATATCTCCCCGTTGTGATACCCGTCAATCGTCCATTGGCAATCGTCCACGATGTTCCTTTTGGGTGAGAAGCTGTAACGCCCGATCGATACAGAATTTGATAATCTGGCCGAGTACACCATATTCCATTATCATTATTTACATCAACATCATGTATATTTCTGTCAATTGTCTCAAATCCTGTATCGCTTATTAAGATTTGGAGGCTGTTCGATGTTGTGACAGAAAACAAATGATCCTTATTCACAGCAACAGTCCTGACGTTAGATCCTCTGTTTATAATGTGCCATCCATCGAGATCTGCTGTGACGAATCGAATGCAAAATAAACAGGTAGATATCAGAGTAGCTTTAGTTAGTTGCATTTTCTTTTCCTCGTCCTTTGAGAATAGTTGAATTATATTTTGACGATATTCAAACACTTATGAAAGGGACTCTGTTATAATCTTTTATCCTCCTCCAAATAATTGCGATGTTGTAATTCTTTCATGAAACCAGTTTTATCAACCTCAAATGTTTCAAAAAATAAATCTGCTATTGTTTCGTCCTCTACAAGATCCCAGATCTTCTTCGAACATCGTTTGGACTTTTTCAATTGATATTAATCAAAACCTATGTGGAACTCTGAAGTGCTCGCTTTCAACTTAAAGACTTCCAATACACTTCGCTAATGAAGGATGCTTTTCAGTTTGTTTCAGATGTTACTGCAGATATTAAACTGTGCCAAATTCTCGCCTGATGCATATTTCAATTGCCTTCTTCTTGTAGAAATTAGAATTGCTTTCAAATTGCGAATGTTTCGAAATCAAGACGTCTGAGAATCCTCAAGCATCAGTTCAGTTAGTGTAGAATGAACTGTAATGTCTCTCTCTCTTCTAGTAACCAAAGTTGTTCTGAGATACTCCTCTCAAAAAAGCATATTTACGTTTATTCAACTTAGCCAAATTCTATAGAAGATACTGCTGCTGAGCACAGATGAAATTGAGAAAAACTCATCTATGCTGTTGTCATCTCCTTGTTTGAAGGTAATTGAGATTCATTTAAACTATTGAGTCGTAAATTACTAGTAACGTCTTCAAAACCAGAGAAACCTGCAAACTGCAGTCTCACTCAGTTGTACTGTGTTGAAAACTTCTGACATGTCGTCCTATCAAAGGAGGTTGGACAGTCGATTAAAATCGCAAACATTTCAGTTCAGTTCTTACTCTCGCCAAAGTTTCTGGTAATTTTATACACAGCAGGCAGATAAATATCTCTGAGTTCTGTCTCTGATATTCCAGTTATGGCATCATTTGCTGCACCTTCGTCTCTACCGAACTGTGAATCTTATTCTCAATCTGAACTTCATATGTATTCTACCGTCAAGCATGTTAAAGCAGTCATAGAGCATCTTATTTTCATCTTATCTCTTCGTCGTGGAATTTCCTTTTGTTAAAAGTGCAACACTTTCTATCTATTTGCATTAACAGATGAATAATAGATCAGTGAAGCAATAAACAAATGGGGGAACCGCGCTGCTGGTCTTATCTATTTGCGATCCAGGGGGAAGGGTACGTAACATATTTCGGGTGCATGGATTTTCTGCTCGCATGGGTGGATTTTACTAGACTTATGACGATGAAATCCTTGTTTCCCTGTGTTAAACCTTGCTCAACAGGGACTCATAATAAAACAGTGAAAAAGCTGACCCTATTTTTCACCTTAATCAATCGAATTATGATGGAATCACGGCTTCGAATCTTTCAAGACTAGATATGGAAACTATAGCAACACTGTACTAACTCCAGGTGATGACGGATGGGCCTAAGTTGCCGGATCGAACCTCTGATGCTCAAAAACCCTAAAAATTCATGTTTTCAGTGATATTAGCCATGAATAAAAGCTGCTAGTATCCACAAGAACGTTTTCTCAACCAAAGAATCAACAAACCTTTCACTGTGAACCAGGAGTTCCTCATTTTTAAGATCAATTAGCATCCACGAGCTTCACCGCAGCAATCAGAATTTCAAACGGTGGAAGCAGGGCCGAAGTCAGTGGAGGGGGGGGGGGCTGACGGAATGCCTCTAGGAGACCATTTGTCAGAAAATTCTGCTCTCCTTTCGGCTTTTAGAGATTTAAATGATTAGCTTTGGATGATTTTGAGGCGAAACAATGCATATAAACATGTACTTATTAGCGTTAAAAAACAAATTATGACAGAAATTATTGAATTTAAGGCATATTATTTATTGATTTTCACTAATTGTGTTGATTTCAAGGTTTTGATGCAAAACATAGCTAAATTGTAGTTACTGAGCAGTTAGATCAGTCATCTTATGCAAAAATTAAAGTATGTTCCTACAACTGTTCGTTGTTGCTGTTGTTGTTGATGCTTGATCGTCGGAAAGTTTTGGTTCTTCGCCCCCTAGGCCCTGGACTTGCTCCAAGTCTCATTCTTGATCACTAAACAAACGGGAGGGAAGAGGAAGAAGAAAAGGGAAAGGAAAGGGGAAGGATAGCGAGACATGTGAACTACGCATTCCGAAAACGAGACCGGTCAAGATCTTGTCCGGGAGCTTTTTTTCATCTTAGCGTAAGAGCCAATTAGAATTGAGCAGGTGAATACCGAGCCTCATTTTGGGAACACGTAGTCCACAAGTCTCGCTCTCCTTCCATCTTCCCTTTTCTTCTTCTTCTTCCCTCCAGTTTGTTTATAAATCAAGAGCGAGATTTGGAGCAAGTCCACCTAGGCAGTCATGGTTGGTATCAGCCCTGTGTGGAAGGTTGCTTTGACTCGCTTTTTAAACTACGCTGTAGCCTCGTTTCAGAATGCACACTTGAATATGGGCAGAAATTGTAAATTTTTTCCCAATAGTGAAGACCCTTTAGTACCCCTAGCTTAAGACAAGCAATAATATCGACCCTAATTTAATTGATGCAAACATAAAATTAAAAAGGAGTTTATGGCCTCAAACAAATATTACAACGAAACTGGTTACTGCACTCAGAGCAACCATGATTGTAGACAAACTTAACAGGTGTGACGTTAACATTATTAATAGTTCATTACTGGTACTGAGGAAGTATATTTAAAAACTGACATTATCTCTTGGGTCACGCAAAAACACATCAAATAGCCAGGACAGGTGGTACAGAAGAGGCTAATTTGAATAAGGGTACAGGGTGGGTCAAAGTTACGAACAACAATGAATAGTCCAAATACAGGTTTAATTTCATACAGCCAAATATGATTTTAGACTTTTTACCTGGCGCAGCAACTTATTCTTTTAAATGATATCCTGTGCTTTTCCAAGAATAAAATTGAATTATAATTTCAGACTACTCGCAGAAACTCATTGTTTCAAAAGATCCCCTCAATTCAGACAAAATACCTCTGGCAAAAACTTCTCCTCTCAAAGGGTCTCCTATGGTATCCCAACGGCAACGTGCCAACTGCTAAGCTATGAATACACAGGTGGATTAGGCTGAAAAGAGACACCAAGCAACTATGAATAGTCCGTTTACTTGCAGCCAAATATAATTTTAGGTATCCCTAGGATAAAATTCCCGCTGATAAGCTATGCAGGTAGCTTAAGTTGAACAGAGGCACCAAGCAACGATGAATTGTCAAAATACATGTTTACTTGCGGCCAAATGTGACTTTAGACTCAAAGTTCCAGGTGAAAGTTATTCTTCCATAGGATCTTCATGGCATCCCCAGAGCAACATCCTCACTGCTAAACTTTGAATACACAAGTAGCTTAAGTAAAACAGAGACACCAAGCAACTATGAACAATCCAAATACATGTTTATTTGAGGCCAAATCTCAATCAGTCAGATTATACCTCTTGCTAAAAAGTATCCGAGGATCTTCAATAGACTTATCACGATGAGTCTCTTGTTTTCGTGTGCTATTTATTTGACTTGATGATGGCGCTTCAGTCAACAGAGACTCATAACATTACTCTGAAAAACCTGGCCCTATCTAGGCCCAAACTTCGCAATTCCTACAGTACCAATCAGATAGCGAGATTTGTGAATTACTATTGTTAGGTAGGTAGATAGGTAGGCAGGTAATCATATTTAACGTGGCTAGCCTGCGAAAGTCTGATAGAGACTTATTTCCATTAGTCAACTTATAAATGACACAGTTGAATTCAGCTTGATTAGAGCTTTCGATTGATGTATAATTTTTTGTATTTTGATGAAGTTTTAAAAATAATCATGACGTCATCAGTCCTATGACGTCATAATCGAGATTTTCTTACAATTATGTAAACTGAAATTTTTTCGTTGAATTTTACTAAATCGATCATGCTGATTCCGAATCTGCAGTTGCCGAACAGATATTGAATAAGGAAATGCCTTTTTGACACATGTCAATTCCTCCAAATGTTTTAGACAATGGGAAAATGACATATGTCAAAAAGACATTTCCTTATGCAATAACAGTTCGGCAACTGCAGATTCAAAATCAGCATGATCGATTTGGTAGAATTCAACAAAAAATTTTCAGTTTACATGATTGTAAGAAAATGTCAATTATGACGTCATGGGACTGATGACGTCATAACTATTTTTAAAACTTCATCAAAATACAAAAAGTCATATATCAATCAAAAGCTCTAATCAAGTTGAATTCAACTGTGTCATTTATAAGTTGATTAAAGATACCTGTGAAAAGCTATGGTCATATTTGTTCTTAAAATGTCAGCAATTGACGTCACCAAAAATGACACTTCCGGTCAAAAATAAAAAAGGTACCGAATGAATTCTTGATCTCCATGGTCGATTTGGTTGAAACAGCGCACAAAATCAAAGGTTAGCATGATTGTTAGATTGTTAGACAATATTCCCTGTCTAGCAGGGGCCACGGATGTTTCACCATCAACCCGCCGCAGCTGCCAGATTTCCCTCGCATGGCTCTGGTCGACCCAGGCTAGCGTTACGGACAGCGACTAAACTGTCTAGCGCGGGATTCGAACCTCGGCCGTTCTGACCTTTGGTTTACGAGTCAGTCGCCTTAACCACTCGGCTACACGCCCTCTCAACGCTACTGTTACGGTGTAAATGTGATAGAATTTTCGATTCGATTGAGTCACGGAAGAGGCCTCAGAGGTGAGGAGAAAGCTCCGGCCAACATAACATAAGCGTAATGGAGTGGAAAAGAAAATAATGGCAAGTAGACATAATTTAAACTTTATAAATAGAATTGAAAACACTCCCACGGAATTGAGATCCGAAGCCGTGATTCCATCAAAATTCCATTGATGATTGAAGAAAATAGGGCCAAGTCTTCACTGTTTCATCATGAGTCCCTCTTGAACAAGGTTTACCGCAGGGATACAAGGGACTCATCATCATAAGTCTAGATCTTCTATGGCATCCCTAGGGTAACATGCCCACTGCCGGCTATGAAGATACGGGTAACTTGAGTTGAACATTGACACCATAGCAACTACGAATACTAATTGTGTACGGCACCTTAACTTAGACCATTCTCATCAAATTCATCCGAAGAAACATGAATAAGTAACATAAAAATATTTTTATCTCAAGCTGAAAAAGACACCACGCAACAATGAATACTTCCATTCGTGTGTAGCAGCTGGCAAACGCAGTTTCAAACCATCCCTCTTAATTATTAACGAATAGTTCCATTTAAGAAAACCGTCAAATGTGATTCAAATAAATATCATTTCAAGACGCATATTCAGACTTATAATCATAAGCACATTCAATAAGCACCCATGAATCATTCGGCGAAACGACAAACAACAAATTTGAACACCAAAATAATAAGAAATTGATAGACTATAATGTTCTTTCCATGGACATTTTCCAGCAAAAACAAGGCAAGGCAGTATGAGTGAATCCACGATGTGGACTAACGTAATGCCTTGCCAAAACGTTCTAGATAGTAAAAGGAGTGTTCCCTGGGGGAGTGTGTTGGGAAAGCAACTTTCTGGAAGATGAAGTTATTGTCACTGCTGCTGAACTCAATAGACCCTTAGCCCCTTTTAACCTTGCCTTATTACACAAGGCATAAGGTCTTCGACTGCTTGTCATTATTGTCATCTCTTTGGTTAGGGGGTGCATTAGGTCCGTGAAGGAGCGTAACTGCGGCTGGATGAATCCACTTGCTGAATCTCGCAATGGTAAAAGTCTAGGAATCCATGAAACGCATACACATTAGCAAGAGCAAAGTTTGTGAAACAAAAGTCCAAGTTTCCAAAAAGCACAGCATTTCTGAAGGACACATTTCACATCTCCTAGTGCACTCAATCAAATAAAAATTTAGCAAAACATTATGGTCAGCTGCATTGGAGGTGTGAAATCTACTCTTGAGGTTCTCAGATCAGTTTGTCTAAACAGAAGCGTGTCCTCTGTTTTACAACATTCACCCTTGCAATACCAAGTTCGATTTAAAGGCTAGCTAGACTCACGATATAGTCCCACTTATCGCAGCAATAACAACAACAACAATAATGACAACAACAACAACATTTTTTATTTTTGCTCAAACTGGGACTTTTTGACTTTCAAAAAAAATTTGCGACAGTAATGAACACGTTTAGGTGAGCGCTCTGAAACGGTGTGGTCTCACAAGCGATGCAAGTCGCCCTCAACAGTTGGACATTCTCATTGCTGCGGTGCCTTAAAAATGAGGAACTGCTGGTTCACAGTGAAAGATTGGCTGATTTCGGATCAAGAAACGTCCATCTGGATACTTGCGCCTTTTGCTCATGGCTACTATCACGGTAAACTTGAACTTTGAGGTGTTTTAGCATTGTAGGTTCGAGCCAGCAACTTAGGCCCATCCGTCATTGCCTGGAGTTCGTACAGTGTTGCAGTCGTTTCCATATCTAGTTCTGAAATCGATAGGGGAAAGCTTCTCGGAGTAACATTAGACCCTTCACTAACGCTTGATACTCATCTGGATATAACCTGCAAAAAGGCTGCAGGAAGGGTTAACCTTCTTAGGCGCATTCGTAGTTCCATTGATACGTCAACAGCCATAGTAATCTACAATGCTATGATCATGCCCCTTTTCACGTACTGTGGATCAGTTGGGCTTGGATGGCCAGACTCTAAATTAAAGCGGTTGCGTAGTATTGAGAAACGAAGCATAAACATTATCAAATCAAAATGTCCCCCAAATGCAGATTTGAGAGTTCCGAACATAGGGAATCAAATGAAGAAAAGTATATGCAAATTTGTTTTTGACTGCCTACGGAAGAATGTATGTGAACCATTTAACGATTATTTTGAAAGAGCAAACCATGAAAAATGTACAAGAAATAATAATCATACTGTTAAACTGCCACTCATGAAAACGAAAACTGGACAAAAATGTGTCGCCTTTGCTGGTGGGAGAATTTTTAATGAATTGCCGCTTGAGGCAAGGAAGATTGAGTCAAGGATTGTTTTTACTTCGTTTTTAAACAAACATTTCTCTTGAAGAATCTATCTTTACATATTTTTAGTTAAAAAACACATAATGTAGCTAAAAGTTATTTTCCTTTACTTTCATGACAGGACCCTTAAGATAACAGCATTGTCATTATGCTGATAGGTTATCCTGTATAAATATTCGTATTATTATTATTATTATTATTCGTTCCAGTTTTTAGTGTGAAAGTCAATGAGTCGTAGTTTGAGCGTCCAACAGTCTATCAATAGCGATGATTACGAACATACAATCATTCTGTTGAAAGGCAAAGAGCCATTGAATTTGTCGGCAGAAACACTGCAAAACGACGGAAACAACAGTGAATGAGTCGGTTAACTGAGTATATATATTTTGCCAGTATTTTGTCCTGCCATGCAGACTTCTTCAGGGCTGTAACAAGGGAAGTTTCAGCCCTGAAGAAGTCCTGACTGGCAGGACAAAATATTGGAAAAATATATATACTCAGTTAACCGACTCCTTCGCTGTTGTTTTTCGTCGTTTTGCGGTGTTTCTACCTACAAATTTATTCGTTATCCCTCATCGCAAGCATCTACGGATCCGACGTGCGACGTTTATATCATGGCCTTTGTTTTCGATTTAAAGAGTCATTGGACGCGTTTTAAAATGTATACGCTTTCGCAAAGAAGAAGTATTGCGCTAACCAATCACGTGATCTGTATATGGATGCGCTTGACAGATCCTAAAGCTATACACAAAAAGAGTATGGATCGAGCACGTGGCCGAGTGGCCGTGAGAGCGCGTGGCCGAGTGGTTAAGGCGTCTGACTCGTAAGCCAAAGGTCAGAACGGCCGTAGGTTCAAATCCCGCGCTGGACAGTTTGGATGCTGTCCGTAACTCTAGCCCAGGTCGACCAGAGCCATGTGAGGGAAATCTGGTAGCTGCGGCGGGTAGCTGCGGCGGACCGATGGTAAAACATCCGTGGTCCCTGCTGGAAATAAGTCTCGCAGACTTTCGCAGGCTAGCCACGTTAAATATATATATATACCTACCTACCTGGCAAAAACTTGTGCAATTTAATTCAAAAGGTTCGATTAAGCGTCGTTAAAGCTTCTATTGGCATCGTGCACACTGGATGTTGATCAAACTTCCGCAAACGTGTGAATATTTCATATTCATCCATATCTAAAGTTGGACCTTACAACAGCAATACAAACACACTAATTCAGACCAACTATTTGCAAACATGAATTAGATAATGGATAATTAGGCAAGGTCTGCAATTCATCTCAAGCTTTTAGAAGCCGTGTGTATTAAACTTCGGGATCCCTCACTTTGCCGACAGAGTAGTCCATAAGGCCCAGATTAAGCAAAAAAAGAAATGTTGTTGTTGTAGTTGTTGCTGCTGTTGTTGTTATTGTTGTTGTTGTCGTTGTTGCTATTTTGGCGATATCTGGGACTGTCTTGAGGCTAGACTGAAGTGCCATCATCAAGTCAAAGAGCACAGGGAAACAAGAGACTCATCGTCATAAGTCTACGTTGCCCGTAAGAGGTGGCAAAGTGCTAGCCTGTTAACCAGACCCGATTTCTAAGGTAATATTTCCTTTGAAGTCGGGTCTGGTTAACAGGCTAGCAAAGTGCAGTATTCTAAGATCTGTGAAGGTATAACCTACAGACGGTGAATTGTTTTCCAACAACTGTGTAAAACATTAGCTGCATTTTCTCACGAGCTAATACATCTATACATCCAGGAAATCATCAAATTTACATGAATGCAATGATCAATCAAATCCATTCATCAACATGATACTCGAAAGGCTTCTAAGAATGACATTTTCTTGACTCGGAAAAACACTCTTCAATATGGCATAAGATCTGTTCGTTTCACTGGTGCTGAATCCTAGAATAGTATTCCTACAACTATTAAAGAATCTGTATCCTTGGTTTGCTTTCGCTATAAACTAAAGTCATATCTACTTGCAAAAAGCATTTACAACTAACCTTTGAAATTTTCCACACTCTTTTCATATCCCTAAATAACCAAATTGGAGATTCCCATTCAAGTAATCTAATTTGATCTCTGTGAAAATCTCTTTGCGAGCAGGGGGGTCTCCCTCCTCGATTAGCCTTGCTATTGAGGGAGTTCCTCCTTTAAATGATTCCCCTCCATACATATCAAAGTGATATTTTTTGTCTCATGCAAATTTGTAACTTTTCTATTTGACTTGTAAAATTATTTGTTATTTAAATTTGTTGTATTTTAGTTATGAAATGTATGTTGTGTGGAATTTAAAATATATGAACCTGAACCTGAACCTGAACCTGAACCTGAACCTGAATCTGCCTGCCTAACGTATTGTTATTCCTGTAACGAAGCATTCAGGACCCCCTCCGCGCCATCAATAATTAATGACCTTGCACATTAAATTGCATCACAGGCATTTCAAAAACACGCTCACAGCATACAGCATTCGGCATGAAGTCAGATCATCGCAAAACTTAAACAAAAGGAATTAAATGTAGTAAGACTCTGAACAAGTCTATTGCCATGGAATGCTTGGTCAACGGGAGGATGCGATGTGTCACAGTTTACTACCATTCTTACAGTTATGCAAAGGCATATTTCTGACCACTGCCAATGCATTCATCAAACAGAATCATCTCAAAACACATCCTGAGATACAGGACTGGTAATCAGCAATCTTCAACAGAGCTCCCGAGACGACTTTGGGCAACTTTCAATGTAGTAAGTCATTTTCAGAAAGCTATTTATAACTGAATTGCGTTGAGGGTTCAGAAAAGCATCATTTTCAACATTCTACAATCCGGCCAATTAATGTAGCTGATGTAGAGAAAAATATATCGGACAGTAAGAGGATCAATATTACAGAGAATTAACAGATAGACGAACGTCTTTCACAGTTGATTTCGAAACACTTCCTATTTACTATTAGAATTCCTTGAGACATCACGACTGGCTACAAGCATCAGACAACAGCCATTGGTGGTAGATCATGAGAAGTTTGAACAAATTCCCAGACTAAGGATACATTCCAACTTTTTGAGTTCAGGAAACTTAATTTCATGGAGGAAATATCTTGAAAATTTGCTGAAGATGAAAAACGCATACGGTAGAATCTCGTAGAGTCCTTTGACAAAAAATTCGGCGCGGCCTCAACTGCTTCCAATAAAGAAACCGAACCAATGAAAATGAAGCTGTGTATGACAACTGTCCAGTGTATATTTCTATCATTCATTAGTTTCGTCACAACAGATCTCGATGAATGGCACATTCTAAATAGGGGATCCAACGTCAGGACTGTTGCCGTGAATAAGGATCATTTGTTTTCTGTCACAACATCCAACAGTCTCCAAATCTTAATAAGCGATGGGGGATTTGAATCAATTGACAATAACATTATAGATGTCGATGTAAATGATGATAATGGAATATGGTGCATACGGCCAAATGAGCAAATAGTGTATAGATCTGGTGTTACAGCTTCTAATCCAAAAGGAACCTCGTGGATAACTACCGATGGACTATTGACGGGTATCACAACGGGGAGATATGGCCTTGTGTTTGGCGTAAACAGATATATGCAAGTGTTCATAAGACATGGGGTAACTACCAGTGCACATCAGGGAAGCAATTGGCATCATACATACGGAGCAACTGTTGCCTTTGTGTCTTGTGGAAAAAGGGTATGTCTCTGCACGACAACTGTATTTACCCTATTTACGACTGCTCTACTACCAAACATCGATTCCCCAACAATGCCACATGATTGGATCTATCTGGAGCCAGGGGTCAAAACGATCTCAGCTTATGGCGATAACATACTCTGGAAGATCGATACCAACGGCATCACATGGAAAGCCGTCAACTTACTCGATAGCAATTTCATAAAGTTAAGTTGGGAAAGGCGAGGGTATCAATCAACAAAATTCAATGACATTGCAGTCACTGATAAAGTACAATATGCGGTTGGAAGTGATAGTCAAATTTACATTCATACTGGTTGTCCAATTTTCGATTTTGAAGATGATGATCTTTCAAAGTGGGATCAAACTGGAACTGCATTCGCACAGCAGCCGGTAGTTAGCCAACAAACATTCTACCAGAATCGCCCACCAGGTAAAGTTGGTGATAGATTGATTGACACGTACTCTGGTCGTAAAAGCTACAGCATGTCCGAAAGTGCACCAGAAGCTACAATTGGCGATACTCCAACGGGAACTTTAACATCGCCAATGTTTCAAATACGAACAGATATGCTACATTTTGTCATTGGTGGTGGATCACCATCGCAGAACTACGTTGGCCTGTACATTGATGGAACTGAGAAATTTCAAAGCGCAGGCAGAAGTAAAGACCATGTTGGACCAAATGGTGCGGTACGGTCTGCCCGGTATTGGTGGGATGTGACATCAAACAAAGGAAAATGTGCGTACATAAAGATTTTTGATCAGGGTACCACGACATGGGGACATACGATATTTGATGATCTTAGGGCATCACCGCCATGCTTCAAAGGCTTAAAAGTAACAATAACAAGCAATGATCATCAAAGGAATGTAAGCGTTGGGCAGATATTAACAAATTCTTTAAGTCTCACAGGGTTTTACACATCAAAAACACGACCCTTGATCATCACGATTTCATATCCTGTTCTCAAAGATGAACCATTGGTGTACATCGAAAATGTCAATATTTCATCGACACAATGCGCTGGATCTGTAGATATGACACAAAACAAATCATCATCATCATCATCATCATCATCATCATCATCATCATCATCATCATCATCATCATCATCATCATCATCATCATCATCATCATCATCATCTGGACGATGGCATACTGTTAAAACATATCTCACAAATTATCTTCTTTCCGACGCACAAATCCAGATCAAATCTCGTGTTTATGATCACGATGATTTACAAACTGCCTCGTTTCTGAACACAAAGATGACTGTCATTGTTAACTACGCAGATGAATATGTTCGCACAATGAAAAACGAATGGAAAATAATGAGACATGGAAATGAGACTGCAAGACTGGAAGTCTTTGAAGGGATCCCTGGCATAAGAAATTATTCTGTTGGTGAAAATATAACGTATGAAGTGAAATTGAGTCATAATTACACGTCTTCTTTACAAAGAGCATATAACGTTTTGATTAAATTGTTTCTTCCACCTTATATGTCATTGGTCAGTGTGAATGGTCTGCAAAATACACTTGGTGATGTGGTATATTCTCCTTCGACGTCACAACATGTCATTCGTATTCCGGAGCTACTGCTTGATGATAGTCGCCATTTTATGATTGACATTCGAATTGACAGCAATTCAAAATGGAACAGAAAATCACTCAGGGCAACACCAGGCTTATTTTTGGTGGACGAGATCTCATTTTGTCCTCGGAAGAGCTGTCGCAACATGTACAGTAATGGGACAGAAGTAGAACACTTAATCAAGCAAAAGGTGTACAGAATTATGTTTTCGTCGAAACGAAGTGAAGTGATTGTACCTAAAGAGATGTACACGAGAATCGTGGAAAACTCTATGTCATTAATGATCATTTGTGGTCCCTATGATGTTATGAGAAAGATTTATCGATCGAACTGTTTCCATGCTAACTTAACATCGAATACATGGCACAGTCTGAATTCTTTCATGATCAATGTTTCCTTTGTTGATAATGTAAATAAAGAAATATATGGTACAAGTATGGTTGGACCAAAAGTGAGGCTGTATGGTGAAATGTTCCAGCATTTCCAATTACTGTCAAATCCTGATTGGAACACAATTGCAGTATCAAGTGGTACTTTTGTAAAGCCAACTATTATGTATGGGACAGGCTTGATAAGTGCACCATTACCTTCTTTATCGATTAATGGACCTCATTATCAATGGAGATGTTGCAAATAAATACTTATTTGACATGACAGGTGTGGATTTGCAGAGGGCTTCTTGAAGGGAAGAGAAATGACGATGGGTTCCGAATACCTCTCCGTTAGATGTGTAATACTTCATATGACAAGAATTTGTAAAAGGACCCTACCTCAGGAAATTCAAAATCTTCCCAATTGTCGTTGAAAAATCAGGATGAAGGATCCAAGCCACTTGAAACTCTAAAAATTATCCGTCTATCCAGCTGCGACCTGCTAGGAAGAAGTCATCTTATCTCTTCCTTTCAAGATGACTTTATTGTTGGGATACGAATAAGCTAAATTGAGAGCCTCGAGGAATCCTACAAAAGGGCTCCAGATCGCATGCGTGGTAGCGATTTATGTCTGTGGCGTAATATGCAAATTAGCTTGACCGTTTAGAACGAGGGAAGAAAACAATAGTAAAGTTGCGGATGATAGTGTGAGCCCCACCGTTGATTCGCCCTCAACAAAGCTAAACTAGCTGTTAACGATGTTAAGGAAGTGCTGCTCACAGCCTAGTGTGTAACGCGATTCTGCAATATTTACTGTATAAGAATAATAATCGAGAGGAGTTTTCGAAACGTGTATGTCTTGCCATGCGAAATTGCAGTTGTTAAGGTAGATATAATTCCAAACATAGTATAACTGTTTACAAATTTCAGGACTGGTTGGTATGACTGCAACACGCATGACTACATGTGTAGTGTGGTGGCTTTCTTCTGCTCTGGGTGGTACTCTAGATAACACAATTTTCTTCCTTGTCCACAGCTCATTGTATTCTTTGAAGTAAAAATGATCTTCTATAATAACATATTTGGTTATTTCTCTGTAATGCTTACAGTTACTGATTATTTTGTTTCAATCTGCATTAATCAATGTCAGCATAAAAGATTAACTTCGCACATCATGGCAGCAAACAAAGGGTTCAATATTCAGTTCGGTCTAAATACCCAATTATGTCTTCAAAGATAAACAGTCTTGAGAGTTTATGCTGCACAACAGTTGGTCACCACAGTTCTTCAGAAGTTCAACCAATAACACTTTGTGTCAAAGTTGAAATGTCACAAGGTGTTGGGAATGGTGACAGTAGCAATAATGATCCTCTGCTTCTTTTATCTTTGCAAGAACGACATAAATAATTGCAATCGAATGCTGTGCTGGTCTCTAAGAATTCTTACAGGAATGTCACAAGTGAATATAGAAATAGCAGTCCAATGCTGGGTCCTGTGTTGATCTTTATAGGAATCTCACAAGTTAATAAATTGCCTTACTCCTGCAAGAATATATAATGAAATGAAATAAGCTTGTATATGTGCAAAAGTTATGAAAAATATTTAACTATCGCTTGTGAAAAGAAATTATGCTAAAAACAGTATCTGGAATAGTTTTGCACACCCTTCACATTCCAGGAATTTCTATCAATAATGAAGGCAATATCATCAGGATTCTATCAGATGTGATTGTGGTTAAAAACCCTTTTAATCATCTCTAGTGCAATTTTCTGGTTGATGGTTTTTCCTTGTTAGGGAAATCATCATCTCTTTCATCATGGCATTTCTGAAGATTTGAGCAGTTTGAAGTTTGATGGGATTTAAGAATTTAATGAAACCTACAGCTGGCACTGTTTGGAAAACTTGAAAAAGGCCTATCCATGCATGTTTTACTTGGCAAACCAAAAAAATTCCTTGCAGTTAAAAAGCTATTCTCCTTCATAATTTTGAACAAATTTTTCTTTATCCACCGCTACCAGTGGGAAGCAGTGAAACCAGCTGTTTATCAGTAGGAGTATAGTATTCCAGCAATATCTTTTAATTAGTCGCAGGCCTGCCTGAAAGCTTGAAACACTAACAGAGTTATCATTGGGCCTACTTCCACAGCTCATTCGAATTCACCTTCTTAACTTTGAACAATGGTTCTTTATTCACTTCCTCCCGGTGGCAAGCAGTGCTTCCTGCAGCTTGCTGGTGAAAGCGCGAGCAACGCGTAGGCCTAGGCGCTCTTTGTGGCATCTTCCTGCCACTTTCGAAACATGTCCGCTGTGAAACAACAAACGGTCAACACAACTGAGAGGAAAAAGGAATCCTCTCATAACTGCTGTCAAATGAGATTTAAAAAACGATTCGATACGTACCAAAGTCCGTGAAAAGTCTTCCTTCTTCCCGCAATAAACTTGTGAGAGCTTCTCTCTCTCCAGAAATTGTAGTCGTGGTGTGGGCGCTCTCAGGCAGAAATGCACTATACTTTACAACCAGTTGTTGTAGTTGTTTGAAAAATACTCCACTGTCCATCCTCGAATTCTTGCTCTAAATGGCTGCTCGCGCATGCTCGCAGCAATTACAATCGGTCAAAACAATAGGGTCAGCACTTCATCTCTCCAACAATTGGGGGCAGTCCACTTAACAAGTAGGAAAGTGCAGTATTTAGTTACAGCCTTATTACATTCGTCCCTATGATCACTAGTAATTGATCCAAACTTGGTTCACTGCAGTCGCCAAAATTCATCCGAACGCTAAAACTGGGTGTAAAGAAGTCATCATAAAAAATCGGTCAGCTGTCCAAACATGTTTATTCCAAGATCGTCCAATAGCAAGGTCAAATTTCGTCAAACGAAGGAATACAGGCCGTATCAAGACAAAGCGATTTTAGCGCCCAAAAATTGAGTGCCCGCCTTTAGCATAGCGGGATATGATGTTTTGCTCTCCCTGTTTATTTTGATTTGAATGAGTGAACGCAATGGTGTGAAATCTATCCTCTAGAGCCGTAAATCATTTTGTTTGTTTGTTTGTTTGTTTGTTTTCGTGGGCTTGTCAGGCTTTCTAGCTACTGAAAGCTAATTTAGGCCAGATTTAGGCCCACTGTGCATGCCGCATTCAGGCATGGGGGCCCAACCTTCCGAAGGACGACGAGGTGAGTTGTGAGGTCAGACCTCCGAGGTCACCCATCTGGAGTTTGACCTCACTCGACCGAGCTTTTTCATATTCATATATTCATATTAAATTATTCATAGCACAACATCCCTTCAGCACAAAAAATCATTCAAATTAAAATTACAATCTATGAAACAATATTTACAAGGAGATAAAGTGAGAACTGTTATGGCCTATTTGCTGCTCTTCCAGGGAGTTGTATTTCATATTAATACAGCTCTTAAGATGAGTTTTTAAGTTTCTCTTAAACTGCGGGAGGGTTGGCAGTTCCCTAATACTGAGAGGGATGTTGTTCCATGCAGTAAGAGCTGAAAAATGAGAGCCTTTTTTTCCACATATTCAAGGTTATATCTTGGAATTCGGATGTTCTTACAGCTTCTCGTATTGTAGTTTGAATGCAAGGATATCTGGGGGAATTTAACCCAAAGGCTATTCTGGGCATATCCTGTTCATAATCTTGTAGGTCATTGCTGATCGATCAAATTTAATTAATTGTTCAACACTGCGCCAGTTATATGACCAGCTTAACTGCAGGCACCTAACGAAGACTTTATAAGCCACTCGGCCAATCACCCCTTTGTCTTGTACGTGAGAGCTTAATCTTTTGTTTAGGAAGTAGACTTTTTTACTTCTTAAAAAGGAGGTTTGGATCGAGCGTCCAAATCTGATGAATTTGCGAAGGAAGACAAAAGCATAACACCCGTTCACGAGTTAAACACTGCGAGTTGTGGCAAGAAGTTTCTTCGAACGTCAGAACGATTTTCACAGAGTGAATCAACAATAATTTTTCTCTTGCTATAGGCCTAACTGATATCTTAGTGGAAGCAATATCGAGTCCATTTTTTCTTCTACTACTCTTTCGTCAATATAAAAGTCACTCATATGAGGGTCTGTGCAATTTATGTATCTGCTTAGATATATCCTGGTGTGCATGTTCCATATTCTTCATCTTTGTCTCATGGCTGCGGATAGCACCATCGCTGTAACGAAACCGTTCTTTCGCCAGCGAACAATACAAGGGAGTACTGCGTTTAAACTGTTGTGCATTCCATGGCTGTCAGCACTAGTAAAAGCAGTTATGCATTTGATTTGGAAAGAAATCTAATTGGAAAGAACGAAATCTCGTTTGGAAAGAAAGAAAAAGATTCAAGCTTGAATGGCAAAAGAAAGGCCGTCCTTGTTTGCAGTGGCCATTGCGATCAACGAATAAACGAAAAAACTGGTGAGGTGCCCCAAAATTTTGATGTACCCATTTAGGCAGCAGGATTCCAACATGGTCCAATAGGATCTTCGTTTCAGTTATCGCTGGTAACGAAGCAATCTTATGTTAGCTCCGGCACAAAAACCCAAAACGACAGCTTAAATTGGGTCCAATGACGTCGCCATGAAAAACTGGTTAAGTTCCCCAAAATTTTGATGTACCCATTTAGGCAGCAGGATTCCGACATGGTCCAATAGGATCTTTGTCTCAGTTATCGCTGGTAACGAAGCAATCCTATGTTCGCTCAGGCACAAAAACCCAAAACGACAGCTTAAATTGGGTCCAATGACGTCGCCATGAAAAACTGGTTAGGTTCCCCAAAATTTTGATGTACCCATTTAGGCAGCAGGATTCCAACATGGTCCAATAGGATCTTCGTTTCAGTTATCGCTGGTAACGAAGCAATCTTATGTTAGCTCCGGCACAAAAACCCAAAACTACAGCTTAAATTGGGTCCAATGACGTCGGCATGAAAAACTGGTTAGGTTCCCCAAAATTTTGATGTACCCATCTAGGCAGCAGGATTCCGACATGGTCCAATAGGATCTTTGTCTCAGTTATCGCTGGTAACGAAGCAATCCTATGTTAGCTCAGGCACAAAAACCCAAAACGACAGCTTAAATTGGGTCCAATGACGTCGCCATGAAAAACTGGTTAGGTTCCCCAAAATTTTGATGTACCCATTTAGGCAGCAGGATTCCGACATGGTCCAATAGGATCTTTGTCTCAGTTATCGCTGGTAACGAAGCAATCCTATGTTAGCTCAGGCACAAAAACCCAAAACGACAGCTTAAATTGGGTCCAATGACGTCGCCAAGAAAAACTGGTCAGCTGCCCTACCATCTTGATGCTACCGATCAACGGGCAACATTTCAATATCATCAAAGAGGATAGCAGTACTTCCCTAATTTAAGTTCATAGTTAGCTTGCGCCAGAGCAGACTCTGGTGAGAGTGACTAAAAGGGCTGAAATCAGCTCTCAAAGATGTGAGAAAATCAAAGCCAGCCCGGATGTCTCCAGAGATAGTGCATAGCAGGGAGGTGAAAAGTTTTTTTCAGATCTTAGACCATAAATTAACTATGCTTAGACAGAGGAACAATTCATTATGTTGCTGACAAAATTATGAAATTATTCTGTGTAATTATTCATTTCTTATAGGTCTTGAGAGAGGTCAAATGTCCTTGCAAATTTTTCTGTGAAAGAGATTCTTTACGATTCGATCAAGCGTTTTAGGCTTTGAGTCACTTTGCGAGGCATCAGACTTTACAAAGCTGAATTAACTTGTGTTTTCTTGTTCCAATCGACACAAATTTCCAGTCCACACAAAGTTCTCACGCTGATATATCGAAAATTTCCAATCAAAATGTAGGAGGAGAATATCGATAAATCAGCCTCTTTTTCAGAATGGCCGAAAATCTCGAACTTTGCACTTTTGCAAACAAATTGTTGTAAGCATTCACTTTCGATAGAAATAGCATTATGATGTTGTTAAAACAGCCTGCAATAAGACTGAATAAACAAAGTGACGTATCTAAATAGAGGTATTGATATGCCAGTCAAGGTAGCTATCTTTATTCGTGCAATGAGGCATCTATAATTGATGACTTCGTACATTAAATTGCAGTTAAATATAGAAGTACCAGGTAACAAGGAGAACTTTCAACAGACGCATATAGCATACAGCATTTCTCTCACGAAGACAAATCATTGCTAATCTTTCTGAAAAAGAAGTGAATGTGCTAAAATCTTGAGCATGTTTTGATTTTGGTGAAATTCTTGGTCAATAGAAGAATGCGAGGTGTCTAAATATACGACATCTTACAGTCAAGCGAAGACGTAATTCTGACCACAGCTTTCAAATTCAGATGATGACACACATATTGAGATTAAGGACTAATTTTGATGGTAGAAAGTAGTCAGCAATGCTACCAAGACTCACAAGGCGATGTTGGATAACTGTCAACCTCTTATTGGTTGAAACTAAATTCTAAGGCTGATTCCTTGCTGATTCTGAGGCTGACTCACTGTCGTAGCTATTGTGAAGAGAGGAATTGATCAGCGATACCAAAATTCAACACACGACTTTGAAAAAGTGTCAACTTCTTGCTGTGGAAACTAAATGCTGACAACTTTGTGAAATTCACAGACATAGCTACTTTTAAGAGTAAGAGAAACTAATCACAATACTGTACCAAAACTAACAAGACGATGTTCAACAGCTGTCAAAGTCTGGCTTTTTACAAGCAAATGCTGACGTGTCTGTGTTAAATTCATTGACGTAGCTACTTCTAAGAGTAAGGAAATTGAAGTTCTTTGTTGCTTCTTCTCCAAAGAATAACTCAGTACTGAAAGGATTTGGAAAAGTCTCATGTAGTTAAAGATATTTCTTTGCAGCGACATTGAAGTTGTCAAATATCTCAATCTTAGGGTGGTACATATCCGACATTTGTATGACGAAATTTTCTCTACAATTTTAAGAAGGCGACAAACGGATACGATAGAATTCACAGGAGTCTGTTAATCAAACATTTTATGAAGCAAGTCGCAAGTGCTTGCAGGAAAGAAGCCAATGAAAATGAAGCTGTGTGAGGCAACAGTGCAGTGTATATTTCTATCATTCATTAGTTTCGTCACAACAGATCTCGATGAATGGCACATTCTAAACAGAGGCTCTAACGTCAGGACAATCGCCGTGAATAAAAATCATTTATTTTCTGTCACAACATCGAACAGCCTCCAGATCTTAATAAGTGATACAGGATTTGAGACGATAGACAGCAATATATATGATGTCGATGTAAATAATGACCATGGAATATGGTGTACACGGCCAAATTCACAAATCTTGTATAGATCGGGCGTTACAGCTTCTAACCCAAAAGGCACTTCGTGGACAATTGCCATTGGAGGACTGATAGTTATCACAACAGGAAGATATGGCCTTGTGTTTGGCAGAAACATCCATGGACTAGTGTATATAAGAGGGTCTGTAACTCCTAGCGCGCATCAGGGAAGCAGTTGGCTACAGACATATGGAGGAGCCGTTAACTTTTTGTCTTGTGGTAAGAGGGTATGTCTCTGCGCAACGAATTCATTCACCCTATGGACGAGTGCTCTACTACCAAACATCGATTCCCCAACAATGCCACAAAGTTGGATCTATCTGGAGCCAGGGGTCAAAACGATCTCAGCTTATGGCGATAACATACTCTGGAAGATCGACACCAACGGCATCACATGGAAAGCCGTTAACTTACTCGATAGCAATTTTATAAAGTTAAGTTGGGAAAGGCGAGGGTATCAATCAACAAAATTCAATGATATTGCAGTCACTGATAAAGTACAATATGGAGTTGAAAGTGATAGTCAAATTTACGTTCATACTGGTTGTCCAATTTTCGATTTTGAAGATGATGATCTTTCAAAGTGGGATCAAACTGGAACTGCATTCGCACAACAGCCGGTAGTTAGCCAACAAACATTCTATCAGAATCACCCATCAGGTAAAGTTGGTGATAGATTGATTGACACGTACTCTGGTCGTAAAAACTACAGCATGTCCGAAAGTGCACCAGAAGCTACAATTGGCGATACTCCAACGGGAACTTTAACATCGCCAATGTTTCAAATACGAACAGACATGCTACATTTTGTTATTGGTGGTGGGTCACCATCGCAGAACTACGTTGGCCTGTACATTGATGGAACTGAGAAATTTCAAAGTGCAGGCAGAAGTAAAGACCATGTTGGCCCAAACGGTGCGGTACGGTCTGCTCGTTATTGGTGGGATGTGACATCACACAAAGGAAAATGTGCGTACATAAAGATATTTGATCAGGGTACCACGTCATGGGGGCATACGATATTTGATGATCTTAGGGCATCACCGCCATGCTTCAAAGGCTTAAAAGTAACACTAACGAGCAACGACCATCAAAGGAATGTAAGCGTTGGACAGATATTAACAGATTCTTTAAGCCTCAAAGGGTTTTACACATCAAAAACACGACCCTTGATCATCACAATTTCATATCCTGTTGTCAAAGGTGAACCATTGGTGTACATCGAAAATGTCAATATTTCATCGACACAATGCACTGGATCTGTAGATATGACACAAAACAAATCATCATCATCATCATCATCATCATCATTATCATCATCATCATCATCATCGTTGTCCGCAGCTGCATCATCATCATCTGAACGATGGCATACAGTTAAAACATATCTCACAAATTATATTCTTTCCGATGCACAAATTGAAATCAAATCTCGTGTTTATGATCATGATGATTTACAGACTGCCTCGTTTCTTAAAACAAAGATGATTATCATAGTTAACTACGCAGATGAATATGTTCGCACGATGAAAAACGAATGGAAAATAATGAGACATGGAAATGAGACTGCAGGACTGGAAGTCTTTGAAGGGATCCCTGGCATAAGAAATTATTCTGTTGGTGAAAATATAACGTATGAAGTGAAATTGAGTCATAATTACACGGCTTCTTTACAAAGAGCATATAACGTTTTGATTAAATTGTTTCTTCCACCTTATATGTCATTGGTCAGTGTGAATGGTCTGCAAAATACACTTGGTGATGTGGTATATTCTCCTTCGACGTCACAACATGTCATTCGTATTCCGGAGCTACTGCTTGATGATAGTCGCCATTTTATGATTGACATTCGAATTGACAGCAATTCAAAATGGAACAGAAAATCACTCAGGGCAACACCAGGCTTATTTTTGGTGGACGAGATCTCATTTTGTCCTCGGAAGAGCTGTCGCAACATGTACAGTAATGGGATAGAAATGGTACACTTAATCAAGCAAAAGGTGTACAGAATTACGTTTTTGTCGAAGCGAAGTGAAGTGACCGTGCCTAAAGAGATTTACACGAGAATCATCGAAAACTCTATGTCATTAGCGATCATTTGCGGTCCGTATGACGTGATGAAAAAGATCCATCGATCGAACTGCTTCCATGCCAACTTAACATCGAATACATGGCACAGTCTGAATCCTATAATGATCAATGTTTCCTTTGTTGATAATGTAAATAAAGAAATATATGGCACAAGTGTTGTTGGACCCAAAGTTAGGCTATATGGTGAAATGTTCCGGCATTTCCAATTACTATCAAATTCTGAATGGAACACAGTTGCAGCGAAAATTGGTACTTTTGCAAAACCAATTATTACATATGGGACCGATGCGACTCGTCCATCAGTACTTTCTTTGTCGACTAATGGACCTCATTATAAATGGCTATGTTGTAAATGAACACTTATAAGACTTGGCACGTACGATACAGGGTGTCACAAAAAACTGTCTCTCTTTTCTGTGTCTGCTGTGGAGCAGATACAGCTTACATTGTCTCGTGTTTTACAAAGTCTCATAGAACGAATTTTTGTTCAGAGTTTGCGAGCTTGCTTGGGTCAACCTGAAAATCGATTGCTGATTTACGGCAGGCAACATGAGTGGTTGCCTCAAACAAAACACTGATGCTGCTTTCCAGAAATTTCAAAATAAAATAACTTTCGAGAGAAGGACTCTAATGTTGCATTCAAATTTTCTTTGCCTTATTAATAGGTTGAGAATAGGCTGATTGCATATTCGTAGTTATAGCTATTGATAGATTGATGGACGCTCAAACTACCCAGTTTGAGCAAGCATAAAAAAACGCCGTTTTTGTCATAATTTGTCATTGTTGTTGTTGTTGTTGCTATGACTGCTAATATGTGGTGAGTCGAAGTTGAGAATGCTCTGTCATAGATAAACGACACTATGAACCCTATCGAAAATGTAGCAAACATCAAAATATAACGTCTGAATCCATTGTTTTGAAAATTTACTTGTCTTTACATTGCCAAAGAGTAATAGAAATACTAACAGAAGTCATACAATTGCAGTTTTTAAATCCACCACATATTTTACCTTTTGTCTGTCGAAAATCATCCACTACTTGTCAAACTGATTCAAAACGGTCTCACACTCTAAGTTGAAGCCTGACCTACGCAATTACGTAAAAACCGAGAAAATTAAAGCAACAGCTCCTCTACAGAGAAAAAATTTGGGTCACACTGTAGGATTTGGTCGGTAGCTATTAGCTCGTAGCTTAGGCCCCGTTCACACGGGAACGCAATCGTTCCGTTCCATATCGTTCCGTTCCGAAAAGTGGAACGCTCAGGGGTTGCGTTCACACGGGAACGTTTGAAATAACATCGTTCCGTTCCAAAAAGTGGAACGATGAAATAAGTGGTACGAAAAGTGGAACGATACACAATCGTTCCGTTCCGTTCCCGTGTGAACAGGCAATGAGGTGCAAGACTGGTCCAAAAAACGGAACGATAAGATTTTTGCCCTAAGCGCATGCGTGGATATAGTTTTTTCTGGAAAAAATGGCAAGGACTAAAGAGAAAACTGTGGAACGGAACGATTGCGTTCCCGTGTGAACAGAAACAAAAACCGATACGCAATCGTTCCGTTCCCGTCTGAACAGTCTCTTTTTGCGTTCCAGAAACTGGAACGAAGATGGAACGGAACGATTGCGTTCCCGTGTGAACAGAAACAAAAACCGATACGCAATCGTTCCGTTCCCGTCTGAACAGTCTCTTTTTGCGTTCCAGAAACTGGAACGAAGATGGAACGGAACGATTGCGTTCCCGTGTGAACGGGGCTTTAGATAAACAAGGCCAGATTTTGTAATACAATAGCAACAGTTGCTTAAATTGACACCCTAATTCAAAGCGACTAGTGACTGCAGACAAAGTATTGGCTTAACTTGTAAATGAAAACAAACACGGCTTCAAAATTTGCAAGCGAAAGGTGGTGTGCTTATAACGAAAGAAGGAGGGTAGATTTAAAGTTCTGTCTTGCATATTTTGTTCATTTGTTTTAGGAGCTGTGTGCTAATTGTTCTATTTAAGCCCTAAATACCCGAGAATTATAATGCCTTCTGCTCGCGTTTTGAATCAAATGAACAAAATTCGCGAGGCAGAACTTTCAATTTACCCTCCTTCTTTCCTTAAAAGCACATACCTTTTTTTGAAAACCGTCCGTCACTTGCACAAGGCCAGAGTTTGCCCTACTGTTTTGAGTCAACTTTTGTGGCTGTGTTTGTTTTGAATTACAGGTTGCGCGAATTTCCTTCGTCTGCTGTCACTAATCGCTTTGAATTGTGGTGTCAATTGAAACAACTGTTTATTGTATTACAAAAATCTGTCCTTTTTACTTAGCTCAGAAGAGATAAGTAAATCATTGCAAAAAATCTGCCCATGTTGTACAATACTTCAATGGATGAAGCTATCCTATAAATCGACTTATAAAAAGGTGGAGTTCGTAGACTAGCTCCATGTCTAGATACCCCGCGGTTTATTAGTGCTAGGAGATTATAGCGAGCACTATTTCTATTCCTCTCGTTTTTCCTTCGCAGCGTCCAAATTGCAACCATATTGTAAACACTCATGAATGAATTTTTTTTAGACATTCTGTGATTTCTCAGAAGTACAAAAATCACGATAGTTTAAGTAAGTATTTTTTTAAACTGTTCTTGAATTCTTAAGAAAGAAGAATAGAAATAAAAATTTTCGGAACCGAAAAAGACCAACGGTAGAATTACAGCAAAGACGCTAAAGATTTTGTGAAGCCACTCATTTCAAAGAAATGTGTCATAGAGAATTTTACAACAATCTTTCAAAGATTTTAAACACATGCTGCTACGATTAAGTTCATAAACTTACAGCTTCTACAATAACGGGTAAGTCAAAAAAGTTTCCGCGTTTGGCAGGCTTTTGAATAAAAAGTATGTGACCGATATTCAAAACTAAAGTGTTAATCTATCAGTCAAAGGCTAACTTAGACTGCGTTCACACGATGCCGGCACATTTTGAAAACGGTGAAAAATTCGACGGATAGGCCTCCTGTTCACACGAAAACGGCACATTTTTTGCCGGCAGATTTTGAAAACGGTAGATTTTGAAAACGGAACTCTTATCGGCACATTTGGGAAACTGCATCGTGTAAACACTTGAAAATGATGAAAACAGAACAGTTTTAGCCGCTTTTGGAACGATACTGATAGATTCTTAGGGTGTAGGCACACTTCTTTGGCATCAAAGCCTTGCAACGAGTCTTTGCCATCTAATTTCCTACCGTTTTCAAATTGTTCCGGCATCGTGTGAACGCTAGCTCAAATTTTGCAGCCGTCACATTTTTCACCGTTTTCGAAATGTGCCGGCATCGTGTGAACGCAGTCTTAGATAAGAAAATTTTGTTTTGTAAAATCATACATCTTTAACCGAACAATTAGAAAAATGCGTGTAAAGCTCATTTTACACCAGGCGGAATTCTTTGGCGGAAGCGGAGTATTCTGTCCAAACGCATGCGCAGAAAGATTTCGAAGGTGAATTTTAGCGGAATATTTCAGTGGCGGAAAAGTAGAAACCATTTCAACTTTTCCTTGGCGAAAAATTCCGTTTCATCTTTTCCACCAATCAAATCAAAGAATGATGATTGCGTGTCAGTTCAATATACACTATGCGTAGCGACTTCGTAACGACATCGTCGCGAAACCTTGATTCCGTGCGGAAAATTCCTCCTGGTGTAAAATAAGCTTAAGGGTTCGCATTGAAGTTTTCATTGTCATTTTCAGAAACAGCATTTTTTATTTCAATCGAGGATAAATCATGGACCAGAATGGAATGTAGAATCATGGACCAGAACGGTGTCGGCAAACTATTTGGTCATCCAACAGCTGTTATTTAAGGAGTATTAAAAGCCGTTTTCCAAAACTTGCTGGTATCCAAGAGATTTCACTGTGCCGAAAGTTAAAGGTAATGTGTCCATGTAAGTACAGCAGCTCTGCGGAGGGCATGCCAGTTTCACGTGAAATTTCATGTGATCACTCAACCTAATTGCTATTTTGAGACAGCTAGATTTAATACAAGCAGACTTCTGACTTACTTGTGGTTGCTTTTCCAGAGCTGAACCTCGTCGGGAAGCCTCGTTATGAAATTTGACTTTTAATTTGCATGTGATCAGTTACGTTCTACCAATCACAGCGCGCTACTGGAGGTTTCGTCGTCAGCGTCTTGTCAGCATATTTTGACAGAGTGTATACACAGCTGTACTTACATGGACAAATTACCTTTAACCGATCAATTCAGACAGTAGGGCTCAAATCATTAAAAGGGTGGGTGTAAAATTCAATTACGTTTTTCTTTGAATTAAAGTGCTTGCAAGGAACTTTAGGTGGTTTGCTGTAAATCTACCCTCGCAATTTTTTGATATCTTGATTTGTTTCAAAGTGCTGGCATTTATCAATTTTGAGGCTGTGACGTCATCAGATTTCTAAATCCTCAACCAGAAGGGCTACAGATTTCTGCTTTTCACCATATTGCAGACCTTCATAAACTATGGCTTTCTTTAAGACTGTATCATTTTGCTTGCGTAATTTAAGATTTAAGTTGATTTCGACTTTTTCAAAATTTTCGATGAATTTTTATAAAAATAATCAAAATGCCGCAATTTTGAAAATAATCAAGATATCAGAATCTTGCAACGAGAGAATTACAGCAAATTACCCAAAGTTTTTTTCAAGATATTCAATTAATGGAAAAATGTGATGCAATTTTACACTTACCTATCTAAAGATTTGAAAGACTTGAGCCTTATGCAAATGCAACGGCACATACCGGGTGAGCCAGAAAAAAGTTCCCACTTTTAAAAATTCATAACACAAAGGCTACTTCTTGGATTTGAATCATTCAAATTCTAGTTAGAAGCCGAAAGATCAAAGTATTTTTGTGATTTTTCTCACTGTCCTACCAGCACTACAAATATAGGTAAATTCAACTTTACAAAAATTTCATGGATGATTGATTACTGAAAAATGGCCCAAAACATCGATCAATTCATAAATGACCTCTCGCACAGAATAATGAAGGAAATGCAACTTCTCATGGGTGAGAGATATCCTCTAGGCATTAATTTCCTTGGCATTGAAAATCTTTCATATTTGTTTGAAAATCGATGTCTTATAACTCTTGAGGGAGGTGAAACGCCCATGGGCTATTGTTCGATTTGAATAGAATCCTTACGATTTGATCAATGTTTTAGGCCCTTTTTCCGTGATTTTGCAACCATCAAATTTTTATAAAGTTGAATTTACCAATATTTGTAGTGCTGGTAGGACAGGGGAAAAAATCACAAAAATACTTTGATCTTTCGACTTTTAACTACAATTTGTATGATTCAAATCCGTGTAGTAGTCTTGGAGTTATGAATTTTCAAAAGTGGGAACTTTTTTCTGGCTCACCCGGTAGATCCACGGGGACTTCCCTGCTGAAACAAAGCATAGGTTTCAAATCTTTAAATGCTGGGTGTAAAATTCTATGACCTATTTCATTGAACTGAACGACTGCAAAGAAACTTGAACTATTTTACAGTAAATCTGCCGTTGGACTTTTCTGCAATCTTTAAAATCTTCAGAATAACAGTGTTTTTCTTCTTTTTAAGAATTAGAGAAAATTTTGTAAAAAGTCTTATAACTATCGTAATCAAATAATTTTCAAGAAAACCATAGTTCATGGATGCCTACAATATGGTATCAAGCAAAACTCTTCAACTCCACTGGTTTGTGATTTAGAAATTTGATGACGTCACGTCTTAAAATGAACTGAAATATAGAATAGGCTGTAATTTCGATAAATAATCAAGATTTCTGAAAGTCCAACGGTAGAATCATGGAAAAGTGGCTAAAGTTTCTTGCAAGTCATTCAGTTTAAAGAAATAGGTCATTGAATTTTGCATCCGCCTTTTTTCGTAGATTTAAAGATTTGGAACCTATGCTCTGAAACAAAAGGAAGCAAAATCCGTCCAAGTGAAACGTCAGCTACTAATTGGCTAATTCAGGGGGAAAATTGATAAGATATTTCCATCCAAATTCATTTCCTAATAATAATTATGCGGTGCACCGAATGTAATAGATAATTGAGCTAAAGATGGCGTCGACGAAATTCTTGCCAAGATCCTTTGCGGTATTGAAGAAATCAGCCAATCAAATCGATCGAGCCTCTATGTGCGGTAAAGCATCATGGTAAAAAATTCCTGTCATCCATCTTTAGCGCAATCGTCCACTGGAACTCCCCAGCGAAGATCTGACTATTTCTGTCGATTGATGGGACCCGGTGAACATCTTAACGAGCTCTCAATGGTGCACTTAGATGGGTGTATTTACATTTTTTCATTAGTGTTAGGCATATGACACATTTGACACTTGGCCTAAATCATCAAAGTGCTCAATGAACTGATAGCTTTAAAGGACAGGTCTGGGGTTGGTATGGTTGATGACAGAATACAAGACAATACCGTTATGAATGTTGTATCCTACTTTTTCTCATGATCTTTCGCCATCTCCTTGTGAAGTTACGTATTCAATTAAGCAATTTAGCGCGAAATGATGTCACATCGCGCAAACGAAAACGAAGCTGTACTATTGTTTTCTAGCCTCTTCATCGCGTCCACTTTCAAGAAAATGGCAACACAGAGACCAAATGTGGCCTAAATTATCAGAACATGTTTGGAGCTGACAGCCGTTGGAAAGTTAATTGTGAACCAACGGTAAGTACAGGCGCGCAACTAGGATATTTCAAGGGCAGGGGTTTTGTGGTAAAAATTGGGCATGAAGATATAAGATTTCCAATTGAGAAATTCAGGGTAATCGTATGATATGAGTAGATTTTCCTATGTTTTCAAGGCAGTCAAACAATAATCTAAGTGTTAACTACTATCTGTCAATTGGCTAGTTTTCTGAAGATAATGATAATAGAATCAGCTGTAAGTGAAAAAATTCAGTCAGCAGCTAACAGATTTTTGAAAGAAGCGACATAGCTTTCTGTTGATGAATAAACCTAGTACTTTATCTTTGTCTATCTCGGTGACTTGCTGCATTTGATGAAATAATAAACAGAAGCAAGAATACGCATAGCATTCATTGTAGATAACGTTCAACAATCTATTTGACTGGCCTGATGAGAATAGGGCAGAATTATTACCTTCCTTACCAAAAGGGGCAAGGGTTGTAACCCCCACAACCCCCCTTAGATGCGCCCCTGTAAGTATTCGCGTTAGTGAATGATAAGCTTCCTTCAATCATACCAACCCCGGACACGCGTCAACACGTGGAAGAAAGTTAACATTTTGCTTCAAAGTTAGTACCAACCTGGTTCCAAGGGCCAGCTTCCTACGTCAGTACTGACCCTGGTACCGGTCAGGTCCAATTCGCTATTTGATTGGCTATTCGATAACAAAAGGCTCACTAATTATTCCAAAGATTTATTGCTTGGCTTTGGCGAGAAATTGGTCAACTTTGGATCGCTGTCACGGGAAAACAGGACAAAGGATTGGAAAAAGGATTGTTGGTATACTTAAATGTCATGTATGTGCCCCAGTTGACGGAGTTTGAGCCCTATCCGTCAGCACATGCGGGAAAAATTAGCTATGTTTGGTCATTTTGGGGACCATTCCTATTGATTCCCATTCAAAAATGGTCCTATTTCAAATGGTTATTGAGAAAAATATGCTTTATGTGTAGGGCTGATGAGGAGTTGAAAAGGGGTAATGGACCATGGAGATTTCGAATTTTGGGGTTTCAAGAAAGTTGAGGGTCATTATGACGTCATAAATGGGGGTAAAAGAAAAAAAAAGTTTTTTTTCGACCTGAGGTTACGTTTGGAGTTGATGCTCGATGGTTGCTAAACCGATTTGAAAACGGAAAAAAGATTTCAAGAGACCGATCATCTGGGAGTCGTTTGCCACCATTTGGGGTACGATACTGCCCCTGGGGGCCTTGTGAGGGAGGCTCAAAAATGGGGTAAAATGTTTGCCCTCCGCCTTTTTGCGCGCTAACTCCATTTTTTCGCCGGGCAAACTTCTTCGGGATGTCAAAAATCGACGTAAAACAATGTTCTTTACCCATAACTACTTTAATTTCTCATTTATTTCCAAAATTCAGAGAATAACGAGCCATTCTTTTTCGGAAGCTGCGGTGAAAGTTCCTCAATTTTCCGACTTAGGCCCATTTTCACTCCAAAGAAATCGTGCTCGTTTTCCTATTAAATGCACTTACTTACCTCAGATCATTGTCTAAATACCTTAAAAAGGGTTAAATAAAGGTCCTCAAAGAATTAGTTTTTAGTTTCTCGCATTATATACTGCTGCATCGGTGGAAGAAGATCAGTCATTTTTCGTCTCATTTTCATACTTCCTCCATTTTTGTGTGGACTTACTACATAGTATGTTATGCATCAAAATCTATTGGCATATGTTTCATGCTGTTCAACTCATTTTGACTATAGAGATTATAAGAGAGTTTGTAATGAGTCTGCAAGTGATAATTTATGCAAAACAAAATGGCGCCCAAATGGCCACTTTTGCGGCAACCGGTACCAGGGCCGACATCGATGACCTAACTAAGGAAGACAATGGCGGCCCTGGGAACGAGGTTGAGTTAGTACTTTTTTACATCAAATTTCAAACCTCGGATTTGTCCTTCAAAGTCAAACCCAATGTGTTAGCCTCCACAACATTGCCACTGATTCCACGGCCCTCCAGCCGTACCCTTTGGTTCTGTCAACATCCCACCTCCATTCTTACCGTAAAATATCTTTGGTCTTACAAAAGATCCACTGTCTGCTGAAACAACATTCCAATCTTCGTTGGTTAGCACTTGTAATCGTTTGAATCCTTCACCATACAACCTCAGCTTTGCACGAGTAGCACTCGTTCCGAAAATGACTTTGTTCTTCGCATCGTAAAATGTGATGTTACTCAGAATAGAATCGAGGCTATACCATGAGAACGACGTTGAATTTCCACAGTAGCAATTCGATCGCTGTTTCTCAGTCATGACGTCATAAAGTCCACAAATAACGACCAGACCATTTGTAGTGTCGTTAATTTTCGCGTAAACATTATCAAAAACAGGTGCTGCTTTCTTTTCGTAAGCAAATTCAAACAAATATGGTTTCGCTGTTACGGGAATCGTTACTTCTAATCCATTGTCGTAAGCATTGCGACAGTTTTTACGGGGACAATATGAGATCTGGTCCACCACAAATCGCCCTTGAGTAACAGTTGACGATTTTCTTCCCCATATCGCTTCACCATCAATGCGCATATCAAAATGCAATGTCCTGTTGTCATCGAGCAATAACTCTGGAATTCGAACTGCATGCTGGGACTTTGATGGTGAATATAACACATCACCAAGTGCATTCTCCAGACCACTTACATTGACCAGAGTCATGAAAGGTGGAAGGAACAATTTGACCATGACATTATACGCTCTTTGTAACGAAGAAGTAAAATTATGGCCTAGCCTCACTCTGTAAGTTACGTTTTCACCAACCTGATAACTTCGCTGATTGATAAGTCCTTCGATGACGTCAATATTAGCAGTCTCATTTCCAAGCCTCCTTAGCCTTACCTCATTTTGAATCTTATCCACATACTCATCATTAAAGAAGTTAACATAAACTCGAATCATGGTGCGGTAGACTGAGTTGATCTGAAAATCATCATGATCATAAACACGCGAGATGATTTTGATTTCAATATCAGATAAAAGATAGTTTTCCAAATATGTCGTCACTGTGTGCCAACGTTTTGATGATGATGACGTCATGTTTTGTGTCATATCAACATCATTTTGGCACTGAGTTTTCGAGATGTTGATGTTCTCGATATAAAGAAGTGGAGATCCATTCAGAACAGGATAAGAGATTTTGATCTGCAACCGTCTTGTTTTTGATGTATAAAACCCTTTGAGCGAAAGAGCATCCGTAATCGTTTGGCCTACAGTCACATTCCCGTCATGATCAATTTTCGTCAGTGTTACATCCATACCCTTGAAGCATGGTGGTGATGCCCTAAGATCATCAAATATTGTATGCCCGAAATTCGTGGTACCCTGATCAAATATCTTCAGGTATGCACATTTTCCTTTGTATGATGTCACATCCCACCAATACCGCGCTGACCGTCGCGTGCCGGTTGGCCCAACAGGATTTTTACTTCTACCTGCACTTTGAAATTTCTCAGTTCCATCAATGAACAGGCCAACGTAGTTCTGCGATGGTGACCCACCACCAATAACAAAATGTAGCATGTCTGTTCGAATTTGAAACAGCGGTGATGTTAATGTTCCCGTAGGAGTATCGCCAATTGTAGCCTCTGGTGCACTTTCAGACATGCTGTAGTTTTTACGACCGGATTTGGTATCAATCAATCTATGACCAACTTTACCTGATGGGTGCTCGTAGAATGTTTGTTGGCTAACTACAGGCTGTTGTGCGAATGCAGTTCCAGTTTGAACCCACTTTGAAAGATCATCATCTTCAAAATCAAATATGGCGCATCCGCTTAGCACTCGCATTCCTTTATCCTTGCTGATTGCAAACTGCAGTTTGTCTGTAACTGCAATATCTTTGAGATCACTCGTCTGATGGCCACGCCTTTCCCAGCTGAATTTGCTGAAAGTATCATCCAACATATTTACAGCCTGCCAAGCCCCACCATTAGCATCTAACCTCCAAAGCGTATTATAACCATAAGCAGACATATCAGATGTATCGTTATTCCCAAATAACCAATCTTCATCCATTGTGGGCGAATCGATGTCCTTAAATTTTGTTGAAATTAAGAAATTAGCTGTGTTATTCACACAAAAACAAACACGTTTTGCACAGGCTAGTTTTTTCACACCTGTACCGTATACTTTCGTCCAACCACTACCTTGATGAGATCCTGATGTAATGCCGTTTCTTATGAATACATCAGCCCCGGACGTATGGTGGAGTACAAGTCCGTATCTTCCAGTAGCGACGCCAATTGCACGTCCATCTATCAACGACCAACCGGTTCCAATCAGATTACCAGAACTTGTACCGGTACGATAGAATATGAGCTTATCAGTGTTAGCAATCCAAACCCCGTAGTCTCCGTTTACAGCAACATCAATAGTATTATGGCCAATATTAACAAAGCCTGAATCTGATGTCATGATATTCACTAAAGCTCCCGTATTAACTACGTATACTGCCTTGTCATTGATGGCAATTCCGGTTAAGGCCCCTCCTCTGTTCACCAATTGCCAATCGTCAATTTCTCCTTGCAAACAAACGACCACACATATCAAAACTAGAAGAAAATGTTTGACGGCCATCCCTATTTTGTGGTGATATTATAAAAAATATAGACAGTTCTCTACAATCCGCTATGGGTTCCTTTCATCGTCTTCTGCTTTCAGGACTTGCTAGTTGTCTGCCTCTGTAAAAAAACAAGCGAGTCTCTTCCCAAAAAAATTGCAAATTAGGTCAGTTCAATTTCTTGTGCATAATGTGGCGATTTCATCAAACAATGTTGGAAATTTTCTACCATGCGATACGGCTTCGTTTCTTCTCTCACAACCTTTCTAATGCGCAAGCCAGTTGTCTTCCTCTCTAATGCGCAAGCCAGTCTCTCTCCAACAAAATCTCAAATTTTGCCTGTTCAGCTTCTTGCGCCATTGAGATGAATTCGTTGAAAAAAGTTGAAAATTCTCTACAATGCTTTACACGCTTCGTTTCTTAGATCATGTCCTGGTTTCTTGTGGGCACACTGCTTGTCTTTCTCTGCCTCTAACAAAACAAGCGAGTCTCTCTCGTAACATAGCAAAGGCGACTTACGTCCAATTTCTTATCCCTTCCTACCGTATGGTTATCCCTTAAAACAGCAACAACTCAAAACCAAATTCCAGGTTTTAAGTTCCTTGGGAGTAAAATTTTTCAACAATTTTCTTTAATCGTAGATTTCTTGTTGACTTTAACATGCAAGTTCATGTATGAATAAGAAACTCAAATCATACAATATAATTTTTGTCACCACATATAGCACCGGATTTACAGTCTCTTGCATTTCACAAGATGTAAGTCGAACAGCAAGGTCGATTCTCACGTCGAAACCGTCAAATAACTCAGTCATTCATGTTGATTGCCATAGATGCATTACAAAGTTGGTCTTTCATGTTGAGTGGCACAGGCAAATAGAGTAGTCAAAACTAGACGTTAAATAGCAGAGGCAAGTCCATTTACAAAGCTGGTAAATTAGTCGAATCAACAACCTAAAGTTGGCAACTTAGTCGAATTAACACCCTGATTTGCAAGGAAATGCTACGAAACGAACAAGAATTCCAATGTATTTTGTGTCACTATACAAGTGAACTTTCGAGATTGTGGATCTTGTACGTAATGTCAAATTGTGAAATCAGCTCTGAACGCTAAATAGGACAGGAGGATTACGAAGTCTGTATTCTGAAGCTGCATGGCACGGTCGAAGTACGAGGTCGGTTCTAGATATCAAATATAGCACCATTAAATTGTGAGGTCGAAACTGGGCGCTGGATAGCACAGTAAAATTACGATGTCAGCATTGGACGATGAATTCCACAGTCAAATTGCGAAGTAGCTTCACAACACGGAATAGCGCAGTCAAAATGAGAAGTCGACACTGGACGCCGAACAGCGCAGTCAAGTTGCAAGGTCAGCTTTAAACGCTGAAGTTCACAGTCAGGTTGTGAAGCATGTTCACGATGCTGAGTAGCAAAGACAACTTGAGAAGTCGAAACGGGAAGCTGAATAGCACAGTCAAATTATAATATCAGTTTTGGACGCTTACTATGAACGTCAAATTGTCAGGTTAGTTCTGGACGCTCAATACCACAGTCAGTCAGATAGCGAGGTGGGTCGTTCACGTTTAATAGTACAGTGCACTTACATTCGTACAGTGCACTTACCAGACGAGCTCTTCACCTTGAATCACACAGCCAAATCAAAAATGTATAATTTGCGTGTAAACACTCAGAAGAAGTCGAAACAAGAAGTCCACTATGTTATACGCGACAGCTGCTGAAAAATGACATCAGTCCTTCAAGTTTGACAGCACAGTACAATGATGTGACCCTTGGCGTTGAACAGCACAGCCAAATTCAAAGCAGTTTCATTGGAAACGCTCTGTAGTCGAAACATAAAATCCCTCGTATTTATTGTGACAATTGTCAAATTACGATATCATGTCCTTCACGTTGAATAGCAACTAGCGCAGCAAAATCAAAACGTTGTTTCGCTGTTTCGAAGACAGTCCTTCACCTTCAACACAGCACAGCAAAACTAATTTGGAAAAGAAAACGACGCAATTTACAGGTAAACACACCATGATATGGTAACGAAATTTGTCTCCTAGTTCCAAGACCACATAAATACAAATGAAACCTGGGTCACAATACAGTGCATAGTGAATTTGTATACAATTCCGCAAATTCCAAACAGTGAATCCCGGGGGTTGGATGACAGGTTAAGAGCTTCTGTATCGGGTGAGTCAGAAAAAACACATGCCGTTAGAAACGCTACTGTCCTCTGATTCTCATAGCAACAACAACTGTTGATATCCTATTGAATAGGTCACACTTCTATGGATCTTAGAATTTGTCTTGCCAAAAGTAACTCTGCTCCAATTTCATATGGGATTTTCTCTAGCACATCCATTCGAAAAAATGCTAAAATCGCAAACAAATTTCCCTAACATTTCTACCTTGCAGGAATGAGTTGAAAATACTTTAGCAAGTGCCATCCTCTTGTGATAATGAACAAGTAATCTTCACTAGTGTAACAGAATTATTCAAGGGGATTCCATCCTTCTAATTACGTGCTAACACTGGTAATTGCCATTGCTGTGAGGCAAGAAAACTGACGAAATTTGACCATCATTATCAAATATTTGCGTTTTTGAGACGCATATAGCAGCCTTGACACTGGTTCCTGTAAACCGTGGAACGACATAACGACTAATAACGACATAACGACTAATAACGAGCTATCAAATTACAGTATCGAGTTGTCTGTCCAAATGGATGTATCCACCGGACCACCATGAGTACGGAATGGACTGATCAGTGGATCTAGGGAATAACGGAGCTCACGAATTTTCTGTTTCTTTGGAAAGCAAAGTAAGAAACAAGCAAGCTCATCAATTCTTCTCCTCTGTATCCCTTTTTTCGTGTAAATGTGTAAGTAGAAGATGGAAAGAATGGTTCTCTGTTTCCAAATTCTTTTTCCTAAAGCTTTTTTAATTTGTAGCTTCCTTCTCCTAGGACTTTTTGGGCTTTTTGAACAGTTTTAATCTGACCCTTTGGATCGTGTACTCTATAGACTTGCCCCAAGTCTATTTCGTCAATCAAAAAAATTGGGAAAAAGAAAAATGGGGAAAAGGACCTTTCAATAGACTTATTACAGATGACATACCTTTTCAGATCGACCAATGACAGATGACAAAACAATAGTTATCATGCAGATTGCACTCATTTTCAGTTAAACATACAAAATGTGTTTTGTTTTGACTTCAACTTCAGAAAAGTGAATAATAACAAAATGTTTATTCATAGAGTTAAGATAAGTGCATTTCCGAGTGTGAATTTACATAATAGTTGCTTTAAAGTCTCAATAGGAACCTTAGAATGTTTTTGAAAATGTCGTTCTTTAATTATTAGATATTAGATATTAACGTATTACGTAAGAAAGTTTGGCAGCAAAATATCCCTATGATTAAAGAAATTATCCATAAGCCCCGGACCTCAGCTTCTTTTACCGCCATGAAGCAGGACACCGTACTAATCTCTCTGGTTTTGTCTGGAGCATGAACATGCAATGTTGTTGCTCATAACTCCATTTTCAGATTACTCATTTCTTCTTATGGTATGCCAAACTGTAAGTTGAAATGTCTAGAATGTAACTAGAGTGAATAGAAATGTTCAGGTTCAAAACTTTTTCTCTATGTTCCATCAAACGTCGGAACTTTTTTGGGACACCCGGTATTAGTAATGTTATGTTGCCAAATACTCTATTGCTTATGGTAAAACTATTATTAAGCCATTAAAATGTTATGTTATTTTGCCAAGAACTCTCTCTCTTATGGTAAAACTGTTATTAGGAAGGCAAGGAATGTTGCCTGTACCCGTACCTGCAAGTGTCGTTGTTTGTGTCAGGAAAAAATTGTAAGGAGACAGGGAACCATTCTTTCCATCTTCTACTTACACATTTACACGAGACAAGGGATACAGCGGAAAAGAATTGATGAGCTTGCTTGTTTCTTACTATACTTTCCAAAGAAACAGAAAATTCGCAAGATCCGCTATCCCCTAGATCCACTGATCAGTCCATTCCGTACTCAAGGTGGTCCGGTTGATACACCCATTTGGACAGACAACTCGATACTGTAATTTGATAGCTCGTTATTAGTCGTTATGTCGTTATTAGTCGTTATGTCGTTATTAGTCGTTATGTCGTTCCACGGTTTACAGGAACCCGCCTTGACACGAAACATCCAATAACTCACGAAAGGAGATACCAATTCACGCCAGGCAAAGTTTCTTATTCAGTTGAACATTTTAGCTATCAAACAAGACATTTGCCAAGTTCTTCGCTTTGCTGTTTAGGGGGATGGCATTTTGTCGAACTTTGGGCTTTCTCTACTCACAGCTTACCCGGTATGTGGCAATGATATGTTCGGGTTTGCGTAACTCATCAAAGCGTATTACTTTTGGCAATAATTTTCAAAAATTTCATAAAAATGGTAGTTTTCCTTCATAATTCAAACCACACTTCCAACAAATGCGAAAATTAGCAATAAGGAATGAATAGCTTCTTAAAAACTTGGCGGAAGACACCTATGAAGGTGAAGTTGCGGTTTTTAGCGTCAAGCGCTTGGATCGCAGAAGTAGCGAAGCGCTGAATGAGTCTGCGACCCCTTGTCATGGCGCTCAAGTGGTGGGGTCCTACCGGGTATCGAACCCACTCCACCTGACTTTTCTGACTGCAAAGTCAGATGATTACACCACTGCGTCACAACACCTTGAATCAGACACTACCTTTTTTTATCGAAATTGGACCTGGGTAATATAAATTATGCATGTAAATTTTGAAAATAGCATGCAAAGTTTCGACTGTATCAATCCAATTGATAATGTGGTTGAATTTGCCATGGTGTCATTGGTAGATTGAATTTATTATTAAATTTGAAACCAGCAATGGATGAAAAGATGTTTTTTCATTGCAGTTTGCATGAAACAACGCTATTTAAGCTCGATTTTGTTATAAAATATGACAGGCTAATTACTTACTAAGTTTTACTAAGTACTAAGTTCTAAGTACTAAGTACTAAGTACTAAGTTTTTTGTACACTGGTCCAAAAGCCTGGAATAGTATCCCACAGCTCATCAGAGACACCGAATCCGTTGTTCGATTCAAAAAAGATCTGAAATCTCACCTTTTGAGCTGATATAAATAGGTTTGCACGAATCCATGGAAGATCAGTACACGGGGGGAGGGAGAGGGTGTAACATGGTTTGAGCTTATATTGTAAACTTTTAATTGCAATTTATTCTATTTCCTTTTGGTATCGTATTTAACTGAATGGATTTTGTGCTTAGATAAGATTAAATGAAATAAATGAAACCTTTAACCCTCCGTCAATATACAGAGATAGATTTATACCGACGTAAAATCACCCCCTGCCAAAAAAGAATGCGTCTATAAACAACAATTGGATGCAAGTTACAGGCACACGCTGTTTTCAGAGGAAGATCCAAAACAAAATCTACTTAGCAATTCATGGTTGCATAGTCAGGATGCGTCAATGAAGCCATGGTATTTCAAATATATGTTCAATGCGAAGGACAAAGCATAGGAATACAAGACAATGATACAAGAACCAAGTCTTGCAACAACAACGACTTCACTGAAAAAAAAAATGAGAACGAGACCAATAATAACGAAACATACGATATCAACATGTTACCTAATTAGGACAAAAAATATGTGTTGCTTAAGGCTAATTTCCAGTCAGTGGGATTTTCTGAGCGGACGGAATTTTTGACAATAAAAAGTCACTCAAACGTAAATTTCTATTCAAATCCAGAGCGACGTTTTCTCTAGTATACCATGCAATGGAACTTCCGCCCGCTCGGAAAATACCACTAACTGGAAATCGGCTATAGGGCGCATTCTTTTTGATATCTTCTGAAAACGGTAGAGTTGGTAGAAGCTAAAATCCCATTCTTTTGGTACCATTCTACCGAAAACGGTAGACTTTGCGGACTTCAGATCATTTTATACGAAGGCACATTCTTTTGATCACTCTGATTTCGGTAGACTTCCGAAAGATTATTGATGTATTCTTTTGGGCTCTGCTGAAAACGGTAGAGATCTGAGAGCTCGAATTCATGTTCGACGAAATTTATTCTTCTCGTCGTTCTGCTTGACTTCCGATAGGTTTTTAGCGTATTCCTTGAACTCTTCTATGTACAAATTCAGGGCTGGGAAGGTCTGATCTTTTTACTGATTAAAGTGAATTTGGTTTTCTGCTTTCAAAGCGGGGTCAGAGGGGGTCCCAAAAACCACAAAGCCACCAAGATAGTCCACAAAACTTCAAAACCGCCTCTAAATTCAGCTAAAGCTGCAACAACAGCCAGAGCAGAAACTGCGCACGCATGCGCGAAAATTCGTAACTTTGACCCCTTCAAGCTCCCTGCAACAGGTCCCAAAATTTAGCAACACCTGATATTTTGTTCCTTGGGCCTTAAACTCTTGATTTATCATTTCAAAAAGCTCATCTATCCAAACACTTCCATACCTCAGATTGCTCTATGAAGTTATTTTACGCAGTTTCTGCTCTTTCGCCGTAACATCTTTCTACGATTTGCATATATAACCTCGGTTCTATTGTGCAGACGACGCCTCGTAATCAGTTTTGTCAGGAAAGGCAAAGCTATAATTCTGATGATGCCTTGGTGCCTTAAATTCGCTGGAAAAGGTGAAAGTTGAAAGTTTGACTTCCCTCAAAGTCAGAAGGTATTGATCAATTATACGTAGTTTAAATTTTGTGATAATTTGACCTCTCGAATGAGATTTAGTTACGAAAATTGAAAAACGTATTTATTCTGTTTAACGCCAGAACAGTGAGACCGTTCCAGAAATGAATACAAACAGCAAATCTTCAGCCCCTCCGACCCCCCTCCTCCTCAAAGTGAAATTTGCTAGTCAATGGATATCATCCTCAAACAAAATCGAGCTTAAAAAGCGTTGCTTGGTGCAAACTGCAATGAAAAAACATCTTTTCATCCATTGCTGGTTTCAAATTCAAAAATGAGTTCAATTTACCAATGACACCATGGCAAATTCAACCACATTATTAATTGGATCAACACAGTCGAAACTTTGCAAGCTAATTTCAGAATTTACATACATAATTTATATTACCCTGGTCAAATTTCGATAACAAAAAGGTAGTGTGAACCTGCTTAATAAATATTGAATAGAGATGACCATAGTCAAGGGGTGCTCCGAGCTGGTCGTATCATGGGAAGTTTGGATACTGTTGCTGTTATTTCCGAGCTTCCCGTGATACGGGAAAGTAATGAGGTTATTTACCTACCAGTTACAAATTGTTGGGGATACATGGTACTCCCCCTATAGTTTCCTCGCTTTGTAGCTTGACAGCCCATCGGCGCGGGGACTATGAACGTATGCGCTGTCGACATCAGTTGATCATTCAAATATCTGCAGTCGTTTCGGAGATCCTTGCAGTGACAGCTCGACTTACCGGGAACTTTGCTTATGTTTTATCAATTCTTGACTGCAGTTGTGTTTGACATGTGCCTGCAAGATTTCATGACTGATCGTTCCGGAAGCTTGGTCTACAAAACTGTTAAGCGGTTCATCCCGCATGGATAGAGTGCCCTAAGCAAAACATCAGCGCTTTGAGCATTGCTGTCGAAAGCCCAGGTATCATATCTGGATTTGCTGTGTTGTCAAAATTTCCCGAACTAAAGCAATTAGACACAGAAATCCAACATGAGCTGGGTAGGACTGCACTATTTATTTACCAGATAAATTCATTTCTTTGCCAAGCTTCCATGAAACGATATCGTGAGGGGTTTTGAAAACTGTTTTTATTGTTCCCCCATCGACAATTAATTGTTCTGTGGCGGATGTGGTTTCGTGCGAACGTCTTACTACCGGTTGCCTTCAAATGACTAAAAATTCGTGATGAAAATAGTGACATTACGTAATCAAATCGGCGAAATTTTACACACTACGACGCATGCGTTCATAGTCCTGGAGGTGATGTCCACTGCCTCGTCAACTTGAGCTCGCACGTATCCCCATGAGCGTTAGGACACCCAGTGTGTTGCTGTTAAAATTTATATTAGTAGCGAGCCACCTTAACTTATTGTTTTTTTGTGTCTTGAGCTTGTTTTTACTTCGTATACAACCACCTTTCAATGTTTCGTAATTTTGAAATTTTCAGTAGTGAGCCACCTTAAGTGAAGATCCACCTTAAAGAGTTAAGGTGGATCTTCACTTAAGGTGGCTCACTACTGAAAATTTCAAAATTACGAAACATTGAAAGGTGGTTGTATACGAAGTAAAAACAAGCCCAAGACACAAAAAAACAATAAGTTAAGGTGGCCCGCTACTATATAAATTTTAACAGCTACACACTGGGTGTCCTAACGCTCATGGTATCCCCAACAACTAAGCTAAATCAGGCCGACTATTCTTTCTTTATTTGTTTCTTTACTATGTCGTCTGTCGTTGCAAAAGTGTGGGTTTAGACCCAAAGGTGAAGGTGAAGTTGCGTATTTTAGCGCCAAGCGCTGAGATCGCAGTAGCAGCGAGGCGCTAATTGAGTATAGCGCCTCGTCATGACACCTAAGTGGTGGGGCCCTACCGGGTATCAAACACACTCCGACTGACTGTTCTGACTGCAAAGTCAGAAGATTACACCACTGCGCCACAACCCAAAGATCAGATTCTGAATGACTGAGCAGCAAGAACATCCCGCCTCCCAAACTAACCCAAAAGAACAGCCCCCGCAGCGACTAATACTTGAGTAAATCTTGAAAAAAGTCCTTTCCCAGCTTTTCTCTGGGCTTTTCATTGCGGGGGCAGTTCGTCCGGGTTAGTTTAGGAGGCGGAATGTTGTTGCTGCTCAGACATTCAGAATTTGATCTTGGGTCGTGGGAGGGTCGATCGTGGGTGGATCGATCCTTAAAACCAGTTACTTGATTGGAAAACGTGTAGAACTGGCCTACCCTGGTATGGAATTGGGTAAAATACAATGAGAATTAGTTCCACGTTGCCCCAGAATTCTACAAACCATGCAACCTGGTCAAAAACTGCGTTATCTAGCGTTTTCGCTTTTCACTTCCTATAGAATACTAGAATACCTATAGACTCATTAAGGATTCGTAATTCGAACGCAATACATCTTGGAAAACGTTCCTCACCGCTATCTTTAGCGTAATCGTCAATTATATCCAAGACTCACCCGGTAATAAATTCCCAAAAAAAAAACAGTAAATCACGAACGAATGAAAATTTCATACCTTTGGGTCGACGCCTTTAAATAATTCGAGATCCAGTTCGTATTTGTGATCTGCAGTGCAGTAACTGAGAAAATTAAAAAAATTTTGCCATTGCATTTGCCATACGAAAATCCTATTTACTCTGCCTCTCTACTGATCTCCCTCTCTGATAAGCCCCTCTCTTCCAAGCAAAATAGCTTGAATAAACTCTTTATCTTTTAAGGCCGACTTCCACTTCAGTAGTTTTGGTCAGCGACTTCTGCGTTTGGCTAGAGCGTATGCCCTTTAGCAACGGAGCATGAGCACATGGCAAACGCGCTGGTCGCCAACCGAAACTACTGCAAGTGGAGGACGGCCTTTAAGCACTCCCAGCATATATGAAACGCATAAGGCAACTAAAGATACCGTAAATACTCTGTTAAGCCCCCTTCTCTTATAAGCCCCTCCCCTCCACTCCAAGCCAAAACTTTGAATAAGCTCTATTAAGCTCCCCCACTTATATCAACTTCCAGAAATTGCCACGTGCCTAGCGTTTGGCTCATTATTTCAGAGTTCGACTTTTCGAAGTGAGGCGACGTTCAAAGAGATGTTCGCAGCGAAGTTTGACTTTTCTTTCGACGTTCGAAGGAGAGAAGACGTTCGATGTTTCTTCAGATTTTTCGTAAGATTTTAGTCCCTGTTTAAAATGTGTTTGCTCGTGAGTCCTTGTATCAGTAAAAATAAAAACATCAGACAAAAAAAAAATGAATAAATACAAGGAATAACGTAATCAGTCTGCATTAGCCTCTGAGATTGATGAAGCTCCCTAGGGGCTCAGTATAGCTTTCATAATAATGCAAATTGATTCTGTTTGAGATCTGTCTGGAATCATATGAGGTTTGCGAAGCGCGAAATTGCTCATGCAAAACACATTATCGCTACTCGCGAGAATTTTCACGTGGCGGTAATTTGAGACACACTATAGAGAGTTACCTGAAATAAACTTTTCTTTCGGTAATGTTTATAACTTCACCAACCACACCTCTAAGCTGTACGGCAACTGTCACCCTCTTTCTTCGTTGGGACCAAAGGGTCTTTGGTGATAAACTACGAGAAGTGAAGCAAGTACTTTGATTAATAAGTGAGTGAAAATATTTCTGTGCAAAACTGATTTATGTTAAGCAGGCCTCATTGAGGGAATTCTGTCCTTGCGACCAAGTAAATCGGAAAAATGGGCCTGCAATAGAAGTACTTTAAGTCTGTTCGTAGCCACAACAATCACGCGAGCAGTGTTGAAAATGCATGCAGGCTAAGCACTCTGTGGACATTAAATGTCCCAACAACTACAGGGTGTCCCAAAAACATATGCACTGTTTGAGTGGCTACTGTGAAGGAGACATGAATTCAATCTTTCCTGTTCTTCAAATACATTCGAACTGCTATTGAAAAGAAATGCTGACTCATACAATACGCGACATTGAGCAGCGTTATACAGGCACTGTCTGCACGCAGGCTTTGGTTCATCCAAGCCAGGAAATATTCACAGGAACAAAGACTATTTAGTAATTCTTACCAAGGAAGTTCTTCCATTGATACCAGTGGTGGCGGTCCGTCATCAGGTACTATTTTCGGAACTTGCACTATCTTCTGTCCGGATCCAGTACTTCCCTCAGGAATCTTTATGTTGGTAAGCAGCTCACCAGAAAGACGCTTTACTTCGAAGCCATAACGTAATGGGGCATAGAGTAACCTAATAGCATAGGAAGCAAAACAAGACATCAGGTTTAATTTAGACTACCCTCATACGGCACCGGCACAATTTGAAAACAGTGAAAAATGTGACGCTAGCAAACCTTTTTCTATATATATTCAATCAAATTTTACAATACAAGGGACTTGGTACTTATCTAATGCTACTTACAAATTACTTTACTATACTAAAAAGACAAATACCACGGAGAGAAAAAATAGGGACCCTGTGGGGATGTGCGAAGAATTCTGGTGGATGTAAAATATTGGGGCGAGAATGAATTTCTGTGTTGTCCATAGAGTGGTGGTGTCAAAGAGGACACTGCTTGTTTGTTGCTGTTGTATTTTATATTCTTTTGATAATCGAGGGAGAAGTCTGGAACGTGAAAGCCGAGGTGAAAGCCATGAATCTAAGAACTGGAAGTGGGTGTTTGGAGTATACAGATGGAATTCTTCGACACAAAGTGAACTCGTTACTTCCAGTGATCATGTTCACTATTAGGATGTGAGACAAATCAGTTGTTTTTTTCTGTCTCAGCTAGTTACTCATCGTTTACATGGGGAACTAAACTTCTACCCTAAAATATCCAAAATATCGGCTTTAGTAAACATACAATTTCCAGACAATTCTTTGCTCCGACATGCTTCAAAAAGCGTACTAAAAAGACGAATACCACATTGTTGAAAACAAGTGTACAGACATACAGATACATAGACAGGATCAATTGCGAAGCCATTGAGCAAGAATATTATGCTTCTTCGCAGCAATGATTTTGGACATACCTTTCAACTGAAGGAATTAATCCAATCTTCCTCATATATTCTCGGTTCAGCTGGTTGGATATAGTCGCATTCTTTAAAGTTTCCAGAGCATTCGTTAGACACTACAAAAGTGACAGTGGATAAAGTAAGAGCTACAGATTGAGTCAAAAAGATTTTAGGTAATGGCTAGTCTGACGACGTGATTCCTTGTATTCGTTCAACATTTATAATCTGATGTTTTAATTTCACTCATACAAAGGACTCACGACCAAATGGATTCTAAACAGGGACTAAAATCTTACGAAAAATCAGAAGAAACTTAGAACATCTTCCATCCTTCGAACGTCGAAAGAAAAGTCGAACGTCCCTTCGAACGTCATTTCGAGCGTCGCTTCGCTTCGAGAAGTCGAACTTTGAACTAATGAGCCAATCAAACGCTAACAATAGGCACGTGGGTTGACCATATTAAGAAAGTAGCGATCTGATTGGTCGCGCCGTGAACGCGGCGGACTTGGCCTAATTAGTCCCTATTCTGAAGCGTAAGGACATAAGTCCCTCAACTGAAGCGATGACAACAACAACAACGAGCGTAAGTTAGAGGGACTTATGTAATGTAGTCTAGGTAATGGCTAGTCTGTCGCACCTTATGGTATAGTATTTGTGGTATTAGTGATATTTATCGTAAAATATTTATTTGAATATCAAAAGAAACTACTGGGTCAGAAAAAGAGAAAGTTCACATGAAATTACAGAAAATCTATCATTCAAATTTAATAAAACATTATCAAAATAGATTTCAGATATACTTTGATACTTCAAATCGTTCCAGTTTTCAACTTTATCAGTAACAGTTGGTGATTGAAATTTTTGCTGTGCTGACAAAATAAACTGAATCGAACGAATGTGCATAATAGTGATGAGAGCTCTTCCAACACTCAATCGAACCTTGCGTATAACAATATCGCTCGATCCGAAATCTAGACTTATGCCTTTTCTTTCCTTGTTTCCCTGCGCTCTTTGATTTGCTGATATCACTTGGTCACTCACGACCTATAATGTCATTCTTAAAAGAGGGCCCAGTTTAGGCCCGCATTGATTAACTCTGTATTCACCAATCAAATTGCTAGAATTTTCTTTCCAACCAATAAGGAGGCGCTATGTAGACAGTTGTTGTTGTTGCATAGAAAGGCGGTTGATGAGGCCTAGAGTTCTCACAGCTGCGATAGATCTACTTTGTGTTTAAAGAGGAAGATAACTGCCTGAAAGGTATGCATTCTGCGACTTGTAGGTGAGGAAAACATCATAATGAAAGTTTCCTTTGGAATGTTCAAGCTCTCTAGACCAGACTTTGAAGCAATATGGTTGAGTGTACGAGAATCCCCGCTAGTTTAAGCCATTTCGAAAAAGTGCGCCCACTTTTTAAGAGTAATATTATGAGCCCCTATAGACATAGTGACGTCAGACAATCCAAGACCGCAGGGAAACAAGGGATGAAACAGTATAAGTCTCTGAAAATGTCGCTCGATCTAAAATCTATGTAGAACGGCAAAAACGTCAATTAAAAGGTGTGTTTCAAGCAGCATGCCTTGCACGCACTGTCTCTTGGTTGGACTTCATCATTTTCATGGACAATGAAATACAGGCAAATCTAACATTAACATTTCCTACCTTTTTGTTCTTCAACTTGGAAATCATATTGCCCAGTATGTCTATGCCTTGCAGGTCACGCAAACTGTCTCTGCATCTGCAAAAACAGACACAACCATAAAGAAGTCCCAGGGATTACCAAAAATAAATATGGAAAGAAATAACCGATTTTAACAAGCAAAATCTCTATAACTGATTAAATCTTTCTTCTGCATTACAAAGCTTTGCAAATATAATCTGGGTTGACAATTGCTAAATCATCGCTTGTTACTAGAATGACGACTTGATTCCCTTTATTCGTTTAACATTTATAATCTGATGTTTTAATTTCACTCATACAAAGCGATACTCACTCAACTGAAGCGATAACAACAACAACAACGAGCGTAAGTTAGAGTGACTTATGTAATGTAGTCTAGCTTGTTTACAGCATAGGCTCCAAATCTTTAAATCGGTGTAAAAAGGCGGGTGGAAAGTTCAATGACCTATTTCTTTATGCTGGATGAAATGAAAGAAATTTTAGCCACTTTTCTATGATTCTACCGTTTAACTTTTCAGAAATCTTGAATATTTGTCGAAAATTTCAGCTCATTTTATGATGTGACGTCATCAAACTACTAAATCACAAACCAGAAGAGTGAAAGAGTTTTGCTTGATACCATATCATAGGCATCCATAAACTATGGTTTTCATGAAACTATTTGATTTTTCGTCAACAGGTTTACGATAGTTTCAAATTTTTTTCGAAAATTTTCTTGAATTCTTTAAAAAGAAGAAAAACACTGTAATTCTGAAAATATAGAAAAGTCCAACGCCAGGTTTACAGCAAAATGGCTAAATTTTCCTTGGAGCCGTTCAGTTTAGAGAAATATGGCAGACAATTTTACACCCAGCATTTTAAAGAATTGAAAACTATGCTGCCACATACGCCACATGCTTTTCTGACTCATCCAGCATATATGCATGTCCCTAATGAAGGCGTAGCCCCGAAACCCGAATAAACAACGATTGGTCTCTGCATATAATAAAGGCCAGAAAACAGAAAGAAATCAGATTTCACTAAATTTCTTCAGAGTTTTTGAATTCTAAGTTTGCTGGCTCGGTTCCCAGCAAGGAAACAATAATTGTTTATCATGATAGCACACTCTCTTCATGTTTCTCTCGGGTAAACAATAGATCTTTTGTCACGAAAATCAAGCTTGTTGTTTGATACAAGGTTACACAAATCTATGTTTTTATTGATCCAGCATACAATGAAAAGTAGAATGCAAATCAATGATAATAAGGGTTAAGGGTGTGTTTGATTAGTGATTCCAAACCTACCAAATTCTGAAAACGGTAGGCTTCGCAGAGACAGAAACACTGTGCCCAATCAAACACAAAATTCTCCAAAACGACAGGTTTCAGGTTTCTTATTCATCCTGGCGAAAACGAGGTTTCCTGTTGAACAATAAGAAGACGAGTCCGGCGCTTGGCAACAAAGATTGAACTGGTTCAATTACCATAGCAGCAAGAGGACGAGGAAATTCGCCTCGTTTTCAAAGTTTCGCAAATGAAAACGAGAATCTCTCTAAAGTCTGCCAAACCTTCCACCTTTGGAGCAGAAGGCTCTGCAGGTCTTCCAAACATGCCGAATCTGGTAGCCAATCAAACGCAAATTCCGAGTCTTCCAAGTCTACCGTTTTCGGAATTGACACCAATCACATACATCCTAAATACCTTGGATTCCTTGATAGGACAGCTATGGTATTTGTGCATTCCTCGAGAACTTTTTCCTCTGAACAACTTCTCATCAAATCGAAAACCGGTTCTATACCATCAGCATCAAGAACACAGTGGCAATTCCTGAATGAAGGAAAGTAAATACGAATTCAGAAACGAATCAAAATCAAGCAACCATACGCGAACGGGAAGAAAAATTCTAGGGGGGCTGCCCGACACAATGCCCATTGTTTACTAACATTTTTACCCGACTAAGGGCAATATTTTGCCCAAGTGGGATTGATTTTCGAAAATTTTTCCAAAGTTAGAAGGGCTACCGCCCCCACCCCCCGGCCACCCCGCCTCTTAGGCTTATACAAGCAACAATCCAGTTGTGAATTTCAATTTTGATACCGGGTGTGCAAAGAGAAAAACTATCAAAATCCGATGATAATGACAAGGACAGATTTTGTAATACAATAGCATTAGTTGTTTTGATTGACACCTCAATTCAAAGGAATTAGTGACTTCAGACAAAGGAAATTCTGTTAAACAATAATGAAAACAATACAGCTGTAAAAGTTGCCCCGAAACCAGTGGGCCACACTCTCGCCTTAGGTAAGCGAAAAGTGGCTTTTAAGAGAAGTTAAGTACTAATAACGAAAGAAGAAGAGTAAATCTAAAGTTCTATCTCGCAGATTTCGTTGATTTGATTCAGGAGCTGTGTGGCAATTGTTTCATTTAAGCCCTAAACACCAGAAAATTATAATGCCTTCTACTCGGCTTCTGAATCAAACAAACATAATCCGCGAGACAGAACTTTAGAGTTGCCTTTCCTCTTTCGTTATAAGCACATAGCCTCTTAAAAGCCACCTTTCGCTTGCACAAGGCGAGAGTTTGCTTTGCTGGTTTCAGGGCAACTTTTACCGCCCTGTCTGTTTTGATTTACCGGTTGAGAGAATTTCCTTTGTCTGCAGTCGCTAATTGCTTCCAATTGAGGTGTCAATTAAAAGCATTTTCCCAGACAAAGGTGATCTTGTGATTCGTTTAAAAATTAGTAATCTAGCTCTTTTTAGCGCTGCGTGTTCTTGAATCATACTACAAAAAAGCACTGATGATTTCCAGGTCAATTTCTTTGTGCATGTTAAGATTTTGATTTGGTCACAAATGAAGAAGTGCACATCGTAATTGGAGACTTCGAGGATGATAAAAAATCTGAAAATTTTGACTCTTTCGCAAGGTAGATTTTTTTGCTTAAAAAATTATAGCACCGCATAAGGTTTTTCAATGTGTAAATTTTTAATTTTTAATTTTCAACTTTTACACCATGCAATATTAAAAACAAGCATGTTATCATATTTACATATTTTTGAGCATTGACAAAACAAGTCAACGAGACAATTTTATCAAATGCAAGATAATCGATTTTTGGTGATTTTCAAACAGGCGTACTTTTTTCAAAGACACGGTAGAAATTATAGCAAGTCTCTGGATTTTCAGATAGGTTACTTGGTGCCACTTACCTGGACAACTTACATATGAAAGTAAATAAACTTACGGAAAAATTATGACAAATTACGAAAAAATTACGAAATAATTGCGGGGAATCGTAACATCTTTGAATCTCCAAAAAAGTGTTCTACACTAACTTGTCATTGTCTGTACAAAGAACTGCCAGAGTCTCAACGGCAGGGCAGATGACCTAAAATGCGAAAGAATTCCTCAAATTATTATTACAAGCTTTTAACTGATACAGCATTTGAAAATCTTGTTGAGTACTAGGATGATTTGCTCTATTCAGTCTTGGATAAGAAGTCCTCAGCCGAAAGCTCTGGTTTTGATTGGACAGGAGGTTTATACTACGAGGTGAATATCTCAGCTTAACAGGTTTAATACTTTGCAAGCAATCAGCAATGTATTAAAGTTTCAAGCATGCAAGTCTGCTACTATAATCTGTAATACTTACAGGGTGTCCAAAACCTATGCCGCAATTACGTCGCTGCTTTGGCGGATATTTTACGCTCTATTGCCCCGTTCTTGATTTAGTTGCTCCCCGGGAAGGGAGGGGGGGGGAAGTAACTCGACTCTAGGGATAATGTGGACCTACACAGCCCAACTTAGGGGAAGGACTCATGAATGGTGTTCAGCAGTTGGTAAGGTTGCTTTTTAAAAATAATTTTATCAACCCCGAATTTGTCCTTTAATAGAAGTACCTGAATATCTACAAGGTCTGTTTACTAGGGTCGCCGATAAATGCGTCAGGGAATTACGCGATTCCAAACTGGATTTGAACCTTCCGTTGTTGAAAACATCCTTTGGACAAAAGAGCTTTTCATTCAGGGGAGCAAAACTTTGGAACAAATTAGGATCCGAAGCCACAACTACGAGTAGCTTTTCTGCTTTTAAGAAAGCTGTCACGCAAAATTGACTCTATATTTTCTTTTACTTTTACTCTATATTTTCTTATACGTTAGCTGCGAAATAAAATTGTAAATAGGTTTTCTTTTCAATAGTCTTTTTGTTTAGTTGACAGGGCAAGCTGTAAAGCAGTAATTCTAGTTATTGACGCTTTTACCCTGTTTAAAGAATTAAAAATGAAATGAAAATGAAAGAGATAGACGAGTCTTATTGGCAAGATCAAAAGTAATATTTTAAAAAAACCTTATCATCTTTCTTTTCTTTGAGGATACTGCATATCGCTGTAATGCCACCATAAACTTTTACAGCAGACTTGTTCCTGGAAGAATCACATCAAATCAAACAATGGTTGTGCAGCTCATCTTGTCTCACATACAAGAATCAGCAGTTTTAACTTTCTGATGTCTCTAAAGAGTGCATCCAGAGGATTTCATGCAAGTCTCATAGGTCATCAATAGACCTTTTCACTTGTCAGAAAAAAGCTTTGGCTCGAGAGTTCAAATGTGGTCAAGTTTGAGAAGAAGACCAAAGCAAGAAACCTGTTCTCAGTGCATCACTCGTATGGTAGCTATGGCATATAGGTCCTTCGGATCTTAAGACACTTTTCAATTAGTTTACAAAGAGCTCACCTGTCACTAGAAGCAAGACTTTTCAGAGCGAGGATAATTTCTATTAGGAATGGGTCATTGTCCATCTACGGGAAAATACAATATTTCAACAACGTCAAGAGAGTTTATCTGCTGCTATAACGAACACATATTTAAAGCTCCACTTAACGAAGGATATTGTTCCTTCTACCGTAAGGGGCTAGCTATACTCTAAACAGGAAACTTTTTCAAATACCAGATACATTGAAGACAACTATGTTTCACAACTGACAAAGTTTCTTTGAAGGAAATTTTAACGTAAATCCTCGCATGTATGTATGTATGATTTTGCCATAAAATTAAAATGACAAAATAAATTAATAAAAGGAAAGTGATCTAATTACAGGAATATGATATTTACAGGCAAAGGGTTAAAAATGAAGTTTAAAAACACCCCAGGTTAAAAATGGCAGAGATAGCATTAAAAAGGTCAATAAGACCTTGTTTCCATAATGGTCCCTCCGGATGTGTTATAAAAATAACAAGAAATTTGTTCCGGAAAAAAGGAAAAAAGGATCTCTTAAAAAAAATTATTATTCCATTTTCATAGGCTTCATTTCCTTCAAAGCGTCTGTGACCAGCGCAATTTCCAATTAAGTGCAAAACAATCTAATTTGTCATAGGAGATTAGGAGCGTTCAAGCTAGGCCAGTTAAAGAGAGTGTTGCAAGGCCTTCGGAAAGAGTATACCTTTTGGTTATTCTATAAACGAATCTGCATTATGCGACATTTTTATACATTCTAATTTGAAGAGTTCAATTGAGCGCAGTCAGTGCTGTTATCACTTTCGAATAACAAGGACAGATGCTTTAATTGATACCTCAATAGACGATAGCGCCAAAGATGGCGGCGAGGAATTTTTTACCGAGATGCACTGCGTTCTTTAATCGAATAGACCCATTTACGGAGAGAAAAGCATCATGGGTAATAGGGGCATATTTTGATTGTTCGAACGCATGTTTCAAGAAATTATTTCATGCCTCTCACCTCGGCGTACCATCCAATTCTGGCTCTTATTCGCTCAAAATTTCATCAAAGTTCATGGAAACAACACAGCACTTACCTGAAACACAGGACTTTGAAATTTTAATCACCTTTTCTGCATGGACTTTGCTAAATTTATGTGCTTCCTTCACAAACTGCGCCCTTCTTCGTGTTTCATACTCAATCACAAGTCTTTACCGGTAGACCCCGGCTCCTCTTTTCGATTGCCAGAACCATATACAACACTGCATTCGCTTGATTTCCAAAATGAAGGCCCCTCGCATCCTTATTTCAAGTTACAAAAAGTCTCCTTGCCGCATCTTTCTTCGTTCACAAAAAAGTACGGTTGTAATATTTCATTTGATGTTTTTGAGATTCTGCAAATTCTCAAAGCGATTCGAACGCACCTGAAACCCTTCTGAAACGGTCTAGAAATATTGAAATATTGTCAAACTTGTCACGGGGTGAGCCAAAGGGTAATCCAAGAAAGGGACAACGGGGGTAAATTTTCTGAAACAGATCTTATATTTATGTCGCCACTATTTTTATAGTATACTTAGTTGCTTAGAGAAGCTGCGTATAAGAAACTCAACAATCAGATCGCCAAGCATTTAGGAAATTTCAGTGACGGAAAACATATTTTAACAAACTATTTATTTTAGAGCTAATTCTTGGCGCGTTTTTTCTTTATTTTCACTCTGTATCGTAACTTTTCAACCGTACTTGAGCAGTGTGCAAACATTGGAAAGGCTTTGAAGTTTGTTTCGAAAGTAGATGTCACAATTGTTTGTGGAGCATTTAGAAAACATTTAAGAATCTTATGAAAACTCAAAATATGACAATTTTAGAAAATTTCAGTGGGATTAAATTCTTAGTTTCCTGTGAGCGAACAGAAAATGTATTCCTGTGAGTGAGACAAGTGGCTAGTTTGTAAACACCCCTAAAGGGCTTCTTCTTCCTAGACTAATGAAAGGTAGAAATTGAACGAGATATACATGAGAACATGGAACATTCTGAAATATTAAAGGAAAAGAATAAAGATTTACTGCAGCAACTACTGAAAATTTTTGAGGGGGACATGGCCCCTATGGACTCCCCTGGATCTCGATCCCCAAAATTCTGCTAAAAAATATGAAAGAGTAAAGCTGATGGGTCATTATTCAAAATTCTAATTTTTCAATCGTCAGATCACATCTTCAATGTAGATCCTAGCATTGACCGCCTTTGATATGTTCTTTTACATTTTTGAGTGACTCCTGCTTATTGTGTACCAGACTCTAGACACGATACTGCTGCATATCTGCTTCAGATGATGGGACTGATGAGGGTATTGCAAGGGTAAATTATGGGAATGCAAGGGAAGCAAGAGCATCTTCTATTTTTGTTGAATGTCATACACGTTTTTATACAAGAAACTTGGATCAAGCCATAGTACTGAAAGTTTCTTAATTGTTCAGGGTGAACATTGGTTGATTTTAGTACTAAATGTTTCTTAATTTGTTTCTTATTTTTTGAATGCATGAATTATTGAGGCCTCCAGGGGTTATGGGGAACAAGGGTACTTGCCATTTTTATTTATGGGAACATAGGAACATCTCGCAATTTCTAGGTATAGGGAACAAGGGATCAAAGGAATGCTTTTCGAGGAAATGGGGAACATTCGGCATTTCTTTTTGGGGAGCATTCAAAAAAATTATTGGGAACAAGGCAGACTTTTTAGAATTTTTAGGGAACACGGGAACACAGACCCCTTGGAAGGCCTCATTATTAAAGGGTCTCAAACACTGCTACAGATATGTTACTGGACATTTAATGCCAGTGTTCTGTTATGCTCAAACAAATACTCGCATTTTTTATAAGAAACTAAGAATTTGAGCCAGTACTGAAAGTTTCTGAAAATTATCAGATTTTGAGTACTTTGGGTTTCTTACGAGTTTATTAAAGATTCCATAACAATCTTCATGTTCATGCCCTCATACTCAAGTACATCCCGAGTATTTATGGTACAGGCAACAAGTGAATTAAGCAAAACTATGTCAAGGATTTCCTTCGTAAAAATAAATGGTTGCTTAAGTTATATTTTCCCAGTACTAGAGTTTTCTTAATTTTTTGGCGATCTGAGAGTTGAGTTTCTTATAAGCAGTTCCTTATAAAATACGTGTAAACGGTTGGTTAATATTACTCAGTAATTAAGGCTTAGCGACACTTTCCTTGCATTTTACTTTCAAAAGTTTCTTTCTACTTCTCAGCCATAGTGCCAGAGTTTTTTGAAATTTTCGCTATCTTGGTACCAGTTTCTTATAAACCAGTTTCTTATAGATAAATGTGTATCTTTATGTCGGAGTCAGAGCATGTACAGAAACCCACCTCTCTTTACAATAAACTGATCCGAGCATCTACCACCAAAACTAATTGCTGACAGACGAATGTACAAAGAAAGTGAAGAAGATGAAGTGATGGAAAAAAGCAAAGCGTTCTGAATGTATTTTTCTATTATTGAAATTTCCTAAATGCTCGGCCATCTAAGTTGAGTTTTTGTAAGCAGATTCTCTAAAAAAAACTAAGAATACCATAAAAAAGTGGCGACAGAAATATAAGATCTGTTTCAGAAAATTTACCCCCGTTGTCCCTTTCTTGGATTACCCTTTGGCTCACCCAGTGACAAGTTTGACAATATTTCAATATTTCTAGACCGTTTCAGAAGGGTTTCAGGTGCGTTCGAATCGCTTTGAGAATTTGCAGAATCTCAAAAACATCAAATGAAATATTACAACCGTACTTTTTTGTGAACGAAGAAAGATGCGGCAAGGAGACTTTTTGTAACTTGAAATAAGGATGCGAGGGGCCTTCATTTTGGAAATCAAGCGAATGCAGTGTTGTATATGGTTCTGGCAATCGAAAAGAGGAGCCGGGGTCTACCGGTAAAGACTTGTGATTGAGTATGAAACACGAAGAAGGGCGCAGTTTGTGAAGGAAGCACATAAATTTAGCAAAGTCCATGCAGAAAAGGCGATTAAAATTTCAAAGTCCTGTGTTTCAGGTAAGTGCTGTGTTGTTTCCATGAACTTTGATGAAATTTTGAGCGAATAAGAGCCAGAATTGGATGGTACGCCGAGGTGAGAGGCATGAAATAATTTCTTGAAACATGCGCTCGAACAATCAAAATATGCCCCTATTACCCATGATGCTTTTCTCTCCGTAAATGGGTCTATTCCTATAGAATCGTTAAAGATTTGTAATTCGAACGCAATGCATCTCGGTAAAAAAGTCCTTGCTGCCATCTATAGCGCAATCCTCTATTCAAAGCGATTAGTGACTGCAGACAAGGGAATTCTTTCAACCAGTTAATCAAAACAAAAGCGGCTTCAAGAATTTCCCCAAAACCAGTAGGGCAAACTCGTGCCTTGTGCAAGTGAAAGACGGTTTTAAGAAAAGTTATGTGCTTATAACGAAAGAGGAAAGGCAAATCTAAAGTTCTGTCTCGCGGATTTTGTTCATTTGATTCATGACATGTTTGGTAATTTTTTCATTTAAGCCCAAAATATCCAAGAATTATAATGCCTTCTGTTCGGCTTCTGAATCAAATAAAAAATCAAGGAGACAGAACTTTAGATTTGCCCTTCTTCTTCGTTATAAGCACATAACTTCTCTTAAACACTTAACTTAAAAACTTAAAATCTTTCACCGTGTTTGTTTTGATTTAATGGTTGAGAGAATTTCCTTTGTATGAAGTCAATAATCGCTTTGAATAGAGGTGTCAATTAAAGCAACTGTTGCTATTTTATTACAAAATCTGTTCATGTTCTGTTGTGTACATTCCAAAATTTGTCAGACTTCTTCACAATGTATAAACATGTCGACTGATCCAGAATCCTTTCTACGGTGGTTAAAGAGTCCACTTAAGAAAATAGGTGGCATCTTACCTTCGATAACATAGAACATATAGCTTTGAGTCCTCCATAATGTTTCATTTCTTCTTGTACTCTGAGAAGAACAAGTAGTTTTCTCAAATTCAAGTTGGATAAACAGTAGTCAGCGTGCAGATTCAACTGATTTCTTTTCAGAGCGATTTCTCTTCAGAGACATTCCTGAATAGAGTGAAATTAGTCTAGTCTGCATGCTGTATGCATGTATGCATGCATGTATGTATGTATGCAAGTAAGATGAAACACACGACACACAAATGCACTGAAAGTTCTGATGGACATTGGAATGTCTAAAACAAAAGCGAAAGGACTACTAAAGTGGACCTCCACATCATGTATTATCGGATCACGGCAAATTTGGAACATCAGATGCAAACTGGTAAAGGAAAATTGAAAATGAAACGGAACAGTAGAACAGATAATCCTGAATTTAGTAGAGCAGAACAGAAAAGACGCGCTAGTTTTACTTGAAAGACCTTGTTCTATTTGGACACATTAAACGAACAGCATATTCTAGAGCTATCAAAGTTTAATACGTATAACACTATGCAAGTAAGATGAAACACACGACGTGAAAAATGGACAACCAAAGAAAAAGTTTGTGTGTTTTTCATATATAAATGATAAAGTATTTTTACATGGGTTTTCCTATATCAATGTTTTCTTATTGCTGCGCAGCGCAGTTAAGCAGCATATTAACCCCGCCGAGACGATTTTGATAGTGAAATCGAGCTGTGTGTCTGTCCGTCGTCAAAACATGTGACTTAACATCATGTGATCATTTGGATTTCATGTATATTTCAGATGTGCTGCATGAACCATGTTAGGTCTATTGGATGATATATTCATGTGATCGTGTTACCTTCAGGACCCCAATGCTGACTAGAGCCATGTGCTCAAGTCATGATCACAAAAAGAAACAATTCGATTGGATAATACACTTACAGAATTTGCTCCTAATTTTTTGAGCCAATGAGCTTTGTTATTCGTTGAACAATGATAGGAAAATTCTATGTTTTATTAATGACAGTGGAAGCAAAGCCTGTTAAGACACCTGTTGTTTCGTGGAAAACCAATTATTTTTGGAAGATCGAGTTTTTAAAAATGAATTACATACCATGGTGCACGGAACTGTGGAACGAGTAGAGGATTAAAAAACATCGCAGAGGAGAGTGACTTTTTACTCCCAGTCACAGCTTTACTTGACTATTGTTACTGCTAGTATATATAAGTGTTTTGTAGACAAGCGTATTTACTATTGCACATTCCCTTAGCTGCCTTGCTAGTAAAAATGCTGGAGTAAACTGACCAAAGTGTAGCTGATTCAAGATATTCTTACCTTTCGTCTCTTGATGCCATAAACGTAGTGATTTCCAGAAGAATCTTTGAAAGCTCTGGTTCTTTGCACAATGACAAAAGCTTTGCAATTGATTTTATCCCACCAGAACTGCAGAGTTCGTTTAACATACTAGAAAAAAAAACCAAACCAGCAAATGAACGATGTAAAACTCGATGGATGTACCCTGAATTAATCAAACAGATTTATTGATTGACATTAATTTCTGATGGTAAAGTTAGTGATTAATTGAAGAAAGGAGTTGTTCAAGATTTACCTAACAGCAACTTTGTCAATCTATATCACGACTCATTTACAGTCGAAATGTTAGTTTACAAGGATGAAGCCTTTCAAAGTTCCTCAGGCAAAGATGCATCAAAATCTGGAGTAGAATCCTTATCTCTCCCATGCAATTATCTTTGGAATACCCTCGATGATACTGTACAAGAAGAGACGACACTCGAAGGTCCTAAAAGCAAAATACAGTAAAAACCCGCGTATAAGAACCTAGTGACAAAGAACCTACATGCTGAGATTTTTGAATAAGACCCCCATTATGTAAGAACCCATTCAGCCTGAAATTTGAAATAGGTTCTTATTTGTACACAATCTGTACACAAAATTTTATACATCTAATTTAAAGTTTTGCGAAGATTCGAGACCTGTAGCACCTCACAAAATTCTACTCCAATTTGAAATAGAAAATACCTTTCTGAATCGGTAACGATTCGTTGCAGCTTCCTTGCAAGATCCAGTTTTTCTGCATCGACCTAACGAGATCAGAAAATCATAGTTCTAAATCTGGTTAGTGGAATGAAATATTGAAATCCCTGATAAATTCAATGACAAATACTCGACAAACGGAAGCCACTAAATTTGGGTGGTAAAATGTAATTTATTTGACAACATTTTGCCTAAAATTTTTATTGCAGAAATCTTTGTTACACTAACTCTGTACAGTCAGAAAGCGTTGCTTCCTGGTACCGTTGTCCACGGGTCTGAGTATTTGGCAAAATTGAAAGCAGGCCCTCTGTTTCTATTAGGGTTTCAAGCTCTTACATCAAACTGAGAAACAGGTACAAAATATTTCAGGGAGTGAGTCAGAAAACTGCATCCACTGCTTGAAAAATCTCACAGAATTACTGATGCAACCAATAGAACTTTTTACTACAAAGGAAGAGGTCTGGCTCGAGCGTCCAATCTAGTAATTTATGAAGGAAAATAAAAGCACAGTCTATCTATCTGATACGCAATTCGTTTAATTTAACATAGCGCCGCTAACTACGGACTGCCATAACGGCTTGTTACGTGCCAAGTATTCATCAGTTGGTACAAAGATCGTTCCATCTTCTTTTGCAACCATCACCCTTGCTGTTTCAAGATCTTTTTCAATCATTTTTATCTATGTTAACTTTTGTCTATCCCTTGGTTTCTTTATATACCTGTGAGCTTCTCTTGTCTGGCAACCTTAAAAGGTGTCCATACCAACTTAATCTTCTTTCCTTTATTGTTTTTCTCCATTCATCAATTTTCATTCTTTCGTATAATTGTTTGTTTGATATTTTGTTATTTGTTATTTGTTTGATATCTTGATACTGAGGACCTTGCGGAGGAGATTTCTCTGGAAGACATCTATTGTATTTTCAAGCTTTTTGGTAAGGGTCCAGGGCTCGCTATTGTACAAGAATATGCTCTCTATGTGACTCTTAAGTAGTCTCACCTTAGTGGCTATTTGGACTTTTTTACTCTCAAAAATTTGTTTCAATTGGTTGTAAGCTGTTGTTAAGCACAACCGTTAGTTGAAATGGCAGCTAGTTGAAAAGGTGTATTGAGCCAATCACTCGCAGTTTTAGGAAAGCCTACGAAAGTTAGTTTCCGGGAGTTCTTCCTAGAGATTTGGAAAATGCATTCTAAACTATTAATGAGTTCTCAAACTCATTGGATCTAAAGTTTCGATAAACATACCTCGCGTAGATATATCTGTAAGCAAATATCTGGAACACACTCCAGTTCACTCTAAAATAACAAAATTTTTTGTAAACATCTAGAATGAAGTCACTGATTTAATCAGTTGGTTCATGAGGGCTTGAAAGTGAAGGTGACGTTGCGATTTTTAGTGCCAAGCGCTGGGAACGCAGAAGTGGCTAAGCGCTAATCGAGTCTGCGACCCCTCGTCATGACGCCTAAGTGATAGGGTCCTACCGGGTATCGAGCCCACTCCGCCTGACTGTTCTGGCTTTAAAGTCGGAGGATTACACCACTGCCCACAACACCATGAGCGTTTTGATAATTTCTTGTTAGCAATTAACAGTGAATTTCTCTTCAAATTTTGAAAAGCTCGATCTGATCTGCTTATCCGAAGGAAAGTGAAAGTGAAGGTGACGCTGCGGGTTTGTGGCGCCAAGCGCGCTAGGATCGCAGAATTACAGCATACCTAATCGAGTCCGCGACCCCTTGCCATGACGCTCAAGTGGTGATATGATTCATCGAAACGACAGAGCAGAAACTGCGCACGCACGCGTGAAAACTCGAAATTTTGAGCCCCCCTAGCTTCCTGCAACAGATCCCAAAATTAGACATCGCATCATATTTTCTTCCTAGAACCTTAAACTCTTGATTTATTATTTCAAAATGTTTTTCTATTCAAACACTTCGTTATATCAGATTGGTCGATGACGTAATTTTATCGGACCCTGTCCGCCGGCCGTTCTAGTTGCAAAATCAGAGGACTACACCGCCGAGCTACCAAACGTCCAACTATCGCCTATGGAAACAGTTGTGAACTCTTCTTGAACGGAACTTGAAAAGTGGGTTTAATAGCAGAACTACTGGCCAAAAGTTTTATCTTAAACTCGTAAAATCAAATCGTTTAGGATTAAAAAGAACAACATATTACATTTTCTTACCGTGCATTCTCTATTCTCAGGACACCAAAGTGCATCTGGGAACATCTCCTGTATACATCAAAGTAATATAGCTTTACTATGAGCAGTACGATGTTTTCTAGTTAAGTGTGGTGTATATCATGGCGTGATGTGATGGGGTGCAGTTACATATAAATTAATTCATGACAAGTGCCCAATAAATCTTCTTTTCTACTTTCAGGAAAACGATCCAATAAAAATTGCTACAAGGAAGAGAAATATTTTTTGGGCCCCGTCAGTTGTTCTCCAGCGATGTCAAAATCAAGTAAGAATCTAAGGAGATGGTTCTGCCGTCGTATTAAAATTTCATCACAATTTTTAAGAGGCAGGAAGTGCTCTCTCATGAACAGACAACACTGCTAACCCTTTAAAAGATTTAGCAAAAATTTTGATATGACGCTACACATCGCTGGAGAATGACAGAAGTGCTGTCTTCGAAGCAACCACTTATTTTGCCTTTTCTCCGCCATACATCAGCAACCGCACGTCAGATTAACTCAAACAAGGTCTCAAACTCTAAGTTGAAGCTTGACGTATGCAACTGTGTAAAAACCGGGATAGTTGAATCTACGACTCCTCCACAGCAGCCACACAAACGGGGCACAAATTTTTTGGGACACCTTCCACATGATTTTTTCTGGTAAGAAATTTTTCACAGATTTGAAGTTGATCTCATTTTATCACAAACATGTCAGACCTGAAATTGAAAACGTTGTTTTGCATATTTGGGTCACTACTGCATTTGTTTCAAAGCATTCCTTCTGGTCCCTTTCCAGTTGCAGTGGGAACCAAATGTTTCAATGATAAAACTTTAGTAAATACCATACCTGAATACAGTCTTGTGATCCAAGTGCATGGCCAAGAAACACCAATTCATGACTCATGTTCATCGTGTGTTCCCCAGTGGTATCAAATAAATCGACTGCATATTTGAATTTGCCAGCATATTCAGAGTCGAATTTTGACTTTACCTAAAGAGAGAAAGGACGTTTGAACAACAGAAATTAACAACAAGTAAATCCTACGGCCCATGGTGTTACGAAAATGAATAAATGATTCTGTTAAGTATGGTTTTCAAATGTCACGTTTCATCGCATTTCGTCGTAATGTGTCGGATGTAAATAACAGCGATTGTCAAATAATATGAAAATCAAGAATCTTAATTCATTGGAATTCGTCCTACTTCATCGCAGAAAATAAAATTTTTTGATTCGCTGGGATCAGTTGCAACTATTTGCGATGAATTGCGATGAATTAGGACCTGTTCATATGGAAGCGAGCTAGCCCGCTTACCAGGCTGGAGCTCTTTGCCGAGATCTCACCTCATCTCTCATTCCAATACAAAATTTGATTTCTGTTCATGTGAGTAGGCGCGCTGGCCCGCATAGCGAGATGTCACTGGTGTAGTGGCGAGATATTGGTAGGCGGGATGAAAATTTTCCCATGTGAACACTCCATCCAGGCCACCGAGACGAAAATGTCACTACTGCTCATGAGCTGCTTCTCTAAACAATGGGCACGTGTCTCATTTTTGACACGTGTCAAATTTCTGTCTCGGCAAGCGGGCAGGAATTTCTCCATTTAAACACAAGATGAAAACTGTCTCACCTACTGGGCCAGCCCGGTAAGCGGGCTGGCTCGCCTCCAAATGAACAAGCCATTAGGATGCCTTTTTTGGTTACTTTTCATGTATCGGAAACAATCCTCATTGATCGTAGACCCAGAATTCCGATGAAATGCAATGCAATACGATGAAATGTGACCTACCAGGTGACCCAAAAAAACTTCACGAACTAGATCGCACATATTTTCATGAAAGCAAATGTTATGAAGACAACCAAGGTATCAGCACGTAGCTGAAAGGCTCCGCTATCTTTTGAGATGATGCTTGGTCAGTTTAAGATATGCGTACCCTCTGAAAAAACCGAAAATTCATTCATTTCTCGGACCATTCCCTCGCTTTCCAGTCCATTTTTTGGGAAGTGTGAAAAAGCTGAATCCCAAATTTGCTTCGGAGCATGAAATTTGAATGAGGGACATCCTAGATTCGAAATTTTCTCTGAATCTGGTTTTTCGGATGGTAATCATTGCTTAAAATGACCTTGCAGCATTTCAAAAGACAGCTGAGCCTGTCAACTAGACTGTGATAGAAAGCATTTGGCAATAGCTTTGGTTTCAGGGAGCTACTTTTGATCGAGCTCGTGAAGTTATCTTTGGGTCACCCGGTATGAAAAACAGCGTTCACACCGCCTACTTTGCCAGTGAAGCTTTACATTACAAAAGAATACAAATGAGCCATTCACTGCTTGCACCATTACCAGGTGAATAAAAAATTCTCATAACGCTTGAAGCCTGTGCATCGAAAACCATTTATCAGATTCTTAACAACTTATTTACCTATGCAGCTGACATATCAACTTAGACTGCGTTCACACGATGCCGGCACATTTTGAAAACGATGAAAAATGTGACGGTAGCAAAATTTGAGCTAGCGTTCACACGATGAGGAATAATTTGAAAACGGTCGGACATTTGCCGTTAAAAAGCTCGTTGCAAGACTTTGATGCCAATCAAGTGTACCTAAACCCTAAGAATCGTTCAGTCTCGTTCCAAAAGCGTCTGAAAATGTTCTATTTTCATCATTTTAAAGTGTTTACACGATGCCGTTTCCAAAATGTGCCGATTAGAGTTCCGTTTTCAAAATCTGCCGTTTTCAAATCTGCTGGCAAAAAATGTGCCGTTTTCGTGTGAACAGGAGGCCTATCCGTCGAATTTTTCACCGTTTTCAAAATGTGCCGGCATCGTGTGAACGCAGTCTTAGATAAAAAAATTAGACAAAAAATGAAGAAAATTCATAAAACTTTTTATGGGTGCGAATGTCACTTGCAGCCCAGTGGCTTGAATTTGTGTAGACTGGTCGTGATCTACCAGAGTGCTTATGCCTGCAGTTATTTGTAATAATAAACATGTTCCATTAGTTGACAGGCTTGCCAGGAGGCAACATAATATACCTGCGTAACCAACAGTTTCCCTTCACATAGATTCCATAAGGCATCTCCGTCATTGCTGCTCCACTGTGGTCCTAAACAGAAATTGTTTATCGATTTATCAATTAATCCGAGAATGTTAGGACATGGATGCTTTGATCGAATATCAAGTTACCTTTCTTTGATCCTTGTTCTTTTCTTTGTTTTGTCTTCAACTTGTGTCAACAACTGAACATGGTTTTAGGTCTGACCGCTCTCAGTCATTCGAATATAACACCTTTGAATTCTTGTGTTTTAGTGCACCTTCACAAATGAAAAGGTTTCAAGCCAGAAAGCATGCAAAACCCTTTTCAACTGCGAAGGCGCACCAAAACACAGGAATGAAAGGGAGTTTTATTCGAATGACTGAGTTAAAGACGAAACAAAGAAGATAACAAAGATCAAAACAAGGTAAATGAATATTTAATGAAAACATCCCCGTCATAACACTCTTGATTAATCAATTAATTGATCGGTTGTTTGGTTGATTGGTTCAGAGGATGAAATGATCATAAGTGCAATGATTGGCTAAATAGATCAATAGAGCATTGCACTGAATAAAACACCAACGATCCTTTTACCACGATCCTTTGCGATGCTGAAGGAATCAAACAATCAAATCAATTCAAATTTAATGCAACGCAAAGCATCATGGTAAAAATCAGGGAGATATAGAGGGGAGAGGAAACGCGCATTGCAGCGCGCGAGCGAGCTGATATGCGACCTCGTTTTGATGCTACGCATAGCAACAGTTTGTTTGGCAGTTGATTGCAATGAACATGACAACCGAATGAAACTGGGAAGTGACTTTCATTCAACATGGATCTCAGCTGGTTATTTGGTGATGGAAGTGGAGAAGGTGAGAATGGCATGGATTATAGTGTTGAAAGTAGCAGTCGGTTTAGTAGCGTTAGTGGTAGTGAAGTAGCAGCAGTTAGTCGTGATTTTCTAGGATCAGTTGTTGCAGGTAGTTCAGTTGGTTCAGAGGCAGGTAGTTCAGGTGTGATGCCAAGGCCACAAAACGTCTTTAATGTTTATGATTTACATGTCAAGTTCCGAGAAATATTGTTGAGGCTATCAAATCCAGTCCAAAGCCTGCCAGCTGAAGTCCAAATTGCAGAAAAGTTATTTAATGCGTCCGCAAGTCAGGTCATTCACGATTTCATAGATTTTTGTGGCAAGGGCATGGCTAATTGTTTCCCTGTTGTTATTGGTGGTAAAGGTCCCAGTTCCAATCTGTGTATTAAAACGGAAAGAAATTTCAAAGCATTCAGGGTCTCTTGTCAGACTTCAAAGGCTTGGTTGTCAGTCCTTGACTTTTGTGTCTTAGACGTTTGTTTTGAAACAACAAGTTGCTTACAGCATGTACTGCAGCATCTTTGGTCAACAGCCAAAACTAAACCTTCATTGTCAATAAGCCATCCCATCAACAATGCTGATAGTCAAGAGTCTGATGATGATAGTTTAGAAAATGCCGGAATTTTGAATCATGCTGGCTGGTGTGTCAAAAGAGCAAGGGATGATGTGATTAAGATGCCTCCTGTTGTTGAGCTAAGGTTTAAGGAAGGGTCACAGCAGATGATAAAGGTAGAGAAGGTAGTCTTGAATAATGTTTTAGAAGGGATTGGGGAAGATGTGGCAAATGAGTGTGGAATACACAGATTTGAAATTCAGCAACAGTTCTTGGGGGTTTTTAAAATGCTACATGATAAGGCAACAATTATTCTGAGAGATGGAATAACACAACAGAAGAAAGAAACAATTCAGGAGTGCTTTACCCAATTGGCAAGGGATACACAACTGAGACACGCATGGATGAGAGCACTGAGGATTGAAGAAGGCTGTAAGTTATGTTATCAAGCTGCAGCAGTGATAATCTTGAAGAGTGTAGTTTTCTACTTTTTAAAGTCAAAACAAAAAACTATATGTCGCACAATGTATGTGGCACCAGATAAGAAGAGTATCGCACTCCGACAATCATTGCAATCTGGGAAGAAGGTTAACAAAAAAGCTGCAGGGCAGAAGAGGAAAATGTCAGATGATAAGGACATTTTGATAGCAAAGATGAGAAATAACTGGCATGATCCAAAGAATCTCAGAGATGCACTAGTAGAATTGGGGCAAATGGAAAACATTGAGGAAGTTGTTGCTCAGCTAAGTGGCAAAGAAATTACAAGGCTTTTAAAATCAATGGGGAAGCCAAGCTACAGTGGCAAGGGAAAAGCAGTCTTGATTCCAAAATTTGTTGCTGTGATCAAGTCAGGAATTATGACCATCATACATCCTGAAGAGGTGACTCTCTTAGCTAATGATTTGTTTCATGAGCTTAAAGGGCAAGTCCATCATTGCTATTTTTGATAATAAAATGTAATATCATACTTTTAGGAATGGTTTATCATATTTTCACACAAATTTTCATCTGCTCCTTATGGAATTACTTATTCAATTACAGTATGCAATTTGTGTGTAGTGACATCATAAGGCCCAAAGATCTGGGAGCAACTTTACTTGTGATGACATCACTACACACAATTTGAATGCATAATTTTTTGGAAGGTGGAAAAATTATGATACACTATTCATGATAGAGTAATACTGTATTACATTCTATCAGCCCCGGACTTGTCCTTTAAGGTCTTGTAATAGTGCAGTAACCTCAAGGCCACACTTAGGTTCAAGGTGTATTGAATTATGGGGAGTCTAAGACAGTTTTCAGAGGGGGGCTGAAAGAGCCCCCTCCCCCTCAGAAATGGTAGCTTCAAAAAACTCCATACGGATTAGGGATAAGCTTGGGTGGTAATCCCTTACAGAAATGTGGTCCAGTGCCCCCTTCCTTTGCCCCCTTCCTTGGGGCTGGGACTCAAAAAAGTTTTGATACATTTTTCAACTTTGCCCCCAGAATGCTGGAATTTACCAGCTGTCCACCACCAAATTCTTTAACATTTAACAAAAAGTAGCACAAAATTTGTTTGAACGAGGCAGTTTGTAGTCAGGAATATTTAGAAAATACGAGTTTGTACTGTATTTAGTATTTCATGTATTTAGAAGTATTTCACGAAACATCGGCACAGGACAATCATACAGTATGTTGTTGATTTGTTGATGATAATTAAAATCAGATTGCTTTAATTTGCAGACTTTTAACTGGATATATTTTGTACCTTGTGCATTTGGATATATTTTAATATGCATATCACCTGATATAAGTGTTTATCATAATGCAACCAGAGAGAAAGAGAAAACAACAAGCTTTCCTTTTCCTTGCTTTGTAGCAATTTTTCATCTCATCTCATCTCATCAATATTCATCTCATCTTATCAATGTTACAGTATATCACACTAATTGCTTTATATACGTTCCCTTACACCATTGTTTTAGTCTCACAAGAAGCACATTACAGTTGCTACACATACAGCATTGTAGCGTGACAGAAGTACAACTCACAAACTACAACTGACGGTTAAAATCACCTTGAACTGAAAAACAGCATACACAACATACCAAATAATTATGTCATGTATTGACTCTGATGCCTCTTACTATGCTTGTTTTCTGTGCATTTTGAAGCAATGGATTTGATAATTATTATTGCTTACCTTTCAGTTAAACATGGAGAACAAGCAATAAGCTCCAGACTGGTAAATGAAAGATATAGTACGCCATCAAGATACACAAGAGGACTGTGCTTTAAATTAGTAGTTTTGTAAAGGTATCTCAAAAAATTGTTCAAGTATCAAATGTTGACAAATATTGTATTGATACAATGAGTGGGCTCAATGGTAAGTTATCCCTTTCCTAAGATGTTCATTCCAGACACCAGAATCTCACAAATGTGCTGAATGTTCACAGACTTGCAAGCTTTTGAGGTTCAAGTTTGTATAGAACGGGGCTATTGTTTGTTTGTCTGTTTTTCTTTATTTCAAGCTAAACCAAACACAGTAGTCTTTGGAATACTTTCAATACCCTAACTTTCTCAAACATTGATTCAAGCTTGCTTTAGAGAATTCTGTCCAGTAAAGTTTTGAAATGACCAAGATTCACCCCATAATCAAGTTTCCATGTGATGTGTGATCAAAATGATCTAAACATATCTCATTCAAACTGACTAGATTCAATTGCCAACATTGTACAGACTCTGAAGTATCACTGAATTGTTTCGAGCTGCTTTCTTCCAAGAGGAAGATGGCATTGACTATAAAAATTGAAAGCAGATTTGACTCTTTACTTGGAGGTATGCTCATGAAACTGAAATGGATCATTGAGATTAGATGCTGTTGATGGATAATCATTAATTGGAAAGCCTGGTTTAGCCAGAGTCAAGAGGATTGGAGCAAAGACCTAGACTAGTTTCTCATAAAATGATAAAACGGTTCAATGCTTGATTTATTCTTGATTCCCGATTCCATGATTTCCAATCTTCCATTCCTAGATTCCCTTTTCCACCTTTTCAGGACACCCACTTTTCGATTTTTGATATTCACTTTTCAAACTGCTTGTTGTTTATTTAACAGGCACAAAGCCAATAACAACCTTATTGTAAGCGTGTTGCACGTTATAGACTTTGATATTAACATTTAAAAATTAATGGTACCTTGAGCAGAGTTCTTTTAAATACAATGTTTTGAGCTGAGCACTCAATCACTATTGTTATTGCTTGTTTACGTCATTGCATTGATGCAAACATGGAAAAAGCGGACTTTCTCATTTCAAGCTCCTTCAAGCCAAAATCACGCTCCTTTCAAGCTTGTGCAAGTTTGTTGCAAGCTGAACTTTTTCTAAAGGGAAGCTGGTGTCTGAAATGAATTCAAGATTTTAGGGACAGGGTCATCTTATCGCAGATCTGGTTTATTTTGCCATCATCTTTCAATATCTATTCAAATGTTGAATAATCTTTTTTGAGACACCCTATAATAGCCGTTTAAAGAAATTGAGATTACCTACAGTGGCAAATGAACTTGGCACCCAATATCCAATACTTGAGATTTCTGCTTTCTCTCCTGACAAATATATGCTTTTGTAGGAAAGTTAGGCCTCTACTGGTCCTTAATCAACAAGGAAGCATTACAGAATGTCTGTACTTGAGATGATATCACCGAAAAACCAGTGGAAAATACTGTACAACACTCACAGTAAAGATTTTGTCCGAAAGTTTAATAGACCTTTTAATTTCTTAAAAAAGAGGTTTGGATCAAGCGACCAAATCTGGTAAATTTGCAAAAGAAAACAAAAAGCATGATCCACATACTCGGTATAATGATCCTAGCTACAGCAAGAAGTTGCTTCGGATTTCAGGATGCTTTGCAGGGATTTGAACAACGATGATGTTACTCAAAGTAAGCAAGGGATGATTTACTGTAGTTGATACACGGAAATTCTATTTGGCTTCTGGCCTTGTTTCTTGTTGTTTTCATTCATTGTTTGCTGATTTTGTAATGTAACAGTTGCAGCTGAAAAATGTGAGCATACAAGGGTTTCATTTGCCATTTGGCAAGTTGAAGTTTACTGTTTTTAACTGTTGTTATTCAATTGAAAGAGAAGTCAGCTAACAATCTTTGAAAATAGCAAGAAACAATGCAAAAACCGTAAATACTTGCCGCTGTGCAAACTGAACCATTACTTAATCATTTATGCTCTCTGAAATCTGAAGCAACTTTTCGCCACTGCCAGCACTGCTACACCAAGAACAGCGGTAATGCTTTCGCGCTCCTTTGCAAATCTACCAGATTTGGACCTCTTTTTAAGAAGTAAAAAGGTTTATTGTCCAAAATCTGTTCATGTCCGGAAGTTTTTTGTCCAAAAGTTTTAGATTCATTGAAAATAGAAAATCACAAAGAAACGCAACATAAAATGCTAATTAAATGTCTTGCCAGTAGTGCTGAAGTTTCTTGAATTTTGTTGTCTAAAATTTTGGTTCCTTTGAAGCATTTCTTGAAAATAGCTTACATGTAGCAGTACCTTATGCTGTACTTTCGTTTACAGTTGGTTTTACCTGTTTTCAAATCTAACAAAAAGTTTGTTCAGATGTTCTTGTAGATGTGATGATAATCATCCAGATACTATGAGCTGATATTTAGTATAACAGAATCATGATAGTTTTAGCATATATTTTGGTATCATGCTTGTTGTCTGAAACTCTTTTGTCCAAAATTCCCCTAAAAGCATCCAAAAGTCTTTTGTCTGAAGCTGTTTTTCCAAAACTTTTCCATTCGAAATATTTTGATTTCACTGTAAGGTGAGTTATACATCATGAAAGACTTGAATGTACAGTATGGAGATAACCAAAATTCTAATCAACAAATAACATCCATTCAGTGTCCTGCTTTACAGAATCTTTTGCTGCTCGTTTTGGAAGTTTATGAACAGCAAGAGAATCTATACTACTTGAACATACATCATAACTAGTTTGGATGCCTTTCAACAAATGTGACGATCTGTATGACAAAATACCATTAAGGTTATACCCATAACTAAAAGCAGTCATGTTTGAATTTCCTCCACACATCTGACGCTGCACTGAGAAGAAGGATTCAACACAATCTTGACTAATTCGCTTTGGAATTATGTAAAAATCTCCATGCCTCTCCTTAAATGCCTTGCTGCCAATGTATTTTGTCAACTCAGTGAAGCCATAAATTGCTGCCTACAAATGAAGAAAATGAAATGAAGAAAATGAAGAATTGTGTACCTTTGAGCCCCCTAGCTCCCAGATCCAAAAATTAGACAACACTCTTGATATTTTATTCCTTGGGCCTTAGGGCAGATTTCCACTGAGCTGAATTTTTCAGCATATCAGAATTTGAAGAATTTTTGAAAATTCTTATATTCATTGAGAATTCTTTGTAGCATTTGCTTAATCCATATGCTTTATATTCCATATTTAATGGCTGATATTCGGTTTCTGTAAGTAGGAAACAACATGATTTACAGTACAGTATACTTTATCAATGTAACACTGCACCAAACAGCATTCAACAATATTTAACGAGGATAAAGCAAATACTACTATGATGATAGTTCCATTTGATTCCTAAAATCTGTTTACAACTTCTGAAATCCAACAAATGCATCAGTATCTCTTAATAAAATACTAACTTGTAAATCAAACATTGTTTCTCTTGTTATGAAACTAGCTGCTTGAGTTTTGCTATCAGCTGTCTCTAAACTAATTTTCCAAGAACTGAAATATTCTATTGCTCCTTGCAACGTGCATAGCCTTCCATCTTCAGGTGAGGATAATGGCTGCTTGCTGTTGAACACTTTGAACAATTCACTGCAGATATTTATGTACCTCTGAGTTTCATGAGTATTGTCATGATCATACACAGCCATGTCATCTGCAACCTCTTTTGACAAGGTTTCAACAGCCAGCTTGACCCTCATCTTACTCAAGCTATCCAGGTGCACATGAGCACTCGAGATCTTACAGTACCGTGCCCTTCTCTTCTTCTCTCTCTCATAAACAGATTCAATGTGCTTCCAAATTATATATGAACCATCTCGTTTCAACAGCCTAGCAAATTTCTCCCCAACACCACTTGAATACAAATTGTTCCTCAACTTCTTGATAAGATGAGGTGGATCTGACATGAAAAATAACGGGCACTGACTGAAAAAATTATACCCTTCACTCTGAGCATCCCCATTTCTGGTATTCATTTTGACAAAAGCTCTATTTGATGCTGCACCATCACAACAAACAAGCAGGATCTGAAAATTTAGGCTATGCAAAACAGAGACACCTTCCCAAAATATATTGTTCAGCTGAGAAGACTTAACACCATTTGTTAGGAAGTAAGCACAAGGATATTCAAAATTGGCAAACAAGCTCTTAAAGAAAAACTGAAGAACATGAGTGGCCAATCCAGCATCACTATTGATTGTGGGGTCATTACTTTCTCTCACCAAATCCTTCATATCAGCCTCATCAGATCCAAGATCTGTGAAACCAACTAACTCCCATGTTGACTGATCAAACACTAACCCTTCCTTCACCTTCACTTCATCAAAGAAAAGGCCTCCCCACCTGCCTCTATCATCTAAATTCCTCTCGCACAACCTCTTTCTCATCTCATTTAAAACTTCACCATTCCACCCCCCTCCAGGCTTATTAAAATTCTTGTAGTCAGATAACGTTCTACCAGTAGGAAGTTTCAAAACCCCAGAGTCCTGCAAAGCATTGTATGAAGAGTGCGATTTATTATATAGACGAAGACACCATTTTATCACAAGTGGGTGCCAACGCATTTGGCGGGCTTCTGTGGTCAATGCCTTAGCTTGATCATTCAAAAGAATCTCTAAAAAGGCTGTGCTCGCATCTCCAGTGTGACAGATCAAATGATTTTCAAGCAGTCTCTTTTTTCCAAACGTTTTTCCACAGTCTTTCCACTCACAATGATAGATTCTTAAGCATGGAGCTTGATCATCCTGAGTTAGCACGTGTGACTTAGCATGCTCCAAAAGCTCTTCACATGAGCCAAAATTCTCGTTACAAAGAGCCCATTTACAGAGTGGTGATTTGTAAACTTTCTGCCTCTCTTCAAGTCCTTTTCTTAAGGTTTTGAACATAGTTGTAAGTTCATCATTTGTCTTTGGTCCAACGTTGGTCATCTTTATTTTAAAAGCCTCAAGTCGTCTTACTTTATCATGCATAATCTTCAATTTCCTACTTGTTTCCCTTGCAGCATTTAGAAGATCGTTGTGTTTTAGTTGGTCAAGCCTTGCAAATTTTGTTTCTGTAGACTTCAAATTGTTTTCATCAGTTTTTGTTGATCTTATGGTTCGTAAATATTGGGCCACTTTCCTGCATGAATTGCACGGAAATCCACCTTTTGATTCAAAATCTTGCAAATAGATAGAACATTTTGCAGACCGAATAATTCTTCTGTGAAAGTTTGAGGGAACAGTTTCAATTAATGCTGCTGGTTGTCCTTTGTATGTATTAAAAACAATATCATTATCACTGGATGTACAGACATCTTCAAACTTCACAAAATCAATTGCTGGGCATGGCTTCAACATTTGAAAGTTATTCAGTAAATGTTTTAGCTCTGAGAATGTATCAATCTTGCTTGGCAAGTTATACCAGCTCAAATCAATTTTACGTTGCTTTCCTTCATAAAAAATCTCCACTGACTTATCTTCCAACAGAATTATCTCACTTTGAGGATACCCATTTGTTGTTTTATGATGATAAAAATGAGAACGGCAACTGTCACCATCAAATGCATAGCTCCAATCTGGAAAGTGCTCTTTAAAATCAATATTTTGGAGTGTTTTAGAGTCAAGGTGACCACCAAGACCTAAACTTTCACAATGTTCTTCCAGTGCTTGCTTTAAACTTTTAGCTTTGTTTTGGTCAACTGCAGCAGCTTCATTTAGATATTCTTCAATTTCTTTCCCATGCTTCAGCAAAACATCATTGATGTGCTTACTAAATTCTGCCCAGCGCAAATGACCTTTGTTAGCTTTTCCTAGATTTGGAATAACGTTATGTTTTGACCTGTACAAATAGTTTTGTAGATCTTTGCTTTTGAGCTTAAATCCAAAAACAACAGCAACTAATGATGTCAAGGGTGCATATTTCTCTTCAGAGTATACTCTATATGGTTTCTCTGGAAACAACAAATTTAGACAGGCATAGATCAAAAGTTCTTCTGGCAAACATGGAAATCCTTTGCGAAACAAAACAGTCAAATTTGACTCTGAAGTGCTATCATTGATTTCATCCATATCATTTTGTAAGTTAGTGGACTCGTTACTACTGTGCACAAACTTCCTCTTAGCCACCACATGATTTGATATTTCATTCAATGCCCTCCTTTTTGCTGCTGATTTCCTAATGTTATGAATTGCCGTGCTTTCCGTATCCATTTTGCAAGCAGTCACACCAGAAACTTTTGATAAGGCAACGTTTTCTTTCCAAAATAAATAGATTTGCACATTTCTACCTTTCGCCAAAAATATTTGGCATGTAAACAAATGTTGCGCAATAACCGAAATCGCTCAGGAGAATGTGAGAACAGATAGCGCAGTTTTCCTTCGATTTATTGATTTGGAATGAGCCGAGAAGAGCTGAAGCATGGGAAAATGAAAATGAAGCCGAAGCCGCCGACCACCCTCCCAAAAAACCTTTATTTCGCTGGAGTCTCATAAAGTCTCATAAAATGTTTTGCACCAAACAAACGACAGTTGGTATCCTCAAACAAGGACAACCCTTTCTGAGTTGGGCTTGCATGGGCCTGAGTGAATTTACGAAAATGCGTGCTTTGCCAACAAAATGGCCTAAGCGACCGACACAGAAAATCCCTTCTCACAGTCTATCTGTCCCTTTAAGATGAAAGAAAGAAGCATAATAATTAAAAGTGATCATACAGAGTAAGCATCAAAGGGATGCACAAACAAAAAGTATTCACAAACCTTGTTAAACTGCGACCCAAAACTGCTCGTCTTGCCACCTCGCTCTTCTTGTTTCCACAGCAAAGTGCGCGGTGCCTGCGAACGAGGTCGCATATCAGCTCGCTCGCGCATTGCAATGCGCGTTTCCTCTCCCCTCTATATCTCCCTGGTAAAAATTCCTAACATAAGAGTTACTTTAGGTACATGGATCATTTATTGAAAGTACTGCCGTACAAATTGTTCCCCGCCATCTTTAGTCTGTTCTTGCTTATCAAACGTCATCTCAGTATTTCTGCATTGTTACGTAAACAATTTGACGTCACTTAGAAAAAGTATATAAGGGCATTTACCAAGTAATTTCAATCAGTTACGAGATCTCATTGCAAGGGAAAGAGTTAGGAATTTCAACAAAATTTTGCAGCTTCAAAGGAAATCAAAAGAGTTATGATCATGGCAGGTAATTGAAGAGAAGGGGAAAGTTGCAGTTTTTAGAGCCAACAGCTGGCATCGCAGAGGTATCATTATTATCAATTCATTTATCGTTGGATAGCAATATGATAGCTAACTGTAGAAACATCAAACATTCCAATGACGGAGACTTAATCGAGCCTAGGACCCCTTGCTATGACCCATAAGTAGTGGGACTCAACATGGGATATAACCCTGTCCGTCCGACAAGTCGGAGGAGAACCAGGGGTGGAAAATATCTTTCTCTTTCTGGGACCGCAATCAGAAATTGAAAATTTTTCTGTAGCCATACAAGAAATATTGGCAACTGCTCATTAAAAAACTGACTACTTGGTATTTTAAGCAGGAAAGTATGATTTTGAGAGATGAAATTTTCAACATCAATGGAATAAAATCCATAAAATGGCTCAGGAGGAATCACTTTATCCATTAGTATGCAAGTTTATAATTATTGAACATAGCTATAATTAAAATATAATTGAACAGGTATCAAATCATTATAAGTGTCAAAATTCCACAATTTCTGCAATTCCTCCTTATTAATCAAAGTGTTTTAGAAAACTTGTTACATTGGAACTGATCTTCTCAAGAATTCCTAAGAATTCTCAGGCAAGAAAAGCAGAGTGCTATTGGCTATACAGTATCTGTTGCAGCACATATTAAACAATGTGATTCACAAATCATTGCTATCCTATTCACTGATTTTTTGTCTCATACTTTCATGTTTTTAATTTTTCTTCCTAGAATGTTAGCATATTACATTGCACATTCTTAGGTGTGATCTTTCTCTTTCTGGGAGCCAAAATTTTTTCTGGGACCAATGGTCCCGTGGTCCGATACTTTTTCCACCCCTGAGAAGAACACCACAGCAACACAATACCTTCAAGGTTGGGTTCACGTTGGCTTATCAACAAGGTGAGTGACAGAAAGACAATAGTAGCAGTCATTAAATATTACTGTAAACTTAATCGACCAACTACTCCAACCCATAGAGTTTATGGCTCAAACAGCTGCATTTCGACGAGAAAAACCACAAACAACGCTGCTGTAATTTTGTAGTACAGGCCAACCTGAAGTTAACGAAAGTTCACTCTTGACGAATGAAGATCGGTTACAGTAAATCCTCGAATAAGTCACCCAGGGGTTTAGTTGCAAAATGATTCCTTGAATGGGGGTTTATTCCAGGTGGAGGCTGAACAGGCTACTTTATAAATAGCTTCCTCTAAAGTTTAATACTAGTTATGTTTTCTGCGTTCGAGTAGAGGAAGCGACTATTTTGATTGGCATGGGTATTTTCGTGCCGATACCGAAAACCATCTGTAGGTTCGAAATTTTCTTTCGATCTGCTTTTTCGGACGATTACTATAGTTAAGTGACAATGCAAAATCTCAAAAGAAAGCGAAGCCTCTCATCTAAACGGTGATACAAAGTATTTGGCAACAAATTCTAATTTCAGAGAACTCGTTATGACTTCCCTTTTGAAGTCTTGTTTTTGAGTCACCAGCAGGTAGTTACTGGGCTGTTTTAGCAAGAACGTGTGTAACAAACAAACGCCAGCATAATTCTTTTGTTCGAGGATGTAAATTACAAAGTGAAATCAGCTTCAAAACTTTTATGAGTGTCGAGAGAATTCGCGTATGTTCTATTTTGAAAGCCGCCCAACTGAAAGCTAGACTCTGAAATTTAAAATTTGACACTTGAAAAATTTGAGACTTTAAAACTTGTCTAAAACTTGTGGGATTTTTGAAGGCCGCACACAAGAATAGAACGTCAAGAAGTAAGTGAAAATTATGTGAAGTTTGTCTCTCTATGAATAGCTTTCTAGGATGGAAAAGACTGAAAAATTGGAATGCTCCAAAAACATAAAAAACTGGACTAGTTGCATATTAAAGACGTCCGCTTCTTACTACTTAAAGTGCCTATTTAAGAACATTAAGTAGAATCACATTTACCTTGTGGAGATATGTGAACAAGAGAGCATTCTATCGCTTGGAAAGGAAGCTGAAAGAAAAAATGACAATAAAAAAATTTCATGAGAAAGATAAAGCTACTGCGATCAACAAAAATTGATTTTCTTAAGAAGAACCGGACTAAAATTTCAATTTGAAACGATCTGGAGGGCCATTAGACAAAAACTTAAAAGATAATTGGCATTAGATATTTGCAGCAAATTGATCTTTCATATCACGAATGAGATCGAAAGAAGACTAAAGTTTTTGGTAACTGAATATTGTTTGATTAGCATTCCCAAACCTACCTAATTCTGAAAACAGTAGACTTCGCAGAGACAGTTCATTTTCATTTTCATTTTAAATTATTTACCCACGGAAATTTCTTTCCTAATCACACACAAAATTCTTCAAAACTGCAGGTTTCACATTCATCCGGGTGAAAGCAAAGTTTCCAGTAGAAAAAAAGAAAACGAGTCTGCTTCTTAGTAACGCGAGCAAATTCACCTCGTTTTCAGAGTCTTGCAAATGAAAACGAGAATCTCTCCAAACTTGTCAAACCTTTTATCTTTTTGGGCAGAAGGCTCGGAAGGCCCTCCTATCCAGTCACTTCTGTCAATTTCGGAATTTGGGCGTCAATCAAACACAAACACCGAGTCCACTAAGTTTACCGTTTTCAGAATTGATACCTATCAAACACAACTTAAGAGCTTCAAGTTGACGCTAAAAGTGATTTACTGTGACAACGATGAAATAAACTATCAGAAGATACATCAGCTCATAGCCTAGGTTATGGACGATGGAGGCTAATCAGTTCCTAAATCGGTGATCGAGGTCATATAGTTGAAATTTGGTAACACAAACTAAGTCGGGGGGGGGGGGGGGGAGCTACCCATCATAATATGAGTTAATAAGGAGTTAAAGTTATCGGGAGGCATATCACAGCAGCCTAGCTCAACAATCTTTAAGATATCACGACTCAATTGCATTCCTGCAGAAACATAGGTACCTCAAGGATTTCTGGCCATGCTTTCCACAATCTAGTTTCTGGAATAGATTCCCTTTCACCATGGTCAACGTAGAATACATCAAATCCACCATCTTCATTGATCTCGAGTATTCTTGCACGATACCATCTACAAAAGAAACAACGGTTTATTTCTAACTAGGGCACACAGGGTTCTAAACAACAAGTTTTCTTGAGTTCGTCCACTACTTCTGAGCTGCAGTCTGATTGTTTGCAAGCATATCATGTTTTCTATAATCTTGAAGTATCTTCCTTTGGATTTCCTTTCAACAGTATTTGCTCATAAGGTTTTTGTTCTTTGTATCTTGTGTTGTGTGATTTAATGATCGATCCCTACATGTTTGTGTAGAGAGAGCACCGCTTAATAAATAAGTCCGTCGTTAGTATGATTGATCATAAAATACAAGATAATACAGCTATGAATTTGTATCAAACTTTTCCATTATTTTTCGCCTTCCTCTTGTGAAATTATGTATGCACATAAGCGATCTGTGCAAAGTGACGTCATATCGCGCAAACGAAAAGGAGGCTGGCCTCACGTTTTTTATCGTGTGCTCAAGCAAGAAAATGGCCACACAACGACCAGATGGGGCTCAAATCATCAGCATGTTCGAAGAATGTTTTTAACCATTGGGAAGCTAAAAATTTGAAGCAAAGGTAAGAATTGGCGTCAGTAGCTAATAGGTTTGTTTTCTAGCATTAATCTTACATACCAACCCCGGACTTGTCATTTAAGATAATTCGATTCAAAGAAATTTTTTGACCTACAACATATATCTTCGTTGATCTATTCGTCGTAAAGTGTAATCCCATATTTGCACTATAGTGGCCATGCGTATGTTGATTATCTTATATATTCTAACTAAGGCAATGCTCCTTTCATATTTGCGACGATGACAACGCAGAAGAGCTTTATGTATGAATAAACTTGAGATCCGTAGCAGCTTTCGATGATCTTTCTGGACCTTGTTTCAATTTTCAGTTCATACCAGTCTTGGTTTTTAATTTGAGAGACTGCAGCCAATAGCGACTCAACAAAGACAAAGAGTCGTGGCACTTCCTTACCGAATACTTTTAAATTAAACTTGGCATTAGAAGCTTGAAAAGCACCCCTCGGAGTAAGCTTTGTCTCCAAAAAGAGAGATTCGCTGTTTGCCATTATTGAGGTACACCTTGTAGGGCTCTTTAATTCAATCGACCCTCGATCAATGTGACAAAATGTAGGAAACTGGGTGGTCAGTGCACCGGCCCACGTTGCCTGCCAAAAATTGCTTCTTTGAGGCTGGTGATTGCTATTGAAATACCGAAATTCCGGGCCAATACACCGTTACCACAGAGGTTGTGGAAAGAACATAGAGATAATCGGAAGGAGAAGTAGAAAAGCATGGAGAAAATCACAGGTAGTGGGCGAGGGGCAAATCACTTCTCAAATTAGCGTACGTGACTTTGTGATTTTGAAATCATATGATTTTTGTCTGTGATTTTTTTGTGATTTTAGTGATTTTTTAGTGATTTTATGTGTGATTTTTCCGTAATTTCTCAGTGATTTGTGATTTTTTGTGCTTTTTGCATGTGACTTGTTTGTGATTTTGTGATTTTTGTATGTGATTTTTTTGTGATTTCAAAGAGGGTGTACGAAAAAAAAATCAGTGATTTGCCCCTCGGTAGTGGGTGGGTGGGTAAAGAAAACAGCTGCGTGGCTGTTTCTTGCAGGTTGCCTGAACAGAGTGCCTGTCAAGCTTCTATTATACTTTTATACATAAGTACCGCATTACCCCAAGTAAAAATAGTTACGCAAGGACATGGGTGAATCTATTCACAATTAACTCTCATGAGGAAGAAAACTATGAACGATAGTTTTATTCACTACGTGTCGCTAGAACTTTAGTGGTTGCTGTGGTCAAGGTGCTCGAAATGGAAAAATGGTTGTGCCACACCTAGCATCATGAAATATGCCTTCTCTCGTAATCAAATCTGATTAAATGTTCAGTTAATCAGCATTTAACATGAGATCAAACTAAAAAATCTCAAATTCTTCGTTTCCCCAGTGACATGCAATGAATTGCGTAAAGTGTTGACTTGTATACAAATCATCACACTTACTTATCATCCACCGTGAACTTTGCCAAGCAAATGGATCCAGGGGATAATGACTGAGGGTTAAATACTTCATGCTTCGTGAGAACTTTCATTACAGCTTCAATCTTGTCTTCCAGTCTGTCCAACCTTTATAGAAATGAAAAAGATGTGTGTTAGCTCAAACAAATTGCTAACACTGCGAAAAGGAACACGTTAGAACGAAAGATTTTCCGCTTATTAGTCAATTACTTCACCCTTTTCCTCTTCATTATACATCTGGATTTCTTGAATGTATTTAAGTAAGTTAAAAGCTAGATATAAATAAATTTTACATGATTTCATCACATGCTATTCTTGTTCTTTACGTGAAGAATCTTTTTTATAGTAATGAAAAAACCCTTTCCTTTCTTCCTGTTAAAGAAGTTTAAGCAAATCTGTACAATATTTACAAAAATCAACATTGCAGCTTTCAAAAAGACGCTCGCTCAGAGAAAAATCAATACAAATTTATGAAAAAATTGGCCATTCGAATTACAAAATAGGAAGACATTCGAATTACAAAGTTTACGTTTTCTACTGCAATGTACGCGAGTTTAAACGAGATTCCATGGTGACTGTTACGTCAAACAGAGAAAGTTTTCTTTGCTCGGCCATCAGTTTTTGCTGGAAAAGAAGCTTCTCCTTAACAGTCTTCGTCCGGTGACTGAAGTTAAGCTCGGTCGAGTGAGGTCAGACTCCAGATGGGTGACTTTAGAGGCCTGACCTCACAACTCGCCTCGTCGTCCTTCGGAAGGGACGTTAAACTAGGGGTCCCATGCCTGGATGCGGCATGCACAATGGGCCTAAATTAGCTTTCAGTAGCTAGAAATAGCTTTCAGTAGCTATATATACTGAATATTGAATTTTGAGATTCTTACTCGCCAACAGACTGCATAAGCTGCACATAAAACATTCCCGGATGTTCAACGGCTGAGACATAAACATCTTGGTAATCTCCTTCAGGTAATTCCATTGTTTCAAATGATTTGGAAACTTCTGACTTCTCTTCTTTAGGTTTATTTTCACTCTCCATGCAAGCATTTACAACGTCCGGCAGGCAGTCTTTGCATAAGTCTCGAAGATTTTTGACATGCTGAAAATAACAAATGAACAAATAATTTATTCTACATTTCTATCTAGCATCTGAGAATAGTGTAAAGTCCTGGCAACAAGACTGGACATTTGCACTGAACATGCAGTGGACAAATGTCCAGTGCAAAATGTTGCGTCGTTTTGCCACCTTGTCCAATCTTGTTCAGTAGTTCAGTCATGTTCAGCGATGTTGAGGGTTTGTTCAGTAGATTTTGAAGGCAGTCGAAAATGTTCAGTGGGCAAGATTAAATTTCTTTTGTTTGAAGAAAATATTCAGTCGTTTTGCCACCCTACTGAACATTGTCCAGTTTGCGCAAGCGCATTGCAAATGCAACAGTGGACCGTATTTTTCGCACCGGCGCCTTTTATTTCCACAGACTTGGATTCTCAAAGGAGAGTTTCGTGATTACAGGGAAGAAATTTTATGTTAAAATTTTATGAAATTTCATTTAAATTAATTGAAATTTTATTTCATGTTTTATGTGATGCGGCAGATTTTATGTTTCCATCCCCTTGGTGCCCTGTGGTCAGTTTGCCCCAGACTCCTATAACTAAATTCCAGACCCGAAAATCTAGCACACTCACTGGACAATTTTTAGTCGTTTTGCCACCCCCAAAAATTTTTCATGTGTTATACACTAGACACGGTGAGCAATGTTCAGTCAATGTTCAGTGCAAATGTCCAGTCGTTTTGCCAGGGCTTACGGACACTGAGAAGCTACGCTCCGTGTCTTTTCGTTTTCGTTTATGTGTTGTCCTGGTAGCGCATTATCTTTTCTTGTTAAATGTTGATTGCCATGGGATGGTTATTCCATTTTGCTCCTTGTGGTCGTGTGTCCCTGTAGTGTTGTGCAGTTGTATAGCAATAATTTGTATAGTAGATAGTAACATGTATTGTCGAACTTTATTTGGATAAAAAGAAGCTGAGCTGCTACCCCTGAACTTCAAATTGCTGGTCAAGTGTGCTACAGTAAAGTCCCACCTTTAAGAAACTCGTTACACAAAGACAGCCTGATTGGTTTCTTATGTCAAAATATAATTCCTCAAAACAGGGTGTGTATACCATGGTATACGAAACAATTTTATACTCCAAACAACAATATGCACTGTTGTGGGAGGATCTAATGGTTTGAGCCAGTACTGAAGGTTTCTCGAAATTATAACAATTTGGGCTTGAAACCTTTATTCTTGTTTCTAGAGAATTGAGACCTATCGGAGACATTCAGATTTTCGCCTTATGATATTGCAACCATCGTATAAGACACCTAAGATGAATCAGCCTGGATAGTTTCTTGTAACGAGGTATTTTATTCAGCGAAATCAGGCCAGAGTTTCTTATAATGCAGTATCTTAAAGGCGGGACTTTACTGTATTATTGAGCAAACAAATCTTGAACTTAGAGTCAAAAGTTCATTGATAAAGATCTTGGGTGTGATAGATGTGAAGCCCCAGGGTGGGGGGTACTCCCTAAATTTCCATATGGGGGGGTCCGTGCCAATATTTGGGGTACGAAAATTTACTTTAAATCAATATTTGGGGTCTGTGAATTACAAATGAAGGATGCATTTCTAGAATGAGAGGAAAAGGAAGACAGCGTTGAACCTGGACTAACGATTTAAAGACTGGACAGAAATAAAAATCTTTCATATACAGAAACGAACAGGTGAAGACAGAGAGAAATGGAAGTACATGGTTTCCAACCTTCGTATCGAAGATGCAGATGCAAATACACTTGCGGTGCTTTAGTACTGAGACGATCTTTTTCAAAATGGTGCCGAAAGTTTCCCATCACCAATTGGCTTCGTAAAAAACCGTAAACAACAAACAATTACCTCTGCAACCCTGACCTCAGATCAAACAGCCTCTACCAGAAAAATATTTGTCATCTCTTTGTTACCAGAATCCAAAAGTTGAGTTGATATCGATGGTTTAAAGAGACGAAAACTTCGAAGTGGTGGTCCTGCTTTTAAGAGAATGAAATTGATGATATGGTGGATGTAAAGGATGAAATACAGTTTTACCGAAGAAAATATGGGTCAAATGATGCTATTCAATGCCGTTTGTGTTTGAAATTTCATTTTCGAAAGAAAATTCGAAGGCTGATTTTCAAATTCGGAGAACTAAGCGAGGAAACCCACTTGATTTAGACACAAATGCAAGCATTCGATAGTCGTAATAATGCAACGAAAAACTAGTGAGCAAGTAAGCTCTACAAATGGTGAGCAAGTGAGCTCCACGTTGAGTGCAGTTATCCTAGAAGATGCAATAGCAAGAAACGTTGTGCATTGTTCATGCGAATCCTTAGGGAATACTTTATGCTTCCGAACTCGTAGAACACGGCAATCGATTCTAGGCTCGAGAAATTGCTATTAATGGAACATCTTTACGATTCGAAGGCTGACATCCACAGTATTACCGCAATCCACTCCCTACCATTGCATTATTATCACGAAAACTAATCAGTGTGTTTGTGTATCATTTTGCTGGCTAGTGCAATTTAGCAGTCTTCCTGCATCCACCTTGAAGCAGGAATAAACATGAGCGAAGCTACGGTAAGAGATGAAAGAGTAAGGAGCAAAAGCAATGCTGCAGAAGTCTTGAGGGCACAAACGCTGCGGAGAGAAATTAGGAAAGAAGTTTGTACTTTTTCACTGCGACGAGCATTCAGCGACATCCAGATAGGATCTCCAGAAGCAAGCAGTTCGAATAATGAACCAGATATGAATCTAATTCGCAAAAACAGTGACAAGAAATCCATCGAGGGCAAGGATTTCCTCGCTGGGAATTCAGATGGTGGTATTAGAGATGCCGTGCAGCAGAATAAAGATTCAAGAAAGGGACTTGTTTCAAACTCTGACGAAGGCAAACATTTGCGGGGGAATTCGTCAGCAAGAGTTAGACCCAGAGCAATCATTAAGCCAAGCAACGAAAACGCAGCCAGTGCTAGCACAAGCATCGCTGTCAATGCTAGCGAGGAAAAGGTACCATCAGAAGGCGACAAAGGAGAATGGCCTTCTGTAGCAGCTATGCCGGACACGCAGAAGAAACTTGAAGATGAAACACACGATGTTGCAACTCAGGAAAAATACCCTGCACAGGAAAAATACCCTGCACAGGTAGCATGTGTCAATAGTAAACAAACTGACAGACAACAAGAAGAAAGTCAAGCACGGGGGAAAGCTGGTATTGGTGATACGAAAGATACCAAAGAACCAGTTATGAGAGGAGCACAGACTTCAACAGCGTTGAGAAAAATTGAGGCTGCATACATAAAAAGCTGCCAAGATGACACTTGGGACACTTTTCACATGATGGAGCATGCAAAACTGCTTTCAGTCTGTCAGCAGCAAAGAGAAGAAATAAAGGAGCTGCAAATAAAAGTAAAAATTAGCGCGGAGAAATGCAAAGTATTTCAAAATCAGGTGTCTGTATTGGCGATGCATATTCATGAGACGTCAGAGAAATATTGCAGACTTGAAGAGCAGCTAGCAGAGGTTACACGTAAAGAAAATGATGTGTCAGAAAGATTCGAGAAATACAAGACAACCAAGGAAATAGAATTCGATGCGATGGCTATTTCAAAGAATGAGAAAATCAGGAGCTTAAAAGCGCGAGTGGACAGGCTTACAGAGCAATCAGACAGGGCAAAAGCACCCTGGAAGTTACTCGAAGCTCAAATGCAAGCGATGCGTGATGAAATGAAAGTCATTACTGAACAAAAGTTGCAAGCAGAGCAAAACTTGTTGGATGAACAAAACGATCGTAAACGGGAGTTCAGGGCTTTGATGACAAAATTGCAAGAAATGCTTGCGGAAAATTCAGGGCTTGCACAGAGGGTTAAAAACATGCAAGATGAAAGCGTTAGTGACAGTGATCGACTCATAGGATTTGATAAACTTATTCTGAAGCATGAAATAGAACGAGAGAACAAGGACGAGACCATTAACAAGTATAAGAAGGAAAATGAAGAGCTAATGAAGAAGCTTGAGGATTTAGTAAACAGTACGAAGAGGGGAAAAAGAAGTAAGAAACATAGTAATACAGATGATAAAAACGCTTGTTCAACGAACAACGAAGCAGAAAATGCTGCAGTTAAAAGTAGTGGCCGTTCAAAGTTAAAGTTTTGGTTTTGGTAGAAAAACGTTGAAATTGAGTTTAACTCTTGAAACATAAAACCTATTCGTGTTTGTGATTAAATACTGAAGTGTTTTATAAACTATTTATGATATATGCATATGTTGGACCAATATAAAACGATACAGTTGGTCGACTTTTGCAAGAATCTTACTCCCAGAATGAAATGTTTGCATTCTGTTCGTTGGACGCTGATCACAACATGAAACGTTAAAAAAACGTTCAAAAGTTGTGCACCGAATCCATACTAACCTGCATTCTGACTGGCTCAATAGACCTTTTAGCTATTCTACAACAAGGCCTGGATCAGGCCATTTTTTTATACATTTTAATATGCGAGGTTCGATTGAGTGGCGTTAGGGCCTCGATCGCAATTGTTCACATTCGAATATTCTTCAAAGTGTGGTGAAATATCGTTCAGTCCAGATTCGTTTTCAGAATAGCTAAAGGTCTATTAAAAGAACACCTTGGGCATAAATTTCATTGTACAACTTTCGGGCCCCACAAGACGTTTCATAATTTGAGCAGTGTCTCTGACAAAACTTTTGGTTTCCACAATAGACCTTTTAGCTATTCTGAAAAAGAATCTCAATCGAACGATACTTTGCTACATTTTGTAGAATTTTCGAATGTGCACAATAGTGATAGAAGCTCTAACGCCACTCAATCGAACCTCGTGTATAAAACTGTATAAAAATGTATAAAAATAACGCTCGATCCAAGCTCTTTCTTAGAATAGCTAAAAGGTCTATTATGGTTTATGTCTTCAAGGTTGTAAGAAACTCTGTAAAAATAAAGAAACACGTGCCTTCAAGGATCTCAGTCAAAAGACTCCTGTATGAAGTGTTCCTAAGTAACAGGCAGTTTGAAACGGTTCCGTCACCAAGTTGCAAAAATATCTGTTAGCACCGTTTTTTAGGAGCACGTCCCTTGTTCTCTGCAGTTTATCTAATGGCTTCATCCAAGCCAACAAAATGTGACCGTTAAAAATCCATTTATACCTGAGCAATCGTAACAGACGTGAATGCTTGGTTTGTTCCTGTGTGAAGCACAAAGATTTATCTTCAACATAGAGCCTTCATTTTGAAAAAGGGTGAAGAGTCCATGTGCTGTTGCCTTTAAAAAAATTGCACACTCACTGTTTTGATCAAATTTGGAGACAAAGCTCCTTTAAATGAGGGATGTATCACTTTTTCGAAAATATGTACGAGATTTTTTGTAACAATAGGATTGAAAATCAGTGGATGGGCTAACACTTCACTACATCAAACACTCTCTTCGCGTGAAAGTTCAAAACATTTTGTGGACCAGGTAGGACTAGCACTCGGTTCAACGCGGCACTGGTCCAACAATCTTCCGAATACACTTCTGAGAGTGTGAAGAAATGATCGAGAGATCAGTAGTCAATGGATATCAGAGAAAATCGATTCCCTGGTTTTAGGCTATCCAACCTAGTTCATGTTTCGGCTTTATCCAAAGCCATTATCAGAGCCACAGTCACTTTCACGCGCATATATAGGCAGATACTTAACTACATTACAAATTTTATTCGCATGAGCAATTCAAAAATTTTCTTGCACCAATTAGGACTCGAACAATAGGATTTTGGGGAATTTTTTGGACTTTTCTTGGACTTTTACAAAGTGATACGCCCTCGCCTTTAAGCCCAGAATTCCCTACAGTCAACAACGAAGATTGGTTCTAGCAAATCTGCAGTGGCAAGAAGTCCTTACCGATCTATTCTTGTCCGCAAAACCAAGATCCAGCAATTCTGATCCGACATGTAATGTTGTCACTAAGGCATTTATTCCATCCATCTTTGTCTTCTGAATTACTGGATCAAGCCAAAGGGTGTTTCTCAACCTGAAAATCAAGTGTACCAAGTGAGTTCAAAATGATATCCGTCTAAGTCGATGAAATGGGCATACTGTAATTAGACTTATGCCTTTTCGTCCCTTGTTTCCCTGCGTTCTTTGACTTGCTGATATCACTTGGTCAATAGGGACTCATAATATTACTCTTTTATAATGGGCCCACTTTTTCAAAATGGCCTAAAGAGGTGGGAGTTCTCGTACACCCAACAAAATCGCTTCAAAATCTGGTTTAAAGAGCTCGAACATTGAAAAGAGAAGTTTTAATACAAAGAATGATGTTGTGTTGACCTACAAAGCGCAAAATGCATACGTTTCAGGCAGTAATCTTCCTCCGTAGAAGCAAAATAGATCCATCGAAGCTGCGAGAACTCCAGGCTGCTTCAACCGTTCTTTAAGAGCAACGACAACAACATTCTGAATAGCGGCCCCTGATTGGTTAAAAACTGAATTCTAGCGATTTGATTGGTGAATACAGAACCACCCTACGCGGGCCTAAAGTGGGTCCACTATTTAAGAGTAATGTTATCAGTCCCTCTTGACCAAGGAACGCAGGGAAACAAGGGACGAAAAGGCATCAGTCTATACTGTAATGTGAAGTCATCTGATGGCCTTAGAGCCAAATTCATTTTTATCCTTGACTCGACAACTTTTTCTGTTTGTTTTTTAAATCACTATTAAAACTAAAACAAACAAACAAAATACAGTATCCTTCGTTTGTGATTTCAACTTCTTTTCTAAAACTTACCAGAAAGAAATTTTCAAGGACCAAGCCCCCGGGGGAGGGGGTAACTTCAATAGGTGGGTGACGAGGGTGTGCCATTTGATGTCTGAAATTGCACCCTAAAATTTATAAATTTTCACGAAAACGATACCCCAAAATTTACAGACCATTGAAAACGTATACCCTAAAATTTTGACAGCCATCCAAATTTTAACCAAGTATATAAGTGAAATTTGATCAAAATCAATACCCTAAAGAGATATTTTTCTAAAATGACAACTCAAATTCTAAAATGACACCTCAAAATTTATGACTACTTGTTATTTTACCAAAAATGATACCCCAAAATTTATTTTCTGCTCGAAAAAGGTACCTTAAAAATGACACATCCCGTACCTGCATATATGGTAGTTACCCCCCCCCCCCCGGGACCAAGCCTCGGACCAAGCTGAACCTTGGCTGCCCAATATTAGCGACCGAGACCTTCAGAAAAAAGCGCCCACTAGTTGTTGGTTTCTAAGGCAACACCGGTCTAATATGGCTCCCATAATACGGTTTTTAAGGACTGATCAAGAGGTAATCAAGTTGCTCCGTTGCCTGTGCGATGAGCGGCAATTTCAAACGCCATGCAACAAAAGGCAAGTGGAGACTACACCAAGCAGTTTACAGTACCATATATTGAAGACGCTAGTGTCACTTACCCGAGTACAATTTTTCCTTCGAGTGTCTTTCCACTAATGAGTTTGTCAATCTTTAAGCACGCCTAGGAAGGCAGTACAAAAAATACTCAGCGGTGCTGTCCAAGACTGAAAGGCTTTCTCCGATTAATAAAAAACACATCAACACACTATGGACAGTTTCAGGGTAGTACATCTAATGGCCAGTTCAGTTCGATAACTCAACTCAAGTACACCTCTTCAACAAACGGCCTCCTTTTGGAAATATTTCAAAATTACTTATTTCTTGACACGAAGTTTCTGACCACGAATTTGGATTCAGCACCCCAAGTTTAGTCTAACTGCAAATTTTCAAATTCCTAGATTATGCAACTTTGATTTTATGGCGATAATAAATTTGAGAATTTATATGGGATTTGACTGTCAAAATCGTTCGAGGTGTAACTTTACACACTCAGTCATTATTTACGGTCAAATCCCTTTATAAATTTTAAAATTTGTTATCTTCAAAAAATTAAACTCGCTAACACTAAGATCATGAAAATCTGCAATTAGACTAAAATTAGATGCTGAATGTGAGTATGGGGTCTAAAATTTCACATGACGCAAGCAAGAGAAATTTTGAAAAATTCCAAAACAAGGCCGCTTGGCTGAAAAGGTATATTGGAGTGAGACTGATGCAGTCTAAGACTGCGTTCACAAGATGCCGGCACATTTTGAAAGCGGTGAAAAACATGATGGACAAGCCTCCCGTTTACACAAAAACGGCACATTTTAAGCCGGCAGATGTTCAAAACGGTAGATTTTCAAAATGGAACTGTAACCGGTGCATTTTGAGAACGGCATCGTGTGAACACTGGAAAATGATGAAGACGGCGCATTTCTCAACGCTTTCACAATGAGGCCAGACGGTTCTTACCTTGTAGGTACATTTCTTTGGTATTAATTTTCTGGAGAGATTTCACCGAGTTTGTTACTGTCGAATTTTCTATCGCTTTTCAAATTGTGCCGGTATCGTGTGAAAGCTAGCTTAAATTTTTGCTACGGTCACATTTTTTTCACTGTTTTCAAAAGGGGCCGGCATCGTGTGAGTGCAGTCTTAAACGTGCACTAACATGTCTTTGACTGATACAGTAACTTCATTTACTGAACAAATTTATTTATATTAATATGAAAAATCATAATCATCATTATTTACTATTAGTGAGTGTAGTGGTTATTAGTTATCATTATTATCATTACTGTTGTATGACTCCATGTGCATGCGCATGTGGTTTGATTATATTCTGGATACATGCAATCTCCCAAACAGACGTGTTTATCTCTGCTCACAAAGTCTACAATGGCGACGAGATAAAAAGGAGAAAGAAAGATGGCTTCAGCAAATAACATCAATCCTATGCCTGTCTTCGAGCCTAAAACTGATATTACAAACACAGGAGCTCGCTGGACAAACTGGCTAGAGAGATTTCAAACGTATTTGCTTGCCGCTGATGTCAAAGAACCACAGCGACAACGAGCTTTGCTTTTGTATCAAGCTGGACCCGAAGTTTACAATATTTTCAAAACCCTCCCTGAGACAGGAGACGAAAAGGACTATAAGAAAGCTGTTGATGCCTTAACCAAACACTTCGAGCCAGATAAGAATCAAATCTTCGAAATCTACAATTTTCGTCAGGCAACCCAAATGACAGAGGAGACGATCGATGAATTTCACACGAGACTTCGCACACTTGCAAAACACTGCAAATTTCATGACGAGGACTTTGAAATCAAGATGCAAATCGTGTGTAATGGTAAATCAGCTCGACTTAGGAGAAAAGCGCTCCGAGAACCAGATTACAAGCTTGCAGAAATGCTGATCGATGGCAGGAAAGCTGAGATGAGCTCTGCTCAAGCGTCTGGCATGGAAGAAAGTTTCCAAGAGCTGCACGTCAAAGAAATCCGCACAGAAAATACCTGTTATAAATGTGGATTCAGTTATCCTCACAGAAACAAACCATGCCCAGCAAAACATGCAGTTTGCTCTTCATGTGGCCTCACTGGACACTTTGCCAAACTTTGTCGTAAGAAACAACAAACGCCTCAGAGGAAACCCTTGCAAAGTAAAGAGCCACAAACGTCAACACGACCAAAGAAAGAGTCAAATTTCGTGAAGGGAAAACGCAGACAGCGAAAGGCCCATGCCATAACACGGGATAATGATGATCAGTCAAGTTCTTCTGACGATGAATATGCCTACGCAGTTGAAGCAGGAAATAAACTTTCCACAAAAACACAACTTAGATTGAATGACTCGTTCGATTTAACATTTCTAGTGGACACAGGGGCAACGGTTAATATCATTGATTCCAAGACCTATGAAAGTTTGCAACATCAAATAAAGTTAGAGCCAGCTAAGACAAAAATATTTGCCTATGGATCTGCAACACCACTTCAATTGAAAGGTTGTTTTAGTGCCATGATTGAGTCGAAATCACGTTACACTGTTTCGCAATTTTATGTGGTCGATGGATCTGGGGGTAATTTGCTAAGTGGAAAAACCGCCCACGAATTGAAGCTAATCCAGTTGGTAAACAAAATCAATGAAACGCAAACATCTGATTCAAAGAATGGAACAAATGATCACAAAGAAACCACAGAAAAGAAAACAAACCTCCCTTCCAGCACAGACGGAAATATTCAACGACTTTTGAATAGATATCAAAATGTTTTCGAAGGAGAAGGAAAATTAAAAGATCAAAGGGTAAAATTGCACATAAGAGATGATGTGAATCCAATAGTGCAACCACAAAGACGCATACCATATCATATGAGAAAAGCAGTATCAAAAGAGTTAAAGAAACTTACTGAACAGGACATCATAGAAAAGGTTGTTGATCAGCCGACGCCCTGGGTTTCACCAATCGTGTGTATTCCTAAGAAAGACGGGGGAACACGTATTTGTGTGGATATGCGCGAAGCCAATAACGCAATAAAACGAGAAAGACACATCATGCCTACTTTGAATGACTTTAAAGCTGCAGTAAATGGTGCAAAGTACTTTTCCAAAATTGACTTAAAACAGGCATATCACCAAGTTGAATTAGAGCCTGAAAGCCGTTTTATCACTACATTCTCTACGCACGAAGGAATTTACCAGTATAAAAGACTTAACTACGGTACATCCAGTGCAGCAGAAGTATTCCAAAACATTCTGCAAAGAAATTTAAGTGACATTCCGGGTGTAAAGAATATCGCAGACGATATTATCATATTTGGAAAAGACCGAAAAGAACACGACATTGCCTTAGAAGCTTGTTTAAAACGCCTATCAGATCTAAATATCAAAGCAAAAGGGGAAAAATGCAAGTTTCTTCAACAAGAAATTAAATTTTATGGCCTAATATTTACAGAAAAAGGTACCAGACCTGACCCAGAGAGAGTCAAGCATCTACTAAACACAGCACCGCCACAGAATGCATCCGAGGTACGCAGTTTCCTAGGAATGGCTAATACTTGTAGTGACTACATACCAAATTATGCTACCTTAACACAGCCACTCAGAGAGCTAACAAAGAAGAATTCTACGTTCAAATGGACCATAACAGAACAAAGAGCCTTTAATCAGCTCAAAAAGAAACTTACTCAGTCACCAGTAATGGCCTACTTTGACACAGAAAAACACAGTGTGTTAATTGTAGATGGATCACAACATGCTGTTGGAGCTATTTTAGCCCAAAGAGAGAAAGATGGGACACAGTATAAAATTGTTTCATATGCAAGTAGAGCACTTACTCCAGTTGAGAGCAGATATTCACAAACCGATATAGAAGGCCTTGCCTTAGTATGGGGGATAGAACATTTTCGCTTATTTCTCCTAGGCAAAGAATTTGATGTCATCACAGACCATAAGGCCTTAGAGTCTATCTTCAATAATCCACGATCTAAGCCACCTGCACGTGTAGAACGATGGGTATTAAGACTTCAACCCTATAACTTTCGTGTCATATATAAGAAAGGATCACAAAATGAAGCTGACTATTTGAGTCGACATCCGATCAACAAGAGTCAGTCAGAAAGTAATGAAGAACAAATAGCTGAGGAATATGTGAACTATATAATAGAAAATACAGTTCCAAAAACAATGACACTTGAAGAAGTCAAAGATGCCACACGTAAAGACCAAGTGTTACAGAGAGTTAAGAAAGCTGTCGAATCAGGAACATGGGATACCAAGGATTTAGAACTTCAGCCATACAAGAGATGTGCAGATGAATTAACAGTAAATAATACCAAAGATATTATCATGAAAGGGTGCAGAATGGTGATTCCTAAAAGCCTTCAAAATAGAGCAACAAAGCTAGGTCATGTAGGACACCAGGGAATAGAAAAGACAAAAAGTCTAATCAGAGAAAAAATCTGGTTTCCCAAACTAGATGAAAAAGTTCGCGAAATAGTCGAGAATTGTGTCGCTTGTCAAGCCGTTGGAAATGCTAATTCACCTGAACCAATGCAAATAACTCCAATAGTAGACATTCCTTGGCACACTGTAGCCGTTGACTTTCATGGACCAATTACAAATACACAACAATATCTATTGGTAGTAACTGATCTTTATTCGAAATTTCCAGAGATCGAAATCGTAAATTCTACAGCTGCACCGGCAGTGATTCCCAAATTAGATCGCATATTTGCAACACATGGTATTCCAGTCAAGCTAAAGACAGATAATGGACCTCCATTTAATGGAACTGAATTCGAGAGATACACTAAAGCTTTAGGCATGGAGTGGAAACCAAGTACACCACTCTGGCCTCAAGGAAATTCGAACGTTGAAAGCTTAATGAAACCAATCGGTAAAGTTTTACAAACAGCACAGTTAGAAGGAAAGAACTGGAAACAAGAACTTCAAAGATTTTTGTTAACATACCGAACAACTCCGCATGTAACAACTAAAGTACCTCCATGTGAACTTTTATTCAATAGAACAATTAGAGGACAACTCCCTGAGTTACCAGCAAAGAAGGTATTAAATAAGCACAAACAAGCAAAGGAAAACATCGAGAAAAAGAAAGCGCAAAACAAAGAATATTATGACAAGAAATATAATACAAAAGAGTCAGAGATCAAAGAGGGGGATACAGTTATTTGTTTGCAAAAGAGAACAAATAAGCTAGCACCAAAGTTCAGTCCAGAAAGATTCATTGTCCATGAGCGAAAGGGAACAAAGATAATCGCGAAAAATCAACAACATATCATTACAAGAAATGTCTCACACTTCAAGAAAGTTCCAACATTAGAAAGTAACGACAATGATGAGGAAGACATCAGTGACGATGAAAACAGAACAGAAAAGAAGGAACAGGAAAAGAATCAAGTCGATGATGTAAGACCAAGGAGATCACAAAGATCAAAGATTCCAGTTGCAAGATTCGGATATGCTGTACCATCGAACTTGAAAGTATGAACTGCTCAGAACAGAAACTCGAGAACTACATGGACATGTCGATAAAATTTAAAAAGGGGAGCATTGTAGTGGTTATTAGTTATCATTATTATCATTACTGTTGTATGACTCCATGTGCATGCGCATGTGGTTTGATTATATTCTGGATACATGCAATCTCCCAAACAGACGTGTTTATCTCTGCTCACAAAGTCTACAGTGAGGAAACTTTCGCGTTTTCCCCATTTTTTGACGATATTCGTGAGACTCAAAAAGCTTGAAATTTGTGAAAGTTAATTCCCGTAAAATTTTTTTGAACACAAACTTTGCAAAATTTTACGCCGCGAAGTGTTCTAAGATATGAAATTTGCCAGTTATGATTCCCGCAAATCATTTCATTTTTGCAAAATGAGAACGGTTGTTCTCATAAAATTTCCAATTTTAGCCGATTCGCGAAAGCCAATTTCAAAAATTTTGCGATTTCCCATCTCGCGAAAGCTTCTTTCCTTGGATCATTTGTCAAGTTTTCAATTGGACGTAAAAGAAATAACGAGAGAAGCACTCACTTCTACGGTGAATGAAAAGGATTTTTCCACAGGTTTCACACCGCAAACAATCAGCTCAATCGCCTATGGGAAAGCAAACAAAGTGAGGCACAGAGCTAGAGATAAAAATTCTGGAATTCTCCTTTGTAATTACAAGTATCTTAAATCGTAACACAAAAGATATTGTTCGAAATTGTTTAACATGAATACAAATCACTGGACAATCTCTGCAGCAGATGAAATATGGTGAAGTTTGATAAACTAAGGATAATAGATTCTACCATTTTTGGAATGCCAATTTTATCATTTGTTCCAGAAATTAGCATTAGCCTCACGACATAGTCCCAGATATCGCAAAATAGCAACAAGGACAACAACAACAATAACAACAACAACAACAACATTTCCTTTTTTGCTCAATCTGGGCCTTATGGACTTTGATATAAATTTTTGAGACGGAGATGCACACGTTTACGTGTGCCCTTTGGCACGAGGCTCGGAAGTGTAGTATCGGAAGCGAGGCAAGTGACCCTCGACAGTAGAAAATTCTCAATGCTGCGGTGAAGTTCATGGAAGCTAATTGGCCTTAAAACTGAGGAGCTCCTGATTCACAGTGAAAGGTTTGTTGATTCTTGGATTGAGGAAACATTCGTATGGATACTTGTGGCTTTTGTTCATGGCTAATATCACTGTAAACTTGAATTCTGAGCTGTTTTATTATTGGAGGTTCGAGCCGGCAACTTAGGCCCATCCACCATTGCCTGGTGTTCGTACAGTGTTGCTATGGTTTCCATATCTAGTTATGAAATCCATAGAGGAAAACTTCATCCCAAATTTTAGTATCAAAGTCCATAAGTCGTAGTTTGAGCGTCCATCAGTCTATCAATAGCGATAACTACGAATATGCAATCAATCTAAATTAGCATATGTGTTTTGGCATTCTCCAAATTTTTAGCCATGTTGGTCTGATATGCTTAAAAGGAAAAATGTGTTAATTTTGGCATGACTAATGTTCATAGCGAAGGGAATTTCCTTCCCTTACAAATCTCGTATGTTTTCGGCACAATCACTTTGTTTTCAAGAAAAATCCATCAAAATTCCATGAAAACCCTTTCGTTATGAAAAATCTCGTAAGGTTTTTCAAATAAGTGAAATACCCTTCGGTTTGTAGCTATTCAATAAATGCAGATAGATTTCTCATCATAAATATGAAGTCATGATTGCAAACTGTTTCAAAGGTTTGGATCTCCATCTAAGCTGTCTTCTTATCCTTGTGTCAAGTATTTTCCAAATTCAAATGTGACGATAAAACAACCTGAATGACACAGCGTAGCACCCAAACTATCTGAAAACCAGCAATCTCACCATGCGGGTAGAAAATGGCTTGGTACAATTGTAGAAAGATATGGGATATTCAAGGACATCACGCCTAGACTTATGCCTTTTCGTCCCTTGTTTCCCTGCGTTCTTTGATTTGCTGATATCACTTGGTCAATAGGGACTCATACTATTACGCTTATATAATGGGCCCACTTTTTCAAAATGGCCTAAAGAGGTGGGAGTTCTCGTACACTCAACAAAATCGCTTCAAAATCTGGTTTAAAGAGCTCGAACATTGAAAAGCAAAGTTTTAGTACAAAAAATGATGTTGTGTTGACCTACAAAGCGCAAAATGCATACGTTTCAGGCAGTAATCTTCCTCTGTAGAAGCAAAATAGATCCATCCAAGCTGCGAGAACTCCCCGCTGCTTCAACCGTTCTTTAAGAGCAACAATAACAACATTCTGAATAGCGGTCCCTGATTGGTTAAAAACTGAATTCTAGCGATTTGATTGGTGAATACGGAACCACCCTACGCGGGCCTAAAGTGGGCCCACTATTTAAGAGTAATGTTATTAGTCCCTCTTGACCAAGGAACGCAGGGAAACAAGGGACGAAAAGGCATCAGTCTACATCACGCCTGTTCAGATATAGACACTGAGGTACATAACATACCTGTGGTGGCACACTCTGCAAAGAAAAACTTTTATCTTGCGGCAACAACAACAGGTTTTCCACAGATACTCTACTAGGCAATGCGTCATCGATTCCAAATACCTGTAGAAGAAGACACTTTGCTTCAATAGTTGAAGAAAATATGAACCTGGCTTTAATCAAGTCACCCTTCAAGTTCAGAATGATAAAAATCATAATAATCTAATGTCGTAAATAATTTTTTCAGGCTTAATGTAGCCAAGACACAATCGAGAACACAGAATAGATTCAGAAGGCAAAATGTGAAAAATGAAAAACTACCTGTCGTATGAAGCTAGAGGCAAATAGAAAAGCTTTGATAATGACCAATGTTATGATTATGTTAATGATCACATAATTTCAGTCTGTTCAAAGATGCCAATTTTAAAAATCTTTCGTATATGCTTCAAGTCTCAGTCATACCATAACATCTACGACGTTCTGGACCTCGCTTTAAACATATACATGACCGCCATTTTCCGCGGTTTTCAGCAAAGGCTTTTAGACTAAAAATATGATCTATGGTTTTGCAATCTATAACTCTACAACCTTTGTTTCAGAAACCCTTGGCAAAAAAATTGAATAAATTTGGCAAACTTAAATTCTTAGTTGAGTTCCGAGCAGCGGGATAGATCCTTGTGAAGATAGCTAGTTTGCAGAGATAACTTGTGTCGGAACGACTTTTATATTAGAAAAAGTGTTGCATGTTTCCTGACAATCTGATCAGTAAAAAAGAACAGATTTGATTACTTGACAAATTCAAAACTTCCTTACGTAAACCTCGGTCGCAATTGCAGTCTGGGAGTCTCTCTTTGTGATGGACTCTACTTTAACCCTGAAAAATTGATAAAAGACGGGTGATTAAAATTCAAAGTACAGTGCTCCTAAAAGCTAGATGGAAATATGTTCTCACTATACGATAAAATGTTTAATTCTGCAAAATAGTGGGTGAGTTTTGAAGGGTGAGAAATCGTCTATTTGTTTTAAGATTAGAACAGGTCTCTGTCTCCTTGAAATCGCGTTGACATTGACCGGTTGGATCTGATTTCTGCTTTGCAATGAAGTGTTTTCGTAGCAATGCTTTGTTGATAAACTATACCATTATTGATTACCTATTTATTTTAAAGGACAAGTCCAGGGTTGGTGTGATTGAGTATAAAATACAAGATAATACTGCCATAAATGGTGCATCATACTTTTTGGATCATTTTTCACCTTTTCCTTGTGGAAGCACATATTCAAACAGGCAATTTGAGCGAACTGACATCATATCATTTAAACGAAAACGAGGCCATTCTTTTGTTTTCTCGCCTCCCCCCTTTAATCGTTGCTAGCCTCTTTATCGTGTATGTGTAGGAAGTGGCGACGCAGCGAACAGACTGGGCCTAAATTTTCACATTGTTCAAGGCGCTGACGGCCGTTCGGAAGCTCAAAATGTGAAATAAAAGTAAGAATTCGCGTCATCAGTTGGTAAGTTTGCTTGTAACGTTAATCATACTAATACTGCAGGACTTGTCCTTTAAGTGAAATTCATAGTGGGAACTCGATGGCATAGTGGGAACTCGAGAAAGAGACTCAATCGCTCGTTTTAGAACAGGTCTTAGAGATTATCTTTTGAACCTTTCACAGGACCCAATCACGACCCCTTGGTAGAGCAGCAATATTCCAACTTTTCTTTTCTTTCTCTCATATTATTTTATAAAAATATTGTCAATAGGTTATTAATTTGCTGAAAGGATCTTGTGTTTAAATATTGATAAAATGATGGCCATGTGTCTTTCTACGCTGCGAACAGCACCTAGACTACATTACATAAGCCCCTCTAACTTACGCTCGTTGTTGTTGTTGTCATCGCTTCAGTTGAGGGACTTATTTCCTTACGCTTCAGAATAGGGACTAATTAGGCCAAGTCCGCCGCGTTCACGGCGCGACCAATCAGATCGCTACTTTCTTAATATGGTCAACCCACGTGCCTATTTGTAGCGTTTGATTGGCTCATTAGTTCAAAGTTCGATTTCTCGAAGCGAAGCGATGCTCGAAATGACGTTCGAAGAGACGTTCGACTTTTCTTTCGACGTTCGTAGGATGGAAGATGTTCTAAGTTTCTTCTGATTTTTCGTAAGATTTTAGTCCCTGTTTAGAATCTGTTTGGTCGTGAGTCCTTTGTATGAGTGAAATTTAAACATCAGATTATAAATGTTGAACGAATACAAGGAATCACGTCGTCAGTCTAAACAGCACCATGTATCTAATGTTTTGTTCATCTGTTACATTAAATTTTGATTTCATGCAATGTATGAATAAAAAGAAAAAATTCGCGCAAAGTTTTCTTTTATTCTGTTACAACACTGAAACATCAAACTCCTCGAGAACATTAATTGAGATTCCTTAAATGACAGGACTTTGAAGGCATGACGTTGACTAAACTTCTGTATAAAAATGTACCTTTGTAACAGGAACCCGGTGAGACCTTTTGTCGACAAAAGTCAATATCTGCAACTTAAAGGCGCACTGCCGTGGCTTTAAATACGTCAAAAACGACAATCCAAAACGAACAGAACCAAGCGACTTTCAGCAATTTCGATGTACATCGAAATAGGATCTTAATCTCTTTGTTTTTTGGAAAAAAAGCCTGTCCAAAGGCACAAGGACTGCGGAATACCCAGTTACTAGATCATTTGTTATTAAAGCTATGTATGGTTTCAGAAAACAACAAATCACATTTATGACAAGGTGCATTTATACTTCACCTCTTAAATACATCCTTTTCCTTTATGACACAAAAATCATTCACAAGAACTCCTTCTGCGGTGTTTCCATGTCTCTGTTGATTCGCTTTATTAGCATAATATATCTGCATGTCATAGGCAAGCTTGAAATATGATTTCGTGTCGTATGTTTCTTCTTTGTCTACTCCAAATGGCAACTGGTGGTCTTCTATCTTTCCCCAGTACACGTTTGCGGATACGACTTCTAGAATTTTCACCTGAGAAAGAAATTTTCCGTTGATCATATTTCACCAGAGGAAATAATAAAAAGATGGGATGACTTCAATTTTTAGGTGTAAATATCACCGTACATTCTGAAATCCATCTCAAAATTAGGTTTTTTTACAAATGTGAGATTAAGACCAACATGGGGGAAGAAGCGTTCCATGTAAATTTGAAGATTATACGAAAAACGATTTTCATGATTGGATGACTATTCAAACACTGCTTTGCTATTTCTTTCCGTTTGATTCGAATGTTGCTTCCATTGGGCGGAGCGTACGAAGGATTAAAAAAGGAGTTCCTTCCCTAGGAGACCACAATGAATAAGAATGTTCAATGATTTCTTTATGCAGAAAAAACAAAATCCAATGAACATTCGATTCCATTTTGAATATTGACAACACGGGTGGTACGCTTGCTCTGCTTTCAAAGTAATCCCAATTTTTGTGAGAATAGCAGTGTATTCTATTGGGCCTCTGGATCAAGTAAACAATATCCGCCATGCAGATCTTTAAATTTATCCTTCTCATTTCGTTGCAATCTTACAAACTTCTCTTAAAAATGACATTTTGCGTGCACAAGGTGATGGTTTGCTCTGCTGGCTTCAGCAGAGTTTTTGCGGGCTTCGTTTGTTTGGAATAACTGTTTGAGAGAATTTCCTTTGTTTGCAATCGCTAATCGCTTTGAATTACTTACGTTGTCAATCAAAAGCAGTTGACGCTACTGTATTACAAAATCTGTCCTTGCTATTGGGATAATAAGTCTTAAAATACGGTTAGCAATGTAATTCTTAACGAAAGCTGCTGATATTTAGAACTTGTTTTCAACCATATCTAGCTCTCTGTTCTGACAAGCTTTGCCATTTATTGAAGAATGCAATAGCATTTAAGATTCTGGTACAAAAAATCTGTGTGCAAGCGTTTTGCGAGAACATAAGAGACTGTTTCATTACTCAATGGAGTAACTCTTTAAGAGATTCCCCTTGAAATGATTTCCCCACACGTGCAGAAAAGATTTTGGGCATGGATGAAAACCTTGGCAGAGGAAGAAACGAAACAAACTGGAGGAGATACAAATACATGATGCAGTAATAATTTGATGCACTCACTTTCACTACACCACACCTTGGAATATTCTTTGGTGCATCAGAGTCAGCAAAGATAGTGTGCCTTTGACGACAATTTTGTCTATCCCTGTGAAAGACATAGAAAGATTTTTTAAAGAATTGAATACGGAACTATATACCGGCTGGGCTCATGAGGAATAATACTGCGTTCACACGATACCACCACAATTTAATAACGGTGAAAATGTGAATAATAGCCTTCTATTGAAAAGAAACTTCTCATTAAAGTCATAACAAGTCTTCATGGCACTCCTGTCAGAAAAACAAAATGTTGGAAAGCTGCTCATAATTTCAGGACGGAAGGATCAATTTCAATGGCCTTGACTTTTACATCTATTTGTTAAAATGTTGGTTAACAAAGCATCTACAACTTAATACGATAAGCGACTACAAGCAATAACGAATTTATTCAACCAAAAGTGAGATCTGTCAACGACTGGAAAGAAAGCGTCCTATTCAGAGGTTGGTGGCTGTGGCAAATGCTACCACCAGCGATACGCAATTCCAAATCCCTCTGTCACTTTAAAACAACGACAAAAATTGGTATGGAGAAAAGTGTCCATCGGAATTTTGGGTTTTTATAATAAATACTTTCAGATATATGTTTTTATACTGTTTACTTTTGATGATTTGTAAATATTTTATCCACTATTTTCTTATGCAATACTTTCATTTCATTTAAAGTTTTAACGTTGGTATTAATTAGTTGTTAACTATTTTTTGTCTATTTTTCAATGTAATCCAAAGACAAAGAAATTGATGATAATAAAAAATACCAAGCTATTGACATAAAATATAGATGCCCTTTCTAGACATCCATTACACCCTTAGCAAGCCGGCTCTCCGACTGATCAATTCAAAATGAAAGTATTGTTTGTTTTCTATTATCATCACTGACCTGCAAACACCATAATACTTCACATCAGTGCAAATGTCGCATCTCTTTGATTTTTCTTCTTTTTGCTGGATCGAAAACAATACATAAGTCGTGTGTTTGGGAGGAAAACAGGGTTGAACCATGTAAATATTGCAAGTATTGTACAATCCAAAAAATCCTTCTGCAAGGTAGTACTAGATAAGACAAAGTAAACATTGAGCAAAATCAATGTCAAAAAATTGTTAAAAAAAGCGTGCTAACAATTTGCATCATTCCAAATTGTTCTTCAGTGTAGGAGGTTTCAACCTAAAGTGCCATTGTGACTCTGGGTAAGTTGCACGCCTGCTGCAATTTCGGGCCGTCTGAAAATCAAGTTTAGCCTAAGTGGAAAATATGGCCAAATTTGATTTTCAAACAGTCTGAAGTCGTAGCGTGCTCGTAAAGTCTCATTTTGAAGAGGAGAAGTCAGCTGAATGCCACATTCCTTGAATTCTCAAAACAGTGAAACTGTCTAGTTTATAGAATTTTTAGGTAAGATACGCAATTTATCTCACCGATATCAAACTAACAACTCCCTAATGTTCAAAGAACACTGTCTTAAGCTCCAAAATGAATCTTCCTTCATCTAAATACGAGTCGTATGTAAATGAAGGAAGATTCATTTTGGAGCTTAAGACAGTGTTCCTCGAATATTAGGGAGATGTTAGTTTGATATCGGTGAGAAAAACTGCGTATCTTACGACGTAAATGTATCAAGTGGAGCCATTTGTTTGTATCTTTCATTTTATATTCATTTCATTTTTAATTGTTTAAACACTGTAGCCCAATCAGTTAATCAGCAACTGCTTTTCAGGGGCCGTGGCAAAAAATTAAAAATTAAATAAAAAAGATGCTATATAATAATAGTAACAAGAACAAAGAAACGTTTGTGTCAATTTTTTAATCTATTTAGAAGGTGGCAAGGGAGGGTGCCTGTTTAAGATCAAGTTCGAGTTGATTCCAAAGTTTCGGTCCATTTTTTATTTTCCGCAGTGGAAACGAAAGATCAGTTTCAGTATCTCTGACATTTCGAGTCGAATTTTTGACAAATAAGTTGGAAAGGTACTCAGTTACGAGGCCATTTAGAGACCTGTACATGGTAGTAGCAGCAGTTTCGCTTCTAATAATATCACTTACAGTTGGCCCATTCTTTCAGGCCGAACCAAGAAGTTCCCAATCATTTTCATGCTGGGAACTTAGCTTTGGAACTTGGCACATCAGCCAAAAAAACCACGCAAATTGGATAATTCAGATTTTACAGACTAACCTGTTCAACTTTTTCGGCAATCGCTTGCAAGGAAGGAGGGACATGTTGTCTTGCTCGTTTCAGCAGTTTTGCGATGGCCGGCGCACAAGATTCATTCTCTTCAGTAATCAGAATCAATGAACAGCAGCTTTTGTTTTCACTTCTGTTCTTTTCCTGAAACAAATAGTTGATAAGAATTAATCGTTAAGTGTCTTGTATTAGGCCTACATATTGCTCAACTAGCAATATTGTGAAGCAGCCCTACATAAAGGGTTTCTTCTCAAAACATTTGCCACATACCTTCATCGGCAAAGGCGAAAAGGCGGCATTATAAATATAAAGCCTTGTACTTCACAGAGGAATGAACCAAACATTCATATTTGCGAATGCTGCAGGGAGCTACACGAATGCTAGACTAAAAGTGTATCTTTGACGGCTACTTTTTGGCGACTTTGGTGAAGCCATCAAACGACGACAGAAGACAATGGGTAGGTACCCAACACAACGGTATTTGCTAATTTGTTTAAAATATGATGACAGGAACTCCGTGCCTGAAAAACTGAGATAAAATCAACGTATTTGAATCGATAAAAGAATTGAAAGCTCTTTTGGCACACTTTAGCGACAGTTTTCAAATTTAAGTTGATGCAAAATGTGTAAAAGCAACTATTTGTCACTTGATGGCACATTTTTCTCGTGACTGAAAATACAAATTCCGATCTTTTCGCCCTTACTGCTATGTAGTCACGGTATTTAAACCTGTTCTAAGCCAGTGGTCTTTACAGAAGGAAAACAGGTTTATTGTGCCTAGGCTGTTTGAGGCTTTAGGTATGGTGACTCCACGGAAGGTTAAATATTTTGAAACAATATCTAAGACATAGTATCATCATCATCATCATCATCATTAATTTATTTAAAGTAGGCTAAAAAGGTGAAAAACAAATAGCTAAATTACAGCTAATTAAGGCCTACTGTACATAATTTTTACAATATCTAAAATAGCTAAATTAGGAAAAAAAATTTTTACAATGTATATATATATAAATATGTTACAAGATAAAAACGACTATCCTGTTAGGAACCCAACTTGCGGAATATATCTTTTGCAAAGTCTGCAGTTGCATTCACCACCTTTCCAACATTTAATTTAAAACATAGTAGTTAAAAGCTCGCGAATTTCAATAATGCAGTCAAATGGGAAAAGGTTGAATGGTTTGTGGAAGGTTAAAAGCTAGCATTTGATAAAGACAAGAATACATGAAAATATCCTATTCAAATCAAGCCATGAATAATGGATAGCCAATGTAACGATGTCCTAGATCTGAATGCTTTTTTGTTCTGATTACAGACAAGCCGCATTACCGTTGAACATTCCCTTTAAATAAACAGCTTTAAATAGGCTGGGTCACGTAATGTAAACAAACTTCTTTCGAAGCGAAGATTTTGCAGTATATTTGATAGGCCACATCACAGAGATTTCCAACTACTTTTCTCAAAATGAAGAAGTTGTTTTGAATATGGACTCTTGAATTTCGTAGAGAAACAAACGAAACACTTATATGGTATACGATTGAAGAGATATTGTTGGATTTTTAGTAGTAATTTCATTGTGGATTCACCCCATCCATCAAAATCTTTGAAGAAGACAATGGCCACGTGTGGGCAACAATATGGATTATAGAGATAATAGGTTTGTTTACGGTTTTGTGACCCAGCTCCTTTAACTTAAACGGACAGGGTCACGTAACCGTAAACAAACCTGTTGGCATAACGGAATAACCAGACCCAGGACCAATAGGACCGGACCCTAACGGACCCGACCCCTATGAATGCCAATTCATTTCCGTCGTGAGTTTGTAATGACGGTACAAAAGTTTCATTTCAAAGTGAAGACAAGGCCAATGCAATCATCGCTGAAAAGAAATAACTAAACTCTGGATACCACATCAACTGCACGAATGCACAATCTGCTACATTGATCATCTAATCATCAGACAAACTTCCAGTTGAAAGGAACGAAGACCCACGAAGATCGACGCATGATGAACTCTAGCATGGCCCTATAACTCACTTCAATTTCCTAAGGACAAGATTCTCATTGAAATTCAGAACAAGATTCAGATAACATACAATGCCAAAATCTAATACAAGAAAACAAAACCGTCACAACCAACTGTCTTAGCTTTCTTTATTTTAGGATGATACATTGTTACCTCAGGGGGGGGGGGCTTTCTAGGGACCAAGGAATAGGCTCTAATGTGTAATAAAGCAAGTAGCCCATCATTAATCATCTGGAAACATGGAGATGAATGGGTATTCCACTGGGGTCCGGTCCGTTAGGGTCCAGTCCTACTGGTCCTGGGTCTGGTTTTTCCGTTATGCCCAAACCTGTTATCTCTATAATCTGTATTGTTGCCCACACGTGGCCATTGTGTTCTGCACAGATTCTGGTGGATGGGGTGAATCCACAAGAAAGTTACTTCCAAACATCCACCAATATCTCTGCAATCGTACAACATATGAGTGTTTCATTTGTTTCTCTTCGAAGCTCAAGAGTCCATCTTCAAAATAACACCTTCATTTTGAGAAAAACAGTAGAAGGTCTCTGTGATATGGCCGATCAAAAGTACTGCAGAATCGTCATTTCGAAAGAAGTTTCTTTACATTACGTGACCCAACCCCTTTAACTAAATAAATTTTAAATCAAATTTCTTCACCTGGGTTTTCATAGCACCAAGAAGACAATTCATTCTTTGTCCAAATTCAGTCTTCTTTGTTGGGAATTCATAATGGATTATGCAAGTTGCATTTCTGATTGAAATCCTAGAGGCAACGCCATCTGTCATCACTGCATAGGAAAAAGAATGACGATAAAAAAACCCTTGCTATTTTGAAAATTTCAATCGCGCTGGAGTTGCATAAAGTACCGGGTGCGCCAAAATAAACTATAAATTGTTGACAGGCCGCTATAAATCGTATACTGGACCGATATTAAAGATGTATGACGTGAATTCAAATGTAATGAACTGACAGTAAATAATAGGCTTGACGTTTGAATGTGAACAAAAGAAATTCCCGAAAGCCCTGAATAAAATAAGAACCAACTTAAGAACCTGAACAGCGTCACTCCCTACTAAATACCCAATATATAAGAACCCTACTAAATACCCAATATATAAGAACCTCAGGCTGACTTGCAAAATTGTAGATTCTTATACGGGGGCTTTTACTGTATTCTCTATAAGTAAGATCGCAAATCTGGCATTACAGCCACAAACTTTGGGATTTTACTTATCTGTCAATTCTCCGACGACAGTTTGTATTTCTTTCCGACATTTAGACTAACCGAGACGCTTACCATACAAACTGAAATTTATCCAGTATTCGTCAGCGCTTTTTACCGTATGCTTCGAAACCATGCAAAAACTCATTCTTGAAAGGGGTTGAATTTGCTAATTTGACCGTACTTCACGAGAAACCGCTCCAACATACAGTACCTCTGCGGAGCCTTAATATGACATGCCGCTCAAGAGCCTTTGCCAAGTACGATATCCAGCACAGGAGTACCACAATATTTTAATCATGTAAATTATCGCCAACCCTAAAACCTCTCCAACAACACCCGGCAAAAAGGATGCTGGCAAGACCCTTGGATGGTAGACATTAATCTCGCTTTACTTTCTTATTTGTATATGAATTTCTCTTTATACGTACTTTGGTTACAACTGTGTGTTTGAATCACTCTCCACTATCCGAAAAGGAAAAGTATTCATAGGAAATTAATTTGGTCTTAGCTCTACGTGCTGAAACAAGAATGTCGAAAATCGCTTATATAATCATGTTCTGGTAATTTTTCAAACAAGAAAACTATTTTATGGGACGCCGGTTTACAATGCTTTGAATGCAATGACGGTTATTCGGCAGTATGTTTCTCTCGAGTTGGAACTAAATCAAACAACCGAATCTAATGCAGAAATTGAAGTGTTGGCAGGAAACCGTAATTTCATCAAAAATCGGAGAACCAAGATTGCGACGATTATCATTTTAACTGTCATTTTCAGTCATTCCCAATCGTAATTGATAAAGAGTAGAGGCAGAGATAAATTCAAGTTGACATTTTCCGACAAATCTAGTGATAAAAGTAATCTAATGCCTCTTTGAAATAAACATAAGTACTCACCAAGCACGCAATGGCCAGATTTTCCAGATTGCACAAGCGAGTCCCAACTTGCTTTGACATCCATCAGCTCAATAGGAGACATGAACTCCGTAGCTGTGATAGCTGCAATACATTTGGATTCAAGCGTCTTCTCTAATCGATCAGCTTCTGTTGCTGATTTAACGAACATGACGACTTGACTGCCTGGGTTAGCTTGCAGAAACGCTGTAAAAGGGGATCAATGTTATCAATGTTATTGATTAGACTCACGACATAGTCCAAGATATCGCAACAATAACAACAACAACAGCAATGACACTAACAACAAAAAATTTTACAATGGGGAGAGTGCGAAGGAGCTCACAGACCGAAATGAGGCTGTTGAAAACAAGATGGCGATAGCCGGTAGCCGGTCAGGAAAGCGAATGGCAGTAGACTGAAAATGCTAAATCGACAGGACAACGGAGAGGATGGAAAAACAAAGAACACGCAAAGGTAGTCCTGACAGTTCTTGATATAATGAGAACTTCCACGTTTCCCAAAACCCATGCAAAAATGACAAACAGGGGAAAATTTGCAACACTTACTCATTACATCATCTGTCCTGTCATGTAACGAACAGATTTCGACATATTGTTTCACTTGCTTATAAACAGAAGCTTCTAATTTGTCGGCGATAATGATGAGTGGCTTGGAAAAATAAGCACCAAGTAGTGATTCTACACCACGTGACCACTCTACTGCCATGGCAACCATCTGATGAGGCAAATTCAATGCAATTTTCTTAGACAAACTCTCTGCGTAGATTCTCATCAAAATCTTGATATCTTCTTCGAACCTAAAAATCAAGCACCACAAAAAATCTTTCCAATATTCTCAGCAGTGTTTTGAGCAATATTTTCAAAACCTAAACTTTATTGAAAACAGAATCATCATAGAAGCAACAATTTCATTCATCGAGGCAATAAAGCGGTTTGATCCAATGCTTAGAAAGTAAACAGCAGCCACCTCTCCCGTTATCACTAGGGACCTTTAGCAACTAGGGACGGCGACTGCAACGGCAACGCAAACGTGCCTTTGTTTCTCAACTTCTGCTTGAAAAGACTCTTTGTTTTCCGTTCGAATTTGCTTCCCTTGAGAATCTGTGAAGTTGTCCTTTGCAATTGCACAACTTGGAAATCCTATTTCTAACGTGCTGTTCTTCAGATCTGGATCTTCAAAGTTTTAAATCTTAATTATCAAGGAAAAAGAAGCTTCCAAAGTATTTAGGTGAAGAAGGAAATTTTGTCTCGTCTTATTTATATTTAGAGCATGTGAAAGTAACGTGAAAAACCATGATCAGTTTGTATCATACAAGATGACGTTCTGGCTGGCGTTGCCGTCCTGGCTGCTAAAGGTCCCTATTGTTAGTTTATCTGGGTAGCTTGGCACTAAATAATCAATTAAACACTTAGATGTATAAACCAGGTTGGATTCCATATTTTAAAAATTTAAGGTTTTTGTATTTGTTAGTACAAAGCTAGTGCATTTGATTCTTCCCTTTTCGTTAAGGTATTGCAGTTGTGTCAGCCAAAGTAGGGACCAGTGTCTTTTCCCGCTTTGGATGGCACAGAAGAATGTAAGAAATTTTTGCGTTTTAATTTGTTGGTGTTGATAGAAAAATATGACTGATACAAAGTAAACCCTCCTCCAGTTCACAACCATGGAGCCATGACATTTTCTGGACGGAGCCTGGGAAAAGTTACGGTCACACGGTCACTGATATTGAGGAAGGTCCTTTAAAACAAAGGAATAACTTATACAGAAGAATGTAAGAATTTTTGCGTTTTGATTTGTTGCTGTTGATAGAAAAATATGACTGATACAAAGTAAACCCTCCTCCAGTTCACAACCATGGAGCCATGACATTTTCTGGACGGAGCCTGGGAAAAGTTACGGTCACACGGTCACTGATATTGAGGAAGGTCCTTTAAAACAAAGGAATAACTTATACAGAAGAATGTAAGAATTTTTGCGTTTTAATTTGTTGCTGTTGATAGAAAAATATGACTGATACAAAGTAAACCCTCCTCCAGTTCACAACCATGGAGCCATGACATTTTCTGGACGGAGCCTGGGAAAAGTTACGGTCACACGGTCACTGATATTGAGGAAGGTCCTTTAAAACAAAGGAATAACTTATGCCACACCTTCAAACCGATTTTGTTTTAAAAAAACAAGGCTGGTTCTATCGAAAACCTAAATCTATCTGGAGGAAAGTTGAAAATTTTTCTGGACTCTGTTTCTAGTATCTGAATGTGTAAAAACAAAAAGATCTTCATACCTTTCTACCAAGATGTCAGCTCTGTCAAAGACCAGATGACACAGTCTTTCAAGATTTGTGCAGCCTTTCTCCAGCATACTGACCAATGATGGTACGGTCGCAACAAGTATTGAACATCCATTGATCAAACTGACCATTTCGTCCTGGATCTGGCCACGACCACCGTACAAAACTTTCGTCTTGTATTTCGTTCGATATGAATACATCGTTTTCTCACATGTTTCACATATGTTTCTGGCCTCATTGTAGTCGGTAGCAAGAATGATGACGATGGGCTACGGGATAGACGATTATTCGATTATTTGGGTTTCATGCGATACAGAGAGTGGTTCTCAAGCTTTGAATGGGTCGGCTGCTCCTGCGTCAAAAAGTCTTGAAGGGCTGGCATATTCCTTGTTCTAATAAATTCAAAGATACTTTTATTTCTTGCGTAATCCCCTCTCTTCTGAGCCAAATTTCAAACAAGCTCGCCTCTATAAGCTCCCTCTCCACGTATATCAAAATGACAGTTCTTGCCAAAGAATTTCCAGTAATTTTGCTACCGATTACAATTCGTCGTAAATTTCGCTCATTTTTTCTACAATAGTAAAATAATCCAGTTCAATAGATAAATAGGAAGTCTAGTTTTGGAATAAAAACCATGCCCACCATAGCATTCCTATCCTTGTCATTTGACTCTGTGAATAAGCACCGCTCTTTAATTTGCTCCCTATCTTTTAAGACCCCTCTGGAGCCTCCAAAATAAAAAAAAAACCAGAGGGGCATGAGCTCTTAATTAAAGTACCTGCTCAAACCATAAAACAGCACCGTGGGTCAACTGCAGGTTACCTTCTGTTAGCTGTCCTACGGCGGGGGCGCTGCGAAGGCAGGCCTAAATTTTTCTTCACTTCTTTGCACGTGGAACAAGAAGAGGAGGAAGTTGGAATATGGCGGACTCAGATATCGAGAGCACATGCAGCAGTTGCGTTTCATCAGAAGACTCGGAATCTTTTGACGATGAGTACTACTATCAGGATTTCCTTAATGATATGGCTCAAGCTGAATATGATAGTGATGGCGTGATAAAACCATATCAATTCGAACCACTTGCAACCGAAGAGGAGGCAAAACAATACAAAGAAGAGAAAAGAATTGAAGAGGAAAGAAGAAAGAGATTCGAGAAAAGACTCAAAGGAGAGGTATCTACGGATGACTGGTGAGTGCTGTTTAAGCCTAGTTCACATCAGCAAGGAAGGACACTACGTAAGAACTCGGCATGGAAGTGTTTAGTGTGACACTTGCACGCACGACGCAACGCGCACAAGGAAAACAATATGGTATTCAAAACAGACAATGCATAATAACCAACATAGGATTAAATGCTTTTCTTTCATGAAAACATTTCTTTCAAAGACATCTCTGGAGCATTCATTATGGAAACAAGGTTGCACTGACCTTTTCAATGCTATCTCTGCCAATTGCCATTTTAACCCTGAACATGTTTTAGATACATTAACATTTTTAAATGTTTTAGTGCTCTGTAGTATATTGTACGGTACATTTGCTAATAAATTTCTTTCATTGGTGGCACCAGCTCTAAAGAATCTGAAAGAAAGGGGGGGTGGGATTTTTACGCAGTTTTTCAACCTAAAGGTATACCTAACTAATTTCACTAATTTTATGCCATTTTTCTTTGGAATTTGGGAGGGACAAGTCCCCCTCAGTCCCCCTCCCATGGCACCACCACTGATTTCTTTCTTTTCCCAATTTTATGATATAGATTCATTTTTAATGGCAAATTTTACTTGCATACATAGGACCCTCCTTGCACACCCAAGATCTCAGCTAGGATAACTGTGAGTGTCAAGTGGCATATTTTCTGTGAAAGCATAAATAGCTTATTACCTTGAGTGCTCCACGGGGGGCTCCACGGATCCTAATAGACTTATTTCTGAATGTTTGTGATCGATTGCAGGTAAGTGTGTAGTTTTTATTCCTTTCAGGTGTCTTTATTCCTTTCAAGGTGCAAATGTGGCCATTGTAAAACAGACAAACTGACTGATGCGATGGAATGTTATTGCTGTCATGAAGTTGAAAGAATTGTGGAATCATTAAATAGTGATTTGGTTTTGGAAGACACTGTTACTCCACCATCTTGTGCTACACTACATCCAGGGTTTATACCAGTTTGCCTTGAAAAATGGCCATTACGACTTGCTGGGAGATATCATAAATACATCTGCAGAAAGACTTATTGCAAGAAGGGCCAAGAAGCAAAGTGAGTGTTCCAAGGCCTATCTTACATGGTATATACCCTACAGTGCACTACATCATCATACAACCAGCCTGCACAAATCAGACAGACCATAGTCTAGCAGTATCATGGCCATATTTTTCAATTGTTTAGCAGTTCTCAAACAGCATGATACTCTTAGCAGCAATTTGTATAAAAAATGATGAAAGAACTATCAGGCTCTTTATGCTGATTTTATCCCCAATTCCTACCAGGGGCATCTTAAAGTTTTGATTGGCTAAAGTATGATTATCTTTCCAGTGGCAGCACCGAAGGGGGGACTAGGGGGATATTTCCCACAGTTCTCTCCAAGATCAATTTTTGTGACAGGTCTAAATCCCAGGAGAAACTTCCAAGGAAGGGGTGAGATTTTAGTGGAAGTGATATCCCTTCTTTTTTTATTGAAAACTATTTGTAACTTGAGAGCAGGCTCAGTGACTTCCTATTAATATTGAAAAATCTCTGGTGTTTCATCAAATAACTAGTCAGTGTAGTTTCAATTTTTCCTCTGCAGAATCTCTTGTCAATTTCTATTGATAGACAACTCCTGGGATTTTGACAGCAACATTTTTTGTCTTAACACTAAAGGGTGCTTGAAAGGCGTTCTCTAGCTGTAAATGGCGCTAGCCAGAGAAATTTTCAAGGCAATGCCCCTAGACCCCAATCATAATTCTATCCCCCCACCTCTAGGTGGCTGGTACCATCACTGTTTACAGTTTAATGAAATTTCTCTCCTTGACAGGTATTTCAGAGAGATAGCATACAAAGAATTTAGAAGTCTCATTGAGTATAAAAGAGAAAGCTGCAAGTGGGTGCTACCAATTCCTGCCTGTGCATACCATGCAATCAGGACCAAATTTCATGTGGATGATGAAGCACGTAAGAGCAGCTGATGTTAGTTCTGTCAATCAAAGTTCTGTCTCTTTATGGTGTGACCAGAGAGAGGCTACCTCTTCTTCTGATCATGGCATGGTGAAAGGAGGTGTGTCCTTGGGTGTAATATGTTTTAAGAGTTGTTTGGTTGTGTTTTTGTTTTGTGTGCTATATATGGATGAAAGATATGTCTTTGGTGGACAGTAAATGGTGAGTGTCAACTATTTCATTTAACATTGGTAGCAGAGGGTAGTTATGGCAAGTGGAAATAGGTTTTTGGCTCCACCCATGCTTGGAGATGAGGTGGATTTTGATAGTTGGGTACATGAGGTTGAAGTGTGGCAGTGTGTAACTACTTTAGAAAAAAAGAAACAAGGTCCTGCTCTTTATCTTTCATTGGAAGGAAAAGCAAGGAAAGGTTGTTTTGATCTTGGTGTAGATGTGTTAAAATTTGGATGATAATTCTTTCAAAAGTGTAAATTTTGAAGTAATTGAAGGTTGGAGAAATGTGGATAAGGAAGTGCTGCAAAATTCAGCAATAGAAGAATCATTTGATGTTGTTGAAGCTAAAATGATGGAGTTTAAGAATTGGCAAACTCATAATGTCTATGAAGAAGTACCTGACAATGGACAGAATTGTATATCAGTAAAATGGGTGATTACAAAGAAAATAAAGAATGGAGAATCTGTTACCAAGGCTAGGTTAGTGGCACGTGGATTTGAAGAATATAACCTTGATGAGATAAGGAAAGATTCACCGACTTGTTCAAAAGAAAATCTGCGTCTCATTTTAGCAGTGATCTCTTCATTGCATTGGAAAATCAATTCCTTAGATGTCAGAGCAGCGTTTTTGCAGGGTAATGAAATTGATAGAGATGTTTATCTGAGGCCACCTAGAGAAGCAGCAACATCAGCTATATGGAAGCTAAAGAGAACTGTCTATGGACTCTGTGATGCACCAAGGGCATGGTATTTAAGAGTGAAAGAGTTTCTGTGTAAACAGGGGGTTATCAAGAGTAAGTTTGATGATGCTTTGTTTTTTTGGGTTCATGATGGTGTGCTCCATGGTATTATGTGTTGTCATGTTGATGATTTCTGTTGGGGTGGTACAAATGTGTTTGTTGAAAGAATAATTGTCAAGTTGAAAACAGAATTTCAAATAAGTCACGAGGAAACAGAAACCTTCAAGTATCTGGGATTGACCATCAAGCAAGACAAGAGTTGTATCACTTTGCACCAGCATGAGTACATCAAAGATCTCAAGTTAGTAGAAGTTTCAGGAGAAAGAAGAGCAAACAAAAAGGATCAATTGATTAGTGAAGAGATTACGCAATTAAAGATGCTTGCAGGTCAGCTAAATTGGATTGCTTCACAAACACGCCCAGATATGTGTTATGCAGCATGTGCTGTTAGCACTTCAGTAAAAGAGTGTACAGTTGAAGATATCTGTCAAGCAAACAAGTGCATAAAAGATGCAAAAAGTGTTGAAGTTAGTCTTCAGTTTTCTGCGTTGCAAGATTTATCTAAAGTGAAACTAATCAGCTTCAGTGATGCTTCTTTTGCAAATTTGAGGGGAGGTGGTTCACAAGGAGGTTTTTTGGTTTTTCTACAAGGCTGCAATGACAAGTATGCACTTATATCTTGGCAATCAAAGAAGTTGAAACGTGTTGTAAAGAGTACAATTGCAGCAGAGACACTAGCACTACAAGATGCAGCTGAATCCTGTTTTATGCTGAGATCACAAATTTGTGAATTGTTGCAATTCGATGAAAGAAGTGCCATTATACCCATTGTCTGCATCATTGATAACAAATCTTTGTATGATGCAATTCATTCAACTAAGACTGTGACAGAGAAAAGATTAAAAGTGGACATTTGCTTGCTGCGAGACATGTTGTCAAAGAATGAGATAGAGATTGTCTGGAAACCAACAAAACTTCAACTTGCTGATGGACTCACCAAGACTGGTGCATCTAAGGGCAAGTTATTGGAGGCGCTTTCGTTTGAAGGCACTCTTTTGTGAGTCCTTTATTCATAAAGGCTCAAACGTTGTTGTTTATATTTTGCTGTTTTATGAACATTCCTTGGTTGAAAAAGAGAGATAGGAGAAACTGTTAGTTCTGTCAATCAAAGTTCTGTCTCTTTATGGTGTGACCAGAGAGAGGCTACCTCTTCTTCTGATCATGGCATGGTGAAAGGAGGTGTGTCCTTGGGTGTAATATGTTTTAAGAGTTGTTTGGTTGTGTTTTTGTTTTGTGTGCTATATATGGATGAAAGATATGTCTTTGGTGGACAGTAAATGGTGAGTGTCAACTATTTCATTTAACAGCTGAGTTCATACATGAGACATTATTAGTGAAGAAACTGGGGTGGCCAAGGACTAACTACATAACACTGGTCAAATGATGTGACGTCTGTAGGTTTTTAATTGCATTTTGCAAAGCCAAAGCATGTTCATTGTTTTTTATACTTAGTTTAACATGTTTTTTTTACAAATGACATATTTCATACTTTTTACAGTATTCATATCTTTATGTAACAAAATATATTAACTCAAGAAGGGTAAGAATAATGAAAACCCCTTGGAAAAGCTTTATGTCAGACACTCATGACAGTATGAAACACTCAATGATATCTTAAGCATGAAATAAGAAGTCAAACACAGCTTGTACAGCCCGTATTTAAAAATGTCATTTGCATTCACCTTGCAGCAAATTTGCAACAATATTTGTTTTAAGTTTGTTTCAAGTATGTTTCAGATTTAAGGGTTTACAAAATAATTGTAAATAGCCTGAATTTTGCACCAACCTTTATGTGAACATATGAATTTATAAATTTACACAAACCCTGTGCAAAGTTGCAAACTCTGAAGAGCATGCTCAATGCAAACTGCTTGCAAAGTTTGTGCAAACTGGCTTTTTTGCTTGGGGAAATTGATGTTTCAAAAGCCATCTTCAAATTTTGTATCACAATAAGATTTTTCAACAAAACAACTGTTCTGAAACTTCACAACATTTATGGTCATAAGAACTTGTTCACAGTTTGCCAAAGACCTTCTCTATTAAATAACAGTAGGAACCCAAATCTGAAAATTGTGTAGGTTGGATATCAACATAAATCAGTAAAAGTTGAACAAACCTAAGAATTCCTTATATTTTTGCTTTTTAAATTATTTGGCTTTGAGAAACTTTAAAAATGCCCTAAAATCATGAACAAATTTCCTCAAAATTTCCTCAAAATTTTGTCATAAGAACTTTGTCACAGTTTGCCAAAAATTTCCTATCTATTCAACTACAGTCACCCAAGTCAGACTCGCATAGGTTGGATATCGACATGAATCAGTAAAAATTGGACAAACCTAAAAGTTCGATCACATTTTTCTTTCCAAATTACTTTGCTTTGAGAAACTTTAAAAATGCCCTGAAATCATGAACAAATTTTCCTGATATTTTTACATTACACTAACAACTTGAACATGTTTTACCACGTGCAATCCACGTGGGAGGATAAAAGCCCTCCCTAGTATGAGAGATTTATTCCGGGGGATTCAGTCCTTTCAGGAGACAAATTATATGCTAATGCATGTAAGAGCAATCATTGTTAAGAAGGAAATCCTACAGAAAACCACAGAAATTTTCTCATTGTTTTCATTCGTTTTGCCGGTTTTTGAAAGAGGCGTTCCTCAAAAAAATCTTCCATATCCACGTGAAGGAATGACCAATTATAGCCAGATGGATTACGGGATCTAAATGAATACCATGAGCTAGAAAGACGTTCCCATTTGACAAAATTCATAGCACCGTGAGCACTTAAGGATTTGAATGATTAAAAATTCTGCTTGATATCAGAGAGATTGAAGTGCATCTCTGTAATTTTTCTCACGTTTTTATGATGACTGAAAACATAACTAAATTCATTTTCACGAAATATCTTGGCTGCAAAATCCGTGAAAAAGTATAAAACATTTGATCTGGTCATAATGAAAATCATTAGACAGAGTAATAAAGAAAGAGCAAATTTTTACAGACGAGAGACATCGGCCGCACATTTATTGCCATTGGATTGAAAAGTTTCAGTATTGTTTGAAAATGTATTTCTTATGACTCTCTCTTTGGAGGAGATTCCATACGATTTGATGAAATGTTTTAGACCCATTGTCAGACATTTTGCAATCAAAAAAATGTTTTTCACAGTCGAATCTACCTACGAGTTCACTATTTTTTGGGTGAAGGGGCTCAAGATATACCCAGAGTGCTCAAGTTGTCATAGGAACAACGAATGGAATTATATAATCAAGGAAACCAATGTGCCCTCCCGGTTATCACCATACTAGGCTGTTTTAGCAAGAAGTCGTTAGTCAAGAAGACGCCAGCATAATTCTCCTGTTAGATACAAAGCGACATCAACTTCAAAACTTTTGCAAGTCTCGAGAGACTTTGCGTATGTTCGATTTCAGAAACTGACAACCTGAAAAGAGTACTTTTGAAGGCAACCCCTCATGAAAAGAACGTTGAGTAGGGAAACTGAACAATCTGTGAGCATATTCATAAGCGATGGAAACGCAAGAATGCAAACCAGTCTTAAGGATTTTGTCTGTCTAAGAGCAGCTTTCTAGGAAGGAAGCACCTGAAAGGTTTGGATGCTCTAAAATTATTACAAGCATTTGCGTTTCAAGGACGTCCGCGTCTTGCTGCTAAAACAGGCTACTGGCTGCGTGGCAACTCGTGAACTTGGACACACGATGTACGGTTTATATTATCCTCGTTGCTCTTGCCGTACCTTGAGCACTCTTTGGTTCTTGAGTACCAACAATGTGTAATCGTAAATCGTGTGCCAAAGCTCACCAGTTGCCATACAACCAGTATGGTGGTGAGGGGGTGGTGATAATCAGGAGTGCACATTGGGTTCATTAATTACACGTTTTCAGTACTCATAAAACACAAGCAGCCTCCCTGAAAAACTTTGGTCTTTCTGCTTTTATCTAGAATTTGAATCATTCAAATTGCTCAAAAAAGCATTGAAAGAGCAATGCTAAATATTACACGAAGGGATTGGAAGAGAAACGAATGGGTAAGGGAGCAACAAAAGTTTTAGACATCACAGCCAAGGCAAAGTCATTGAAGTGGGAGTGGGCAGGTCACATAGGAAGGATGGCAGATAACAGATGGGCAAAGAAATGCATGGAATGGACACCTTATGAAGGGAAACGCTGCAGAGGACGACCAAGGAAGAGATGGAGCGGCGAAATCGTAGAAAAAGCAGGGGTTAATTGGATGAGAGGAACTGGAAAAAGACTAGGCTGGAAAATACTTGTGAGGCCGCTGGCCTGCAGGGGCCTGCAGTGGCTGATATGATGATGATGATGATGATGATGATGATGATGATGATGATGATGATGATGATGATGATGATGATGATGATGATGATGATGATGAAATTTATCAAGTGCTCTTGATCCAATGAAGTTTTAAAAGCTGGAAGTTTTTTCTGCCTCATCCGGTGTATCAGTTGGAAACAGGACAGTCTTCAATAATATTGCTTTGGTTTTCAGGAAACAGTATTTTTCAAGCGTTTGGTCCTTTTTGTTTTGATTTTGTTCTACTCATACCTTGTACTTTCTTTTAAATAAATTTCTTACAATAAATCCTGTCATTAACTAACAGAAAAAGGAAGGATGCAAACTCATCAAACTTACCCCTGTTCCTTTGGGAAGGCTCTTGTAACATTCTGGTGTATCAACAAGCTGCTTCAGAATCGGCAAAACATATCCAAGCGTCTTTCCTGATTTCCCTCGATCAACACCGACCACATGCCGATTTCTGACAATAGCAGGCCACGCATAGGCTTGCACAGGGTAAGACTTGCTAATGATCGCCCTATAATAGTAATAATATAACGAATCCTTAAACTGCGCGTACAGTTAAAGTTAAGCCTAAAATCATTCCTACTCATAACAAATGCTGAGTATTTGCACCGTTCAGCAAAGGGAAAAGAAGGGAAAGAAAGAAGGAGAGAAAGGATTCGAGATAGAATGGGGTAGTATGTAGGGAAAGAATAAGGAATTGTGTAAGAAGAAACGAAAGTGCTTAGCTTGCTACTCGGAAGGAAAAATTTTTACTGAGCCCTGCAACAAGGGAAGATTTTGTAATAGAATAGTATCAGTTTCTTGAATTGGCACCTCAGTTCAAAGCTATTAGTGACTGCAGACAACAGACATTCTCTTAACCAGTAAATCAAAACAAACACATCCGCAAAAGTTGCCTCGAAACCGGCAGGGCAAATTCTAGCCTTGCGCATGCAACAAGAGAAGTTTTGTGCCTATAACGAAAGAATGAGGGTAAATCTAAAGTTCTGTCTAGCAGATTTTCTTCATTTGATTCAGGAGCTGTATGGTAATTGTTTGATTTGAGCCCTGAAAACCCGATTATTTCAATGCCGTTTGGTCCTCGGTGTTTTGAAGATCTGAAATGGCTGCAAATCAATCCCTTGCTTTTGATGACTTTTTGAGGAAATCAAGCAGGCACTTTTCCACAAAATCTGAATTCAGGAAATTTACAGTGCGGAAAAAATTGCAAAAAATACTCATAACAGTTGCTAGTCTTCGAAAGAATAACGTTTGTTTGAAACATTTCAATCGGCCACTCATTTTTCCTTCTGTAACAGATTGCTTTGGGAGCTTGGGTCACTTTTGTCTGAGTTAACTGGTAGTCTGCTTTGATGCATGAAAAGCTTATGAAACATTCACTGTTCCTTGTTTGTGTTTTGTGCTGCTGTAGCTAAAAAAAGCCTTCAAAGTCCTCGCAAATATCATTATCTAAACATTCAGTCAATCCAATCAATGGCTCAGGTGTCGACGTTCACGTGATTCTCAAATGTCTTTTGTTTTGTTCGGTATAAATCAGCCCGGTCGTGTTATTTATCTGTTCTTCGCATGAACCAAACTGATAAGCTTGCGACGAAACGCGTATTTGGTGTAATAACGTTGTGGACAACTGATTACTTATTTTCTTGCAGGTTTAACAGCTTTCTTTCCAGTTACAGGTTTATCTTATATTATTGCTGTTCTTTTGCAGGAGTTGATAGTATTTTCTTACAGGATATAAGTTTATTGTGCGAGCAAGGGCAGATTTTGTAATACAATAGCATCAGTCCCTTTGGTTCATACCTCAATTCAAAGCGATTAGTGAATGCAGACAAAAGAAATTCTCTCAAGCAGAATTTCAAAACAAACGAAGCCGCAAAGTTGCCAAGAAACCAGTACGGCAAACTCTCGTTTGGTGCGGGCGAAGGGAGGTTTTTAACAGAAGGTATGTACTTATAACGAAAGGAGAAGGGTAAATGTAGAGTTATGTCTCGCGGATTTTGGTTATTTGAATCAGAAACCGAGCAGACGGCGTTACAATTTTTGCATATTTATTGCTCAGATTTACGTAGTCACTCTTCAGCTCCTGAATCAAATAAACAAAATCCGCGAGACAGAACTTTAGATTTACCCATCATCTTTCGTTATAAGCACATACCTTCTCTTAAAAATCGCCCTTCGCCCGCACAAAGCGAGAGTTCGCCGTACTGGTTTCTGGGCAACTTTGCGTCTTCGTTTGTTTTGAATTTCTGCTTGAAAGAATTTCTTTTGTCTGCATTCGCTAATCGCTTTGAATTAAGGTGTGAACCAAAGCGACTGATGCTATTGTATTACAAAATCTGCCCTTGTTTATTGTGCGTCCATGGTTTATTCAGATGAGTCCGCTACTTAAGGCTATATTAAAATTTTGTATCACTAATCATTTGTTTACATATCTAAACATTTGCGCACAAGTTTACAGTTACGTACCTTGTATTATTATCACGTAACGAATTCCTCATTTCCATCGGTACATTCAATTCATCAATAGATGTCACCGGTTTGGGTTTGTTCTCGCCAATGATGAGCACATCGTCGTAATAACTCGGCAATGCAGTATTCTTAGATTCTGTAGTTTCTGTGTTACAAGGCGACTTCCAGTTTGCCTTCAGCGAAGGGCTGGCACCAAGAGCTTTCAAAAGCTCCCATGAGTCGACAGTTGGCCTGAAAGCATTCTCATCAACTTGGTTCTTAAATTGTTGCTTTAGACATTCTTTTTCATACCTCATTTCACGCAGCGGAGTGACTCCTCTTGTCGTGGCACCACCTTTCGTATTTGGCGTACCTCCTTTCTTTTGATTGTCATCTGATGCACGTGAACCGTCACTTGTATAATCAATACCGTTCGACTGTGATTGTAAAGAAGGCATTTTATTGGAGTCTCTTCGCCTTATAAGTGGGCTCTCAATAGAGCTCTCTCCTTCTGACATGGAAGAATGTCCTGGAGATCTCATCTTACTCCAAATTGACGTCGGGCCGTCTTTTTGCCGACTTGAAGTGGGAGTGACTGCTGCTGATGAAGTTGCAACCTTTGAAGATGTATCTGACAGCTTAGCTCCTAATGACTTTTGGTCCGACAAAGGCGTACCCGATGAAATCAGTTGCGACTTTATCGCATCTGACCTCCTAGCACCCGACATATCTGGCATATTTTTCTTGGACAAGTTCCCAGCTGATTGAGTTGATGATAACTGCGATTGATTTATAGAAATTTGATCCAAATTAGCAGCGTTCAAGTCTTCAATTCCCATCAGTTCTTTCATCAGTTTCTCAGATTCCAATCGTCGGCATTTATACAACGCCGTTTCGTCAACTCGGGAGCGGTCGTCGACCAAATCAACTCCGTCATCGCAGCTTGCAGGAACCATTTTCATTAGAGCTGAGGATGTTTTCTGTCCTACAGTCAGATTTGACGATATCTTCGGATTTTCAGACTCAGTAGCTTCAGTACTGTCCTGAGGCAACGTATCTGTCTCGACGGGGGGTAGGCCAAGTGCTGCTCGATATCTATCTAAAGATGACTCTGTTCTTAACTGAAATCGTAGTTCTTCAATTCTCTTTCTTTCCATCAATCTGTCAAATTCTTCTGGCTGAAGTTGTGATATCTCTGAATCCATCTGACTTGAATCACTTATAGTACTAGCAGCATCGTCTGATGTGTTTTGATCTTTGGCAGATCTTGCTTCTATGAGACGAATTGAAATGAAAATTCAAACATTCAAGTTTCCACCGAGTAAGTTAAAGAAGCAAACCCCATTTGAAAGGCCAAAACACACCGGATATCAAGCCAGTAAAAAGGGCTAGCTATGTCATTCAATAGTGAATATATTCAAATATATTTTAAAATTTTCTTGACTGATATCGGCCACTCCATTCTGAAATTATGCGGGATTCCTCAAGAAATACGCTTTAAGAAACCTTCAAATTAGGCCTAAAATAACGACCAAATTCCTTGCCAAAGAGTAATGACTTCCGTGTGCTTTAGCAAGTGTTATCCCTTCCGGGAGCACTAATGTGTCATCCCTGTGAGCATAGCAACAATATTCTGGGCGATTTCATCCTCTCGCAAGGATAACACAGGCTAACACATGTTGAAGTCATGGCTGTAAAGCAGAAATATTGGGAAAATTTGATCGTGATTTTTGGCATTTTTGAAGATTTCTCCTTGGGATTTCTCGAGAAATTCCTCCCGTAATTTCAGAATAGAGAGCATTTAGGTCAAATCTTAATGATACGAAAGGAACTTTGGGTAATTTGTTGTAAATCTGCCATGGCAATCTTTGATTGTTTTCAAAATGGCGGAATTTTTGTTACTTTCGTAAGAATGCATCGAAGATTTTGAAAAAATTAAAATTATCGGAAACAGTAAATTACATGAGGAAAATTGATACAATCTTCAAGAAAACCATAGTTTATGATGGTCTACGATATCGTGGCAAGTAGAAATCTGCAGCTCTTCTGGTTATGAATTCAGAAATTTGATGACTTCACAGCTTCACATTTTTAACAAATGGCAGCATTTTCAAATCAATTAAAAAATTGCCACGACAGATTTACAGCAAATTACCCAAAGTTCCTTTCAAGCATTTTAATCCAAAGAAAATGTAATAGAATTTCACAAAAACCTTGTTAAAGATTTGAGCCCTATGCTAAAAGAGAGTGGCTGATTTTAGTCAAGAAGGTGCTAATATGGATTTGAACATGTCAACAACCAAACAATATATTTGCTAATGTCAGTGTCTTGCTATCCGGTGAGCCATGGCCTTTCAAACGGGGACTCTTTCTATTCAACTCAACAGGTATGAGTTGTGTTTGTTTTGTTTTTTGTTTTTCAATTTGTTTTGAGTGGGCTTGTCAGGATTCCTAGCTACTGAACGCTAATTTAGGCCCATTGTGCATGCCGCATCCAGGCATGGGACCCCTAGTTTAACGTCCCTTCCGAAGGACGACGAGGTGACTTGTAAGGTCAGGCCTCCGAGGTCACCCATCCGGAGTTTGACCTCACTCGACAAAGCTTAACTACAGTCACCTGACGAAGACTGTATAAACCAGTCGGCCATTCACCCCTTCACGAGTCAGACTGATTTCATGACAAGGAACAATGCTCATGGTGGGAAAGTACAAAAATAGATAAGTTAAGACAAACGGTACTGAAGTGATGGAAACATCAAAATCGCTTAGCGCTGAAAGTTTAAAACACTGCAACATCAACAACATAATGTCCCATTGTTTGAGTAGACTGGTTGCATGAATCTCAGTTTTTCGAATTGAACTGGATGATAGTTGTGGCTTCTAAACTGAGAGTCATGACAATGCAGCTTCAAAACGCAAGCTAATTAGGCCAAATGTGCCGCGTTCATGGCGCGCTCAATCAGATGGCTACTCGAGAGATCTTAACTTTAAGCAAACCCCGGGTTAAAAGATACAAGTCGGACTTATGGAATCGCGCTAACTTGAATAAAAACAGAAAAGTTTAGACGTAGAGTTTTTCTTTCTGATACGAGTTAACCTGGTGGTGTGGCCGATTGGTTAAGGCGCAGTGTTTCGAATCTTGTGGGTCTACCCGCATGGGTTCGACTCCGGCCGTCGGGACAACAAACCACAAGCCAACAGTCAACTCAACTGTCCATCCTTTCGAGGTCGGTAAATGAGTACTCGAAGGCAATTCTGACAGTGCAAGCAGTAGCGCCGCAGGGCCTCATCAGCTGTATAGCTGCCACATACCCAGCCTGCGTTGCGTTAACATATATATATATAACTGTTACTTGTTTGCTTGCTTGCATGGCAATGCTGTCCAATAACCCTGGGGGGGGGTACATGACTTGCGGCTGGACGGGGGTGTGCCGCCTGGTTTTCAGAAAGCTACCCTCTTCTATTTACCGACAGTTGCCGTCATACCCACTTTATGATGAATTTTGGCAGAAAACTACTCATTTCGCCAAGTTTTTGCCAATGTCTGGAAAACACACCTTTATTCAAGGAAAATCTGCCGAAAAAGAGACCCTTGTTTAGAGAAGTTTGGACCCAAAAACCCTCCCATATGAGTGGCACATGCCCGTACCCTCAACCTGCTATGTTGCCCCCCTCCGGGATAATAACCGCATAATACTTAAAAATGAAATTTGCTGCAGGTAAATGAGTTTTGAGGTATTACCATCGGTTGTACCAAATGGATCTTCAAACAGCGCATATTCTTCTTGAACATACAATTCATTCACGTTCAGCTGAAATTCAAACACAAATTTTCAGGAGGTAATAATTCAATAGAGTGAGAAAAGTATGAGAAAAACCCACTTGACAACAGAAGATTGAATAAGATGTACCAAAATCGTCCAATATCTGTGTTTAGCGGTCGATTCAATGACAGCAGAGCGAATCTTGATTGATTTTGCTCCTCCATGAATTGCTCGAAGTCAACTTCAGGTAATGTACCATAATCCCAGCGAAATCTTATTTGATATCATTTTTTCAGAATTACAGCGCTTTTCATACTTCTGCTTGTTTTTGGAGTTATGGCTTCATCAAATTGCTAAATCGTTTCACAGGAGGCTCAACCTATTGTAGTGAAGGGGCCCTCGAACGAACAGATCCTTTAAGTAAGTAAACACGGCTCAAGCCACTAGTGGTCAAATCCTAGCCTATCACACATCAATTTTTCCAGTTAATGTACAACACTACCCTGTGTACCAGAGCCTCAAAATTTAAATGAAAGGAAATTGGTACGAGGAAAAGCGAGAAGGAAGAAAGGAGAACTTTCTTTCCTTCTTTATTCTTTTCTTTTTATTATTTTTTGGCTCTGGTACCCAGGGTAGTACAACAGGCACCAAGGTATGGTTCGCTACATGTCACGGCCAATAGACCTTTCAGCGATTCTAAGAAAGAGTCTGGATCGAGTGTTTTTTTTATACCTTTTTAAACGTGGCGTTCCATCGAATGGCGATTAGAGCTTCTATCATTACTGTGCACATTCGAAAATTCTACAAAACGTATCAAGACATCGTTCGATTCTTGTTCTTTTTCAGAATAGCTAAAAGGTCAATAGACGATTACGCTAAAGATGGCGGCAAGGAACTTCTTACCAAGATGCACTGCGTTCTTTAATCAAATTCCTATAGAATCGTTAAGGATTCTTGGTTTGAACGCAATGCATCTTGGTAAAAAGTTCCTTGCAGCCATCTTTAGCGTAATCGTCTATTGTCTTTGTACGACTATATCTATTGAAGGCTTACATATGCTTAAACACCTTTTAATTGTTGGGGCAAAGGCTTTGTCCGAAGAAACTGATGTGTCCCCCGTGCAGTGGGTTATGGCGCATGCGCTGCAGCGTTTTTGGGTTGAAGCTCTTAGCATTGCGACTCCGAAACGCTACTGCGCATGAGCTTTAACCTACTGCACGGAGGGACACATTAGTTTCCTCGGACAAAGCCAGCTCGTCTCCCCAACAATTAAGCTAAACAGAATGGTGTGCTTTGAGCAATTAGATTAACAGTGTGACTTGGTAACTCTCATAATTTCAAACATATCCTCACCTCGTTCTGACGACCATCTGAATCAAAAGTTGAAGCAAACAAAGTCACATGAAAAGTTCCATCCCTATCGGTGTAGTGGACGTTGAGGCGACAGTGAGCATCTATGAATCGAGGGGAAAATATACAGGAGCTCTCCTTTAAAAAATTGATAATATAAACGAACAGTCACAGCATAGGGCTCGAATCTTTCGAATCTTTAAAAAGGTGTGTGCAAAACTGTATTATACTTTTCCCAATCTCGTCCTGAGAGTGAGTTCATTGCTCTACCTCTACTCTGGGATGCAAGAGGCCGTTTGGGAATGTGATTGGCTGTTCCCCATTTTGAGCGGTAACTCCATTTGGCGCAGAGTTTTGCGAGAGGTAAACAGCTGCGGTATGACAAAATTCAACGTAAAACCATATTCTTTACCTATTTCGACCATCACTTGCAATTTACTTAAAAAATTCGAAGAATAACAAGCCATTTCAATTTCGAAGCTTACTCGAATTTGTAACTGAGGCCCATTTTCGCTCCAAACAAACTGAGTTTATTTTCTCATTGAACATACTTGCCAACCCCAGATTATTGCTCAGATGCCTTCAAAAAGGTTGAAATCAGGTCTTCAAAGTATTTGTTTTTAGTTTCTCAAAATATCTTCTGCAGAATTAGCGCTAGAGCAACGCCCATTTTCCATCGACTAACGTTGCCTAGCAAACCGTGAAATCCATAACGGCTGCTGATGCACCCATTTTCTGGGCGCATTTGATCGAAGTGTACCAGGGTGCATTTTTCCAAGAGTTGAATAACTTGAAAGGAATTTTAGGTAATCTGTTGTAAATCTGCCGTGGCAAGTTTTTGATACCTTGATTATTTTCCAAATGGTGGCATTTTCATTAAATTTGTAAAATTCATCGAAAATTTTGAAAAAAATCAAAAAGATTGTTAATCTTAAATTACTTAAGGCAAATTGAAACAATCTTCGAGAAAACCATAGTTCATGAAGGCCTACAATATGGTGGCAAGCAGAAATCTGTAGCTCTTGTAGTTTAGGATTTAGAAATTTGATTACGTCAAAGCCTCAAAATTAATAAATGCGGCCATTTTGAAACTAATTAAGATACCAAAAAATTGTCACTGCAAATCTCTTTGAGAAACCTTAAAAAAGAGTGCTAAACTTTCCAAGCAAGTGCAAAAACAAGCATGTTTCCTTGACGTATTTACCTCAAAGCGATGACTTTCAGCACGCTTTAGCAAGTGCTTTCGTCTTGGCGGGTTAAAAAAGCCTTCCCCCTAGTATGAATAACTTGGTCAAGGTGATCCCTTCTTCCACGAGGACAAAGTACATGAACACAACCAAGAGTCATTATTGCTATGAAGGAGAACAAAGAGAAATCTTGCTTGGTGTTTTCACTCGCTTTTGCAGGCTTTCGAAAGGGGCTTTCTGCAGAAAATCTCACATTTCGACGGGAAGGAATGACCAATTAAAGCCGAGTAAATCACTTGACCTAACTAGACATATCGGGAAATGAACAAGACAGTCTTCAAGAGCACTGAGCAGGATTTTTTTTAAACGCCGAGCGTTTTTCTTGACTCATCCGGTAGAAATGACGCTTTCACTATCAACATCAATATTTAAAGTTGGTATTTACAGTAGTGTTGAGATAATACTAATTCAAACCAACTATTTACAAACATGATATATATATACAAAATAGAAAAATAATACTTTTAGTCAGTGAAATATTTTACAGGTGCATAGGGACGATGACAACAACAATTCAATGAGATGAGGTAAGCGTAAGTTGAGGGCCATTGTGGAATGAGGCTACTCTCTAACTCGTGCGGCCCACTTAGCAACAACAATGACAACAACAAATATGTCCTGCGTAACGGCTAGAAAACCAAACAAAGCTTCTTGCGTAACCGATAAGAGAGATGAGCACTCTGCTTTGGAATGCTTAACAGCTTCAACCGACCAATACTTAAATAACTAAAGACATTAACATTGGCAAGCATTTGTTTGGGTTTAACAAATTTCTCATAAGCTTCTTTCGAGAAGCAATCGAGTAAACGCTTTGTTTTGAAGACAGATTTACAAAATACGAGGCTTAAATCTAATTTGAAATAAGATCAAAAGTAACCTTCTGAAAGAATTTGGAATTTAATAACGTTGATTAAACAGGGTCTAAATTAAAAGAACGATAAAACTGACAAATTATGTAATCACCTTTTGTAAGTTCTTGCAAACGGGTCTTGGCAGATGTATCCCAAGTATTTGCTGTCCTGTATGAAAATTAAAGGCAAATCACAAGTAGTACCGGGTGACCAAAAAACACTTCACGAAGTAGATCGCACATACAGGGTGTCCAAAAAATTTGTACCACGTTTGTGTGGTTACTTTGGAGGAGCCGTATATTCAACTATCTCGGTTTTTACACATTTGCATAGGTCAGGTCTCAACGTAGAGTTTGAGACCTTGTGTTAGGCCCCGTTCACACCGGAACGCAATCGTTCCGTTCCATATCGTTCCGTTCCGAAAAGTGGAACGCTCAGGGGTTGCGTTCACACGGGAACGCTTGAAATAACATCGTTCCGTTCCAAAAAGTGGAACGATAAAATAAGTGATACGAAAAGTGGAACGATACGCAATCGTTCCGTTCCGTTCCCGTGTGAACAGGCAATGAGGTGCAAGACTGGTCCAAAAAACGGAACGATAAGATTTTTGCCTTAAACGCATGGGTGGATGTAGTTGTTGCTGGAAAAACTGGCAAGAACTAAAAAGAAAACTGTGGAACGGAAAGATTGCGTTCCCGTGTGAACAGAAACAAAAACCGATACGCAATCGTTCCGTTCCCGTGTGAACAGTCAATTTTTGCGTTCCAGAAAGTGGAACGGAGATGAAACGGAACGATTGCGTTCCCGTGTGAACGGGGCCTTAGTCAATCTGACAAGTGGTTGTTGATTTATGACAGAGAAAATGCAAAATAAGTGGTTACTTCAAAAACAGTACTTCTACAGGGTGTCTCAAAAAAAATTGTTCGACGTTTGGTTAAATGTTAAAAAATAAGGACAAGATGAACAGGCTCATGGAAATATAACCTTGTTCCTAAGATTATGAAATAATTTTAGAGACTACAATCGTGCAAATCGATTGAAAATTCATTGAGTTACGAGCTCTCGAAGATCAAAAATATGCGATGGCTGAAATCAGAGACCCCCCAGATTACTTGTATTGCAAAAAGCTCGAAGACGGACGTAAGAGACGCTTATCCAATGTCATAGCTGTCGTTGATATCAGAGCAAACCAAATACGACTTCTAAAGTAAATTATTTCTTGCGATCATTCTGAAAATTTCCTAACATTGTGTAAGTCCAAAAACAATGGTTCAAAACATAATCGGCGAGAGACTGAATCTGTTTCCCCAAAGCATCCATATGCTTGACAGTTAGGTTATCAATAACCTGTTTGAATCCCATTTGATTCGCCCTGAAACAATTGAGAACTAACAGAAACGACGGCCTTTGGGACTTTTACCATAAATGCCATTTTGAGGCCTCTGGTTTCAGCTTTCGCACAAACTTGAACTTCAAAAGCTTGTGACCTCATGAATTTTTAGCGGATTTGCAAGATTCTTGTGTCAAAAATTAATTTAAAATTTCAGGAAAAGGTTGACTTGACCAAGGGTCCATTCAGCGTATCGTTATGTTTTAGTATTTAATCAAACGTCGAACAATTTTTTTGAGACACCCTGTATTGTTCTCCACCAATATCAAAATCAAGTAAATTTCCAAAGAAAAGGTTCTGGCGCCGTATTAAAATTTTTGCTAATTTTTTAAATGGGTTAGCAGTGTTTTCTATTCAAAAGAGAGCACTTTCTACCTCTTAAAAAAATGTGATGAAAATTTTAATACGATGCCAGAACCATCTCTTTGGAAACTTACTTGATTTTTGACATTGCTGGAGAACAATAGAAGTACCTTTTTGATGTAGCCACTTATTTTGCCTGTTCTCTGCCATAAATTAGCAACCTCTCGTCAGATTGACTCATACAAGGTCTCGAACTTTTTAAGGGTGTATTGGAATGGTGCCAATTCTGAAAACGGTAGACTTGGAAGACTCGAATTTTGTGTTTGATTGACTCCTCAATTCCGAAAACGGCATGTTTGTCAGGTTTGGAAGGCCTGTTGAACCTTCTGCTCTAAATGGTAGAAGGATTGCCAGACTTCGGAGAGATTCTCGATTTCATTTGCAGAACATTGAAAACGACGCGACTCTGCTCGCGTTGCTACGGTAATCGGTAACTTTACTCTTTGTTGCCGAGCACCAGATCTTCTAGTCGTGTTTTTCAACTGTCGTCTTCGCGAGGATAAATCTGAAACCTGCTGTTTTGAAGAATTTTGTGCTTGATTGGGAACTGTGTTTCCATCTCTGCGAAGTCTACCGTTTTCAGAATTTGGTAGGTATGGAATTACCAATCAAACATACCCTAAGTTGAAGCTTGCAACCGTGCGAAATTCGAGGTAACTGAATCCACAGCTCCTCCACAACAGCCACACAAACGGGGCAAAGTTTTTTGGGAATTCCTGTAGATTCCTAAAAGCAAATGTTATGAACACAAACATTGGGGCATCTTTCACGCTCACATTGTTAATTGCTTTCTTGTTAAGAAAATGGGCCATCTTGACCTAAGAATCTTTCATAAAAGTAGAAATAAGCAATACTTACTGCTTTGAAACAAGATTCTCCAAAGTCGCACCAAGGGTAAGAGGTCTCAATCCATACAATTGACATTTCATCATTTGAATTGGGAAGTTTAGGTACTTTGGCTCTAATCGTCTTATCCTGAAAAAACGAGAAAAAATCGTCATATCCTGAAATTCAATAAATGTCCTTATGCATAGGGGCCTGAGAAATTAGGATCTTCCAAAGGAATAATGGCATGGACAACCCCCCCCCCCGCTATTGAAAGCTAATGAGAGCCCCCTATGGTTCACAGTTCTATTTAACCCTAGAGAAAGCATACAGTTCTGATAAAATCTCACAGACTGACCAAATTTTCTTAAAGCTTCTTTTATCTGAATTTACTTCATCGGAATTTTCAACTCCCTTGGGGCAAACTGGACATTGCAACTTTACTAACAGATAAGTCACATCAAATTTCTGCTAATGTCGATGCTGTTTTAGACTACATTACATAAGTCCCTCTAACTTACGCTCGTTGTTGTTGTTGTTGTTGTTATCGCTTCAGTTGAGGGACTTATGTCCTTACGCTTCAATACAGGGACTAATTAGGCCAAGTCCGCGCGTTCACGGCGCGACCAATCAGATCACTACTTTCTTAATAGGGTCAACCCACGTGGCTATTTGTAGTATAGACGTTTTCACGGAAAGAAAAGCATGCTGGGAAAAAGGGAAAATTTCAAGATTTCGACACCACGCAGCTTCGAATTTCGCCAGGTTTTATCGAGGCTTATTTTCGCAACAAAACTTCTCTCCTGAGCGAGCACAAAGACGTTAGATATCTTTTGTGCATATCGTTAAAATCCTTGAACTTCAGAGATTGCGAAATGGCAATATGTTTTTCAATCTGATTTTTAGAAATCTTTTTACATAGCCAAAAAGAAACACGAGGAAGTTTCCAAAATCGCAGAATTATGCTTAGGCCCTTGCGACCAAACGCCACATTTAGGCACATAATTCTGCTATCAAATGAGGAAATCAACTGAAATTCAAAATGAAAGCACTTCATTTATTCGTGTAGTCGGATACAAATTTGCAGGGTGCTACCTAAACGTATATGAATGTAGGGAGGTCAGACAGCTCAGATCACATGTCGTCCTTCCCAATGAAAACTTCCGAATAAAGTATCTTTACAGAAACTGGGTTCAATTTTCCTACAAAGCGAAAGAAACCCTTTTACTGCTGATTTTTTCATCCAAATATTGTCGATAAAAGCATTTTCCAACATTTCATTGATGTTTCTACTAACTGCCATTTTTGAAATATCGTCTCTTCAGAAACATATTTTAGCTCGTAAATCCAAGTCAGGTTTAGGCCTTTGAGTTTGACTGTTACTGGACTAAAGCTAAAGCGGTGAAAACCGAAAGCGCCCATTAAAAATATTCTGTTCCGTGAGATATTTTGGGCATTATCTCCTCATCTACTATTTAAGCTAAGCAAAAAGATTTAACATGATATCGAAGGTTAATGTTCTGAGAGTTGCATGTCCATGCCATTTTGGAAAGAGAGAGTTTAAATTCTTGAATTCATTTTGATGCACTTCTCGCTCGCTATTTGTGATTGTCTCGATCTGTTGTTTTAGTCTCTGCATTTCTTCTCTGTTTTAATGTAACAAACACAGCTGACATGATTTAATTCCAGCAACAAGTCGAGAATAAATGTAGAGAATGAAAGATCTACAAACCTTGTCCAACTTTCTTTCTTGTAGTAGTTTCTAAGCATATCCATGAGTTCTGGCACTCCCAACTCAAAGAAAATGTTCACGATCTCTCGGAGGAAAGCGAGACAAATCAGAAACGATGAAAGAAATGTTCTGCCCGTTTGATGAAACTAGTATCAACAGTGACAAAGGCAGCCATAAACTGCGTAAAATATTTTCCTGGCTTCTTGTTGCAACTTTGAATTCCACCTCGAACGAAAATCGATTTAGAAATAACGTGTAACAGAACTTAGGTCATGTGACAACCGCACTCGTATCTGCACTTTTAATCATTGACTGATTAATCTAAAGTGGTTTTAGCAAACTTCTTTTTAAATATCATTTTCTTGCACACGTTTTCTTTTTTATAAGAAACTGGTTTATAAGAAACTTGTGCTTGGATGGCGAAAAATTTAAGAAACTGTAGTACTCCCTTCAATTTGTGCTAAGAAATTTTTGTAAAATCAAAGACAATTGTGAGAAACTTGTTGTCAAGAAAGAAATATCTGGCAGTGATAGAAACCACTTCCATCCAAGAAATAAGACACAAATTAAGAAATTTTTAGTAGTAAAAAGCTGAAATTTTCATGTGAAATTAAAGACACTTTTATTCTTAGAAAAGAACAAACGTGTTTTGGAAACATATCAATGTAATAGACCAAGGTGTTGAAGACGTACAAGGTACACATAAGTTTTAGAGGTAGCTTAATGTTTCAACAGGGTGTTGTGGAAGGAGGGGGGTGGGGCAAAAAATCTCTAAAGCATATTGTAAGTGCAAGCCAATGAAACACAGAATACGATGCCGGTTGATAATAGAGGTGGAAACCAAACAAGATTGACCTAGCAAGAGCAATCCCTGTATCGACTCACAACTCAAAATGAAACTTATCATCAGGTTGATTGTCAATCATCATGTTGAATCGTCACCCCACAAGTTATTTTTTCTGCAAGAAACTGCTTGTAAGAAACTCAACCATCGGATCGTCAAAAGATAGAGAAAATCAAGTACTGGAAAAATTTCTAAGAAGCCACTTACTTTAGTGGGGAAAATCCTTCGCATATGTTTACTTTATTTTAACTTGTTTGTTGTATCGTATTAAGGAACTACTTACGTAATGTCTAAACATTGGGAAGGCTTCATAAAACCTTGTTTCGAAATATTTCAGGATAGGACAGGAAATAAATATGACGATTGTTATGGAACATTTAAAAGAAACTCCTTAAACTCTAATTACTCAAAATCTGATAATCTTTAGAAACTTTCAATATTGGCCGAAATTCCTAGTTTCTTGTAAAAAGAAAGTGTAGGTACTTTAATCAATGCTTTCCTTGAATGATTAAAAGTGCAGATACGAGTGCAGTTGTCACATGACCTAAGTTCTGTTACACGTTATTTCTAAATCGATTTTGATTCGAGGTGGAATTCAAAGTTGCAACAAGAAGCCAGGAAAATATTTTACGCAGTTTATGGCTGCCTTGGTCGCTGCTGATACTAGTTTCATCAAACGGGCAGAATATTTCTTTCATCGTTTCTGATTTGTCTCGCTTTCCTCCGAGAGATCGTAAACATTTTTTTGAGTTGGGAGTGCCAGATTTCATGGATATGCTTAGAAACTACTACAAGAAAGAAAGTTGGACAAGGTTTGTAGATCTTTCATTCTCTACATTTATTCTCGACTTGTTGCTGGAATTAAATCATGTCAGCTGTGTTTGTTACATTAAAACAGAGAAGAAATGCAGAGACTAAAACAACAGATCGAGACAATCACAAATAGCGAGCGAGAATTGCATCAAAATGAATTTAATTTCTTTCTTTTCCAAAGGTCATGGACATGCAACTCTCAGAACATTAGCCTTCGATATCATGTTAAATCTTTTTGCTTAGCTTAAATAGTAGATGAGGAGATAATGCCCAAAATATCTCACGGAACAGAATATTTTTAATGGGAGCTTTCGGTTTTCATCGCTTTAGCTTTAGTCAAGTAACAGTCAAACTCAAAGGCCTAAACCTGACTTGGATTTACGAGCTAAAATATGTTTCTGAATAGACGATATTTCAAAAATGGCAGTTAGTAGAAACATCAATGAAATGTTGGAAAATGCTTTTATCGACAATATTTGGATGAAAAAATCAGCAGTAAAAGGGTTTCTTTCGCTTTGTAGGAAAATTGAACCCAGTTTCTGTAAAGATACTTTATTCGGAAGTTTTCATTGGGAAGGACGACGTGTGATCTGAGCTGTCTGACCTCCCTACATTCATATACGTTTAGGTAGCACCCTGCAAATTTGTATCCGACTACACGAATAAATGAAGTGCTTTCATTTTGAATTTCAGTTGATTTCCTCATTTGATAGCAGAATTATGTGCCTAAATGTGGCGTTTGGTTGCAAGGGCCTAAGCATAATTCTACGATTTTGGAAACTTCCTCGTGTTTCTTTTTGGCTATATAAAAAGATTTCTAAAAATCAGATTGAAAAACATATTGCCATTTCGTAATCTCTGAAGTTCAAGGATTTTAACGATATGCACAAAAGATATCTAACGTCTTTGTGCTCGCTCAGGAGAGAGGTTTTGTTGCGAAAATAAGCCTCGATAAAACCTGGCGAAATTCGAAGCTGCGTGGTGTCGAAATCTTGAAATTTTCCCTTTTTCCCAGCATGCTTTTCTTTCCGTGAAAAGGCCTATTTGATTGGCTCATTAGTTCAAAGTTCGACTTTTCGAAGCGAAGCGACGTTCGAAATGACCTTCGAAGGAACGTTCGAATTTTCTTTCGACGTTCGTAGGATGGAAGATGTTCTAAGTTTCTTCTGATTTTTCGTAAGATTTTAGTCCCTGTTTAGAATCCGTTTGGCCGTGAGTCCTTTGTATGAGTGAAATTAAAACATCAGATTATAAATTAGACTGACGACGTGATTCCTTGTATTCGTTCAACATTTATAATCTGATGTTTTAATTTCACTCATACAAAGGATTCACGACCAAACAGATTCTAAGCAGGGACTAAAATCTTACGAAAAATCAGAAGAAACTTAGAACATCTTCCATCCTACGAACGTCGAAAGAAAATTCGAACGTCCGTTCGAACGTGACTTCGAGCGTCACTTCGCTTTGAGAAGTCGAACTTTGAACTAATAACTAATCAAACGCTACAAATAGGCACGTGGGTTGACCATGTTAAGAAAGATGCGATCTGATTGGTCGCGCCGTGAACGCGGCGGAGTTGGCCTAATTAGTCCCTGTATTGAAGCGTAAGGACATAGGTCCCTCAACTGAAGCGATAACAACAACAACAACAACGAGCGTAAGTTAGAGGGACTTATGTAATGTAGTCTAATTATAAATGTTGAACGAATACAAGGAATCACGTCGTCAGTCTAATGCTGTTTCGAATCTTTTAAAAAATTTACGGATATCTATTTTTTCACAGTTTTCTTCCACCATTTCGCATCTCCAAGGTCAAATATTAGATCAGCAGATTTTGGAAAAATAAATTCTTCGCAATTATTTTGTCCAACATTAGCCCAGTGAAAGATTCCATGCACTGAAATACATTACCAGAAATACTTTTGATCCCCTCGTGATATCATGAAAAAGAGATGAGCAAACGTGAGATATCAATGATAAATTAAAATAACAAAGATCATACCATTGCCCTGGTACACAAACAACTGCTCCTTGATCGACAAGCAGGACTCTGCAGAAAATAAACATATGTAAGACAGGGTCGTAGAATGGCTTTAACACGAAAGAATGCTGACTTGTTTCATGCATGCTTGCAAGCGCTTCACTAGTGCTTTCGCAGTTTTCAATCCGTAATAGACTAACCAGCTTTTCTAATGTTTGTTAGGATACTAAACTTTTAGCACTTTAGTGTGGAAGATTTTGACTTCAAATTTGGCTTCTGTCTATGAACATATACGTATAGAGTGAGTGGTATAAAAGTTTGATCAAAATCTTTAGATTAGCAAAGTGACAAATGAAGTTCTTCTGAAGCCAATAAAACATTTTGAAACGGGCCTTCTCAAAAGGCTTGAATGGAAACAATTTTGTTTTATATGTCTCGATTGCCATGAATATGAGTAATACCATACTTTTTACATAATTTCGATAGACCGATTAGTACCAGAGAAATTGATAAGTTTCTGGAGGAGAGGATTTCTGAAAGCCGGTTTTCCATGCTCATCAGAGCGGAGAGCAGAGTCACATTGTGAGCTACCACCAATTTAGTCATAATTATGAGTCAATTCATCGAGCGAAAGGTAGGTTAGATGCTAAAATTTGTTTCACTAAAGCTGATTGCATCATCCAAGAATTATTGGTTATCGTGTTCATATGTTGTTCTTTGAAAATGGAGAAAAGATAATCATATAAACATGTGATTTGTGGTATGAAATTTGTACAAAACCCATAGACACAACAAGAATGCTGTAATGTTTTTTTTTATATCAATGTCTATTAAAACTAGGAAATACAATACAATATTCTGTGCCGTCCATAGCAGAAATAGACATGTCGTCATCTGGTTCTGGCTATGGACAGCACTTAACAAACTCTTTAACAACAATCGAAAAAGAAAAAATAACAAACAAGAAAAGCAAAGCAAAAGAAAGGAATTTAAGCACTCTGTGCACCATGACATCACCCAGCCTCCCGCCTTGACAAGCGCTAGTATGCGCTAACCCGGGTGATTGAATTTATGTGAAAGAAAAACTGCACCCACCGGCAAAGCCTGTGCTAAGCTGATTTGATTACACATTTGATTTGTGGTATTTAATTTGCACAAAACCCATAGACACAACAAGAATGCTGTAATGTTGTTTGACTTCAGGCATTTGTTGTTTTGCCATATGGTTTTTGCCTTGGGTGTTTTGCCATATGGTTTTGGATTTCCGTTTTGGTTTGTCTAGCGTAGAAGTGGCCGGTTTGTATACAGGGTGTCTCAAAAAAATTGTTCGACGTTTGATTAAATATTGAAAAATAAGGACAACATGAACAGGCTCATGGAAAGATAACCCTGTTCCTAAGATTATGAAATAATCTTCGCACAAACCGAACTGATCAGGATGTGAAAAAACGTAATTTTGGTTATTCAATGATATTTCATATTGCAGTTACTAACTTGCATATTTCTTTCTTTTCAGGATCTAAGATTAACTCGTTTTTCTCTTGCATGCTTCAGCAGTCTTATCTCTATTTACAGGTCTTCTTTGGTTGTTGTTCTTTTACTGGAGTTAACAGTTTTCTTTTTACAGATTACCATGTTCTTGTTGCATTTATGGGTTTAGTATCATGAGTCTGCTATTCAAGGCAATTTACTAATATATAATAGTCTAGCTTGCTTTGTTTAAATATGAAGAAAATAATATCATCTGGCACAGACAATGTATACTTACTTAGCAGTTATTCCCTGCACATTTTTCAACTTTAAAAGAATTCTTCCTCTGTACCAAAACTTCTCATTGTCTGCTGCCTCTGTTCTACAATACACTGCACAAATCTTGAATGAGAGAAAGATGGAAAAATGGGGTGAGCAAAAAATTCCCCATTAGAATGACTTGTGTTCATTTGATATTAAAGCAACTGGAAACTATCCTGTCACTTTACATACAAAATTTCAGCCTGTCCTGAGTTCAGCACAGGTTGAGCTTTGAAAGCGTACCTCATTTTGCTTTGGGTTTGCAAGAAATCTTAACATGGAATGAGATAAGGCCACATGAGACAAATGCGGTCACAGACAACTGCAAAAGGGAGGCAAGATTGATTGAAACATTTGGATAATAGCGGAAAAAGATTCAATCTCCTTTATTCACATTCAAAGCTCTGAGTTCAACACACCCAAAGCTGAAAATGTTTTCTATTTACATTGGGCATTTTTCCTTGCTGAAACTTCAGCATGGGTTGAGATGCAGCATTGTCATAATTTTTATTTGCCACTGTAACTTAGGCCCCGTTCACACTACTCTGTTTTTGTTAGTATTCATTTTTGTTGCATTGAAATTACCGCGTGGCCGAGTGGTTAAGGCGTCTGACTCGTAAGCCAAAGGTCAGGGCGGCCGTAGGTTCAAATCCCGCGCTGGACAGTTTGGTCGCTGTCCGTAACTCTAGCCCGGGTCGACCAGTGCCATGTGAGGGAAATCTGGTAGCTGTGGCGGGTAGCTGCGGCGGACTGATGGTAAAACATCCGTGGCCCCTGCTGGAAATAAGTCTTTCAGACTTTCGCAGGCTAGCCACGTTAAATATAAGTACCTACCTACCTACCTACCATTCACACTGCTCCGTTTTCGTACAAAAACGGAGAGAAAAACCTCCGTTTTTGTGCATTTACACTGATCTGCCCGATAACAAAAACGCAGCGAAAAACATCCGTTTTTGTGCGTTCACATAGCTCCGTTTTTGTGAAGCTCATTGTTGGATATTGGAGCGTTTTCAAAAACCTCCATTTTTTGTGCGTTCACATTGATCGAATGCGTTTTCAAAATCCTCCGATTTTGTGGATATCCACTTTTGACAGCGTTTTCGAAAACCTCCGTTTTTGTGGCGTTTTGGTGCGGATCAGTGTGAACACTTTCACAAAATCGGAGGTTTTTCTCTCCGTTTTTGTACAAAAACGGAGTAGTGTGAACTGGGCCTTAGTTAATCATTTAAACGTATAAAGGATTTACATAGTGGAATTTTAAAACAGACAGAGACACACTTTATGACAGAGACACACCTGTGTTGAGCTTCAACTCAGCTCCTTTCATGTAAACATGATGAAGAGCTTACAATGTAACTGGGGTTGAAACTCAGCATTGGATAAAATTCCAAATTCAAAAGACCTCTTAGTGGACATGTTTTATAACACTTAATATCTAATGACAGAAATGGGCCATCCAGTTCTGAATTTATGAGGGATTGTCTCAAAAATATATGCTCGTAAGTGGCTTTAAAAATCCAGCAGAATTATCAACAGGGGTTTGTTTTGACAAATAGGAGTGCAGCATTGAATGAGTCAAATTTGATATTATCTACCAAAACTTTTCAGTTCAGTTCAGTTTTGATCTTAAAATTCCACTATACATCCTTAATATATATCTAAACAACTAAATAAATTACACAGCAAATACAAATTATGGCAAATGCAACAATTTTCAAATTTTTCACACTGATATTATCAATTAACACCTAATGATATCAATTGTTCTTTGTATTTGGTAAAATTTGTCATTTTGAAGCACAAGTCTTGCTTTATGGACAAAAACTTTTTGTTTTAGAGGAGCAAAACTGCCCTGGTGGAAACCATGTAAAGTCCACACCAGAGATTTTTGCCAAAATCAAGGAAGCATAATAGATTACCATGACCCCATGATGGAAATCTCTGGTGTAGGCTGCATGGTTTTCACCTTGGCAAAATTGTGGAATAGTCTCTCAGCCGAGCTGAAAAGCAAAGTTTCTTTGCGGGCTATTGATGTTCAGTATAGTACGTTTTAATAGCATTTGGCTGTCAAGAGCAGAGCCCCCACCCCCTTCCCTTTAAAAGCCTTCTGCAAAATATTTGGAGTCAGCCTGATATAACGTATAGGCCTAATGTTCTCTGAAGGGCCCAGAATAGAACCAATTCCCCCTTAACAGCCAATGCTATTAAAAATAAAAAAATCAAAAGTTGATGCCTCCTCAAGCTGCTCTAGGGTTGACTTCCTCCTAGACGTGGAACATTGTAAATACTGTAGGTTTTTAGATTGTATATAATGTAGGTTTGGCAATTTTAGATTAATGACTTTTGGAACTACGTTTTAGTATTACTTTATGGGAGGGCCACTTGGAAACCAGCACTTTTTCTATGGGCTACTCTCCCCTTTAGCTAAATATACCAGGTGAGTCAATAAAAACACCTGGCATTTGAAAAAATCCTGCTCCATGAAAATCAAAGCAATGCTTTTGAAAAATGCTTTCTTTTGTCTCCGATATGTCAGATTAGGCTCCATAATTTACCTGGCTTTGATTGGCCATTCTTTCCCATCAAAACGGGAGATTTTCTGCAGAAAGTCCCTTGGAAAACCTGCAAAAATGAGTGAAAACACCAAGCAAGATTTCCTTTTTTTCTCCTTCCTAGCAATAATGACTCTCGGATGTGTTCATGTATTTTGTCCTCATGGGAGAATGGAATCCCTCTGAATAAGTTATTCACACTAGGGGGAAGAATTTTCAACCCACCAAAAGGAAACGAATGCTAAAGCGTCCTGAAAGTCATCCCTGTGAGGTAAACACATTAGGGATTCTTGGTTGTAATTTTAGCACGTTTTTTAAGGTTTCTCAAAGAGATTCATTTTAGAAAATTGCTTACGGAATCTGAAAGGAGTGACTGATTCTAGCAAGAAAGATTTCTAAGAATAATTGAACATGTTAGCTTTTCAATCTGGTATTGCAAAATATCATTGCTTATAAACTAAGGGAGGAGTAGCCTTTCAAATGCCAGGAGCTTTTTCAGCAGATGTACTGTTTCTGTTTTGTTTCCAAACTGATAACAAAAAAATAGACAAATATATAACGCTTTCAGGCAAATAGTACTAACCTCCCCTCTCTTCAAACTGTGCCCGATTTTGCTGTTCTCTCTGGATTTACTGTCATTCATATAATTGTTTAAGTCAGCAAGAAAGAAACTGTAGCCTTCTTCCTCACTGTTACCAACCAATGGAGTTGCAATAAAATTCCCTCCATTGGTAACCTAGATAAAATTAAGAAAACCTCAAAGAGGGAAAGTGACGACTTCATATGCAGCTCTATGAGTACCATTTTAGAAGGAGGATTAATTTTCAGAAGTATCTTTATTTGTTTACAATTCATATTAATGATTATCTTTTCCAAATTCAACATATCTCAGATATTGTAGGTGTTTCAAGAGGGATTACATTGAAAGCTCCTTTCTGCAGTTTGAGTCCATCACATGTAGCATCATTTATAGTACATTATGTCATAGTTTTAGTTGAATTGAAATTTTTACAGGATCGTAAAGGAAAATGCCCAACTTGCTTGCTTTGCCAGGCTCCCAATAAATTAAAAATATAAACTGAAACTGAACTCCCTCCTGATCAGAATCTCTGCAAAATGCACACTAAAGGGCCGTCTAAAAGTTCATTTTGTCAAAGATAGCAGAATTTGGCCACTAACTTCAGATACCCCTTCCCCTCCTCTTAACAGGCATACAAAATTGTGTGTTTACTTATCTTGCTAACTGTTGCATCATGATGGATATACAAGGGAAGCCTCTTTTTAGGCTGTTTCTCTCTCTCCTTGACATTATCCATTTGATGGAAATGATAAAAATTTGATGGAAAACTTTGTTAGGTTCTATTCCACCACACATAATAACGGATTACTAAAAAAATCCTCCCCCTGTAACAGCAAAATTCCACTATCAGTGATGAAATGGACTTTTGGAAGGCACCTAAAATCTATTGCAACTGCATTGAAAAATATTACCAAGTTGGTTGAACCTATTTTGTCTATTGGATTGCTATCCCAGAATAAATTTCAACAGACTGCATGCAAAGAAAGGGCCCTTCCCCCTGAAACTGCAGCCTTTAATGAAGAATATTGCTTTTTCCCTCAAAAGATTTCACTATCAGAATTTCACAGCATACCCTCTCTAGAAAACTTACTTTAAGTTTCATTTCTGTGTGCGCGTGCACGTGGGTGGGCCTCCTTATTTCGAATGGCCTAATTTTTAGGCCCATTTTCTATTCAGTATTTGCTGTCTGTAGGCCTTTAGTGCCATTAAACTCAGTCTTATTGTGACGGTAACACAAATTTCTGCTGTTGAAATATCACTAGAAGTTAGGAATGAATATAAGATACGCACCTCTAGCACATGGACGGCTTCGGCCACCACTGCTTCTGCTGGTGCCGCCATTTTAGTGTCCCACAAGGGAAGAAATCAATGGGGAAGAAGGCCTGCAGAACAACAACGACAACAGAAACAAATGATGTAGGAGTCTGGTAAGGAGGCGGCAAAAGCAGCAGGAAGTTTCAAATCTGCGTCTGATCATGGGCGATTCTGACACGTGAAGAATGTTTCAGAATTGTCCATAATACTTCTCAAATGGATTAAAATCCTTACCTGCCTGTTTTTGTGGGTATTCCCTTTGATTTCCTTGATTTTGTTTGAGCCTCATTGCTCACTGCAAGTCTCATCCCGTCTGCCATTTTGAAATTTGAAATTCGGCCGTTGGCTGACTTTGCAAAATGTCATATTTCTCAAGCAGGTCTTCTTTCAAGCAAATGGTAAAAAACTTATGGGTACGCAAATAGCCGATTTTTCTTAGGAGAACCATGGCAAGCACCGCGTAACTTTCTTTTGCCCAAAGCATGCAAGAACAGAAGGGAGTTTTGATCAAATCACGGGGGTAACTACATGGCATTGCTACATGGAGGAGATATTTCGCTGCTTGCGTCAAGGAATCCAGGGGCGGATCTAGCCGGATTTTTGAGTAAGTTCCCTTGTCTGGGGGTACTCCCCCGGGAAAATTTTTGCTGCCACGCACTTTAGATTGGCTGAAAATGCAATCGAATTTTTTTCAACAAACTATTAACTGACAAAAACCTTGCAATTAAAGAATTGCGAAACCTTTGGTACACCCTCACACACATCATCATAAATAAGGCCTAAGTTTTCCTGGAATGTTTCAGCCTTAAAGCCAGCCATACTTTACCTTATGGACACATACACTGGGTCTAGTTCGTAGATACAGTTATAAAATATTCCAAATTCTTCTAAGCTTTCGGCACAGTAGTCAATATTGCTGGTTTTTCACATCACAGCGAATTACATTCAAAGATCTTACTTTCATCTGTTTCCTCCTGAACTTGCCGCCATTCTTGCAATTTCCCAGAACTGTCAGCCTCAGTTTCAAGAAGGCACTTAGGTCTCAGTTCCGAACATCCAACAAGCAATAAGGTCTCAGTTCCCGACCAAGGGAACAAAGGATGTCATAGTTCCGAACATTCTAAACAATGCAAAGGTCTCAGTTCCAAACATTTAAGCAAACAACAAATCATGGAGAGATTCAGTCTCAGTAGCTTTCGTAATGACCTCTGCAGTGGTCTAAGCCTCCTTTAGGCGGTGTGTATTGTATTCATAGAAATGATTGTATTATGTTGAAACTTGGGAAACTCCAGAACCTGACAACAAATTTCTTATTTCACATGAGATCACATGGAAGTGCGATCTGCGATTTAAAAGATTTTGAAATGTTCTTTCGTAACGAATCTTATTTTCACAATTAGTATAATTCTATTCCCAGAGACCAATTTATGAAATTTTAACTAAGTTCTCGAACTCGTGGAACTCACGCTAAATCCGCCCCTGGAATCTCAAATACAGCAATGGTATGAAATGCAATGGATGGTATAGCGTGATAACCTCCGTGTCTCAATGCAGAAAAGGAACGTTTCATGAGGTCCCGGGTGTCTACTTGTTTTTATTTGAACGGGGATATGCACTCCAGTCCAAGAAATGATCTTTTCACCCTGCTTTAGAAATTTTGCCTCCAAGTAATAGGCCGAAAAAATCTGCCGAAATCATACACGTTTTTTTTATAAGAAACTAAGAATTTGGACTAGACTGAAAATTTCTTAAAGTTATCTGATTTTGAGAACTCAGAGTTTCTTACGAGTCTCTTAACGGTTTCAGAACAATCTTCATGTTCACTACCTGTACCCTCCTGAACAGCTCAAAACAATGTTTATTGAAGCTTGAAGCGGGCTTGAATTGAAGCCTTTCCAAAGCCTTTACATCACTCAAGTGCCTGTTGAGTAACATGATACAGGAAACGAGTGAAAAAAGAATTAAACTATGTCAAGGGTTTCCTTTATGAAAACAAATAGTTTTTTAAACTGTATTTTCCCAGTACTGGTGTTTCTGAATCTTTTGGCGATCTGAGAGTTCAGTTTCTTATAAGCAGTTTCTTACATAACAAATACGTGTACTCCAAAGCGCAAAAGATACACGGGAAATGACGAAATAATAACTCACTCTAGCAAAATACCCCTTCTTACAACCGGCTGTAGATCAATTGTCTTCTTTTGATGCCCGGCTTTAGAAAAGACGATACCCGGGCAGGAATGCACATCCCGTCAGAGAATTTCAGTCGCTCCAAAAAGCCTTACAGCCATGCGACAGATTTTTAAAAGGTTAATGGGTCGAGGCCACCGATCATTTTCAATAATTAGCCCGACAACTACGCGTATTTCACCAACAAAATTCGAAGTTTTTTTGTCAAATTATTTTCTTTAGATTCACCCTTCTACCAAATTTGGGCCATCCCCTTCGACAAAAATATTGCCAAAAAGTATAGCCCTTCCTAACAGAAGTTGTCAAAAAGTATGGGTTAAAATCCCAGCTTACCTGGACAAACAATTTGGGATTGGTCCATCATCTTTGTCAAGGCAAATATATGAATACTCGAATCTTTAGATTTTACCATTTTCAAACATTTCATGGGTCAGACATTTTTAGTGTCCGAAAGTGTTCTGTTAAAGATGTCCGAAATTCCCTGAAAAAAACATCCAAAAAATAGTTGTCCAAAAATATTTTGTCCAAAATTCATTAGTACGAATTGTTTTGCTTATGTAACTAAAACGATCATTTACTGCGGTTCATGTTGTTTCCCGGCCTTTTAACCCTATTTTGGTTGGGGGGGGGGGCAAATTTGCCCCCCCCCCCTAGTAGATTTTTTTAAATAACTCTGCGAGGAAGAATTTTATAGCCATGAAACTTCTTGACTTTTTGCAACTACTTATTGTGCAACTTCTCAAAAAGTTTCATTGAAATATTTTGAAAAATGAGGGGGCGGGAGACAATTTTCTGGGACTGACCCAGGAAAAATCGCAAATTCTCAAATCTCAATTATCGCGAAAAAAGGAGCAGAAGTGGAATATTTTGCAAATTTCTTTTTTAATGTTGTGTTATTTGATGCATTCTATCATAAATACCATGTTTGGATGGAAAATATGCTCCAAATTTAATTTTATCTCGATTTTCCTGATTTTGGCCAATTTTTCCGCTTTTCTTGACCACACGAAGGAAAATGCTGACGTAAGCAAAAATGGTGGCTATTTTTAAGTTAATTTTTATATTTTCAGAAAGTACATGCCTGAGGCTTTTAGCACACCAAATTTGGTCGCTCTATCTATTACCAGTAAAGAGTTAGATAGGGGGGCTTTTTTGCCCCCCCCAACCAAAATAGTACTATCAAATAGCCCAACCACTATAGGGTTAATGACAATACTGTTGTTGTCGCTACCACGAAACCTTTTCTCGCGTTTACCCCCATGTGTTTAAAACCTTGCTCAGTCGCTAGCTAAAAATGCCCGGGCAGTATTCCAAATATGGGCAAAAGAAAGTTACGCGGTGCTTGCCATGGTTCTCCTAAGAAAAATCGGCTATTTGCGTACCCATAAGTTTTTTACCAAGTAGGGGTTTGCTTGTAAGAAGACCTGCTTGAGAAATATGACTTTTTGCAAAGTCAGCAAACGGCCGAATTTCAAATTTCAAAATGGCAGACGGGATGAGACTTGCAGCGAGCAATAAGGCTCAAACAAAATCAAGGAAATCAAAGGGAATACCCACAAAAACAGGCAGGTAAGGATTTTAATCCATTTGAGAAGTATTATGGACAATTCTGAAACATTCTTCACGTGTCAGAATCGCCCATGGTCTGATTGGTCAAACGACGAGCATAAGCGGACGCCCCAGTATGAAATTCATTCAAATGTTGGGGCTGAGGGGGCCGAGAGCCCCCCCCCCCCAGGAGACCATTTATCGCAAAATTTCGCTCTCTTGCCGGAATTTTGTGATTTATAAAAACATGAATTTATTAGCGGTATAACATTAATTCCAACAGCAATTATTGAATTTGTGACATATTTTTTATTGATATTCACCAAATGTGTTGATTTCGAGGTTGGATTGCGAACTGTGGCCAAATTTTAGTTACTGAGGAGTTAGATCGGTAGTATAATGCATTAATTTAACGTTTGTCCCTACAACTGTTGTCGCTGCTGTTGTTGTTGATAGTTTTATCGCCGGAAAATTTTGGTTTTTCGCCTCCTAGGCAGTCATGGCGGGTATCGGCCCCTGATGTGAAGGCGAAAATGCTATTTGAATGGTGAATTCTGAAAGAGTAAAATACGCCTGGAAGAGAGTTTGAAATCTAATGGAAAGTACACATATTTTCATACAGCATACTAGCCCTGTCCACAAGTTGCTCGAAATTTTTCGAAAAGTTGCTCAAAATTTCCTGAAAAGTTGCTCAAAAAGTTGCCATTTTTTCAAAAAGTTGCCCAAAAGTTGCTCATTTATTGTCATGTTTTAAGGTCATATGCTATAAATATATGAATAACTGAGATCTATGCATAAGATTAGCGGCACCAAGGATGCACTTTGTTTCAACTACAGCAGTTTCTTGAAAGTTTGATCCTTTCACGCTAATTATTGGGCCCATCTGACAAATCTTCAGAATTTTAGCAAGAATCATAATATCATTTGTTGATCATAAAAAACAACAACAATAGCAATAATAATTGACGAATAATAATAATCATCATCATCATAATCATCATCATCATCATCATCATCATCATAGTCAGAAATCGCTAATTTCAAAGACCAGATCTTCGCAAATCAAGGCGTTGAATCCCAGCCTGATCAGAAAACAGATGCTTTACATGTCCAATTTTCATTACAGTTACAAAGAATAAACAGAATATCATTGAAATTCTTGTAATATTGCTAAAATAAGGAAAAGCTGCTCATTGTTGCAAAAGTTGCCGAAATTCCTAGAAGTTGCCGAAAAGATTGCAAGTTGCCCGAAAGTTGCCGAGCAACTTGTGGACAGGGCTACAGCATACAGGGGTGGCGCCAGAAACTTTCCGACAGAGGGGCTGGACCTTCCGACAGGGGGGCTAAAATAACTGAAAAATAGTGTTTTCGTGCGTTATTTTGCCAAATTTTCTCCGACGAGAACCCAAAATTTCCTCCGCCGGGGGGGGGGGGCTAGATGCCTCCGACGGGGGGCTGTCCCTAGCCCTCCCCTGGCGCCACCCCTGTTTTCATAATTAGAAACTGCTTGTAAGGAACTCTCAGAGCTTATTAAACTCATTCGGTAGAAAATATGTCGTGAAGAGACTGCAATTCACCTATTATTGTTAAAACTAAACATGACTGACTTAAAAGCTAACTATAAAGGAAAACATGAAGATACCCTGTGCAGAAGGTGTGGAGCTCAAGAAGAAAACATTGAACATTTATTTCATTGCCAAAATTTTAAAGAAAAACCTTTGAACTCAAAAAATTTACTGAAAACTGACCCAGCAAAACTCGGGAAGATCTTTGAAAAAGTGAAGACATTTTTGTCATAAATAGGAAAAAAGAAAACACATACTTTCTCCCAACTAAAAAAACAAACAAACGCCTGTGTTACCGTTACGTTTAACTGGTAACTGCTCCGAAATGGAGAAGTAGGTTGTTATTATTATATTATTATTATTATTAATTCATGTGCTTCACTGGAGAAGTAAGGAATGGATGAGATAAAAACCATTGTTGTATGATTGGTCCTTTATTCAGAAAATGAGTTGGAGCACTTCATGCTCTCATAAATTAAAAGTTCTATAATATATACATAATATCAAAAGAAATCCAACTCCAAACGTCTATTATACAACTTGAAAATCATCTAAGATGAACTATTAAATAACAGCCAATATGAAAAATACCTCCCTCTCTAAGGACCTGTTTACGAGGGTGTCGAATCATGGCAACTCCAGGAAGATCTTTAGGGAGCTTTGGGCTATGAGCAAGTATCGACAGGAAGTATCCAATGGAGCTCAGGGAATTCTCAACGTTTTACAAGAGTTGAACAGTAGGCAATGAAATTCTTGCGCATTTTAGTATGTTTTCAAAAAACTTAATTCCCAGCTTCGCAGTTTGATACATGAATCTACGAAGAAGGTGTTTGGATCTATAGAGATATATATTCCCTTTCGCATGCACAAAGGGTGAGTTAGGCACTAAGGTTTCAAGCCATCTTTTCTGGCTTTTCAACTGGAAATGACTTCGTCTGCAATCAAAACTGCACGCTAGGCAATTCGAGCAGGTGTATCAATCAAAACTGACCGATGACATTGTTACGAAATTTGTCCGTGATGCTAAAGCTAGGATATCACATGCCTTTCTAGAATCGCGACTGAGAAATTCTAGCACTTAAACGAACCAACACCTGAAACTGAAGGTCCCCATCATCAACAAACCCACAAACACGACAGAGGCGAGGGATCCTAACTATAATCTTAGCACTCTGATTCTCATTAAACATCGTAAACAGGGCCTAAGCCAGTCAATTTGCACGATACGTCTATTATGAGTTCATCGACACTTTCTTGCAATTTCTAGACTACCTTTACAATCGTGAACACTCTACAGTCTAGTTGTTGCTATTTCCCTTGAAGTAAAGCAAACGCAGACGAGATCAAATAACTAACAAGGAACGGAACTAGAACATTATCAACTTTCTGCAATAAATTTGAACTGAACCGGCAAAGGAAAAGTTTATTCTGATCTGAGATCTTTTGATCAAATCCTCTGTAGCATGAAATCTGCATGGTTCCCTCGAAAGCTTGGCCGACAAAAGAATCGCTTGTTTTTCGAGCCTTGCAAGGAAAGCTTCGCTACCTTCGTTTCATTGTAGATACCACCCTTAAATCCATTACAATCTGGTCCATTTCAAATAAACTGCTAGACACGTTCGTCACTTAACTAATATACAAGTACTGATACGAGATTGATATGAAGAAAACGTGTATGGAATGCTGGGCAATGTGGGTCATCGAAAGATTTATAGGTTCACTGTAATTCTATTTTGTTTGAACGAAATCAGCTTCTACTTTGGACTAAGACAATTTTCGTCATTACAGAAGCTGCAAATTTGCAACCGACTTCACGTTGCCTCTATCTTAGAAGCAAAACATACTCTCATCCGCAAGGTCTTTTTGTTCTTCGCGTGTCCGCAGATCCGTGGTCAGTGATTCCGTGGTCCGTAATTTTGAGGAGCAAAACATCACGTGACCCATTTTGCCCTACTCCATCCCATGCGAAAGAAGCTAAATAAAGTGGCAACGAATTCTCTAAAATACAACCGATTACAGCAAGTCCCGATCTACAAACTGCCAGTAAATTTAAGTTTCCAAGTTGTACTAACAATTCCCCTGGCATTTAATAGCATGCTAAGATTTAGAAATGTTATGCAAAATAAACGAAAATCCACACCAATGTGCTTCGTCTGACAGAGCCTATCATGCATTCGCCCCTTCCTTCAGGAATTCTCTTTTGAAGAATGAAGAACTCCAGCTATTCATTTTAGTTCGTTTTAGATTCTTGCGAAAGACAAACGTCATAACAAAGCGTACATATTATTGGTTGATAGGTACTGCCAAAGTTTCGCATGATCTGATTTTGATTGATTGCCCTTGATAATCGATTTTGGTTAACTGATTCTGATTCTGATTCTGATTCTGATTCTGATTGATTTGGATTGATTGATTTGGATTGACTACTTGGGTAATGCTATGACAAAAAATTCAGGGTCTCGTAACCAAAATCTCATTGCTGGCGAAAACGCGGTAAGGTACTTGGTCTACAGGAGTACGACGATTTGCCTTAAGGTAAGTTGGTATGAATTTGAATAAGGCGCAACTGCCACTGCACTGTCATTCAGAAGTCCCATTTTTTGAACGCTTTGAGGATAATTTAACTGCCTTTCTCTCTAAATGATACTTTACAATTTACGAAAATTAACCAATGGAGATTGTTGAAATCACATCATAATTTCAGCATCAGAAAAAATAATAAACTAAATAGACGCAGATTACCCTCCTACCTCAAGCCATCCATCTATCCCCTGCAGACCTCAGAGAACAAAATGGACCAGTATACTAATTACATGAATCAATGCAGTAGTGAACATATACTTAACTAACGAATTTAACGATATACATTGAACACAACAGTTGAAATTCTACCCAAAACTCCCAGTCAATCACCTAAGTAGAACAAATGGTCATTAGATGATCAAAAAACCCAATTAAAAACGAAAACAACAATTTGCTTTAAGCTATCAGTCTACTTCTATCTAAATCTAACAAATCTACAAATAGAAATTCTACATAATCAATTATCTATACTAAATTTAGTTCCGTCACACATGGAACTGCGATACGGCATCGTTGCGAAAAGGGGGATGCAACACAGGGCAAGTGAATCTTAGGCCTAGAGGTGGATTCACACAAGGTGCATTAATAGACAATTGCGCTAAAGATGACGGCGAGGAATTTTTTACCGAGATGCATTGCATTCTTTAATCGAATTCCTATAGAATCGTTTAAGATTTGTAATTTCGAACGCAATACATCTCGGTAAAAAATTTCTCGCCGCCATCGTTAGCACAACTCTCTATTCATGCAATTCGAATTTTTGGATGGAAATGCGCAGGAAATTCGCGTAGAGTATCACTTCAGACAACTCGCCTAGAAATTCCTACTTCTTCGCGGCGAATGTTTTCACAAGCAGCAAAATAAATCAATCAAAGCAACTTTTAAACAACACCAATAACATCATTGTGGATAAAATAACTATCATAATTGCACGATTTTTCCAATAGTAAGTTCTGTCTAGATCCACCATGTTTTTCCTTGGTTTGGAGCTTAAATTGCTCTTAAGTGCAAATCAAAAGGAAAATTATAGGCGCAAAATTCTAATCGACAAATTTTGCGCTTGGTATCTGTCTTAATCATTTTCTCGCAAAATCTAACCGGAAATGGGGCTTTAAATCTTCGATGCAAGAATGGTCTAATTTCAGTTTCCTGCCATTTGCACGCACTTCATTAGTAACTTCAAACCTGATGATCTTTGAAAAAAGTAAAATTCAAATGAGGATACCAGTCAACCAAGCCTCTGAAAATCGATGTAATATTGTCCCAAACCCAGTTGAAACTGATTAGCATTGTAAATTCTATGACATATTCCGCAGTTGCAAGCAGTAAGTTTTAAAGGGATTCTGAACCTAACGGCTACCCTACGTAGCATTTTCAAAATCTCTGCCCAGTGAAATGCGAATCCAAGTCTGCCAAGTTGACCACAAAGGAATTGTTAGCTACCAATCAAATATGCATTTGAAGTCCTAACAAGCAAAAATTGCTGGTTGGATACTTGATATTTGCTTATCAAAGTGTCTCCCTTTTGGATACACCTTCAAACAAGCTTTTATACGTATCAATATGCCACAAAATGCTTCAAAAAGCTTCAAAAGAAATGGTGTTTGCCGCTAGTGAAGGTACTTACGAATGAAGGCACATCAAGATCTCAGCTATTTACCAAATAATTTCTAAATTCTTTATCGTTTGGCCTGGACCAGGAGCGATTCTTAGAGAATTCAAATAGCTTTAAGTTGTTCAAAAAGCTGCATCCCCATTTTGTCAACCAGTGACAAATCTTTCCACCTGCCAAGTGAGTCAAAGCCTATTAATAATGAAGAACCACAGCGGACAGTACGTTGAGACCAAGTCTTTTAAACATAAGTTTTGCTGGTTTTCCACACAGCTTTTTACATCCTGAGGCAAACTAGAAACAAACGAAAAAATTGCAACGCTTTCTCAAGTAGTCGATCTCGTTTTGATGAAAATTCAAAGGAGGGTATGCAACAATCACCAAGGCAACATATCTTCTGAAATTCTGCTCCAGATGCAGACTAGGCCTATCCAATGAATCGACAGAAATGATTAAAGCATGATTAAAGCAATGTTTGATTAGATGGCCAAACAAACAACTTTACAGATTAGCAAATAAAATGGCGACAATTCTCCAACGATTCCCAAACGATATTTTGCTCATTTTTCCTGAGCCTGACGTTGAAAAGGGAAGGAAAATGGGCAAGGGAACACCCCTGCATGGTGTTGTGGTTCTTCAAAGTTATGACTTGCTTTGACTCCTTGGTATATCGTATCGCAGTTAACTAAACGAATATAAAGCAATGTATACTACGATAACAAATGTTCTAGGAACCACTAACAAGGATGAATGCTGCCTTAACTCTATCAACTGATTCATTTTTCGAAGTGGAAGGTTCATATTCCTCCTCCCCGCGGGGGGGGGGGGGGGGTAACTACCATATATGCAGGTACGGGATGTGCCATTTTCTGGGGTGCCTTTTTTCGAGCAGAAAATAATTTTTGGGGTATCATTTTTGGTAAAATCACAAGTAGTCATAAATTATGTGGTGTCATTTCAGAAAAACAACTCTTTAGGGTATTGATTGTGATAAATTTCACTTACTTGGTTAAAATTCTGGATGGCTGTCAAAATTCAGGGTATACATTTTCAATGGTCTGTAAACTTTGGGCTATCGTTTTCGCGAAAATTTATAAATTTTAGGGTGCGATTTCAGACGTCAAATGAAGTTACCCGCCTATTGAAGTTACCCCCAGGCATTTTTCTTGATTCTAAAATTCAGGAACTTACAGTGTTGTTCAACAAGGCAAATACTTGACTGATTACAATTCGTTGTAAATTTTGCTCCTTACACCGGGAGTAACTTCAATAGGCAGTTTCTTCTGGTAAATGGCGGTTACAAATTTGGTAAATGGTTGCCACGTAGCTTCTACGATTACTAAATTTCGCGCCACATAACAGAAAGTTTTAGTTTTAAATTCATGACTGAATTGAAAAGCAATTCCGTAAAAGGTAGCCGGAAGGATGTCCCATATGGTCTATTATGAGTGGAAACGGGTACAAATTGTAATAAGTCTTTGCATTTACCCTGGGACACAAGGAGCAACGCTTTTGTTCAGAAACATGTAGGCGAAATCCTTGAGCAACTTGAACCAAACAATTTGAAAATACTCTCTCATGCCTCGTTCACACTGCTTCATATTTTTTATGATCCGTTTTTATTGCATAGATGCTACCCGTTCACATTACTCCGTTTTTGTCCGTTCACGTTGATCCTGCTGATGACAAATACGGAGTCAAGGATATCCCTTTTTGTGCGTCCACATTGCTCCGGTTCTGTGAAGCTCATTGTTGAATATTGGAACGTTTTCAAAAACCTCCGTTTTGTGCGTTCACATTGATCAAATGCCTTTTCAAAAACTTCTGTTTTTGTGGCGTTTTTGTGCGGATCAGGGTGAACACTTTCACAAAGAAGGGGGTTCTCTTCTCCGTTTTTGTACAAAAACGGTGCAGTGTGAACGCGGCCTCAGTTGATAGAGTCTAAGGATCAAACTATAAAACTCTACATCATATCATATTTAATCTAACATCATGGGCTATGTATGTTTTTTAGAGTGGTTGTCGATTACGCGGATGTTTGATAGTCAGTTCAGAATCAATCTTTATTCAATTGTCCGACTCTTAGCACGGGTGGTTAGACACTGCAGTTGCGCTTCATTGTCCCTTTGTTCTTTTACGGAGGATGAAATTATTTGCTACTACGGAGTAGTTTGCGTAAATCCAATACCTCCTCCGCAGAAACATTTAAATTTTCCTCCACAGCAGCACATACACTGAAACATAACTGAGGTGTCAAACTAACCAAGGCTCTTACGTCTAATGTGACAATTTTGTTTACTGGAAAGCTATCGTTAGAAAAGAACAGAAAATAATTCTAGACAGCTGAAGAATAATAACTTTATCTTGATTGGTCGACCACAAACTTGCTGGTACAATTTAAGTGCTGACTGTAAACACTAATTTATATCCCATTAAACAGAGTTTTGGTGTATAAAAGTTTCCAGCATCGGAAAGATTTGAGAACTTAAATTATAGGGCCTTCTCCACTTCATTCGCAATTCGCAAATCGCATGCGATCCTTTGTTGAAATTCACATGCGAACGTTCGCAAATCGCACGATATCTTGTTACTAGTTCTTTATGATATCTTGATACTACTGAGTACAAAATGTAATTTATATTTAGGTTATCTCATAAAAATTGTTTGACATTTGATTAAATATATAAAAAACGAAGTAATGAACGGACTCCATGGTAAGACAACCATGTTGCTGCGATTTGAGATGAATTCAAAAAACCAGACGCTTGAAAATCTGCTAAAAATTGATGCAGTTATAAGCATTTGAAGACCAAGTTTGTGTGAAAGCTGAAACCAGATGCCCCTAACTAGCATCTTTAATGAAAGTAAAATCTCGTTTATTCATTAAAATCAAATGGAATTTGAAAAGCACTTTCGATAACCTACCTTTCTCTTAGATTAAATCAAGGTAATGGATGCTTAGAGGAATCCTGCAGTGCAGAATTTGAAATGATCCCGCATCCAATTTCTCATTCAATGGCTTCCGATACTTGCATTCCTAAGTAAATTTAGACAATGGTTTCTAGGATCACAGTCAAAGCGAAAGAAGCGTACCATGTAAATAGAGGATTGTGCCAAAGATGGCGCCCAGGAATTTTATGCCAACACGCATTGCATTCTTTAATCAAATTCCTATAGAATCATTAAGGATTCGTAATTGGAACGCAGTGCATCTTGGTAAAAACTCCCTTGTCGCCATCTTTAGCGCAATCGTCTATTGGAAGATCATTTGAAGAAAGATTTTTCATGACTGGATGAAACTTCGAGTATTGCTTTGTTATTTGTCGAATATTGTTTCTTTTAGGCGGTGCACAGTGGATTACAATAGGAGTTCTTTCCCTTAGAACCACAATGAACTAAAAGACTCAAGGATTTTGTAATGCAAAGAAAACAAAACCCAATGAAGGTACGACTCTATTTTGAACATTTAGGTGGCACGCCTCTTCTACTTTGACTGTAAATTACTTTGGAAGTTCTAGTTAGTTCGCTCTGATATCAACGAGAGGCATGACACATCGGATAGTAATTTTTTTCCTTGGTTTTGGGACATCTTTAAGCAAAACAAGTCTGAGCCGTCTGGTTTCAGTTTTAGTACAAACTTGAACTTCAAAAGCTTGAAGCTCCATGAATTTTTAACGGATTTGCAGAATTCTAGTGTCAAAATTGATTTAATACGAATATAGCTATCTAACCAGGAGCCCGTTCATTTTATTGTTATTCTTTGATATTTACTCAAACATCGAACAATTTTTCTGACTCACTTTGTACTTTATTATAAAAAACAAAGCAATAATGCAATTTAAAGATCTGGTCGCACTGAACTGACGTATATCACACATCCTTATGCCCTGGCCAAAGCAGCGGGCAGAAGGACTGAGCAAGGATAAATAATGTTACAACAAGACCCCCTACCTTTGACTGACAGTCAAGTACAAAGCAATAAACGACTACAGACAAAGGGATTTTATGCCCAGTTGATTCAGTCAAAAACAAAAATAAAACAAGCCGCAAAATTTCTCTGAAACTGACACCTCGTTAAAACTATTAAAACTACAAACGACAGAGCAGAAACTGCACATGCATGCGCAAAACTCGTAACTTTGAGTCCCCTTGGCTCCCTGCAACAGATCCCAAATTAGGCAACACTTAATATTCCATTTATGGAATGCATAACGGGCGAGCTAGTCACGTGGAAGGGAGAAACTTTTGTGGCTTGCCTTGTTTTGTTTATGACTTGTTTGTTTGTTTTCAATTTGTTTTGGGTAGGCTTGTCAGGATTTCCAGCTATTGAAAGCTAATTTAGACCCACTGTGCATGCCGCATCCAGGCATGGGACCCCTTGTTCAACGTCCCTTCCGAAGGACGACGAGGTGAGTTGTGAGGTCAGGCCTCCGAGGTCACCTATCCGGAGTTTGACCTCAGTCCAACCAGCTTAACTTCAGTCACCTGACAAAGACTGTATAAGCCACTCGGCCACTCACCCCGTACCTTGACTTGCCCAACTGGGCATAGAACTCCTCTTGTCCACAATTGCTAATCGCTTCGTGGGTGTAAATCAAATGTTAGTTGTTACACTATCTGTCCTTGTAACTGGACTAGACACATCTGCTGGATTTTTTTGAGGAAACTTTCTTGCATTGAAAGTTGTCGCGTATATTGCAGTTGCCACAAAAATAAGCACCGCTTTACATACAAATCTACAAAGTTCGTTCAACAAAGTCGGCACATTGGCCAGGGCATTCGCCTTCATCAACAAGGCCTGATATAGAATGCATCCCGATACATAATATATGCACCGCAACACATAGTTTGCACATATATTGGAATACATGCACGTAGTTAGCTGTTAAAGTAATGCTCAGAGATACATCTAAATGCTATATATTCTAAGTAGGAAGGCTAAGTTCTTACTTGTACACTCCTTGGATATACTGCAAGCCTCGTTTGATACCAGCATCATCGCGAGGCTAGTGATGTAAGAGCCAACACTGCGTCTATTTCTCGATGACTTGTCAGGCCACAAGATCTGCAAGGAAATGATAGTTGTTAATAAATAGTCACATGAAAACGGAGGATAGCGCAGTGTCTGATAAACAAACTCTTTATTTCTATCTGGATAACGATTTTGATCTCATTTAACTTCTGATTTTCATCAAGATGATATTTAAGAGAGGTGAATACACAGATGTTTGCGAGGTGTTTGAGAGGTAAGAGAGCTGAATACACAATACATACAAGAAACTTGCAAAAGCTAATGCTGGAGGTCTACGAATGCTTAACCTCTGGCAATCTCTCCTTCTTATGGGACTTCTTCAAACGTAAACCCGTAAACTATAATCTTAGAGTAGTCCAACTTCCAGATACGAGGACTTTGAAATACGGGAATGATTCATTGGCCTTTAGAGGAAGCATACTTTGGAAAGCACTCCCTGACACAATAAAATCTGCAAATAGCGTCAGTCAGTTTAAAAACAATATATCTGGTTTACTCACGATACAAGAATACACCTACTTTTTATAAGAAACTGATTATGAGAAACTCAGCTCTCAGATTGCCAAAAAATTAAGAAATTGCAGTACTGGAAAAATACAATTTAAGAAACTATTTGTCTCGATAAAGGAAATCCTTGAATATTCTTATTCGACCTTCATTTGTTTCTTGTATCATGTTACTCAAAAGGTACTTGAGTGATATCAAGACATGTTCAGGAGGGCACAGATAGTAAACATGAACATCGTTATGAAACCTTTAAGAAACTCGTAAGAAACTCTGCGTTCTCAAAATCTGACAATTTGAAGAAACTTTAAGAACTGGCCCAAATTCTTAGTTTCTTATGAAAAAATATGTGTATTCTCACATACCTGAATTGTCCTTGGAGACTATTTCCATTCGATGCCACTGATCGGACGTATTCTTCAGGCAACGAACTTGGTGTTGTTGGGTGCTGCCGATCTTCTATTTCTTTTTTCTGTTCGACTTCTCTTGCTTGTTGTTCACATTTTGATATGATTTCAGGAGATTTAATTTTCTCATGTTCTGTTGGGCATCAAAAGATTAAAAAATTGAGATGAAAAAATTAAAATTCTCGATATTCTACTTCATTTTTAATTTCGATATGTTTCGAGAATTGGCTACGGCTAAAAGGCGAATGCTTTCGTTTGCAGGACGGTACAAATTAGAGCCTTCAACGTTAATATTTCTGCTCTCAAAGCACCAACCAATACCAGCGAATTAATTATCTACATTCAAGTTAACCATCGGGGAACATTGCAGAGTGACAAGCCGTATAGTTTGTTTGGGACAGCAACCTAAAGACCTCCAATCTCGGGAAAATAGCCCCCATATATATTTCATTAAAATCCTAAAAGCTGCAACAGAACTGTCCATCAACAACCTTGAAAATGCAGCATTTCTCTCAACTTTTGAGATAAACAAGGGCAGATTTTGTAATACAATAGCATCAGTCGCTTTGGTTCACACCTCAATTCAAAGCGATTAGCGAATGCAGACAAAAGAAATTCTTTCAAGCAGAAATCGAAAACAAACGAAGCCGCAAAGTTGCCCTGAAACCAGTATGGCGAACTCTCGTTTGGTGCGGGCGAAGGGAGGCTTTTAAGAGAAGGTATGTGCTTATAACGAAAAAAGAAGGGTAAATCTACAGTTCTGTCTCGCGGATTTTGTTGATTTGATTCAGGAGCTGAGGAGTGACTGCGTACGTCTGAGCAATAAATATGCAAAAATTGTAATGCTCTCTGCTCGGTTTCTGAATCAAACAAACAAAATCCGCGAGACAGAACTTTAGATTTACCCTTCTTCTTTTGCTATAAGCACATACCTGCTCTTAAAACCTCCCTTCGCCCGCACCAAACGACAGTTTGCCGTACTGGTTTCAGGGCAACTTTGCGGCTTCGTTTGTTTTGAATTTCTGCTCGAGAGAATTTCTTTTGTCTGCATTGGTTAATCGCTTTGAATTGAGGTGTGAACCAAAGCGATTGATGCTATTGTATTACAAAATCTGCCCTTGTTTTTTGAGATAACTTTTTTTCTTCATAAACACTTTTCCTTCAAAGATACCTCTGGAGGAAAAATTATGGAAGCAAAGTCGCACTGATCTTTTAATGCTATCCCTGCCATTTCAAATTGGGGGTGTTTTGAAAACATTTTTACCTTTTTGCTTGTAAATTGATTTACACTTGCATACATTGTCATCAGACCTTTTCTTTTGTTAGATTTAGTAACTGTTTTAAACTTCCGTCAGAATGACAAATATTACATAGATACTTACATACAACCGGTATTCTTAAAGAAAATGAATTTTAAGCAAATTATGTAAGAAATATCATACCTTTTCGCTTCAAAGTTTGACTTTAAGAGATACAGTGATTGTAAAAAACATATTATTCCTTAGGCCTTCCTTAGTTACAAATTTACAAGAAGGTGTTGTGGTGCCATGTTGTAATCCACTGACTTTGCAGCCAGAACAGTCAGGCGAACGGGATTCAAATCCCACCAGCACCTTTGGGTGTCGTGACAAGGGGTCGCGGACTCGATTAGCGCTTAGCTATTTCTGTGATCCCAGTGCAGTGCTTAGCGCTGAAAACCGTAACTGCACCTTCACCTTTACAGAGGACCCCAAAGGGGGACAGGGGTCGCTGGAGCTCTGGAGCCCATCATTTTGAAAGCTTGGAGCCCTGGAGCCCAGACAATTCCCCATGGTAATTTTCTCGAAGTTAAGAAATAGAGCCCCTGGAGCCCAGAAAAGCATGCAATGGAGCCCTGGAGCACAGCAATTGTCTTTGGGAGCCCGAAGCCCATTAAAATACGCCCAAGAGACTCGGAGCCCGAAATCCCTTAGGGGGCCTCTTTACAGAAAATTAATTATTTGGTAACATTTGAAAGGCTTTACAAATGAACTTTGTATCGATGTGAGACTACTAGGTCAATCTACGTTTCACAATCTCTATTTACCAGACTGGTAAAAAAGAAACATTTCCGTCTGGAACGACCGGTATCTAATGACTCTTTGAAATTTGGAAACTTCGCTATTTTGTTCTTACGACAAATTTGAGGAGAAAATATCCAAATACGGGGAATAGATGAAAATATGGTGGCAAACAGAAGTCTGTAACTCTCCTGGTTTCTAATTTAGAAAATTTGACGACATCACAGCTTCAAGATTAATCAATGCCATTGGCCAGTTAGAAATCTACCAAAATTTCAACAGGACAGATGAAAAAGATTTACTATAACTGCCAAAAGTATTTGCGAACCTGATTTGACTGGAAGCGTTGGCTCCTTTTCTTTTATCGTCTCTTTTGATATGAATGTTCCAGGAGACATGACTTCCTCCACCGGCGTTCTCGGAGGAGTAAGCTCCCTTGGGAAATCATACGGTGATTGGTTTCCAAAGTGGCCATCAACCCATCTCTGTAAATTACCAACGGGCGAGTTATTTCCAGTGAAATCGATCTTGTTCAGAATTCCATCCGATGAACTTTTAGGCCTAAGTTTTGAATCTTTATCGAATGAATGTGAAGTTGGTGTTTGTTCTTTCGTTGGTTTTTCATCTCCACATGAAGATTTCCCATCGTCTGTAAAGACATCATCGTTCATATCAAGGTCATCAAATTTTGATAGGTCCTTGCTGCATGAGTGTTTTTGATCTACAATTAGAATAAAAAATAAATACCGGTGTCCCAAAAAAAGTATAAGCGTCTCAGCAGTTACTGCGAAGGTAGACTGATGACGATGAGTCCCTTGTAAACCTTGCTCAAGAGGGACTCATATGTTGGGGATATGAATAGGGTAAGTTGTGAGCCTCGAGGAATCCCCCAAAAGGGCTCCAAATCGCATGCGTACTAGCGATTTATGTCAATGACGTAATATGCAAATAAGATTGACGGTTGAGAACAGGAGAAGAAGACAATAAAAAGGAGAATAGATAAATGAATAAACTATTTACAATGCAATTTACATAGCAAATCTGATACGTGCAAGTTAAAAAACCCCCTAATTAAAGTGGCACGGATAGCATTAAAAGATTGAGTTGACCCTATTTTCATAATGGTCCCTTCAGAGGTGGTTGCAAACGTAATAAACATTATAATTTATGTGCTTTTGGATAAAGCATAATTTAGCAAGGCCAAATCATGAATGTGAGAGAGGATGTGCAGAATTAGTAGAACACATATATGTCTCTTACCTCTCTCTGTATATTTTGGAAAATTTATAATTTTTTATAAATTTTCTATTGTCAGTTACCGGAAATGAGATCTCAACTTGGATTTTGCGACCTTGCATGTTCAAATCAGGGTGGTATTCACATAGCAACGCATCTAAACAAGCAAAATTTCTGAGGTGGCCTGAGACAGATGGTTATTGCATCATGCCACTACTAACTATTCTAACTATTCGGCATTTGAAGAAAATTGTGAGTCAGCTCAACCATCAAAATTTATATTCTTTAAAATTTCTTGCAACTAAACTATTATATCAATGAGAGAAAATGTCAAGATGTATTTACACTTTAACAGTTCGCAACGCAACATTCTAGCCCTGAAGGGCTAAAGGAACAGGAACTGTGTTGAATACCGATCTAATACTGAAGGATCTTTCTCACCCAACTTTTATTACTATTGTTATTGTTCAGTCATATTGAGCTTTTGAATTAGTGAAGAGTAAATTTCATTGTCATAGCTCAACAAACTTCCAAAAATGATTTATTGTTGAGCTGCCCCAAACTGCGCATAATAGCTGCCCCAAACTGCACGATTCAATAAGTCTTAGACTAACTACCGCAGTCCCAGCTTCCGCTTCGTTCATTGAATTGGATGCCGCCACTGCGCTTCATCTGTCGTAGCGATTATCAGCCTATCAAGCAGCGAAACTACGACATGTCTACGTCTGTCTAAGGTTGCTTCAGAAATTTTGCCTGTTTAGGTGAGCTACTCTGTGAATACAAGCCCGATTTGGACATGCGGGGTCGCAAGTTGAGATCTCATCTATGTCATAAACCGACAATGAAAATTTCTGAATCCAAGGCTCCTTCGCAGTCAGTAACTGCTCAAACACTTAAACTTTTTTGGGACACCCGGTAGAAAGATAACAGACTGACGACGTGATTTCTTGTATTCGTTCAACATTTATAATCTGATGTTTTAATTTCACTCACACAAAAGACTCACAACCAAACGGATTCTAAACAGGGACTAAAATCTTACGAAAAATCAGAAGAAACTTAGAACATCTTCCATCCTACGAACGTCGACAGAAAAGTCGAACATCCCTTCGAAGGTCATTTCGAGCGTTGCTTCGCTTCGAGAAGTCAAACTTTGAACTAATGAGCCAATCAAACGCTAAAAATAGGCACGTGGGTTGACCATATTAAGAAAGTGGTGATCTGATTGGTCGCGCCGTGACCGCGGCGGACTTGGCCTAATTAGTCCCTCAACTGAAGCGATAACAGCAACAACAACAACAAGTGTAAGTTAGAGGGACTTATGTAATGTAGTCTAGAAAGATAAGCGGAAATTTTTTGAAGAAAACAGCCTTTCATCAAAAAGGGCTGCCCAATGTTCCTATCCTTTTCTGTACAAATGAAAATGGGAACGATGGGTCTCTAAACGAGATACAGAGAAAGACAGCGAGAAAATTTTAAGTCAGTTCTTCTACCAGGTTAGCTAAAAAAATGTTTACCCATTTGGTGGGCAGTGAAATGTTGATTCTCCTCTCCAATTAGTTGCTAGGTCCATACTAACCCTTCTGAAGAAAATAACAGGACTGAAAATCTAAGGCTCTGAGGGGCCAGCATAAGTCACCCTTCAAATATGAACCGCTTTACCCTGATATTAGTAATAGTGTCTTTGAAATAAGAACGTATTTCAGCCTTGCTCTCAAAAAAGTTGGTTCTTATATGCAGGGATTTACTGTATACTTTGTACATTTCTGTGTATGGAAGCCTCGTTCCAAAGGGCATTCAGAGGTGAAAAGTCAGTCCAAAAAAAGTAACGTGAGAACCAGTATGAGCAGTCTCAGTTTGGTGTGATAGTCTTGCTTAGGATAGGGATTACTGGGACTCATCGTCCATAGGCCTGCCCTTACCTCGTTCATTGGTATCCATGCATTCACTGAAATCATCATCATCATCATCATCTTCCACTGAACTGATACTTTTCCCCGTATCATCCTTCTTTGAACTTCTACAATTTGATTCCTTCTTGTCTGAGGACTTGTTTCGAGGTGACCATGTCATTTTGTTATCTTTCTTTAATCTCCGTCTTGCATTGGCAAACCATGTGGAAATCTGAAGACAGAAAGACACTGGTCATCATCATCATCATCATCATCATCATCATCATCATCATCATCATCATCATCATCATCATCATCATCATCATCTTAATCTATTTTTCATCATCATTAATCTATTTTACATCATCATTAATCTATTTTACGTGGGGCTATATTAAGAAACAGCTAATAAATCCCTCTAATAAATAGCTAATAAATGCTAGTTTGCTGTTATAGAGCTTATCCTTGCTACACATTTCACTCACTTCTTCAATATTGCCAAGTCAGTAGAACTACAAAGCAAACATTAGCAATTTAGTACCTGTGTAAGAGTCATCTTCGTAAGAATAGCTAACATGATTTTCTCTCCTTTCGTTGGATATGGATTTTTACGGTGTTCGTGTAGCCATGCTTTCAATGGGCTGGTCGTTTCTCGAGTAGCATTCTTTCGTCTTGCACCAGATAAAATGGAAAAATCGAACGCACTGTACCTAAAGAAAGGAAACACAATAAGATAAGGAAACAATATTGCATCAAATATTGTTTAGAAAGCCGCATGCAAAGTTGGTCCCCATAAGCGTACGAGCATCGGGGGGGGGGGGGGGGGGCTGGGAAGGTTTTTTTTATATGCAGATAAAACATTAAAGCTAGGCAACAACTACTTCATACGGTGCCAATCATAGAGGGAAAGGGCACACGGTCATCGAGTTCTACTTTGTCATTCTAGCGAAACAAAAGGACAAGGAACAAACTAAAAAAGAAATTAAAGGCTCCCATTAGCCATGTTTGAAGAATGAGATCATGCATGTAGCTTACTTCATGTAGTAAAGAATATTTATCTGCAATAGACCTTTTAGCTATTCTGAAAACGAATGTGGATCGAACGATATTTCATTACAATTTGTAGAATTTTCGAATGTGGACAATTGCGATCGAAGCTTTAACGCCACTCTATCGAACCTGGAGTATAAAATTGTATAAAAATATCGCTCGATCCAGGCTCTTTTGTAGAATAGCTAAAAGGTCTATTGCAACTGTTTAATGTAGGATTTGATAAGCGTCAGAATTATTACATCGGATGTATCGAAAAGCACATGATACTGACGAATTCTTTACGTTTGCCAGACAAGATTTGCCACTGCAATAGTGCCACACCTGTTTCTTGATAGTATTATATGGGTTGGTTGGTTTCCTTGACAACAGTCGTCCATATGAAGATTTCAAGCAGTAAGGGAACATTGCCAGATTAAACTTTGCAAAAAAAATAGCATTCTAATGACTTTGCGGCTCTGTTGGTGATTTCATTAATAGCGAGAGTTTGTTAGGAACACCTAGTAATTAGCCTTAATTAGCAGAAATCGATTGGCAACTGATCAAAATTTGATAGAGATTTTTATTTCGCTCGATTGTTTTGATTGCATACAAGTATATTCTTGCTGGTTTGGCTAAAACCCCTTCCAGAATGTTTTCAATCTTCAAACATGAAACATGGCTTGAGAAACTACTTATTTTGAAAAAGAAAATCCTTAACCTAAATTTACTTTATTTTCACTTACGTTCTGTATCACTTTGCTCAGAAATTACTAAAGTAATGTCTAAACACTGGAAAGGCTTCAAAAAGCCTTGTTTTGAAATTATCCCGAGGGCACAGATAGTAATCAACATGAAGATTGTTACGGAACATTTAAGAAACTCGTAAGAAACTCTGTGTACTCAAACTCCAATAATTTTAAGGAGTTAAGGAGTCCAAATCCTTAGTTTCTTATAAAAAATACGTGTAGATGTAGCGAAAAAATGGTTGAGGAATTTGTGCAAGATAAGTTTATGTTGGTGTACCCAAGGATCACATCTACGACCCCTACTTGTTGGTACGAATGGGAGAAAGTCAAGTCTGCGTAATGCCTCCAGATTCAGTGTTTTTTCTTTGAAACATTTTTGCTTTGTTTATTGTCTCTTGGCCAATGAAAATATGTTTCCGATTTCTCAAAAACATTGTTCTGCAGAAAGAACTATTTTTTGCCGGAGTGATTGTGCAGACTCTACAAAACAGCGAATCAGGCGGCATTAGGCAGACTTTATTTTCTCACATTCGTAATTTCCGCCCGCGCAGGCTAGGTATCTAATGAGTGAGGACATACCCATCACGGCTGCCAATGATGCTTCCACGTGCAAATGGTGACACCAGAGTATCATAAGGGTACCTGGCAGCAGTAAGATGTGCCATATATGCCCATTGATCCCGAATCTCTCCTGAAACTGCATTCAGTGGCTTTGGAAGCTCTTTTATTCCAAGCAAATGATTTCCCTGTGGACGCAAATTAAATTATATGAGACTCAGGAGAACTCTATATTTCGAGTATGATTTAGGCTCATTTCAAAACTGCTGAGTAGACGGGCAGATGGCATTTCTTAAAAATTCAGTGTACTTTTGGCAACGTCTATGTTTGTCAAATTCCCTTAAAACTTTCTTATTTCAACCAGGGGTGGCGCCAAGGGAGGGCTAGGGGGGCTACAGCTCCCCCGTCGGAGGCATCTAGCCCCCCCGTCGGAGGAAATTTGGGTTCTCGTCGGAGGAAATTTGGCAAAATAGCGCACGAAAACACAATTTTTCAGTTATTTTAGCCCCCCTGTCGGAAGCTCTAGCCACTCTGTCGGAAAATTTCTGGCGCCACCCCTGATTTCAACACGTCTCAATTTCGTTAGAAGGGTGAATTTTGTGAAAACAAACAAGTTGGCTCGCCGACATCACAAAACGATTTGCTTTTTCTAAAGAAGAGATTTCAAACCTCTGGGTGCACCAAATCGAATAAACAAAAATGGGAGCAAAGCATCACGGTCAACTGCGCCGAAGGTGTGGCATCTATCACTCAGAGAAGCTCACCTTTTCGAATGGCATGATGGTGCTGGAAAGATTTTTCTAAATGGCATATCAATCGAAAAACTTGTATTCCATTCACACTTGAAAGTTAAACCAGCTAATTAAATGAAATACACTTATCAGAGAGGGCCTTTTAATACACCACTTCAATAAACAACCTGGTTTTTTAGAAATTTGTCAAAAGTTCTTCCGATTGTTTATATGAAAATTTCAAGTCCAGATTTGGACTTAGTACCAAATTTTAGGCTATTCACATGTTTGTAAATTGCTGGCAATGATGTCAATTTTATGACAAAGAGAAGTTCAAAGATTTATAAGGGATTTGACCGTAAAAATCGTCTGGCGTGAAACTTCACCCCGAGTCATTTTCACGATTTTTCATAGATTTTCAAACTTAACATCGCCATAAAATTAACATTAAGACCACTAGCAACATGAAAACTCATAGCTTGGGTGCTAAATCCGAATTTGGCCTCTAAAATTTCATATGAAAAAATTTTGAATAATTTCCAATTCGAGGCTGGTAACTGAAGTGTTGTATTGGTAATCTAGCTAGTCAAATGCATCTCATGGTTGAAATTCAGCAAGGTTAGATAAAGCTGGCTTAAGTTTAAGTGTGTTCTTGTGAATGGGGCATAGCTTAACCAGGCAGACAAAATTCTTCTGACAGCAAAGCGGGCTAGACTCTGTTCTGGATAAAGTGAGCTCTGTCCGCGGGCTCTGCCTCGGGCTCAGCTGGGTCGTTTCATAATATAAAAGTCTTTTATGTCTTCTTCACCAGTCCAACAAATTCCTCGATTTCAGGTTGCATGAGTCCACTGATAATCTGGATTTTATACGCGAACCCTAAAGACTCTTTAGGGTTCGCGTATAGACACAAAGTAAAGGGAAACGAAACGTACATGAAAAGTCTTACTGACGTCAATAGGAGTCCAGACTTTAAGTACGATTTAGAATGATACGCTGAAATTCTGACTAAGGTCACATTCTGGCTTTTGGGGCAACTTCAGCGGATGTAGAAAGTGAGCTTTGTGGAAAACATGCGCCAAGGAGGAGAAATACTTGAGTAATTGTGACGAAAATGGTGGTTGAGAGGGGGGATAGGACGCTCGAAGCTCAAGGTAGGGGTCAACCTGGACATAAGGTACCGAAATATAAGAAAGTAGGCAGGTCTTATGGCGTGTGAAAACTTTTACGCTCCTCGTTTATTCTTTCCTTTTCTCAGGGGGGAGGGGGGGAACTTGATTGTGACTGCGGTTCGACGTGGATCTGCACTTTGACAAAAGGACCAATTTGTGCTACAGGATTTTTTAAAAATTCCGAACCCTTTGGCATGAATTTCAGGAAGTTCATAACCATGTCTATGAATTTTGTCGCTTTGAGGATGCAACGTCTATTCAAATTTCTTCAGTTGTGTTAATGTGATAAAAATTCTAAAAAAGCTACCCATCTACCAGAATCAAGGTTAAAAACAGACAGATATGTAGGGACTTTCAGGTGAAAAACCCACCCATATGAGCGGCACGTCCAGTATCACTTAATGTACTTAACAATCAAGTATCCCTAGGGGCTTTGCTACCAACTAACGCCTTGATCCCGGGGGGGGGGATACATAACATGTTGAGGGTACGGGTATGTGCCGCCCATATGGGTGGGTTTTGGGCCCCAAATTCTCTAAACAAGGGTCCCTTTTCGGCAGATTTTCCATAAACAAGGGTGGGTTATCCAGAAATTGGTGAAAAATAGCAAAAGATGGGTGGTTTTCCGCCAAAATTCATCATAAAAATGGGTATGACGGTAACTTTCGGCAATTAGAAGAGGGTACCTTTTTGAAAACCGGGCGGCAGACCCCCGTCCATCCGCAAGTCATGTACCCCCCCGGGCCTTGATTTGTATCCCAAGAAAAAGTGCGTTAGAATTATAAAAGGGGAGGACAACAGGGGGCCAGGCCAAGTTTTAATTGTGAAGGAGGCAGTTACCCCACTCGCTCCCAAAAATTCACCTCTGGCCCAACGCATTTTTCAGGTCTGTTCTGCAGGCATCCTGGGTGCCAGAGCCTCAAAGTAATTTGTAGTTTATTTTAAGGCTGTGGTACCCAATTCTGCAGGAAGAATTAAGCCTGATTTTTCAATCTGATCAGAAACTTTCTTATTGTTGCAGTTATCTCGTGGACGTTCTGCTGAAGGGAAAGAGGGCAAAGAAAAGACACATAATTCCTTCAACAATGCCCTTCATTTGGACATTTGATGACAACTTTGAAGCAGTCTCCCAAAAGAAAAGGGTGCGATCAAGAAAAATTCTCATGGACGCTAACCCCATCCCTCATCTGGATTTATGCCAATCACAAATGCCTGAGCTAAGACATTGTCCCTGGAGCATGATACCAACTTGAAACCACCTGTTTTCAATTTCAGTCAATTACTGCACTAGGCCCAAGGACACTGGATGGCACACATTTGCAGGGAGGAGGGCAAAACTGCAATTATGAGGGCAATACAACAGGAAGCAAAATATTTAGGCCATTTTTGAGAGGGCAGGAGAGGCAGTCCCCCACCCCTCTCTGGTGTTCCTGATTGGGCCAAATACTTTCAGATGTATATTGACATCTGCCAACAGCCGAGAAATCAATTTTGGCACAAAAATGACAAGACTATTGATGGCAACAAGGGGCATATTTAAGATTTTGCCATAAAAGTAGGAGAGTGGCATGTGCCAGGGATGTACGAGGTGGGGTTCAGGAGGCAATATGACCAAAGTATCTTTGATCTTTAACCCGGAACCGGATCAGATATTGATGATTTTTTTCAGATAATGATGATTGGAGTCTCTCAAACAATAGACTGTATACCTAGGGCTCAGTTACCGTAAAAGCTCTATTAAGCCCCCCTCTCTATTAAGCCCCCCTCTCTAATAAGCCCCTCCCCTCTGAGTCAAAATTTGAAATAAGCCCCCCCTCTCTATTAAGCCCCCCCACTTATACAAAATTCTAGATGTTACCAAATGTTTTCCATTTATTTAGCTGCACAACCTTGCGTGTTAATTTTAGTATGGTTTGGGATAAAAACTGTGTCGAATTTATGTATTTGAGCCGTAAAATTGTATGTTGATTCCGCAAAATTTGGGTTGAAAGAACTAAAAAGCTATCAAATATATCCTTGTCCTTTGATTTTGTAAATAAGCCCCCCCTCTCTAATAAGCCCCCCTCCCCTCTCTATTAAGCCCCCCCTCTGGAAGGTCCGAAATTAAATAAGCCCCCCGGGGGCTTAATAGAGCTTTTACGGTAAGAAATGTTGACACAAACCACCAGCAACAAACGTTAGGGAGTATCCCTTGGGCTTTAGAGCTTTCTCAGAGCAGGGTGTCAGCAGCCCTGAAAAAGTGGGGTGGTGTAAAGAATTATCATTAAATTATTAAGTAATAAATTGAGTTCTGAAGGGTATGCCTAGCCATTCTTACTCCATTTCTCCAATGAATAAATGCCATCCTGGGAAAACTGTACATGTCCACCCAGTCCCTAGGGGGGGGGGGGTAACTCAAGTCTTGGGATGATGGGGATGTGCCGCCCAGCATTTTAGGAGAAGACCCTTATTCAACATTTAAGGATTTTTGGTCAATTTCCATACCCACTTTTATGGATTTTTGGGAGACAAAGCCTGTTGAACATCCAATAAATCAAGTTTCATGTCATTTTAAATGCACAATACAGTATGAAGGTAAAGGTGCAACCAACCACCTTTCATAGCTATAACGATAAATATTCAACGTAGCAAATACAAAACTTGCCAACCTTTTTCGTTGCATGTCAAAAGCTACCCATTTCAAGTGGAAAATTTAAATTCTGAGACCCATATTTAAGGATTTTGAGGTTCTAAAACTATCCTTATGGGCAGAACGTACCCATTGCTCCATAAATGGAAGTTACCTCCCCTGGGACCCAGTCCACCACATGATGATACTATAGAAACCAATAACAAAAAACACATATTCTTTAACTGCTGGTACCCTTGCATATACCAACCAAAAATCAAAAAAAGGAATGTCTTCCTTCAACCTTCTTCTGGGTGTGTCCCCAAGGGGGGGGCACATGAATTGAGGATGGACGGGGTCTGCCGCCCGGTTTTCAGAAAGGTACCCTCTTCTAATAACTTGCTGTCATACCCACTTTTATGATGAATTTTGGCAGAAAACGACCCATTTTTGGCTATTTTCCGCCAATTTCTGGATAACCCACCCATTATGAAAAATCTGCCTAAAAAGGGACCTGCTTAGAGAATTTTGGCCCAAAAACCCACCCATATGGGCAGCACATACCCGTACCCTCAACATGTTATATACCCCCTGGGGGGTGTGTCAAGCATATCATTGCTCCTAAGCAGCACTGCCCTTTCTTTAGCACAAAAACAAGAGAATATTTTGAATTTGCAATGAATGCAATTTCCTTTCATTTTTCAGCTAGACCCTGTTTCCAAACAAACCCTCATTCAATGAAACCATATTACTTTTCAAAATAACATCCACTGTCTTTGATATAACTTTCTGCTGTGGAGGAGAGCGAAATGCCCCCTCCTCCAACTTCACTTGAAAATTGTCCAACTTTCAACACAGCTTCAGAGAAAATGCAGAGAAACAAGGTTTTCTTCAATAGCATTTTGACCAATAGTAACAACTTGGGGTAAGGGACCCCCATTTTGGAGACGCTCTAGAACTGTTAGGTAACAGTGCTACAAACAAGGTAGCACTGGTGAGAATGGTGTGGGAACAAGGAAACAAATTTGTCAAAAATGTTCTTGAGGGAGCAAATTGATGAATATTCTGATTTTTCCAGCAGGGGAGAAAGCAAGGGAACAAACAGAAAAATAACTGGGGAACAAGAGAAGTTTGACCCCCTTGGGAGGGCCTCATTTTACAAATTGTCCAAGTTGGACAAGGAAACATAAGCTTTCCAAAAATGTGTTGCTTGGTGTTTGCGTTGTAACTGTTGCCTTAGTAAGAGCAAAGCTTCTCTCTGCCCTCCCACCTTTTCAATTGTACGCCCTTGATTGATAGAACAGATAAAACTGTCCATCATCAGAGCCACGATGATCGATTCATGGTTTCACAAAGACTGGTCACGTGGGATTTACTGGTCACGTGGTAGGGATGACATAATGACATATGACAAGTGCCAAACCAAAGACGACATTGTTTCAGTGTGTCAAAAACATTATTGTTTAAGTGTGCAGTGTCCAGTGGTCAAGGGCGTACGGTCCTTCGCCCGACTGAATGGTCACACTATGGCCCACTATTATGGGCGATGTTCAATAAATCTTCTCTCTAGACCACGGCGCAAGTTTTATAAGACTGAGTGAAAAGCACAGCGACGAGACAAGTAGATCCGTTTGACCTGCACCACAACAGAAAAGACCACTATGGTGACTAAAAGTAGGATGGGGATGGGAAGTAATTGTTATGACAGGCAGGGGTGTGCCACAAAGATCCTCCTGAAATGTATGTATAAAATTTTCTTAAAATTACCAATAAATAATCATTGTTACTTTTTAAAACGCAAGAGAAAAACCACACGTAACTTGGCACAGAAATATAGCTGTATGCTATTTTGCATCATTCGAAAAAAACAGACATGCCACAGTAAGGCGAGACAAACTGGTTGTCTAGAAACGGATATCGGTCTTGTGCAATTCATTTCTTACCGTATCCAAAGGAAGGAAAATTCCTTTGCCAAGAGGGGCTTGTTCGTTACTGCAAATGGTGCGGGGTAAAATTTCTGCTCGTTGGGGAATCATTTCTCCAAGGGCTTGTTAAGTCATTCGGGACCCCTTGTTGTCTGCAGCTTCAGCTTGGTCTGGTAATGATGTAAATTTCGTCTGTATGCAAACCTAGAAAAGACACAAAAAATGACTCACAATGGGGTTTGAAAGATTTAGATACGCAAAGAAAGCCCCGATTATATGAAATATGTATATTTTCAGGCTAAAATGCGCATATTTCCAGAATAATACCAAAATGCCGCTTCTGGAGCAAAACCGATGATGAAAGCCCGACATCCGTTGTGTGGGTGCCTCTGAAGGAAAACACCTATCCTAAAATTGGTTCCCATTTGCTCAAGTTAGTCAACAACAAAGGAAATATTGGCAAATGAATGAATTATTTGCAGAAAACATTCAGCTTCAGTTACACCATATTTCATTGGGACCGTCAAGAATTTATCTATTTCCCATCTATTTCAACCGTCCTAAAAACCTAGACAGGATCGTTGCACCAGACGAAAATTAATAGCTAGACAATACTAGGGCTCTGTGGTTTAAGATTGAAGTTTTCTGAGTGAAGGACTACCCTTTCTTGGGATAAACAACAATAATGGACTCCATTACAGAATCAAATTGATACAAGTAATGCTATTTGTAAGACTGAGGGGAAAACGTGTGCATCTTACCGGTGTTTGTAAGGGTTTCCTGCAGCAATGATTTGCAAGCGTCTCAGACAGCCTCACAACTTCACGTTTCTTTCACAGCCATGCAACTTTTCTGACGATAATTCTTGCAGATTGGAAGGATATTTTTATTTAAGGATATATCAGATCGCTTGTGTACTCAATTTTGATGTTATTTCACGTAAAATCAGCAATATTGCCTGACCACGGCTTTGCAATGGCTTCACAACATTCGAGACTGTCAAAATCTTGATCGCGAACATTTTTCGACATGACGTTACATGCCCTTTCAGCCAATCAGTGACGAGGAAAACAACCAGAAGCCAATTTGATTGGCAGATAAAAACATGTTTCTAGACAATAAGTTTATTGTTGTCTGTGTTTCACATCTATTGTTGTCTGTGTTTCTTGCATTGGAACGATAGTTGTCTGCGTCTAGTACAGACGTTCTTGACATGTGCTCCGCCCAACTGGGTGCTTTTTATGCATAATTACATGCTTTTATTTTCGATCGATCGCGAACAAACGAGCGTACATATTATTTTGACAGCGATCTGACCTGCAGTTCCCGCCACAATTTCTCTTTCTTCTTGTTACATCCGTTGAATTGCGGTCAACAAGACGGCCTTTCTGAGCAGCGGACAAATGTCAGGACTTCACCATTTTCCGATCGCCTGACTTCGCGAAAAGTGAGTGTTTACAAAATGGGAGATTGTTTGATCAGTTGGCGAATGAACAATTAATTGAATGGGTATCTGTTTTGAGCAATTTTCATCACGCTATGTTTTTCTTGTCTGAATAAATGAGGAAACATTTTCCTCATCTTCGGCATCATTGCCGTGATTTGGCAAGCCATTACATTGCAGACTGCAGGTAGCAACAATAAATCATGAGATCTGATTTATCAACATCGCTCCATTTATCAGTATGGGGTCTGGAAATGCACACTTTGGCTGCGATTTGATTGAAGGGTGGAGAAGGTTGCGTGACTGAATTGTGTTTTGTGGGTGTTGGACCAAGATCGAGGGGCATTACTACATTTCACTCCAAAAAATCTCTTACACCTTTGGCAAAAATCTTTCTGTTTTCCAGAAAATCCACCAAAAATCTGCAAATGTAAAAAATTTGTCCAGTAAAAAATCTCGCACTGTACGCTTTTTTGAAAGGTGCAAAAATTTTGAGGTGAACATACTTTTGTCAGGTCACCGTTCGGTCGCCAAAAATTTAAAAACAATATCAAACTTTAGAAACTTCTATTTCATCAAAGGAAGTCCTTAGCATATTTCTACTTTATTTTCACATTGTTCAGAAGGAACTTGAGTAACAAAACATTGGTAAGGTTCCAAAAAACTTTGTTTTGAAATGTTCACGAAGCCTCAAACAAGAATGAATAAAAGAAATAAAAATGAGCATTTTTCTTTCTTCTTTTCTTTCTTCTTTTGTTTAAATTGTGAGACTCAGGTACCCAGGATAGTAAATATGAAGCATTGGTGTTTGACACTATGGATATGCTTCAAACTCTGGTCTAAGGAGCTTACAAAGAATGATGTTGTCTTGACCTACAAATCGCAAAACGCATACCTTTCAGGCAGTAATCTTCCTATGTAGCAACTAGATCATAACGACGGCTTTTTTGTATGCAACAACAACAACGATCTGAATAGCGCCTCCTGATTGGTTGAAAGCTAAATTCCAGCAATTTGATGGTGAATACGGAATCATTCTTCGCGGGCCTAAATTGGGCCCATTTTCTGAGCGTAATGTTAGGACCCCTGGCCAAGTGATATCAGCAAATCAAAGAACGCTGGGAAACAAGGGACAAAGGCATAAGTCTACCTTATGAGCCCAAAAAAGATGTGTACGCTTTCGAGAAATTGTAATACGGCTAATTTTGGCAAAAGGATTTCCCTCATAAGAAAATATAGATCTAGATTTAGGCCCTTGGTTGAAGAATTTACTTAGGCCCATTTGCATCACTTTTTGTAATCTGCTGAAAGTCGTCTATTACGTAGTGTCTATTTGTATCGGAAGGAATCCCCTGTTGCGTCAGAAAGGCATCAGGATTACCTCTAGCATTCCCCCGCTCTTTGTTTCTGTTGTTTACCAGTATTAGAGATTTGCCCTACCTAAGCTGTTTTATTTGCAAAGTCACGATTACCCCTTCTCCCAAATTTAGGAACATTGCGTTATTTCTTGTGACATTTCGTTAATTCTAGAAATGCATTGTCATGTTTATTTGTTATATTTTAGAGTAGCCTTTTGTATAAATAGTGCCTGTATCATTAGATTCGAGAGAAAAGCAATGGATTAGAAAGGCTAACGTCGGACGAATTGGTTTCGGGCGCAAGAGGCTTGCGAAAGCTCTTGTTGCCCTAATGTTTAGGTGTCAATGAGGTTGGCATGCTAAGGCTTTGGAGAAGCCCACAGAATCATGTTAGCTTTTGGATTTAGTGTCATATGATAGATTGTTTCAAAGATCAACGTACAGTGCCAAATTCATGTGTGTATTTTTGAAGAATCTTGGAGCTGCTTCTGGTTTGCATCATTTTGGAAAAATTCAAAGTTTACATTTGGTGTCAGAAGTGGGATTAAAGAAGGTGCTGGAAACAGACCCCCGAACCCAACAAGAAAGATACAAAAGCAGCGAATTTGGCAGGAGCATCGAAAGAACTGAATTAGGTAGTATGATTTATTTGTAACACGGAAAAAGTCGACATTTATTTTGAAGCTCAGACATTGACGTTCAAGAGACATTTTGCTAAAGGCGACGTATGCTCTGGTGTGACCTGAAGAGAAACGAACACCCTTAACACGCATTATGTTTTCTTGCAACTTGTTACAGAGCATGAATTTCGAACGAGGAAGGCGACGAACACTTGTCTGTAAGATTAAAGAGCTCGAACACCCTGAACACTCAACGGAAATTCATTTGTTTATCGATGAATCGTTATGAAGAAGACACAGACTGAACATTCGTTAATCTTATTTTGTAGATATGTAGTTAGTAGATTTTTATTTTAGACTTTCTTTGTTTCATAGTCCACGTAGAATCGAGGACGATTCCTTTTCCTCGATGGGGAGGTATGTAATACGGCTAATTTTGGCAAAAGGATTTCCCTCATAAGAAAATATAGATCTAGATTTAGGCCCTTGGTTGAAGAATTTACTTAGGCCCATTTGCATCACTTTTTGTAATCTGCTGAAAGTCGTCTATTACGTAGTGTCTATTTGTATCGGAAGGAATCCCCTGTTGCGTCAGAAAGGCATCAGGATTACCTCTAGCATTCCCCCGCTCTTTGTTTCTGTTGTTTACCAGTATTAGAGATTTGCCCTACCTAAGCTGTTTTATTTGCAAAGTCACGATTACCCCTTCTCCCAAATTTAGGAACATTGCGTTATTTCTTGTGACATTTCGTTAATTCTAGAAATGCATTGTCATGTTTATTTGTTATATTTTAGAGTAGCCTTTTGTATAAATAGTGCCTGTATCATTAGATTCGAGAGAAAAGCAATGGATTAGAAAGGCTAACGTCGGACGAATTGGTTTCGGGCGCAAGAGGCTTGCGAAAGCTCTTGTTGCCCTAATGTTTAGGTGTCAATGAGGTTGGCATGCTAAGGCTTTGGAGAAGCCCACAGAATCATGTTAGCTTTTGGATTTAGTGTCATATGATAGATTGTTTCAAAGATCAACGTACAGTGCCAAATTCATGTGTGTATTTTTGAAGAATCTTGGAGCTGCTTCTGGTTTGCATCATTTTGGAAAAATTCAAAGTTTACAAAATGGTCAAGTGTTATGACTTCACCTCTTACATACTAATCGCCGTCAGTATATCAGCAATGCACTGCAACCCTTAAAATACCTAACGTGTTCAGATTCAAGATTCACTTTCACATATTTCAAATCAATCCTACTTTAACTTCCAATATCATCGTGTGACAAATTTATCTTTGTTGCTAAATTAGGCATAAGTCTCAAAAACAGATGGTGTGACCATAGATGGTGTGACAGTCCCTTTTTGGCAGATGTTATATCTACAACTTACATTGATTTCTGTCACCACTTTCTTTAAAACTGTCACTGATCTCACCAAAAAGTCAATTGAATATTGTTATTTGATACAGATTGTTACTTCTTGGGGAAACGAACAACAGGGAAACCAGAATATAATTATTGCTAAAAGTGGAAAGAATAACATTGTTTTTCGTTGCCCCTGTGCTAGCTCTCGGTCACGTTTGTACTTTAGTTCCCTGTGTTGTAGCTGCGTAGCACATAGCAATAAGCTGCGCAGGAGTTCTCCCTTCCCTCGATACGTCAGTCACCTTTGTCCGGATCCATCCCTGGAAGGGCAACTTATGATGCTGTGCTCTGGTAAATTTTCACATCAAATTTGGCCTCTCCACATTTCGGGTCTCGTCGGAGGCCCTGTCTTTTCAAGACCTAACGTCTGCCTCTGCAGATCTCACTGCCTTTTGCTTTTAATTTGAAGGGGCATTTAATTTAACGAATGAACCATGCATTTTAAGGGCCAATTTCCCGTAAAAAGATTTAGGGTGTGTTTGATTGGTACCAATTCTGAAAACGGTAGACTTGGAAAACTCGGAATTTGTGTTTGATTGACTCCTCAATTCCAAAAACAGCAGGTTTGGCAGGTTTGGCAGGCTTGCTGAACCTTCTGCTCCAAAAAGCAGGAGGGTTGGCAGACTTTGGAGAGATTCTCGATTTCATTTGCAGAACTCTGAAAACGAGGCGACTTTGCTTGCGTTGCTACGGTAATGGGCAACTTTACTCTTTGTTGCCAAGCACCAGACTCGTCTTCGTATTTTTCAACTGAAAACCTCGTTTTCGCCAGGATAAATCTGAAACCTCCTCTACTGTTTTGAAGAATTTTGTGTTTGATTGGGAACTGTGTTTCCATCTCTGCGAAGTCTACCGTTTTCAGAATTTGGTAGGTTTGGAATTACCAATCAAACACACCCTAAGGAGAAAAAGCAATTTGCCTTTCATAAGATTAGATTTCACACCTCAATCCAGCGCCTTACAGAAAACTCTTTTCACAACACTGAATGATATCAAAATAAAGGGAAGCCTTGGTTTATTTTAGCAAGAATACCGATGAACAAAAAGGTGGCCGAACTACTGGTTTCTCTTCATACAAGTTTCTCCTCTCTCAAAACAAATCAGTTGAGTTTGCACCACGAGGGAGGGGGGTTCTTGGCTAAATTTTGGGTAGGGGTGTGCCGTCCAAACTTTCAAAAAGGAGCCATTGGCTTGACCAGTTTTTGTGAAATGATACCCTTGGTTAGACTAATTTCTACATCAAAAGTGGCATAAGTTGGCTTTTTCTAGACAAAAATTGCCAAATTTTCGCATTCTCTGGACCAAAATAAAATTACCGAATCCCTTGTATTTCTGTGTCTTTGTGCGCCTTCTCACGAGATAGGTTTTAAAACCGAAATGCACAGGAAGACACGGAAATGCAAGGGAGCTCTATTCAAAAAACTTGAGAGCGGGTGGGCCTAAACACGCTCAGTAGAAGACGAAACAGAACAGAAAACAAGACAATAAAACAAGACACAGGAATCAAAACAAGGTAAATAAATGATCAATCAAAACATCCGTGTCCTAACACTCTTGCTAAAATTGCCAAAAATCATTTGCCCAGACTATAATCGACTAAACTCGCCAAAAAGTATACCCTTGGCTAGATCAGAAGTCCGAAAAAGTATACCCTTGCGGGCGGCACATCCCCAGGTACCTTTACTATGGAGGAATCCCCCTGGTTTGCACACGAAGGATGCCAAAGACAGAAGCAATATAAATGAACGTAATATTTTACAAATTATCCATTGTTAAATCAAAATTCAAATCCAAGTGACGACGTAATCTGCATCAACTCTGCTAATTATACCCATGTTTGAAATTAAAAATCTACATTTATCGGGATCAATGTTCCATTGGGGCGGACATTGGGGATGGTCGGGGTGTCCATAACGGGCGACATAAAGTCTATTTCAATTTTCAAGGGGGGCACAGAAGTTGCGAATGGTACATGATATCAAAGCGATAATAAAAACTTCGTTACGAACGGGCCTACTTTTTCAAACAAACGTTCGCAAACATGGTCAGGGAAAATAACGGGAAAGCAAGAAGAAATAGAAGCAATTTTTTACGATTCCTTTGACGAGCATTTGTACACAAAGTCATGACGCTGCAGTTTAAGTAGGTCTAAAAGTAAAATTTGGCTGCAGGGGAAATCTGCACTTGTTGGACTTGTCCCCAAATCGATTTCGTCATCTGTTATAAGTCTTTCTGAAACTTAGAAACGAAGCAGATGGGACAATTTTCGGGTATTTTGGACTTCAATGAAACAATTACCACACAGCTCCTGAATCAAATAAACAAAATCCACGAGGCAGAACTTCAGATTTACCCTTCTTCTCTCATTATAAGAACATAACTTCTCTTGAAAACCACCTTTCGCTTGCACAAGGCAAGAGTTCCCCTGAATGGTGCCGGGGCAACTTTTGCGGCCGTGTTTGTTTTGATTTACAGGTTGAGAGAATTTCCTTTGTCTGCAGTCATTAATCACTTTGAATTGAGGAGCCAGTTTAAAGCAACTGTTTTGCTAGACTAATGTCTACATCTAAAGTGCCATGAGTTGGAGTTTTCTAGACAAACTTGCCAAATTTTCCATTCTCTGGACCACAATCACAAAGAATTACAGAGGTTTGAGATTTCTTTGACCAAAACTGCCAAAAAGCATACCCTCGCTCAGACTAAAATCGACTAAAACTGCCAAAACGTATACCCTTGGCAAGACCAGAATTCCGAAAAAGTATACCCTTGCGGGCAGCACATCCTCAGCTACCTTCATTATGAAAGAACCTCCCCCCATGTTTTGGTGTAACTTCTTACAATCAAAGACCTTCGATGGCTGCAAAATTCCTTTCCTGTATCGCTACTTCAAAGACCTTCGATGGCTGCAAAATTCCTTTCCTGTATCGCTACTTCTAGGGCTGAATATGACTCAAAACTTTCAGGCTAGGTACAAAAATGGATTCACTCTTTGTAAATAGTGGCACAAAGACTATAACAGCGATTTGAAGATTACAACTCTACTGCCTGACGGAGGTTTTAACTTAATTTGAGAATCTATATATATATTCATAGGCGGTAAAGAGTTTTGTTACGCACATTCCTGTTTGTGACACTTTCCAACACGCAGCTCCTTACGCCTACTGCTTACCTCCAATAGTTTCAGAAAAACGATAAAAAATTGCTGACGATAAAAGCTTGCTTATGGACCAATTCTTTGTTTCGTACACTCTCTTGGGGGTAATGCGAAGAGGGGTTTTATACCAAATTTTAGCAATTCAATTCAACAATAGGCCTTACCTTCGACCTTTCTTAGTGGATGTTGATAGCAACCATTGAAATATTATGGCAGCGTTCAGTTTTAGCTGAAAACAAGTCATTTACTATACACGCTGAATCATTTAAAGGTGACCTGAAGCGAAAAGTTGTATCAATGCAAATGAACAGAACGTCGAGTGATCAGCAGTCCTGTTTAAATTTCTTTGATATATCATTTCGTTTTCAAGTTATCCACTGATTTGAAGTATCAGCTGATGACATCATTTGTTTGCAAATTACTAGAATAACGTAAAGAAATATGATATAAACCTGTGTCCTATTTTTGAAAGTTTACAGTTTTAAGAAAACATTTGACATGAGCAAAATAAATTTAACATATATTGTCTCACGGCTTAACATGGTGTTTCGAAAGGCATATTAATTACAAACAAGTTTTTTATTACATTTCTTTATGGGACATAGTCAACCTTGTATTCCTTCTTTACATTTTGCAAACAAAATGACGTCATCAGTCAATCATACAAAATATTGGATAACTCGAAAATGAGGCAAAAAATGAACAAATTTCATATGGAAGTCTTTATCTTCCAATAATGCTATTCATTTACATTGATAAAAATTTTCGCTTCAGATCACCTTTAACCTCAGAGTAAAATTCCCGAAAACTGACTTCTATCGGCTTTTCCTAAAACTACAGGTGACTGGCTAAATTTGGTCACTATTCCTTCAAATGAAATTGAGAAAATCAACGTTTTTTGGGGCAGGCATCAAAAAGTCAAAATCTACATGAAAGCGAAGAGGCCATTCTGAGATGGTTTTGTGCATATCAAGAAACGGGAAATTTGGCAACATCCTAATTTTAGAAGGAAGTAATGCACTTAAAGTTATGAGAAAAATCTTCAAAATTAAGTTGAAGGCTCAGCATGAGGATGGAATTAAAATTTTACAAACTGGTTGTATAGCTCTTCCTGTAACAGCGGATACATTATTCGGAGCCACCCGTTAAAGTGTTCGTAAAACTGATTTTGCGACAACAATGTGATACTGTTAGGGAATGGCAGTGAAATTCATCCAAAACGAATAATTTTCATTGCCATCAAATAAATATCACAGAAATTGGGAAGGCGAAAAGTGAAAACCAAACAAAACTTCGAGTTGCTAAATCCGAATCTGAAAAGAAATTCCGTGTCAAGAAAAAAATGTGTGAAGAAATTTTGAGAATTGTCCATATTGGCAGCCGCTTAGAAAAAGCTGTACTGGGCAGGTATTTTAGACTACATTACATAAGTCCCTCTAACTTACGCTCGTTGTTGTTGTTGTTATCGCTTCAGTTGAGGGACTTATGTCCTTACGCTTCAATGTAGGGACTAATTAGGCCAAGTCCGCCGCGTTCACGGCGCGACCAATCAGATCATTACTTTCTTATTATGGTCAACCCATGTGCCTATTTCTAGCGTTTGATTGGCTCATTAGTTCGAAATTCGACTTCTCGAAGCGAAGCGACGCTCGAAGGGACCTTCGCAGGGACGTTCGAAATTTCTTTCGACGTTCGTAGGATAGGAGATGTTCTAAATTTCTTCTGATTTTTCGTAAGATTTTAGTCCCTGTTTAGAATCCGATTGGTCGTGAGTCTTTTGTATGAGTGAAATTAAAACATCAGGTTATAAATGTTGAACGAATACAAGGAATCACGTCGTCAGTCTACAGGTATTTCAGCTTCTCCGCAAAACTATTGGGTGAGTCAAAAAAGTTTATGCGTTCCGTGTGCAATGGAACAAAAAGTATGTGACCGATGTTCAAACTGAAGAAGTCAATCTATTAGTCAAAGGCTAACTTAGATAGGAAAATTTTGCTTGGTGAAATCGCTCATCATTTAGACCCAGAAATTAGGAACATGCTGCTAAGGGACATGTTCGGGGACAAGCATTCCTCATACCATTATGGTCAATAATTTACCTGCTATTGAAATCAAATTCTATTTCTGAAAATTGCAATGCGAACTTTAATGCCACATAAATCATGGACCAGAATGGAACGTGGAATTTTTGATTCCCACACAAACGTCTTATAAGCATTTTTCTAATTTTTGGGCCTAAGAGATGAGTAATTTTATCAAACAAAATTTCCCCATCTAAGTTAGCCTTTGACTGATAGACTAACATTTTAGTTTTGAATATCGGCCTCATACTTTTTATTTCACAGCCCGTCTAACGCGTTAACTTTTTTTGAATCACCCGGTGCAGCTACACAGGGTGGCTTAAGGCTACGCAGAGAAAACTCAGTGTGGGAGGCACTGAAAGGGGCCACGGGGAGCCATTGAAAGAGACCATCATCCAGCGCCGGAGGCAATTAAGTCGCTAAGAAATCATTTCACAACCAACGTAGGCCTCCTGCCTGTTCACCTGCTACATAATTTTATGCAAATTTACGAACAAATGTCTCCTTGGCTTCCTTTTGGGATTTCTTTCACCTGGCAACAATCCTTCATTCGGAATTAGTTATAAAATTATTGCCATCAATTCTAACTACACCTTTAGAAAATTAAGGCCTATTTATCCAGGGGAGAATAGGATATACGGCACCTATGCTGCTAAAATGGGTCTATTTTCACTGGATTAGGGCAGGGGGGAAATTGTCGATCTGTCCTTGTTCTTCAATTGGTTGTCCGTTTAGTGAATAGCTGATCTTTAATCGCATTCGTAAGTTTTGCTGAAAGGAAAAAGGAAAATATTGGTAACAACTGGCAGTGAAAGACATCTCCTGATGTGTATTAGAATGGCTTCTACAATTGAATTTCTACAATTATCTGAAGGATGCTAGTCTGTTCACTGAACTCATAGACAAATTTAGACACTTGGTTCGTTAACCAAAGCCTTAGTCTGTCACAAATGAGATGTCATTTTAAAATGACCGTGGATAACAACAATGGAAATGTTTTGGATGACAAATTGTGCGTTATCACAAACTTTGTGTGACATTCAATTTCAGAGAGACCTTGCTCATTTCCTCGCATTTCAAGTCGTAAGGTGTCCCAGTGGACACTGTCCTTGTAGCCTTCCTTTTGAGCTATCTTTTAGATTGCCTTCACACGATACCAACACATTTGAGAACGGTGAAAAATGTGACGGATAGGCCTCCCGTTCACACGACAACGGCACATTTTTTGCCAGCAGATTTAAAAAACGGTAGATTCTGAAAGCGGAACTCTAACCGACATATTTTGAAAACGGCATCATGTGAACACTCGAAGATGATGAAAACGGAACATTTTTTGACGCTTTTAGAACGAGACTGATCGATTCTTAGAGTGTAGGTACATTTCTTTGGCATCAAAGTCTTGCAACGACATTTGTACCGTCAAATGTCAGACCATTTTCATATTGTTCTTGCATCGTGTGAGCGCTAGCTCAAAGTTTGCTACCGTCACATTTTTTCATTGTTTTCAAAATGTGCCGGCATCGTGTGAACGTAGTCTTTGATCACAAAAGAGCTTTGTGTAATAAATGATGACTAATCGAGTGGAGTGCACAGACCATAGCACAGACTGTAAGCTTTCTCTGTTCACCTAGTATGTTCTCAAATAAATGCCCAACCTCGCACGAGAAGCAACCTTCCTGTATGTCCTCGAATAAGTGCCCACCTTCGCATGCGAGTAAAATATGAGCACTGTGATGAAAGTTTGAATAAGCACGACGTTTTGAGCGTAGCCCGTTATCTAGCCACTGTCGTCGTCATAGTAGAAATTGAAGTGTTGGCAGGGATCCATATTTTCACCAAAAATCGAAAAACCAAGATTGCTGCAATTATCATTTTAAATTTCATTTTCAGTCCTTCCCAATCATAGCTGACGGAGTCGAGAAACAGAGTCATTGCGTTTTGAGTCCTAGTAATCGCTACCATCCACTCACCCCCCGCTCATAATAAGTCTATATTCGTCAATCATTGCCAAGAAATCAGTGAAGATTTGGACAAAAATCTGTAAAATCTCAGATATCTTAGCAGCAATAGACCTTTTAGCTATTCTGAAAACGAATGTGGATCGAACGATATTTCATTACAATTTGTAGAATTTTCGAATGTGCACAATTGCGATCGAAGCTCTAACGCCACTTTATCGAACCTCGCGTATAAAATTGTATAAAAATATCGCTCGATCCAGGCTCTTTTGTAGAATAGCTAAAAGGTCTATTCCTTATGAATTCAGCATCAATTGGAATGTGACCAGACCACCAGACCATGATTGCGGGGTGAGTGGCCGAGTGGCTGAGGTTAAACTCCGGTTAAACTCCGGAGTCGTAAGGTGACTGAAGTTAAGCTCGGTCGAGTGAGGTAAAACTCCGGATGGGTGACCTCGGAGGCCTGACCTCACAACTCACCTCGTCGTCCTTCGGAAGGGACGTTAAATTAGGGGTCTCATGCCTGGATGCGGCATGCACAGTGGGTCTAAATTAGCTTTTAGTAGCTAGAGATCCCGAGAACCCCACTCAAAACAAATTGAAAACAAACAAACAAACAAACAAACAAACAAACAAACAAACCAGGATCTACAAGATCAAAGTACAAGAAACTTCATAATAGGCGTGAGACTTGAGTGTTTCTTATAAGTAGGGGGGTTGAATATCATTCTGGAGCCTAAAAGTTTCTTGTAAACGGTTTCTTAAGTGCGAGGCCTTACTTTACACAAGGGTTTATATGGCTATTGGAATCAGGCAAATGGTTTGCAATCTAACCGTTTAAAAATTTCCTTTACTAACCAAGGAGATTTTCCCGCTTTCTAGCAGGGCATGAAAACCCATCTGACCATGAGACCGGGCGGTTGCGGGCAGGGGTAGCGCCAGAAACTTTCCGATAAAGGGGCTGGAGCTTCCGACAGGGGGGCTGAAATGACTGAAAAATGGTGTTTTCGTGCGTTATTTTGCCAAATTTCCTCCGACGAGAACCCAAAATTTCCTTCGGGGGGGGGGGGGCTGTAGCCCCCTAGCCCTCCCCTGGCGCCACCCCTGGTTGCAGGATGTTTTCAATTCATAATGTCCTGCACGAAATTTCTCAAAATATATCGTTTTCTTTATGTTTTTTGCACTGCTTTCTCATTTTTCACGATGAAAATTGCTTATAACATAAAGCTAGTTACTGAACGTAGATTGTACCAGTTTTTATGAATATTGTATACAGCAAACACCAGATGAGTGGAGATCTTGATTTTCCCTTATGCCTCTTGGAACTCATAGATGATTTCATTCATCGGTTTCCGATTTAATCACCTCCAAATTTCCTCCAAATTCACACACATTTCTTTTGAATTTAGAGAATACTGGTTACGCGTTTATTGCCAATCGTTGGAACATGACCTCTTTGAGAATGCTCGATACTTTCACTGTTCTCTTCTTGCGGGAACTTGATGCATTATTTCTGTTTGGTCGCAGGAAGGGAAATATTTCTTCATGCTCGCTTTCAAGTAATAGGCTATTTTAGCAGCAAGACGCAGACGTCTTTGAAAACGCAGCTGCTTTTTTATGTTTTTAGAGCACTGTAATTTTCAAGTGCATTTGATTTGTTGGATTGACCAACTAAAAGGCTCCATTCGATAACCTGGTTTAGTTTGAACTGGTTTGACTTGCCAGTGTGAAAGGGGTACAAGGGGCAGTGCCTTTCAAATAGCTATTGTTTGTTTACTTAAAAGGTACGTGGACTGTCAACAAACACCGTGTCTAAGTGACAACTGCGAACGCCTTCCGAAAAAGAAGTGATACTAACAAATATGGAAAAATTTGCCGACAAACAGTTAACAGAACGACACGAAAATATTTTCCCTTACCTTCGTAGGATTGGCAACATTAATTACTTGGACGACCTGCCCTGAATTGCCAGGTGGAATTACGCTCCCTGACGGAGGCTGAAGTTGAAGTTGGAAACTCTGAAATGAAGACATACAAGTTTTAAAGCTGATTTATTGAATCAAGGAGAAGTGTCTACTCCCTTTAATATTTTCAGATCAAAATTGAAGGAATTCCTGGTGAATGGCTATGCTCTTTCATTATTGATTATGACTTTTTCCTCCTCCTTGCTTACCAAACTGGTCAGATTATTTTAATATCTCCAAGTGAAAATCGAAGAAATTCCTAAAATTGTGATTATTGCCTTATGAAATTACTTATTCCATTTTTGGATATCTCGTTTCAACTTTACTTTTAAAAAAATTCTTTTTAGATGGAGGGGGGACCTCTCTCGATTAGTTTATCTACTTTGAGGACCCCCTCCTTACACAATTTTCCCAAATACAAACAGTAACGTTGTTTATATGTAATCTTTAATGTTCATCGGTTTTTCTTTTGTACATATATTTTTATTTTCATATATTTAGAATTATGTTTTGCAATTGTAATAGTATTTAGGACGATTGTCAATAAAATGAAACAGACACTGAAACTGCGCTTGGTTTCAACTAACCTCTTCAACCCGGGGCGATCAGCAATAAACGGTTTAATCCTTTTTTTCACAGAGGGTATCTACACCGAAGCCAAAATGTCTATTTGAAAGATCAATGCCACACATATCACCACTGGAAGACCAAGAAAGGCGATATTCGTACTTTTGCTGACCAACATACTTTGGGATCGTGGAATGAACAACAATATCCCTCTCGTGGTGGGTTGATTTTGTGTGATTGAGCGATTGTATGATTCACGTTCACGATTTCACGATTTCATTTAGCGCCCCTTCATGGCAATACTGCGAAGAACATCGATCGGCCTAAAATCACAACAATTTCCGGGAAAGGCCTGGTTTGGATACGACATCATTTCAGAGAAAATATTCACCGTATTGTTTAGAATGGCTGTGTCGTATCGTTGCCTTTGAGCTTTCTTACGATTCTTACCGTTTTTCGTAAACCACGATGGAAGTACAGCATTTGCACGCCAAAATCACCTGTGATCCAAAGGCACTTAGCAAAGTTACCCTCAGACATCCCCAAAGATATTTGTGAGCTTCGCGCATGCTCTGAAAAATGTCACCTTTCTTTGGAATACCGGGTGTCCCACAATACCTAACCTAGTATCCAGTGATAATGAAAGTTTTCCGTTACGCCTACATTGACCCTGCAACGCCTACATTGACCCTGGAGCCTGTTACGCTATTCTGCAATTTGCTTGGCTCTTTTCGAAACAGAAGAAGTTTCTCACATTCAAAAAGTGGTGCTCAGTTGAAAAGAAGAACGTTCGGATGCTGTTTGCCAAATTATGCTAATTATTCCTATCAAAATTTGCGAAAATTTGCCATACGGTCCCAGTCCCAAAGGTATCTGTTGAGATCTAGCCTCCACCGTAGACTGATTGCAAATTCGTAATTATCGCTATTGATAGACTGATGGACGCTCAAACTAAATCTGAAGTGACACTGACAACACCTGACTGAAGCGACGACAACAACACAAATTCAATTAAATAAGATGAGAATAAGTCGAGGGCCCTTATGGAGTGAGGCTAGGATTTTCACTTGATTGGTATTAATGAAACAAGCAAATATGACTCTGTTTCGCGCATGCTTCGTTTTGATGCATATTGCAAAACAGTTCACAGCGCAAAAGCTCTATTACCGTAAAAACTAAGCCCATCCCCTCTCAGACGAAATTTGAAATAAGCCCCCTCTCTATTAAGCCCTCCCCCCACTCATGTCCAATTCCAGCATTACCAACGATTTTCCATACATTTCGCTAGGCAAGCTTTCATGTTAGTTTTGAAAGTGTTGGGGACGTCCCTGTACAGAAAAATATACGAGTATCCCTCCGGGGGGGGGGCAAGAAAAATGATGTCGCTTGAAGAGTTTCTAAGAATACGGTTTTGCAGACATGGAGTAACATTTTAGGACACTTGATACTTGAACTTTTTAGAAATTGAACCTCATGAAATTTGTCGACAAAATTGTGAAGAAAACTTGGGAACCTTGGTTGGTTGTACAGTGGACTGTTCTGAAATAGGCGATGAAAAGTTGCGCATAAAATGAAAATGAGTATATGAACTCCCGAACATTAAATGAATGAATGAATAAATGAATGAATGAATGAATGAACGAACGAATGAATGAACGAATGAATGAAAGAATGAAAGAATGAATGAATGAATGAACGAATGAATGAATGAACGAATAAATGAATGAACGAATGAATGAATGAATGAATGAACGAATGAATGAATGAATGAATAAGGGCCAAAAAGCTAAAATCACTAAATAAACATCCATAGTTTCAGTAAATCTACCTGGTAGCGTGTTTGCTTTTTGGTCTGGTTTTGGTGATAGGTCCAATATCTCACTCTATTGTCCTATCAGGGTTTGACCTTAATGCTTCATTGATAACATACAACGTAGATTTTCTGCAGTGTCCATGCTAAGATTTCAATGCACTTTCAGTAATCCATAATATGGATATGGCACTAATATTTGAGCGATAACAGGCAATATAAAAATCTGACGTATTTTCAGTTATTGCGAAGAGGCTTAAAACTTCCAATAAAGACATCAATAAAGAAGAACACTAGGAAAATATTTAAGAAGAACACTTGTTAAATATTTAAGAAGAACACTTCAGACTGCTGAGCAAGTAATAAATTTTATCGCGAGTATTCCATCGAACGAGACGAAACAAGCAATCCACCTTTGAAAAAAGTTATTTTATCCAAGGGTGCTAGGACACGAATAATTTGATTAAATATTTATTTACCTTGTTTTGATGCTTATTTTACTTCTTTATAGTGTCTTCAACTGGTGTCTGCAACCATGCGGCAACAGAACGTGATTTTAGTCCAAACTGCTCTCAGTTTTTCGAATATAACTCTGTTGTATTCCTGTGTCTTAGTGCGCCTACGCAGAAGAAAATGCTTTAAACCGCAAAGCCATTTGAAAAAAGATTATCTTTTCAGGCTTTGCGGGTTGAAACCTTTTCTTCTACGAGGCGCACCAAGACACATGATTACAAGGGAGTTGCATTCGAATAACTGAGAGCAGTTTGGTGTAAAACGACGTGCTGTTGAAGCATGGTTGCAGACACGAGTTGGCAACGATACAGAGAAGAAAACAAGCATAAAAACAAAGTAAATAAATACTTAATCAAATTATCAGTGTCCTAATACCCTTGCTTTATCTTGGAAAGTTTCCAGGATATTCTTGTAATGCTCCCTTCAAAATAAATGGGAAAACGGTTGAAAATGATGACCAATTTTTTCCTGTGCAATACCTTACAGCAATGACAAACACATATATGTGTCAGCAAATGTTATTCTCTTTGGAAGATGAAGCCCCCCGGAAGAATTTGCTATGCTGAAAATTACATTTCTATCCTCTCAAAATAGGGACCACATCCACCACAGGGTGTTCAAATCATTCCTGAAGGCATATACCGGGTGAGTCAATAAAAATGATCTCCGTTTCGAAAAAAGCTTATTTTAATAACACAGCAATATGACTAAAAAATGTCTTGCTCTATTGACGATGTGATCAATTAGGCCCAGGAATTTATCCAGCTTTAAGCGGCCATTCTTTCCCACTGATATAAGATATTTTATGCAGAAAGCCCCTTTTAAAAACCTGCAAAAATGGGTGAAAACGATGAGCAAACTGTCCTTAACTTTCCTTGATAACTATAATGACAATAACATGCATTCATGTATTTTGTCCACTTGGGGAATGGGATCCCCAGGGGAAGACTTCTTTCTCCCCCCAACGACGATAGCACGTACTAAAAGCGTGTTCAAGTCCGAGCTTTTAAAATCGCACGAACTGGGCAAGCTAGAGCAAGATGCATAAACAAAGTGATAAAATATGACGTGGTTTTCCTAGTGTCCTAGGTATGAGAACAATGCTGCAGTTTTGCTCCATTGCAGGGTCCTCCGAATCAAGCAATGTTGTGGTGTTCATGTTTTCGAGCATATGTTTGGATATCTGAAAATGCATACACTTAAATTTGGGGAATGGGAGAAATGGACATTCTAGTTCTTTAATTTTCTTATTTTTGTAAGCAAATAGACGTGGCTAAACATTCACAGTTTCTGACTAATTTGACTGCTGATTTTTCCTGATTAATGTGATTTTTGTGTGATTAGTGTGATTAACTTGTGATTAAAATGTGATTATTTTCGAGAGCGTACGTGATTTTAAGCAGTGATTGCCCCTCGTTCAAGTCAATACCGTAACGTAAAGATCTTAGTGAAATCCACTCACGATTTTAGCTCGTTTATCAAGGTTTCTAGAAGGGATTTTCCCTCAAAATCCCTTGCAAAACTTCAATGGAGTGACTGATTGCAGCCCAGGGGAGAACTTGTATTGGTATTTGACGGGGGGAGGGGGGTCAGACACAGTAGATTTTTGAAAAACCCAAAAATATACTAAATTTAGGACATATTTAGACCCCAAAAATATACTCATAGCTTCAAGGTACATGATAACTAAAGGTTTTATAGCATTTTCGGTCACTGCCCTGCAATATTTTGGTGAAAAACTCAGCCTAGGACTCACATTTTCAAATTTACTCATCAGCAACCCCAAAAATAGACCGATTATGCACCAAATAGCGTACCCAAAGGTATACTAGACAACGTTTTACAAAACCAAAAAATCACTTACAAATAGAGAGTCCCCCCTGGGGATTACAGCCAGGGAAATTTCTAAACATTACAGAAGGACATGCTGGCAATTCAAGCAGATATTGCAAAATATTACTCTTCATATATTTCGGGAGCAGTAGTCTTTCAAACGCTGGGCATTTTTTTGACTCATCCGGCAATTGAAGTTTCTTCTCCCTCTCATTTGGTCAAATTACTTTTTATGCTTAGAACAGACAAAGCTGTCAACCCGACCATCATTTTCATATTTTTGGGGTTTAACTCAGGTTTTTAATCCATAATGACACAATAGAATTCAAAACAAAATTATAAGGCAAATTTGGTGATTTTTTAAATAATTCTAAATTGTTAGCAACCCGGGGGGGGGTGGTAACTATCATATATGAAGGTGCGGGATGTGCCATTTTTTGGGGTTCCTCTTTCCCAGCAGAAAATAAATTTTGGGGTATCATTTTTGGTAAAATCGCAAGTAGTCATAAATTTTGGGGTGTCATTTTAGAAAAACAACTCTTTAGGGTATTGGTTTTCATCAAATTTTCCTTACTTGGTTAAAAGTTTGGATGACTGTCACAGTTTTAGGGTATATTTTTTCAATGACCTGTAAATTTTGGGGGATCATTTTCGCGAAAATTTATAAATTTTAGGATGCGATTTCAGACGTCAAATGGCACACCCCCGTCAACCGCCTATTGAAGTTACCCCTCCCCCCGGGTTTGCAACACTCCGAGTAGGATAATTACCTTAGGGACAGCAGCTTGAAAAACAAAGTCTGCCATTGGCGATGGTTGTGAATTTGTAGCAGTCATTGTAATTGCTACAACATTATTTGCGTTGACAGCAACTTTTTCAAAATCGAACTTTATCAGCAAGCCATTCTTCGCAAAAGCTGTGATTCCTGGGATCCCTAGGAAGAAACAAAGGAGGTATTTACAAAATACAAAGTGTAATTCATCTTGGTCACAACATGGGGCTCGAATCTTTGCAAAAATCTATGATGAAATGTGTAAAGTGTTACAGTAGAAACCCACATAAAATTTTAAACCCCTAAATAAGAACCTCTCACAGGCTGACATTAGGGGAGGTTCTTATATGACAGGTTTCGTGTCTCCAGAATTCCTCAGAACCTTTAAGATACCTTGAGATTCTGATCAGAATTTGTCAGTGGTACAAAAGACTATCAGATTTTTAACAGTAATTCTAACCTAAAATTGTTCTCAAGAATCCTCAAGGAATTCTCAAAAAGTCTTTTACTTTCTTGTGCTGAAAACAGTATCAATGAGTGCAAGGTGAGCACTTTATACAAGAACCTCTTTAAGAACCTTGCAGGCTGGAATTTAGAATAACAGCCACTTGATTAAGAACCTGTAGACTGATACCTTTTCGTCCCTTGTTTCCCTGCGTTCCTTGGTCAAGAGGGACTAATAACATTACTCTGAAATAGTGGGCCAACTTTAGGCCCGCGTAGGGTGGTTCCGTATTCACCAATCAGATCGCTAGGATTCAGTTTTTAACCAATCAGGGGCCACTATTCAGAATGTTGTTGTTGTTGCTCTTAAAGAACGGTTGAAGAAGCCTGGAGTTCTCGCAGCTTCGATGGATCTAATTTGCTTCTCAGAGGAAGATTACTGTCTGAAAGGTAGGCATTTTGCGTTTTGTACGTCAAGACAACATCATTCTTTGTACTGAAAGTTTCCTTTTCAATGTTCGAGCTCTTTAAACCAGATTTTGAAGCGATTTTGTTGAGTGTACGAGAACTCCCACCTATTTAGGCCATTTTGAAAAAGTGGGCCCATTATATGAGCGTAATATTATGAGTCCCTATTGACCAAGTGATATCAGCAAATCAAAGAACGCAGGGAAACAAGGGACGAAAAGGCATCAGTCTAGGTTTCTACTGTATTGCATCATTTGTTCAACTGAATTAATTGCTCGTTGGGGATACGAGCAGGCTAAGTTGCGAGCCTCGAGGAATCCCCCAAAAAGGGCTCCAGATCGCATGCGTAGTAGCGATTTATGTCAATGACGTGATCTGCAAATTAGCTTGACCGCAAAGAACAAGAGGAGAAGACAATAGCAAGGATGCGCATGACAGTGTAAGCCCCACCGTTGATTCGCTCTCAACGAAGCTGAATCACAATCGACCAAAACAATAGGGTCAGCACTTCATCTCCCCAACAAGGAAACTTTGGGTAGCTTGCCATTATGCTCAAAATTTCTTCAAAAATATACAAAGAGAAGAAGATGACGTATATGTGTACTACTGATATTATACACCCTCTCTTACGCTCGATTTCAGTATTGCATTATTCAAATCCTTAATGTCTGGTACCAATTAGCTACATTTTAACATCTTCAAAAACTTTCGTTTTCTTTCATGAAAACTTTTCATTTATTGACACCTTTGGAGGGACCATTAATGGAAACAAGGTCACACTGGCCTTTTAATGCTATCCCTGCCTTTTTAACCAAGGGGTGTTTTTAGATTAAATGTTTTTAAATTTAGTTTTTACTTAGTATCACACGCCTGTAATTAGACTTATTAGTTGTTAATAAACTTATTTTAATTTTGATTTTTGGCAAAAATTTACATACATACATAGATTACACCTTTGATATCATCGTTATTCTCAGAATAACAGTGTTTTTAAGTTTTATGAAAGTTAATCGAAGAATCAAGACTGCGACTACGATTATCATTTCAAATTTCATTTTCAGTGAACGCAAAGGAACATTACTAATATAAATTCAGTTTTTTAAATCGGTTTCAAATTTCATTGTAATTTTGTAATGATGCTATTTTTGTGAAGTGTCATCGTTTCTGTGAGGACTGTCTGTTTCCTTTCAATGCATCTTTATGTGAAAAAGGTTTACAAGAACATGGACTGGCAAAAGATGGCAATTATTTCACTCTAAGTGATACAATTCAGCATTCAATGTTTTCTTTGAATCTGCCTTTTCGGAAGAAACTTGTGGGTTAAATAGACCTTTTAGCTATTCTAAAAAAGAATGTGGATCGAACGATATTTCATCACATTTTGTGGAATTTTCGAATGTGTACAATACTGATAGAGGGCCTAACGCCACTCAATCGAACCTCGTGTATAAAAATGTATAAAAATAACGCTCGATCCAGGCTCTTTTGTAGAATAGCTAAAAGGTCTATTGACAATGCAGCTTTTCAAAAGTTAGTCAGACTTTTCAACTAAATCGTGATACAAAGAGAATACCGATGTATTTTGATGTGAGAAAGCCAGATGTGATCCAGCTAGTGAAGTCTTTTTCTGCGTCATCGTGTAGGTTTGATAAATACAATGTTTCTGACTGTGAAAAAGGGTGGGTGGAACAGGTCCTCAAAAATCTCGAAATGATCGACCCCAGGTGATCGACGCCAGGTGATCGACATGTGTCTTGCAATAGAAAAATTCTCCTTACGCTGCATATTTCAGACCACATAATCATCCTTTGAAGGGGACTTTCTTTTCATGTAAGTAAATGCTTAGCCTGTGAACCTGCCTTATTTGGAGCTACGGAGGAGGAAAACGACGGGGAAGGGCCTCTGTAGGCATGGACTGCATTTTCGAATTCCATATACCTGATTTGAGGTATATAGCGTTCTTTGTCATTTTGCCTTGACACTGAAATTCTGAAGTTCCAAAACAAAATATACTAAGTAAATGTAAGATTGAATCTAAATATAACTACATAAAGTATGTTTATATTATAACATAAATATATGTTTATATTCCGACTCGTCTTTCTTTTTGTTCATCTTTTTAACTACATAAAGTATATATATATTGCAATATATTTATATATAAAAATAAAAATGTAAAATAAATAAATGTAAGATTGATCAATAAAACCATTTTCATCACTTGTGGCATTGAAATTTGCTACAAATTTTGAAGCCTTGAAGCCTATTAAGCGGCTAATTCGGCAAAACGGAAAAACCAGACCGAGGACCAGTAGGACCAGATCCTAACGGACCAGACCTCTGGAGAATACCCATTCATTTCCATGTTTCCAGACGACTGATGGGGTAAATTGCTGACAGGCTACTTGCTTTTTGTACACATTAGAATTGATTCCTCTGTTCCTAGAAAGCTTCATGTGGTGTAAAAATGTATCACCCTTAAAACAAAGCCAACACAGTGCTGTTATCAGTAAATTGGTTTGGGTAGTTCTGGTTTGCATTAGATTTTAGCATTTTGTGTCATCTGAATCTTGTACTGAATGTCAACGTGAATCTTGTTCTGAAATAACCAAAGAAAGTTATCGGGCATTGCTAGACTAGGCCATGCGTGGGTCTTCATTCCTTTCAACTGGAATGTTGTCAATTGACTACACGATTTATGTATCTGATCTTGCATTATTGCAGTTGATGAGGATCCAGAGCTTAGTTTTTCTTTTCGGCGAAGATTGTATTGGTCTTGTCTTCTTTTGGAATAAAACTTCTGCACCACCATTACAAACTGACGATAGAGGGACTGGGTATTCATAAGGGTCTGGTCCGTTAGGGTCCGGTCCTACTGGTCCTTGGTCTGGTTATTCCGTTATGCCAGATAACTCAAGAACTGCATATGCAGGTCTAAAATAGCCGGCATAACGGAATAACCAGACCCAGGACCAATAGGACCGGACCCTAACAGACCCGACCCCTATGAATGCCAATTCATTTCCGTCGTGAGTCTGTAATGACGGTACAGAAGTTTCATTTCAAAATGAAGACAAGGCCAATGCAATCATCGCTGAAAAGAAATAACTAAATTCTGGATACCACATCAACTGCACGAATGCACAATCTGCTACATTGATCATCTAATCATCAGACAAACTTCCAGTTGAAAGGAACGAAGACCCACGAAGATTGACGCATGATCAAATCTAGAAAGGCCCTGTAACTCACTTCAACTTCCCAAGGACAAGATTCTCATTGACATTCAGGATAAGATTCAGATAACATACCATGCCAAAATCTGATAAAAAACAAAACTACCACAACCAACTATCTTAGCTTTCTTCATTTTAGGACGACACATTGTTACCTCAGGGGGCTTTCTAGGGACCAAGGAATAGGCTCTAATGTGTAATAATGCAAGTAGCCCATTATCAGTCATCTGGAAACATGAAGATGAATGGGTATTCCACTGGGGGTACGATCCGTTAGGGTCCGGTCCTACTGGTCCTGGGTCTGGTTTTTCCGTTATGCCAAAGTAGCCTACTCCATTTGTTGATGTCAACACGTGTGTGCATATCTTTACCGAGAGGAACAATAGCGTGACTTTGCGTTTGTCGTATTTGTAGATTGCCTCTACTTAGATCCGTCAACTGACAACTGCTAACTGGTATACCGGAAAACCAAGACCCAGGATCCTAAGGCAGGATCGAGGACCGAGGACTAGGACGGAGGACCGAGGACAAGGATCGAGGACCCGAGGAGCCGAGCAGAAAGCATTATAATTCTCGTATTTTTAAGGCTTACATGAAACAATTACCAGACAGCTCCTGAACCAAATAAACAGAATCCGAAAGACAGAACTTTACATTTACCCTTCACCTTTCATTATAAGTACATAACTTCTTTTAATAAAAATAGGGACCCTATTGGGATGTGCGAAGAATTCTGGTGGATGTAAAATATTGGGGCGAGAATGAATTTCTGTGTTTTCCATAGAGTGGTGGTGTCAAAGAGGACACTGCTTGTTTGTTGCTGTTGTATTTTATATTCTTTTGATAATCGACGGAGAAGTCTGGAATGTGAAAGCCGAGGTGAAAGCCATGAATCTGAGAACTGGAAGTGGGTGTTTGGAGTATACAGATGGAATTCTTCGACACAAAGTGAACTCGTTACTTCCAGTGATCATGTTAACTATTAGGATGTGAGACAAATAAGTTGTTTTTTTCTGTCTCAGCTAGTTACTCATCGTTTACATGGGGAACTAAACTTCTACCCTAAAATATCGGCTTTAGTAAACATACAATTTCCAGACAATTCTTTGCTCTGACGTGCTTCAAAAAGCGGCCTAAGCCCCCTCGAGCAACTTATTAGCAATCTCCTCCCGCAGATAAATTTCCTCTCTTTTCAAGAGTAAAGGCTGGGAGGAGTGGTGGAATTTTCAAACAGTTGCTTTGTAAAACCGCTTAATGAATCCGGAAGGAAAACAATTGCACTTGCATATCATTTCAAGTGAGAAGAATCATTCAAATTCCTGGTGAATGGTAGTGAGTACAGGTTGGCAAACGATTGTCTTTTCCATCTAAGTGTTCTGAGCTGCACTCACTTAACTTTGTTAACAGCTAATTTTCATCATAAATGTCGCTGTCAAGTTGCCAGATAAAAGTTCAAAATTATCTAGCCTAATTGAGGCTCTGATGACTCCTTCAATGGTCAAACTATTTTAGGTATGCCTACCTATTGTTACACTTTTGGCACGAAAAGCGTCCGTAGATACCTAGCTAGCTAGCTAGCTAGCTACCTAGCTAGCTCGCTTCCTTCCTATACAAACTCTCCCCCATCACATAATGTGCTCATTCTTCGCACATAAAAACCACCTTTCACTTGCATAAAATGAAAGTGTGCCCTACTGGTTTCGGGGCAACTTTTGCGGTCGTGTTTGTTTTGATTTACCGGTTGAGAGAATTTCATTTCTGTGCAACCACCAATCGCTTTGAATTGAGGTGTCAGTTAAAGTAACTGTTGCTATAGTATCATAAAATCTGTCCTTGTTAATCAGCACAAGACACATGCATTTTAACACTTGTAATGATTTAATTATTTAACGAAAAAATCAATACAGTTGCGAATACAAACGTGATAAAAAGATTTCGACAACGAAACGCTGTGGAATAGCTTTAGCTGCACACCGATTCCTCGAAAGAAATTGTCAAAGCTAAACATATTTCAGCTTATTGAGAGATTTGCTGACGAAGGGCTCCTTTGTTCACAACCATTGAACTTGCTGCTTGCTGTCCAACTCTCTGACGACTTAAACAATGCAAAATGATAGAGTTGCTAATGCTCTCATTTGATGAAATTTTAAACAGTACTCTTAGAGTACTGTTTAAAATTTCATCAAATGAGAGCATTAGCACTATGCCAGACGAAGCGCTATCTCCTTTGACATATGGCTACTTTTTCTTGGTTGGGAATTCCCTAGAGAACCATTTTGCAAAAACTATATATACATTAAATGAACACACGAGAGTCAGGCTTTCAGAAAATCACAATCTCATCTATGCCAGATTTCTAGTTGCAGAGAAACTAAAATTTTTCGGCCATTAGCCTTTTAGCATAGGTTCCAAATCTTTAAATCGGTTTAAAAAGGCGGGTGTAAAATTCAATGACCCATTTCTTTAAACTGAATGACATGTGAAAAAAATTTACCCAATTTTCTATGATTCTACCGTTGGACGTTTCAGAAATCTAGAATGTTTGTCGAAATTACAGCCTATTTTATAATTTCAGCTCATTTTATGATATGATGTCATCAAATTTCTAAATCACAAACCCGAAGAGTGAAAGAGTTTTGCTTGATATCATAATGTAGGCATCCATAAACTGGTTTTCTTGAAAATTATTTGACCTTTCGTCAACAGGTTTAGAAATTACGATAGTTTTAAGTTTTTCTCGAAAATTATCTTGAATTCTTAAAAAAAAGAAACAAACTGTAATTCTGAAAATATTGGAGATTGCAGAAATGTCCAACGGCAGATTTACTGTAAAATAGTTCAAGTTCCTTTGAGGCCGTTCAGTTCAAAGAAATAGATCATAGAATTTCACACCCAGCTTTTTAAAGATTTGAAACCTATGCTTAATCTTTTTTGATACACCCTGCAAAAAGAAAGCTAGTCAAAAAATTGATAGACTAATTGAACGACTGATTACCTGCAGCTGGTGCAACCAAATTCGGCAAGGCTGTGCCAGGATTCGTCATGCTCATTGACGTCATCGGTGTCATGTTCGTGGAGGCCATACTGTTCATTGGGTTCTGCATTGGTTGTGACATGGGTCCCCCAAGCAGATCTGCTAAATCGTTACTCTGTCCTACGGTCGGCATAGACATTGGTTGCATTGAAGCGATATCTAGAAAGAAATGAAAAACAGAAATGGTATGTGAATATTCGTCAAATCCGGTAATTCTTTTCAGAATATAGCGGCTTAGTCAAAAAAAGTTAACACCTTTGGTAGACTTATAACATGAGTCCCTGTTTTCGTTCCATTCCCCAACGACACATTCACATTCACTTCAATGGAGAGAAACTTAGACGAATGTCATCAGTCTACACGTTTGGCGGCCTGGAATACAAAGTATGGAAGCGACATTCAAAACTGAAATGTTAATCTATCAGTCAGAGGGCAAGTTGGATAGGAAAATTTTGTCTGGTAAAATGACTCATATTTTACTCCGGGAAATTAGGAAAAGGCTGCTAAGCGTTTTGTATGGGAAAGACAATGCCATGTTCCATTCTCGCCCATTATTTACCAGCCATGGAACTTAAAACCCTACACGTATTTTTTATAAGAAACTGCTCATAAGAAACTCAACTCTCCAATCGCCAAAAAATTAAGAAACTCCAGTACTGGTAAAATATAACTTAGGAAACTGTTTATTCTCACAAAGGAAATCCCTAGCATATTTTACTTAAAGTAAATTAACGGGGTTAAAAGCAAACTTAGCTGAGGGGACTGGGTAATCTAAAAATAACCTATTGTATTTGATGTTATCGATCTATGAAAACAATGAGAAGATTAGTGGCGCCTGCCGTTCTTTTGTGCTATGTTTAGATTATGTCGCTATATCTCCGTTCATTTACTTTAACTTTCACTTCTTTCCCGTATAATATTACTTTGAACGGTACTTGAATAAAGTCTAAACATTGGGATGGCTTCAAAAAACATAGCTTATGAACGTTTAGGATTAAGAAACTCGCAAGAAACTCTGAGTACTAAGAAATCTGAAAATTTTAAGAAACTTCCAGTACTGGTCCAAATTCTTTAGTTTCTTATAAAAATGATACGTGTATGTCTGAAACTGACGATTGTATTGAATTTCAACCCAGAATTATGATTCTGAAGCAATGGGTCATAGTAGACTGATTGCATATTCGTAGTTATCGCTATTGATAGACTGATGGACGCTCTAAGACTCATGGACTTTGATATAAATTTTTGAGATGGAGATGCACACGTCTACGTGTGCCCTTTGGAACGAAGCTGCAGTGTGGTCTCAGAAGCGAGGCCACGACCCTCGACAGTTGGAAATTCTCAACGCTGCGGTGAAGTTCATGGACGCTAATTGGCCTTAAAACTGAGGAACTCCTGATTCACAGTGAAAGGTTTGTTGATTCTTGGATTGAGGAAACATTCGTATGGATACTTGTGGCTTTGTTCATGGCTAATATCACTGTAAACTTGAATTCTGAGCTGTTTTAACATTGGAGGTTTGAGCCGGCAACTTAGGCCCATCCACCATTGCCTGGTGTTCGTACAGTGTTGCTATGGTTTCCATTTCTAGTTATGAAATCGATAGAGGAAAACTTCATCCCAAATTTTAGTATCAAGGTCCATAAGTCGTAGAGCGTCCATCAGTCTATCAATAGCGATATCTACGAATATGCAATCAGTCTAGGGGAAAACTTCATCCTTCAAACTTCAAACTTCATCCTTCATCCTTCAAACTTCACCCAGATTGAGCAAAAAAGGAAATGTTGTTGTTGTTGTTGTTGTTGTTGTTGTTATTGTTGTTGTTGTCGTTGTTGCTATTTTGCGATATCTGGGACTATGTCGTGAGGCTAGTTTTCCCCTATCGATTTCATAACTAGATATGGCAACCATAGCAACAATGTTGGAACTCCGGGCAATGGTGGATAGGCCTAAGTTGCCGGCTCGAACCTCCAATGTTAAAACAGCTCAGAGTTCAAGTGTACAGTGATATTAGCCATGAACAAAAGTCACAAGTATCTATACGAATGTTTCCTCAATCCAAGAATCATTGAACCTTTCACTGTGAATCAGGGTTTCCTCATTTTTAAGGCCAATTAGCTTCCATGAACTTCACCGCAGCATTGATAATTTCCAACTGTCGAAGGTCGCCTGCCTCGCTTCTGAGACTACACCGCAGACTCGTTCCAGAGGGCACACGTAAACGTGTTCACCTCCGTCTCAAAATTTTATACCAGAGTCCATAAGGCCCAGATTGAGCAAAAATAAGAAATGTTGTTGTTGTTGTTGTTGTTGTTGTTATTGTTGTTGTTGTTGCTATTTTTGCGATATCTGGGACGATGTCGTGAAGCTAGGGTCATACCGGGTGTCTCAAAAAAAGTACCCCCTTTTGACTGGAAATAGGAACGAAGCGATAAGATATCATTACTCTCCGAGTAGTTAGCTAAATTTATCAATCTTCAACTTAGATTCACATATCTTGCATTTAAGAATCATCCACCAAACACCAGAGATGCAAGCTTGCAAAGACAAAATTTACAGTGCACCCAAAACCAGAGGTTTCGTAAAAGGGCCTAGCCATGATTTGTATTATGGATCTTTTCCAAAGCACCTGTAAACTTTAACTTTCAGTTTTTCGCTTTCGAAAAGAATAGAAAGACTCGTGGAAATCGCCCTGATTAAACAAATATAACAAAAATGTGGTAAGAATGATGAAGTCGTGCAACATCTCCCAAATGAGCATGCATGGGTTCCTTTTCTTCTTCTTTCACACTTGGAGTGGAATGCGATGCAAAGATTGATTCCTCAAAGGAATAACTATTTGTAGAACAATTGAAGCATTTAAAGGTATAATTATTTTGCAATGGAGAAAGCTAAAGGTCAAAGTCGAAATTCCTGTGCAACATGCCTGTGATAGCAAATTATGGCTAGGCCCTTTTACAAAACCTCTGGTTTCGGGTGCACCATAAATTTTGACTTTGCAAGCTTGTATCTCCAGTGTTTGGTGGCCAATTTCTAAATGCAAGGTATGTGGATCTAAGTTGAAGACTGATAAATTTAGCTGTCTACTCGGAGAGTAATGATATCTTATCGTTTCGTTCCTATTTCCCGTCAAAAGGGGGTACTTTGTTTTGAGACACCCGGTAGAAGATTTGGAAATTATGCTAAACGGACAGAGCAGAAACTGCGTAAGATGACATCATCCACCAATCAGAGATAAAGAGGTGTTATAATCGATAAGCTCTTTGAAATGATAAATCTATAGTTCAAGGTACTAGGAAGAAAATATCAAGCGTTGCCTAATTTTGGGATCTGTTACAGGGAGCCAAGGGGGCTCAAAGTTATGAGTTTCCACGCATGGATGCAGCAGCTTCTGCTCTGTTTGCTAAACGACATAACGAGCAAAGGAAATCCACATTAACAACAAGGTTTCGAGGATTTCCGAAGTAAAAACATCAAATATGCATCAATATCAAACGTCACTAAGTATTTGAGCTAAAACAAGCGGTAAAGAAACATATTTCGAAGCGCAGCTTTGCAAACGCAGCAGTATCGACTGCGAAACAAGCGATTTTCAAAATAATCACATGTAAATGGTACAAATGCGACGTAAAAGCCTTGCAACAGAAGAGTTTATTATCCTGCACGCAGCTGTGCTGACATAAATACATTCATACGATCTTTGATAACAGCAAGAGGGGATTAAGTTTCTTGGGAGCCCGCATCCAATGCGTCAAGGTTACTGTGACACTTCAAGCAAGATTTTTCGATTTTTAAATTTCGTCATATTCTGACGATTCAAGTATTTGAATCCCGTTTTAGGCCCCGTTCACATTACTCCGTTTTTGGCAGTATCCGTTTTTGTTGCATCGAAGCTACAATTCACACTGCTCCGTTTTTGTACAAAAACGAAGAGAAAAACCTCCGTTTTTGTGCGTTCACACTGATCTGCCCGCTAACAAAAACGCAGCGAGAAACATCCGTTTTGGGCGTTTACATTGCTCCGTTTTTATGAAGCTCATTGTTGCATATTGGAGCGTTTTCAAAAACCTCCATGTTTGTGCGTTCACATTGATCAAAAGCGTTTTCAAAAACCTCCGTTTTTGTTGATATCCACTTTTGACAGCGTTTTCGAAAACCTTCGTTTTTGTGGCGTTTTTGTGCGGATCAGTGTGAACACTTTCACAAAAACGGAGGTTTTTCTCTCCGTTTTTGTACAAAAACGGAGTAGTGTGAACGGGGCCTTAGCCACCTCATGCTACAAAACAAACCCAATTACTTGCAAATTTGAGCGTTTTAAGAGAAGCACTCATATTTTTCAAAAACTTTTATTATATTCTTATTCTTAAAATTTTTATCTGTTCCCATGGTCTTATTCTGAGTTTGTTTTTATTCTGTTTACCGTTTTCTGTTTTGCCTTATTAGGTCTTGTTTTTCATCTCACATTTTAGTTTTTGTTTTTTTTCTTCTTTGGTATGATGTTTACTTTACCTTATTAGGTACTTCTGCCCTTCCACATGCCGTGTTTCGTTTTAGTTTAAAAGGCCCTCGTGCACATTTTTCCTTTGCTGAAGATGACTCTAGCCAGAGTCGAAACGTACTTAATTATGCCGTAAAACTAGAACTAATTTTCAACTGGACTGTCAAAACCTTTTTCTTTAATCGTATAATCATGTATTTTCAACTGGATTGTCGAAATTTTTCTTCATAACTGGATTGTCAAACCATAATATGTCTTTTCTCCTAGTGGTCTTCATTCTACGACTTAAAATTTTTATTATATTCTGCCTTTAATTCTGCGTCGAATGATATATAACCTTGTTTGTATATTTTGACAAACGGCCATGGTAAACAGAGTTCTTTAATCACTGCCTGAAGGGTTACAGTAACCTTGAGGCCGACCTCGACTTCAGTAGTTTTGGTTGGAGACGTGGGCGTTTGCCTAGTGTGCATGCTCCTTAGTAACAGAGCGTGCGTATAAGGTAACCGCGTTGGTCGCCGATCGAAACTAATGCAACAGGAGGACGGTCTTTACGGGGAGATTGAGGCCCCGTTCACACTGCTCCGTTTTTGTACAAAAACGGAGAGAGAAACTCCCGTTTTTATGAAAGTGTTCACACTGATCTGCACAAAAACGCCACAAAAACGGAGGCTTTGGAAAACGCTATCGAGAGTGGATATCCACAAAAAAGAAGGTTTTTGAAAACGCTGTCAAAAGTGGATATCCACAAAAAACGGAGGTTTTGAAAACGCTCTGAATCAATGTGAACGCACAAAAAAGGAGGTTTTTGAAAACGCTCCCATATTCAACAATGAGCTTCACGGAACTGGAGCAATGTGAACGCACAAAAACGGATATCTTTGGCTCCGTATTTGTCATCAGCAGGATCAATGTGAAAGGACAAAAACGGAGTAATGTGAACGGGCAGCTTCCATGCAACAAAAACGGATCATAACAAAAACGGAGTAATGGGAACGGGCAGCTTCCATGCAACAAAAACGGATCATAACAAAAACGGAGTAATGGGAACGGGCAGCTTCAATGCAACAAAAACGGATCATAACAAAAACGGAGTAATGGGAACAAGCAGCTTCAATGCAACAAAAACGGATCATAACAAAAACGGAGTAATGGGAACGGGCAGCTTCCATGCAACAAAAACGGATCATAAAAACGGAGTAATGGGAACGGGCAGCTTCCATGCAACAAAAACGGATCATATCAAAAACGGAGTAATGGGAACGGGCAGCTTCCATGCAACAAAAACGGATCATAACAAAAACGGAGTAATGGGAACGGGCAGCTTCAATGCAACAAAAACGGATCATAACAAAAATGGAGTAATGGGAACAAGCAGCTTCAATGCAACAAAAACGGATCATAACAAAAACGGAGTAATGGGAACGGGCAGCTTCCATGCAACAAAAACGGATCATAACAAAAACGGAGTAATGGGAACGGGCAGCTTCAATGCAACAAAAACGGATCATAACAAAAACGGAGTAATAGGAACAAGCAGCTTCAATGCAACAAAAACGGATCATAACAAAAACGGAGTAATGGGAACGGGCAGCTTCCATGCAACAAAAACGGATCATAACAAAAACGGAGTAATGGGAACGGGCAGCTTCAATGTAACAAAAACGGATCATAACAAAAACGGAGTAATGGGAACAAGCAGCTTCAATGCAACAAAAACGGATCATAACAAAAACGGATCATAACAAAAACGGAGTAATGGGAACGGGCAGCTTCCATGCAACAAAAACGGATCATAACAAAAACGGAGTAATGGGAAAGGGCAGCTTCCATGCAACAAAAACGGATCATAACAAAAACGGAGCAGTGTGAACGGGCAGCTTCCATGCAACAAAAACGGATCATAACAAAAACGGAGTAATGGGAACAAGCAGCTTCAATGCAACAAAAACGGATCATAACAAAAACGGAGCAGTGTGAACGGGCAGCTTCCATGCAACAAAAACGGATCATAACAAAAACGGAGTAATGGGAACAAGCAGCTTCAATGCAACAAAAACGGATCATAACAAAAACGGAGCAGTGGGAACGGGGCAGCTTCCATGCAACAAAACCGGATCATAACAAAAACGGAGCAGTGTGAACGGGGCCCTGAATGGAGGTACATCTCACTACGAAATAATGTGAGAGATTTTGGGATTTCAAAGATCCTACGGATTTCTCAAAGACTTCTGAGATATTTTTCTGAGATTTTTAAAATGAAGTCGTCATCTTGTGCTGGAATAATATTTTTCATTCACGATATTTGCCATACCTGGTAAATTGTTTTGATTGATAGCTGGTGGTGCTCCCATGTCCAATTCCCCTAACAGGTCCAAAACACCACCTCCTGTTGACGGAGGAGCAGGAGTGGGTTGCGCAGTCGGATTTGAAATGATCGAACTTGTGTCTGTACTGGAGTCACCAAGAAGATCAAGCAATGAATCAGACTGTCAAAGAAGAACAAGAAAGTAGTGAAAGGAATAAGGGGCCATCGACTTTCGATTTTCGTACTTTTTTAACGGCATTTGGCCGTTAAGATCGGAACCCCAACCCCCCTCCCCGTTCCTCCGACCGGCCAAAATTTTCGGCCTAAATAAGACGTTGGGAGCAGCAAACAGATGTCTTGTGGAACTCGACGGACTTCAACCGAAGATACGCCATACCGATCAGGAGTTATAATAGTAAAACTGCTCTATTCTACATTCTATTCATTATTTGTGAAGTTTTTTATCCAGATTGTCCGAAAACTTTCCTTATGGAAATTCCATACGATTTTTCATTTTTAACGGCTTAGGGGTTTGACCCAATCCTCCGATATCGACAAAATGCCATTAAAAACGAAAATCGAAGTCGCTAGCCCCTAACAGAATAGGGCTCAAATATTTCAAACCTTTAACACAGTGGGAGTAAAATTCTTTTACATTTTTGTTTGAATTGAATTGCACTCTGGGTACTTTCCGGCAAATCTGCCGTGGGAATTTCCTTGTATCCTAATTTTTCGAAATGGCGGTGTTTTCAGTAATTTTGGAAGAATTCATAGAAAAACCACTGTAAATCCTAGAAAGTGGCGGAAAATGATCCAGTCTTAAAGGTAAAAAATTTTTTATGAAGATCTAAAATATGGTGCTAATGAATAATCTGTCGCTCTTCTGGCCTCAGAACTAGAAATTTGATAGCGTTACACCCTCAAATATAATTAATGCCGCCATTTGAAATATGCAGACATCAAAAGATTTCCACGGCAAACTTAAGGCACAGTACATTAAATTCCTTTCAAGCCATCTAATTTAGGGAGCTGTCAGAAAGTATGGAACAGAGGGGGGGGGGGGGGAAGGGATTTGACAGGGTCATCAAAACTATCCTCATATTCCCATCATATGATAGTATACATTTTCATTTTATTTAATTTTATTACATTTTACCACATTTTCTTTAGCGGCCCAAGCTAGATAAGCAACGCTTTACTTGGGTCGCGTAGAATGCAAGTACTTTTTCATAGATTTATCGTACATTGTAACAACTTGTATTTTACGAATAAAATTGAATTGAATGAATTGAATTGATTGAATTGGGTGGACAACGTTGGGCTAACAAACTACTTCAAGTGATAAACATAGGCCATGAAGCTATTTGTTTCAGGATTTTTTTCAATATATTATAATGTTTTAAACACTGTCAGTGTCATTTTTGCCGTTCTCTTAATCACTGATACTGTTCTCCATCTCAGTTTCTAATACAGTGGTATCCGCAAGTCTTCCCTGCCTTATCAAAACGTTATACCGGATCCCAAAAATACGGTACTGTAGTGTCCCGCATATAAGGCCCCGTCCACACGTATCCGGATATTTTTGAAAACGCATCTTTTTTTATCCGTTTTCAAAAGGATTCGCGTCCACACGAGGAGCGTTTTCGAAAATATCCCCGTCCACACGAAGACGCTGCTACATTCAAACTTCGCTGTTCGAACTTCGACAAAAGAAAACAGACAATCAAAATGCCCTTTTGTTGTCCCCAAAGATCCGTGCGCATGCTCTGATACGTCGTAAATCGATGCCTGGACGTCAGCGTTTTCGAAAAGCTCCGTTTTCACCCGTCCACACGACAACATGAAAACGGCGTTTTCAAAAAGATCCACTCTGGAGAGCGTTTTCGAAAAGATTCGTTTTTGGTGACCGAAAACGCCGTTTCCTTGTGGACGCTAACCCAAAACGGATAAAAAAAGATGCGTTTTCAAAAATATCCTGATACGTGTGGACGGGGCCTAAGAAACAACATTTTCAATTTGAGGCCTGATATGTTTCTTATAAAATGAGACATAAACTTCAAATCAGGGTACAGTTTCTTAAGTTTCTTATTAGAAAAATCATGTACTATCAATGAACTAATCAGACATAAGCTTTATGATTATCATACAAAACATACTTTTTACATTTGTATTTGTAAATCTTCACTGCCAAGAAATGTTACATTTATCCCAGGAAAGTGATTTTTGTTTCATTTGCATGCATATCTCTTGTTTTTATGTGAATAGGTACATGCTAATTCAACTGCAAAGCTGAATTTGTCATGTTTTTCAAATTTCTAATGTATACATAGTTTTTTGAATAAAAAACAAGTTTTTTTCAGACCTACACCAGTTTCTTATAAGAGGGGATATTATTTTGAAGATCAAGGTCTGGTGTTTCTTAAATTAATGTTTCTTATATGCGGGACACTACTGTATTGAAAGCATGATGCATAGGAAGAAAATCGAATGGTAACGAGCAGAAGAGTGTCCTTGAAGAAGCTTCTGTGCCACAGAGTTCATGTTGAAGCCATGGGGTTATCAAATCATTTTTACAGATTTGTTCGGGATACTATCAGCTAAAGTCTTTCGGATTTTCTCCTGAAGAGCCAGACGCCTGTCAAAGCGCTTTGGAGTCTGCGCAGTATCGATCTCCGGGTCATCGCCCTTCATCTTTCCTTTGTAAAATTGCGCATGCTCCAAAACGCTTCGCTCGTCTCATTGACCAGCGGGCCAATCAGAGCTAACGTCTTTTCCTTTGTGATTCACAAAAAGGGGAATTCGCAGTATTCCGAACAAAGATGTTAAATAGTTATGTAAACAGCTTCTATTTCTTGCATTGGCCTACATGATTTTACGGCGAATTTTGAAATCATTTCCGCCCCTCCCCCCTTATTCCGTTCTCTGTGACAGCTCCCTTAATGACATCTGTTATAGAATTTTAAACGCACATTTTTAAACATTTGAGCCATATGTTAGGGCTAACAGGATCAGTAAACATGAAGAAATCCAATTCCAAAGTATGCAGCATAGGCGTAAAGTAAGATTTTTTAAAAAGATTAGGCAAGCAGTTGTCAAATCAGGCCTTGCGAGGAACCAATTGCAGGCGCTTGAAAATGGACCGTTTTACTTGCCAGAAAAGAGGCTTGGATCGAGCGTCCAGATCTGGCAAACCTTTTGAAGGAAAACAAAGGCGTGACCCCCGTTCTCAGAAGAAAACACTGCCAGCTGAGCTGTAGTGAGAAGATCCTTTCGATCACAGAACACTAATCAGAGCGTTAAATCAACGATAACTTTACTCAATGCGAGTTAGGAATAATTTGGTTTATACAAATGAAAGTTCTACTGCGTGCAATAGAAAAACTTCCCACTTTTTGGAAATTCATAGCTCCGACAGTACTTCACAGATTTGAATGATTCACATTCTAGTTAAAAGCCAAAAGAATAAAGTATTTTTGTGATTTTTCTCACTGTCTTACTAGCACTAGGAATATATATGTAAATTCAACTTTGCAAAAAATCCATGGTTGAAAAATGACCAAAACATCGATCAAATCACAAAGGACTCCTCGTACAGATCAATAAAGAAAATGCAATTGTTCACGGGTGAGGGGTATCCACTACCCATGCATTGCTCTGGGCAAGAACATCAATAGTATTTGTTTGAAAATTGATGTGTTATAACTCTCGAGAGAGGTGTAGCGCCCATTGCGTATTACTCTGTGTAAGGAGAGTCCTTACCATTTGATCAATGTTTTTAGTCCTTTTTTCAGTCATTTTGCAACCGTGAAATTTCAATAATATTCAATTTACTGATACTTCTAGTGCTGGTAAGACAACAAGAAAAATCACAAAAATAGTTCAATCTTTCGGCTCTTAACTGAAATTTGAATCATTCAAATCTGTGAAATACTCTTGGTGCTATGAAATTCTTAAAGTGGGAGCTTCTCTCTGGTTCACCCGGTATTGTTTGCTGGCCTTGTTTCTAGCTGTTTTAGCAAAGCGAAATAATCTATAAAAAAGTATCTGAAGAGTTCTCTGAGATCCGAAGCAACTTCATGCCACAGCTAGCAGTGTTTCTAATGAGAAAAAGTGTCGTGCTTTTGTTTTAGCTCTCAAACTTTACCAGATTTTGACGCTCCATCCAAACTTCTTTCAGCATGTAAAGAGGTCCATTGGAGCACCTTAAAAACCCTACGTGCTTGACTTAGCAACTGATTGATTGATGGAAAGAATTATTCCATGAAAATCAAGAAAAACTGTCACTACTTGACACTGTGAAAATCGCACCAGGGAACAGGGTGAAAAATCCAGTCAGCATCTGTGTAGTGAAGTTTGAACACTCACTGTATCAGAACGATTATGAACCTAGGAGCTTGAAATACAACATAACCATTTTAGCAAACAAAATGTATCAATTACAGTTAAACCAAGGAACCCATCAATTAATCAATGAAATCAGGGCCATTCAATTCAAAGTGTGTCATATTTGTGGGGGTATCAAATTCGTTAAATAATGTAGATAGCATTGTAAGATTACCTCTTTTGTCTGTTGTGGTTCAGGAGCTGAATGAAGAAAACGAAATATGACAATTAATGTTTGTATTTTAAATAATTTTTAAACAAACATTAAAAACTACTGCAGCTGCCTGGCTTGCTCATATCTGTAATGTTATTGTCCGTCATAAACCTGTTTTCAATTCTTTTGTTTAGATACGTTATTTTCTTTAAAACGAAGATAACTTTTTTGATAAACACAGGAAACTTCTCAAATACGTCGGTAGTACTAAGGTCAAAAGCAATCCTTTTGTAGGCATGCTGTATAACGTTACCACTAAGACCGGGTTTCTTAAAAAGATAGTTCCTACGAAGGAGCCTTGGTTTTAAAAACGTTTGTTTTCATTTCATTTGTTCAAATCGGGTTTGCATTCGCAGAGAAATTTACCAGAACAGGCAGATTTCTCAGGCAGCAGAAGACAGATGTTATAGAACTATGCTACTACTATCTATGCATCATTAGAAGAATATTTTTTTTGAGTCAGCTCGACCATTAAAATTTCTATCCTTAACAGTTTCCTGATCAATCAAACCATTATATCGATCAGAGAAAATGTTTAAAAAAAGTTGCATTTACACTTTCGCAGTTCACTTTTTAGACATTTTGCAGGTCTAAACTGTTCCTGAGGTGCAGTATCACTGCTGCTGCATTTCTCAAGGATTCAAAAGTTGACTTGATAACGGGCTCGGCTCGAAACGTCGTATTCAAAAAGCTCAACTCGAGGTACGATCAATTTTTTTCTTGAATGTTAATATTAAAATCTATATCGTGCAACACGCTTACAAAGATTCAATGATTCAAAAGTCCACCTGAGACGGAACTGTTTACTATTTTTCTGTTGATATTGCAAAACGCTGCTTACAAATGCTGAAAGGTTAATTTAAATTTGACGACCCTCCATTTTCGCGTGCTCATTTACTAGTTGCAAGAGGACGCTTTCAGAGAAAATTTCTTATTTGTTTTGCTCGGCTAAGCAGGTCGAGAGATATTTGAGATTAAAACTGAGATGCTTTTTAAGAGACACCTTGTATGTGCAGCGGAGGACTGACGCTTTTTTGCACTCGAAAAACTCTGTTGAGTCTCCTGAGGAGGAAAAATTCATGATAATTGATCGTGAAACATCAATTAGACTACGCCATCATGCTGCAATCAACTATGCTCATTGCATGTAGCCTCAGACAAACACTGTCAAGTATGCCATTATACGGAAAAATATGGAGTAAACAACTACGACGCAGCTGAACGTCTGTAAATGTACTGAGCTTTTCTGAGATTAGAAATACATAGAAACAGAGAGCCGCGAGTCTACAGATGAAAATTGCCCTTTGTAGTAGAGTGAAACGACACGTGTCTTGATTCGGTGAAAGCAAACGCGTTGGGGTCAGCATTGGCCTCAAATCTTTGCAAAATTATGTTTTTGCCTAACTCTTTCAACTGAATACAGTAAAACCCTGCAAATAAGAACATAGCAAATAAGAACCTGCAGACTGATTTTGTGGGTAAAGACACCCAAAGATAAGAACCAAAAACAGACTGATTTACTTCAATGTTCTTATGAGATGGTACAGAGATTTCATCATATTTCATCATTTAACAAACTCCCAACTATTGATAACTGAACACCTCTATCAGTTTTCAGGGATATGCAAATTGTTTTATCAAGCCGTGTGATATAAACTGCTTTGTCAACAACAAAAATACCATACTCTCTGATATTTACCGGCAGTCATTATACCCTCAAGTTTATTTAATACATAATATATACTGTGGCTAATAGCCATCATAGTCACAAATGTCCTTGCCATAAGAACAACACCCTGAAAATGTCATAAGTACCTCATTTATAAGAACCTAGCCAGTCTGTTTTTTAGAAAAGTATGTTCTTGTTTGCGGGGTTTTACTGTAAATCAAAGGGAACTTTAGGTCGCTCGCCATAATTCCAGAGGAAGCATTTTCGATATTGCCATTATTTTCAGAGTTACAGCATTTAAAAAAATGACTGCTATTTACAAGGACCGAGATACAATTTTTTACTTGAGGGGGCCATGGGAAAACAGGGCGACGAGCGAAGAGATCTAAAACCTTGGAGGGGGTCTGGGGTACTCCCCTGGAAAAATTTGATACCAGACTCCTCAAATTGGCTTAAAACAACGTTAATTTTCGTTTTTACATGGATTTCCTAGACTAGTGAAAGGAAAAAATTGAACGAGATATACATAAGAAAATTGAGTGCTTATTGATATTCTGAAATACTGATAAAGGAACAAGATTTACTGCAGCAACTACTGAAAATTTTTGAGGGGGTCCTGGCCCCCCTGGACCCCCCTGTATCTCGGTCCTTGGCTATTTATGAATATGGGAGGATGTACCGGAGGAGGCATCGGATGCTTTGTCAAGGTTAAACGCATTATGAATTGTGAACTGAAAGATGAAAACCAAAATGACAAATGCAATCTTACAAAACTGAGTGTTTCTTGCATTGGTCATTTTGACTTTCATCTTTCAGTTCACAATTTATGGTGCTTTTAATCTTGGCAATAAACTTAAAACTCTGTAGTTACAAGAGTAATCATGATATCAAAGATGTTCTTTCTGGCATTATGGCGAACGACCTTAAGTTCCCTTTGATCTATTTGGTTGAAAGAATTAGGCAAAAACATTTTACATATTAAATGTTAAAGTTTTGCAAAGCTTCGAGCCCTATGTTGTTTGGGTTAGGGATCAAGTAACAGATCGCTAAGAACTCATAGTTACCAAGTTCATACATAGCTGTCTTGCCAAAAATAGCATGGCTCTGAGTATTGGTTGTGACAATTTATCAATAGACCTTTTAGCTATTCTGAAAACGAATGTGAATCGAACGATATTTCATTACAATTTGTAGAATTTTCGAATGTGCACAATTGCGATCGAAGCTCTAACGGCACTCAGTCGATCCTCGTGTATAAAATTGTATAAAAATATCGCTCGCTCCAGGCTCTTTTGTAGAATAGCTAAAAGGTCTATTGAGGCAGCAGGGAAACGAAACTACCACGACAACTGTTATAAGTCTACACTGCCTTCTCAAAGGGTCGAGGCAGGCACTAGATTCTTTTCGCTTAAAAACATGATAAAATCTCCTTAACTGACAAATAATAACCGACAATGGAGACAATACATAATACATAATACGGTACTATTGCTGATCAAGGATTGTGGTTATAGTAATTCAAAGTGCGGAGTGCGGTAAGGCAATTGGAAGAGTGCCAGAGAAACAGGCTTAAAACAATTTCTTTAGCTTTGCTCCACCTAAAATTTAATCTGTGGCAAGGGATTGATTGAGACTATCTATCATCTGCAAGAGAGCTAAACTATCATTCAATGGGAATGTAAAACAAAGGATGATAAAAATGAACGAGAATTCAATGGGAATTTAAAACAGAGGATGATTCGCTCAATTTGTAAACAAGTTCGCTTCAGTTTGACCTGAAAGTCACTTGAGATTTCTCTCCTGAAAACTCTGGGGTACCTTCATTTATCATTTGACGGGGACGTGTCATTCCATCCAAGTATGGCACCAATAATCTCGCAAGTCTTTCTGTGCGAAGTTCAAGGTCTTATTTCGTAAATTTCATGAAAGTCTCGGCCATTTTTCCGCTTGCCAATTTTTCTCCGGAACAGCAGTCATAATTCCACACAAAATATGAAAAAGATACCCACAGCTCCACAAGCATTTTTGACAAGTACCCCCAAAATACTATGATAACGAGGAGAAAGCACCATCAATCGATTAAAATGGATGGACTTTCCTGGTTGCACTTTTGTCCATAAAAACCCAAACATTATTTGCGGCATTGGACTCAAAATGGAGAGAATCCGAAAAGCATGTAACAAATTTAAAGATTTCAAAGTAATTCCCCCGTAATTCGTCATAATTATCCCTGATTAAATTTCTTTTGATGCGGCCTATTCAATTAAGATATGATATCCAATTAAAAACAGTTGTAAAGAGAGGACCACAATTGGGAAACATGCAGTGAATAGGACGTCATGAGAAGGATATTACCTTCATTTTAATTGTAAATGGTAAAAAGCCTGCACTTGTGGTAACTAATTGGATCTGGAGTATTAGGGCGTTGGTTAAAACAGACATTGTTTTTAAACAGTATTTAGTGAGTAAAAATAAAGTATGCAAGCCTCTGTAGTTTGCTGCTTGTTTAAAGGCACACTGTCGTGGCTTTGATTGGCTAATCGTGCAGTTGAAAACACCAACAAAAGACATGGCCTCTGAACAATTACCAAGCCTTTATGTTCTTGGATCATACTTTGTTTCGAGAATAAAGGGAATCAGATCATTATCATATTCGTGAATTTCACTGTACAGCGAAATTACTCGACCTTGCCTAATTCTTTTCTTCTTGATTGTCTTGTTTATCCAATCAGCACCACGACAGTGTGCCTTTAAAGGCACACTGTCGTGGCTTTGATTGGCTAATCGTGCAGTTGAAATCACCAACAAAAGACATGGCCTCTGAACAATTACCAAGCCTTTATGCTTATTACCAAGGCTAACGCCTGCACTTGCACAAGGCAGAAAAATCTAAAAACAGCCCATTGAAATTGATCGCCCACACGTGTTGCTAATGATCGATAGCTAAAGAAATAATGCCGTGTTTGCGTATTTTCTTTGTTCTACTTATAGAGAAGCCTATTTACCATTGCACACTTCCTTTAACAGATTCTCAGATTCCTTCAACACTGGCTACAATCGTGCACGAATCATGTTAAGTTAGATATCCAAATAAGTTAAAGTAGAAACCCACATAAAAGAACCTAAATTCTCTGGGGCAGCCTGAATAGGCTCTTAATTGAAGGGCAGTTAGGAATCGTCTCCAAATATTCGTATAAAATTCGTACAGGGAATTCGTAGCATTATGCGATATTGATACGATCTTCTGTAAGCGGCATACGAAGTAATTCGTATCGTCACCTTTTAGAATTCGTATACAATTCGTATGTGATTCGTATGCAATTCGTATCAAATTCGTATAAGCAATTCGTAAACACTATTCGTAACACAATCGTATATGCAATTCGTATACACAATTAGTATCAAAATCGTATCAAATTCGTATCATAATTCGTATAGAAATCAAACAATTCGTATACAATTCTTATCTCTTGTGCGGCTATACGAATTAAATCGCATAAGACCTTTTCACGTATACGATTGAATTCGTATCAATTCGTATGAAAGCTATGCGATAATTTGGAGACGATCCCTTATATTCTAAATTCCAACCTGCAAGGTTCTTGAAAAGGTTCTTATATGCAGTACACTCCTTGCACACATTAATACTGTTTTTCAACACAAGAATTCTGAAGAGCTTTTGAGAATTCTGAAGAATTCTTGAGAACATTTTTAGGTTATTATTCTTGTTTAAAACTCTGATAGTCTATTCTACTTCTGAAGAATTCTGACGAGAAAGTCACGAATTCTTGAAAATTCTGAGGAATTCTGAAGACATGAAATAACATCTCCCAGTTTCAGCCTCTGGGGGATTCTCATTTAGGGGGTCTAAAAGATTAAACTACGGTCTAAAGGCTCTTACGAAGACAGGTTCCTTTATGCCAGTTTCTACTGTTGTTTAAAGCGGTCGTGATGTCCCAAGTTATGAGCAATGTTATAAGATTTTTCGATCTAAGAATCTCTAGAAACAGGCCTAAAATCTGTGATCAAATTTGCCAACAAATCAGCGTGATGATTCCGAAAAATCTTGAAAAGCGGCTCAAAGAAATCCTCAACAAAGAATAACGTCTGCATCTACACAGCTGATTGCCATGGCAATGATACAGCCCGACTAAGCTTTATGTTCATCGCTGTGAGACTTAAAAAACTGAGAAAATTTGAGCCAGAAGTTTAGCTATGTTTTGAACGATTCTGAGATAATAAATTTTATAAAATCACGTGTAAGTCCAGACTACTACCACCTATCTTAATCACATAAATTTCATCATCCAAGCTGACATGTTAGCTACCCAACAAGAGTCACTTTGAAGGAATCTCATGACTAGCTAGCAAACTACAGATTTGCAAATATTTTGACTTTTTTTCTCACCCGGTGTATGGATTATTCCTCGCTGCAATGTTCGGAATGGTAGCCCATAAAAAGCGCATTACACTCTAAAAAGAAGCTGCAAAGAGGATCACCGGCTGTTCTTTGGCTCTCAAATAATGATCGCTTCCAGGGGGAAATATTCTTCCAAAAATTGCAGTTTTCCATTGGAGAAAATAACAACGTTTGTAGTTGACTTTCTTCGGTCCTTAAGTAGAAGAGGCGCTGGGGAGGGGCAACGAGGCAAGGAAATATTTTGGGGAGATTATGGATTCTCGGGAAGATTGACCCCTCGGTGTTCCAAAAGTTTTTAGTCAGTTTGATCCAATTGGGTAGAGCTACGAGAACTGAAGGAAATGTGAAAGGTTTATTTTCCTATTTCCAAAACTTTTATTGAGTTTTCAATATCCAGTTTTGCCATACGTATTGATGACTCTCTGTGAAACGCACAAAGCCCAGATTCAGAAAGGACTGAACAGTGGGCTGAAATACTTCGGATAAGCAAAACGGAAATTGTCTTTAAATTTCAATGTTTCCAAATGGCAACAGCATTTACTTGTATCTAGATCGCCTTAAATTCAAAGAGATGTCGCTACGTTTGATGTGAAAAGATAAATGTCTAGAGCACTATTTACTGAATCGTTCTTGCCAAGTCTTATGAACCAACCTCAGCACGAATTTACAATCTTTTGAAGATATCTTATCTTTCGGAGCTCAAAACTCGCCGAATATAGAAGCAAAAGAAAGTAACAATGGCAAAACCTCAGCTATCGAAAATGAGAACTGAAAATTTCGAATCATATCCCTCTCTGATATGTCAATCATTGTTGAGACAGTTTTTGGGGCACCCAATACTCCTGCAAACCTCCCTCCCTATGAATGCTTCCTTTTTCGTCCTCAACCCTTCTTTCTCAGTATTAGCAAGCCTGTTCCATCAAGTAATGCACTAGAAAATGGTCTAGTAAAGCACTGGAAAATGGTTATGAAAGAAATACAAACCTTTGACGGGTTCAGAGGCAGGGGTAACTTCACCGTTGGTAATAGTGTTAAAGACTTCTGGACTGTCCGTGTTTTCTTTCATCGCTGGCATTCGTTCAAGTAATCCAGCCCTGGAGAAAGACGACGAAATCACTATGCTAGTCTATTGGGCCAATCCCCTTTATATGCCTTTGAAACGAAATATCAAGCATGTTTTTGTTATCTATCTGATAGCAAGAATTGCTTCATTTAAGGGTCATCAAAGCAAACATTGCAATACTCAAGATTCACTAGACTTGCTTCAACTCTATTCCGTGGTTTAACAGCATACCTCTGCGGGGGCGTAAAGCACGAAGAGGACGCTGTGAAGGAAAAGCGAAGGAGAGGGAAACGGAATCAATATCGGAATTCCGTTTCCCTCTCCTTCGCTTTTCCTTCTCAGCGTCCTCTTCGTGCTTTACGCCCCGCAGAGGCAATTATTTTCCTAAATGCTGTTAAAGGGGCAGGGTCACGTAATGTAAACAAACTTCTTTCGAAATGACGACTTTGCAGTACTTTTGATAGGCCATATCACAGGACTTTCTACTGCTTTTCTCAAAATGAAGGTGTTATTTTGAAGGTGGACTCTTGAGCTTCAAAGAAAAACGAACGAAGCACTCATATGTTGTACGATTGCAGAGATATTGGTGGATTTTTGGAAGTAACTTTCTTGTGGATTCACCCCATCCACCAGAATCTGTGCAGAACACAATGGCCACGTGTGGACAACAATATAGATTATAGAGATAACAGGTTTGTTTACGGTTACGTGACCCTGTCCCTTTAAAACCACGGAATAGACTTGGAGCAAGTCTAAAGATTCACCAGTGAAGGTCCTTTCAAAACTCCTTGCCACAAACAAGTACTTTACCTACAAAAGTTTCATCTTTACCTTTTCTTGAGAAATGCAGTGATTTTGCTTTGATAGTTTTGTAAGCAGCTCCAAAAACACGAAACAATCATACCTTGCCTGTTGTTCTAATATGGTCTCCGTTCCTTGACATTTAATTTTCAAAACATTGATAGCTGTTCAAGACCATCTTTCTATTGGGTGACCCAAAAAAGGGACCAATCGCAATCTGTTATAGAATAAACAATAAGTGGCCGATGGAAATGTTTCGAACGTTATTCTTTCGCTACCACTAGTTTTTTTCTAGACCATAAATCAGCAACCATGTGTCAGATTGACTCAAACAAGATCTCAACTCTAAGTTGAAGCCTATGAAACTGTTCTATGAAAATGGTCTATGAAACTGTGTAAAAACCAAGATGATTGAGTCCACATCTCCTCCACAGTAGCCACACAAACGGGGCACAATTTTTTGGTACACCCTGTATTGTATTACACAGTTCTTTTAATAGAATGGCTTCCAAGACACTTCAACTGCTTTGCTATAATTGAATGGCGGGACTTTCAGAAATCTTGAATATTTTTTCGAAATTCCAGCGTACTTTTTGTAATTACTCATTTGAGAATATGGTGTCATCAAATTTCTAAGTTGTAAACCAGAAGAGTGAAATACTTTTGCTTGATACCACGACGGCCAATTCTTTGTAAATAATTATGTAATTCCTCGGCTTAGAGATTACCATGGTTTCAAGTTATCTCAAAATTTTTCTTGAATTCTTAATAAAAAGAAAATTACTCAGAATTCTGAGACTGTTAAAGATTCTAGAAAATTCCAGCGGTACAATTATAGTATACAGCTGAAGTTTCGTTAAAGCCATTCAGTTCAGAGAAACAGTTCATAGAATCATACACAAACCTTTTCAAAGATGTGGAACCCATGCTTATAACGGCATGTCTTTAAACACGAGGAATCCTTACATTCATGTCTAAACAGCATATGTTTAAGTGCTTACCTAAGATGGTCGTATTTTCTAAACACCGTGTCATATTCTACAGATCTCTGCTGCAATTCAATGTGTACACTAGTGACGTATTCATTGATCACGTGCCTGATTTTGCTGGGGGTAATAAGAGAAAATACATCACGATTCTAAGATATGGAAGAAAATGAAGTTGTATTTGCAACCAATAAACAGAGGTGGAAAAAGTATCGGAACCTAGGAATACCGCTCCAAGAAATTTTTTGGGAGTAAATATAGACAGAAACTTTCAAAGAAAAATGGAAAAATAAGCCTGATGTCTAATTGTTAAAATTCGTCGAACGAAATAAGTAATTCCTCCCAAAGAAGCTCTTTCATGTTCCATGCTCTTTCTAACTGAAGAAATTTATGGAATAAACTATCGTTTTCACATTTTGAATTTTTCAAATCTCACCGAGGGAGCACAGAAAAGCGATGACTTTTAACCTCCCAAGTCTCACTAAATCCTTGTTGTCACCAATGTCCGATATATGTAGATTTATCCTTTAGCTACTGGGCAACATTTTGGTATATTTGTCTAATTATACAAAGAATTTTCTTGGTTTAATCATTCCTGGGCCACCCGCCATAGAAATGGGAATAAATTGATATTTTGTTACTTCTTCAGTGAAAACTTGACTGAAACTTTTGCGTCATAAAACTTGGCTCCAAGAAAGGAAAAAAATTGTCCACTTCAACAAATTATAACATCAATAAATCTTATTCATAACTGGTGGAATCAGCACTAGTGCCTATCATACCATGACTATTGTATGGCAAAAATGACAAGAACGAGTTGCTTAACATAAAACTGATAGTTTCATGATTCATACTTCAATCCTTAACTAAGAACATGTATTTAATGAAAATTCTTAAAAGATTGCGTTGAGCTTGAACGTAGTGAATGTACCAGACAATGAACTGTGGTTACCAATTCCAAGAGTTCTTGAGATGTCTCAAGAACCATTTATTGCATATGGCACTATCTAACTTTTAGGACCAAAATTTCCCTCACTTTGTCAAAGTTTGCCTCATGTGATGCACAGAAAGAATCTAAATTCTAGATGATATGCATTGAAAAAAATTGCAGGCACATTTCTGTGGAAATTTTGCGCCCCGCCCATAGGCGCAAAAAAATTTTGTTGAGGTTTGTGGTGCATAAAGGTGAGGTGCAATAGAAGTAAATACCAGAAAAAAACTTACTCTGTGCAAGTAGTGAATCGAGTCGTCAGTTTCATTAATGCTGTTAGAACAAACTCTTTTGCTACTTGGGATGTAAATGAACTTGCTAGAATCTTTTCTAATACCAAAACAACGTCCAATTCCGTTAGCTAAAAAGAGAGAAAAAATAAGAAATCACAAACAAATTAATATCCTCACAACTGGTCGGTCTGACAACGATCACTTTAAAGATCCATTGTCAACCAGCATGCTTTGGGTGGACAAACAATACCACAATGCAATTCTTGACTGTCAACTGAAAACAAACTCTTTCAAACTTTTGACTGAAGAAGCCCCCTGCAAGTATCACAAAGCCTATGAGATCAGTTGCCAAATTTGGGCATGCTGCGACAAAATGCTTTCAAATATTGCACAAAAATTGTATGGCTTCAAAAATACAACTTCCTTAAACAGGGTGATATTGAACAGGGTGATAAAGAGAAGGATGATAAAGATCTGATTTTAGAATGGGGTCTTGTGTCTGTGTTGGTTTTATTGCGTCAAAGGTTTTGTTTTTGTGTTGCATGGGGGCTCTTCAGTCATCAGCTTTAAAGAGTTTGTTTTGTTTTTGACAGTCAAGAATTGCATCGTGGTATCGCTGGTGCACCCAAAGCATGCCGGTTGACAATGGGTCTTTAAACTTCAGCAACATGCCAATCAACTAACAAGCTTAACGATATTTCTGAATTTTCAAGTTTTTCATGAGTTCTTTCACAAGATAAAATTACCACCGATTTGAAGATAATAAAAAAAATATTGCCATGACATATTTACAGCAAAGCCGGGACGAAAACTACTATATACACCAGTACGCGATGTACCATTTTTAGGGTGCCATTCTTTCGGGCCGAAAATAAAATATAAGGTGTTATTTTTGGGGTAAAATCAATAATTTTTGGGGTATCAGTTTAGAAAAATAACTCTTTCGGGTATAGATTTTGCTATAGTTCAGGTACTTGGTTAAATTTTGGATTGTTGTCACAATTTTACGGTATATATTTTGAAAGGCTTGCAAATTTTAGAATATAGCATTCCCAATACTTTATAAATCTTGCAGTGATTTCTGGCGCGAAAATGACACACCCCTGTCACCTACCTTTTGAAGTTACCCCCCGGACAGCAAAGTATCCTTAGTTCCTCTTGGACTAACTTCCTCCTCCTAACAGACTCCTTAGTTCCTCTTAGACTGTTGGTACTCGGTCTTTTAGAAACGCAGGACCTACTTTATGGAATGACTTACCGTTGGAAATCAGGAGTGCAAAGGACATAAACTGTTTCAAAGCCTATAATTTATAATTTGTAAATACTCCTACTTTTTTACAGTCCCTAGAATATTGTATATACTATAGTTGAGGACTTAAACAAATAACTATAACTATAAAAATAAATTCCTTTCAAGCAAGTCAATCTAAGAAAACAGGATTTTTCATCATGATTTGAACGATTTTAGCCCTTGTTTTTATCTTTCTCCGGAAACATGTCCTAAGGAAATTTGTCGTCTGATGCATTCCCTTGCAGTGCCATACTTAATAGTCAGTTTCAAAAAGACTTCTTTAGCCTGTTGGAAGTCAATAATCTATCATTTTGACATGAAGCTCGCGACTCTAGGCATTAAAATGTTGGTTTTGAAAGCAGGGATGATATTGTATTCTGATAAGTTATTAATGGATCACCGTGGGAGGATGAACAGCTGAATTTGTTATTGGTTTCAAACTTTAACTAGCCTTTCCTCTACAGTTTCTTCGGATATGGACACATTTCGGCCAACTTAGAACAATTTACAAGAAAGATATAGACTGAACTTACATCTAATGCTTCATCTTCTTCGAGGTCCTTTGAAAGAAGCAGCTCACCAAATTCCCCAATCGACCAGCAAGCAACTTGGATTAACGATTGCTGGAAAAGCAGTAAATACAACATTAGACAGGCATTTCAACCTAAACTTCCATAACTATGCTTCCAAAAAGCAATGACTTTGTCTCCTTGATGCACAAAAATATCAGCGGATACACTGCTAACGAAGCTGTTTTTTATGTTGGAACTCTGCAAAAATTAGCCAAAGAAATCAGATTTTTAATACCATCAACCATTTTAGAGATCTAGCTGAACTCGCAGCCACAGGTTTAGATGTGTTTCACTGAAACACAAGAAAGACCAAAGAAGAAAGTCTATGTCATGCGCCAATTATAGAGGAATTTCTTATGCAGTTTGTTTCAATTTGTCATTAAGTGGACTTGTCAGGACTTCTAGCTACGAAAAGCTAATTTTAGGCCCACTGTGCATGCCGCATCCAGTCATGGGACCCATAGTTTAACATCCCTTCCGAAGGACGACGAGGCGAGTTGTGGGGTCAGTATATAAATGTCGTTAGTATCATTCGCAATGGGGGCAAGATAACCCTGAGTTCTCTCCCGTTGCGAATGGTACATAATAATGTAGATATGTTTTTTCTGTTTAATTGTTTTTACGATGATATCCTGCCTTCAGAATATTACTTGAAAGAACTTCGAGAACATTTTCAGCTTTTTGCGACTCGCCAAATTCAAGTCTACATTACATTAAATTTCAGGTACAGCATAAATTTTCAAATTGGTATTCTTTTTGCACATCATGCATAATACAAGAATAAACTGAACTGAGTGTCGTCTTTCCAAATACACAATACATACAGCCTTCGGGTTTTCAATTATCGGTAAGGGATAATTGAAGAGACATACCTGGCCAACATTGACTTCAAGAGCTTTGAACAACTGCTGAACAGTATAAGTATGTAAAGCACTAGTACTTGATATCAGATGAATCAGACTAGCTACTGCATCATCTCGCACGTATTGACTAGCCTACAAATAAGGTCAAAAACATCCTCATCTCTTCATGAACGATTAATGGCGAATAAGTAGCGTATCTTGAGCAGGGACACTGAGAGCTTTTTGGAGGCCCAGGGGCAAAACTGCGAAATGTGGTCCCCTATTAGCGAATAGAGCAGAAAATTTTTTCGATCATGCCTTCTAGATTGGCTTAAAATGCATTTCAGAGCATTTTCTGCAGTCAAAATGTTAAAAATCTTCAGTGATGCGGCCCCTTAGACCCTGAGGCCCTGGGGCAAATTTCCCCTCCTGCCCCCCCTCTTGGCAACCCTGATCTTAAATATCGACATTTTCATTACCTCCAAAGGAGGGCTACTATCACGTACCAAGCTTTATCCATCGATAATCTAGCATATTATTTGTGACAATGTCCTCTAAGTAATTCTTTCATGCTACTACAACTAGTTCTGCAACCTCACTCCTTTGCCGCACCTTAACCTAAACTTTGCACTCTAGTAACAGCGTTGGTTAAAGCAGCAAAGTAATGAAATCTCCCACGTTTGATTTTCTTGACCTTCCATGACAACGTGTGTGTGTTTTTTTTTATATCAATGTCTATTAAAAAACATGTCGTCATCTGGTTCTGGCTATGAACGGCACTTAACAAACTCTTTAACAACAATCGAAAAAGAAAAAAATAACAAACAAGAAAAGCAAAGCAAAAGAAAGGAATTTAAGCACTCTGTGCACCATGACATCACCCCGCCTCCCGCCTTGACAAGCGCTAGTATGCGCTAACCCGGGTGATTGAATTTATGTGAAAGAAAAACTGCACCGGCAAGCATAGAGCTCAAATCTTTCAAATCTTAAAAAAGGTGGGTGTGAAATTGTATCAAATTTTTCCATGAATTGAATGACTTCGAAGAAACTTTAGGTAATTTGTTGTAAATCTGCCGTGGCAATTCCTTAATATCTTGATTATTTTCAAAATGGCGGCATTTGGATTATTTTTGTAAAAATCTATCAAAAATTTTGAGAAAATTAAATCCATCGTAACCCTTAAATCACTTGAGGAAAATTGACACAATCTTCAAGAAAACCATAGTTTATGAAGGTCTACAACATGATTGCAAGCAGAAATTTGTAGCTCTTCTGGTTAGGGATTTAGAAATTTGATGACGTCACAACCTCGAAATCAATGAATGCCGCCATTTTAAAGCTAATCACGATATCAAAAAATTGCCACGGCAGATTTACAGCAAATTGTCTGAAGTTCCTTTCAAACACTTTGATTCAAAGAAAAACGTAAAAGAATTTTACACCCGTCTTTTTAAAGATTTGAGCTCTATGCTTCACCGGCAAAGCCTGTGCTAAGATTGTTGAAATCTTGGTTGCCAATGGGTGATGCCATGGCTCATGCCATGACAACGTGTCTATCATCATAAGCATAAACACACTTTTTAGCAAACTGACCCTTTTATGATGTACTTCAAGATTTCATTGTACTTTCATATCTTATATCCTCAAAAGCTTTGTCTAGTCTCTTCCTCAGACATTGGCGCTGCTTTACATGTAACATAAGACTGTATCAGCAAGAAGACGTGAGATAAGGACAACACCAGCAGTGGAAGTCTAACAAGTTACAAAGCAAAATAAACTTCCAGAACATATTGTGAGTCTCTGGAGACTTCGTTTATGTTTCCTTTTGAAACTGCCAAGGCAAGGAAGTTATAAGCTATGTGAATACGTTAGCATCCGATCTAAGAGTCAAAGGACAAATTATGCTGAAGGATAAATTGCTAACTCATCGAGTGCCCTTGTCGGAGGAAAAAATCTGCAAAATTGACATGTCGCATATTTCAAGTACCTGCGTCTTTACAGACATCAGCATGTTGCTGCTAAGATGGCCTACATTACACAGTGTCGCAGTTGAAAATTTGAGAGCAGTGTGCGACTAACTGTCAAAAAGAGAAGTGACTATTTTCTTACCGAAGTCAAAAGCTTTAAAACTGTGTCTATGTGCCATCGCTTGTTTGGAGCGTATCTGAAGAAAGAATGTATGATCGATTATCAGCAAGTCTACAAATTTAACAAAGCAAAATCAAATTCTTTAAATTTTTAAATAAGCAACAATGTCGCTAAATGCTATTGCCAAATATACACAATGGTCCAATAAAAGAAAGGATAAACTCTTTTAGCCAAGAAGCTAAGCACTAGTTGCATCCAAACAGCTCATTCAACAAATTTCATATATAAATGTTCTCCAAAGGCAAATAGTTCTTAAACCTTTCTATTTTGGGGGCTGGAATTGTGAGGCTTCTTGTAAAGTTTTTTGATATTCAAAACCCATAAAAAATAAAGTAATCAAGCCCAATAATATACAAATAAATTCCATAAACTAGGAAAAAGATACTAGGTGAGTCAATGAAATGGCCGGCGTTTGAAAAAATATTGCTTCCGAATATCAGAGCACAGAAATTAAAAACTGTCTTGTTTTATTCACGCCGTGTCCAAATAGGTTCAGTAACGCACCGGACTTTAACCAGCCTTTTTCCCGTCTAAATGGGAGATTTTTTGCAGAAAGCCTCTTTCTAAAACCTCCAAAACGAGTGAAAACAACAAGAAAAATTCTTAAAATAATTGAACATGTTAGCTGTTCAATCAGATATTGCCAAATATCATTGCTTACATACTCAGGGAGCAGTAGCCTTTCAAAATCCGGGCATTTTTCTGACTCACAAGGTAAATTCCGCCGGGTGACGTGCACTTACAGCCAGGTGAGTGAGGCTACTTGGGAAACAAAGAATTTCTTTCGTCCATTGGAGCTAAGAAATCATAGAAAATGTACTGCAGGTGCATCTCAAAGCTAAGATGTCACAGCCCAACTGATAAAACGTCACTTTTTTAGCAAAGAAGAATTTTGCAAGGTTCTTCACCATCGATGCAGCACTATTGACATGAATCTTCTTAGAGCAGCATATCCATATTTGCACAATGGATAATTAACACTTCAGGAACAATTGAACAAGATAATCTCAAAGTAAGGAATAAATTGTCTCGATTTCCATCTGAACCATTTAAACTTTTGGCAGCACTTTTACAAAATGTGATTCATTCAAAAAATTTTGAGCCGCATGCAACATTAGATTGAAGACCACACAAGTCGTAGCGGGAAATATTCACCTGATCTGACTTACCCATTCTGGAACGATTTTCTGTCCAGTTCTTCAAGTAATGCCACTAAACTATATCACTTGAAAAGTTATGCCATAGAAATACTTACTTCTCAGCTATCGTGATAAGATTCGAAGTGACATATCCTTTGAGTTCGACATCGCATTTTTCTAAGAAATTTAACAGCTCTTTCACCATACTTCGCACATTTGTTGTATTGACTAGTGCGAAACATAACTCAACAGCTCTCCTACAAAGAAATATTAACTTTGAGGAAATGAAAACAAAACAGAAAAACAAAGTCAGAATAAGGGCATAGGAACAGACGACGTTTGGGAGTTCAAACAGAGCATCATTTTACTCATTCCTATAAACTGATTAAATCTATGAAGCTAAGATGTCAACTTAGATGATAAATTTGGCTAGTCAAAACTTTTTCAAACGTCGATGACCAGTCGCCGTACAGTCTCAGATGGTAGATTTACAGCAGATTACCCAAAGTTCCTTCCAATTCATTAAATTCATGGTAAAGGCAAAATGTGATAAAATTTTAACCCCACCTTTTCAAAGATTTGAAAGATTTGAACCCTATGCTGAAAAATAATTTGAAAGATGCAGGCTCTCGAACGTAGAAACTTTTTGCTGATTCCTCGGTGTATATCAGGCCGTTGTGATTAAAGTACTTCTATTCAATAGATGTTTTGACCAAACAGAAAGCAAAATACAAATACTTTATAAGAACTGGTAAATGAAGGGAAATCAAATTCGACTTCAGTTGTTTAAACTTCAAATAGTGATAATTTACCAGATTGAGCCAGTGGTCTCAAACCTCAAATCCGGTAAAGCAGAAAGGTTTAAAATTTGGGTGTCCCAGAAAAAGTTTTCGCCTTCAAAAATTCATAGCACTAACAGCACTTGATGGATTTAAATTATTCAAATTCTAGTTGAAAGTCAAAAAACTGAAGTACATTTGTGCTTTTTCTCGCATTTTTATGAGCATTAAATACATAAGTAAATGAGGAAACGTCGATCCACCTGCTCAAATATCACACCAGTGCAGGAAGAACGCAGAGACAAGACTTGATCTACTTAGAGGACTGCATGTTTCTGACTTCGTTTGGCAAATCCATTCTTATGGCTGAGCTAGCTCAAAAGAGATGGAGTAAACAACTGCACGCAACTGTATAGTCGTGGCAAAAACACATACGCAAGGGGTCACATGCATCTAAAATGAACCAATCAATATTCTAATCACGTATCAATTTATCGCTATGGATAGACACTTATCCCAGTAAATCTCAATCTCATCCCCAGAGTGAGTTCGTTGCTCTACCTGTACTCTGGGATACAAGAGGCCGTTCGGCAATCTGATTGGCTGTTCGCCATTTTGGGCTGTAACTCCGCATTCCGTGGGGTAAACGACCTCGGCATGTCAAAACTCGAGGTAAAACCAGATTCTTTACCTATTTCAACCATAAGTTACAATTAATTTCCGAAATTAGAAGAATAACGGGCCATTTCATTTTTGAAGCTGCGGTGAGTTTGCTGAGTTTGTAACTTAGGCCCATTTTCGCTCCAAACAAAGCGAGCTTATTTTCACATTAAACACACTTGCCGACCCCAGATTATTGCTTAAATACCTGCAAAACGGTTCAAACAAGGTCCTCAAAGTGTTTGTTTTTAACTTCTCCATTCATCTGCTGCAGAATTAGCGCCAGAGCAACGGCCATTTTCCGTCGATTGGCGTTGCCTGGCCAAATTTGCCCATTTTCTGGGCAAATATGTTCGAAGTGTACCAGGGTGTTCATTCGGCTTCGTGATCGGCGTATGACGTAAGAACACCCTGGGAACGAGGTTGAGTAAATCTTCAAAAACACAGAACAATCCTCCACAGCTCCACCGATTACCGAAGTTTCTTGATTGCGAAATGCCTGAAGATGACCCAAAAACCCTTGAGTTTACCAACATTTTTATTTACATTTTCAGTGCATAGAGAGAAAAATTACGAGAATACTTCAATCTCTCAGCTTTCAAGCAAAAATTTGATTCATTAAAATCTGTCAAGTATTCTTGGTGCTACGAATTTTCAAAAGTGGAAACTTTTCTCTTGCTCACCCAGTATATGAAGTAATAAATAAATGCATGAAAATCATTTGAACTGACCTTCTGATTGAGATATCTGGATCCTTGAGACATTCAAGTACAGTCCCTCGATGTCTTTGTACTGAACTATTATCCATATTAACAGTCTTTAGCAAAGTGTTCAGTGCAACATATCTGTGAAAAGAAAATTGAAACGCTTGAGACAAATTTTGGCAACAGCACAGGTATGACACGTAACAGAAAACATTGCGATAGGGCCTACAATTCAACTTGCACAAGCTGGGGCTCTTCGAACCCAGAGGAATATCCAGACTTATGCGTCCGACTTACGCGTATGTACAGGCGCTTTTATGCCCAAACATTCACTAGAAGACCCCACAATAAGAACCAGCCCGACATTAAGAAATATTGGAAGAAATTACTGTTGGATGAGCCATGATAGGTTGTGAGCTGGGCTGACAGGAAATTGACATTATGTTGTGGCCCGTGGAAGACCCTTGGGGAAGCGAGGGGGTGCGATCGCCCCCTAATGTTTGGAAGAACAAAGATCTTTTGTTTAAAAACAATAGAAATAAACAATGCTTTTTACTGAAACAATAGCTTCGGCCCCCCAATATTTGGCAAATTGTCCGCCACTGGTTGAGGCTTGAACATGTACTCGCTTTTACCTTCATTGTTTTCAAAATGACAAGGTTGTTATATTCAGGAACAAAGATTACACTCACCTAATGTTCTTGTCGTTATTCAATAAAAATCTTCCCAAAATGTTAATTGCAAGAACCTGGAAAAGAAAGTGTCAACTTGAAGATCTAGCAAACTGCGAAAATTCTAAACAAAACATGTAAAAGGGAAGTATCCCAAATCTAGTTCTCTGCTGACCAAAAATATCGATTGAGTTTTCCAAGATCAAAGCAAGAGAAATAGAATAGGCTAGCGACATTCTGATCTAAATCAAAAGGAGACAATAAATAATTTGAGAATTATACATTGGGCTTGCAAAATTCCAACTTAAGTTGAGAAGAAACATGATTTTGAACAATTTTGAACATTTACACTGAACCAGACGACTCAGTTTAGAAATTTGACCTAGAATGCTAGACTGTGATGGTTGAGGTCACCTTTAAAAGTACACAGAAATTGTAAGGAGCAGCATTTAATCTCGTTTTGGCAAAGATGTTAAACGAGACTAAATAAAGCTTTGGAAAAGAGGAATAAATCTCTCTCTGAACGCGTTTACTGCAAATATGTTTCCTCAGCAAGGCAGCTGGTCCTAATTGGATGTTGGTAGAATCATACTGGAAATCAGATACAACTTGCACTGAAAACAGCTTTCTTCTTGCAGCAGGTACTGGATTTAGGAAGAATAGACCATTTCAACGAACCGCTGCCATTATCGAAATTTTTCAAGATTTCATTGTACGAAATTTTCGACCCCAGATTCAGCACACAAAATCTAGGCCTCTTGCAAGGTTTCTAGTCCCTAGCATTTGCTACATTGATTTTACAGTGACAAAAAATTTCTTAATATAACATAGGATTTGACCGCACAAATTTTTTGGGGGAACTCTTACTCTCACATTTTTTTAGTTATCAGATCCCTTACAATATCACAAGGAGCATACTTGCGGTATCGCACCGAATCAAAGTTTAGTCGATAGCCAAAAGGTTGAAGCATTCTAAAATGAATCTCTTTCTAAATGCGTTTGCCGCAAATATGCTTCCTCAGCGACGCAGCTGGTCCTGATCAGATCTTAGTAGAATCATGCTGGAAATCGGATACAACTTGGACAGCAAGCAGTTTTTCTTCCTGCAGCAGGTACAGTAGGTCGCCTAATATGCTGGACGTAAGGAGCAGCAGCCTACCTGCATAGAAAATAATTTTTCCCTTACAAAAAATTAGAATTTTTTCTTTCAATTTCTTATCAATGTTTAAAAATGAGACAGTGTATATTGCAATGTTAACATTGCCTTCCAATCTTTCATGCTTGACGTTTTAAAAATGAGATGATATACCATAATATATACCGGGTGAGCCAAGAAAAAAGTTCCCACTTTGACAATTCATAGCATCAACAGTGCTTCACAGATTTGAATGATTCAAATTCGAGTTAAAAACAGAAGGATTGAAGTATTTTTGAGACTTTTTTCGGTATCACACTGGAAGTATCGGTAAATCTAACTTTGTAAAAATTTCACAGTTGCATAATGACTGAAAAGGAGCCTAAAACATTAATCAAACTGTAAGGATTCTCTTTACAGAGAACAATACGGAATGGGCATTTCAGCTTTCTAAAACGCTATAAGACATCATTTTTCAAACTAATACCCGAGATTTTCAGTCCCATGGCAATAAATGTGCAGTGGATACCTCTCACCCATGAGAAATGGCAATTTCTTCATTGTTCTTCGTGAGCATTCCATTCCGTTAAGTGTAACTATGTAATTAGTGAGAAGTGTAACTACGTAGTTTGATGTTAAGTGTAACAGTTGCAGGGCTGCAATGTATTTCATGCTCCTTGCACTGCCGTCTTGTATTGTAATAGGCTGTTTTAGCAAGAAGACGTCAGTCAAGAAGACGCCAGCGTAATTCTTTTGTTAGATACAAAGCGAAATCAACTTCAAAACTTTTGCAAGTCTCGGGAGACTTCGCGTACGTTCTATTTCTGAAATTGACAACCTGAAAAGAGTACTTTTGAAGGCCGCCTATCAGGAAAAGAACGTCGAGAACGGAAGCTGAATACTGTGTGAGCATATTCCTAAGCGATGGAAATGCAAGAATGCAAACCAGTTTTAAGGATTTTGTCTGTCTATGAGCAGCTTTCTAGGAAGGAAACACCTAAAAGGTTTCGATGCTCCAAAAAACTTACAAGCATCAGCGTTTTCAAGGACGTCCGCGTCTTGCTGCTAAAACAGCCTAATTTGTTCGTTAGTACGTTGTAAATTTTATATGGAGAAAGAAAAAAACAGCTTCAAAAGAAGTTAGTGCTGCCATTTTGAAGCTAACTAAGAAACCAAAAGACTTCCTTACAAGCCATTTAATTCAAAGAAAAATGTGATAGAAGTTTACACTCACATTTTTAAAGATTTGAGCCATATGTTGCTGGCATTCTGAAGCAATCAAAACTGAATACTAACTGAGGTTTTGTGAGGGCATTCATTTACATACCAGGGCGTCTTGAACGAGGTCACTTGATTGGATAGGCATGAATTTCAATGAAAAATATTACCCGTAATCCGCTCTCAGATTTTATATCCATGATTGTCAACACTGTTTCATAAAGTATTGAGTTCCCAACGTTTTTCGTACTCTCTGTATTCGTAGCAACCTTTCAGAGAAATGAACCAAACATTAAAGAAATTAATGAAAATTTTCAAATATTACCTAAAAATGTATTTACCGTAAAAGCTCTATTAAGCCCCCCCTCTCTATTAAGCCCCCCTCTCTAATAAGCCCTTCCCCTCTGAGTCAAAATTTGAAATAAGCCCCCCCTCTCTATTAAGCCCCCCCCCACTCATACAAAATCCTAGAATTTACAAAATATTTTCCGTTTATTTAGCTATACAACCTTACATGTTAATTTCAGTATGATTTGGGATAAAAACTGAGTCGAATTTGTGTATTTGAGCCGGAAAATTGTGTGTTGAATCCGCAAAATATGGAATAAAAGAACTGAAAAGCTACCAAATATATCCTTTTCGCTTGATTTTGTGAATAAGCCCCCCCTCTCTAATAAGCCCCCCTCTCTATTAATCCCCCCTCTGGAAGGTCCAAAATTAAATAAGCCCCCCGGGGGCTTAATAGAGCTTTTACGGTAATACTCTATCATCTTGTCGCAGAGAATTCTCGAGTACCGAATAGTCGTCCCTTCCCGCTTATTTAGAAAAATTTTCCAACCCCCACTCTTATTCCAATCCGTCCTTATCCTTTCTTGAAAAATTGAAATGATATTGAACATAACTTTTGAATAAATATAAAAAGATACGTGTTTAACTTAAGAAAAAGACTATTTTCAATTTTCCCAACCCCTCCCCTCCCCGATTGTTCCAAGCTCCACGATTATTGGTGTATCGAACTATTTCCAACCCCATTCCGATCATTCTGACCTCCCCCTTTATTCGGTACTTGAGAGTAGTATCATTTTATTGATTGGGATTGATTGATTCAAGAGATGCTCCTGTTATGAATGATGCATACATGTGAATATAAATATATATAATAAAGATGCCAATATAAAACGAGCTTGTGTCCTGACGCATAACATTTTAAATAATGATATATGTGATGCCTTACAAAGTCATATCACAACACATGAACACATCAAGACCACAAGAAACAACAAATGTTTAGCCACTTTGCCACGCATCAAAACTGAATATCCGTGAAAGGGATTTTATCACATGGGGGCAAAGTTATACAACGACTTGCCTATAGACGTAAGAACCGCCGAAAACAAAAAGGACTTTAAAATGAAAAACTAGATTTATTTCTAAAAATGAAATCGTTTTAATATACTAGGCTTTAAAAAAGAAATCATCATGGACTGTTTAGCTGTAAATGGACTCTAAATGCGATATTTATTCAGAATTTCAAATTAGGTTTTAACATTTCTTTTCTCTTCTTTTAAGCAGGACAGGCATTGAAACCAGCAATATTTTTGTTGAAGCTTCTATCCTGTTGAAATATTCGTATTATTATTATTATTATTATTATTGTGTTCATTTTTCACAGTTAAAACTGGACGTGTAAGCTTGAAATCAAAATGCAGCAAGCAAAATCAGATTTCAAGTACTTTTCGTAAAATCCTTGCTGTTCCTAGCAATACTGTCTTTTGAATTTGAGCTGTCTTGATCGAAATTCCAATTTCCTTGATTCGGCTTTCCAACATTGTTGGCACAGTTCCCAATGCACCTATCACAACAGGAATTATTGCAACTTTGACATTCCACAATTTGCTGACTTCTCTCGCTAAATCCCTGTATTTGTCAATCTTTTCATCTTCCTTCTCGGCTACTTTATTGTCGCCAGGGCATGCTATATCTATCAATTGGCACTCTCTTGTTTCTTTGTTAACAATTGTGATGTCAGGTCTCCCAGCACCGATCATTCGATCAGTTTGAATTGTGAAATCCCATAATATTTTACATTTCTCATTTTCCATTACACTTTCAGGCTCATGATCATACCATTTATCCACATGATCTAAACCATTTTTCTTGCACAGCTCCCAATGAACTGCTTTGGCTACGTTGTCGTGTCTGATCTTGTATTCCGTCTGGGCAAGCTTCTTGCACTGACTTATGATATGAGTTACTGATTCGTCTCCTTCCTTGCACATCCTACACTTCGGGTCATCACGACTTTTATCAATCTTTGCTTTGATTACGTTTGTTCGAAGTGCCTGATCTTGAGCAGCTATCAAAAGACCTTCAGTTTCTTTCTTTAGGTTCCCGTTAGTAAGCCATATCCAAGAATCCTTACTTGCTATATTCTCCGTCTGCCTCAAATGTTGCCCGTGTAATGCTTTTTCTTTCCACTCCGCTTTTCTCTCCATTTTCATTCTCCGTTTGAAATCTTCTTCATTTTCACTAGGTGTATCTATTTCTCTTCTTGCTGCGATTATCAATCGTTCATCACTCTCGCTTATATATCTTTGAAGTCCCAGTTTAGCAAGGTCAATACAATCTTCTACTGCAATTACTCCTCGACCACCCTCTTTCCTTGGTAAATACAATCTGCAGACGCTGTCTCTAGGATTATTATTATTATTATTATTATATTATCTATATTAATATTTTATGAAGCAAATTTTGTTGCACGTAAAACTCGAGCACAGTTGAACCAATCCCCGCCAAACTTTCCAGATATCTTCGTCTTCACTGTACCTAACGCAATAGAGATTTCGTTTTTTCAAATTCACCCTAAAAGCGGGGTAATGGGGCAAAGCGGCAAAGTCAAAGGATCGGTGGACTCCCCTTGCGAAATGGAGGCTACAGAAAGCGAGGAAAGCGAGGAACGGGATAAAACAGGACTTGCTGGAATTAGTGGAAATAGTTGATAACTTGAATATTGCTGAACTAATCCTTACGAAACTTTCTAAATAAATCTTTTTCTTCCCGCTAGATACTTCAATAAATATACTCTTTTTCTCATAGTTTCCCCATAAGGAGGGGGGAAGGGCCAGATAAGACCTTAAGGTGCCTCAACGATAGGGAGTTTCCACTGCAAAGAGAAAGAAAGCACAAAACACAAAACTTTGCTTTGCCTTTAATCTGAGAAACTGTGTGGTGAATGGCCAGGAAACTGACTCATTCATTGCAAAGAATCAACGATCTGTTTCGTCACCCATTTGGATAAGGATTTGGTATTGTATTTTGAGTGGGCACTGAATGTTTCGGGGTAAATTCCTTAGAAATATTTTTCAAAGTTAACAAAAAAGCCTAGGCCCATGGGCTACAAGAATTTCTTTGTAAGAAGATGAGATTTTCAGCCTGCACTGAAACTTTCTTTAACTTATCAGATTTCCAAGGTCCATGACAGTTCTGATTGACTGACGGGGCTACTGTGCCTAGGTAGGTTACTGAAAATGGAAGCAGGCTTCACAGCTACAGCTACACCAGAAAGACGGGTTGGCAACTGCCAGGTGACACTCTCCACATATATTAAGTCCTGAGGTAAGCCCCCTTTGGGCCTATTTTGCAAAAAAATATTTGGGGTGAGGGCTTATTCCAGGGAGAGGGGCTTATAGCAGCAACCAACAATCTTACCAGCACTACACGTATCTCTTTTATGAGAAACAAAGAATCTGGGCCAGTACTGAAAGTTTCTTAAAATTATCAGATTTTTAGTGCTAGAAGTTTCTTGTGAGATTCTCAAATGTTTCATAGCAGTCTTCGTATTCACTGCCTGTTCTCTCAAGAACATTTAAAGACAATGTTTTTTGAAGCTTTTCCAGTGTTTAGATACTATAATCAAGTTCCTACTGAGAAATATTAGACAGGAAACGAGCGAAAGTAAAGTAAACGGTGTTAAGGATTCTTGAGCTATATTTTCCCAGACTGGCGTTTTTCCATTTTTGGTGATCTGAGAATTGCGTTTCTTATAAGCAGTTTCTTATAAAACCAGAAATAACGATTGTCAGTGAGTGCTACGCAACGTATTGGTTGCATAGGTCCATTCCCTGGTTCCGCAGTTTACACTCATTGAATTGTGATGCATGACAAATCGGTGTATTGGCTTTGGGTCAATGAACAACTGGAGAACAGAGAGAATGTTCTTTTGTTGCCAATAAAGTGAATTCCAACCATTCTGATGCACTTACGTGCCTCAACGATAGGGGATTCCCACCCTAAAGAGAGAGAACACAAAACACAAAAAATACAAGAAGAAAGTCAGCTAAAGAAGAGAATCAACCAGAGGCGTAGCTAGGATTTTTCGGTGGGGGGGGGGCAAAGCCCAGCAGTGACCCGACAGGTGAGCCAGTCGCGGGTCTATCCCCAGAAAATTTATACAATTTTTAGTCGCTTAGGGGGGGGCAGCCGCCCCCCCTGCCCCCCTCTATCTCCGCCACTGGAATCAACAGTATTCACTAAAATAAGAAACAATTTTAACAGACAGCAGCGTTCCCCACGGGGGCTTTCTGGCTAGGTGCAAATTTAAAAAAACCTTTGGGTGGGGGGTCTCATTCAAGGGGCACCTTTTTCAAGGTGGGGGCTTATTCAAGGACTTACGGTAGGATTTGCATTGCAAACCGTTTCGCATGTTCACCCTGGGAATCCCTGTGTAGGCTCGCTCATGATAACTTTCTTTTCGTGTTGCAGTTGTAATCACAGACAGCCTCATGTTTCCGTAGTTGACACAGTAACTAAATTTAGAGTTGCGGAGCCTTGATCTCTGCGGGACTTGGTCATTATATTAATAAATGTGCTCCATTGTAAATTTTACGAATACAGTCGGGATATTCCACAGGAAAGGTATATAGCCCAGAGTCTCTTTGCTCAGATAAAGTGATTCCGGCTGAAAATGCCAACAGGCAGCAAATCCCTCCCCAAACAATTACTCGGTACGATGGCTGCGTCAGCGTCACACAGTTGAATCAGGAGTTGACCAGGGTGAAATCCCACTCTAAGAGCAGGGTCACCGAGAGGCTTTTGAGGTCTGGGAACAAAAATGCGGACTGAGGCCCCTACAAGGGCACCAGCAGAAAATGTTTTAATCCCCAATCAAATCAGATTGAATTTAATCATTATCATGCTTTAAAGTTGGTGTGACAAACTAATTAATACCAACTATTTACAATGTAATCTGCAAGGATGTCTAAAAATGATATTACAAGCTACATAACGAAATTGCCAGCAGGACCGCCGAGACGGGGGGGGGGGGTAGCCGGGGCAACTGCCATAAAAAAGAAGCTTTGTTTTTCACGTAATGATGTCATCAAGCTGGGCCCCACAAGGGGCCCGGAAAATCGAACTTTCTTTTTGACCAATGGAGTTAGCAATATCATCACGGGCCTCAGTTCATTAATTTGCGCCTCTGCGAAGCAGAAGCAGCAAATTATTAAAATGCAGAGGCTCTGGAATGCGTTCCAAGTATCGGCGGTCGAGCTTGAGCGCGCTCGTGTCCAAAAGAATTCAGCCAATGGGATTATCGAATATGTCTGATTATGCGGAATTTCACGGGATGATGCAGGAATGTGTTTGTTTTGCGTTCGTTTACCAACAAAGAGAAAAATAGTTAATAAGTTCCTCCTAAAATCTGTGCGTACGCATTTGGTCAAGCAAAGGATGACTATGAGCAAAGAGAATTATTCCTTTTTGTCAAGTTTGTGATGAAGTGAAACATAAGCAGGCCAAAAGACACACTAAGATGTACGAGGAAGGCTGTGTGGTGTGGCTGTGTGGTGTGGTCGTGTGGTTACTGAGTTTTCGAACTCAAGATGGGAAGGTGAGTGAAATGGTATATATACAGATTTTATCTTCAAGTATTTCATCGTTGATTTTGTGACTTGACTGTGCATATTCTTCTGATCTATCTAATTCTGCCATCAACCCGTTAAATTCAGGTCATACTGTGGTCTACAGGCAAAGCAGCAAACTTATGAAACATGAACCGTTCCTAACGCAAATATTCGCCATGTTGACATTGATATCATTGCAGTATACCCCACTGCTTATCAGTTTGATCGGTAAACTTAACAATTGTATCCTTATTTTCAACTTTAGTTACGATTTGCAGTCAACACAAAATGCAGAAAAGTCGTATGGTCACTGCATTTTCACTGTCGGGCTTGGAAAGGACAGGTGAGTCAAATAGGTACCGCCAAGATAAAATAAGAGAAGAGTTCTAAGAGCAGAATAAGAGTTTTCTTATTTCATCTTGGTACCACATACAAATTTTATTTTGAAATATTTTGCTTTGACTGTTTATTTAGATTGCACATGATATTCATGTGGTCTAACGAAGGACGGTTTGGCTTCCTGCATCAAACAAAACAAAAGTTATGTTGGTACGCCCCCTTTGTGCTCCTTCCTGCAGTGCTTTCAGCGTACTCCCACAGTGTCTCCCAGCGTGTGATGACAAATATTTTGACGAGTGGTGAACACCAGCCCGGTCAAGGAGACTCCAAGGAATTTAGGCCAGAGACTGTGAATGACATCAAGCAAAATAAAAGGGCTGAGAAAAGCCTGCATGAATGCAAAGTATCTCTGATAATGAAACTGCTCGTATTATTATTTCTAGATCCTTTTTCTGGCGTCTGGTGCCCATTGTCACCAGAGAGGAAGTGCGTCATAGCCTTACAAACTGGTTTTTGTTTGCCTAAAATTCAATTAACGTAAACGTCGGAAACACGGAACGAAAGTGAATGAAAAATTTGGAACCCTTTTCAATTAAAACAAAATTCCATTACGCAGCACTCATTGATCAGCTATTGTAGCTTGATGCAACGCCTTTTCGGATGTATCCCTTGTATTGGCATGCTGTTGCCCACTAAATTCCATTTCCATTCCATTCAACAGGAATGTCCAGAGTCTGCATGTGGATTGATGATTGTATGACAGGGACTTGTAGTTTGTAATGTTGGACAGTTCGTAATCCTGCAATTCTAATCTATGGTTCTAATGAATGAGTTTTTTTAATTGAATTGTTTATAATAGCTACATGGAATTACTCTCTGTCTTTCTATCAAATTCAAAATGAAATATTTTCTCTTCACTAAGCAAGTTAACGTTGTAGTAAAAAGCATGGTCCTAGCAGTTAGTGACCAGACTTGCTAAATCCCACCTGATTGCCACCTTGTACGGAAATGATACCATACTGTCAAGGCATTCAGGCTAAACCAAGTTTTGTAAAAATGATACCCTTGGCTAGACTAATTTTACATCAAAAGTGCCATGAGTTGGCATTTTCTAGACATAAATTGCCAAATTCTCGTATTCTCTGGACGAAATTGGGTTTCTATACAGGAATTACCGAAGTTTGACTTTTCTTGGAGCAAAATTGCCAAAAAGAATACACTTGCGCAGACTAAAATCGACTAAAATTGCCAAGAGTATACCCTTGGCTAGACTAGCATTCCGAAAAACTATACCCTTGCGGGTGGCACATCCCCAGGTACCTTAGCTATGGAAGAACACCCCCTCCCTCCCGTGGTCTAAGCAGATAATGGTAACCAATCTGAAAAATTTTTAATGATAAAACTCGATATTCATAGTGTGCAAAAGAAACGGAAGCTGGTAGACCAAAGCAGCGTATTTGTGTAGTAGGGGTGTAGTACAGCTGGGAGGTTACCGTGAAGGTTTTTACCTACCAATGTGGGCGCAAATTTTCGGATAGTGATATCCCTTGTTATTTATTCCAACGTTGTTCGTTAAATGATAGCGAGATTCGAGAACAAGCGACAAGAACTATTGTTGATGTTCTCAAATAAAGATGGTTTTAATGATGTTTTCGACAAGAACCATTGCTGGTGTTTTCGAATAAATAAGCTCTGTCAGAAAGTTAGCAATTTTTGTTCGCGTTCTTGCCTTGCATTATTTTGAAGCTAGAAATCAATCAAGATAGACATTGCTTTGCGCTTTATTCTCAAACTTCATCAAAACGATCCACAGTTTCAGTGGCATGGCCACATGGAGGGTACGAGGGAGCAATGGCACCCCCACTTTTACTGAAAGATGGCGATATTCCTTGAAAACCGAAGGGAGATTGTGGGGTATAGGATGGGCATGAATTTTTCCGAGAAATGCTAGAAGATTACGTAATTCAACCGTGTTGCCAAAAACTGCCATTTTAGCACTGGTGAATTTGGGATCAGCCTGAATGCATTCCATAGAGAAACTGCTAAAATATCTGAGTCCCAAGATCTATCTGATGATTTTAAGAAATTTTAAGCACAGGTCCAAATTTTTAGTTTCTTATAACAGAAATATAAGTATTGTCATAAGAAACTGCTAAAAGATCGAGGACAACTTCACATTCACGTCAAGGAAGGCAGATTTTCAAACGCCGTCACGCCAAGAACTGATTTTATTGAAGAAATGACGCCGCTACGCCGATAGGAAAGTCATGAATACGCCAAAGATCTTCGGGCCTAAGTGCACGAAATGCATCGTGGAGAATCAGGGCCTTCTAAGCAAAAGGGCATTATTCGAAAGAGGGTACGAGACGTTTTCAGAACAAAATGACTTTTATGGAATTTTGATGGTTTTTTCTTGACTACAAATTATTTTTGCCAAAAGTGTTCGAGATTTTTGGTAGCGAAATGCCCTTTAAGCCAAGGTGAAGGATGCTGCTTCGAAAGCTGTCCTCGCACTATGATTCATACAATTATTGTCACAAAATCGTCAAAGTTTCCTTTGGCAAGCATGATGTTGGGAGATGCATTCTAAGCCAAAGTAAAGGGCTTTGTCCCAAAAAGGGCAGACCCCCTCACTTTTCTACCCCCACTTAACTTGCCCTTGCCACGCCGCCGCATAATATTCACGAAATTCTCCCAATTGTGCACTTATGGTATCAGTGTCAAGCAAGGGGCCCGCATCCTCTTGTTGCCCCGGGGCCCGGCCTCGCTCTCGGCGGCCCTGATTGCCAGGGTATTTACCAATTCTACAATTACATTTTTTCACCCATCCAGATTCTATCTTTGTTTTAAACCCTTTAGATTCACCTAAAAGGCATCTCAGAACATTTCCTGCAGTCAATATATCAAAAATCTTTGATTACAGGACCCCATAGACCCTGAAGCCCAGGGGCAAATTGTCCCCTCTCCCCTCTCGGTGGTCCTGTCAAAAAGAACTGCTTTTTTATTTAAAACAGGATGGGGAGGGTTTCCACAGATGTTTTATTTCCACTTTGAAGTGTCACTTGAAATTTCCTGGTCCGAAGGTTCTTATTTGTTTGGTCATCTAAGGGTTCATGAATTTCTTATGTAGTTTCCTATACCAAGATATGCGTCCATTCATTCATTAGAGTCCATTATTGTGAGGTTTCAGGGTATCATTTTCTCACAAAGTGTTAGTAGCACGTTGTTCTAGAACCATTTGCCACCAAGGGGATATATTCATAGGAAAGTGTTATTTCAATGTTAATCGCTTAGCTTCAGATGTTTCGAAACAGGGTAGCAATGGCAAGGTAAGACTATATTTTGGAGGAAAATATGCAACTGGATAGAAAGGTTACTGGGCATAGCCTGCTTCGTCAAAATGAATGTCAATGAATTACAACGACTTCAGGAAGGGGTAATAGCATGTGTAGGACAGGAATTGTTGGAATGACATCCTAGAATGAAATTAAGGTGCAATTTGCCTCTCATTTACGCAGATTGGTGGTGCGAAAAATATGGAAGATTGGGAGAAAGTAACAAGAAAGCTTATTCGCAAGAGTCTTTGTTAATGTTTGGATCTCTATTCAATAACTAAATGAGGAAATGAGAAGCATAGCAATAGAGAAATTAGGATCTGTGATTTTAGAAAGTAAAAAGAGTTGATATTTACAAGCAAACTAAGGTAATTTCTTGATGCAAAAAGTAGCATTCTTATATGGTTCAATAGATTGCTGCAAGTGTTAGGAGACGCAGGAGACGCCACTAAATTCATGGAATAGTAAAAGTGACCAAGAGAAGACAATGCTGTGAAGTACATGGAAGTAAAGGGAGAAAGACGTCAGAAAAAAGCTGAATTACAGTTTCTATCAAATGAAAGCAGCAATGCAACCTGTATGCAATTTAAATGGATCATGTGCTGGAATGGTTCGCATAATTGAAAGCATCAAGCATGAAAGATCCACTTGCCTTTTATAAAGGCGTAGCAATCAAAGACAAAATACAAGTCCATTAATCGGATTTATGCGAGCAACTTATTTGAAATTATAAAAGGGGTTGTCGATCAGTAGAGGGAGAAGCAGGAATCGGGAATAGTATGAAGCTATCTCGGAAAAAGACCTGTCCAAACGGCAGTGGTGGAGCCAGATGAAAAATTGTGAGGGGGTAAAAGTCCAAAATTTTCCGACTGGGGGGGGGGGGGGGTAAAAGGGTATACCCAGACATTTTTATTGCATTATTCAACTGCAATTTTACTCACTTTTTCAAAAGTGGGGGTGTACTTACCCCCCCCCCCCCCATACCCTCCGCTGGCTTTTCCATTGCCAAACGGTGGCTATGATTAAAAGACAATGGAAGTTGTAGCAGAACGGTGCTCCAATTGAGCACAGTCAGAGCCATGGTTTAGATACCTGAAACTGAGTGAAGAGAGTCATTTCAAAACTTTTATAAGAGGAGTAGAGAAGGAAATGGAAATGATTCAATTCACAGTGAGTGCAGGATGAGAAGAAAATTAGAAACGTTGCGATAGTTAAGTTTCTGAGGTAGATAACACTTAGAATTCTGCTTGCAAGGGACCGCTTTCTGAGTTAGAGGACGCAAAAGGAGATATAGGGGTTCCTGGAAGTGGCATAGCAGAATATCTACAGAAAAAAATTTACACGACTTTAGTGATTGTAGCACATTTTGCACGCGAAATGTTGCCATTTGAAGGTCAGCCTAAGTATGAAATATGAGAAAGTACTAACAAACTGAAGGAAAAGAACAAAAAAAATTGGCATAAAAGGTACCTTTGAATAAGAACGTATCAACCTTTCCCTTTCCTGTTAAAAGTATTTCTACGTTATAGTGATATCCTTTAGAACACTGTTTTGTCAAGAACAGTGCATTACAGAAATAAAGAAACAAAAGCACATAACATAATGTCAAGACCCCATTATATGTCCTCCCCCCTCTCTTTCATCTCTAAGGCTACAGAACGAAGCTTGAAATGCAGCGGCATTTCTATAGGAGGACTTCATCCATTGAGTCATTGTTGGGGAGACAAAGTGCTGACCCTTTTGTTTTGTCACATTGTGTTTCAGCTTTGTTGATAGCGAATCAATGCTGGGGCTCACACTATCATGGGTATCGGTACTATTGTTTCTTGCTTTTATTCTTAACGGTCAAGCTAATTGCATAATACGTCATTGAAGTAAATAGTTAGTGCGCATGCGATCTGAGCCCTTTTTGGGGGATTCATCGAGGCTAACAACTTAGCCTGTTCATATCCCCAACAAGTCAGTTGTCAATGATGAGAATAATAGTATTTGCTTCCTTTACTGTACCGTATAGCCTCCACAAATAAAAACACTAATCGAGCTTGGTATGATCATATGAACATCAAGATTGACATTATTGTAGTTCAATAAATGTTACCCTGGGTACCAGACTCTATCTCTTAGGGAGTCTGGTACCAGATTTACAAACATGGGAAACATTTAGGGCGATGGTTGATAGCCTTTTGTGTTTCATATGAGTTGAAGGAGTAAATAGAATGGGCATATCTATAATTTTGCCTTGAAAGGAAGGGGTTTATTAGGCAAGGGACGTTATAGCGCGGGACTGAACAGAGTTGCTCTTTCCTTTCGTAACCGTAATGAAAGCAAAGTACGACGGCGGGCCTGCGCGGCGCCGCAGGCGACGCGCGGCAAGCCTAGTTATTATTATTTCTCATGTCTTTTTTATTTACAACGAGTTCTGTCTTCAAGTGTTTCCACCCCAGAAATGGGGTAAGGTATCACTGTTTGTTTGCATTGAGTCCCAGTCTTCACTAGTTCCATGGTTTCACTAGTTCATTAAGAATCTTCTTACTGCGTAGCACGTTCCCAATAATGTTATCTTTTGTATCTCGAAGATATTGATCTTTCCTGGTATCTTATACCAGGAAATTATTATTATTATTATTATCATTATTATTATTATTATTAAATTATTATTATTATTATTATTATTATTATTATTATTATTATTATTATTATTATTATTATTATTATTATTAAATTATTATTATTATTATTATTATTATTATTATTATTATTATTATTATTATTATTATTAAATTATTATTATTATTATTATTATTGTTCATTGTTCACTCGGCGGTGATGTTGACTGCCGGTTGACTTCTGGATAGCAGGCCAAATCCCTTGGCTTTAGGTATCCAGTACTTTTCTTACTATCTTTGCAGTTCCTAACAGGCAAGCTTTCTGTAAAAGTTCTGTGCTGCATTCTATTTCAATCTTCTTCAACCAGTTTTCAAAGTTCTTTCCAATCGTACCCAGAGCTCCAATGATTATTGGTACAATCTTAACTTCTCTTACATTCCAGAGCCTCTTAATCTCTCTCTTCAAGTCTTGATAGACCTCAATTTTTTCCTTTTCTTTTCTTTCGATCCTGGTATCGAAGGGACAGGATATGTCAATCAGCAAACACGATCGATCCTTTTTATTTTCAAAAACAATGTCTGGTCGGTTATGCTCCAGTCGATGATCTGTCTGTATGGGAAAATCCCACAATAACCTAATGTCTTCTGTCACAATAACATTCTCTACTTTATGGTTGTACCATCTATCTCCATAATCTAAACCTAGTTTTTGACATAACTTCCAGTGGACAATTTGAGCTACTTTGTCATGTCTCCAGCCTTTATATTGTACTTGCGCTAGCTGTTGACACTCAGATACTATGTGCGCTATCGTTTCATCTGCTTTTCCACATAGTCTACATTCTTTTGATACATTATTATTATTATTATTATTATTATTATGTTAACAAAAACCACCATCAAAAATAAACAGAAAAAAGAATATAAAAACACAACTGTTTATAAAATACGTTTCGATGATAAAATCTTCTTCAGTTCAATTATTATTATTATTATTATTATTATTATTATTATTATTATTATTATTATTATTATTATTATTATTATTATTATCATTATCATTAAAGAAACAAAAAGCACCATCTAAAAATAACAGAAAATTAAAATAAAGAAACACAACTGCAATTTTGCTAAAAACGTTTCGATTTGAAATCTTCGTCAGCTTACTTACAATTGGGGACAAGCCAGGTTTTATACGTTGTAAGCAAAATTAAAATTAACATAAAATTTCCATAAAATCAAAATTAGAATACCCTTGATACAACTCGAATTATGAACATAAAATACATTACAACGTAAACAAAATTAACAGAAACCTAGGCCTGATTCACACTGGGTCCCCCGGGCCACCAAGGCAGCGCAAAAAAACCCGAAAGACAAAGAACTGGAGTTTAAGTCTCTGTCTCTCGGGTCCCCCCGCACGACCCCAACAGACCCAAAAGACCCAGCGCGGACCAGGCCTTAAGATAAAACAAGAATAAAATACTACACCTTCCAAACCATAGAGTTACAATAATAATAATACATCTTTTTGGTTTCTTTACCCACATGGGATTGAGAGTGTCCTCCGTAGCAGAATCCTAATTTCCAAGGGAACAGAAAAAGAGAGACGCCAGCCAGTAACCCTCCAAGGATTTGCTTAATTTGCTAAATCCCGAATAGCCCGATGGGGAATTCCACCCCCACACCACGTGCAAAATGTACGCGAAGTTAACCGGCCAGCATCTCCTTCCACTCCCTCGGGATATAAGTGCAAAGGTATAAGGATTAAGCGCTCCCACAAGCAAACAAATCCAATTCGATATCTGCCACCCTTTCATTTAGGCCCTTAGGGGAAAATACACCCAATTTATATTGCCAAAAAAGCTCCTTTCTGCGAAGCGAATACACGTCACCTGCACCATCGATGATGCTTATTTTGACAGAAAATTCACCCCGATGATCTTGTTCAAAAAAGTGAGAGAAAAAGCTTGCCTGTGGGACAGGCTTACCCGTATGAAGATTACCACTTAGACGCTTTTGTTTGTATGTCCGAAAATACGATTTATAGACGTTAAATCTCTGGCGAAATTTAGTCTTCGTACTGCCTACATACTTTTTATTGCAACATGTGCATTGCAGCAAGTAGACCACATTCACCGAGTTGCAGTCATACGCCCCGAAAAGTTCCTAAAAAACCGAGAATCATCTGCATTATAAAACATGGACCCCTCTTGCATCATCGGGCATTGTAACTCTATGGTTTGGAAGGTGTAGTATTTTATTCTTGTTTTTATCTTAAGGCCTGGTCCGCGCTGGGTCTTTTGGGTCTGTTGGGGTCGTGCGGGGGGACCCGAGAGACAGAGACTTAAACTCCAGTTCTTTGTCTTTCGGGTTTTTTTGCGCTGCCCTGGTGGCCCGGGGGACCCAGTGTGAATCAGGCCTAGGTTTCTGTTAATTTTGTTTACGTTGTAATGTATTTTATGTTCATAATTCGAGTTGTATCAAGGGTATTCTAATTTTGATTTTATGGAAATTTTATGTTAATTTTAATTTTGTTTACAACGTATAAAACCTGGCTTGTCCCCAATTGTAAGTAAACTGACGAAGATTTCAAATCGAAACGTTTTTAGCAAAATTGCAGTTGTGTTTCTTTATCATTATCATTATTATTATTATTATTATCATTATCATTACCATTATTATTATTATTATCATTATTATTTCTCATGTCTTTTTTATTTACAACGAGTTCTGTCTTCAAGTGTTTCCACCCCAGAAATGGGGTAAGGTATCACTGTTTGTTTGCATTGAGTCCCAGTCTTCACTAGTTCCATGGTTTCACTAGTTCATTAAGAATCTTCTTACTGCGTAGCACGTTCCCAATAATGTTATCTTTTGTATCTCGAAGATATTGATCTTTCCTGGTATCTTTTCAATGTATTTCGCAAACGTTTTGTCAACGACCCCTGTACATCCAACAACGATAGGGACTATTGCAATTTCTTTGAGTTGCCATAATGCTTTCAACTCGATAGCAAGATTTTGGTACTTCATTATTATTATTATTATTATTATTATTATTATTATTATTATTATTATTATTATTATTATTATTATTATTATTATTATGTCTGAAGTTATCACAGCATGTGATGTTTTTGCTGGTTGAATCTACTGATTACCGAGCCATCTCCCACGGCCTTAGGTATCCAGAACCTTTCTAATGACTCTTGCTGATCCCAATAAACAAGCTTTCTGTAATGTGCTGAAATTCACCATGATGTCTAACTTCCTTAACCAGTGTTCGAAGTTTTTGCTTACTGTGCCTAGCGTTCCTATGATGATTGGAATTGTGACTATTTCTTGACTTTGCCAAATTCTCTTCAATTCCCGTCTTAAATCTTGGTATTTTTCAACCTTTTCCCTCTCCTTATCTTGTACCCTCGTATCAAATGGGCATTATTATTATTATTATTATTATTATTATTATTATTATTATTATTATTATTATTATTATTATTATTATTATTGATGTAGCAAAGTGCTCAGAACTCAGGTTTCAAGGGAAATTCATAGGAATGGATGCCATTGATCGGAAAATATCACATCAAATATACTACGGTTGGAAGCTTTCAGATAGTTTAGTAAAATTTGTGTTACGAGCAAGGATGAACCAAATACCCTGCAACCAGCTGATCAATTTTTGGAATAAAGATCACGACAAAAAATGCTCGTTGTGCAACCATCACACAGAGTCGGTAGCCCATTTAATGAACTCTTGCAACAGATTTAAAGATCTTTACTCAAAACGACACGATAGGATAGTAGAAGCCATCTATCAAAAGATTCGTCGGTACAGTGAAACGTCAGTCAAGTTTGTTAACAGGATGGCAGAAACAGCATTTCCAAATTTACGAACTGAACTACAGCAAATCAATAACCGGAAGCCTGATTTGCTAGAGATAAAGTCTAACGAAAAAGAATGCGAGATCATAGAAGTAACTGTATGCTTCGATTTGTACATGTCAGAGTCATATGAAAGTAAAGCTAGGAAGTACCAACAACTCAAAAACATATTGAATCGGAATGGGATAAAGACAAATATAAGAATATTGTGCTTTGGATCGCTTGGAACTGTTCACCAAGACGCAAGAAAGAACTTAAGAGGATTAGGACTGTCGAGTGAGGAGGCAAAGTCTACAATGAAATGGTGCAGTGTATCTAATATGATATGTGGAAACATGATATGGCGAATCCGATGCAAATGGATTCACGGACGGACTGGAATTTGATGTTATGAGTATGCTGGACAAACATTTGACGTTGAGACATCTTAGTTAGCTCTCGTTAGTCAAATCATATCAGAATTTATTATTATTATTATTATTATTATTATTATTATTATTATTATTATTATTATTATTATTATTATTATTATTACATGTTTTTGGGATGTTTTTGGGATCATTGAAGATACCAACTTGAACGAGGCTTCACAAGGGCTTTCTCCAGGATGCGGTATCATCTCATAGACATTAACTGACACAGCAGCTTATGCCTTTTTGTAAGACACTCATCCGGAACTCTCTCATATACTAAAAGATAATAAACAGTTGCTAATCTATTCAACTAATGTTTAATAAATTCTTTTCAAGCTTATACCAGCTTTCCGACTTAACAGATTTCTGACAGTCAGAGCGTGGAACAGAATCTGAAAGGATGCTCATATGTTTTTAATCGAATGGCCTACCTGTGCCAAGATATCGTTCATTGATTCGCTCATATCAGCATCTGTCTTCCCTAATATTCGGAGTAACCTCAGAATCTTAACCTACAGAGAAAAATATTATAGGAAAATACAACTGCATAGAGACAGAGATACCCATTCAGTTCACTAACGATTCAGTCAAAGGGTTTGTGCAAGGCTATAAGCCTGCACATTTGCACAAGGCAGAACAATCTAAAAATAGCCCATTGAAATTGATGGCCCACACGTGTTGTTAATGATCGATAGCTAAAGAAACAATGCTGTGTTTGCGTATGTTCTTTGTTCTATTCATAGAGAAGCCTATTTACCATTGCACACTCCCTTTAATAGCATACCGGGAGACCAAGAATAGGTAAACTTATTGAAAACGCACCAAATATGAATATGTCACTGATCTTAAAAATGTATTTAATGCATACCTGTTAAAGGCAGTCTGCCCCTATTGTTCTGACCTTAGCAACGGCTTTATTTACCTTATTTACTTTGGAGCTAAATTCATGCATCACTGAGTCTCTATGGCCTTGATTTCTTTGGATAAAGCGAATTAGCACAAACTTGTGGAGTGCATAATAGAGATCCTTATTGAGTTTATTTTCATTCTTCGAAGGGGACAGACTGCCTTTAAGAACAAAACTAATCCAGAAACAGTCTTGAAACAGTTTTAGATTTACGGGTGTTTCTGCTTTTACAAGCCACCTGGTTTTAAGGCGTACTAGAAATCATAGGAAATGATAACTGATTTAAATTTTTACCCCAAAATTCTACTTGAAATTGGTTGCCTGCATACTTCATAAAGCTCATTTGTCATGTAAAATTAAACGTTGATATCAAGTCGCAAAAAACCAAGTTTTTTTGCTAAAGTACGGTTTTTTACAAATCACTACTGTCCAAAACAAGTTTTAAATCATGCAATTTCGTCATTTGTCTTCCAAAGGAATGAAATAACAATTATCTACCAAATCTGTACTGTCGTTCGTAGACTTGTAACGATGAGTCCCTTGTATCCCTGCGGAAAACCTTGCTCAACAGCAATGGAATTTGAATGTCAAGGATGCAATAGAATGAATCTGGAATAAGGACTAACCTGAAGGTACGGATCACTGATTCCTGCTACGTCATGTTCAGGAGAATAACCAGTCTGAATCATGTTCTTCAGAGTTCTTATCAGATTTGGTGCGATCTAGAAAGATGACAAAATGAAACCATGAAAGAAGCTTAGACTGATTATATGGCCGTAGATTTCACTAATGAAAGGCTGCGGGATGCTCCTAGCTAGGACTCATAATCAAAAGCCATTATTTTGAAATGATTTTATTAGCATCGTTTCGATAAGGGCCTAGGGGCCTAGGCAAAAACACAAACACTCGCATTTTTCAAATGAAACATATTGATCTGAAAACTTCAAAGTAAATGCTCAACGAAAGCAACAAAATGGTACCTACTTACATGGTTTGACATTTTTTACCAACTGTTTTAATGGTATTCTTAGACTGCGTTCACACGATGCCGGCACATTTTGAAAACGATGAAAAATGTGACGGTAGCATAATTTGAGCTAGCGTTCACACGATGCCGGAACAATTTGAAAACGGTGGAAACTTGACGGTAAGAAACTCGTTGCAAGACTTTGATGCCAAAAAAATGTACCTACACCCTAAGAATCAATCAGTCTCTTGTCATAAGTGTCGAAAAATTTTCTGTTTTCATCATTTTCAAGTGTTCACAGAATGTTGTTTCCAAAATGTACCGGTTAGAGCTCCGTTTTCAAAATCTACCGTTTTCGAAATCTATCGGCAAAGAATGTGCCGTTTCGTGTGAACGGGAGGCCTATCCGTCACATTTTTCACCGTTTTCAAAATTCGCCGGCATCATGTGAACGCAGCCTTAATCGTAAGACTGTTCTGTGAAGCTAAATTCCTTGAAACTCTGCTTTGAGCTTCGAGTTTCCGTTGGTCGACGTCAATCAATCGAATTTGCAAGCAGCCTCATTCCAGAGGGCGTTCAAAAATGCAACAGAGTCAGCCTAAAAATATTGCCGTAATATTATGAGTCCCAGTATGAGCGGATCTGAAACGAATTATGAGTCCCAGTATGAGCGGAGCGGATAAATCACAGAGTTAACCAGTGAAATGTAAATATAACAACAGAGCTATTTTGGCCTTCCTGGATCATTTGACTGAATAAAAAAATATCTTACCCGTCGAAAATGTGCAATGACATCCGGGTTCATGTTGCACATTTCTGAGATAAGGACGATGCCTGTGAGCTGAACACCTAAAAGAGAATAAGTTCAAAATTATAGTCGTCAGGATGACTGTAACAAAATGGAGGGCAAAAACCATTTATTTGCAGGTGACCACAAAAGTTCATTCTTTTGACAAATTTCAGGGCTATTCGTTCACTTATCTCACGACCAGAAGCACATGAACCTACATAAACATTACTTTCCTAGCAATACCAATGAGAACATGCGTTTTACTAAAGTTACCGACATATTTTGATCGTTTATGAAGAGAAAATACTGCCACGTCATGTTTTAACAACTACTTCAACGTTGCATATATGACAAAGTTTCTTTCGACAACAAGCACATGGAATCTATTCAAAACATTATATACTTTCCCAGCAATATAAATGAGAACACGCGTTTTACTAAAGATAGTGGCATATTCTGCTCGTCGATGAAGGGAAAACAGAGCCATGTCATGTTTTAATAACTATATATTTCAACGTTACACATATGGCACAGTTTCTTACGATAACAAGCACATGGAACCTATTAAAAGCATTACTTTCCCGGCAGTTAAATGAGAACATGCATTTTACTAAAGATAGTGGCATATTTTGATCGTTGATGAGGAGAAACTAGAGCCATGTCATGTTTTAATAACTATATATTTTAACGTTACACATATGGCACAGTTTCTTACGATAACAAGCACATGGAACCTATCAAAAGCATTACTTTTCCAGCAATATAAATGAGAAAATGCGTTTTACCAAAGATAGTGGCATATTCTGCTCGTTGATGAAGGGAAAACAGAGCCATGTCATGTTTTAATAACTATATATTTTAACGTTACACATATGACACAGTTTCTTACGATAACAAGCACATGGAATCTAATAAAAGTATTACTTTCCCAGCAATATAAATGAGAACACGCGTTTTACTAAAGATAGTGGCATATTTTGATCGCTGATGAAGAGAAACTAGAGCCATGTCATGTTTTAATAACTATATATTTTAACGTTACACATATGGCACAGTTTCTTACGATAACAAGCACATGGAATCTATTAAAAAACATTACTTTCTTAGCAATATCAATGAGAACATACGTTTTACTAACGATACTGACACATTCTGATCGTTTATGAAGAGACACTAAAGCCATGTCATGTTTTGACAACTATTTTAACGTTATTTACATGGCACAGTTTCTTCCAATCAAACAAATGGAATTTATTAAAAAACATTAATTTCTCAGCAATATAAATGAGAACATGCGTTTTACTGAAGATACTGGCACGTTCTGATCGTTTATGAAGAGAAAATAGAGCCATGTCATGTTTTAATAACTATTTCAACGTTATATGTATAGCATCCGACAACAAGCACATGGAATATACTGAAAAACAATACTTTCCAAGCGACACCAATGAAAGCGTGCGCTTTGCTAAAGATATTGGCATATTCTGATCGTTTATTAAAAGATATTAGAGCAATGTCATGTTTTAACAAGCACTTCAATGTTAAATAGCAAAGTTTCTTCAGACAACAAGCACATGGAATCTATTAAAAAACACCACTCTCTAAGCTACACCGATTCGAATATTCGTTTTGCCAAAGATACTGGAATATCTTGATCGCTTACGGAAACCGACTCATTATTTAGCAATTATTTCAACGCCAAATGGCCACCTTTGTTCCGGACTAGAAAGATATGAATCCATAAAAAAATTACTTTGCTAGCGGAACTACTGACAACATGGATTTCACTGAAGACACTGAAATATCTTTATCAGTTATGAGGACAAAACAGAACCGACTCATGCTTCAACAATTATTTCAACGTGAAATGGCCACTGCTTACTAGAAGCATACATATCTTTCAAAAAATGTTCATTTAGAAATGATGCAAATGAGATATGTATCAGTAGTGTCCCACATATAAGAAACACAAATTTAAGGAACAACGGCCCTGATTCTCAAAATAATACCCCCTTTGATAAGAAACAGGCTCAGGCCTGAAAAATGTTTGTTTCTTATTTGAAGATTACTGACATAAGAATGGTATATATCTTCAGCTTTCCAATTGAGTTGAGCCAAACTGTATCTATTCAACATGAAAACAAGAGTTTTGCATGCAAATAAAGCAAAAAGCACCTTCCAGGAATAATTGTAGCTTTTCTTGGAAGTGAAAATTTACAAATATAAAGCAAAATAGCGTGCTTTGCATCACCATCATAGAGCTTGTGTCTGAGTGGTTCATTGATAGTACACTTGATTTTTCTAATAAGAAACTTAGGAAACTTTACCCTGACTTGAAGTTTATATCTCATTTAAGAAGAAACACATCAGGCTGAAATTGAAAACATTGTTTCTTATATGCGGGACGCTACTGTATCAAAGCAAAATAGACAGGAGAGACTCTCGCAGGTTCACTCAGCCCAAACCATTTCAAAGTGGCAACCTCCTTCCGATGCAAAGATCATCTATCAAAGAAGAATGACATCTTCATTGCTCAACTGAGTAAGATTAGATGATGCTGGTGTGTCAAGCAACTAACAAGCACAAAATAAAAAACATACCATGATTATTATCACTAATCAGACTCCTTGTCAGTGGTATGAACATTTCCATCAGCTCTGGGACTTTCCTCACAATTCGAGTGGCACAAAGACAGGCCTATGGAATAGGAGAACTCTTTTCATCGTGATTATCACAAAAAACATATATTTAAAAATATCAGATATTTCAACTTCTGTGTACTGTGTTCCTAGAATCACGGCATTAAAACCCACCTGGCCAAAGGAAATTTTCAAGTCATAGCGTCCTGCAGGAAATATCTCAAAATAGACCTTTTTCTGTGTCAGGCACTGTTTCCTCAATTTTCATAATGAATATAACTTATTACAAAACATAGATTGAATCTCATGTACAGTTTTTAAACATAATATATACAACAAATATGAGACAAGTGCAAAACTTGATTTTCCCTCATGTCTTTCAGAAAATTACAGATGATTTCTTTCATAGGTTTCAAATCTAGATCGGCTCTAAGGCCTAAGTTAAACGTCGCTCTTCTCATGCGCCGAACCTAATAGTTGAATTAGGCGCATGAGAAGAGCGACGTTTAACTTGATTAAGTTCGGCAGATTGAATTAGGTGCAGCAGAATGTATTTGGAGCGACAGATCCTGTCGCATTATGCGACGCTGGAGCGACGTCAAGTTAAATGTCGCTCTTCTCATGCGCCGAATTCAATGCATAAATTATTCTTCATAATTTTCCGATTCAAAGCGAGGCGGAGCATGCGTATATCCTCGAAGAACAGGGAATTTGCCGGAAGTGACTGAAAGAGCAAGGGTTTGTTGTGATTTTGTTGTATCTGAGCTGGTCTGAGACAGAACGTTGGTGACTGTAATCTAAAATTTTCAATCGAGCGAAACTAAAATCAAACCTTTCAGTTAATGAATTTAGCTTGATCTCCGCACAGGGTAGACAAACTGAACTTCGAACGCAGTCGTGTGATATTGCAAAAAGTGGCCTGTCCTAGGTCAGCTACCAGGATTTCGTTTTTGATTGACTGCTTTTTCGTTTTTCACGATAATGCACGGTAAAATTATGCTCTCGATAAAGTTTAAACATTATTTTGCGTGCCTAGAGTTCGTACGGCAGTTTTTAAACATGCTTTGGTTCCTTGTTATTTGGAGAACAAAGGAAAAGGACCTGCTCTAATGATTTTGTTGCCAGGCGACAAAGGCTCTGAGGAATGTAATTGTCTATATATCAGGATCGACACATTAGGAGCGACGTATAACTCAAGTGTCGCTCTAGTGTCGCTCTACAGTCGCTCCTAAATGTATTAGGTTCGGCGCATGAGAAGAGCGACGTTTAACTTGGGCCTAAACTTCCTCCAAATTTATTTTTTCACATTTTTCATTTGCATTCATGGGATCCAAAATGCAAAGTACTATGCATAGTTACATGTTTATTTTGCCTTTCATTGAAACATGACCCCCCCCCCCCCCTTTAAGCATGCTAAACATTCTCACGTTTGCGCTCTTGCAGGAAATTTGATCATTATTTTTATTTGGCTGCAGGAAGAGAAATATTTTTTCATGTCCTATCCGGAATGATCATAAAACACAGTCTCTGTTGTGGTCTTGGTATAACAGATTTTCATAACGCTTTTTGACAGTTTTTCAGACAGTTTTTGTGTAATGGATTTGATCTCAGTGCTCGGTTCTTTTTATAGATTTATCAGTGGCGGACAATCCGCTGACCATTGGCAGAGCCAAGATATCCTTTCTGTTAAAACAAAAGCATTGTTATTTCTATTGTTTTCAAATGAAAGATCTTTGTTCTAGCCAACATTGGGGGTGGGCGATCGCACCCCCTCACCCCAGAGTGTTGACCACTGAAATTAACCAGCTGTTTGTAATATGATGATGCATAAGAAACATAACAATGACTTAAACTGTGAAAAAATTTGCTCTTTCTTAGGCCTTGCAAATGAACTAAATTTAATGCGGAAAAGTGATCTTTTACCCCAACAATGACCACGATTAGCTGCTATATGAACAAGTCAAATTATCAAAAAACAGAAAAAACTTCACATCTGCCACTGAGACAGCTAGCAGAATAGGCGAGAAAAGAATGATAATGATACCTTCTTTTTGATATGTGCATTTCCACTTTTCAGCAGTTTTTCAATTTCTCCAGCAAGATCTCTGCTCATTTCAGCTGAACAAATACTGTTGATACAATTACAAAACAATGGATAAAGATCATGCCAATTTCTTGACACATTTCAACAAAACAACTGCATTACTTTTCGATCTCTATATATATGTTAGCTGCTGACTTTACATACTAGAGGAAACTCTGCAGTTTTTCAAAAAGCTTGCAAAAACAGTTGAATCTTTATCAATTTGCAAGTTGTTTGCCTTATAGCAGTGATAATAACATGCCATATATCACTGTCTTGAAAATGTTAAACGTTAGGCACAAATGGTCAACAGAAAAACTGTAATTCCTCAGACATGACTCTTTCAAGGCTGTGGTCAACCTTGATACAACGGCCATTACTCCTGCGTCGATAATGACCCTTGTACGGATTAGGCTAATTCGAGATCTGATTGGCTGTTCAAAACGAGGCTTATTAGTAAAATTACGTCACAATTCGCATAAATTAACTTCTTCAATAAGTGTTGCTTCTAGAGCAGCGAGACCACGAGAGAAACTGTTTTCAAACAAATGTCTGAAAAATAACTGTAGTAAGAGAAATTGTGGCAGGAAATTTGCAGTAAAGGAGTGTTAAAATGATGCTAGAAATTGAGTATGGTGCAGCAGAATTTTGAGGAATACATAAAAGATTTTAGAGCACCTTAGTTGGGAAAGTGGTCAAAGCTGAAAGTTCAAGACAAGAATCCTGGTTTTCTCGCTCCTTGAAAATGCAAAAAAAGTAGAGCAACCTTTGAATCGTTAGTAAACTGCACGTATTTTTTCTATAAGAAACTAAGAATTTGGACTAGAACTGAAAGTTTCTTAAAGCTATCAGATTTTGAGTACTCATAGTTTCTTAATGTTTCAGGACACGACAATCTTCTTCAAAACAATGTAGTGACAACTTTCCGATGTTTAGGCATCACTCAAGTACATTCCGAGCAATACAACACAGGCAACAACTGAAAAATAAAGTAAAATATGTCAAGGGTTTCCTTTGTTAAAAATAAACAGTTTCTTAAAAGTTATATTTTCCCAGTACAGAGTTCAGTTTGATATTTTTTTGTCGATCTGAGAGTTGAATTTCTAATAGACTAAGCATTTTCTTCTTGAACATACGTGTAGTATTGAAAGGATATTTGCTTTAAGTTATCGTGCATTTTGTTAAAAATTAAACAAGTGCGAGGAGGCTACAGAAAATCTTTCCCGGTCTTCGTAACGCAAATATTGTAAAACGATGAACTTTAATGACGATAAACATTCCTAGAAATTAAACTCTGTAACTGCCTGCTGTACTGCAACAATTCATGAAAAAATCATCCAGCTCCTGCAATCTATACCCAACACCAAACCCTCAACCGTGTTGTCACCAAGTTGTCACAAAGCGAATTAAAAGGAACAAAATATCAATATTTTCTGACTCCAAAATGTGCGGCTACGGTTGGCAACTTTGTGAACGCAGCAAACGCAGCAAACGCAGCTAAAAGAAAGACTGAAGACATTGCAACTTTATGCCCAAAATGTTAAAAAAAAAGCCACAAGAACAGTGAGTAGATTCAAGGCCAAAGGCCAAGCACGATAAGACGAGACTAGTTTCTGCAGGGCCCTGCAGGTGAACCCTCGCAATGGCAGTATGAAACTTCCACATCAAAGTTAAAAGTGCGAACCTTCGCTTCCCGTCAGAAATATTGTGGAAGAAGCCGGTCAAAGCAAGTGATTTGCAAGAGAGAATTTGATCTTGTAGCTACCTGGCTTCCTGGCTTGTAAAAAAGGTGTACGAAAGTCCAACAGTTGTAAATGGCTTGCTTGCAGCATATCTCCCTCTTCCTTTTCGACGTTTCGCGTGTCTTTTTACCAAGATTTGTAAATGTTTTGTGGAGCTTCGCAGCTCTGGGCATTGATTTATTTTGAATTTCTCGCAACTCTCATTACTGAAAATGCCTTAGTAAAATCACGTGACATGTTGTCTGGCTGGATGTGTTTCATTGAGTTTCAGTTGGGGAAAGTGGTTATCTCCATGGTAATCACAGCCGGCTGCATAAATTAAAAATCCATAATGGTTGCAAATATTGCCACGAATCGGGAATCCGTACCAGGGCCCAAATCGGTCGACGGTTGAGATTGCGAGAAGACCGTTTGGGGCCTGGGTACGAGGTTGGGCTGTGGTTAGTTTTTCAAGATGTTGACATTCTACTAATATTTCTAAATCTGTATATATAAATAATCTTGATGATGTTGCAAGAGAAAAAGTTTGATCAAAATTTCCAACAAGGTTTTGATAAGGAAATTGTTTTTGCAGCTGATAACTTTGGAATGAAAGTTTAATTTACACAGGGGAAATCTCTGATGACATTTGAAGATCTTAGCCATACCACAAGGCACTTAAGCAAAGATTCAGCCTTGTATGCAGTTTGCATTTTTATTACACCTCACCGACGTTAAAAATAAGAAAACTGTGAGTGAAAAACAGAAAACTGTGAAATTATTCACGTTCAATGGAGACTGCAAATATCATGATGGGGAAATGAAAAATTTTGACAATCATCTACTGTGGAGCATGTATATAAAATTTTTGATGACGAAATAAAAATTTCAACAGGGAAACAACAGTGCAGGGAAAATTTTCAAACTCAAAATTAGTGGGGAAAAAATTTTTTTGCAGGTCATCCTTCAACTACCTTGATGGGAAATCACTTCAGCAGGGTTGTTACTGAGGGAGATCTTATTGATTCAGCCACACACAAATGATTAGGAAGAATGTACTGTAAATTATGAATGAAACATGAAACATGAAATCATGAAACAACATGAAGCAAACCTTCCAAGAGTGCAAAGTGCCAGTCCTTGAACATACTGTGATGGATGACCCAAATCACTGTCAAAAAAAATGGAAAATATTTGGTAAGCCATGAAGAGAACTGACAATTCTGAATACAGTAAAGTCCCACCTTTAAGAAACTACGTCATAAGAAACTCAGGCCTGATTTTGCTAAATAAAATACCTGTCTACAAGAAACTATCCAGGCTGATTCATGTTCAGTTTCTTTTACAATGGTATATACATAGTAATATTTTATGGCATATATTTGAATATGGCTCCAATGAGTCCCAGCTCTCTAGAAATAAGAATGAAAGTTTGAAGCCCAAATTATTATAATTTCAAGAAACTTTCAGTACTGACCCAAACTATCAGCTTCTTGTTCAACTGTGCGTATTTCAAAAACGTTTTCTTAACAATTTTGACAGTCGTTTGGAATACAAAAGTGTTTCTTATACAATGGTATACACACCCTGTTTTGAGGAAATATATTCTAACATAAGAAACCAATCAGGCTGTTTTTGTGAAATGAGTTTCTTAAAGGCGGGACTTTACTGTAGCTGGTTCATGTTCACTGCGAAAACTTTGAATTGCTAGCTAATATCATCAATGAATGCATGATTATACATTTGTTTCTTTTGCAGTTCCTAGCAATTGTTTCTTTTACAGCCCTTGAACATACTGTGATGGATGACCCAAATCACCATCAAAGCAAATAGAAGATATATAGTCAGTGAGCCAAGAAGAGAAATGGCAGTTTTGAATAGCTGGCTCATGTTCATTGCAAAGACTTTGAATTGCTGACTAAAATCATCAATGATTGTTTCTTTTACATTCCCTAACTTTTTAGGCTAAAATAATCAGTTACCAGCAATTTGTTGCTTACACACATCCTAGATGGAACAATTTGTTGACAACTTTCCATATAAAGATAAAACAACTGTATGCACTGAACTGGAGGACCAACAGTACAGTAAAAAACCTGCGTATAAGAACCTACAATTTTGCAAGTCAGCCTGATTAGGTTCTTTGTATATTGAGTATTTAGTTGGAAATTAGGCTGTTCAGGTTCTTAAGTTGGTTCTTATTCCATTCAGGCTCTCAGGAATTTCTTTTGTTCAGATTGAAACTTCAAGCCCATTGTTTACTGTCAGTTCAGATGCATCTGAAATCACGAGACCTTACTCACAACAGCAGTTCATGGAAGAATCAGAAATTTTGCAGAATACAATAAAAAGCTTTCAAAGCATCCTTAAAGCTCTTTGCAATGTGCAATAGCAGTGTCAGTCTGTTTAGGCTCAGTGGCAAAGCAACTGGAGTTTTGATTTAGTTTGATGATCTCTACAAATAAGAACCTATTTCAAATTTCAGGCTGAATGGGTTCTTATATATTGAGGGTCTAATTTCAGAATTTCAGCCTGTACATTCTTAATCATTAGGTTCTTATATGTGGGTTTTTACTGTATAAAATTTGTCTGATAATTCTTTGATTAAGGTCCAAAAGATACTTACTTATAAAATCAACATCTGACTTCCTAATTTTCCTATTTCCAGAGCCTTAATACTTCAACTGCTTGACAACTGCTCAAATTCTGAATACCTTATAGAGTTCACAAGTGAAATAAAAAAAACAGTGTACTTACTTTTTTAGACAATTTGTGACAAGTAAATGTACATCTTGTCTCTCATCAAGCAGCATCATGCAACCAAGGTATCCAATTCTCTTGTCTGTGAATTTACTAGATGCAATCAGCTTCAAGCATTCAAGCTACAATTTGAAAAAAAGAAATATACTGTAATAGCAATATCATTAGTCAGTGAGTGCAGCACTTTGGAAAATGGGAGCCACGACTGAGGGGACCATTATGGAGACAAGGTTGTATTGACCTTTTAATGCCATCCCTGCCATTTTTAAACTGGGGGTGTTTTAAATCTATATTTTGCCTTTTAACTTTTTATTATAGTGTACATTTGTAATTAGATTCCTTTTTCATCTAATTTTTCATGATCTTTTGGTCCTTTTTTTATTAATTTGATAGCAAATTTTTACTTACTTACTTACTTACGTTAAGAAACTGCACCATCATAATAAGGAATGGGATAAGGTAATAGACCTTTCTCGTGCTGTTGACATCACATGATGCCTTTGCCCCCCCCCCACCTGTCTCGCAACCCATCAACAACTTTCTTGCCTTAGATTTCTCAAGAAATTCATAAGAATTCTTGCTTAAAAGTCTTGAAGTCTGTTTAATCTTAGGAATCATTTGCATCCGGTGAATTTCAAACACATCCTGGAGATGTTTTGATGCTATCTTTTGAGCCACAACAATACAACACTCTATTTCAATATGGTGAAACCCTGTTAAGTCACAAATTTGACCCAATTCTATGGTGTTTCAAAAGCGCTGTTTGCCATTTGCGCTGGCTACTGTGAATGCACAATGAATCCAATTTCCAGGTTTTTCAAATCTGAGGATGAAAGAATCTTCAATCATATACAGTTTTATACCTGAATTAATATATCTGAGAAGTAGTTGCAGACAAATAGAGCAAGAAAGTCAAAATGACTGGCTGCTTCAAACTAAAGTTAAAACTGTTAGATTTACTGTACTACACACTGCAAAATGAAAAGACCACAACAACAACTGAAAGGGTGAGATGGCTGAGTGGCTTAAACAGTCTTCGTCAGGTGACTGAAGTTAAGCTCGGTTGAGTGAGGTCAAACTCCGGATGGGTGACCTCAGAGGCCTGACCTCTCAACTCACCTCGTTATCCTTGGGAAGGGATGTTAAACTAGGGGTCCCATGTCTGGATGTGGCATGCACAGTAGGCCTAAATTAGCTTTCAGTGGCTAGAAATCCTGACAAGCCCACTCAAAACAAATTGAAAACAAACAAACATACCTGGCCAAAATGGGCAGGGTAGCCAAGCATATGAATATAGAGAAGCTTTGCAACATTTCTGCATCTAGCTTCAGCATCTTCATCTCTGAATGAATTTCTGATAACTGCACATTCTTTTGTGATCACATTTCTTTCATCTGAGGCTGTTCTTGCAGCTCTTATTGAGCGAATTAGATCTTTTAACTTCTGGGTGGTTGGCATTTTGGTCTATCGCAAGCACTCAATCAATATACTGAAAAAGCAACAGGAGAGGCAAATATATCAAGCTCAGTGAAAGGAAGAACATGCATACAGTATCTGTTTACTTAACATTGGCACATACCAGGTGTCCCAGAAAATGTTTCCCAACATAAGCTTTTATTATAGTCAAATGTGTGTTATGTGATAAAAACTGTAAATATATTTAATGGATTGTCGTCGCTTGCCTCATTCTTCGATTTCTCGTAAAACTGCGCTTCCCACCTGACTGTAAATATGTATATTTAATAAGTCCATTACACATTGCACAATTTAGATATGGGTATTTGTTTCATAACTATATTGATGTGTATTGATTTTGTATAATTATTTTGAAGTCTTCTTTGAAGGCTGTGTAAATAACTTTGTTTTGTTATGAGTGCAAAGATTGATAATGTGATCATGGAGGGACAGCAGATGCTGCAGTGGTAAGAAAATCTATTTTTGTTTTTTGTTCTACAAGTTTCCTGAAAATAGAATACAAGAAATGTTAAAGGAAGAGCTAGAAATGGTTTATCAATAAAATTGTTAAACCTACACCTCAAAATCAAGTGCGAAACTTGAACTCCATAAAGGGACTCAAGAAGGATGATACTGTATTTGTCTGCTTTGTCTGTAAAGGGTAAGATTTTGCTAGATGTTCACAGAAAAAGTATACCTCACAAGGTCCTGTGGTTCACAACTTAGCACATTGCTATTTACAGTACGTTTTTCCTATTTCTTTTGTAAGTCTGTTTCACATTTGATGTTAAGCACATGAAAGGTCCATGACCAATGATATTGTTAACTCAACCCTGACCTGACAGCATTATGTTTGCCATCATGTGCCTATGCTAGCCTGACATCCAATGCGGAACAGATTCCAGTTTGTGTTAGTATCTAATCTTAATTTTCTAAATTTTTATCTATTTGCATGTCTTTATGTTAATGGCCACAGGGTAGTCATTGTCTCTTGCTCCTTGTGGTCCCATCAATGTAGTGTTGTATTGTTGTACAGTAGAGTAATTAGAAAGTATAGTAGAACGTAGATGTAGCAGGTATTGTAATTTTTTATGTGGATTTAAAAAAGATATTGCTGAGTTTGAATACTACCTTGTGAAATTGACAAGCAGTTGTTGTATGACTTCGCAACTGTGATGTACAGTAGAACATGGAAGGAATGGAACAAGTCTCCATTGCACTGTGATCCAGATTTCACGTTTTGTGTAATTAATGTGAAAAAATGAACTTTTTAGAATTCCACCGAATGTATTTTTCTCTTGTTCCCCATACCCTAAAGCACATAAAAACGCAAAAGATTTTCAAATCAAGCAACAGGAGCCCGAGAAAACATTTTTTGAAGTTAGGGCTAAATTGGGTAGTGTAAGTTTCTTTCTAGACCGGAAGGAGTCACAAAGCAGCATGAATTTTCAAATTTCCGTTTCATCGCTTGTATGTGCCCGATTTGAATGATCTTTTTTTGTTTGGTAGATTGAACCTCGTAGAACATGAATTAAATCAGTTGATCAACGATTTTTGCTTTAGAATGTGGAAATTTTGTGAATTCATAATGGTAACCAACTATTGAAAAACCAGGTCGCCTGAATTATCATACCCGATTTCAACACTGAATACAAAAAATCTATATCTCAGAAAACTCTGAAAATCAGTTTTAAAATGGACTTCAGCCTATTGCTGACACTCTTGCCAAAGCGCTTAGCAGAGGCTCCACGTAGAAAATTTTCGCGATTTTTTCACGAAGTCAAGTGAAGAAGGGGTTTTTTGACAAATTTTGTCGACAACTGTCATAGCAATGCTGGCAAGGATGGATGCTTGACAAAACAACATATTCCATCATTTCAAAAACAAGAAGTAAGAAAGAAACACAGGTCATTCAGTGGATTTAATTTTCGCGTTTTCTGCGTAACCAATGCCACCCACCTGTTTCTCATTCATACATCAGAATAATGTGGTGAGTGTCTATTTGATTTAATGAATGAAAGTTTTAAATCCAAAAATTTGAGCATAATGGTAATGTGCAAAGTTTAATGTGTCAAATTTGATGCCACATTAAAATGCCCATCAATATGTGAAACTGGACAGCTTTCCATGAGGAAGTTGTCCGTTTTCGGAAATCTCACCTAACATCTCATTCGAGACAGACTTTGATATTCAAGCAACAAAATCTGCTCACCTAAACATTTTCTCTGGTATGTCATGACCTCTGTAACACAGTGGCTCGAACAAGAACAAAGTCCTGGTGTGAACCAAGCTTTAATGAAATTTCTTTTTACGGACGAATTTTTCTTTTTGATCCTAGCAATAATTATTGCCTGAAATGCTCAGTGTATGCACTATAGAAATAGATTTGTGTACTCAACATGTTGATAATTCAAATGAATGAATGAATGAATGAATGAATGAATGAATGAATGAATGAATGAACAAAAAACAAGTGAATGACGTTCGAAAACGCAAAAAACGCAAAAATTATATTCATGGAATGACCATTATTTCCTTCTTGCTTTTTGTTCTTGAAGTGATGGAAAATGTTGTCTCACGAAGCATCCATCCTTGCCAGCATTGCAATGACAGTTGTTGACAAAATTTGTCAAAAAACCCCGTCTTCACTTGACTTCGTAAAAAAATCGCGAAAATTTTCTACGTGGAGCCTCTGCTAAGCGCTTTGGCAGGAGTGTCAGCAATAGGCTGAAGTCCATTTTGAAACTGATTTTCAGAGTTTTCTGAGATATAGATTTTTTGTATTCAGTGTTGAAATCGGGTTCGATAATTCAGGCTACCTGGTTTTCAATAGTTGGTTACCATTATGAATTCACAAAATTTCCACATTCTAAAGCAAAAATCGTTGATCAACTAATTTAATTCATGTTCTACGAGGTTCAATCTACCAAACAAAAAAAAGATCATTCAAATCGGGTACATACAAGCGATGAAACGGAAATTTGAAGATTCATGCTGCTTTGTGACTTCTTCCGGTCTAGCAAGAAGCTTACACTACCCAATTTAGCCCTAACTTCAAAAAATGTTTTCTCGGGCTCCTGTTGCTTGATTTGAAAATTTTTTGCGCTTTTACATGCTTCAGAGTATGGACAACAAGAAAAAAATACATTCGGTGGAATTTTGAAAAGTTCATTTTTTCACATTAATTACAAGGCCTGGATCACAGTGCATTGCAAAACTTTTCACCTTTTCAAGGGTTTCTCAAGCACAGAACTTTTCAAAAATTCATATTTTGGAGGTCTTTTGATGAGCAAAAGAATCAGGAAAATCATAGATCCAACTTTGCCTTTAAGCAAGAGACTGCCATTTACATTGTTCAAAATGAAACAATGGCTGTTTTTCTGGAACTGTTCAAACAGGGAAACTTTCTTTTGGACACCTGGTATATACAGTCCAGACGTGGAGAGTGAAAAAATAAAAACTGGAACATAATTGAAAATAAACTAAGGCAAATAATGTGCTGTGCCCAGGTACTGAAAAATGAGGAGGCATTCAAGCTTCATCAGGCAACTTCGCTTAAATCAAGAAACTTCAAGTAGCTCGGTAAAGTGAGTGTCAAGACTGAAGACTTTTAATGGAGTTTGCACGTAAACTTAAATCCCAAGATTCTAAACTGGCCTATCCTCATCAATTCTTATTCTGTCTTTCACTTCCTCATGTGTGACAATAATTTTGTAATTTTCACTTGAACTTTTCTTCAGGTGCAAGAAAAGGGGATTTTCAAGGTGCTATTACAGAGAGAAGTGTTCTTCCTCACAACGTCTGCTTATGCCTCGAGTATAAATCCTCACCCTTATAGTATTTGGTTGCAACCTACCTTCACTTTTGAAAATTTATTCCTTAGCAATGGTAGTCATATTAGATTAACGGTGTGTAGTATTTAATTTTTCTATGTAATAGCTACAGGATAGACATAGTATTTGCTCCCAGTGGTATCATATCTTTGGTATACTGTATATTGTATATACAGTGTGGTATAGTTTGTCATGTCTGTAAATTTTTAATGGGATAAGAAAGTCCTTGCCACTCACTCAGTGGGACAGACAAATATGGCCTGTCTCCCAAAAAGCTGCTTGCACTTGTGAACATCTCCCAAACTGTTTAAGTTGAAGACTGCTGAGTGTACTTTCAAAATATTGTAGGGTGTGTCTTTTCTTTGCATTTCTTTCATCAATTCAAACACTTTTGATTTTGATAATTGCAATGAAATCTATGCGTTCAAAAATGTGTTCTGCTTGCACTTTCAATTTCAGTTTTTTTCAAAATTTAATACATGTTTTGCTGATTTATGCTGTTTCAAACTCAATAATATTCAAGGATTTTTTGGAGTTCTTGAAGGAGGTCACAACAAAATCAACAAAAAATTGAAAAGTATTTACTATATATGAGGTGTTCCAAAGGATGTATTGCATGTACCCTTGAAAATTCCACAAACTTTGGTGTTGCTACTTCTCTTTAAATTTCATCCATTTTAGTTGTATGAAAGGCCAACTTATTTCTGCAATATGAAAACTGTGAAAGAAATTTTGGAATTCTGACTGAAGATTAAATCATTGATCATCAAAATTGGCCTATTGAGCAACTGATCATGTCCTGTCAAAAGTGCATACTGTTTTCTGGTGCACCTGATATGGAAAGAATGGACTGGGGCTGAAACCAATTATATACCTTTTGTCTTTATGACCATGGCATAGATCTTCCAAACTGGTCCAATGTATGATTCATTGTGACCAGTAAAAAATGGCTAAATTCTTGAGGCACAGGATTGTGGAGAAAAATTGCATTTTCCTTCTTGAAACACACACATTAAACTGCCATATTGATGATGATGGTCATGAAACAAAGACTGTATAGGTTGTTATCCGTTGCTGCATCTTACTTAAGGATGTCAGATGAAAAACCTGAAGTAGTTTTGAAACCTCATCCCAGCACTGAAAAGATCTTGGATGACAGTAACGCAATGAGAGGATTTGCAAGATTCTGCATTTATATCAACAAACCTCCTCGAGAAGGCATGCCGAGACAGCTCTTTCATTCAGTTCAGTTTCAAAACAGAATTATTGACTGACATCTTGAGCTCAAATTTTTGCCACGGAATTCACTTATGCCACTTGCTTTGAGTATGCTGTGATTGCATTTCCATGTTCTCTAACTAACTTCCGTTGTGAAAAGCATAGCCACTCATCAAAACTCAAAACAGTCCGTCCATTTTGAAGGAACTAGTTGCCAACCAGTCTGCTTGAATTAGAAAGTACACTCCTCTTCGATTTAAAGTAAACAAACTTAGAAACTTTAATAATTAACTAAACTAAATATCAAACTATTCATCACACTTTAAAAGTCGATTTGGCAAGAAATCAGATCATTTCCCAAAGAGTTGCGAAAACTACGAAAGGTGGGCCTAACCTGACCGGGTTGTCATGTGTCCTTGCTACGAGTCGCGCTAAATCTAAATTAACTACTCAAATAAAGCCTTACTTCACTCCAAATTCTTCCAGAGTCCTTCTAAAATGTCTTCTACAACCAGGGGTGTGCTGTGGGCGATAAAAGCAGTGAAATTAAATGTATTATTTGGTGAAATAACATCAATGCTTTGGCCTGCCCATTTCCATTTGCAGCAATGGTCGTGATCGCCAAAGTTCTCTCGTTGCGCATGAGCAATGACGTTCCATCATCATCAAAATGTACATCATCATAATCATATCCACAAAAGTGCAAATCTGTGGTGTTTGGGAAAGGGAGCTGTCATATGAAGAATGGAACAGAAGGGGGCAGAACGAATTTCAAAATTCGCCGCAAAATTACGCAGCCCAATTCAAGAAACAGAAACTGTTTATGTAGACCCTAAAAATTTGCAAAAATTATCTGCTGATTCCATAGCCTCAAAGAGAACTTAGTGGTAAAGAAATAGGCTAAGAAATTCCTGCAAGAAAAACTTTCAGCACTCATACAGTTCAATTTTCTTCCGATGAAGAAGGCAGGGAAGAATCTTTGGAAGTTTCCAAATACTTGGAAAATAGCTAAACTTAGAAGTGCTTTTAAAAAGGGAAAGCAGATTGAAAGGGAAAATTATAGGCCACTATCACTTTTGAGTATACCAGGGAAGATCCTGGAAGGTCAAATATGCATAAATTTGGACAGCCACTTAAAAATAAATGGAGCTCAAACCCCAAAACAATGGGGATTCCAAGAAGGCAAGTCAACAGAATACCTATTACTTCATATGACAGAATCATGGAAGAAAGCTATCGATGAAGGCCTCACCGTAGGAGTACTCTTGATAGATTTTAGAAAAGCCTTTGATTCCATAAACCATGATATACTGAAGAAGAAGTTTCTTGGGTGTGGTGTTAGTGGTAACATGTTTGACATGCTCTGTGATTATTTACACAATCGATCACAGTATGTTGAACTTAATGGCGCAAAGTCAAGACATCGCGTAATCAAATTTGGGGTACCTCAAGGGTCGCTATTGGGACCGAGGCTATTCACAATGTATATAAATGACCTCTCAGATAACATCAAGCAAGGAGAAACGTACTTGTATGCTGATGATACTACATTTTACTATGCGGGAAAGAATATCGAAGAGGTTGTGGATAACTTAAATATGATTGGAAAGCAAGTGAATGATTGGTGTCAGGAAAATCAACTAACAATTCACACTGGAAACAGGGGCGTCGCCAGCCCGAAAAAACTGGGGTGGACAAAGGAGGGGGTCTGGGGGCGAAGCCCCCAGAAAAATTTTTCGTGACCACGCCCTTTAGATTCTCGGAAAACGTGGGAAACGCCCTCTGAAGCATTTCTGAACTATTTAGAAAATTTTGGAGAAGCAGCTTTGTCAAGCAGCATTTTTCGTAACAGTGGGCATTTTTTCATAAAAAATCGAATAGTGAAGCACAACACGATATAATCCATGTAACTATTTACGAGGAAGGAAGAGATATGAATTGAAATCGAAATCAGTTCTCAAAAAAGGCTAACAGTGGGAACAATCACAGTTAATGTAGGTTTACTACCATCAGATCTGCGTAAATGAGAAACTTTGATATCAGTATCAGTTTATCATTCACTAAAGTTATCACTGACTTATCAAATTTTCACTCACTTCTCAGTGTAGAAGTAATTTACTTTAAGTTACAAAGCAAGTTTCCAACTTCCACTGGTTTCAAATAGTTCAAATAGGCTGTCCAATTCAATCTTATTTGCAATATCTCTTTCAATGCTAACTTTAATGAGATGTTCCAAGCGTTCGTCTGACATTGAAGCACGCAGGTTTGTATTTATTATCTTGACTTTACTGTGTGCCCTTAGCAAGATGCTACTGTTGCCGGCATGTGGCAATGATCCTGAAAACTTCGAATAAATCAGGGAATGAATTAATGAAATGAATGTCCACCCCAGTTTTCCCAGAGTTCGATTTTCTAATTTCTCGAAATCCGTTGAAAAAACTTTGGGGGGGGGGTTGATTTTCACTCACTCAGAACATTCATTTCCTTCTCTCATGAAGGAAGAGATATGAATTGAAATCGAAATCAGTTCTCACGAGAGAAGGGAATGAATGTTCTGAGTTCAGAATGTTCTCTCATGAGAATGTTCATGAGAGAAGGAAATGAATGTTCTGAGTGAGTGAAAATCAACCCCCCCCCCAAAGTTTTTTCAACGGATTTCGAGAAATTAGAAAATCGAACTCTGGGAAAACTGGGGTGGACATGTCCACCCCAGTCCACCCCGTGGCGAAGCCACTGACTGGAAAGTCAGAAGTCTTGATCATAACAAATCGCGATTTCGTAGGACCATTGCGTCCAGTAAGAATAGGCAATGAGATAATAAAATATGTAAAAACAACATCATTACTTGGAATAGAGGTGGATAATAAATTGACATGGAATACACAAGTAAAAAAGGTCATCAAGTCTTATAGTGCAAAAGTTGGGCAATTGAAAAGAATGGCGTACTTGCCAATACATGTTCAAGAGGAAATCTATTTTAAAACAATCATCGCGGCTGTAGCATATGGTATGACTGTTTGGTGGACCTGCTCACCTTCTCATACAGAAGATCTAGAGAGAATACATGTACGAGCAGCTAGAGTCATTCATAGGTTACCCAGAGACATTTCGGATGACGAGATTCTGCGCTTAGCCAAGTGGGACAGACTAGATTATATATATAAAAGAAAGATATTGAGTATGATGCACAAAATCTACCAGCAAACAGCCCCCAAAGAGCTTGTAAACCATTTCTGTAGAAAATTGACACGCTCAAGAGACAAGATGTCATTCGAGTTACCAAGGTGCTCCAGAGAAATCGGAAGGACGTCAGTAAGATGGAGAGGTCCATTGTTATGGAATACATTACCCATCAACTTAAGAAGTATCAAAGGAATAAACTCTTTCAAGAACGAGTTGAAAAGTGTAAAGGAACTTATAAATTCAGTGTCATTCAACAAAGAAGCCTGTTTGATACAGAAAAAACAGAGGGATTTTATCTATTATTAGATTTATACTGCTCTTATTTTAGCAAGAGTAGTTTAATTTAAAGATTTGAAAAGTTCTCTTAAAACGGATTAAAAATTTTTGTAAAACGTTTTATTTATTTTAGTAGACAGCAGGTCCACATCAGCTTAATGGCTGCGTTTTTAGGCAACCTGCTTAAACAAATAGCAAATGTATGTATGTATGTATGTAGATACCATTGTATTAGAAACAGAGATGGAGGACCATATCAATGATGAAGAGAGCAGCGAGGATATCGCTGACAGTGTTAAAACAGTTGTAAAATACTGAAAACAAATAGCTCCATAGCCCAAGTTGATCACTTGAAGGAGTTTGTTTGAACATTTTCCTTCAAATAGTTTTGGTGACCCTGTCAAATCCCTTCAACCCCCTCTGCTCCTCTGCTTCGTACTTTTTGGCAGCTTCATAAAGGAAGGTGAATTTTTGATGTTGAAATTACGGCTCGTATTCAAGCTGCGTCGTGTGCAGTAGGAAGGCTCAAAGACAGGGACCTAACAACTGAAACCAAGCTAAAAGTTTACAATCAATGTGTTATTCCTATTATAATGTATGGAAGCGAAACTTGGACTCTCTATCGCCATCATATCAAGAAGCTCAGAACGCTCCAACAACGACATCTCAGATTCATTCTCAATATTAAATGGACCGATTATGTTACAAATGATGAAGTATTAGAACGTGCCAAGACTGAAGACATTGAAAACATTCTCATCAGAAACAGACTTCGCTGGCTTGGTCACGTTGTTCGCATGCCAGACGAGCGACCAGTCAAAAACCTGTTATGCAGTGAACTCGCTGAAGGTGCAAGAAAAGTTGGTCGTCCTTTTTTGAGGTTCAAAGACACAATGAAAGATATTCTGAAAAGAGGTGGGGTCCTTGATATATGGAAAAGCGTTGCAACAGACAGGCTAGAGTGGTGGAGGTTAATTAGCAATACGTGTCAAAAGATAGACAATGAGAGGAAAGAAGAAATTAAAAAGAGAAGACAAAAAAGACATCAAAGACAGAAGAGGAACTGACTATTAATACATTTGATTTGGACTTTAACTTTTTGAACTTTTTCATTCTCATATTTGTGTTATGCCCGTGTCGGGCTTCAGGCGTGTGTGTGTGTATAAAGGAAAGTGAATTTTTGCAAAAGAAAGGATGCAGTTGTGTGACAAAACGATTTGAAAGCTTCAACGATAGATTTCACACCTTGAACGCAGTCAACCATAATACTTTGCTTTCTTTGCCCATTTTTTGGGCAAATGTGGAAGCCATTATGGATTTCACCGTTGGCTAGGCAACGCCAATCGACGGAAAATGGCCGTTGCTCTGGCGCTAATAGACCTTTTAGCTATTCTACAAAAAAGCCTGGATCGAGCGATATTTTTATACAATTTTATACGCCAGGTTCGATAGAGTGGCGTTAGTGCTTCGATCGCAATTGTGCACATTCGAAAATTCTACAAATTGTAATGAAATATCGTTCGATCCACATTCGCTTCCAGAATAGCTAAAAGGTCTGTTCTGTACAAGATGAATGAAGAAATTGAAAACAAACACTTTGGGGACTTTATTCGAACCTTTTTGCAGGTATTTAATATTTTGACTTGATTGAGTGCCTTCAGAAGCATGAAATCCATTCAGACAGGCAAATTCCTTTATCTTTTCAGAAATCTGATTTTTTATTTGCCATTTGGATCAGAAAATATTTATGTTCCTGCAGATGATTATTCCTTGGCAAAAATTTCTTGCCAGTTTCCATCGCAAAAGTTGCATCCATGAAACAAAAACAAACCGATTAAACTTATCTTTGCGTTCAAGTTGACGATATAAGTTAGTTGGAAAAACCAAGTAGATGCTCTACCAAAATATTTCAAGGGCTGGTGCTAGACTTATGACCGCGTCTATAACATCTGCTAAACGGTATCTACCACTTGACACGATCCAAGGTTATACGGGAGCCTTCTGCCTTGGCAACCCTTCGGAACTTCAAGTAATATGGAACTTTGTTTTCTGAGGTCTGGCATGAAAGATCAAATTGAATTCCACAGCTTCCAATAAGTGAAATTTTAAGGTTTTATCAGCTACCTGATTTAGAACGACAGTAAAAAGTTGCACGTCGAGTTTGAAGATGGGATACCCTGGGTACCAGACTTTCTCATTTCTTCGAGAGAGAGAAAGTCTGGCACCCAGGGTAAAGATGGGACGAACGAAAAATATACAATGTGGTCTGTAGGATTTGAAACGAGGTAAAGACAGTGTTTCTTTACTTTCTATTCACATAATCACGTATAATAAGGCTTTTAGACGTAAGTGTTAGTTTTGCGTTAATAAATAGGGTCCCTACGAATTATCTACTTCATCTATTAACATATATTTGTATCCCATAATAAGCATCCCCATTAATAAGCTTTAAGATTATGGTCAAAATGTTACATTGCTCCCAGCTCATCGCTTCTTCATTTTCTCTTGATTCAATGACGTCATTTCAATGCCCCTTTCACAGCAGCAGTTACAACCTCTTTCCCACCTTTTACAAGTGCTTCCTTGCTCTTTCCCAACGGAGAGTCTTTATCATTCGCCATTGCGACAAGCTTTGCTCCTTTTTCTACCACCTTCTGTTTTCCCGCAGATATCATTTTGTCCATTATGGATGATCTTCTAAACTGAAAGAAAGCAACAAGTTATAAACAGAGGCGTCAAATCCAGTGGCTTTGGCCACGCACGAGAAAGGGATAGGCCTATTAAGTTCGAATTTTTCAGACTGAGGGTATAGGTGTATATCTCAACATCTTATATCAAATTTCTCAATTACGATTAGAGCCAAGCTTTTGAAATGGGGCATATTTAACTCCTAATACCCTCTCCTGGCTCTACCAATGGCTGAAATTTTGAAATGATTAGACAAATCGTTATTGAATCTTCCTTTGCATTCAATGACTGGAAGGGGTTCCAAATCTTGCATATACTTCCACTGTGGGAATCTATAATATCTTGATTTATATTCAGAACTGCAGCTCCTGCTTGTTGCAACTAATGTTTTGCTAAGTCATAAACCAGGAAAGCTACGGATTTCTGCTTACTACCACAGTGTAGACCTTAACAATGACTTTCGTCGGCCTTAAATTATTAAAATAAATCGAAAAGAAAAGGCCACGACAACGTCGCTCTTCGGATCCGTAAATGCTTACGATGACGGATAACGATTGAATTTGTAGGTAGAAAAAACCGCAAAACGACGAAAAACAACAGCGAAAGTGAGAATATATATTTTGCCAATATTTTGTCCTGCCATGCAGGACTTCTTCAGGGCTGTTATACGATAGTTACCCTTCTCAGCCCGGTCGTTTCACGTTGAGTTAAATGCAATCATGTAATGTACTTTAACTGCTAGCAACGTTGATTTTGTCTAAAACAAGTGGGGTGAGTAAGAGATATTGATACGTTTGATGCGGGTTTGATGGCCTGCAGAATAAAAAGTAATATTGAAAGCTGAAACGTTAATCTATCAATCAAGGGCTAGTTTAAGTGAGCAAATTTTGCTTTGTAAAAATAACTCATCTTTTAGACTCTGAGATTAAGAAAATGCTGGTAAGGAGTTTGTATGGAAACAAGATTTCCACTTTCGATCCTGGTCCATGATTTATATCCCATTTATATCTAAATGCAATACAATTGTCAATGTCAGAAATAGAAATTTAATTTCAATGGCAGGTAAATTAAGGACCACAATCACAAGTGGAATTCTCGTGCCCAGACAAACCCTTTCCAGCATTTTTCTAATTTCCGGGCATAAATGATGATTGATTTTACCAAACAAGATTTGCACATCTAAGCTTGGGCGATAGGACACCCAGTGTGTAGCAGTTTGAAATTTATCAGTAGCGAGCCACCTTAAAGGACAAGTCGAGGAGGTTTGTATAATTGTTGATTATTCAAGAGATTACACTATTGTGAATGGTGTGTAGTACTTATTTTTCAATTTTTGTCTCCTTTAATCTGCGGAACTACATATTTCAATGTGCTAAGATGTGCGAAATGACGTCATTTTTATGACGTCACTTCATGTTGGCCTGAACGAGGCTGCCAAATACGTTGATATTATACCACTCACATTGCTAGCCTCCTTACCAGGTCTTCTCATAGTCGTACAAAATACAAAATGGCGACGATATTTGGCCTAACTTACGAAGATTCATTAACCAATTTATGAAAGCTGGAGGCATCAAAACTTGGAAAGAACTCACGATTGGTGTTCAGCAGTTGGCAAGGCTGCTTTTTAACAATGATTTTTCAACCCCGGACTTGTCCTTTAACGTAGTATCATTTTGCGTTTTGAACTTATTTTACTTGGTATACAACGATCTTTCACTGTTTCGTAATTCTGAAATTTTCGGTAGTGAGCCACCTCAAGTGCAGATTCACCTTAATCGTTGGGTTTGCACTTAAGATGGCTCACTACCGAAAATGTCAGAACTACGAAATAGTCAACCTCATTCCCAGGGTGTTCTTACGTCATACGCTGATCTCGAAGCCGAATGAACACCCTGGTACACTTTGATCACATTTGCCCAAAAAATGGGCAAATGTGGAAGCCATTATGGATTTCACCGTTGGCTAGGCAACGCCAATCGACGGAAAATGGCCGTTGCTCTGGCGCTAATAGACCTTTTAGCTATTCTACAAAAAAGCCTGGATCGAGCGATATTTTTATACAATTTTATACGCCAGGCTCGATAGAGTGGCGTTAGTGCTTCGATCGCAATTATGCACATTCGAAAATTCTACAAATTGTAATGAAATATCGTTCGATCCACATTCGCTTCCAGAATAGCTAAAAGGTCTGTTCTGTACAAGATGAATGAAGAAATTGAAAACAAACACTTTGGGGACTTTATTCGAACCTTTTTGCAGGTATTTAAACAATAATCTGGGGTCGGCAAGTGTGTTTAATGTGAAAGTAAGCTCGGTTTGTTTGGAATAAAAATGGGCCTAAGTTATGACCGCAGCTTCAAAAATGAAATGGCTCGTTATTCTTCGAACTTCGGAAATAAGTTGCAAATTATGGTCGGAATAGGTAAAGAATATGGTTTTAAGCTGAATTTTGACTTGCCGAGGTCGTTTATCTAGCGCAAATCGGAGTTACGGCCCAAAATGGCGAACAGCCAATCAGATTGCAGAACGGCCTCTTGTATCCCAGAGTAGAGATAGAGCAACGAACTCACTCTGGGGACGAGATTGCGAAATAGTGAAAGATGGTTGTATGTCAAGTAAAAAATAAATTCAAAACACAAAAACACCAAATTAAGGTGGCTCATTACTGATATAACTTTCAGACTGCTACACACTGGGTGTCCTATCGCTCATGATCTAAGTTAGTCTTTGACTGACAGATCAACATTCAAATTTTGAATATCTGCCACGTAGTTTTTATTCCACAGCCTGCCAAATATGTTAACTCTTTTCCTCACCTGTTACATTTCTTGCTAAACTTGATTTACATGATTGTTACTTGGCATTACTGGGCATTATTATTATCAGTTTTTACTATAACTCGTTCCTTATTTTTCCTTAGCTGTGAAAGGATATTGTGTAAATATTCATGTAAAGAAATTAAACAAAATTAGCTGATGCAGCCGTTCTCAAATCCATTTAAACTTATCCAGAAAGTAATAAGTCATTGATATAGTTTCAAACTAACAGCCGAGAATCTTATCAAGTTTCTTTCTTCAGAACACCTTGCATTTCTTATTCTTTGTTTTTCCTCACCAAGAGAAGCGCCGTCATAAATTATTTTCAGCGACGAAGAAGCTCCGCAGAATAGACTAAATCTTAATACCACAAATCTTTGAAAATCAATAATCACTTTGATCAAATCAAGCTAACGCCCATAAGAAAATTTTTCATTTGTTTGCCTATAAAGAGATTGAAACGATTCGATTGACCATTGTTGAATCGACAGATGTTTATTCTTGAATCAGGCAGTTTTGAATGAGGATAAATCGAGGGGGGGGGGGGTAACTCCTATAGGGGGCTTGGTATACATGTGCCTGCCCGGGTTATGGGTCGGTTTGCGATATTTTGCCCGGGTTATAGGTCATGCTTTGCGAATTTGGCCCTGGTTATGGGGTCTGCTTTACAGAAATTTGCCTTAGTTATGGTAAAATGCTAGCAATTTATAGCTATTTTTAACTATTATGACAACAACTTTCGTAAAAAGGATTTTAGCTCCTAATACGATACAAAGCATAGTCTTTTCACGATACTTGTGGAAAATTTTGCCCTGTTTATGGGGTCACATTTCGAAAATTTTGCCCTGTTTATGGGGTCGCATTTCAAAATTTTGCCCTGGTTATGGGTCCTTTCTCTGAATTCTCAAAGGCACATATATACCAGACCCCCTATCGTAGTAACCCCCCCTCCTTGGGATATACACTGTGTAGGAGCCAACAGTTCAGACGCGCAGGAGCCATTTGAATTTGATTTCTAGCACTAGTTAGGCTTGGGCCAAAGCGAAAACAGCTAAGAAAACTATGGTAAGATCGAGGTAACAGCTTTAATTTCCAAGCTACAAACACGATGCATTATTGCCCATGGTCTTACGAACAAGAATACCATGAAAACAGATGACGGCGATGTCAAACCTTGTACTTGTACGAAGAACTACGTCATTGCTTTCGCCAAGCATTAACTGGTTCACTGTAAAGCTCTCAGATCAACGTGTTTTAAATGAAAAATTGAAGTGCTTTGTGTTTTTCTGCCTAGGCCCTTATCGAAACAAAGCAGATACTGCAGAGTCATTTCAAAACAATAGACAATTACGCTAAGGATGGCGACAATTAACTTTTTACCAAGATCCACTGGGCTTTTTAATCGAATTCCTATAGAATCGTTATGGATTTGTAATTCGAACGCAATGCATCTTTGTAAAAAGTTCCTAGCCACCCTCTTTAGCGCAATCGTCTGTAGCGTTTGATTATGAGTCGTAGTTAGGAGCGTCGAGCAGTTTTTCAGTAGCGATAAGTACGGCCATGTAATCAGTCTAGTATCAGTTGATAGGCATCTACAGTATAGTTTATGAGCCACAGGCTCTCAAACGTTAATTAATGCAATGCACTTGTCATCACTTTGTGGCTAAAGATGGGACGAAATTCAAGGTGATTTCGAGCTTTCTTCGAGATGTTCAAAAATAGCTTTCAGGCAAAACTATCCATCACTTCAGAACGATAACACCGATTGTGATACTCAAAAATGTCTTTTGTTGTGTTCCGTATAAAGCAGCCCGGTCATGCCATTTATCTGTTTTTCGCATGAACCAAACTGAAGAGTGTGCGACAAAACGCGTAATTGGTGTAATAATTTCTGATGATGCAGGTTTAACAGTTTCTCTAGTTACCGGTTTATCTTATATTTTGATTATTGTTCTTTACAGGATTTGATAGTGTTTCCGTACAGGTTACAAGTTTATTGCACGTCCACGTGTTTATTATGACGAGTCCGCTATTTAAGGATATTTCAAACACCGATTGCATTGAACTGAATTTCTACATCTAAGTTGGTCTTTTTGCATTAAAGTGGTAGGCAGCTCATTCAAAGAGCTATATAATTATGACTGGACAGTTCGGCAAACGCCAATGGATCTGTCGTGTCTTTCTATTTTGAACAACTCATACGGTGTATCTTTGAGTGGAGTTATCTTTGTATTTTTTCAGTAATTTTATGACTGGGCTGATAGGTTTTCTGGCTACTTAAGACCAATTTAAGCCCACTGTACATACATGCATGCTACATTCAGGAGGCATTGAATTTCTGGTCTAAAGCCTCTTGCCAAAGGATGTTATATCTTCTCGAAGGTCAAAGAAGCACCTCTGTTTCGGCGTATTTAATAAGGTCTGATTTGTTTACTGTAACAGCTTGCCCGTGGCGATACTTCTTCTTCCTTCGCGAAAAACTTTATTTCAACATATGATCAACTACAGTCTATCTCAAATTAGATTTCGTGGCAAATGCTGATGAGTAATAACAATACGCGATACCGAAATGAAATGCGTTCTTTAATCTCGTTAAAGATTCCTAACTCGAACAAAATTCCTCTTTTTGTCAAAATTCCTCTCTACTATCTTAACATAATATTATATTTGCAGTCAACCTCGTCCCCAGGATGTTCTTACGTCATACGCTGATCACGAAGCCGAATGAACGAACTCACTCTGCTGACGAGATTGATTTGCAGTAGGTAATCTTACGTAGTTGCAAATCTCACATGGCATCTCACTCTCACTTGAGACAGACTTGCATGTCTCCGTTATCATACCTCACAGAATAAACTATTTCTTATCGGGGTGCCGGAATGAAACCTTGGTTTGTTGTTGTGAGAGGACTGTTTGGGGCCTGGGTACGAGAATGGCCAAAATGAAGTTTTCACGTCATTATGAAATTACCTTGAGCAATGAAAACTGTTTCATTTCTGCCAAGAAATATCATTTTGAACTTTAAGGGAGCTGTCATTTTTAATCCTGGGGCAAGAGTGGAAAAGTTTTTTTAGACAAATAGTAGCAGATATAACCCTAATTGTAAAAGAAGTGAAATTTCTATTTCAGCCTGAAATATATTCTAAAATTTCACAGCCCAACAGATACTTTGCAGTTTCGCCAAAATATTACATACCCCAATAAGACGGAGCGAAAAGATTTGCTACCCCTCCGAAAATTCTTCCAGTCCTGTACCCACCTTGACATACTCTCTAATGACAGTTCCCTAATGGGTGGGCACAGAAAGTTAGCCAGATTGAATATTCATGCTATTGAACTGCAGCGAGAGAAGAGTGGATAAATATGGAAGAATTTTAGCAAATGTTTAGAAAAATGAAAAAAACTTTGACCAAAGTATTTTTCAATTTCTAATGAAAATTTCCCTGTAAGAAACTCCACTCTGAGGTCATTAATCATTACATCGTTCAGAACTTGCAGAAACTCATGATTGAAGTGCATAAATCACTCAATCATGAAAACCCTTCTTTCTTATGGGATTTATTCACAAGGAAAGTAATTAACTACGATCTGAGAATTAAAGATATTCTCAATCTTCCCAAGGCATCCACTGCGTCCTTCGGTACAAATTCGATAGCGTTCAGGGGCAGCATACTTTGGAACAGTACACCTGATGTGATTTAAGAACAGCAATACAGTCTCCGTTTTTGGCAAAAACATAAAAAATTCGACTGGGTAGGGCTGCAAATTGTAATATTTGTAAATAGTGTTGCTGTAAATTAGTCTAATTTAGTTAGTATTTATTAGTTTGTACTTTTAGCACAAGCTACACCGTATCCAACTGTAAATAAAGTGATTATTAGTCAGTCCAAATCCCAAGTCAAGTCAAGTCAGTCCAGTTATTTCTAGTCAGTCCAAATCCAAAAATTTAAACAGGGAGTAGGAGACTTTGGAAGGCCACTTGGGGGTATTTTGGGCACAGAAATCATTCATTGTTTCGGAACCGCTTTGTTCTTATGTAAAAACTTCTTTTCATTTCAATAGGATTTTAAAATGTTAATTTTTCTTTTATTTGTCTGGGTTTTAGAAATACATTTTAATGCAAATTTTATGTTTAGAGTATAAATACTTGGCTGTCTAGATTTGTAAATACACTGATGAAGATTTTATAATCGAAACGTCTGACATAGAACAGTTGTGTTTCTCTTAAAGTGATTATTATTATTATCAATATCATTATTATTACATCTTAAACTTTGATCGTTCCATTCCATTTCCTGATGTACACGTATTTTTTTATAAGAAACAAAGAATTTTGGCAGTACTGAAGCTTTCTGATTTGGGCTAGTACTGAAGGTTTCTTAAAACTGTCAGATTTTGAATACTCAAAGTTTCTTACGAGTTTCTTAAAGGTTTCGTAACAATCCTCATGTTCACTATCTCTGCCATCCTTCTTAAAGCCTTTCCAATGTCTACACATTACTCAAATACCTTTCGAGTAACATGATACAGGAAACAAGTGAAATTAGAATAAAAATATGTCAAGAATTTTCTTTATCTAAACAAATAGTTTCTTTAGTTATATTTTCCCAGTACTGGAGTTTCTCACTTTTTGGTGATCCGAGGGTTCAGTTTCTTATAAAACACTATATGTGTACCTAAAATATTTCTTACAAGTTTAAAAATGCCAACAAGTTTTTAGGTCTATTCGCGTTACTCTTTTCGGATTTACAATATCTTATCAAAACTAGTGCATGTTTACTTACTGCTTGTAATTTCTGAAAAGTGCTGAACACAACGACAGCCACCAAGCAATGGTAAGACGTTAAAAAATAGCGACAAATGAAAAGTCCTGATCATATTTAAGGCAGGATTTTGAAAATGTTTTCGTCTTTGCAAAACCAAGGTAACACTTTAAATTTAAAGCTGAGGCTTATTAGTAGGCTTGAGGTTTTGGAAATGCTTATTGCGAGAATTTTTGCACATTAGGAGGGATAAAAAGCTAATCTTTCAAAGATAAACTATGGTTACCAGAAATCATAGAAGACAAAATATGTCCAGTTTTGGTTGAATCAAATTAAAGCATTAAGAAGCAAGTGCAGGAAATGTATCTGCAACTTAGACTGATGCCTTTTCGTCCCTTGTTTCCCTACGTTCTTTGATTTGCTGATATCACTTGGTCAATAGGGACTCATAATATTACGCTTATATAATGGGCCCACTTTTTCAAAATGGCCTAAAGAGGTGGGAGTTCTCGTACACTCAACAAAATCGCTTCAAAATTTGGTTTAAAGAGCTCGAACATTGAAAAGCGAAGTTTTAGTACAAAGAATGATGTTGTCTTGACCTACAAAGCGCAAAATACATACCTTTCAGGCAGTAATCTTCCTCTGTAGAAGCAAAATAGATCCATCGAAGCTGCGAGAACTCCAGGCTGCTTCAACCGTTCTTTAAGAGCAACAACAACAACATTCTGAATAGCGGCCCCTGATTGGTTAAAAACTGAATTCTTGCGATTTGATTGGTGAATACGGAACCACCCTACGCGGGCCTAAAGTGGGCCCACTATTTCAGAGTAATGTTATTAGAATAAATCGAAAAAGGAAAGGCCACGATATGAACGTCGCTCGTCGGATCCGCAGATGCTTGCGATGACGGAAAACGATTGAGTTTGTAGGTAGAAACACCGCAAAACGACGAAAAACAACAGCGAATGAGTCGGTTAACTGCGATTATATATTTTGCCAATATTTCGTCGTGCCATGCAGGACTTCTTCAGGGCTGTTATATATTATTAGTCCCTCTTGACCAAGGAACGCAGGGAAACAAGGGACGAAAAGGCATCAGTCTATCTGCAACTTTAAAACTCCAACCCAACCAGAGTCTTTGTGCAATTTGAAAACATTCGGTTTTCAACACTGACAGATTTCAAAATGATGCTAAGGGATCAAGAAAATGAAACTTTTTTCAAAAAAATTATCAAATACTGATTAATTTGCCTATCATACAAAATTCATTTCGCTTTTGTATCAAAGATCAAGCTCATGTTTGGAATTCTCTTCAATTTGTTTTGGAGGACAAATGACCACGAAATCTTTGCTTGAAGTTTTAATTTTATTTCAGAGAGTGACAATAGCCGATTACGCTAAAGATGAAGGCGAGGAACTTTTTACCAAGATGCATTGCGTTCGAATTACGAATCCTTAGCGATTCTATAAGAATTCGATTAAAGAACGCAGTGCATCTTGGTAAAAAGTTCCTTGCCGTTATCTTTAGCATAATCGTCTACGGTGGAACCTCCATTAACGGACACCAATATACAACGGAAAGCTCCGAACAACGGACAAATATTTTCGTCCCAAAATACACTATGGCAAAATGTGACACCTCTCTACAACGGACGAAAAAATTGGTCCTATAGGTGTCCATTATATGGAAGTTCCACTGTACTTGCAAGTAAAACGCGGATCAGAAGATTTTTCACTCTGAACGACTGAACGATCAGAAGGATTTTCACTCTCATCAAGCCCCTTTTTTGCATTTCCTAATTTTTAGGTCCAAATAATGAGCCATTTTACCTGACAAAATTCTCACATGTAAGTTGGCCTTTGACTGACTGATTGACATTTGAGTTTTGAATATTGGCCGCAAACTTTTATTTCAAAGCCTGGCAAACTTGTTTAGACTGATGCCTTTTCGTCCCTTGTTTCCCTGCGTTCCTTGGTCAAGAGGAACTAATAACATTACTCTTAAAAAGTGGGCCCACTTTAGGCCCGCGTAGGATGGTTCCGTATTCACCAATCAAATCGCTAGAATTCAGTTTTCAACCAATCAGGGGCCGCTATTCAGAATGCTGCTGTTGTTGCTCTTAAAGAACGGTTGATGAAGCCGGGAGTTCTCGCAGCTTCGATGGATTTATTTTGTTTCTACAGAGGAAGATTACTGCCAGAAAGGTATGCACTTTGCGATTCATAGGTCAACACAACATCATTCTTTGTACTAAAAGTTTCCTTTTCAATGTTCGAGCTCATTAAACCAGATTATGAAGCGATTTTGTTGAGTGTACGAGAACTCCCACCTGTTTAGGCCATTTTGCAAAAGGGGGCCCATTATGTAAGCATATTAACATGAATCCCTAATGACCAAGTGATATCAGCAAATCAAAGAACGCATGGAAACAAGGGACGAAAAGGCATAAGTCTAAAACTTGTTAACCCTTTCTTTGACCCATCCAGTATTGTAACTTTACACTGCAAAATTGAAAAAGAAATCCAAGGGAGCAATCAGCACATATGTATACGGAAGGTCAGTCCAAGAAATTTTCTGGCAACCCAAAAATATCAGTTCAGTTTCACTGCAACCCAGAAGTATCAGCTAATTCTATACTTAGACCATGAGTGTCAGGACACCATGATGTTGACAAGGATCGTATTAAAGATTCTTTGCCTACCTTGAAGTGCAATAAAATTCTCTTCCTTTTCCTTCCTTACCATTAGCAGCCTTTCTCTTCCATACTTCCTGGCCTGGCCTTGAGCTAAAGAGCTCCATCACACTGATCACATGTGCTTTCAAAATGTTTGGGCCAAATGACCTTTGCCATCTTCTGCGCAGTACTGTACCTACGCAGCGGTCTCGAAATTGAATGCTCAGGAGATGGCAAAAGTCATTTAGGCTTAAACATTTTGAAAGCAAATGTGATGGAGCTCTTCAGTTTAAGGCCAGGAAGTATGGAAGAGAAAGGCTGCTAATGGCAAGGAAGAGAATCTTATGGCATTTTAAGGTGGGCAAAGAATCTGATACGATCATCATGGTGTCCTGTCACTCATGCTTAGACACTTGTAAGTTGTAAACAAACATGAAATCCTGAAACAATACAACTTGGGGCCCGGATTGCCTCTACGGAACCCAGAATTATCAGTTTGCCTATGTTTTATGCCCCAAACATATCATGGTTATAGTTTTGGTTATCTGGAACCCAAAAGATATCACTTTTGGCAATATTCCGACCCAGAAATATCGGACTTACCTCCACGTATGTGCATGTGTTGAGTGGCTCCTTGGGAAAAGAAAGAAAAAGGATCGCTTTGCACTCTGTTGTCAGGGGCGCACATTCAAATTTTGTTTGGGGGGGTGTCAGTATGTTTTCGACCGAAAAAATTTTTTTGGACCGACTGGATGCATATCATACAGGCTGTTCGTACTCTTGAGGATCTTTGATACAAGCAGTACAGATTAACTGAGGGTGAAAAAAGGAGGGGGTCTGGGGGCAAGGCCCCCAGGAAATTTTTTTGAGGACACGCCCTCTATTTTGGCTTAGAACGCTTCTCCTGATCCCATGTTTGTCACTTCTAAACACTTCTAAAACCAATTTTTGACATTTTGTTACAGGTTTATTCATAAATTGGCATCTTCAGGATAGATTTCAATTAAAAACCATTTGGAAAAGCAGAATTTTTTCGCAAGGAAAATCAATCGCAAACAAAGCAAAAATCGCTGTAAGAGTGAAAGAGCAGCCACTCACACTTATTTTCTCAAAGCTTTTTGATTCGACTTTGCCTGTTTTGCTTTTACGGTGAAAGTTTCTCCTGTCAGGCCAGACGGTGGTGTCCAATTTCCAACGCCCTACAATTACCGCCACCGACACTAGGCCCGCCGAGAAGTTTTGGAGGCCCAGGACCAAAACTGCAAAATGAAGCCCCATGCGAGCAAAGCGAGCAGAAAAATTTTGCAATCACGCTCTTTAGATTAGCTTAAAACGGCCTAAAATGCATTTCATAACATTTTCTACAGTCAGAATGTTAAGAAATCTTCAAATATGAGGCCCCCTAGACCCTGGGGGCAAACTGCACACTGCTCCCCTCAATGGCCCTGCCATTATCGACACCCCAGTGCCAGACTGGAAACTTTGAACATTTCCAACAGCTTTCTACTGTACACTTAGATCAATGTTTGGGCAAAAAATACCTTTGCTTTGTCTTAGAAGTCTCACAGTCCAATGATTGCTTTGCCCGATCGTAGACTGGGCACTCCTGCAATAGCATGTCTCGGAAAATTTTTTAAATGCCGTCTTCTACTTTGGCTTAGAACGACTCTCCCGATCACTGTCAAGCATTGCTTGTAAAATTTCCAACCGTCGTCATGGACCGACCTCTGCCTAAAACATTTAGAAGTCGGACCAACTTGGACTCGAACTATCCAAGATAGATCCAAGCTTCGTCATGGACCGACTTTTCGTTTATGACAAAAATTTTGGACCGACTCTGAAAACATTGGGGGGGGGGGTGTCTCACCCCCACACCCCCTAATGTGCGTCCCTGTCTGTTGTGTCGATCAGATGTTATTATTAAGACTTGGATCAGATGTTGTTATTACAAATTCTGCCCTTGTTTTTGTCTGAGTGAGATTAGAATTTGAATTGTGCGATTCAAGAACTAGATGTGTGACCGCAGGATTATGGATGCTGCTATGCAGCAAAATGTAGAGATAACTTCACAGTGCCGTACACATCAATTTCGCATGTTTTTTGCTCCTGGCGTTAATCTAGATAAGCAGCTTAGTAGGCCATGAAATCAGCAAATGGAACTAGGATTTAACTTTTTGCAACGTAGTGGTCTGCAAACAGAGTTAAGACATTTTGGATTACCTGTTCAGGCCAGCAAGTGTGAATCTTGTAAAACAACAGATTCAGAGTTCCGAGAAGAAAAAGCGACTTTGCCTTTAGAAGGATGGCTTTCATGCCATTGAGTGCACTCAAATAAAATGAAATAAATGTTGACGGCAAAACATTATGGTTGGCTTTCCAGAATGTGTAAAATTTACAGAGTGTCCCAAAAAAATTCTGCCCCGTTTGTGTGGCTGCTGCGGAGGAGCTGTAGACTAAATCATCTTAGTTTCTACACAGTTGCATAGGCCAGGCTTCAACTTAGAGTTCGAGACCCTTTTTGAGTCAATCTGACACGTGGTTGCTGATTTATCGTAGAGAAAAGGCAAAATAAGTGGTTGCTTTAAAAACAGTACTTCGATAGACGATTGCGCTAAAAATGGCGGCAACGAATTTTTTTACCAAGATGCACTGCGTTCTTTAATCGAATTCCAATAGGATCGTTAAAGATTTGTAATTTGAACGCATTGCATCTCGGTAAAAAATACCTCGCCGCCATCTTTAGACTTATGCCTTTTCGTCCCTTGTTTCCCTGCGTTCTTTGATTTGCTGATATCACTTGGCCAATAGGGACTCATAATATTACGCTTATATAATGGGCCCACTTTTTCAAAATGGCCTAAATAGGTGGGAGTTCTCGTACACTCAACAAAATCGCTTCAAAATCTGGTTTAAAGAGCTCGAACATTGAAAAGGAAACTTTTAGTTGCTGCGAGCATGCGCGAGCAGCCATTTATGACATACTGTCGAGGGTCAATGGGTGGACAGTGGAGTGTCAACAACAACAACAACAGGTAGTAAAGGATCATATTTCGACTCAGGAAGCCCAACTTGCCAAATAGATATCGTTTTCAAGTCGTCTCCTCATCTGATGATCCTTCGGTGCAGCAAGAATGATTCTCATCAACCACCAAAGTCTCTTTCAGGATGAAATTAACAATCATTATTTACAATTTCAAAGCACATCTTATTACACTAAAATAAACCGCCTACCAAATTAAGGAAGCCAAAGTTAAGAACCACATTAATTAAGCCTGAATGCTCTGAAGTTGTGAAAAATGTGTATTATGAATTAATGCGCACCTATGTCAAGCATATTCAAAAACTATGAAAGGGTAAATTTGATTTTCCGATGGCATCGATGTTTTTAGTGCCTTTTCGACCCGGTAGACAAATTCACCAGGGCATAAATGCAATTAAGGCGTAGGAAACTGATCCTGAAGATGATGCAGAAACATATGATGTTGATGGTTTAGTTTTGAACTCTGAGCTACATGTGAGCTCAAGAAAAGGGACACATTTTAATGCAACATTTTTATCAACTGCCAACATGATTACAATGCGAGGGTGGTAAAGAATGATTGTAAGCAGTCTGAGGAAGCTCGTCATAACTACTATTGCAAATAACCAAAATCATGGGGTGTCAAAAGTCTTTCAGGTGCAAGAAAACATTGTTGAAGAAAAACTTCTTACTGATGAAATCTGGGCACATAAATTTTCACAAAAAATGTCATCATCACAACAATGGATTTTGGCAATATAATCTCGATTCAATAATTCTGCTTTTTTTGGAAGATGATTTGTCTCTTTGTGGGGAAGGAAAGCTTGTCCAAGGATTGCACCATATGCAGTGAACGCTGAACATGCACGTAAGAAGCAGGGGGCTCAAGTTTCCCAAATAATTTCGAACGCAATGATGCTGCGTCCCAAACATAAATTAGTTTTTGTTCTCTATTGTAACAAAAAATTGTTGGGTCGAGCAAAAGCTTCCCTACTGAGCAACACTTATAACGCTTAACTATATCAACAACCAGTTTTAGTGTAATAAGGTAAGTCTTGTTTTCTTTCCGTATCTGACCCAGCTATTGTAAAACAAAGCAGTGTAAAACATAGCAGTCTTCTCTTCGCACACTGACCTCCTCCATATTCGATCTGAAGTTGAGGCAACTGTATTGTGTATTATAACATTGGTGAACTGTCGCTGTGTACTGCACTACCATTTCCACTACTGCTATCAATGTAACAAGTAACTTGCAGAAATAGTAGTATCATGTACACTAAAGCTTTCAGCAGCACTTACTTAACTTCATTTAGTATAAAGAATGATGTTGTCTTGACGTACAAAACGCAAAATGCATACCTTTCAGACAGTAATCTTCCTCTGTAAAAGCAAAATAGTTCCATCGAAGCTGCGAGAACTCCAGGCTTCTTCAACCGTTCTTTAAGAGCAACAACAACAACATTCTGAATAGCAGCCCCTGATTGGTTAAAAACTGAATTCTAACGATTTGATTGGTGAATACGGAACCACCCTAGGCGGGCCTAAAGTGGGCCCACTTTTTAAGAGTAATGTTATTAGTCCCTCTTGACCAAGGAACGCAGGGAAACAAGGGACGAAAAGGCATCAGTCTACGCCATCTTTAGCGCAATCCTCTATTGTTTTCCATCAATATCAAAATAAAGTAACTTTCCAAAGAAATGGTTATAGCGTCATATCAAAATTTTTGCTAAAACTGTTAAAGGGTTAAAAGTGTTTGCTATTCACGAGGGAGCACTTTCTACATTTTAAAAAATGTACTGAAAATTTTAATAAGATGCCAAAACCCTTTCTTAGAAAACTTACTTTATTCTGACATTGCTGGAGAACAATGGAATTGCTGTTTTTAAAGCAACCACTAATTTTGCCTTTTCTCTGCCATAAATCTAGACTAGCTCCACTAGCCCCCCTATTTCGCTGTTGTTGTTGTTGCTGATGGCCAGCTCAATGAGGGACTAGTTGCCAAAGAGTATCTCAAATCGGAATTTTGGAGCGGAAAAATCTGCTCCTAACCTGATTGGAGCATTTCAGCGAGAACAATAGGTAATAGCTTGTAGCCAATCGGTTTTTGATACATTTTCACTTCAAAATCATTTTTTTTGAGATTGAGGCCGGTCTGCATTTTCCTTGAGAATACCCCTTTGAAAAGAAGTGATTCAAAACTATGGCGGATTCTGTCATCGAAGCTATCGAGCTAAAGCATGATATCAAGTTTAAGGAGTTCCAGGCAGCAGTTTACCGCAAAATATTGAATGGAGAAGACGTGTTTGTTTCTGCACCAACAGGATGTGGCAAAACGTACTGTTTCGCGTTCATGTCGGAGGCATTTAACTTGCAAGGCCCAGATCAAAATAGTGTAACACTGGTTGTGTCCCCATTGAGCAGCCTGTTGGTACAACAGACGGAGAGACTGCGCCAATGGAATCTGAAAGCTGGCTTCCTTGGTGAACTTCAGAGAGACGCTGGTGAAAAAAAAGAGATCATCATGGGGAATGTGGACATTTTGCTTGTCACACCAGAAACAATATTTGATTCTGAGTGGAGGAAGGTTTTAAGCTCAGCCACTTATCGGAAGCGAATCAGGGCTGTGATAATTGACGAGGCTCATTGCATTTCCCATTGGTATGTTAATATCTAAGTGAGTTGAGAACCTACCTAATGCTTGCACTGATCCCTTCTCAGCGATCTGCTGTAAGGATCTTATGCTTGTCAGTAGTATAAATACCCTTTTATATTGTACATCTAGTAAGCCTTTCTAGAACTGGGCAGGGTTTAGCAGAATTGGATATAACTTTAACAAGGAAAATCAGCAATTTCCCTTTAGTAATTCAAACGATTATCTTTCAAACTGGGTGAGATGAGTTAACTGGGTGAGTTGATAAATAGAATGATTCCCATTTTAAAGAGTTCTACTCCATGAATATCAAGATAATAAAACTGGAAAATATATTTTATTTAACAGCAAATATGTTCAAATAGATCTTAAGATTTACCTGACTTAAATTGGCCACTCCTTTCTGAAATTATCAGGGATTTTCTCCAGAAATCGCTTTCAAGAAACCCTTAGAACTGAACCTTAATTGCTACCAAATTTCCTGATATTTTTGCCTTAGAGCAATGAAGTCAACATGTTTGCCACTTGTCTTGAGGGAGGTGTGGGCTTTTCAATTGTTTCTTCGTTTTGTTTTTACTAGTCACTCAGCTTATCATAAAGTTAACATCTTGTATCCAGACTGCATCAGTTTCAATTTCATATGATTAAGATCTTGTAAGCTGAATTTTTGTTTCTTGTTTATGTATTTTGAGTAAACCTAGATATTGCTCTCCTCAGGCAAGTGCCACATTTGCAGATTAGCCTAGTAATGAATTTTTTATGCAACTTGAACTGGCTAAAATGTTTATTGATTCCAATTATCAAGTTTGCCAACATTTCCCATCCAGAATATATAATGTTGGATCATAATAGCCCCTACCCTGGGAATGACATGTTATTTCAAATGATCACCCATTTTCTTTCTACTTTCAACATACACACAACGAGGAATGTAAACAATTATTTAATACATAATCAATGTGGCAGATTGCAAGTTTTCATGCTCAACAGAATGAAAAATAGTTAACTTTTATCATTACATGAGAAAGCTTTCAAATCATGTCTCCATGCCATCTCCTCTATTTGCTTGCTGAGCCATTTTTCTAACTTTGTCCAGTTGACATGCTTGTTTACTTGCATCTTTGGGAATGACTTGTGCAGGCGGCTTGGGATGTAATCAAATAGTTTATCATCATACAGCTCTTCCACCATGATCTGCACCTCATTTTCATAGAAGTTTTCTTGATGCCTGCCAATGCCAGTAAAGTTTTCAATTTCGGTGTCAACATTCTTTTCAATTTCACATGTTTCTTTGAGAGACTTCCCAGTTCTCTCAATTGTTTCTTCTGTTAAGATGCCAGACTTGTGTTTTAAATCAGGCTTCACAGTGCCATTTAACAGTTCAATGGCATAATCAATTGGGATGTTTCTGCCCTCACCCCCATAGTTGTTGATTGTCCGGTTATGCAACAGCTGTTTAGCTTTCCTTGGACTTAAAAGAAACTCCACTTGTGCTATGAAGTTGAAGGCTAACCATGCGTAATTTGTATGTTTAGATGCCACAAATGACAAGAAATCATACTTCCAGAGGATGTATGTCCTCTCTCCATCACCTTCATTACTTGCATCCTTTCTTGCCAGATCAAAGAGTCCTTCGCGCAATACCCTCCTTGAATAGTTTAGTTTGAAATCTTCATTACCTTCGTTCTTTTTAGTATCATCTTCTTGATCATTTTCACTTTCATGGAAATCCATGTTGGTCACAACATCAGCATCTTCATCTTTATCTTTGAATTGGCATATCTCTCTGTGAGCTTGCCTAGTAAGGCCATCATATGCAAATTGTTTCTGACATCTTGGATACCCACATGCAACTTTGCTTCCTTTTTTCACTTTTCTACTGGTGGGTTCATCATCAAACATTGTCTCTGTGAATTTGTCTTGTGGCTCATCTTCTTCACAAAGAACAAACCGTCGTACAACTTCTGTGGACATTTCCTCAAGATACTTTTCCTTTGCAGTGTCAGTCATACCACTTTGCACATCTGATGGTGCAGCATCTTTGTCCGCCATATCTTTTACTTTCATTGCTGCAATCACTGTATATCCATATGTTACAAAATTGATGAAGTTCCTGCATGCATGTGCTGCACTCTTGACATCTTTTTTTACATTCCTTCTGTCAAACCTCTGTTTCAGTTGATACAAAGTACCAGCTTCCCCCACTGATCTGCCATTATACAAGTCATCAAACATTATCTAGGAAAAAATAATTGTTGATAAGCAAGAAATTCTTCAATTGTGAAACTGTATTGTCTGAGTTCTAGGCTTTGAAATCTAACTAAGTTGTGGACCTTGAGAGTCCTTAAAAAGATTCAGAATCTACAAAGTTTTAAGGTTTAGAAAACACAAAAATATATATTCCAATGGAGAGAGCAAATTTATATTATGAAGTTCTCAAAAGCAAAGTAGGTGACAATGTTTTTATCAATTGGCTTCTTGCTGTTTTACGAAGTAAACAGAAAGATGCTCCAAAAGTCATCATCTATTGCAGGAATGTCAAAACTGTTGCCGAGATTTATGATATGTTTCATTTGGGGCTGGGCAAGAGCCAGTACATTAATGGTATAGTTAGCTTCAGAAACCGATTGTTCGCTATGTACCATCGTTCAACGACGGAGGAAAATAAGAGCTTTGTTCTTGAAGAGTTTAAGAAACCGGATTCTAACATACGGGTTGTGTTTGCTACATCATCCTTCGAAATGGGGCTGGATTTTCCCGATGTATCTATTGTCGTTAATTTTTCGGTTCCACGTAGTCTAGAATCTTTTGCACAGCAGAGTGGTCGTGGTGGCAGGGGTATTCCGCAAGCATATTCTTTGGTTGTTTGCCAAGGCTCTACCAGTAAAAAAACAAGTACAGTTGACATGAGACAGTATGCCATTTCTTCTTCGGTTTGTCGAAGGGTACAGTTAAGAAAATATTTCAGCTTAGATTTAAATCCAGAAAGAGATGTCAGTTTTGAAGTTCCTGATGTTGTGCCCGAAGGTTGCAAGTGCTGTGATGTTTGTAGGATGAAATGTGCTTGTGGGTCGTGTGTGGTTCCACCGTGGAATAGTCTTTCAGGGGGCATTGGTACGAACGACCAGGAATTTGATATGGAGTTAGACGAGGACATTTTTACAGACGAGAAATTGAGTTTATTGAGGTGCAGTTTAGATGAATATAGAGAAGAAGTTTACGAAGTTGATACAGGTGCTCGTGCAGTGAATATCAGTTCATGGAAAAAGATGGTTGATCAGATCCTGATTTCCTGCCCATATATTTTCAGTATTGATGATCTTTTGACTGAAACAAGACTCGATGATATTTCATTGGCTGAGGATCTTTACTCTATCATTGTGGAAGTTGGACGTTTGAAATTACGCTAGTTTTTCGCTGTGAATTACGTATTCTTGCGTATTCTTATGATCTGTGTAATACAATCTTGTGAATGACGCATGGCAATAGTTTCAGCTAATAGATATAATTTTCTGTTTAGGTTAAATTAAAATGCCAGGATTTAAACATACTAAACGTATCGGGCATAACCCTTCATCAGCAGTCACTGCTGATGAAGGGTTATGCCCGATACGTTTAATGTATTTAAATCCTGGCATTTTAATTTGACCTAAACAGAAAATTATATTTATTCTTATTACCTACTTACCTCAGCTGCTTGGTCTACGACGTGATCGTGTTTCATATCAGCTGGTACACCATAACCGTGGTCGATCTGAACACTGTTTGTCTAAAGAATGCAAAAATTTGTGTTTGTTACTCCGGTTAAATGAGTATGGTAGCCACAAGATCCATCAATCTATCAATTTAGATCAACATTGATCAACATGTAAAATCTATGCAAAAATGATAAACATTGAAATTAAGGTATTTCGGAAACGGGTGTCTTATCACGATCTCTTCGAAATTTCTCAAATTCTGACAATTTGTTTGATTGCTTCATACAAACACTTTTCTTTCTCATTTTGTTTAATTGCATAGTTATATAGAGTATCTCAAAATATTTGTGCCCCATTTGTGTGGCTATTTTGGAGGAGCTGTAGGTTCGGTTATCTCGATCTTCACACACTTGCATAAGTCAGACTTCAACGTAGAGTTTGAGACCTTTTATTTGAGTCAGTCTGATACGTGGTTGCTGATTTTTGGCAGAGAAAAGGCAAAATAAGTAATTCTATCAAAAGCAGCACTTCTATTGTTCTCCGGCAATGTAGAAATAAAGTAAGTTTTCAACGAAAGGACTCTGGCATCAAAGAAAACGTTTCACCAAATTGATTTAAAAGGAAGAAAGTGCTCTCTTAAAAATAGAAAACACTGCTAACCTTTAGAATGATTAGCAAAAGTTTTAAAATGACACTAGAACCATTTCTTTGGAAACTTACTTTGTTTTGACATTGCGGGAGAACAATAGAAGTGCTAGTTTTGAAGCAACCACTTGTTTTGCCTTTTCTCTGCCGCAAATCAGCAACCACTTATCCGATTGAATCATACAAGGTCTCAAATTCTAAGTTGAGGCCTGACCAATGTAACTGTGTAAAAATAAAGATACTTGAATCTACGGCTCCTCCATAGCAGCAACACAAACAGGGCACAATTTTTTGGGACACCCTCTATAGTTCTGAGACAGCAAAGTATTGTTTTCAATGGAAACCCCCGATAAAACGGACCAGAAGCTATTCGTTAGGTTCTGTTCTTAACAGAGATCAAATTAAGTACGTTTCTTCGTTTCTTTAACTTCGGCTTCTGGTCGCCTGCAACTGTGAGCAGTTTCTTGATTGTCTTACTTTTTGAAACAACACTACGTTTTATTGCAAGGTGACACAAAAAGTGTAGTCCCTCCATGTTTCCTTGCATTAGAAGCTAAAAAAACATCTTTTTTATGTATGGGTATCAAACTTTGAGAAATACCTCGACAAGCCTCTTTTTCACATCTTGTTCTTCTAATTTTGATTTCCAAAGTTTGACATCCTTATCAAATGCTTTACACATGTCTGAAATGACTCGTAGCACGGTATGGTAAGAGACGGTCACACCAAAGTATTGAAGTCGCTTGTAGATCTGATGGAATAATGAATTGATTGAAGTTATAATGAAAGTGCCATGTAATGTAAATATATGGAATGAAAAGCATCACAGCTAATGAATTTTTCAACATTCATTCGTTGATGCAAGTATTTGTCACAGCTAAAACATTTTCTCAGAGTTTTCAGCTTTGTTGTAGAGATATGTTTCCTTGAACCTTCGCCCGTCGTTATCACAGCCCTGAGTCTCGCTGAGTTCGATGTTAAAGCTACCTCATCATGCAATATTAACGCATTATGAAATGAAGCAAGTTGTAACAACAATACAGATGTTTTTGCTTTCAGACCTTGCATAATATTGTCAATTAAATTATCTTTGCATTTCCCTTGCCTTTCGCATTAATTTTTCTACTTTTCAGCATTCTCGGTCGTACTCTTGGTAATATAAGCTGCACGCTCTGGCAGCGTTAATAAGGTACGATCTAACAAATGGTCGGCATTATTTAGCAGAGTTTAAGCATCTTTCTTTTTGTCGATGACAGTCATTTTGGACGAAGAAATTGAAGAATTATATGTTATAGTGGATTGAATTCGATGCATAGTATCTTTACTAGGAAGTTTTAGAACCATTCCTGAAATCTTCCTTGGAAGGTGGACGCATAAGTTAGCATTCTCATTGCGTTGTTTTTATTCGTTACTATAACACAATGGTACATAAGTTTTTAACGATATTCACCTTTACTCTTGCCTTTGCTTTAAAGAGAAGTATCCCCATTAGTTTTTGTATGCTGTTCATATTCATGTTTCGATGGTTTATAAGAATGCTGAATGCCACCGCGATTCGAACTCGACTTTCTTTTGTATCGTCTTCCTTGAAATATCTTTTGAGCACAGCACTGAGGGCGGAATACGTGAACGGAGCATTGTTCTTAAGTTCTGCGGCAAGATCCTGCAGCTTCATAGCTTTTAGTGACTCGTACTTTTTGGTTCTGAATTTTGATTGAAATGCCGGAGATGCGATCATTTTGCTCTCTTTCCAGATTAATTTTTCGACATTTTTCTCCATGGATGACTTGAACTTTGCCACATTCAACAAATGCTTTGCAGCTGCATGAAACCTGTATTTTCGTAGCGAAGCCAATGCTTTGTTCAATATTTTGCTCGTTTTTGTTGCTTTGTAACCACACTTCGCCTTTGAGAGAGGAAAAGGAGACTCCTTATAAAGCCGTATTTCTGCAGTTAATGGCTCTACACCGTTTACTCTGGTACCCAGGGTATACACCGTTGTGTTTGTTTGGCAATTCAGCTTCCACAACTGAAACTATTGACCAATCTGCTCTTTAGAATATTCATTGCACAAGTAATCCTGGAGCTTTAACCATTGGTCTCTCGAAGACTGCTAGTCATTTTTTATACGAATGAAAAGCAGTGGAACTCTTGTATGCTCACTTAGGAAAGAACGATATTCGAAACTCTTGTGCTTCATCTAGAGCTAAGATATATTTGCCAAAAAGGGGTACCCTAGCAGGAATGCAGCTAGTACTGAGTCACTCTCCTTGAACAATTTGAGAAAATTAGAAATAGTAAAGCTATGGGGCCAACGCTTAACGCTTAGTTGTTCTCAGCAATCTTGTCATTTTGCATGAAGAAATAAAAGTGGAAGGATTTTTTGAACATGCTCTCAAGACAGGATAGTATGAAAAATCAGCCAGACTTACCTGTTTCGTGGGTTTTTTTGCCTCAATTTCTTTGGAAGAGGACACTTTGATTTTCTCATTACCAAAATCCGGTTGTAACCGTTGCCTTTTTCTTAACGGAGCAGAAGCAGGCATTTGTATCTCTCTTCTATCGGGCCAATGTTCCTTTTCGGTTATGTATTTCTTAAAAAGATTTTGCTCCAAATGGGCTTCATTTTTCAATTCTTTCTCTAATTTTTCAATCTTAGCCCTTGCATTCACCAACCTTTCGACTTTGTAGTAACAGTTCTTGCAAGTGAAAGTCGTCGTGCTATCTAACCATATGCAAAAATCTTCAAAATTACAGCCGTTTACTTCTGACAAACACCGTGATATCTTACAATCCGAAAATAGTCTTCTCTGTTTTGGAATCAATGGTTTACAGCAATTTACACATTGGTTTCTTAGATTTTCCATCGTGATGCGGACATCGTTGCAATATTTCTCAGTCAATTCACAAACACTACAAAAATTGTCAGCTCAAATTCTGTTTGCAAAACATGTTGCAAAATGTAGGGACAATGACACTCCCCGAAGGAATTGAAGTGCTTCAAGGGACAAAAGGTCAATTTGGTAGCAGCATTAGGGCAGCATCATTTTGGTGTCGTTTGATTGTACTTGCTTAAGCCTGGTTCACGCCAGGTCGTTTGGATCGGTAAGGTCGTGCAGAAAAACCCAAAAGACAAAGGACTCAATTTGTGAGTCTTTGTCTTTTGGGTCTTTTTGCATGATCTTAACGACCCAAACGACCTAGTGTGAACCAGGCTTTAATCCAAATGAAACCCGAGATATCACCCCGTAACCGTTGGAGATGTTGATTTTGGGATATTGATCTAGCGAATTATACTTTCGTCAAATTTTCTGAAAGGATCTGCATGTTTGTTTATAAACTTGGACATGTTTTGTAAAAGTTTCTAGTTTCTTATTTTTTTAGAAGTGTCCACAGTGTATTATTGTAAGAGGCTCCAGAAGGTTTGTTTTTGTTTCTTATTTTCTAGTGCAAATATCATGTCGATCTAAACGGGATTTTTTCTTAACTCTTTTGAGACCACCTTTGATGAAAACGTATCTGATACTCCCAAAAGAATATGGCAACAGAAATGTTTTCAAATGCATAAGGCCCTGGCCCCGATCGATGACGCCACATGACAGTGATCCTATAGTCCGGTTTTTACTCACAGCGTTTACATCAAACCGAGGCTATCAAATCACTCCGATTTCAGGCACTGTTTGGCAACAAGTCTCTGTATTAGCGACAGATCAGCACTAAGGAGCATACAGAGATTGTGGAACCAGTCTACCATAAATCAGGACCCACGTGTCAAATTGACTCGAACAAGGTCTCAATCTTTAAATTGAGGCCTGACCTATGCAACTGTGTAAAAATCAAGATAATGGAATCAATAACTCCTTCACAGTATCCAAACAGGCTAGTCTGCACTTTAGCGGACCAGCTTTCAAAATCGGCACACTATATGTCATGGTGTAAGTGTTAGGGTTATAGTTAGGCTTTGGAAATGGGGCTTTAGGGTAAGTTTGGGTTAGTTAGGGTTAGTTTAGGGTTAGGATAAGTTAGGGTAAGGGTTAGGGTTAAGTTAGGGTTAGTAGGGTTGGGGTAGGGTTAGTTCCTGAGAGATATGACATAAAGCTAGTCCGCTAAAGTGCAGTCGTCCCTCCAAACAAACGGGGCACAATTTTTGGGACACCCTGTATTCTTGAGGAACATATATCCTTTATTTACAAACTCCCCCTCGCTATTCGGGCTCTAAAAAGTACATCAGCGCCCGCAGCGTTCGTTGTCATTAAAGCTTAATTTCTTGGACCAATTAGTCGAGCTGAAGGAGCTGAAACTACTAATGTAAATAAACAAAACTGCATAAAGGTAATTTGGAATCTTAGTGGCTCAGTCACTGGTGCTGCATGCGAGTCTGGTACCCAGGGTAGCGGAAAGGGGTAACTGCACTTTAGTGGACCAGTTTTATGCTATTATCCCTAGGAACGTAACTATTCTAACCCAACCTTAACGAGCCCTTACTTTCACTACCCCTAACAAATCCTTAAACCCCTTTCTAAACCTAAGCTAAACCCTTGCCCTAGGAGCCTTTTCAGGTTGAACAGAATTTTGCTCACAATTTTTGTTATTTTGATTTCAAAGAAAGTTATTGTAGAGCTTCTTCAAATCAACAGTTGCTCTCAGTTGTAGACGATTTCAGTTGAAGAACGTTCTTAAGAAATTTAATAGGTTCAAGTCTTTGATTTATCTTCATAAACGAATGAATGCTACCAATTTTTGCCATTCATCTTCTTGACGAAAAACCGAAAGAGTCTACACAGTGTGCAAAATACGACACTACAAAAACATTCATTCGAAAGTAGCCTGGCTAGAAGGACTTTCTATCTTTAACTGAAAAGAAAACAAAGAAATTCAGCTACTGTTTCAATGAGCCCACTTCTTCTTAGAGTAGTTTAGTATGCTAGAGTAAGCATTACAAAGCTCTGTAGCTCAGGGGCGGATCCAGACCGAAGTTGAAGGGGGGGCAACTTGGAGAGGGGGCGCCAAAGACACAGTGAAAAGTTAGCGCGCCGAAGGCGCGCGAAAATTTTTGGGGCTTTATTCGAGAAAATTCTCTGGTTTTTCTACTGAATAACGCCTTAGTTTATATGTTTCTCCGCATTCAGAACGAATCGCTGAAAAAAGAGTGCATTCGGGTCAGGATAAGGGGCGCTTTTCTTGCTAAAAAGGGGGCGCCAAAGCTGAATTTCCATCGTGAAGGGGGGGCAGTTGCCCCCATCTGCCCCCCTAAATCCGCCACTGCTGTAGCTACCTACTTTTACCTGGAACCAGTAACAGCATCGAGAAACATTGAAATTCCTACGCATGAATACAATCTTCTGGGAAAACCTTCTTTGCTGCTTCGTCTGTTTGAAGAGAGATCAAGGCAAGACAATTATACAGATGTCTTGTGGAAGAAAATGACCTGTACTTTACCTCCATGAAACGTATGATAAAACAAACTTTCTAGACTAGCCTACCAAAACATTTTGAAGATACTCACTCGAAGATGAATCTTCTCCAACAAGCGTTCGTTTCTGTTCTACCTGTTCAGCGAATGACTGAGGTTTAGCCTTATCTGTCAAGATGGAAGTTTACTGGAATCTAGCTGGTGATAACTTTCTGGCCAGAACTTGACCTGCTCTTTATTTGCGATCCGAAAATCTAATTTCGAAACTCGTTTGATCAACCGAAACGATGTCCGCGCGAAATCCTCCTGTCGTGAAGCGATCGATCGATTGATCAATCGAAGGCTTTCTAGCTCTGCATTTTTCTTAGACAAAAATCGTTATGATTTTCTAATTTTATGCACAACCTGTTGCAAATGGAAAAGTGGTGAAACTGCGTTAAAAGTAATTAGCTATGAGGTTTGAAAATAGATGTCAGAATGTTGATAAACTAGCTGAAACACAAGCTGCACTAAGAAACAAGAAATAGGCCGAATACTTACAAAACATCTGCCTAAATCTAAGTTCACTGCTTTTCCTAGATTTGCAGAAGACGCGCACAGTGAAAGCAAATCTTTAAGCAAAATCCAACCTTTTTTTCACGAAATCTTTGGTTTAGGATAATGTGATTTGTGATTGAGAGAAATGCAAGATTTGAATGTCATGAATAATAAAACGACCAGTCTGCAAGGCTTTTAATTGCGGAGTTCGCAGCGTTTGCTGACCTAAAAATGCTGAAATTCTCAGTCTTGCCAATTTAGATGAGAGTTTGATCTCTTTGTTGGTACTTCGCCACAATTTTTGGTATATAATTAGCTTTTGGTTTTTCTGAAGCAATAAAACTGTTACAAGATTCTCAGTTAACTGTTTGATCAGTTTAAAGCATTGCAGACATCCAGTCTTTTGAGAAAATTCTCCCGTTCATGGTCTTCGAGGATCATATTTTTTAAATTGGTGGATTATGGCAAGATTAAAGTCCTCTGTTTCCATAAACCAAGGATTTCTACACGTTTTCCAGGAAAGTTCATGTCTGTGCTGAGTAAATGGCAAGATCCTTGAAGCAACGGCCGTGTCTCGAAAGCAACCGCGGAGGCGCAAATGCGCGTATTTCAGCAGAACAGAGATTTTCTTCATCAAATATTAAGGACGACTTCCCGCTCGTGACATTCCAAATTTTTCATCCTAGCCCTGATCCGACATCTAATGTGAGACAGAATCTAGTAGTGTATCCTGTAGTTTTAGCTGAATGTTGTGTCTTTATGTTTTTGGCCTTGGGGTGGTCGTTGTTTTTTCGCTCCCCTCGGTATTGTCCCCATGGTGTTGTCTAGCAGTTTTGGATAAGCGTGGATAAGTATAGTAGAGCGTAAAGCTTTACCGAGTATAATAGAGCTTTACCGAGAAAATGAAGGGCCAGGGTTGTAATGATTATCAGCTTCATAGTATTAATCAAGACATTCTGAATGGGCATAAATTTTCTAATCAATACTTGACACCATTTTTATCATAATAGCGTTTTCTAATATCATTAGGTATCTTCTCATAAACATGTACATTCTTTATTCTCACCATTCCCATTGCTTTCAAGAACTTAAAGATCAACTTAGCCATAACAATACTAAAAATTATCGTCCCTACGACACAGAGAACGAGATAAAATGTTCGTAAAATAACAGTTCGTAGGGCATCAACATAATGTTTTAGTTCGTATTTTAACTGATATCGATACGCTTTTGCGTCGTAAATATTATCGGGCATACGCGCATTAACAACGGGAAACACGCATGGTTTAATGTTGACATTAAGTTTCTCCATCACATTCGTGAAATCTATTCTACAACTAGCTTTGACATCAAGATCACACAATTCAGCTTTCAGTCGGTCCATGCGAATAACTTCCTCCTTGTTAAACTCTTCAACAGTCCTACGGAATTCTGCTGCCTGAGCGTGTAACCTGTCTTCATACATCGCTAGGTCCATTTTGTTCACATATTTCGCTTGCTCTATGAGAGCCTGCTTGGTAACTTTGAGGTTCATATCGAGGCGGGCAGATAGCATCTTGAAGGCACCAAGTTCTTCAAGCGTGTCGACGTTCATACCATTATATGTGAAAGCAAATGCAAGGTAGAATGCGACAATAATACCGACAATGATAACAATGAACGGTATAATCAGGCTTGTGAAAATCAGTTTGAGGACAAATGTAAACAAACCGAAAAACTTCAGAATCAGTTTAGCGACGAAGCCAACCATTTTCTGTCCACCAGAACTTAGATCTTTCTTGTCATCCCTCATTCCTGATGGGCCTTCAACCTTTTTGTGCTGTTGTAGGACAGTAACGCCCATTGCCATCATGAAGGCGAAACGATAGGTCTTTAGATTCCTGTGAGTTATAAGCAACACATCAAACACAACTATAAGCAGAAATGAATATTTTTTCAAATATTCAAACGCCTTTCTTGCGTCCTCGCCTGGTTTATAAAATCCTGCGATCTTCTTTACTGTTTTCCACTTACTATTCTGCCTGCTTTCATATTGCTCCTCCAAAGCATCTCCAGTGAGGATGTTGAATGTCGCATCGTTATTCACAGATCTGATGACGTGGAGCCCAGCCTCTTTCTGACGTTTCTCAACATCTCCTATGACTTTTTGTATAAAGTCATTGGCAGCTTTTGGGTAACATCTATTCTTGCTTATTTCGTCATACTTCTCATCGGAGCCTCGCTCCCATTTCTTGGTGTCAACATCTCCAATACACGGGATCCTCCTCAAAATAGCATTCTTTATTCGTGCGATGCGATCTTTAAACTTCTGTTTCACCTTCTGCTTCATGCGTCGAAGCGGGGTAAGTAATAAATTCGTGATTGGGTAAATGGCCTTTTTCACTCTGGAAGCAATCTTGAGATACAGCATGGAGCGCGCACGACGTACTTTTTCTTTAATTTTATTCAGGGCCTTGTTGACTAAATTACTATCCAGCACACGAATATGCCCCAAGAAATTGATGCTTTTAGCCACCTTCCAAGCTCCATATGCCCTTCTGATTGATTTAAAATATTTGTTGCGATGCACACGCCACGATAAATAATTTATCTTTGCCATAATATCATTTATTGAATCGGTTACACTTTTTTCAAATCGAGCAAATTTAGGATTTGATTCCCTCAATACCTCGAGTGATTTTCTTACGACTATTTTTATTGCTATTTTGCTAATTTTATCAAATGCAATCAAGTCATGCAGTTGCAATGTTGAAGTCATATTATCTCTTATATTCCGCATTACCTTACCCATGTGATAATCGCATGCACATTCAAGAAAGGCTGCTCGATCTGACATTATCCTAACCTCGGTTTCACGAAATATATCCAAAGCGAGGGAAATCTGATTGCTTTGGTTGATTTTAAGTTTGACGTACTGTTTGAAATCTTGGATAGCATGCAATTCATCTTTGTTTATCATCTTGAAAATTACTGAAATGAAACTTGCTGTTAGAAGGAAGCTGTACGCGACTCGTGCCGTGACTAGGAACACTATAGGGATTAAATGTCTGTTCTCTAGTTTATCCTCCTTATCCAATTCCTCTCTAACTTCATCAGTCTTGCCAAGTCGAAGTGCTGCATCTTGCCGCCCCTTCTTATGTGCTTTACTTCCAATGCTGGGACCAATTAAACAAGAGAACATCATCAACGTTATAAGTCCTAAGACAAAACAGAATGTGAGAATAATCAATGGATCAAATCTGGAAAACATTCCAACATGAAATATTGTTGACGGAGCCTTTTTACGTCTAGCCTTCTTCTTGGCAGCACTCATATCAACTCGGAATTCAGATTTCTTTTCCATATGAGTCTCGTATGTATGTGTACCATCCGATATGTAAGCGATAAATAACCTAGCTTTGTGGTATGGTCTAAACTCGAGTTTTGGTATCCTTGCGATGACATCAAAATTCTTTTTGGGACAGAGGATGAGGATGTCCTGCTTCAAAACTAATGCCATCTCAGTTGCTTCAACGATTGATATTTCCAAAAATGCAGGACATGACTTAACGCTTCCTTTTAACCGAACAATCCAACTTGCAAAGTCAGCATCAAGAGTGGCATTTAGACTTACTAAAGAAGATCTAACGGCCAATTTATCCAAGACAGTTGTTGATGCATTCAGTGCTATTGACACTTTTGTTGTTGCATTATTTTTATGGCCGACTCTGTATCTATGTTCCAGAGTAGCTATGTTGATTTTCTCTATTTCAACATCCTCGATAGGTGATTCTTCTGCCTTCGCAAAGTACCTATCCCAGTAGGCCAGCACTTTACAGTTTGAAATGCTCGTCCATTTTTGTGTTGTTATTGCAAAGGGTGTGGCGGGTAAAAATCGAATTTCATCAACAGCGGAATTGAACTTTAATTTTTTCATTAAATTTAGATTTCGTATCTTTAAATCGTATTTAAAAGTACTTTTGGTTGATCTGTGTCCCGTCAACAAAATATTTTCTGCCATCAGTCTCCCTTTCTGATATGTGATGTCAAAGTCTCCGATTTTAATTTTCTCTTTACCAACCATTATCTGCTTCGATTTAACCTGCATCCATTTGCTGATGAGTTTTGTGTTTGGAATCCTTACTCTATAAGAGATATCAAAGATTTTCTCAGATATCCTCCGCTGCAGATAACAATTAAACCGTGCGCCAAGATCTTTACCTTTGAATTCTGCTTGAAGGGTTAGCTCACTCAGATCACCGCGCGCGCATTGAAGAGGACTCTTTACACAATCTTTTTGTCGATAACGCCGACAAATATACTCGCATTGCTTCCTGCACGCTGAATCCTCAGAGCCACCCGTGCATTTATCCATTTTGCACGACTTACACGCAAGATACAAATTCAGACAAGCCTTGTCCTTGAATTGCCACGTAGCACGATCGTCAAACATACCCTTCATAAATCCAAACACCCATGCAATGTTTACATAATTGCTGCAGTAGAGTTTCGATTTGTCGAAGCTAGAGGCATCGTTTGGATTGCATTTTGTAGCAGTACGTCGTGTGTACGACTCACCCACTGCAGCTTCTTCTGGGCACAAACCTGGTCGATCTCTACCGCAAACGAAGTTAGCAACCTTGGTAACCTGACCCTTTAGGAGGTGATGTTTCAGGACATATATATCAGGAACAGGATGTCGACAATATGTGCCTTTAATAACGTGAAATCCCGTCCGATAGTTGAAAAACTGATCTTCATTCGATGACTTCCCCTCAGCATCAACATACGTCGGCAGAACATCGACTTTCGTTACTTTGACATCAATAACAAGGTAATTTGATCTTTTAATAGTGAATTGTTTGTTCTCATTCTTGAGGAATTCGATCGTTGTTTTGGCATGCGAATGACCCATTTTGTTGTCTGTTATGATGTGTTGCTTGAACTTCTTCGATGCATACATTCGGGATCCAGTAATTTCTGCAATCAATGAGAAGAACAACTGTAAGAAATGCTGAATCTGATATTTGCATCTAGCCTCATTGCCATAAGGACCCTCACGTTACGCTCATCTCACTGAGTTGCATTGTTGTTGTTGTCATCGCTCCACTGAGGCGATCGCTTAATAGTTGTAGCGAAAAGCGATACTACGACATGTAATCGAGTCTAATTTGCATCCCGCTAATGAGAACAAACATTAGACATAATTCATTCCTTGTTCGGGATATTGTCAGAGAAAGTCTTTCGGATTTTCTCCAGAAGAGCAAGACGTCCGTCCAAGTGCTTTGGAGTCTGAGCAGTATCGATGTCAGGGTCATAGCCCTTCATTCTTCCTTTGTGAAATTGCGCAGGCCCCAAAACGCTTCGCTCATCCTATTGATCAGCGAGCCAATCAGAGTTAACGTATTTTCCTTTGTGATTTACGAAACGGGGAATTCGCAGTATCATGCGGCGAGACTCTGGGACCAGCTGAGCTCCGATACCAGGATGGCGACTTCAATTGGCATTTTCTAAAGACTACATAATGACTATGAAATAACTGATACCGCAGGGGCGGACTGGCCAGTCGGGCTACTGGGCTGGGGCCCGAAGGGCCCCCCTCAGCAAGGGTTCCCATGGGCCCCTTCTGTGCTGGAAGAAAAATACTTCAAATGGTTAATTTTGGATGAACTTTCTGACAGTGACAAAACAACCAGTTTCAATCAACGAAAATTGGTTGAAGGGCCCTGTAATAATTCTTTCAACAGTTATCTTTGTTTGTCAAACAGTTGAAAATGTCAAAAGATTGCAAGTGGGCCCCAGTTCGTAAGATAAGGGTACTGCAAAATTCCAATTGGCATAGTCTCGTTTTCGACTGATAGGTGAACTGATGAATCTGCAAATGTAGAACTTGACAAAACTGGAGCAGCTTTTGCCAAAGGGGCCCAATAAAGACCTGATCGAGGAAGGCGTCTTTTATGCAGGGGCCCCTTCTCACTTTACCTCATGCCCTTGCCAGTCTGTTAATTTCAAACAATTTTTGCCTATATCTACACTCGGTTACAGTGACCTAGGAGACCATGTTAGGGGTATTTAAAATATGAATAAGGTTTTAGAAAAAAGATAGAAGCAGTGGCGTACCCAAGGTGGGAATGGGGGTCCGGACCCCCCACTTTTCAATAAAGATGGTCCTCGAGATTAGCACAAAAATGCAATAAAATTTGTGTTGGGGCTCGTCAAAGTTTCATAGAAAGGTTTTGGGTTTTTAACGAATGCTTGAACTCGGCTGGAAGAGGCATTCTCAGCCTAAGTAGAATCGTAGAATACATATCCTCGAAAATTTTCCTGGGGGCTTGGCCCCCAGACCCACTTAATCACTTCAATATCCCAAGTTATCTCAGCCTGTCCATCATGCCACTAGCTATAGGGATCCTAATTTGCTGCTACTGTTGAAATTTGCCAAAGCTTCTTGCATAAAAGATGCCACAGGCCGACTAAACAATTATAAAGGAGCGAAAAGAGACACCTATCAAGCTCGAAGGACCAGCTCCAAATCATTTTGCAGTAAAGCAACTTTGCAATGCGTGTTTTGATATACTAGTCTGGACGTTATTGAATAATTATTCTTCTTGACTTTCCTAGAGTAACTTTCTATGATGGGTATGAACTCTCATTGCAAATCTGACAAAGCGACCTGCTGTGATAATTGTCGCCATGTTTACGATGCAAAGCATAGCTAAAAAGGGCGTTTCCTTCATTTTCCGACCGTCTAAAGGGCGTGGTTGCTAAGAATTTTCCTGGGGCTACGCCCCACACCCGCTCCACCTTCCAGTGCTGCGTACGCCCTGGATAGAAGTATTCAACATTTAAGGATTCTGAAATGTGATCTAATGATACTTTTAAGGCATGAAATGAAAATTATACGAGAACAAAAACATGTACAGTAATTGACTTGACAAAAAGACCTTTTGTAGACGATTTTGATGCTCTGCTTTCAAGAATTTTCCCAGTGAGGTCTTTCGTCAAACGAAATCCCTTTCGGAAGTAGTTGGATCTTGAAGTTTGAGGAAGGACAAATGAAAGCATTTCTCGGCAATGAATCAGACCTTCACCAAGAAGAGCGAAGCTGGCGTGGCCCTGAAGGTCACGGTGGCCCTGAGATTTCTGGTTTCGCATTCAACTTATGCTATAAGAAATTGCATTCTTGCAACAGGCCTGCCGGAAACGGTCGGCCGAGGCGCTTCAGCCCGTAATACTTTGCTGAAATTCGTTCATTTTTAAGTAAAAGAGGCTGTGAAAGCCAAGCTCATAGAGATGAATATTTAAAGTTATTTCTATTCCAGGAGGTTGCCAGAATCTATCAAACTATTCCTTTGTATATTGTGCAGTTCAAAAATAATGTATCTACTCGTGAAATTGCAGTCATTTTCTTAAATTTCCCGGAAGGACCCCCATCAGTCGTGATGCTCTGCTTCTTTAATGGTAAATTCTCCAAAATGGGGCGTTTTCCAACAATCTAAAGGGTGTGTCAATGAGAATTTTTCCCGGGGGTAAGCCCCCGGACCCCCAGCTTTGTTCGCTGCGCTCGCACTTAGTTTCAAAGCAGAATGCAACTCGTATAGAGAACCATTCAAATTGTTAGAAGTTAGTCCAGTATCATTTGAGGCCAATTCAGGGGGTGTGTTCACAAAAGATTTCCCAAGGGAGTGCCCTGCAAACTTTTCGCTCGCGTAGTTGCGGGCCCCCTCGTTGCTGAATCGCCCGGGCCCCAATTCTACTGCCAGTCCGCCCCTGCTGATACCCCTCACATCATACCTCTTTTAGTAACTTTTTGTTTCCCTTTTATTTGTATTTAGATGCATCGTATTTAGTTTCTTTTGAAACAATGTAAAAATCCTTTCAATGTAAATAATTTCCTTTTCAACGGGGCTAATTGTAAAGCAGAAACTCTTCTGCACTGCTACATTGTGTAAATGTGTTCGAAATGAAAGAAAAGATGGAGATAGACATAGTTGTTGCTCCCCGTGGTCTTTTCCTAATAGCAGCTTGCAGGTTGAGTAATTTAGTAATACTGTATGTATTGTAAATTTTTAGCAGAACGTATAAGAAAATGAAAAGAAGTTATTTTTACAAATAGACCTTTTAGCTATTCTACGAAAGAGCCTGGATCGAGCGTTATTTTTATACATTTTTATACACGGTGCTCTATCGAGTGGCGTTAGAGCTTCTATCACTATTGTGTGCATTCGAAAATTCTACAAAATCTCGCGAAATATCGTTCGATTCAGGTTCTTTCTCAGAATAGCTAAAAGGTCTATTGTACAAGACTAAAACGAGGAATGCACAGAGGAGCGTACCAAAAGAATAACGGGTGAGTCAGGAAATGTATAGGTGATTCAAAGCCTGTAGCTCTCAAAAAATTCACAACATTGTATACCTAACAGATTAATTCAGATAGGGAGATTTAATTTATCACAATCGGCTATATCGTTCTCAAATTACAAAGGACTTTGCAAAATGTTTCATTTCAAAATCTCCCAAAAATAGGCTTAAAATTCTTTATAAAATTTGCAAGCAGTTTACCTTCATGGCTACCATGCACTCCAATATACGTGCCCCGGTGAGAGCCTGGATGTTTAAGTCATACCAGCGAGCTCTAAGTTTGGAACGAGATTAACACAGTTCTTGGCGAGGAACTGCTTCTGTGTGGAAGGAATTCCTCGAATTTCTTTCTTTTTTTATACAATATAAAAATTTTACAAAAACGAGGTACCTAAGACTATACTTACAAACTACTGGACTACATAACAAGGATGATGACCCCGGGAAGCAAGAATCCACGACTCTCCCTGGGGGTTTGCAAACTTGTCACCTTCGCGGTGAATTTTAAATGAGGAATGATAACATACCTTTAATTGGCTTTAGCATTTTCGATTTATCGATTCTCGTTAAACTTTTCAGTATATCTGAAAGAGAAAGGAAACGAATTAAAGGGCCTGGGTCACGTAACCGTTTGCAAACCTGTTATCTCTATATTCTTTATTGCTGCCCACACGTGGCCATTATCTTCCACATAGATTTTGGTGATGGCTAGACTTACTCCAAGTCTATTCCGTGGTATATCAGCACTGAGGAAATTAATTACCTCTGCGGGGGAGTAAACTACAACGAGGACGCTGCGAAGGAAAAACGAAGGAGAAGGAAACGGATCCGTTTCCTTCTCCTTCGTTTTTCCGCTGAATCCACAATGAAGTTACTTCTAAAAATCCACCAAGCTTGTTTCTACACAAAATTCAAGAGTCCATCTTCAACATAACATCTTCATTTTAAGAAGAAATAGTTGAGAATGTTAGCTATCCAATCATTGATCGCAAAACAGCATTGCTTATATACTCAGACTGCGTTCACACGATGCAGGCACATTTTGAAAACGATGAAAAATGTGACGGAAGCAGAATTTGAGCTAGCGTTCACACGATGCCGGAACAATTTGAAAACGGTTGGAAATCTGACAATGAGAATCTCTTTGCAAGACTTTGATGCCATAGAAAGGTACCTACACCCTCTAAGTGTCGATCAGTCTTGTTCCAAAAGCGCCGAAAACTGTTCTATTTTCATCATTTTCAAGTGTTTACACGATACCGTTTCCAAAATGTGCCGGTTAGAGTTCAGTTTTCAAAATCTACCGCTTTTAAAATGTGCCGGCAAAAAATGTGCTGTTTTCGTGTGAACGGGAGGCCTATCGGTCATATTTTTCACCGTTTTCAAAATGTGCCGGCATCGTGTGAACGCAGTCTCAGTGAACAGTAGCCTTTCAAACGCCGGGCCATTTTTTGACTCTGTAGCAACCCCCCCGGGGGGGGTACTTGACTAGGGAAGTGACGGGGGTGTGTGGCAAACCGCTCAACACCCTGTACCCTGTCGCATAAAAAATTGCCCAAAAGTATACCCTGTCGCATAAAAATTTTGCCAAAATCCATTGTTTCATGATAACTCTAAAAGGTGTGCTTCCACACGATACCCTGTCGCATAATTTTCTTATCAGAAAAGGAGACCCTGTCGCATAATTTTTACCGTAAAAGGACACCCTCCAGAGCGGCACATCCCGTCAAGTCAAGTATGGGAGTGCCCCCCCCCCCGGGTAGCAACCATATATCTGCGTGAACATAAATTCGAGATAAAACATGAGAACATCTGTCTGTCAGACAAAAGCTCTTTAAGACAGCTTACCTTTGCAAAACCGATCATACCCTTCTCCACATGGATGTACTTCATATTCGTATCCTTCACACCTTTTGCTGCATTCTGAAGAGAGGCATTTGTTGCCATTAGAAATGATAATCAATATCTATTTACTGCAAATAGATATAGTGCCATAGCCTATGCGTAGACCAATTATTCAAAAGAAGAAAGGGTCTACGAAACAATGAGCAAAAGCTTGCTACAGTGAGTTCCAGATTTCTATAACTTAATTTATGCGGCCTTGTTTAGACCCGGTTCACGCATTATTTGAATAGTGGAGTAGAATAATTAAAGATAATAGACCTTTTAGCTATTCTGCAAAAGAGCCTGGATCGAGCGATATTTTTATACAATTTTATACACGACGTTCGATCGAGTGGCGTTAGAGCTTCGATCGCAATTGTGCACATTCGAAAATTCTACAAATTGTAATTAAATATCGTTCGATCCACATTCGTTTTCAGAATAGCTAAAAGGTCTATTACTCGAGTGGCCGTAGCAAGCTTTCACTTTTTGCTGCGCAGACCCTCCCTTCTTTTGAATAACGGGTCTACTCGTAGGCTATAATGCCAGTGCTCTAAGGCTGGTTGCCATTGCGTAGTGTCATATTTTCATACCGGCGGGTGAGTCAATAAAAAGGCCCGACGTTTGAGAAAATGCGGCTCTCGAATATCACAGCAATGATACTGAAAACTGTGATGCTTTATTCCGGATATGTCCAATCAGGTTCTGTAATTTACCAGACTTTGATCAGCAATTCCTTCCCGTCGAAATGGGAGACTCTCTGCAGAAAGCCCATTTCCAAAACCTGCACAAACGAGTGAAAACAACAAGCAAGATTTCCTTGTGTTCTCCTTCCTAGCACTAATGACACTTGGATGTGTTCATGTATTTTGTCCTATTGGGAGAATGGAACACTCCTGAAAGGGTATTCATATCTAGGGGAGCTATTCATAGCAGTTAGTCATATCAAGATTTCCTTGTGCTCTCCTTCCTGGCTATGATTACACTTAGATGTGTTCATGCATTTCGTTCTCTTGGGAGAATGAAATCCCCTTGAATAAGTAATTCAAACTAGGGGGGAGACTTTTTTCCTTAAAGAGAATAGCGCGTGCTAAAGCGTGCTTAACTCCTAAAAATAATTGAACATATTAGATATTCAATCAGATATTGCAAAAATATCATTGCTTTCAAACGCTGGTTCTTATTTGACTCATCCCGTATTTTCCGCAGATTGCAGTGCACTTTAAGTCGGGTGTATGAAGTGGCTGAGCACTTACACTCAGTGAAAGAGAAACTAAAAAACATAATTGCATCATAATTGCTTCTCCATCACTAAGTTTTAAAGCTACATGCAAGGTCATCTTGCACTGGAGCCGACCTTCGAATGTAAAGCCTGATTCACACTGATCGTAAAAAACTCTACTTACGTTTGCAAACGGCATCATGTGTTGAATTGCATGGTAAGGTCTCAAAAGAGCCAGTGGGACAGGATTTGCATGCTGAAATTCAAATAGTAAACTTCCACTTAGATTAATCTGAAAGTTAAAAAAGGAAGTTATTCTTACGCCATTCGAAAGGCCGTTGTTTCCTCAAAATGACAGCAACAATATTGGCAAATGTCTTGCTTAATGGATGTGAATATGGTCAATTGGATTTTAAGACTTACCTTTTTGAAATTGGCCTCTCTTTTCTGGAGGTATAGGAGATTTTCTGGCGAAAGCCTAACCAAGAAACACCTCTTAAAGGTCCTGAAACCAAGGCAAAATTTCCTTGAAATTCTTCCTTTGCAGCCAAGATTTTGAATGCATTTTGGCGAAACTAACCTCTTGGCATATTAAAGGATATCCCCATAAGTATTTCGAAGCACTCATTCTCCCAAGAGGATAACACATTATACAACACATCTAGTTGTCATATTATAGGGCCGGAAAAGTGACAAAACTTGAACGTCCTCTTCAGCCAACACGCAGGTTTCTGGAAGGGAATTCTACACAAAATCTTCATAACCTCGGACAGAATGGCCAATTTAAGCCTAGCAGTTTGTAAATCTATTTTCCAGTATCAATGCTGTGATACTCAGTGAACGATAGCCTTTGAAACTGTGTGACTCGCCTATTGACTCGCCTAGTATTAAAGTCTCTCAAATTAGATACCATGTGAGATTCGTGATAACGCAGAATTACTTATCGAAAACACTTCTTGTGATGACACTTTTGAAAGTGTGGCTTCAAACCTTGAACAAGATATGTCTCAAGCGATCTCGTGGTTCAAAACTAATCAAATGGTAGCCAATCCATCAAAATTTCAAGTTATACTACTAGGTTTGAAGACAGATGATAGTATTGTTCTCGATGTTGGAAATGTATCCATTGATGTTGTCAGTAGTGTTAAGTTATTGGGGATCACGATACACTCGAAACTAAAGTTTGACCAACATGTGGCAAAATTATGTCAAAAAGCAAACAACAAGATCAGTGCCTTCTCTAGAATCTCGCACTATTTAAATGAGAAGCAATCTCGTTTGCTGTACAACTCTTTCATAATGTCCCAGTTCAATTACTGTCCGTTAATATGGATGTTTTGTGGGAAGGTTGCAAACAATGACCTGAATCGCACCCATAAGAGAGCGCTTCGAATTCTCCTCAATGATTATACATCCACCTTTAATGAGTTGTTACACAGAGTAAACGAGTGCACCATTCATCAAAAGAACTTGCAAAAATTAATGCTCGAGGTTTATAACAGTTTAACACAGCAAAATCCTTCATTCTTGTAGGATATGTTCCACGAAAAGGATAATAAATATAATTTAAGATAAAAAAATCTGTTGATGTTGCCTCCAACCAAAACAACTACTTATGGCAACGATAGTTTATCTTTTCGTGGTAGTATATTATGGAATTCCCTACCTAATGACAAGAAGACTGTCACCTCCGTCTGTTCCTTCAAATCATGCATAAAAAAATGGTATGGAGAGAACTGTCGCTGTAAAATATGTGAATAGGGTATTTTAAGTATTACGTTAGCTGTTGATGAACTGTAATTCATTTTGTTTTTGTAAATAGTTGGTCTTTATTAGTTCTCATATTAGAGCTATTTTGTAAACCAACTTTAAAGAATTTTATAATAATAAAAAAGTACCATTATTCGCAGGCAATTTGACGTGACATTTTGTTAATGACTGCCTATAAATTAACTTCAAACTATGGACCTCAACTTGCTCTATTAAGTAAACTGATACAAGGATTGAGATGGTGTAAAATACGCTCTTTTGAAGTGTGCTCGAATGGGTCACATTAAGAAGGACTGATTTTGTAATACAATAGCAACGGTTACTTAAATTGACACCTCAATTCAAAGCGAGTAGCGATTGTAGACAAAGGAAATTCTCTCAACAGGTAAATCAAAACAAACACGGCCGCAAACGTTACCCCGAAACTGGAAGGGCAAACGCTCGCCTTGTGCAAGCGAAAGGTGGATTTTAGGAGCAGTTATGTGCTCATAACCAAAGAAGAAGGATAAATCTATAGTTCTGTATCGCGGATTTTGTTTATTGATTCAAGAGCTATGTGGTAATTGTTTCATTTAAACTCTAAATGCCTTAGTATAAAGGCTTCTGCTTGGCTTCTGAACTAAATAAAAAGAATCCACGAGACAAAACTTTACATTTGCTTCTCTTCTTTGGTTATAAGCACATAACTTTTCTTAAAATCCACTCTTCGCTTGCACAAGGCGATCGGTGCAACTTTTGCGGCTGTATTTGTTTTGATTTACCGGTTGAGAGAATTTCCAATGTCTGCAATCGCTAATGGCTTACAAAATCTGTCCAGTTGGTCACATCATGAAATCCGAATTATCCTGTTGCACGGAAATTCAGATGACCAAGGGGTGGTGGTAAACAAGACGCAACGGAGAAAAAAATACAAGAGCCATCACACAAACTTGATTCCTGATATACACTCACCTTTACAAGTGTAACCATCTCCAAAATAGCCTTTACTGCATTTACACTTATAACTACCGACTGTGTTTTCACAAACTGTTTTAGCGGGACAGCGATATCTGCCAATACGACATTCGTTGATATCTACGAATGAATAAAAGTTGTCATAAATACTGGGCGTCCCAAATAGTATACAGATTTGATTAGCCCCAGCGATCCCTGATCAGGACCCTCAAGTTGCGCTCATCTCATAGAGTTGAATTGTTGTTGTTGCTGTTGTTATCATCGCTCCACTGAGGTAAAGAGCGTTGTAGCGTTGTAGTTGTAGAGTTAGCAGTTCAGGCAAAGAGCGAAACTACGACATGTAATCAAGTCTACTCTGCGATGTCAATTTAGTTTTAATAAGTGGCTAATCACTCTCAAAATGTTCCTCCATAGCTCAATTGAACATAGACACCTCGTTTGTTGGTATAAGTGCCTTGATAGCAGACATTTCGAAGGCTCAAATTTGCACCATCTGCAAATGTTGGATTGTACGAACGATAACATATTTTATATCATTAGAGAGTAAATTAGATTTGTTTTTAAACCCCTCCGGATAAGGAACTCTTTATTAGGGGATTACGTAATCTGTCTGCCTCGTTTAGCGGATTACGTCATCCACTTGTCTCGTTTTCAGACGACCGCGTGAGTTTGTAAAAAAAGATGGCCTAAGCCATGTAGATGAAATGATGTTGATGTTTTAAGACTGAGTACTTCTTAACCGAGTGCCCTACACAAACCAGGGCTTTGGCCTTTTGGCCTGAACAAGTTCTGCAGGCCTTACCTAGGAGCTGCGGAGGAAGAAAGAGAGAGAACGGCCCATAGGAATGGGCTGAATTTTTTAATTCCATACACCTGATTTGAGATATGTAGCTTTCTTTGTCATTTTCCCTCGAAATTGATATTTTGAAGTCCCACAATAATATATTTTGATTAGGAACACCTGCAGTTGATCAATAAAACCATTTTCCTCACTTGAGGAATTGAAATTTTGGACAAATAACACCAACTTTTGTACTTCATATCAGGTAGATGGAATTCAAAATGTAGCTTGTTCTTAGACGATGACATTCGTCTAGTTTAGCTGCATTGAACTGATTTTTTATTTGCTGTAATAGCCATTCAGGAATGGGTATCGTGGGGGTATCGTTGGGGGGGGGGGAGGAGCGAAAGCAAGGGCTCATGTTGAAAGTTTAGTTTAATCCTACAGGCTCTTTTCTTCCTTTTCTTATCAGCCTTAAAGCCTTCTCCACAAGCTGAAGGTGAAGGTGAAGTTGCGGTTTTCAGCGACAAGCGCTAGGATCGCAGAAATAGCTAAGCGCCAATCGAGTCCGCGACCCCTTGTCATGACTCTAAAAGGTGCTGGTGGGATTGAACCCCGTCCGCCTGCCTGTTCTGGCTGCAAAGTCAGTGGATTACAACACGGCGCCACAACATCTTCAACAAACAGCCTCGTCCACAATAAGCTGCAATCATAAATGAAAAGAATTACCTGTGCAGCTATTCTTGTCCCAGCCAGATTTAGTTTCATTGTATCTAAAGCCTCGTTTGCATGGGATACACACTAATTCTGCTACGTCACATGCCGTTTGACATGTTGAATAACATGAGTGAGATATATCAAGGACTCTGTATGCAGGTGTAATTTCTGTGAAGAAGAAATAAATGATATGAAATGTACGTTAAAAAACTGTGTATGTTTGGTTTTAAATTTTGAGGTTGCATTCTACCGGTTGTCCCAAAAAAGTATTGCCGTTTGAAAATTACCAAAATTTGATTAAACGGCCGATCTACAAATTTTCTTTTTTATCACGGGCCAAGGATCAATTTGTTTTCCCAAATCCGGCTAGTGTAATTAATCTAAAAATGAGTAAATTCTGCTCCTTTCAGGGCCACCTGGTTTTGAAACATACCGCAAAAGACACTGATAATTGTTAAGTCAATTTCTTTGTGCATGTAAAACTTCCAGTTTGGCAATAAATGACAGAAAGAGATACACGCTATCACTTCAATGATACTAAAAAATTTGAAAATTTTGACTCTTAAGTAAAACTGTGTATTGTGCTGAAAAAGCATAGCTCAAAATACGGTTTGTCAACGTGGGGTAATTTAGAGGGGTGGGTTATTCACAAAATCGAATGACAAGGAAATATATATGATAGCTTTTCAGTTCTTTTACCCTATATTTTGTGGATTCAACATACAATTTTACAAGTCAAATACATTATTTCGGCACATTCTCCATCCCAAACGCCATCAAAACTATCATGCGAGCTTGTCTAGCGAATTGTATGGAAAATCTTTGGTAATTTCGGGAATTTTATATAAGTTTGGGGGGGGGGGGGCTACAGATCTGATCAGGTATTGCAACAAGAGTTTAGCTTGGATCATTGTAAAATATAATTAACTTGAACAGAGATACGTCATTCGTTGATATTGGTGCATTGATAGTTGAAATGTTAATGCTGAAAGTTCAACCTTTTCACTAGCACCTGATTTTTGCAAAATCAAATTTACCTATCTTTTCCTTACTCATAAAAACTTGAGAAAAATTGCAAAAATGCTTCAATCGGCATCTCAGCTATCAAGCAGAATTCAATTAATTCCAATCCAGAAGTACTCTTGGTATCATGTATTAGCCTCACGACATAGTCCCAGATATCGCAAAATAGCAACAACGACAACAACAACAATAACAACAACAACAACATTTCCTTGTTTTGCTCAATCTGGGCCTTATGGACTTTGATATAAATTTTTGAGACGGAGATGCACAAATGCACACCTTTACGTGTGCCCTTTGGAACGAGGCTGCAGAGTGGTCTCGGAAGCGAGGTAAGTGACCCTCGACAGTTGGAAATTCTCAAAGCTGCGGTGAAGTTCACGGAAGCTAATTGGCCTTAAAACTGAGGAACTCCTGATTCACAGTGAAAGGTTTGTTGATTCTTGGATTGAGGAAACATTCGTATGGATACTTGTGCCTTTTGCTCATGGCTAATATCACTGTAAACTTGAATTCTGAGCTGTTTTAACATTGGAGGTTCGAGCCGGCAACTTAGGCCCATCCACCATTGCCTGGTGTTCGTACAGTGTTGCTATGGTTTCCAAATCTAGTTATGAAATCGATCGGGGAAAACTTCATCCCAAATTTTAGTATCAAAGTCCATAAGTCGTAGTTTGAGCGTCCAGCAGTCTATCAATAGCGATAACTACGAATATGCAATCAGTCTAATCATGTATTATAAAAAGTGGGGACTTTTTTCTGGCTTATCCGGTATACGTTTGCGGGGTGAGTGGCCGAGCAGCTTATACAGTCTACGTCAGGTGACTACTCTCTTCTGGTCTCTAATAGACGTCCCCCCCCCGCTTATTAATTTTTAGAAAATTTTCCACCCAGGACATTCTTATTCCAACCCCCCCCCCCCCGCTTATTAATTCTGGCAACGAGTTCCAAGCAAGACAAAAGCTACACAACAAAATTCTATGCACCCAACTAAGATTAAGACTCTTGAGCGAAATCTGTGATGTCATTGCATTGTATTTTTTCCAACCCTCCCTATTATTCCAACCCTCCCTATTTTTTCCCGGCTATTAATTTTTGAGATTTTTTCCAATCCCCCCTACTATTCCAAGGAATTGTCTATTGTCTATTGTCTATTAGAGACCAGAGAGTAAGTTAAGCTCGGTTGAGTGAGGTCAAACTCTGCATGGGTGACCTCGGAGGCCTGACCTCGCAACTCACCTCGTCGTCCTTCGAAAGGGACGTTAAACTAGGGGTCCCATGCCTGCATGCGGCATGCACAGTGGGCTTAAATTAGCTTTCAGTACCTAGAAATCCTGACAAGCCCACTCAAAACAAATTGAAAACAAACAAAATTCTTAACATTCATACCATATTCTTCAATGACTGGTTTGTATCCACTCCATTTATGTAGCAATGTTCTCCCTGTACTGTTAGCTTTATGGAATATCTTCGATCCCGGCATGATGAGATAACCAGGGCCTCGTAAGATAATGTTGGCAGTAACTGAAATCTTTGGTGTACTGTAATAGGCTGATGGAGGCGTTTTTAGGTACTGAAAAAGAATGCAAAAAAGATCTTCATTAGCGAGATGCAAAACAAATTACTCCAAAAGAGCTGACGATTTCAAAAACTTCTAAAATTTTTCAAAGGTCTTTGCGAAAGAGATTTTCATAGATTTCTAGACAGATGTTTCAAGAACTCTTACACTTTCTTGAGATGTCCAAATTTTTGAGATTTTAATAGATTTTGAAATTTTGCAAGAAATTTCTAGATTTTTCAAGATTTTTAAGGACTTAAACGACGATTTTAGAGATTTTAAAGGATAATCGGAAGAATTTCTGTGAAGTTTTTGATTCATTGAAAGGTTTGCAAGATTTCCGAGATTTCTGAAGATGTTTAAGATTTTCTTTGAGATTTCTAAGATTTAGAGAACGTACTTACGTGATTTCAAAATCTTTTGAGATCTTTGGGACCTTCTGCGGATTTTTTCAGAATCTATATGAAAGTGCACGAGATTTTTGAGTAATTTACCCCTTGTCCATTAGCAGAACAGTTGGTCGTATGAAATCGATACAGTTCAGAGACCTTGATTACACAATTTCCAAGAGAAATCTAAGGGGAATGGTTGTTGGGCCCCCAGGGGGTACTTCATAATCAAATCATACGGGGATTTGAGCCAGTTTAGGTGGTTTTCGGCACGAAATTCTGGGAATAGGATCTGATTTTTAACGAAATGATATGGGATCGGGGTCTGATTTTTGTTAAAAAGTCGGGGAATGCCCACGTTTGGTTTAAACAGCAATTTTCCTCTTGTTTTGTAGTGAAAACAGGCGTCGAAAACCACATCCATTTTCTGGGATTGGATCTAAAAATTCCTCCAATATTCTGGGATTGAGTCATAACAGAAATTGTTTGACAGCACACCCCCATATGACCCAATAGTGAAGTGCCCCCCACGGGGTCGGGCCTCTAAAGAAAGGAGGACATTCTCTGAAGGAATAAGTCTTCATCACTCACCACTTGAATATCAAGAATGTCATCTTCAGTCACTGCACAATGCATTGCAACATCTGCTTCATTATGATAACTCGACCCAGTGACCATGACTTCAATGCTCCATGACTTGTCGTCTTGGATCTCTACATTGCCCTGCAACAGTAAGGCATCCCGATGAACATCATCAATGTAATAAAAGCATGCTGGGCATTGAAGCAAATGATAATAAACAGGGAATATTGTCTAGCAATCTAACAATCATGCTAACCTTTGATTTTGTGCGCTGTTTCTGCCATATCGACCATGGAGATTAAGAATTCATCCTGTACCTTTTTTATTTTTGACCAAAAGTATCATTTTTGGTGACGCCAATTGCTGAAATTTTTAGAACAAATATGACCATAACTTTTCACAGGCATCTTTAATCAACTTATAAATGATACAGCTGAATTCAGCTTGATTAGAGCTTTCAATTGATATATAATTTTTGCATTTTTATGAAGTTTTAAAATAGTTATGACTTCATCAGTCCTATGAATGACGTCATAACTGACATTTTCTCACGATAATGTAAACTGAAACTTTTTCTTTGAATTTTACTAAATCAATCATGGTGATTCCGAATTTGCAGTTGCCAGACTGTTATTGCATAAGGAAATGCCTTAAGAAAAGAACCAAGGGGGAAACTCAGCACACATGCATACGGGGAGGGGTCAATCCACGAAATTTTCAGGCAACTCAAAAATATCAGCTCATCTTATGGCATTTTATATTTAGAAAGGTGTACATGAATATGATCGATCATAAAACAATGCAGATTAAAGTTAGAATTGCCTTTAAGGAAGACAGAAATATCAGTTTAACTAGGTATAGTTGATGCAAAAAAATATAATGAATATAATTTCAGTTTTGCTACCGTAGGACCCAAAAATATCATTTTCGGCTAAATTCTAACCCAGAAATATCGGACTTACCTCCCCGTATGAGCATGTGCTTCGTGCCTCCCCCCTGGCCCGTAGACCAATGTTGTTCTGGAGGAAAGTAAGCACTTGTTAGCCGGAACGATTTTGCAGTGGATGAAAACGGCACCATTACAGGGAAATTGTTGTCTACATCTGCCCTTGTTTAGCATCAATTTGATTTGAAAGGTATCTCACAAAAAGGACAGATTTTGGCACCATGACACAAGGCATTGGTTACCTTTGAGTGACACGCCAATTCAAAGTGATATCTCACAAAAAGGACATATTTTGGCACCATGACACAAGGCATTGGTTACTTTTGAGTGACACGCCAATTCAAAGTGATTAGCGATAGATGGCAAACGAAACTCTTATCAGCAACAAATCAGAGCAGATGAAGCCATAAAAACGCCATGAAACCAGTATGGCTAACTATTATGTTGTGCCCACAGAGATGCATTGGTAAGAGAAGTTATTTCATTTATTTGGAATTGGGTAGGGCCACCAAACAAAGTGCAGAAAATGGTGCACATCGGGATGCACATGTGCGTAACACAATACCGTTTCCAAATTTGCTTACAATTTGGGGATGGAGCCTCTTTTGATTATTCAAAATTGAAATTAAAATTGCCACGAGAAGTGAAGTTCCATAAACCTGAAGATTATTTCTAATATGCAATGATCTTGACTTCAGTCTGCTTTTCCCACCAGGAATGCCATATATTTTGATAACTCTGTTTTCTGTGCATGCTGTCAGAACTACTAGCATCACGACCATTGATCCAAAGAACATTTTACTGAAAAACGAAGAAAAAACATTACCATAATTACAAATCTCGTACATGATTTCTGGTAATCTGTCAAAAGCATTGACAGAATAAGCAAGATCGGATAAGGTTGATTTTAACCACTTCAGGCCATGTGACCACACCCTTAGGAGGTTTCAACATTATTCTATCTTCGGCAATCATGTGAAAGCTTCATGGCATGGAAGGAAATGTGTCAAAGAAAAACAAGGTCAGATTTATCAACACAATAGCAACACAATACAATAGCAACAGTTGCTGTAATTGACGCCTCAATTCAAAGCGAATAGTGTCCACAGACAAAGGAAATTCTCTTAACCGGTAAATTAAAACAAACACGGCCGCAAAATTGCCCTGAAACCAGTAGGGCAAACTCTCGCTTTGTGCAAGTAAAAGGTAGTTTTTAAGAGAAGTTATATGCTTATAACGAAAGAAGAAGAGTAAATCTAAAGTTCTGCCACGCAAATTTTGTTTATTTGATCCAGGAGCTATGTGGTAATTGCTTCATTTAAGCCCTAAATACCAAAGAATTATAATGCCTTCTGCTCGGCTTCTGAATCAAATAGACAAAATCCACGAGACAGAACTTTAGATTTATTCTTCTACTTTCGTTATAAGCACATGATTTCTCTTAAAAAGCACTTTTAGCTTGCACAAAGCGAAAGAATTTCCCCTACTGGTTTTGGGGCAACGTTTGCAACCGTGCGTGTTTGTTTTGATTTACTCGTTGTAGTCGCTAATCGCTTTAAATTGAACGTTCGACAATTACGTCTACCGTATTCGCAAGAATGGTGATGCTTTTATCTTGAAAACAATCTAGATATCGACAGACTATTTTCCAGAAAACTTTCAAAAATTGGAAATTTGAAGACTTCTGCTTAAGAAGAAAGAACAACACAGAACCAACAAAACTGACAATAAACTGTCACTGCAAAGAGCAAACTACGAGAAACGAAATTTTCGACTTACCTTTCGATGTGAAACTGAGGTGACAAATTGTGAACAGCTTTGAACTAGGAATCAAATCGACACGTCTTGTTTTAATGAAACAACCTTCGTTGTGATATGAAACTCAGTAAAAGTCTTGATAAAATCGTTCTGACGTCGCATGAATTGATTGCTATATCATTCATCGCTGCGTCAGATTCGACCACGCTGTGTTTTGGTGCTAAGGAGAATTTTAACGTGAGTTTTACTTGTCAGTAAAGCTTAGTTATAAAGACTCAAGACTAGCAGTTAACTTTAGTGGGCACATAAATGAAAACAAAGTATCTATGACGTTCAACGCTCAACGTTTATGAGTTTGGACAGATGCAAGAACAGAATTCAACGTAAAATCAAATATTCCGTCCACATCACAGTTGGTTTGAATTAGAACTAGTTTGCTCTCAAAATGTTACGTTCCGCGGTTTGACATGTTTCACGTTGCAGAGAGCTAGAATGAGGATGCAGAAGGTTTCTAAGACTAATGAGCGACCAGGGATGTCTGTTCCAGGCTTATTAACGATCCTATGTGAAAGGAACAACTCAAAATCCCAACGAATTTCATTTCATTAGCATACACAACGATTTACCGCTATGACATTACTACGCATATATTTCTACTGCCCTGCCCTAGTACACAAAAGTAAAACTTTGACACATTTGATGGGCGAACAATTTTCGATACAAAAAATTCAAAACAAGGATACACTCATTCAACGGCAGACTTACGCACAGCATTACAACATAACTTGCGTTATCCACGACAATAACATCGCACACATTGTTCAAAATTTCAAGTTGGCAAACTTGCTTGATATAAAAGTATCAGCTGAAAAAAAAAGTAAGTGTTTATCTAGGGTTCCATGCATGCACTAAGTGTTTATCTAGGTTTCCATACAGAAATTTGAAAATTGCTATTTTTGAAAGGTACGTAAGGTCAATTATGCATTTTAAACGCGAACTCTCACAGTCACAATTTGCAACTTTTATCCGCCAATGCTGGACACCGACTTTCTTGTTTCGTTATTTCATTGTTTACATTTTCGCCGCATCGTGATCGAAGAAGATGACTGCAACGCTGATATCGTCTCTGTACATGCGCACGTCCGGATACGGCAAAGTCAGCATTGCGCTTAAAGTATGATGGTCGTAACCTCCTAATGCGCAGCGGACCAAAAAAGTCGCTACGTTGTCCTTTTCCACGTCACTTTCTCCTTGCACTGATAAAACATCATCTAGATTGGCTATCGACGCACTGACCGCGCGGTTTTTCATGGCGTCAGCAGCTCTGTTCTCTATGTAACTAGCAACCAGCTCGATGACTTCTTGGTTACTCAGCATATCCCATAATCCATCACTCGCCATGACAATAAACTTATCACTTTTCTCCAGCTTGTACTGAAACACTTCTGGCTCCGCTGTAAGGTAAGGCGGCGTTTTCAGAGTGGGGAAACTCTTGAATTTAGGATCTAGGCTACCAATAAGCACTTTCTGCTGTTCTGCAGCCATTTTAAAACGGATATCTCCAAAAGAACGTAAAGGTGCCAACCGGCCTAATAACCTTCCATATTGGATGCAAGATCGTGATTCTTCTTGGGGGTGCTCGGATAAGATTCTTTGAACCTCCTCAGGATTTGCAGCTGAAAAGGAAACGTATAAGGATTGGTATTTGATACACATGGCATGTAACCTTCGCGGAACTTCTCTTCAAAGCAAAGTTATTGAGCCTTTACAGTTGGGAAAATTATCAAATCTTAGGAGATGCTGCAGCAAAAACAAAGGTATTTTTGTGTTGGTAGCCCCTTAAAGGTTGAAATATAAAGTTGTTTGGAATACTGCCAACTCCCTACGTTTGTTGTAAATCACAATGGAAAAGACATTTAACTCTGATCGGCTTGCTGATTTATAATGGAGTGGGCATTAGATCTTTGGCACATGCACATATGACAATCAAGTGTGATGCCCCTGAAATCGCTACTGGACAGAATCCAATGACCTTAGATGGGGGGGAAGGGGGGTCTACTGTAGCTCTTCTGAAGAAAATCAGCCAGACTTTAACTGGTTGTACTTCAAACAATAGACAGTAGATCTGTAATGAGAACATTTAGATTCCTGAAGATCCCTGGGTACCAGAGATCCATAACCTAGTTCCTGGAAAGAGCCCATGCAGTAATCCCAGTTTTGGCAACCTCTTCACGTTTAAAACTAATGCACATACTTTGACATGACCTAACATAAATATGATAAAATGCTACACAATTTCTACCCACATGCACTTTGCTGTTAGGCAATTTCACATACAAAAGATAACCAACTACAGAACGGACAAGGCTGTCTTTGTTAAACTTTTTACTGGCAATTATTTCCTGTGGAGCAGATGGGTCATGTGCATGAAAATGACGAAATGTACCGGGGACAAAAAAGACAATTTTGACTTTCTTAGCGCTAAATATTTCCTGGCTTCCCTGCAGTAGTACTACACTACAAACAAACAAAGTACAACCTTCACATTGAAAACCTGCTTTTTGCATCCTATTTTTGCTACTTACAAGCACTTGCAAGAAGGAGTAGGATTCATCTATCAAGTCACCTTACCATACTAGTACTCATCCTGGTTGCTGGCCATGATGCAATAGCTGATACTGCAGGTTGGTTGGATGCAGCTGGACTAATGGGACCCACAATATTACAAAGTATGATGCTAGTAATAGCTACCGCCAATCAATGCCCATGCTTGAGAAAGAGATTAGCAAACTGTACCTTACTGAAATAGCCAGAAAGAAGAAAACGGAGACAAATTCATTTAATAAATAAGTCCTTGACAGTGAATACCGGGACCTAGAAAAAACTTAGGGTGGGGTACTTAGTACATTCGTCCGATGGGGATGTGCCATTTTTCAGGGTATCGTTTTCGCCGCCTATTTTTTCTAGAAAGGTGTGTCAAAAGAAGGCAATTTTTCTGGAGCCGGTTGTGAAAACATGTAAAAAGGGGAAATTTGTTAGACTGGGTTATTATTTAGTCCAATTTTTGTGTTTTGGAGCATACACGAAGTTATGTTCAATTTTGCATGAGAACAAAAGCTTTTTCAGCACCAGCAGTCTTTGGTTCTGATGCAATCTCTCGGCCAAAGCCTCCACTCCTCTCGATAGTAAACAATGGAAATAATGGAGCCTTGGGTTGACTCGACCCAAGCCTCCCTTTGTTGACCAATTCTGCTGACTCAGCTAGAAAAAGTAAAATTCAAGCCCAATAACAAAAATCACGTGCCTACAGCCCGTGCTCTCGCATGCTCATCTGCGGGCAGTTACATTTGGTTTGGAAACAACAGGGTTATAAAATACTTTTGAAGTAGAATGACAATAATTTTACTCCCAACACAATGAAAGCGACCATAACTTTCCTGATCATCAAGACGATGACTGCATTCTCATGTCACTGACACATTTTGAAAATGGCAAAAAATGTAATGGAAGCAAAATTTTAGCTCTTGTTTACATGATACAGGAAATATACTGGCAGGAGTGCCATTTTCAAAATTTGTTGTTTAAAAATCTGCGAATGAAAAATTGGCCCCTATTCATATGAATAGGAGGCCTATGGATAATAGGTTAGTAGGTATTTATATTTAACATGGCTAGCCTGCTAAAGTCTGAGAGACTTATTTTATAGCAGGGGCCATGAATGTTTTACCATCAGTCCGCCGCAGCTAAAAGGTTTCCCTCAAATGGCTCTGGTCGACCAGGGCTAGAGTTACGGACAGCGACCAAAGCGATTAGAGTTACGGAAAGCGATTCGAACCTACGGCCGTTCTGACCTTTGGTTTACAAGTCAGATGCCTTAACCTCTCGGCCATGCACTCTATTTGTCACCATTTCCAAATAGTGCTGGTACTATAAGAATACAGTCTAAAAATATGACTTACTAGCAGTATGGTCCAATGTAAGTTGAATGGAGCTCCATTGTCCATCATGCAAACTCCCCATTACAGCTCTGCAATCCCCACTATTTGCAACATGCAAATCATTTCCATTGATGTGAGCAACAAGAGCACAGCATCCTGAGGCAGTTATTCCAATATCTTTTGATTCTAATTTTCCTAATTTAGACAAATTCAGAATTTCATTCACCATGTCTAAATCAAGTCTAACAAATGATTCTTTCAGTGCATCTGAAACATCTCTGGAATTTTCCTCCTCAGATTCACTTCCGACAAGCACTGATGGTCCGAGCAACTGCCTAACATATGTTGAGAATGTCCCGGGATCATTTTGTGCGGGTGATTTCTTTGAAACTTCCTTAATATAATCTATAAGATTCTCTGTGAGGAATTTATCCATTCCAGGATGAGAGGTGTTCATCACTGATTCAACGAGACACCCTGCATTGAAATGGTCATCTAGAACTGAGTTAATATGACTATCCACCAAAGATGCACTGACGTAAAGTGGAAGATACTTCTTGACTCTTTCAGCAAAAGTGCTGCCTCCATGTCCATCCAAGATTCCAATAATTATTCCATCATCATGGCAGCTTCTGCAAGCAAATGTCTGATCTTCCATTGGTCTATTTGATGAAAGTTCATTGAAATCAATTCTTGCTGCTAACCTTGAATTAAAGAAAGCAGTATGTTCTTGTGCTCGCAGAATTGTATTAATTTCATCATTTGCCAACAGTATTTGTCTTTCATCATTCATAAAACGCCTTCTGTTCCTCATATGTCCTTTCCTTCTTTTGTTGCTGGCTAATATTGAATTTATTATTGGGCCAAAAGTTCCTCCATGACTATGTAGACTGTAAAACCTTGGTCTAATGACTTTTCCTGCCTTCACAGCAACACTTTTACAAGCATCTACGACATTTTCTTGATATCCTCCGGCAATTTTAGAGATATATCTCAGCACTGAGCCATTGACAACAGCGCTGTCGGAAGAGCCCAATTTCTTCTTTGCGGATGAGTAAATTTTCCAATTGGCTGAAGGCCCCCAAACCCAATCTCTCGTTGGCATTTTCAGCTTTAAGACAGGACGGGTCATCATCTGGCTCAAATCAGTCGCAGAGGTGTAATTAAATGTGCTTCTGTCGTCTTCGCTCTGTATTTTGAGCAGCAGCTGCATCCATTCTGGGAAGCAAATGAAACAGGCGAGGAATTTCGCCTGGCCTAAGGCCCGCCTGAAGTTGTCAACTCTTTAGGTCATCGCATTTCCTTTCCCGCCTTTAAAAATTCATAGAATTGAAACCAAACATTAATTTCTAGGTGATAATAGTGAATCACGTCTTTTACAATCGAAATACATGCAAGAATTCAGCAAGTACTGGTGATCAGATTCGCAGCTTCTCGAATTTTGCAATCATCATGATCAATAATGAATTATTGACAAAATCTGGCGTGACCCTGTGGTTTTGCCTCTTTCTCACCAAGCCAGAATGAGACTTGAATAAACTGCAGTTTTCACTTTCACTTGGGGTGCCCAACGGGTTCCAAAGAAATAACAGAATCTGAAATGGTTTTGGCATTTGAACACCACAGAATATCAAAACTTTTTTCGAGATGATCAAAGGAACATGAATTATCTGAAAAAGCAAGCTTGGCTATGGCACCAACCTAGAAAATTTCTTTCCATATACCTAAAATGATTCTAGACACTCTGCAAAGTCTTAAAGAAATAGCTTTGACATTTAGGGGAATTGTGTGCTTTAAGAGCTAACTAACTGTTTTTGAAGCTTACTTCGATATTACAAGGAATATGTGATTTTAAGTTATAGGTGGTCTGAAGCGAAAGTTTTTATTGGTGCAAATGAGGAGCTCTGTCGATTGATAAGAAATCCTGTTAAATTTTTTTTGATAGCTCATTTCGTTTTCAAGTCATCCACTGATAGTAAATGTCAGTTGATGACGTCATTTTCTTTGCGAATTACTTGGATGATATTGAAATATAACTGCATCTGATCTTTGAAAGGTTACAGTTGTAGGAGTGAATAACTGTAATAGAAATTGTCTTATTGAGTGATATTATGGTTATAAAGGCATGTCAATTGCAAAAAAGTTCTTTGAGTCAGTTTACTTTCGGAAACATGGTCATCCTCATACTCTTTCTTTACTTTTTGCAGACAAAATGATGTCATCAGACAATCATACAAAATAGTGGATAACTCGAAAATGAAACAAGGTCGTGAACAAGGTATCACAAAATTGTTACTGACATTCTTCAACAGTGCTATTCATTTGCATCAATAAAAACTTTCAGTGAGTAGCGAGTAGGAATTTTGTATTTTGCATAACCGCTCCCCTCAGAAAACTGTTAATTTCTCCAATATTATTCAGTGTAGCCAGTGGCGTAGCCAGGTCCCTGCCTTTGGGGGCAGAGTGCGAGCGTAGCGAGAAAAAATGGGGGTCCGGGGGCTTGCCCCCGGGGAAAAATTTGGGGGCCACGCCCTTCAGACGCTCGGAAAACGAGGGAAACGCCCTTTTCAGTTATATTTTGCATCATAAACATGACTACATTGAACACAAAATGCAGGACGTTTTGTTAACTTTTGATCAAGAATTTATCCTCATTATTGCAAGTTACTCTAAGAAAGCAAAAGAAGAATTCTTCTTCAGTTACAAGCGGTCCAACATATCAAGTACAAAATACGAAATGAATCTTCTGAGCTTTACTGCAAAATGATTTGGTGCTGGTCGTTCGATCTTGATATTCAGTCTACAGAATCTTTTGCAAGAAAATTTTGCAAAAGACATTGTTGTTCAGTGTACAGGTTCTTCAAATCATCTTTTGATGAGATTTTTCCAAATAAGGATCGGCCGACGACAGGAATTTACAAGCTAAGATAAGTGGGGACATTGAAATGGATGGGTCCAGGGTCTAGTCACCAGGAAAATTTTTGATGACATGCATTCTACTCTGGCTTAGAATGCCTCTGTTCAAGAATTTCAAGAATTTCTTCAATTTGTTCAAGAATTTCTTCGGATCCCGCATTCCTCTCAGGTACGCCACTGGAAAACCAAGAATGCACCCTCACTAAAAAGCAAACAAAACTTTCGGTGCCGCTCTTGTAATGGAAGGGACGAAATCTTTTCTTTTTTCTTTCAGTCATATCTGAAATCTCGCCAAAATTTCGCAATTTAGTACCATGGGTGCCTGAGACAAAACAAGTAAAAAGACAACAACTTAGAAAGTCTGAACTTTGAATTGTTTTGAAACACTGATAGAAACTCTAGAAAGCGCAACGATGCTTGTGGATAGGGCCGTCGAGAGCCAGCTCGGGCCCTGGAGTGATCTGTGGAGTATACAGAGCATGAAAAAAATGCGAGCGAAGCGAGCCGAAAATTTTTGAGAGTCAACAGAATTTCACTGGATGGTTGAAATGTCACATCACTGTAGAAGAGATGTACTGTCGATTAAAGTTAAGGAAGGTTTAAGTTGGATTCATAAATTCTTGTATAGCTGGATATATAGGAAAATGCAGAAATCGTTCAAGAAAACAAGTGGCAGCAGCAGCATAAGTACACATGGAAGGAGGAATTCTTGATAGAACTGCGAAACGAAGCGAGAAAAATTCGAAAGATGTGATTAATTGCATGTTCTGTACCAAATAGACTCATACACATACCAAGTTAAAGTGGTGCCTAGGTCGGTCTCAAAGAAACTAATGAAGCTGCATGCCTTGCCTAGACATGATAGCAGGCCAGGAGGTACAAGATGATCCCAAGATGATACAGTGATGACGCAAGTATGGTCGTGCGAGCGAAGCGAGCAGAAAATTTTTGATTCTTTTGTTGGCTAAATCGCATCAAGATGTCACTTATTAACGCAAGGATTTCATTCTTGTTTCTTTTATAACATTGACAAACCATGTTGCCATAAGTGTTGGAGAAAAATACAGCTAACCCGCCCCCCCTCAGTTTCTCAACGGATTTGGAAGAATTACAAAACTCATCTCTGGCGATGATTGGGGGGCGGCTGCCCCCCTTGCCCCCTGGCTACGCTACTGAGTGTAGTGAAAAGCGGTAAAAAGTATGTTATTCTACTGTAGAGCTACAGAGTCTTGGCAATCGAAAGATATGCAAATCGTAATGTTTCCGTTATGGCTGGCATTGCAAATTATTTTTCAAAACTTTTTGTTGACTTCAGAGTGGGTTTATCTCCAAAACTACTTGAAAACTTTTGATTTTCTTTCTCTACATCTTTAGCTAGATTTTTGATCAATCGAATTTTATATTTCGGTTTACTTTTGATGGCGAATGAATGCTGACTTACCTAAAATGTAATAAAAATTTGAAGTTGCTTGAAAATTTGTGAGATGTATCTACTCAACCAGTAGGCCTACTTTCGAGCATATTATTTAAAAAAGGTGCTCGAAAAAATAGATAACGGGAGACATTTTCAGAGAATATATGCTAAATTCGTTTCGTCAAGACCTGCTTTTAGGACCTACCATGAATATACTTCAATAATTAATAGGAAAATCTTTGGTTTCGTATCCTGTCCTGCTTGGTGATAAATGCATAGAAGAAAACACTACGGAATGTAAATTTCTTAATGGTAATTGACGTATCTTTAACGGGGGTAGACATTTTTATGACACCTTGGGCACACAGATGTATAGGTGAATACAAAACTAGTGAGAAATCTTTAAAATTTACAAATCTTGTTGATTTTGAAGCATATAAATTGCAATCATTAAACAGCTGAGTTTCTTGAAAGGAGTAAATAAAATTCAAAAACAAATAAAGAGGTTTACAAGACAGTGTTTGACTGCTGAAAGTCAAAATACTTACATGCTTTGTAATGTAGTACAATATGAATCATGATGCAATCACGAAAGTAAATCGGGAATAGTATGGGTTGCATATTCAGTCACATACTGTGGTACTGCATTGTTTTACAAAACCCCCTTCTGTTCTTTCGCTTTGGGACTCAAGCATGGTATTCCATAGCTCGTTCAAGCAAAGCAGATTTGTCAGAAAGAAAATAGATTTGCACTGTTAGTCTCGAAAGAATGCTGACTTGTTTCATGCATGCTTGCAAGTGCTTCACTTATTCCTTAGCATTTGATTAGGCCACCAAACTTTAAAATTTCGATTTCAGGAAAATTTGCCAGGCTTTTCACTTCAAATTTAGCCTGTGCGCAGGCTCAAACCTCCACGAAGCTTGTGTTCGAGCCCACTTCTGGAACATTAGGAACATTGCGGAGTGAGTGGCCGAATGGCTCATACAGTCTTCGTCAGGTGACTGAAGTTAGGCCAGGTCGAGTGAGGTCAAACTCCGGATGGGTGATCTCGGAGGCCTGACCTCACAACTCACCTCGTCGTCCTTCGAAAGGGACGTTAAACTAGGGGTCCCATGCCTGGATGTGGCATGCGCAGTGGGCCTAAATTAGCTATCAGTAGCTAGAAATCCTGACAAGCCCACTCAAAGCAAATTGAAAAACAAACACAAATAGGCTAAAATAGCGACAGTCAACATGACGAGAATATTAAAAAGAAATGCATTACTTATTCTTTCACCACGACTGATTACACTATGTCCCAGTTATCGCTTATCGAAACGAGGCTAATAGACTGAGATGAGACAGGTTTAGCTGGGTGAGCGTCAGGCCCCGGCAGCCCGACAGCCCATTAATAGTGATAACTACGACCGTGTTATCTGTCTTTGCGTAACCTGGCATACCTTCGAAGGTGAAGTGCAATGAAATTGCGATTTCAGAAGTAGCTAAGCGCTTATTGAGTCTGTGACCTCTTTGTCATGGCGCTCAAGTGATAACACCATGTCGGGTATCGAACCCACTCCGCCTGACTGTTCTGGCTGCAAGGCCAGAACCTTACACGATTGCACCACAACACCCTCAAAAGAAGAGATTAATTGAAAGAATAGAAGAATTCACAAGATTTTTTGGGGCTAACTTTGCACAAGCTAAAAATTATATCGGAATAAAATCTACTTCAAAATAAAAAAGCGGCTATAGCTTACCCCCGTTGATATCTACCAGTCGCAAAGAGGCAGTGTCTATTTAAAACAGGTTATTGAGTGAAAAGTGTTTAATAAGTAAAAGGTTTTGAAATAAACCTACCACAGCACTTGCAGATAGAACGATATCGTGTTTTGGTTCTTGATAAGAACGCTGATGAAACACAACTGTCAAAATGGCTGAAAATGGACAAGAAGCACCTTCACCCTTCATCACTTCGTGGCAAGGAAAAGCCTCTGTAAATTCTGTTGAATTTTTAGAAAGTTTCAAGAAATATGACAAAGACAGTAAGACTGTTTATCTATTCAATTTCTTTGTTCTTGTCAGCATGTCGTCATTGTTGTCATTTGTGCCATGATTCTATGAAACAGGTTGGCAACGCCAACCAGAACATCATCTTGCATCCTGCAATAAAAAGTTTTCTATTTCTTATGCTACCTTTGAATTCTTTTTGGTTCCTCAATAGCGGCCTAAAGGAATTGAGTCCATTTAACTACTCGAACGTTAAAGTTGCCTTGAAATTTTGCTGACAAAAGTATTTTAGTGGGCAAGGACGGTTCCAGCCCAACGTTGAAGGAAGGGCAAGCTGCAGAGAGGGCGCCGAAAATGCTATCAAAAACATGCGCGCCAAGGGAAGGGGCGCCGCCAGCCCAGAAAAAGTGGGGTGGAAAAGAGATAGAATTGATGGCCAGAAGGATACCTAACGATTTTTATGTCGTTTTTGCTTAGGAATGAATACGGGCCCAAGGAAAGTGGGGTGGACTGGACACGTCCACCCCAGTTGGACACGTCCACCCCAGTTGGACACGTCCACCCCAGTCCACCCCGTGGCGCCGCCCTTGGCCAAGGGAGCAAGAAAATTTTGGACTCCTGTTTTAGAAAATTCTTTGGTTTTCTACCAAATAACGTCCTGATTTACATGTTTCCCCACATTCTGATCTAAAGAGTGCCTTAAAGTCAAGATGAGTGCCTTAAAGTCAAGATGAGGGGCACACTTCTCGTTTAAAAGGGGACATCCAAACTGAGCTTTCATCATGAAAGGGAGGAGGCAGTTGCCCCCATTTGCCCTCCCCCAAATCAGCAACTGTTTGTGGACAGAATCTGTTGTAGAAATGTTTGGAAGAGTTAGTTATATTTCTCTTATTTACGAAGCGGTGTTTCTAAAATATTCATTATGCCAGGTGAGGCAGGAAAAAACCTGGAACGTTTACCTTATGACCTGGAGTTCCTTGCGTTCCTGTGCTCTTTGCATTGATGATGACGCTTCGGTCAACAGAGAATCATAACATTATATTCTGACAAACCTGACCTTATTTAGGCCCAAATTCTGAGCGTCCAAGAGTTCAAATCAGATTGCGAGATTTGTGAATTAAAATGTGATGGAATATGATAAAATTCTCGATCGACGTTGTAATTTGAGATTAAGAGTACGTTCACACGATGCCGGCACATTTTGAAAACGGTGAAAAATGTGACGGATGGGGGTGAAAAATGTGACGGATGGGCTTCCCGTTCACACGAAAACGGCAGATGTTTTGCCAGCGGATTTCGAAAACTGTAGATTTTGAAGACGTTGCACTAACCGCAAAGTTTTAAAACGAAATTGTGTGAACGCTCGAAAATGAAGAAAATGGAACATTTTTCGATGCTTTCAAAACGAGACTAATTGATTCTTTAGTTACAGCTAAATTTCTTTGACATCAAGTAATTGGGGGTAGCTGCAAGGAGTTTGCAACCGTCAAATTTCCTACGTTTTCAAATTGTTCCGGTTTCGTGTGAACGCTTGCCCAAATTTTACTACCATCACATTTTTCATCGTTTTCAAAATGTGGCGGCATCTTGTGACCGTGCCTTAGTTTTGCCTACTGAAAGCTTCTTAAAATCCTCATTTTTTGGGCACTCAAAGTTTCTTAAGAAAGGACGTTTCCTTTCCTCGTACGCATTCCTCTAGTCGCACCGAGTAAAATGCAGTATGCTTTGGTTAATGAAAACTGTCTTTATAAACTTTTATCCAGTTCTCGCTTCTAAGTCTTCTTAGTGATTTTAGAGGTGAGTCTCTTATTTGTAGGCTACAAATAAGAGACTCACCTCTAAAATCACTAAAAAGACTTAGAAGCGAGAACTGGATAAAAGTTTATATAGACAGTTTTCATTAACCAAAGCATACTGCATTTTACTCGGTGCGACTAGAGGAATGCGTGGACCTTACAGTATGATGATATCATTCTTGCAAAACTTTGGTGTCAAATGTTCACGAAGACCAGAATCAATGGAGATACGAGGAAAGGAAGCGTCCTTTTTTAAGAAACTTTGAGTGCCCAAAACTGTACTTATGATTGTACAGTTTATTTCAGGAAAAAACCAGAATGTTTGCTTACTCAGGCTGTATCATGCTTGACCATTGGTTTAGACGATTTGTTTTCGGGTTGTATTCATGCTCATAGGACAATGATTATCATGAATCATACGGAGAGAAAACCATGTTCCAGCTATGTTAGCCAATAGTCTTGCTGCGAAGAAGAAATGATGAATGCATTAGTCTTGTTTCTAGTGGTTTAAACGCAGTCGAGGACCTTAATTGATTCAAGGTCCTATCTTTGACCAAAAAGGAGGTGTTTTAAATTTAGACGTTTAGAATTGCTTTTTAATTAGCGGTACTCTAGCATACTGACTAGACTTGGAATAGCTTAACTTGGAATAGTTTCTATCTTCTGAATAGCCTTTTGACTAGCGGTAATACAGCATAATATGTCGGGGCAGGCCCTTAAAGCCCCGTTTCAACTCAGTGAATCGACAGTTTTCTTGAAGTTATGAAGACCACTTTTAAAAAGCTGCATCTCCTCCACGAGGACAGAGTTTGTAATGGGTTCTGCAATGCAATGAGTTGTGCACGTAAATTTATCGCAACCCTGACCTTACATCTGATGTGGGACGGAATCTAGTATTGTAATAGCATCCATTAGATATCAGTGTATTTAGGATAACATAGCGTGTCTTTTCATATTGGCCATGGGGTAGTCATTGTCTTTCGCTCCCCATGTTATCGTCCCTGTAGTGGTATAGTAATTTGAACCGTATAGTAGAATGTAGGATTTGCTGTAATATTTTCAATGAACAAAAAAAAACCCAATTTTTAACGATAATATCAGCTGCTTTTAGTAACACGCAGTATGGGTTGACTTTGTGAAGCAAAAGATTCTGTTAGACAGCGTGATATGACAGCCTCCACACCGTGCGTGCAGCCAGCCATAAAGTTTTGCCTATGTCCCATTCATTTTGATTTAATTTACAGTCAAAGTGGATGAAGCGTGCCATTAATATTTTCAACATTCAAAACATAATTCGTATCTTCATTGAATTTTGTTTTCTTTGCATGACGAATCCTTACACTCTAATTCATTGTGGTTTCACGATATTTGAATGAAACTGAAACAAATATTAGATCAATATTCTGATAGTCATCCGAACATGAAAATCAATTTTCAATTATTCTTTGAATTTACATATTACGCTTCTTCCACATTGACTGTCATAGATGGGAACGCTACTATTAGGTCTGGCAAGTCACTTTGTCTTTCCGGACACCTGAGTTTTCTGTTTTGCAAGATTTTGCCCTTGTTGTAACACACCCTTTCAACGCGATTGGAATCAAGGACAAAGAAAACCTTCCAAGCAACTACTAAACAACAAATCAAGACAAGCGAGTGAAGCAAATCCTAGAAAGGCTGTCGTTCTTTTGGAGATTGCAAGTTTGTTTGTCGCGCTTTTTTGCAAATTTGCAAGTTTACACCAATGTAATTGCATTGTCTTGTGCTTGCTGTGTTCCCTAAAACATAATTTGGTAACTCTACTGCGCGGATGTTTCGTTACAAAAATGCTTCTAAGCAGCGATGCTACGTCGTACGGGGTTGAGCATTTCTTAACTTTGAATTATTTTGCAGATAACGGTTATATTGATGGAGGAGAAGTTGACCTGTTTCTAGCCGATTTGCTTGCTGCAAAGAACCCCGACGTAAGTATTAAGTGCAGACTATCTATTGGGGGACGAACAGGGTGGATTTTGTAAATTCAACTCTCCACGAATTGACAAAGTTATTAGCTTTCTACTTCAAATGAAGAAAATTATACGGCCGATTAGCCAAACCGTAGACTGACGACGTACTTCCTTGCGTTCGTTGATTATTTTCAATCTGATGTTCTATTTTCTCAGTGTGAGTCAAAACCCATAGATTTCAAATATAACGAGCAAATGCAAGCCATAACAAATAATGCATATGTGTGACAACGAATATCAAATAATGATAACAAATTTGTTAATCATAACAAATAATGCATATGATTAACGACTTCAACAAAAGATAGTTCTACGACCGATCAGCCAAACCAAGTAAACAACAAGGATAAAGGGTAGGTTCGAAAAATTAGAATTCATTACTTTGATTGATGCACCTGTGCAAAGTGATTACTGATCTATTTTCTCAGTGTGAGTCAAAACCCATAGATTTCAAATATAACGAGCAAATGCAAGCCATAACAAATAATGCATATGTGTGACAACGAATATCAAATAATGATAACAAATTTGTTAATCATAACAAATAATGCATATGATTAACGACTTCAACAAAAGATAGTTCTACGACCGATCAGCCAAACCAAGTAAACAACAAGGATAAAGGGTAGAGTTCGAAAAATTAGAATTCATTACTTTGATTGATGCACCTGTGCAAAGTGATTACTGACTGCAAATAATGAGCCTGTGTCCTATTACTCAAGTCGCAGATGTAAGCAAGTGTATAAAGATTTTTGAATGCACGTATTTTATTTGTAAGAAACTGCTTATAAGAAACTCAACTCTCAGATCGCCAAAAAATTAAGAAACTCCAGTACTGGGAAAATATAACTTAAAAAACATCCGTGTATGATTGCAGGTCCTCATCAATCAAAGAAGAGACAAGAAAAAGTAAACCTGCATAAGCAACTATTTTGTTGAAATTCAACTTCAATATTCTAGGACTCAGATGTAAAAGCTTTGAGAAAATTTAAAAACGACGTTTTGAAGAAATATGACAGAAATAAGGACAACAGAATTGAGCTTGCAGAGGTAAGAAAGCTAATCCATAGAATTTTGAAGACACATTAGCAAGACCAGTCACCAGCTACGTGGAACAAAGACCCGGCCAAGTGGGCTCCAATGGTTTTGCAGATAAGACAGTTTTTGAAGGGGGCGGTAGCCCCCTAACTTTGGAAAAAGATTCTAAAATCAGCTCCACTTGGGCAAAATTTTGCCCCTAGTCGGGCAAAAATGTTAGCAAAAATTGGCTTCGTGTCGGGCAGCCCCCTTAGATTTTTCTTCTCGTACGCTTATGATGATTGTTAGCGATCTTAGATAAAGGGAATTCTCCCAAGCAACAAATGAAAACAAACGAAGCCGCAAAAGATGCCCTGAAGCCATCAGTATGGTTAACTTTGGCATTGTACATTAGAAAATGGTTTGTTAAAAGAGGAAGGATAGACCTAAATACCTTTTTCTTGGATTTCATTTATTCGATGTATAAGCATCAAGAGCACCATAAAATTCTATCCTAAACATACGAGAATTATGATGCCTACTGCTCAGCTTCTGAATCGAATAAATAGACTCTGCAAGGCATGTATTTTTGTCTATTCTTCTTTTGTCAGTATATATACTAATCACCATCATCATCATCATCATCATCATCATCATCATCATCATCATCATCATCATCATCATCATCATCATCATCATCATCATCATCATCATCATCATCATCATCATCATCATCAGCATCATCATCATCATCATCATCATCATCATCATTATCATCATCATCATTATCATCACCATCATCATCATCATCATCATCATCATCATCATCATCATCATCATCATCATCATCATCATCATCATCATCATCATCATCATCATCATCATCATCATCATCATCATCATCATCATCAGCATCATCATCATCATCATCATCATCATCATCATTATCATCATCATCATTATCATCACCATCATCATCATCATCATCATCATCATCATCATCATCATCATCATCATCATCATCATCATCATCATCATCATCATCATCATCATCATCATCATCATCATCATCATCATCATCATCATCATCATCATCATCATCATCATCATCATCATCATCATCATCATCATCATCATCATCATCATCATCAAGTCAATGATCAATCGTAGTCAATGAAAATATATCCAGCTTATTTTACAATCTTAATTTACCATCAGCAAAATCCTCCAGGCTTCATCAGTATTCAAAATTTGTATAAATGTTATGTAAGAAGAATATCAAAATACACTTTCTATGCTGTGATCTACCTATTTCTTCAAATTCCGTTTATTGCAGCTCTCAAAAATTCTGCCGACAGAGGACAATTTTCTGCTACAGTTCAGACTTCAAAACAATGATCTAACGAGTGTCGAATTCATGAAGGTAATGTTTGATAATTCATAGAATTGCTTTTAGATTTGAATCACATTAGACTTTGATATTCAAGATATAAACGTGAGATGAGCTTTATCAAAACTCAGAGCAAGACATGAGTTACTAAATAACTGAACCAGTGATTTTTTAAGAAATTATCAAAGGAGAGCTTTATAATTTTATGTGAGTTTTTCTTAATGCTCCTGAGAGTTGTTGCTTGGTTCTTTTAGCAGGAGTTAACAAACTGCATATCTGACCATCTGTGGCATTGCACGATAGATTAACAGGAGCTTATTACAGGATCGAAATTTCGAAACTTTTTCAGAAGGCACACGTCTTTTGACAAGGGACAATCTTTGCACTAACCGTGACGATAATGCTTTAAGATAGCCTTAAAGGACAAGTCCGGGGTTGATGAAATTATTGTTGAAAAGCAACCTTACCAACTGCATAACACCGATCGTGTTTTTTCCCAAGTTTTGATACCTCCAACTTTCATAAATAGGTTAATTAATCTTCGCACGTTAGGCCAAATATCGTTGCCATTTTGTACTTTGTACGAGTGTGCGAAGGCGCGATAAGGAGGCTAGCAATCTGAGTGGTATAATATCAACAACATGAAGTGACGTAATAAAAAATGACGTCATTTCGCACTTTATAGCAGGTTGAAATATGCAGTCAGTTTTGCAGATTAAAGGAGAAAAAGATTGAAAACAAGTACTACACACCATTCACAACAGTCTAATCTCTTGAATAATCAACAATTATACCAAGCCCGGACTTGTCCTTTGATAAATAACGGACTCATCGTACCAAACCCATGAACGCAAGCAAAACACTGTCGTCTGTAGGAAGAAGATTGTTAATTCATGTAAAAGAACAACAACCAAATAAACATGTAACTAGAGAGAAAACTGTTGAAACCTGCAAGAGAAAAACGAATTAATATCTTGATATCTGAGTGAAAAGAAATGAGTCAGTAACTCTACAGTAACTGCAATGAAGAACTATGTTGAATAACCAAACCAGATAAACTTCGATAAATTTGTTTTGAAAGCCAATTGATATCTCATCTAACGGAAAAAAATTAGAATGAGAGGAAACATCAAAAAGCGCGTTTCAAAGCAACAAAACTCAGCTGTATAGATTTCTCTGGCTCTAACCTGGAAGATGAAAATATGACTTATCAAATTAAATCAAATTTCAAACATCTTTGAGGTATGGAAACATTATGATACCGACTGCAATGGTTACTTGGATGCAAAAGAAATTCAGGTAGGCATAATTGAATTCACTTGGAAAATTATATTGATCAGTCTACTTATATCGATTCCTAATTTCTCCCTTTTCGTCCCTTGTTTGCCTGCGTTCTTTAATTTGCTGATATCACTAGGTCAATAGTAACTCATGACATTACTCTTAAAAATGGGTCCACTTTTTCAAATGGTCTAAACTAGCGGGAGTTCTCATCAACTGCTTTTTGTATGGAACAACAACAACTGTCTAAATAGCGCCTCCTGATTGGTTAGACACTAAATTCTAGCAATTTGATTGGTGAATACGGAGTCACTCCATGCGGGCCTAAATTGGGCCCACTGTTTAAGACTGCGTTCACACGATGCCAGCACATTTTGAAAACGATACAAAATGTGACGGTAGCAGAATTTGAGCTAGCGTTCACACTATGCCGTACCCTGGGTAAGAGTAAAGATGCCGGAACAATTTGAAAACGGTACGAGATTTGACAGAAATAAACTCTTTGCAAGACTTTGATGCCATAGAAAGGTACCTACATCCTAAGTGTCCATCAGTCTTGCTCCGAAAGCATCGAAAACTGTTCTATTTTCAAAATTTTCAAGTGTTTACACGACGCCGTTTCCAAAATGTGCCGGTTAGAGTTCAATTTTCAAAATCTACCGTTCGTTTTCAAAATGTGCCGGCAAAAAATGTGCCGTTTTCGTGTGAACGGGAGGCTTATCCGTTGAATTTTTCACCGTTTTCAAAATATGCCGGCATCGTGTGAACGCGGTTTAAGAGTGACACGAAGAGTCCCTATTGTCTACTGACCAAGTGATATCAACAAATCAACGATTGCAGGGCTGCAAGGGACGAAAAGGCAAAGTCTAATTTCTCCCTGCTTGTGACCGAATCTGGCCAAACAATGCTAGGTACTTACTCCACTCGCTTATTGCCGTCATTTTTGCAGGGATTCTGCTATGATCTGATGAGTAAAAAGAAAGGCAGACGAATCAGTGTAAAAAGAGTTGATGAATTCACTGCTGGAATTGTAAGTGTAATGTTTGTATCATCATAAAAAATTGAAACTTTACATCAGCATCCCGGGGGGGGGGTAACTTCAATAGGCGGGTGACGGGGGTGTGCCATTTGACGTCTGAAATTGCACCCTAAAATTTATAAATTTTCGCGAAAACGATACCCCAAGACTTACTGGCCATTGAAAATGTATACCCTAAAATTGTGACAGCCATCCAAAATTTTAACAAAGTAAGTGAAATTTAATCAAGATCAATACCCTAAAGAGCTATTTTTCTAAAATGACACCCCAAAATTTATGACTACTTGTTATTTTACCAAAAATGATACCTCAAAATTTATTTTCTGCTGGAAAAAAGGCACCCCAAAAGATGGCACACCCCGTACCTTCATATATGGTAGTTACCCCCCCCCCGGGATCAGCATTCTTAGAAACAGATTTTTTTCGAATGAATAGCTCTTCATTGTAAAGGGAGCTTTGATAAAAGTAGTCTACTTGTCTTTTCTCAAAAACATCGCATCCTGTCATTTCATCGCTATTGAACAACTGTCGAAGAAATCTCTAAGAATAATGCAGAAAAGATTAAGAAGTCTATGTTGCCCACTGCTTTAAACGTTAGCACTATCGTGCGGCAAATAAGGGCCGTCAGCAGTTTGTCAGCAAATCTTCAGAAAAGAGTTAACACTCATGTATTTATTTGGGTTCAATGCCTTTTAGCATCAAAACTTTGACAAAGCACTGCAAGGACTGAAAAGGACGCCAATTTTTATAGCCACCGCAAAGGACACCATCCAACTCAAGATACATAACTAAGGGAGCTGTCATAAAGTATGGAACAGAGGGGGGCGGAAGGGATTTAACAGGGTCACCAAAGTTATTAGATGGAAAATGTTGGGCTAACAAACTACTGCAAGTGATAAACATGGGCCATGAAGCTGTAATTCTTCGGATTTGTTTTCAATATTTTACAAATGTTTTAAACATTGTCAGCGTCACTTTTTCTGTTCTCTTGATCATTGATGTTGTTCTCTATCTCAGTGTCTAATACAGTGGTATCTGCAGGACCTCCCTGCCTTCTTAAAACATTATACTGGATCCCACAAATACAGTATTGGCAGAGTTAATTTTGAAGCCCTGGTGGGGTCATCAAATCATTTTGCAGATGTTTGAGGGGCTATGAAAACAGTTTCTGTTTCTTCCATCGGGCTATATGATTTTACAACAAATTTTGAAACCCCTTCCGCGCCCCCCCTCTGTTTCATTCTTTATGACAGCTCCCAAATCTCGTTCTTTTCAGGTCAAGATTTGCTTTGTATGTCCTAACTTTTATAAGATTTTGGATGCAGAGATCAGTGTGCGACGAACTGCTTTCTCAGGATATTTTACTGTGGTTTCGTTCTTTCGATATTGAAATTTATATACATCTTTTTGGACAGGTAGAACTTTATGACAAGAACAAAGATGGCAAACTGGAAATTCGTGAGCTGCAAAAGTAAGCTTGTTTTTTTTCATTAGATTGAAGAGAGCACTTCAGATAATGTCTTTCTACTTGGTAAGTCAAAAAAAAGCTTACAGGTTTGCTGGGCTGTGAAATAAAAAGTATTCTTTTTTATATTCAAATATAACATTAAAGGTCAGATGAAGGCAAATGCAATTTTTTTATATTTGCAACTTCAAACTTTGGGAATACGATGGCAATGATATTTTTTATCTTTTGGATGCAAAAAGGTGGGTTTGGGGGTTTTGAAACAGGGCACTTCTTCGAAAAACCGCGCGATGGAAGAGGCCTGGAACTGACTAAGTCGCGACGTGGAATGATTAATGAAAAATTCATCACTTGAGAGGCCCAAGGCGCTGGGAGAAAGCAGTATCCACGAAGATCGCACGCGGTGTGTCAAGTGGATCCCACTCTGCAATGGAAGCACAAAAACATCATTTGGAGAATTATTTGAGGCCGATATTCAAAGCTGAAACGTTATTCTATCAGTCAAAGGCTGTAAGCAAAAGGATTGCAACATACCAAATCTAGGCATTCTAGTCTATTAGATCGTTTAATCCTTCCACTGTTGGGGGAGTTGAAAAACTGATGCCGATGAAACAGCAAATAACAAGGCCCCGTTTGCGATTTTTGTATCGGATAGGGGCGCTGTTTACATCACACCAAACCTATCCTTACATGTAAAAGAAGAGACAAAAAAGAACTTAAAAGTCTACCGCAAATTAGAAAAAAAAAACTAAACCTGCGAGGCTACGCCTTGGATGACGACGCTGATTGGTGCAGAGCAGCGTCCCTTGGCGAGAAGTCCTGTTCATCGACAACACAGCATAGCTGAGATGGCCGCAGGAACGACTCGTTGCTTGGTGTCGGAGCTGATGTCGTGTTGACTTGTCAGAACCGCCATTGAACTTAAGTTCAGTGCATGATGGCCGTTGACTCAATTTGAGCTCATCCGCCCTTTTACAGGTCTTATTTTTCGTCCTGCTGGGTGTCATGCCACCCTCCTCACTGGAGAAACCAGTGGGGGAGCCGGTTTAGACGCCGACTACCCGTCCATGTGGCAGGTTGTACTGGGTTACAATGTTACCAGTAGCAGAGCCAACGAAGTGACCCTGACCTGACCTGAAATTAGACATCATAAATTAAAAAGAAGCAATCAAATTTGCACCTTGTGGCAAGTTTGCCTTGCCCTTTCACGTGTAACGTCCAATTTAAGACAGACTTAGGGTCTGTTTATATGAGGAAAAACACTTCACCTGCCAGACCCGGGGCTGAGAGGTGAGATTCCACCTTCCCGTAGAATCCTTTGTATTTTCATTTCGCGTTTACATGACGAACGAAACACCACCGGTATGGTGAGGTAAATTGAAATTATTCGTTGATTCTTATTGGTCAGTTCCATCTGATTTCACGGAAGAGAGACTTTACTCCACATCGCCTCTCAGCCCCGGGGCTGACAGGTGAGGTGAAATATCTCATATAAACAGTGGCTGAAATTCTGGTCTGATGTTGACTTATGTGGTTAAATCTAACGGAATCTTGGTTGTTTTGATTGTCAGGGGAACGGGAGGCTAGATCTTCAGTTGTATTCCCAAAACATCACGCCTTTTATCATCAGTGTTGTTGTTTTGTCATTATGGTAAGTTTAGGACTCCCGTTTATTCCCAAAATACCACACATTTTGTTCTCAGTGAAAGTTAAAATCTTGCTAACCTTAGCCAACCCACTTTCAACAATAATCTACCTTTGTGATCTTGCCAAAAGTTTCTATATGGAAATTGTTTAATAGTCTCATTGTATGCGCTGTTTTCTCACTGCAAAGACGTGAGGATGCTCTCTAAATTAAACCTTATGATAACTCTGCATTTATGTTTTATTAGAATTTGTTGCTTTTTGTCCATAGAGAAGGTATTGAGAAATAGACTTGTATTATTCTGTAAAAGTTGTCCCACGCGATATACACACGTTAACGTGCCAGGGGGATCCTTCCCTTTTGATGCTGGTTGATTTAAATCAATGGCGGGCAGCAATTGGAGTTTTCAGTCTTTCTCTTCCAAACAAAACGTACAAAAAAACCTTCCATCATATAGGATTTGTTCCCCTCTTTTTGTCACTGTTAAAATTATGTCTCTTTTGCTGTATGTTTGTCTTGATCTCAGTTCCAATACTCCCTCTTGCGGCTACTCTCCATTTTCTTGCGGCTCAATTTTTCCACTCGGAGGAGCTTCGTTTGTTGCATCTCTTCGCCCATATTTATTTTCATGTTCGGTTTCTTATCTACTTTACTTCGGAAATGATTGTAAGGCTTCCTGGCATAGCTAATGTTACATTGTTACAAAACGGTTGCATCTTAATAGAACTCACTCATGGTTACGGGTATGCTTATGTAGTATGTCAAACATGCTACTTGCTTTGCTGTATTTGCAATGGATTACGTTCAGTTCAGTTTTACTGAGTGGCGATATAGAGCCTAACCCGGGGCCTAACACTTCTATGTTCAGCTTTTGCTCTTGGAATCTGAACAGTATTTGTGCACATGACTTCGTTAGAATACCATTGATTGAGGCTTACAACTCCGTATATAACTACGACCTACTTGGCATAGTTGAGACACACCTTGACAGCTCTGTTGAAGACAATAAACTAATTCTTCCTGGCTACACCTTTGTCAAGAGAAACCATCCATCAAATACAAAACGGGGAGGTGTTGGGCTTTATATAAAGGAAACTTTCCCTGCTAAGGAAAGACCTGACCTGGTGACACTTCCAGAATCTATTGTTTGCGAAATTCAGTTAAACAGAAGAAAGTATTTCTTTTCGTTGATCTATAGAAGTCCAAGCCAAACATCAGATGAATTCGATACTTTCATGGAAAATTTTGAACTCATGCTATCCAGGATGTCTGCTGAAGAGCCATACTGTGTAATCAGAACAGGTGACTTCAACTGCCGTTCTCCACAATGGTGGGAGAACGAGCGTGAAAATGACGAAGGTAGACTTTTCGAACCATTTACGTCCGAAATTGGCTTGCAACAGTTGATTTGTGAACCAACCCATTTCATTGGCGAGTCCAAATCCTGCATTGACCTCATATTCACAAACCAGCCTAATTTGTTTCTAGAAACTGGTGTCCACCCAACCTTACATGAGCAATGTCATCACCATATCGTATTTGCCAAAATTACTGCAAATAACTTAGCGCCACCTCCTTACAATCGAAAATTTTGGTATTATGATCGAGCAAACATTCCAGCAATTAGAAGAAGCATTGAACTGTATGATTGGCAGGAAACATTTCAGGAACTCCAGTGTCCAAATTTGCAGGTAAGAACGCTGAATGAAATCTTAGCAAACATTTTCTCCAACTTTATCCCGAATGAAACCAAAACAGTTCGGCCTAGGCAGGCACCCTGGATAACACAGTCGATCAAAAACTTCATCCGAAAGAAAAATCGAGCGTACAAAAATTTTGTCAAGAATGGTAGACCCGATAACAAACTGAAGGACATACAGAACATGATAGCACAGAGTTCGAAAATCATCGAGGATGCTAAAGGTCAGTATTTTACAAAAATGGGCAAAACTCTTGCAAATCCTGAAACAGGTCAGAAAACATACTGGTCCTTGATTAACAAAATCTTAAACAAGGCAAAAATACCAGTAATTCCCCCTCTCTTGGAAAATGACATTTTTGTGTTGGATTTTGAGTCCAAAGCGCAGATTTTTAACGACTACTTTGTACTCCAATGTACAACAATAGATACTGGAAGCGAGGTACCGGGTCAGCTTTTGTCAAACGCACCTCCATTGACCGAATTTCTAATATCAGAGGAGAAGATACTGAATATAATTCGTTCTTTAAACCCAAATAAAGCACATGGTTTGGATGATATATCTGTTCGTATGGTTAGAATGTGTGATGATAGCTTAGTCTTTCCTCTAAAGTTGATCTTCGAAGCATGTCTAAGACAAGGTGTTTTCCCGGAAGTATGGAAAAGAGCTAATGTCGTACCAGTTCACAAAAAGAACAGTAAGAACCTTAAGCAGAAGTATCGTCCCATTTCCCTCCTTCCAATTCTTGGTAAAATATTGGAAAAATTAATGTTTGATTCATTGTACGAACACCTTTCCCTTCATGAACTTCTAAATCCTAACCAATCCGGTTTTCGCCCTAGAGATTCCACTATCAATCAATTGATCTCAATAGTTCATTCTATCTCTGTTGCATTCGACTGCAACCCTCCATTAGATGTACGTTCAGTTTATCTAGATATTTCAAAGGCTTTTGATAGAGTGTGGCACGATGGCTTAATCTACAAACTACGGCGAAATGGCGTATCCGGGCAGTTGTTGACACTGATTCAGAGTTTCTTAGCGAATCGTATGCAACGTACGGTATTGAATGGCAAAACATCACAATGGGGCAAAATTTCGGCCGGAGTTCCACAGGGATCGATTCTAGGTCCACTCTTCTTCCTTGTTTACATTAATGATCTGACAGCAGATCTCAAATGCAATGTAAAGTTATTTGCTGATGATACATCAATTTTTTCAGTTGTTCACGACCCAAACGAATGCGCTGTTGATCTGAATCATGACTTAGGTCTTATCAAACGTTGGGCGCATGACTGGAGGATGTCTTTCAATCCTGACCCTACAAAGCAAGCAGTTGAAGTGACATTTTCTAAGAAAAAGACCCCTGTTGACCATCCGCCTATCTTTTTCAATGATGTAACAGTTATGAAGGTTGACGAACATAAACATCTAGGTGTTGTGCTTGATAATCGACTAACGTTTTCTAGTCATATTCAATCTGCTATAAATAAAGCGAGACGTGGGATTGGTATGCTTCGGTTTTTATCTAACTACTTGCCAAGGCAAACTCTAAACGAACTTTACAAACTCTACGTTCGTCCACATCTCGACTATGGTGACGTCATTTATCATATCCCACAGAAAGTGTGTGACTTTAGTCATGAAGTCACCTTACATCGTCTGATGGAACGACTTGAATCCGTTCAGTATTCTGCTGGCTTAGCTATAACTGGCGCGTGGAAAGGTACATCAAGAGACAAAATATACGAGGAACTTGGCTGGGAATCATTGAATGACAGAAGGTGGAGCAGGCGTCTCGTTCTCTTCTTCAAGTTCATCAATGAACTTGCACCTGAATATACAAGACATCCTATTCCACGAATTCGTTGGTCAAATTATGCCCTTAGAAATCAGGCTGTAGTTGGGCGAATAAATGCAAGGACGGAGCGCTTTGAGTCAAGTTTCTATCCAAACTGCTTAAAAGAATGGAACAGTCTTGCTTCTGAGATCAGAGAATTACCTACAGTGAGCTCATTCAAAAAAAGACTTTCCTCTCTCATCCGCCCCACCCAAAAACCTATTTATGGAATTTATGATCCAAAAGGTGTTGCCATCCTCACCCAGCTACGCGTAGGCCTCAGTAAGCTAAATTCTCACAAATTCAACCATAACTTTCGAGACACAGTTGACCCAATGTGTCTAATTAATGATGGAATTGAGGATACTGAACACTTCTTGCTGCAATGCCATGCATATGAAGATCAGAGGCGTGAGCTCCTTGGCACCGTTAACGAAGTATTCCAACAACACAACATCTTAAACCTGCCAAATCAAACCCTTGTGCAAATATTGTTGTATGGTGATAAAAGTTTTACTCATGACCAAAATAGAAAAATTTTGGAATCAACGCTAAAATTCATTCACTCATCAGAGCGTTTTTTGTAGCACCACCAACGCAAACCTAGGGACATTAATCTTTTATCTCATCCTTCTCTATTAATCTTTGATATTGTTATAACACCATAAATGTATTGTAAATATATCTATGTTACTAAAGACTATACCAAAACCTGTCAACTTTATATTCCGATCCGGCAAAAGTGTTATCTAATCTCTGCGATCTGTTTCTTCCTATGAAGGGACCAGAACTTTGGTATAGCCTTTAGTATCTGTATTGGTTTTTTGTTAAAAGATCATTTAGGGTAGCCATGCCTATCATGCTCCCAATGGTATCGTTCTTGTAAATATGTTTTGTTAAATTGAAATTTTTAGATTGTGTATAAAAAAAAAAGGCCCCGTCCACACGTATCCGGATATTTTTGAAAACGCATCTTTTTTATCCGTTTTGGGTTCCCGTCCACACGGAGACGGCGTTTTCAGTCACCGAAAACGAAGCTTTTCGAAAACGCTCTCCAGAGTGGATCTTTTGAAAACGCCGTTTTCATGTTGTCGTGTGGACGGGTGAAAACGGAGCTTTTCGAAAACGCTGACGTCAAGGCATCGATTTACGACGTATCAGAGCATGTGCACGGATCTTTGGGGACAACAAAAGGACATTTTGATTGTCTGTTTCTTTTGTCGAAGTTCGAACAGCGAAGTTTGAATGTAGCAGCGTCTTCGTGTGGACGGGGATATTTTCGAAAACGCTCCTCGTGTGGACGCGAATTCTTTTTGAAAACGGATAAAAAAAAGATGCGTTTTCAAAAATATCCGGATACGTGTGGACGGGGCCTCCGCCCCTGGTCTGGCAAGTGAGGTGTTTTTCCTCATATAAACAGGGCCTTATTGTTGGAGAGATGAGCTGTAAAACCTTTTGTTGCAAAACAATACCAGCTAACCAATCGTCAGCCATACCTTGGGTGCGCATGCGAACTAAAGATTTATTTTGACCAATCAGAGCTTGAGTTTTTATGCTCCTTCGTAGCTACGAGCAACAGCAACAACTGAAGATCAGCTTCGTGATTGGTTTGGTGAAAACCCGAGAGAGAAGCATAGGCCTACCTTACGGTTGGTTGAAATTTAGGATTGAAATCATTGCTTGTATCAAATCAAAGTAGCCTTTGATCCTTACCATGGGATAATCTCTCTCATCTTGCTTGCCATTAGTAAACACCACCATTTCAAACTCTCAAAAAACCGCTCTCTTATCATGTCGACAATTCCTCTCTCCAAGTCTCCAAGCTCTTTCCAAGAAATTCAAGGCTGAGAGCAACAACAACAACTATTTTGTAAGCCTCAACCTGCTACGCTACTACGCTTGCGCGGACAAGGTACGGTACCAGACCCCATGAGCCTGGCTGAAGCTGGCACTGAACTCATCTCTCCAACAACTTAGAAGAACTGTCTGAAGTGCTTCAATCAATTTTCCAACCTATTATGTAAATGACAACTGAATCGGACTTCTGCATTGTCGAACAAAGGAGGAGTTTTGATTCAAACAAAGATGATATTTTGGTGGAAAGCAAATTGTTTTTTGTAGCGCATATCAATGTTGTCATGAAGTATGTTTGAAATTATGACGAATGAACTAGCTTGTTGTATTACTATTATTTTATACAGATTATTGCCAGTGGAGAAAAACTACTTGTCAAAGGTATTTCAGGTAAGGTTGTGCCCTGAATTTTAACGGAATGGCACATAACCAAAGTAGGGACCTGAAGCAAACAGGTTGGCGACAACAAGGGCAGATTTTGTAATACAATAGCATCAGTCGCTTTGGTTCACACCTCGATTCAAAGCGATTAGCGAATGTAGACAAAAGAAATTCTTTCAAGCAGAAATTCAAAACAAACGAAGACGCAAAGTTGCCCTGAAACCAGTACGGCAAACTCTCGTTTGGTGCGGGCGAAGGGAGGTTTTTAAGAGATGTAATGTGCTCATAATGAAAGAAGAAGGGTAAATCTAAAGTTCTGTCTTGGGCATTTTGTTTTCTTGATTCAGGAGCTGAGCAGTGACTGCGTATATCTGAGCAATAAATGTGCTAAAACTGTAATGCCCTCTGCTCGGTTTTTGAGTCAAATAAACAAAATACCCCAGACAGAACTTTAGACTTACCCTTCTTCTTTTATTATGAGCACATTACATCTCTTAAAAACCTCCCTTCGCCCGCACCAAACGAGAGTTTGCCGTACTGGTTTCAGGGCAACTTTGCGTCTTCGTTTGTTTTGAATTTCTGCTTGAAAGAATTTCTTTTGTCTACATTCGCTAATCGCTTTGAATTGAGGTGTGAACCAAAGTGACTGATGCTATTGTATTACAAAATCTGCCCTTGCTGTTGGCGACTGCAACTGCAACGCAAATATTACCTTTGTTTCCAAACTTCGGCTTTAATAGATTCAGTGTTTTCCGTGCGAATTTACTTCCCTTGGGAGTCTATGAAGTTAGTCCTTTTCAATTTAAAATTAAACGAGACTTACCTGTAAGTTGAAGTTTGATGATAATTCTGCCAAATCACGTGTTGCAAGGAGGGTTAACATGAGATGCGCACGCACCGCCGTGAGTCAGTACTTTAAAGATCATTTTGTGGTCCTGATAGAGGAGTTAACATCATGCAAAATAAAATGAAAGGAAAACGGGAGGGTCACTGTAGGGTTGCTAAGGGCATGTTAACCCTCCTTGCAACACGTGATTTGGCAGAATTATCATCAAACTTCAACTTACAGGTAAGTCTCGTTTAATTTTAAATTCTACCAAATCACATGTTTCATCCGGGTTACCATGAGAATTTAAAGCAAGGAACACAAAATGAATTGTTCATTTCCAATGTTCAATATGCAACAAACTAAACACAATGCTTCACTTTTTATTTATTCCAACACAGAAGTACTCATCTGGTTCGTTAATGCGACTGGTCTGTCATAAAATTTCCTAAAAGTTGATTCTTCGTTCCATCCTGCAGCTCGAATTATCATGTCAGCAGAGACGGTTGCAACAGCTTTACTTGTTGATGCACATCTTGTGCTATGTGCTGAATACATCTTTGTATCAATGCCTGCTGATGCCAACACAGTTTTTAGCCAACGTCCTATGGTTGATGATGTCACTGCCTTATAAGGCTTAATGAATGATACTAACAGACTGGTTGAATTTCTACAATTTTCTGTTACTTTCAGATAGAACTCTAGTGTTTCATATACGCATCGTTCCTTGATAGGATATTTGTACAATCTCACATTTCCAAACACTTTCCCGGGTCTATCTTGTTTAAGGTGCTCTGTTAATGCAAATTCAAAACAATCTTCATTTTTCTTCATGTATGGATCAGAGATGTCAAGGTAAGTCTGTGTTTGGCAACGTTGTCCCGTCGTCAAAGCGATTAACATTACTAATTTCAATGTCAACTCCTTCAGAGTGATCTTATCAAGAGGCCACAAGAGACTGAGATAATCAAGGACAATGTCAACAGACCAAATAGTGTTATATTTTGGGACTGGCTTCTGCTTATTGAATATTCCTTTCAGGTATCTGCATACTAATGGGTGCTTTCCTATAGGTGTATGATTAGGCTGAATGTAACTGCTGTCAATATTAGATATAGCTGAACGTGCTGTATTCAAAGCTGAGTAGCTCAAACCTTTTTCATGTAAACTATGTAAATAGCCCAAAACATTGTTCACAGTTGGATGCAATGGATCACATGTCCTTTTGCCACAAAACTGTATCCATTGATTGATGTAAACATTGTATTGCTTTTTGGTACTTCCTCGCCAGGACAACATGATGACATCGGCAACTTCTGGAGAAATTCTGCACTCAAACAGGGATTGCCTGATAATCTGCATACCATCAGTGTTAGGTTGCGACTTAGTGGATGTGGAAGGTCCAGTTTTGGATGAATAAGATTTTTGGCAGTTGCCCTCACTACAAGGGGAATGTCTATCAGAAGATTCATTACTGCTGAGAAATATGCTTGGCTTGGCCACATTGGTATAATTAGAACACCTGTTGCTCTCTCTTGAACAATTTTCTGTACACATCTAGAAATTAGACAGAATGGAGGAAATGCATAAAATGCATACTGAGACCAATTAACAGTAAATGCATCAATGTGCTTTGCCATGGGATCAGGTCTCCATGACACATAGTTCTGCAATTGGGCATTGAGCCTGCTTGCAAATAAATCTATCTCCAAGTTATTGAACCGTGAAAGGATTTTTTGGAACACTTGCTTAGAAAACATCCATTCCAGTTCCATGCTGAACTTCCGTGAGAGTGCATCAGCACTTACATTATTACGACCTGGAATGTGAGCTGCCGACAACCAAATATTTCTAGCCATCGCCCATTCCCAGATTTCTTTTGCAAGTCCATTACACTGAGGTGATTTGCAGCCACCCATTTCATTAATATACGACACAACAGTTGTATTGTCACTCATAATTCTTACATGAATATCATGGCTTCCATGTAACAGTGACATGAGAGAAAATTTGACAGCTAATAATTCTAATGAATTTATGTGCTTTGCAGACTCATTTTTTGACCATAGACCTCCGGTGCCTTCACCATTTTCAATTTTGGCACCCCAGCCTTTCTTTGATGCATCAGTAAAAATGACAACCACTGGGTGACCATGAATGATTTTCCTTTGTGCAGTGTTTATGTTTTGTATCCACCACTCCAGATCAGTTAAACTATAATCAGAGAGTTTCATTTTTGCTTCAAAGTTTCCAAAATTTTCCTTCAAGGCATGGTTTTTGTCAGACTCAATATGGCGGTAATGAAGCTGACCAAATTCTACCCCTGGGAAACTTGAAGTCAATGATCCAATCAAAGAAGAAATCTGACGAATAGTAAACTTCTTGTCTTTGTTATGAAATTGCTTACACAAATTATAAATCTTCATGGCTTTCGGTTCTGTCAATTTAACAGTCATCAGTGTTGAATTTAGAGAGAAACCCAAGTATTCTATGCTTTGTGTTGGTTTAACTGCTGATTTTACAGGATGAATCGTGAAACCTAAAGAAATCAACAACTGAGCAGCAGCCAAGGTAGCCTTTTCACAATCTTCGTAAGTTTCTCCAAAATACAAGGAGTCATCAATGTAACTGATGCATATATGACCAAAATCGCTACGCAAAGTTGCAAAAACAGGCTTCATCAGTTTGGTAAAAATTCTAGGGCTACTACTAAGACCCATAGGTAAGCATGTAAAGACATACAATTGATTATTCCAAATGAACTTTAAGTATTTCTGGTGTTCCTTAGCAATAGGTATGGAATAGTATGCATTCTTTAAGTCTAAAGATGTCATGTAGCAGTTTGGTGTCATTAATTTCAATGCAGTTTCTAACGTATCCATCTTAAAATGATGATAAGATACAGACTCATTCAATTTCTTCAAATTGAAAATAACTCTATGGGAACCATCATTTTTAAGACGTGTAAATATTGGAGAAATGATTTGATCTGGTTCATTCACTGAGAACTGAATTATGCCATTCTCAAGAAATTTTTCAATTTCACTGCCAATGATTGTTTGCTCTGTTTCACTGAAAGTGCACTGAGGCCTGGGACTGCTGGTACTTGACAAAGGCTCTCTTTCAAAATCAATGTGAAAATGACAAACAACATCATGAATGAGAGGGTCAGACGTAATATTTCTCCACTCATCAATAAAATTTTGTAATTTGCCTGCCCTGAAAGGGCTTTGAGATTTTATCAATAAATTGATACTATTCTCACATACCTCATTTACTGGCTTTTTTGTTGTTGCTGCTGTTTGTTCTGACAGCTCTGATAGTTCTGATAGTTCCGGGACTGACCCCGGCCTGATCCTAAAAAATGACCACGTCCCTTCCAACTACTCTGCTTACCACGACCCATACCTCTAAAGCCACGCCCTCGTGGAATCTGGTATGGTTCTGCACGCTGCTTTGATGTTACTTTGTTGCTCAGCTTATTTGCCTTTGTCAAGTCTTCAACCTCTTTGTTTAAATCATCACCAAAGAGATATGAAGAAACTGGGACAGAAGGGTTGCACAATGAAGCATACTGCTTATTGAGGTCACCACGGAGTAATTCTCTGCGTTTGAGGTTGAAATCTCTATTTGCTGACATTAGTAGTATAGCAGCATGTGTCAAAGGAGTCAAGTTGTCATCTCCTTGCTTGCTGCTTGAAAGGTTGTTGCATACTTGCAAAATGGCATATAAAGAAGACATCATTGTTGTCTGAATCTTCTGGAGAGCAGAGTCTCTGTTCTTTGTGTCTTGTTTTAGTTGCTGCCAAATCTGCTTATTGATTTTTGGAGCTGCTACATTTGTGCAGTTTTCTGGCCTAAGGTATTCTTTCTGCACAGCATCAAGCTTCTCCTTTGGCAACTTTTCATTCAATAAACTCTGCATTATGTTGCTCAAGACCTTGTCAATAGATGGTCCTGTTTTTTCCCCTGTAGCAAATTGTGTGGCAAAAGACTCAAAATTGCTTTTTTCACTGGATTCTTGAACAGACTTTGTCTCTTTGTTCTGAGTAAAATTTGTAATTTGGTCAATTATGCTAGCTCCTTGCTCAGCTTCCCCTAAAATCATTGATATTGGATCTTGCGGTTGTTGATCTTCATTACTATTTGCATCATCAGTGTATCCAAAATCTTGGTACACTTGAGCAACTGACTCTTTGACATTTGCTAAAATATCAGCTTTAAAATCTGACATCATTTTAAGCATGGCTGATTGGAAGTCACTTTCCTTGGATGAATTGCCCTCAGGGTCTGTTCCTGACATGTTTTCAAATTCGTTGTCAGACATTTCCTTGCCTGTTTGACACGCTCTTCCCTATAACAGAGAGAAGTAAAATCAGAACAGGCCCTAGGCCGTTACTTCCTCTACCACACACGTGTGGCGGGTGTCAAACATGTTATTTTTACTTTTTATCGTACCACTCGTGGTCAAAACGATAAAAAATTACCAAAGATGCTTGAAACATGCAATGGCTTTTAGAGATAGTCACACTATCCGTAATTTTTCATAACAAATCAAGACACGTCTTGGTCTGTTGCTGAACATGGCCGTTCGATGATCATGCATGGGGATGGCCTAACCTTTCCTAAGCGGCCATGAAAAGAGTCATGCAGTGACACGTCACGAAACACACTCTGTAAAGTCGTTAATGATTTCAAAATTGATAGAATTCTTTTATCTGGGGTTTATAAACTGTTAGAATGAAAAATACGTACCTGACTGAAACCTTGTTCAGCACCACAGTTTTGCGTCTTGACTTCACGGCGATAACAGTGCAACTGACTCACGGCGGTGCGTGCGCATCTCATGGTAACCCGGATGAAACATGTGATTTGGTAGAATTGCACAACTTGGCAATTCCATTTCTAGCGTGTTGCTGTTCAGATTTAGGCCTTCGAAGTAAAACTCACTCACTTTAAATGGTGAAGGTGAAGGTGAAGTTGCGTTTTTCAGCGCCAAGTGCTGGGATCGCAGAAATAGAGCAGACCTAATCGAGTCCGCGACCCCTTGTCATGACGCTCAAGTTGTGGGGCCCTACCGGGACTCGAACCCACTCCGCCTGACTATTCTGGCTGCAATGTCAGAGGATTACACCACTGCGCCACAACACCTTAAATGTTAGTAATCAAGGAAAAAGATCCTTCCAAGGTATTTAGCTGAAGAAGGAAGTTTATCCTTGGTCTTTGTAATAACATATGAAGGTAACGTATGAGAAACTATGCTTGGCTTGTATCCATAAGCGTACGGGAAGAAAAAATCTAGGGGGGCTGTCCGACACAAAGCCCATTGTTAGCCAAAATTTTTGCCCGACTAAGGGCAAACATTTGCCCGAATGGGGCTGATTTTTGAAAAATTCTCCAAAGTTGGGGGTCTACCGCCCCCCCGGCCCCCCCGCCTCGTACACTTATGCTTGTATCATACAAGACAAAGTTCTGGCTGGCGTTGCCGTCTTGGTTGCTTGAAGTCACTAGCAACTGCCTTCCTGCCGTGGCTTGAATGAAATATGCAAAAATGTTAACACAGAAGTCTAAATGTTGACTAAGAAGATTTTCATCCAAAGTTCAAAGAATTGAATACTCAATAACTGAAAATGCAGAATATTGTGATATTTGGCTCATTATGCTGGATTGAACTATCCTTTAAAGAGCAACATAGAATTACCCCATGCATTATATCTTATGGAATAAAGTTTTATGAGGTTTTTTGTATATATATATATTTATTTAGATTACAATATAAATTTACAAACTACACTACTTTACAAACTTAGTATACAACTATACAATACTACTGGAACGATACCCCGAGGAGGCTCTGTGACTACCTCGAGGAGCCGCTCGAGGCCAATTTAACATCGAGATAAAAGCTAGTGTCTTTTCCAAATTACACTAGAGAAATTTCTGCGATCGAACAATTAAAGTGATTGGATGGGTAATTGACATTATGACAGATAAGGCGTGGTATCTGATTTGAGGTAGACGTTAGGCTGGTCCTTACATAAACATATTTCTTCACAAGCAGTAAATCTATGTACCTGTAGCTAGCAATAGTGCTCAATAGGCCAGAAAATAGAAAAGTATGACCTCTTTTAGGTCACTGCAAATTTTCATTGAAAGCGTAAGATTATTTATCTTGCATATTTGTGTGGTATTCAACTCTGGTTTCCAAAGTCTACATTTTTGTGACTGAGGAGTAAAATCTAGATGAAATGACCTTACCGCACCAAAAATTCAGCCGGAAGCAATGACGGGAAAAATTGACGTGTACACATGCTCTTCAAATGTTTGTCCAATTGCATCAGAGTATTCGGTTAGTTGTCAAACAGTTATGCTTTTCTAATCAACTTCTTTGCTTTTAGAAACAAAAATCTCTCGGTGAAGAAGACTTCAATGCGATTTTCACCCATTATGATCAGGTAATACAGTGTATTTTCTCCGGGTTTCATGGTGAAAATATCTGCTTCTTGTGCTTTGACAACTGACATTACTACTTTTGTAAGCATTTGAAGCCGTTTTTAAGCGACTTGGTATAATTTTGATAAACACAAATGAACAATCCTCTGCCAAAGAGATCTATGTGCAATAATCTACTGAATTTTAGATATCATTTGGTTGATGATAAACTGTGATGTTGATTGATTTTGTTGTTGCCATAAAACATCAAAGCGAACATCAAACGAAGATCAACCTTGATCAACGAAAGAGGTATCAAATTTTAAGTCAACGATTGTACTCAAAGTCCATGAACTGAAAAGATTTGAAGAGATTTCGAGAGATATTTACTGCCAGGTAGCGTTTGACTTGATGTCGCTCCAAAGTCGCATCATTATCACTTTGGTCGCGTAAGTTACAACTTGTCCTGCAACTCCCACTTTCTTCTGGTCTTGTAAAACATTCCTCTTTTCATGTACCTACTGCAACTTATAAGAATTGGCCAATGAGAAAGCGATGTTCAACACAAACCTTATGCCTTACACTTCGTTTTTTCATAAGAAACTAAGAATTTGAGTTACCACAGAAAGTTTCCTAAAATTTTGGGAACTGAGGCTTTCGTCCAAGTTTCTTACGAATCATGCTTAAATCTTGTTCCATAGTGAAAATGTTTTAAAAATCAATGTTTTCTTAAGACTTTCGAAGACATCACTTAAGTACATTCCGACCTATTCCGAGTCATGCGAAGCAAGAAGCAAAATCTAAATGAATTAATAATATGCCAAGAAGTTTCCATTTGCAGAATAGATAGCTGCTCAGGACGGGAGATTCTAAGAGTTGAGTTTTTGACAAGCAGTTTCTTACATAAAGAAGCCACGTGTATCTTTATTGCATTTTAGAACAACGATGGAAGTATTTCTGAGGATGAAATGACTGCTCTGATGCGAGATTTGATCATTCATTCTGGAAAGGTACGTAACATAGGCTACGTTCACACTGCTCCGTTTTCATTTCTATCCGTTTTCGTTGATGAAAACGCTGCCCGTTCACATTGCTCCGTTTTCAAATAGATACGCTATGAAAACGATAGGCGTTCACATTGCTCCAGCAAAACGGTGTTGTTAATCCCCTTTTCAAAACAAAGCCTTTTGTTAATAGCTTTCCACAAGGCGCCAATCGCAACTTTGAATGCCATTGTAATCAAAAGTCTATTAACAAAGGAATGTGAAGCGTTTTCAAATGTCTCCGTTTTTGGCGTTCACACTGAAAACGGATCGTTTTCAAAACGCACCGTTTTCGAATTTATGCGTTTTCATTAGCGTTTTCAAAAAGCCCCGTTTTCACAGCGGAGCAATGTGAACGCAAGGCAAAAACGGAGAAGTTTTACTCCGTTTTCATATGAAAACGTAGCAGTGTGAACGGGGCCATAGTGAGCAATTAACATTTTACAGAGTGAGTAGAGTCAGTGAGTGCGGTGATTTGACATTGGAAACAAACTTACCAACATCCAGCAAACCTATCTTTTGTGCCCGTCTCAAAACTATGAAGAACACAGAAAGGACCTTCCTTTACACTTTGTTGAGGTTATTTAGCTTCCAAATTAAAATGTTCGCATACATTGGGCATTTAAAGGGAATCTGTGATCGAATTTTAAAAAAGATGTGATGATGCAGTTTTTTAAGTGGATGAGTTTCAATGTTTGATAGAAGAGTAAGTGAAACAATTGCACTGAATCAACTCGGCTCTGCGTGACCAAGTTTGACTTGACTTGACTTAACTCGACTCTACATGAATAAACTTATTTAATGAGACTGAACCAATTGCAATCCAACTTTCCACATTCTGATATAATTGACTTCATTTGACTGGCTTTGGCTTGATTTGAATCGACTTAATTTGACTGACGTGACTTGGCTAATGGTGATTGGAGAAAAGTGACACTGTAACTATACATGTAAAAAATCTCCAAAAAATTGATGCTAGAAATCTATAAGTCAATGAACCGTTTAAATCCATCATACATCTGGCACCTTCATGAAAGGAAGGAGATTTAGAATGATCTCAAAACTAAGGATCTGTTTAGATTGCCGATTACGAAGACAATAAAATTTAGCATGGAGTCGCTCTCATTTAGAGGAGGAAGCTTATTGTGGAACAATCTTAACGATGAAATAAAGGAGCTACCAACAGTTGCAAGCTTTAAAACAAAGATCAAAACATGGATAGGAGAACAATGTAATTGCAAAATTATGTCACACCAACTTTAGATAATGATAATGATTTGATTTGATTTCACTTGATTTCTCTTAGACTCACCAAACTTGACTTGACTTGACTTGATCTGACTGACTTTGACTTTACAAAAGAATTAATCAAACTGGCTCACTTAGCTTTTTGTTTATTTTTCTACATTAGGCTGACAGCCCAACTAACATTGAAAAGATGCAGAAAGACTTGATGAAACATATAGACAAGAACAACGATGGTAAAATACAAAGGAAAGAGTTATCAGTTCTCTTCACACAAAAGAAGGCAGTGAAATTATGGAAGTCATAAGCCCTTGATATCTTATGTTAACGAAACTTCTTCTAACGAATGGTTATTAGAATGAAGTAGTGAATCTTTTCTCCGTTATTAGGAGTTTAGGCAGACAGACACTTGAACCAGGTTTTGCAAAAAATTTCATATGAACCTTAGAGTGGGTCCATCATAGGGTGCTCGATATCAGCATGACCGCGCGTTTTTAGCTCTGATATCCGTTAACCGAGCAATTTTGTCGGCCATAACCGTAACCGTAGCGATTCCACAACAATCTATAACCTGTAACCGCACTAAAATGTGGAAAATATCCACTAACCGCACTCAAATTTAGGCCAAATCCGCATATTTGCAAAACATATAATGCACCCACCTTCGATGTTGGAAAACTTGATTTAGAAGTTTAGGCCTGTTTTGAACGATTTCGAGAAATATCTTATAAAATCACACTTAAATCAGGAAAAATATGATCGATTTTCACCAATCATTTTATAGGTTTCAAATCTTTAAAAAGGTGGGTGTAAAATTCTCTGACATATTTCTCTGAACTGAGCGGCTTCAAAGAAACGTTAGCTAATTTGCTGTAAATCTACCGTTGGACTTTCCTGAAACCATTAATATATTTCAGAATTACAGTGTTTATCTTCTTTTTCAAGAATTAAAGAAATTTTTCGAAAAACTTGAAAGTATCATAATTTCTAACCTTCCTGACGAAAGATCAAATGATCTTTCAAGAAACCATAGTTTATGGATGTCTACAACATGGTATCAAGCAAAACTCTTTCACTCTTCTGGTTTATGATTTAGAAATTTGATGACGTGACATCCTAACATAAGTTGGAATACAAAATAGGCTGTAATTTTGACAAATATTCAAGATTTCTGAAAAGTCCAACAGTAGAATCATAGAGAATTGGCTAAAGTTTCTTTCAAGTCATTCAATTAAATACATAGGTCAATAAATTTAACACTCGCCGTTTTACACTGATTAAAAGATTTGGAACCTATGCTCTGGTATTACCTATCTTGACATTTTGACCATCCAATAAGAATCACTTTGAAGAAATCTGACGAAAAGCTAGCAATCTACAGACTTAAAAACGTTGAAATATATGTTTGACTCTGCCAGCAGCGTTCACTTGACAGGGCCTCCGACGAGACCCGAAAAGTGGAGGGGCCAAAAATTTGATATGAAAATTGATGGATCCAGACGGAAAAGTTTCTAAAGTTGTGTGAGCGCGAAGGACGAGTAAGATTCTCTACTAAAGAAATTGTGTTGTAGTAGCATCTGCTTTGGTTCCTCACTTGCCTAGATTTATGCCCACAAAACACGAAGTCTTTGCAATCTTCAATGATAATCTGTTTTCTGGTGCAGTTTCCATAGCCTGAACATTCTTATATTCATAGTGATTTGAAATGTGTAGATTTTGATATAACAGAAAATCGTCTATGATTGTGGACAATGGTGAAGTTGGTTAGTTTCCAACATGAAATTTCACTTAATGAACAAAGCAGGGGTTGAATCGAATGGATGCAAGGAAATTAGCTCAAGTGTAAAAGAGCATAGGACCTTAAAGTGAATTAAAACGATTATTAAAAAATTTTTACTTGCATATTTTGCAAAAAAGTGAGGGGGCCATGGACCCCCGGCCCCCCCGTCGTCGGAGGCCCTGCTTGAGAGAGATTGTTGAGATGAAAGTATTTATTTGTATTAGTTTTGTGAAGCAATTGCAACCCATCTTTTGGGATAATACTGTTTTTTCATGCAGTTTGTGGCTCGAATGAAGTTAGTATACCAAGTACAGCTGCAATATTATTTGCGACGTTGAGAACCAAACTTACAAAAGTATCATTTTCCTAGAAATTTAAAGACCAATCAGTACTGAAAATATTGCGCGAAGCTTTCGTGTTGTGTATTATGAGTCATGTGCTTTGCAAGCGAAGGAATCAATTGATTGCTCAGTGCTATTCATGTTGCATACATACCCGTCTAAGTGACCCGGTTCATTCTATCCCGGTGATTTCCCCGGTGGAAAAAATGGAACAAAATCAGTCCCCGGATAAACTGCGAATGTCCCCTGTACAAAACGCCTCACAAGTGAAACCTCGGCTGCAAACTGGTGAAAAACCCGGAAAGAAATTTGATAAAATTACTTCGAAGTAGAGACAGCTCCCCTCTAGTAATTATGCGGTGCTCGTTACATAATTCGAGCTCCCCGATGAACATCTGACCTCTAACCTGGGCACTTAGACGGGGTTGCATTTCTTGCAAGGGTATCATTTTGTCTCCATAACAATTTAGCATTGGCTATTAAAGGTCATAAGGCGAAGGCAATTGAAATTTTAGGACATGCAATGCGAGGCGAGGGATGAAAAATTTAGCGTTAACAGGACAGTTGGAAGAAATAGGGTCAGAGGCTGACAAATAAGAACCTTTCTAACAAGAACGACTTGCGTTCACACGGTGCCCGCACATTTTGAAAACGGTGGAAAATGTGACGGATAGGCCTCCTGTTCACACGAAGACGGCACATTTTTTGCCGGTAGATTTTGATAACGGCAGATTTTGAAAATGGAACTCTAACCGGCACATTTTGGAAACGCCATCGTGTGAACACTTAAAAAGGATGAAAACAGAAAATTTTTCAACACTTTTGGGACGAGACTGATCGATTCTCAGGGTGTATGTACATTTCTTTGGCATCAGTCTTCCAACGATTTTTTTTCCGACAAATTTCTTACCATGTTCAAAATGTGCCGGCGTCGTGTGAATGCTAGCAAAAATTTTGGTACCATCACATTCTTCACGAGTGGAACAGATGCGTACTGCCGTGAACAAAAGATTGTAGAAGGCTATGTTAGTCTAAGTTTTGGAGAAACATGACACTTTGTACCCTGGGTACCAGAGCCTAATAAAAATTTAAAAAAATAAAAAGAAAAAAAGAAAAAGGGAGAAGAAAAGGAGGATTTCCCCTCCTTTTCTTCTCCTTTTTTCTTTTTTTCTTTTTATTTTTTAAAATTTTTATTAGGCTCTGGTACCCAGGGTAGACACTTTGAAGAAAACATCAATTTGTAAAAAATTGCATGGTCTTCGCCAGGCAATGAGGGCATGAAAGGCTTGGCGGATCGGAGTATTTCGTTTATTACAAGAAGCAGATTTTGTATTTATCAGTTTTGCCAGAAAGGATTTTCATATTTTGTTTTCTTGGTGGATCACATATTTTTCTGATATTCTGCGACGTATTTCGGACTTAGCTACAACTCTTTAGCCTGCGTTTTTCATTTCAAATCAATATTTAAAGTTGGTATTTACAGTAGTATCAAGCTGACACTAATTCAAACCAACTATTTACAAAGCATAGTATATACAAAAATAGAAAAAATAGTATTTATAATCAGCGACATATTTTACAGGTGCATCTATCTGCTGTCCAATCTTTGATCCTCTTTTTAAAATGTGACAGAGTTGGTACTTGTTTGATACTGTCATCAAGAGTGTTCCATAAGAAACTACCTCGAAAAGACAGTGAATCGAGTCCAAAGCCAAGTGTCTTAATTCTTGGCAGCTTACACAAGTTTTGTATTCTTAGATTGTACATTATGGGTTTCTTTTCATGAAATTCCCATACAATTGAAGGGTTCAAGTGATTCATGGACTTGTAGATTTCTGTCATCAGTTTCTGCAAATTCTTTATATGCATGCTATTGCTGCCACTTCGAGCGAGCAATGTTTCAAATGAAGATTCGTAGTCTTCATAGAGGATCCGAAGCGCACGTTTATGAGTGCGGTCAATTTCTTTATTTGCACCTTTATTGCAGAATAGCCATATCAAAGGGCAATAATTGAAGTTCGACAAAATTACCGCATTACAAACTGTTAATGCCTGCTCTCGAGAGATATAATTATTCAGCCTAGCAAATGCACTGACCTTTTTGTTGACTTTGGAACATAACGTTTCAATGTGTTTGCTAAACGTTAATTTGCTGTCAATTTCCACTCCTAGAAGTTTAACGTGACCTGCTGTAGGTATTTTGTTTTCCTCGATGTTAAGACGAAGTCTTTTTTCCCCTTGCAAACCAAGGAACATTAGCTGGAATTTTTTAGGGTTAGCAACCATTCCATTGCTTTTAAACCATTCGAGTAATTTACTGAGATCATTCTCCAAATTGGTCACTATTTCTTGTAGATCATGTCCACATGAGTATAAGGTGTTATCATCTGCAAAATTGCATTCTCAGAGTCTAGGTTAATGAGACAGAGGTCATTAATAAAGATATTAAACAGCAAGGGGCCTAGGACCGATCCTTGTGGGACCCCAATTTTGATTTCTTTTGCTGTACTTCTATGTGAACCAATTTTTACCCTTTGAATACGGCTATCCAGATAACTGTACATCAAGCGAAGGCTATTTACATCTAGTCCATAAGCTTCCAATTTTGCAATAAGGAGGTCATGAGGCAGACAATCATATGCCTTGGATAAATCCATTAGAATAGTCCCCACTATACCTGACGCGTCAAGACATTGCCTCCATTTTTCAATCAATCGTATCAAAGCATGTTGCGTGCTAAACCCCTCCCTAAAACCACATAAGATTTCTGAGAGTTTATCATAAAAGTACGAGCTGATTTGTTCTTTTAGAATTCTTTCGTAGATTTTAGAAACAGCAGGTAAGACACTTATAGGTCTAAAATTTCCCTTAAAAGTTGAATCATCATTTTTGAAAAGAGGGCTAAGATCAGCTTCCTTCAGTTCATTTGGAAACTTACAATCATAGAAAGCACAATTGATACAGTCAGTTAGGTAGGGGCAAACTATTTCCCTCGTTGCTTTCAAAATACTAGTTGGAATATTCCCACTACTAGATTTATTATTGTCAAGTAGATCTATCTGCTTCATGACCTCGGTTGGGCTTACATGAGAGAATTCAAAGATGGCACAATTCGTTGTTACATGTTGTTTAATCACCACAATACTAGGGTGATCCTTATATTTATCTATCGCTCTCAAAACCATTTCATCTATTGTCTGTTGTTCATGGACCACCTTGAAAAGGGGGTCAATATCTAGACTATCTGTGATGTGTGTAAAATACTCATTAAAGCACTCTGCAATTTCCTCATCATTTGAAAGGATCTTGCCATTTTCAATCAAAGTTATCTTCTCACACATAGGATTTCTATTTGAGAACAAAGGCTTCACAGTCTTCCAAAATTTTTTCTCATTGTCAATCGTTTTCGACTGTATCGACATAAAATGTTGATTTTTAGCCTTTACATTCAATTTGACAACTAGGTTCCTTTGATCCTTATATTTTCTTACATCTTCCTCTCGTTTGCTCCTGTTTGCAATGTTTTTCAAAGTAGATCTTCTTGTTATGGCCCTCCGTAGTTCTTTATTTACGTGTGGTTTATTATTAGCCCTCACTATCTTTGTTTTAGTGGGGGCATTTGCTTCAAGTGTTTTCATAAAGATCGACTCAAAGTCTCCATACACAGATGGATGAGCCGAGACAAGGTTTTGCCTCAGCTCGTCTTCAAAATGCACTTGAGACCAGTTCTTGTAGTCTCGATAGATAATCTTTTTTGGGGGGATTTTGATAAAAGTTGTCTTCAAGATAGTGTAGATCATGTGATGATGATCGCTAAATCCGGTTTCAAATGACTTGGATTGCATAAAGGAGTGCTTACGATTCGTAAATATCAAGTCAATGCAACGGCCCCTGGAAGACTTGAAACATGTTGGATGTTTGATCATGTTATATAAACCATGATCATTAATCAAGGATGACAAAGCTATGTCATCTGGCTCTAAATTGAAGTCTCCAAGGACCACTACATTGTCATATCTAGAATATTGATCTAACAACTTAGACATTTGTTCTACAAAATACCTAGAATTTTGTTGAGGAGGCTTATAGATGGCGAGTACCAACCATTTTTGTTTTCTGACATTGATTTCAAATGATACAACCTTTGAGTCTGCGCGCAGGCTACAACTCTTCAGCGGAACGTCGGATCTGTTTAGTGCAGATGGTAGATAGTTAAATAACTACGTGGCATGATTTAAGAGTACTGAGCAGAAGATAATTTTTGCATTTCAACGTGCCAATGCCAAAATTGCTGCCGAGAGTTTCCTCTCGATGCGGTAGAGCTGTGAGAATCAATACGTATCATGAATGCAAGTGGCCAGTGGTATCAGTGACACTTGATGGATTTCCGAACTTCATCGAAAGAAATAAAGCGGATTTCCTTCTTTGTTTATTTTAAAATTAGGTGTATTTTTTTGTATTGAACTACCCCCTAATGAGTTCAAACATGCATGTTTTTGTAGACTTGCTCCAAGTCTATTTTAATTTTACCAAAGGAAATGCGAAGGAGGGAAAATTGAAAACGAGGCGAGACGGGGGGAAGGGAAGAAAGGAAGGAGCTCCTTCGCATTTCCTTTGGTAAAATACCCTGGGTACCAGATTAGGCTCTGGTACCCAGGGTATTGGTAAAATTAAAATCTTCGCATTTCCTTTGGTAAAATTAAAATAGAATTGGAGCAAGTCTAATGTTTTTGGAGTTTCGATACCCTAAATGCCAGTGAAGGTGAAGGTGAAGTTGCGTTTTTCAGCGCCAAGCGCTGGGATCGCAGAAATAGAGCAGACCTAATCGAGTCCGCGACCCCTTGTCATGACGCTCAAGTGGTGGGGCCCTACCGGGACTCGAACCCACTCCGCCTGACTATTCTGGCTGCAATGTCAGAGGATTACACCACTGCGCCACAACACCTTCAAATCCAGTCCACTGCGCCACAATCCAGTGCTCAAAATGAAATAAAAACAAGAGTAATTTTACGGGGCAGTTGAGATGTTCAGAGAATTTCAGATCAGTGGCGGCGCCACGGGGGAATTTGTCCCCCCCAATTCTCAAAAGTCGGCAAAAATTGTCAATGAAAAATGGCATAAAATTAGTTGGGTATACCTTTAGATTGAAAAATTACGTCAAAATCCCACCCATTTCTCTCAGATTTTTCAGAGCTGGCGCCGCCACTGTTTCAGATTTCTGAGGCTCTCAAAGATTCACAAGATTTTTCAAGATGACTTTTTAAGATTTTGAGGGCTTCTCAGGATTTTTCTTGAGGTTCCTGACATTCCTTAACATGTTTGATATTTTCAAAGATTTCCGAGATTTATAGGATTTCTAAAGACTCCTTAGGACTATTTTCACATGTACTTTATTTGCCCCTCGCGTCAATCCTCTGACCCTCCTCTGATACCAATCCTCTGCTCTGGCAATAAGTTTCAGTACCTTTCCTGGATATGAAGCTGAAGATCGAGGAAGGTCGAAGGTGTCCAACCGCTTTTGCCCACTCAAACTTGATTTTTGGACTTTGTTGTCCTGAATTTTGACCTCCACATCCTTCCTTCACTCATGCGACAGAACCGCCCACTTGCTGAAACCGCCCACTTGCTGAAGGCATATGGCATATTTCCAGTATGAGCATTTTTGGAACAAAGCAAACAATCAAACGAGACATGCCACAAATTGTCATACTCTAGGATACTGTTTACCAAGGAATGAACTGGACCAAGTTTTGATTTTGATTGGCAGAATTGATTTGCTGCCATGACTACCAACAACAGGCATGACGATGCGCACGAGTGAATGCTTCTAGAACAATAGACGTGCGCAGATTCTCGTGTTTGCGTTTGATGCGCAGACACTCTTTACGTGCACAAACTTGGACGTCCTTTCTTGTTGAGACATTCTTACTGAGGTCAGAGGCTTGGAAGGTCTGGGAGTTCACTCCAAAGACAAGAAGGCGTGTTGCTCAAAGAAAGAAAAGGCTACAGAGGAGGTTAAAACAACGACTAGTTGTTTGACACTTGGCAAGACGATCTCTCTAAACTTGAAGAGGTGAGTAGATTTAGAAATTTTGTAATTATGTGACCAGGCCCTTTGAACTGCTAGACTGCAAGGGCACTGCCCATCTGAGTCGATGTGTTGCAGTAATGGCCTCTGGGATAAGATAGTGATCAATTTGTCAGCGATGGCCTTTGTCCTTTGCACTAAGGGTGTTACCATTAAGTCCAACTGAAACAGCCATGTCTGCAGGAAGGAAGAAAGCAAGAACAAGCTCAGATTGCAGTCGATTGCCTGCTTGGCTATAAACAATTTGCGTTCTCCGTTCTTCGACCTTTATTGGTAAAGCTATTCTACCCAACTCTACCAAAGTATTATTGGCCTAAAACTGTAAACGTTATAAAGTTTCTGTTACTTTAAAGAATCATGATTTGAATTTTTCTTTTCTTTTGAAACACCCAAATTCACGAGTAATTCACGCAGTTTTGTTTTCGGAGCTGTTCTGATCTGCTCTGCGAAGAGTCTGTTTGAGTCCACGTGTTGAAATAGCAGGTTGTCTTTCTCTTGCGAACAAATGCATCTCAAGATTTTTAACACCACACCACTGACATATTCATATTGTGCATCGAGAATTATATGAGATTTTGTATAAGTAACAAGGAATCGTCAGATATTCATATCTAAGCTCCATGATTTGCAAATTTCAAATGTGGCAAAAAGGCTGGTAAGCAAACTAACAACCCAAGTAATATCCTACGCATGAACATAGGGATATTTTTTAGGTCGAATATCTCGAGCCAGAGCACCAAATAGCAAAAAACAGGAGTAAGGAAACCGTATACAACGTTGCAAGACTTGGCAGGCTTGCATTAGCGGAGCAAAAAGGATGAAAGATATTTTTTGAGCAAGCCTCTCTTATATTTCAAGTTCTGTGAAATTTCAAGAAATCTTCAGCATTTCACTGTTTCAAAGCAGATCAAGAAATGTCATTTTACGAAGAAGACGCCAGGACTTTTGTGCTAAGCATTCCACCAATTTCGAAGATTTCTGTTGTTTTTTCTGACTTACAAACATGAGGAAAAAAAGGAAAATGATGTTGAAGCTTGTCAGCTCTTTGGACGGCCTGGATTTGTTTTGAAACTGGAATTTCGCAAGCGGAAATGACAACACCCTCCATTGACCATATGGACATTTTCGAAGTCTGCCCCAGTCTTCAATTTCACAAAAGCATTTCATTGGCTGCCCAAAGCGGAATAGAACCATATTCGCGGCCACTGCGAATTGTGGTTGTCACGTAAAACAAAAGCTATGGTGTATAGTGCTTTGTTAAGCTTTGTCAGCTTTTCAATTGGTAAGACAACAAACAGGAAAACTGCAGACTTGAAGCTGCGAGTGTCATGTCTGAGGAGTAGGTGCAAACGTTATGCATCTTTTTTGGCCTGCATCTTTTCGAGCTGTTGTTGGCAGCAAATAAGGATTTCTGATAGGGTAATACTGAAGGTACTCATGCCAAATTCCTGTTGACATCAATTTTGCAGGGTCGTCTTGGGCCATGTGGAGTGATTTTCATCGTTAATACCTAAATGTATTATGCAAAACTGGGCCCATAGACATAGTAATATTTTGCCTCTTGCACGATCAGAAGTTTTGTTTGCAGAGGAAGTCTAAAAACAACATGCATGGACCAGACCGAAGGGGTATGCCGTTCCCATTGATTTATGCCAATGTGCGACTGTTTTGAGTCGAGGATATCCAGTGGATCAAGTTATTGTTAGCCCTTGAAACGAGGTTCATGATATGAGGACCCTGAAATCAAAGATAATTCAAAGATCTGGAATCCATATTAGGTCCACTGGACATCTCTAGATTCGAAGGTGATCCTTACAACACCCTGTGATTTCCAGTGTGGATTTAGCCGAGCTGCCCTGGAGACGATGTGGGATCCATCCAACCCCTTGAATTTGTCTTCCACGAGGGGCATTTCACTCCCAAAAAATCTCGTACACCTTTGGCAAAAATCCTTTTGTTTTTAAGAAAAATCCGTCAAAAATCCGTGTAAATCCTTCTGTTCTGAAAAATCTCGTACGCTATTTCTAATGAGTGGAGTGCCCCTCGGTCTTCCATGCCCCTAACCTAAAAACCTAAGACGTCCAGAATCTTCAGGTCATTTTGGAGACAAAGGAGGTCTCCAGAAGGTCTTCAGGTCATTTTGGAGAAAGAAAGTTTCCAAGGAATCAATACCAAAACATTCCCTGGAGGCAGTTCTTATCAAACCCGAATATATCAAGAGAACGATTCAACGGATTGCGAACCATTTCCGTTTTTATGTTTGAAGAATGAAAACATTATGGAGGGGCTTTTCTCCAACCGGAAGGAATACACCTACCTATATACCTATATACCTACCTATAGAGGAAGGAATCAGGAATGTTGTAACAATAGGCATTATTCCTGCACACAATCGAAACAATCGATGAAGCATTTGAAGTATTTATAGACATTGTTAATTTACACAATCAAAACAATTCAGAGACATCTGGGTCAACAATCAGATTTAGGTGAGCTGCCAAACTCTGGCTGTTAATGAATTCATCAGTTGAGCTGCCAACTCATTAAAAGGTAATTTTCCAAAATCTGACCTCTGTGACCTGGCAAAGTTCCCTTACTGTTTGAAATCTTCAACATGGACGACTGTTTTCAAGGGGCAAGCAACTCATACTATAAGCTATCAAGGAACAAGTGTTGCACTGTTTAGGTAGCAGCTGGTTTCTGGCTAAAGTAAAAGTACGTCAGTAGTGTCCTCCGCCATTTTTTCCCTACATCAACATGTATGATTTTGAGTACACAGAGTTTCTTACGAGTTTCTTAAATGTTCCATGACAATCTTCATGTTGATTACTATCTGTGCCCTCGGGATAATTTCAAAAAAGACTTTTTGAAGCCTTTCCAATGTTCAGACATCCTCTGGTAATTTCTGAGCAAAGTGATACAGGACGCTAGTGAAAATAAAATAAGTGTAGGTTAAGGATTTTCTTTGTCAAAATAAGTAGTTTCTCAAGCTATGTTTCATGTTTGAAGACTGAAAACATTCTGGAAGAGGTTTCAGGCAAACCAGAAAGAATATACTTGTATAAAATCAAAACAATCGAGCAAAATAAAATCTCTATCAAATTTTGATGAGTTGCCAATCGATTTCTCCTGATTAAGGCTAATTACTAGGTGTTCCTAACAAACTCTCGCTGTTAATGAAATCATCAACAGAGTTGCAAAGTCATTAAAATGCTATTTACAAAGTTTGATCTGGCAAAGTTCCCTTACTGCTTGAAATCTTCATATGGACGACTGTTGTCAAGGAAACCAGCCAACCCATATAATACTATCAAGAAACAGGTGTGGCACTATTACAGTGACAAATCTTGTCTGGCTAAAGTAAAGAATTTGGCAATATCATGTGCCATCCTTATTTTCGGTACATCCGATGTAATAATTCTGACGCTTATCAAGAAATCTGGTCTCCTTGAAGTGGGCTGGCTAGGCTATTGCCATCCCGATATAAACTAAATCCTACATTAAACAGGTGCAACTGCAGATAAATATTTATTACTTCATGAAGCAAGCTACGTGCATGATCTCATTCTTCAACATGGCTAATGGGAGCCTTTAATTATGTTTGAAGAATGAAAACATTATGGAGGGGCTTTTTCTCCGACCGGAAGGACACCTATATACCTACCTATATAGAGTGGAAGGAATCAGGAATGTTGTAACAATAGGCATTGTTTATGTACACAATCGAAACAATCAACGTAGAATTTGAGATATTTATGGGGATTGTTAATATATACAATCAAAACAATTCAGAGATATTTGGCCCAACAATCAAATTTAGGTGAGCTGCCAAACTCAGGCTGTTAATGAACTCATCAGTTGAGCTGCCAACTCATTAAAAAGTAATTTTCCAAAATCTGACCTCTGTGACCTGGCAAAGTTCCCTTACTGTTTGAAATCTTCAACATGGACGACTGTTGTCAAGGGGCAAGCAACTCATACTGAGCTATCAAGGGACAAATGTTGCGCTGACTAGGTAGCAGCTGATGTCTGGCCAAAGTAAAAATACGTCAGTAGTGTCCTCCACCATTTTCCCCCTACATATAAACGTATTTTTTATAAGAAACTAAGGATTTTGGCTCCTTAACTCCTTAAAATTATAGAATTTTGAGATCACAGAGTTTCTTACGAGTTTCTTAAATGTTCCATAACAATCTTCATGTTGATTACTATCTGTGCCCTCGGGATGATTTCAAAACAAGGCTTTTTGAAGCCTTTCCAGTGTTTAGACATTACTCTAGTAATTTCTGAGCAAAGTGATACTGGACGCAAGTGAAAATAAATTAAGTGTAGGTTAAGGATTTTCTTTGTCAAAATAAGTAGTTTCTTGAGCTATGTTTCATGTTTTAAGAATGAAAACATTCTGAAAGGGGCTTTAGGCAAACCAGAAAGAATATACTTGTATGCAATCAAAACAATCGAGCAAAGTAAAATCTCCATCAAATTTTGATGAGTTGCCAATCGATTTCTCCGGATTAAGGCTAATTACTACGTGTTCCTAACAAACTCTCGCTGTTAATGCAATCATCAACAGAGTTGCAAAGTCATTAAAATGCTATTTGCAAGTTTGACCTGGCAATGTTCCCTTACTGTTGAAATCTTAATATGGACGACTGTTGTCAAGGAGACCAACCAACCCATATAATACAATCAAGAAACAGGTGTGGCACTATTGCAGTGGCAAATCTTGTCTGGCAAAAGTAAAGAATTTGTCAGTATCATGTGCTTTTCGATACATCCAATGTAATAATTCTGACGCTTATCAAATCCTACATTAAACAGTTGCTATTGCAGATAAATATTCTTTACTACATGAAGCAAGCTACATGCATGATCTCATTCTTCAAACATGGCTAATGGGAGCCTTTAATTCGAATACATATGATTACGCTAAAGATGGCGGCGAGGAACTTTTTACCAAGATGCATTGCGTTCTGTAATCGAATCCCTATAGATTCGTTAACGATTCCTGATTCGAACGCAACGCATCTTGGTAAAAAGTTCCTCGCCGCCATCTTTAGCGTAATCGTCTATTGCAACTCCCTGAGAAAATGTAGGGCATCATTCGTTTAGATCAAAACTAACTGAAAGGCTGCGAGGAGGGCAGTGCAAATTTGAGAAAACACCAAAGAATGTGTAAGTGTATTTTATGGCAATAGTAAAGGAAGGAATAAGGCAGTGTAAAGGGAGGAATTTATAAGGGGAAATGTTGACAAGTTTTGCTTCTTGTTGTGACTGTAGGACCATGGCATTTTAGTTTCAGCTTCGGACAGTTTCGAACCTCGTTCCAATCCCCTTGTACATTGCGAAAAGTTCGACATGCCTTTTGTATGCATGGTTCAGAGCGGGGATGGTTACCCTCGACAACTCCTCGTACTTTATTATGCCACATCACCAATTTTGAATGAATAAGGAAATTTTTGCGTGAAACAAATTGCAAAAATGTCTAGTTGTATTCCACTGTGCAGGTAAGTTTGTCACGAGTGCGAAAAATGTTTTTATTCTTCGATAAACACGACACATGACCGGTAGGCCAATTTCTCGTTGATTTAGGCCACCACCTCTTCTCGTTATTTATTTCACGATCTCAAGCGCTTCAGAAAGGCTAAATCGTAATACAATTCTCTTTGATGCTTAGGTTTCCTGTACGGAATATTCTAAGATCACAGATCTTCAGGAGAAACATGGCTTCCTTACCGGTCGGCGTGACAGTAGTGAGGGGAGATTTCAAAGCCCTCTCGCCACGTATTCAAGAGTTTGTGGCGGAAAAAGCAAGCCTTTGCAAACCCGACAGTCTCCACATTTGTGATGGATCTGAAGAAGAAAGTAGAAAGATCATTTCAAACATGGAATTAGCTGGTATGCTGACAAAACTGACGAAATACGAGAACTGGTAAGTTGTTTTGATTTGATAGGATCTGCAATTTGTGCGAAGGATGTTCGTTGATCTTCTTTCTACGCCCATGAATGCCCCCCGAGCCAGGATACAGCCCAGTCTACCCCAATAGTATTTAAAGCTTTGAATTAATGAGCCTTTTGTGATTGGTATTTAAATGTGCTTTGCACAGGACTTACTCCATTTTGTTGTCAAAAATGGCCAATTTGGCTTGTGCTTTGTCTGTTAGCGTTTTGAAATTATCCTCAAATCTTTGAATTGACATTCAAGGGGGTGGGGGGAGGGGCAAATGCTGCATGAAGTACACCTAATTAATTTTTTATTAACTCAGCTCTCTGTTGCCAAAAAACAGTAGTACTCCAGACTGGAAAGTTTGTATCTTGCGCAGGCTAGTTGAGATGGCTTAACTAAGACTGTGCAGAAAATTTGCAGTTGAGAAGGTTGAGAACAATAGATTAAAATAATAGATCCTTTATTTATTGCCAACTGTGCGACCAAGGTTGAAAACCGCAAATGCTCCTGCACATGCAATATCTTGCGCAAGCAGTACAAACTTTCCAGTCTGTGTAGTACTGGCAAAATCTAACTGCTATAAATTGTGATAAAGGAAATCCTGGACATATTGTTCTTTATGTTCACTTGTTTTCTGTATCATATTTCTCAGGGGGTACTTAAGACACCCTATGTAATGTCTGGACTTTGAAAGGCTTGAGAAAATCTTGTGCTGAAATGTTTACCAGGCAACAGGTTGTCAACATGGAGATTGCTCTGAAACCTTTAAGAAACTTGTAAGCAGCTTTGCACGCTGAAAATTTGGTAATTTTAAGGAACTTTCACCACAGGCCAAAACTCTAAGTTTCATATAGGAAAGGAAGTACGCCAGAATAGGGCAATTGAGTGAGAAAAATTAAGCCTATCAAGAAGTGCATGGCAGGGCAGATGCATAAAATGATGTCATAAGGTAATCTGGTTGTAAGATGTGTTTGGATTTATAAGCTTTTGAAATGATAAATAAAGACTGCCAAGGTCTGAGGAAGGGATATCAGTTGTTGCCTAGTTTCTAGATCTGTTGCAAGGACTTAGGGAGCTTAGAGATAAAAATTTTGCACATGCCTGTACAATCTCTGTTTTGTCAAATCACTCAGAGTCCATTGTTGACCATTAGCTTCTTGTTTGTGTGTCCAGACTGATTGAGGGGGGGGGATCAACATTGTCAGATTTCCCTCTGCTGGACCAGTTCATGTCTGAACTTGTCTTGATCCCACAGCCGCAAACATACAGTATGCCAAAATTGTCAAAGTACCCTCTGCAAAAAGCAAACATCGGCTGAAAAGGTTGTGAGGGTTTTGAGCAACTGTGACACAGCAGAGTGAAAAATTCTAATTGACACAGAAAAGCAAAGATCCATCAGATTTAAGGCAAATCTTTTGTAACAGTGACTTTGAATCCAGGCCACCAATGATGATGGACTGAACACTTTATCAAGAGGGCAAAATGTGGTTAGCAGAAAACAATTGGAAATGTGCAAGTGAGGTTATTTTGAGGAAAAGAAGGACAATAGCCCCTTTTGCCTCCTCTGGCATTTTTTAGGCGGCTGCAGCTTCTCTAGGTTTTATTTCCTTGGAGAGACGTACTAACAGATATAAACCCTAGTCTAGTACATTGGGTGGTTCATGCATGTGCTTAAAATTGCTTGTAATCTATTGTTTTCAACAAGGAAAGGTAACACACTGTAGCTTTGTTGAATGTGATCCACATGTATATATGCAAGACATTTTAGATATTGGTCCGTTTGGGAGCAAGAATTTTTTTGCACTACTCTATGATGCAACGGATCTGTGGCTAATCATATTTGATTAATTCTACTTTTTAGCTATTTGGCACGAACAAATCCTGCTGATGTGGCAAGAGTAGAATCAAAGACTGTCATTTGCACAGAGAGCAAGAGGGAGACCATTCCAATAGCCAAAGATGGAGTTGTTGGGACAGTTGGTCATTGGGCCCACCCTGATGACATGACTGCAAAACTGAAAGGACTTTTTGATGGATGCATGAGAGGTATGTTGTGAAATGCATATGTCTTCAACCACATGCCCCCAAGAGAGCACTTAGGAAAAAGGTTGCTGGGTAGTTTGGTAGATGCTCTGTCAGTGATAGTGGCACCTGTTCAAATGGCTTTTTCCTAGATCAAGTGAAAACTCAACAACTGTTTGATTTTTGCAACAATCCAATCAGTCATAACAATGGTAACCCCACTTAATGTTCATGGAGAGTCTAGTTTTGGAAGTAAATTCTCCCCTTCAGAATGCATTTTTACAAATTCAGCATTTTGTCTGATTCCATCTGAGTGATTGAGCTTCCACTCATAAGAAGAAGCGGATCTTTTGATCTGAGGAAAAACTGTTGATACAAGGAATCTCTCCCTTTCAAATGATGTGGCTCTATTGTCTTTACTTCACATGAATTGATATGTAACTAACATGTTGTATAATTGACACTTATGCTGAAGGTATCAGCTGTCCTTCTTTGAACTCATGCCACAGTTCCACTGGATGTTCATGAGGTATCAGCTGATGAGAAGTTTTTATTGTTTAGCACAAACCACTTTAACCCTTCGCATGCTGAATTGTTTCCAGGTCACTGTACTGTGACGCTGGATCGAAAGGGCAGTTTCCACGCTCTCGAAACATGCCTTTTGGAGCCGCATTGGATGAGTAGAACGTATTTTATCGCAAGAAGGAAACAGATTGAAAATGTTGAAAAGCTCAAAAAATATCAACGAAAAACTCGCGATTTAGTTGCAGAAGCTTCCATCGCTAATAACTTGGAAAACTTCACCTTGAACAATGTTCATTTTTTACTGGAAACAACTTCTCATTGCTTGAGGAACAAGTTAGGCCTATTTTTTCTCAGATTCGCGAAAGGAAGAGATCAAAACACGAGGAAAAGAAATTACGATCGTAAGTCGCAATTCTGCGACGGCAGCACGCGAGGGAGAATTAATCTGGTCACAAATCTGCGACTGCAGCATGCAAAGGGTTAAGTCACCACAAGATTACATTTGAATTGGAAGATGTGTACCACCTATGTTTTCAGTTTTCAAAATAGAACCGTATCTTCAACTATATAATTTTGTTTTTTTTTGTATGACAAAATCCTAGAATAATCTTATTCATTGTGATGTCCAGGGGAAAGAATTCGTTGTAATCCGCTGTTCTCCACCCAACAGAAGAAAAATTTGAATAAAATGGAGGCAAACAACAAAGCAAATGTTTGATTATCATCAAATCATGAAAACCTATTTTCAAATAGTCTTAGAATTCACATGGTATATATGCTTTGTCCGCTTTGACTGTAAGGCTTGTGTGCAACAGATGTTTTTCAAATCAGAAATATTTGTTATTAAAAGAAAATTGTGTGTTGCATATGAATGCTTAGAATAAAGCCCTTTTATTGGACAACCACCTGCAACTTTGAAACAGATGCTACGATAGTTGTGTTCATTTTGATGAGTTTCTTTTTTGTGTCACCTGGTATAAATTTGAACTTTCATCCTAGGAAGGACTATGTATCTGATCCCATTCAGCATGGGCCCTGTTGGATCACCTTTGTCCAAAATTGGCATCCAGGTCACTGACTCTCCATATGTTGTCTGCTGCATGAGGATCATGACCCGCATGGGTTCAAAGGTGTTGGAGACACTAAAGAATGATCCATTTATTAGGTGTTCTCATTCTGTGGGTAAACCATTACCATCTGAACCAGACCCATACAATTGGCCATGCAACCCAGAGAAAACTATCATCACTCATTTTCCACACAAGAAGGAGATCATCTCCTTTGGAAGTGGATATGGTGGTAATTCATTGTTGGGCAAGAAATGTTTTGCTCTTCGTATTGCCTCAACGCTTGCAAGAGATGAGGGATGGCTAGCTGAGCATATGTTGGTAAGTAAACATTTTACAGTCACTATTATCAGTTTACCATGTTTGTAAGGCAAGCATCAGTGAGAGCATTAATACTGGGTTTTGGTCAGCGTCAGATGCAGGGGTATGAGAGCTGGAACAGATGCTGTCTCTCAAGGCATAGCCTTGTGTGCATGCCTTGTCACACCAGCTTGTTACCAGGCATGTCATTTTTCACTCAAAGTTTTGATAAAATTGTGCGCCTTGACTGTTATTACTTCACAGTCTCCTTTTGCAAGCCATTGAGAGATTATTCAGTCCTGTTGCCTGTGATAGCCTGCTCACACCTCCACACATACATCTGAAATTTATAAGGCATGCGTTTTATCGCAGGCGCAACAATGCTTTTTACTGTGGCTCTTTTTGTAGATTTCTGAGTGGTTCTTAATGAATGATATGATTTTTGCCTTGGTTTGCTTTTGCTAATGGGCCCTCTGTCATCTGTGATTTGGGAGAGTTTTTGAAAGTTTGTAGCATTTAATCCTCATCCTGGTTGGTCCATCTCCATTGAACTTCTAAACTTAGAGCGGCAGACTGCAGAGGTCAAGCAGTTGGGTGATCTAATTTTCCTGTTGCTCTGCTTGATGAAATATGAAGGTCAATTCAGAATGAATCAAGAGTCCACAAAAGTCATTGGCAGATTAAAGAACAGGATTAGAGCAAGGGACTCTGAGTACTGTTTTAAGTACTTTTCAGATAAATGCCTTGCAACTATCCTAGCAAAAGACAGCACATGTAAGACAGCGACAAACATTCTTTAGAAACTAGAAATTTTCTTTGAGAATTGAAACCCATGTTTTCTGCGCAAAGTCTGCTCTATATTAACAAGTTGATTCACTGAACAATCTTGAGAAGAGAATAAAACCTTGTCTGCATCTTTCCATTGTAGATCCTTGGAATCACCAATCCTCAAGGACAAAAGAAGTACATTACTGCTGCCTTCCCTAGTGCTTGTGGGAAAACGAATCTTGCCATGATGACGCCAACTATCCCTGGATGGAAAATTGAGTGTGTAGGTGATGATATTGCATGGATGAAATTTGATGAGGAGGGTAATCTCCGAGCTATTAACCCTGAAGCTGGCTTCTTTGGAGTGTCACCAGGTACATCACACAAAACAAATCCAATGGCCATGGAAGCATTAAAATCAGACACTGTGTTCACAAATGTTGCCCAAACAAGTGATGGTGGATTTTTCTGGGAAGGTAAGGAGTCAAATCCTTGAACATGCCAGTGGAATTGTGCACCTAGGTGTGCTAAATGTTAGGGGTGGCAGGATGCTGGCTACTTGAGTCACAGTAAAACATCCTGTGTCATTTAGGACAAATGTTTCCGCAAATGTTTCTGTCTTCTTGTTGTGAACCTCTAAGAATCCTCTGACAAGGGCTTGGGATCACATGCACATCAACTATCTTCTTTAGTGATGCCATATGTAAATTAACTTGACCATTGAGAACAGCAGAAGAAACTACAGTAACACTGCATGTGATAGTGTCACCTGAGTGTCAAGTCACCCACATTACGTAAAGTTTCAAAACAACAGGGTTAGCACTTTCTCTCCCCAACAACTACCACATATCCGGTCACATATTGCCCTACCAGTTTTGCAAAATGAACCAATTTTGTGACAGTAATACCCAGGGGCGGCTGGGACTAAAAATATTTAGGTATTCAAAATTAGGAAAGGGAGCCTTCCCAGGACAGGGGTCCGGAGCATACTCCCCTAGTAAAAAAATGTTTTTAAAGCATTCTAAAGCGTTGCAGAGTGCCCTTCATAACTTGTTCATGAGAAAAATCATCTTCAGCAATCATTATACAACAGATATTAATAACGAGTCAAATGTCAAAAGTTGTTAAAATCTTCTAAGACATCTAACCCTTCAAAGTTTGGAAAAGAATAGTAAAATCCTTGTACTTGTGAATCCCAGTAGCTGCTAGTGCACAAGAGGAAGAGAAAGGGCCTTGGGCTTAAACCGTGAGGGCTACCGTTATCGTCAAAGATCAGATTGCAATCAAAACTCGTGGAGACTTGCCGCCTCCAGAAAGCCACCAAAAGGGCAAGGTATTGAGATTTAGACTTGAATACCACGGCCTCTCAGAAGGACCTCATCTTCTCATAAATGCGTTCGCATCTGCATTCTGAAGGTCGCTGAAACATTCCTTGGTACTAGTAAATGCTTTACAAAGTAAATCGCGTAGAATCAGAAAGTTTTTTTCATTCAAGATGTTAGAAATTTGAATTAAATCAAGGACCCCTTTATCGATGGGCATTTCAATCCCAAAAATCCGTATATCTTTAAGAAAATTATTTTGTTTTCAAGGGAAATTCCTCAAAACCCGTAAAAATCATTTGTTTTAAGAAAAGATCTTGCACGCTTTTCCGAATGAGTGACATTGCACCCACTCTGAAATATGGCTTCTACAAGGTTAAAAGACACCTTCTAAAACTTACCTGGACGCTGCTCGAGAGTGAACTGATTTCTTTATTTTGATCAAGAAAACGTTGTTGAAACACCCCAACGATACTCATTTCCCGAAATCCGATCTTCATACACAATGGCAGTCGAAAGTGAAGACACAAGGAAACCTCACCGTGGTATTCAGAATGAGAACTGAATATGTTCAGTTCAGAAAACCTTTGTTGTCTTGCTGAGAGTTCAATGGCAGTTAACGTCACAAAGGGCCATGGAAACAAAGACTTAGTATTCAGGATGGCCTCTGAATACCTCACGGCCAACGGGGCCGTAATAATCCCAGATATCAATATCCACTATTGACAAAATTCCTCAGTGGATTAGCGATCTATTATCCACTTTCTTTGAGACAAAAAGGATGGTAAATATAGTCTGTACATCATTTCCGACATCACAAAAGGGTCTTTTCATCAAACCCGGCATCTCCTGGAGAGAGGTTTTCTTGTTGGAAAACTTATTTTCGAGGGTCAGAAAAATATAAGAATTTTTTTGCAAAAAAATAGGTATTCAGTGAATACCTTGAATACCCCTCAGCGCCGCCCCTGGTAATACCCATGGCTAGACCAGATTTTAGACCAAAGTGCCCAAATTATGCATTTGCTGGTCAGAAATTGCTAAAAGTTTCAATGTTTACCAAAATGTGGCCTTCTCTGGACCAAAAGTGCCAAAAATTACATATACCCTTGCTTGTACGAAAGGTGCCAAAAAGTATACCATAGGCTGGACTGTACAAGTCGAAAAGTATTCCCTAGAAGGCATCACATTCCTGCAGTAGCTACAGGGACCTCCCCTCACATCTATGAGCTCTTGATAGCCGGAAAGATGAAGCTTTGGCTTGTACTGCCATGAGCTGAGTTTGCAGAAGTGAAGAAGACTTCCTGTAATCAAGCCTGAAACCAATTGTCATGATGCTCAAGTGGTGAGGCTCTATTTAGTATCAAACCCTGCTGTCTGTCTGACCTTTCCGGCAGGAAATTAAGGGGATTGCACCACTGCATCACCGCACCCTTCATACTAGGGTTGTTTGTTTTGACTAAGGGCCTGTTTATATGAGGCGGGCTGGCCTGTTAGCGAGCTGGCTCGCCAACAAGCCATCCCGGTTTTATATGAGAGATTTGATAGTGAGCCAGCAACGAGCCAGCCCGGCTATTAGTAGCCATGTGCCATCATTCTTTTGTGTAAAATTGAAAGTACAAGGAAATATTTTCTGACTCACGGCGCGAAATGTGATACTGCACGTGTGTCACAGGCGGGCTGGCCCGTTTCTTCTGTTTATATGAGAAAAATCAGACTGCTTGAGGTGGGATCCCGGTAGTTGATAACTGGGATCTCGGCAAGGTGGGCCAGCCCGGCATACATATAAACGTAAACTGATATTTACAAAGTTGTGACCAGGTAAGCAGGATCTCACCTGAAGGTGAGCCAGCTCGCTAACAGGCCAGCCCGCCTCTTATAGACAGGCCCTAAGCCAGTATTTGTATGTCTGTCTGTTTGCAGGACTGGAAGATGAGATTGATTTGAGCAAGGTGGAAGTTACTTCGTGGCTCAGGGAAAGAAACTGGAAAGCAGGTGGATCAACAAAGGCTGCGCATCCAAACTCAAGGTTTTGTGCTCCAAGCAAAAACTGTCCAATCATGGACCCAGAGTGGGAAAGCCAAAGAGGAGTACCGATTTCTGCAATCATTTTTGGTGGAAGGAGGCCAGAAGGTGTACCATTAGTCTTTGAGTCATTTAGCTGGAACCATGGTGTTTTTGTTGCCTCTTCGTTGTCATCAGAAGCAACAGCTGCTGCTGAACACAAAGGAAAACTTATCATGAGGGATCCATTTGCAATGAGGCCATTCTTTGGTTACAATGCAGGTCATTACTTCCAGCATTGGCTGAACATTGGCAAGAGACCTGGAGCAAAACTGCCAAAGATCTACCATGTCAACTGGTTCAGGAAGGGTGATGATGGAAAATTCATGTGGCCAGGTACAGTAACTCTGGTCTTGAATAGTTCTTTTTATTCATATAGAAACTTTACAACATACCTTACATTCTACAAAACTTCCCTAATTACTTTACAACACTACAGAGATGACACCATGGGGAGCGAAAGACGATGACTACCCCATAACCAACATATAAAGACAAGCAAGTTAATCTACCTTACACATAACAAACTACGAACGATTAAAAACTAACAGATACTGGACTAGATTCTGTCCTACATTAGGTGTCAGGTTTGCAATGAATAGTTATTTATTTAATGTAAGAAATTTCAAATTTTCGTACCTGGCAAGTCTCAAATCCAAATAAACTTTTGGCACTAGTCCATTTATCAGTCCACTACACCAATGTCAGTAGAATGAAACATCCAGTAGACTTGCCCAAATTCTATTTCCTCTGCCCCCCTGACTACTCCTTTTGTGATTGTTCCTTGATCCACCATTCTAACATTCCCAATTCACAAATTAGATGTTGGAATGGTGGAAAATGCAACTGTAGGCTTTGCAAAGTATATATCCCGAAAGTTGGGTTGCTAACAGGATAGATTTTTTTACCATTTCTTGTCCTGTAATATTTATTGATAATTTTATTGTAAATAGTGTATATTGTAAATAGTAGGCTTTAATTAGCTGTAATTTAGCTATTCTTTTTTTCCTAGCCTACTCTAAATAAATGATTAATGATAATAGTAAATTCCATTTACGGTTAATGTGGCAAAGGCAGTCACGTGAACAAAATGTGAACAAGGTAAGTCAAGGACCTTGAGAAATAGACTGTTGTTGGGTTCTGGGTTTCTCATGATGTGGGGGCTGCGAGTTCATGGTACATGTTTTAATTAAAGTTTTCTTTTGTAGGATTTGGAGAGAATTGTCGAGTCCTTGAATGGATTTTTGACCGAACAAACAATGTAGATAATGCAAATAATTCTGCAGTTGGTTTGGTGCCAAAACCAGGCAGCATTAACATCGATGGCCTTGGCAAACTCGATATGGAAGGACTCATGTCCATTCCCAAGAAATACTGGGAAGGAGAACTGGTGAACTTGAAGAAATACTACGAAGAACAGTTCAATGAGGATTTACCAGCAGAACTCTGGAATCAGTACAATGCACTCAAAGAGCGTATTTCAAGTCTCAAAGAATAAGAAGGAACTTATAAACACAGCAATCTTTGTTTTGTTTAGCTACATAAGCAAAGAAATGGACAAATTTAATGCCGAATTTGCTGTTGAATGCTTTTTATTGCTCTTTGATCACGACCTAATGCCTGTGGCAACTGTGAATTTATACGGTGTTGGGTTTTTAAGGAGAATCGTTTTCCGTGGAGACGTACCAGTGTGATTGTTCCTTTATTAGAAGTGGCTGTAAAGGAGGCTCGAAAGATTGCATCAGTATCTGTATAGTTATCAGGAATCTTCGACCCATAATTAATCATTTAATGCAAAAACTAATTCCTCCCTGCCTTGTAGAATTCACAATATTATTCACGATAATTGTACAATTTTCTTTAAACAGACATCATCCGCTAGTTGTGGTAAAACAGCTTGTAATACCTCATAAGTAGTTATATTTAAGTGTGAAAATGTGGTTTGGAAGCAGTGTATTCTGATTGTCAAAAGGACATAGCGAAAACCAGTCAATTTCATATACTTTCACGTTTCCTATTATTAGCTTATTTTTTACACCAATTATACATATAGCCCTTAAGTAGATGATACTTATTATTTGGTTAATACCTTTGGCCTAATGTGTGCCCATACACTAAAACATGTATAGTTCTCAGTAGTCGGGAAGACACGTGTGCTAAGATCTCTGTGTTGTTCTCTCATTTTCCGTTGCAGTAACTGGTCTTGTTATTTGTGTTTGCCTTCCGTATAGTGTGCACAAGTGATTGGAATTACAGCGTATTAAATGTGCAGAGGGAGTTTGGTTTTCTTGTGAATCGCACCAACATGGAGGATGAGTAAAGAAGTCAAGGTGCAGTGCGATTGTTGACACCCTCCACCCGGATGACCCTGAACAAAGGTAGAGTAGATGCAACATAAACTTAGTTGCTCTCAGCTCTTGTCATACAAAAATTTGGCGTGAAATGAGAGGTGAAATTGTCACCAAATTGGCATTGCATTTTGAAAAGAAAGCGCGTGGATGCATAGAGCTCGTTTTCAGATCTCTCATGGCACTCGATGTAACAAATTTGAATTTCTACTTAACGTCAGATCAGCCATTTTGCGTCTACGATGCAAAATTCCTTGTGACAAGACTTTGAGAGATGAACTGTAGGGAACAGACGGAAGTGGACGAAACACATACTGCATCCTTATTTAAGCCTACTTTCCACTAGGCGGAACATTACTCTCGCAAAAATCTTCCTTTGTTTGCAAGCACGATTCCGCTCGAAAGTTGAATGGGTTTCTACTTTTGAGCGACGTCGCTTTTCCGCAAGCCAATCAGATTGCTGGAAAAGGTCGCTGCGAGCGGAATATTCCGCCTAATGGAAATCAGGCCTTATACTTACAAATTGCTACGTTGGCGGGGTGACATCCTCGGCGTACAATTATCTGTAAACTTTCGTCTGTATTTAGACTGAAATTGACCAGTAAACACGAATTTTTGTAAAAGATATCCAAGAATGCTTTTGAATTATTTGCAGATGTGATTTATGTAATTTGAAGCTTTTTAAAGGGTGAAGTTCCAATGAAACCATCAACGTGAGAGCTTGAAATGACTTACCTTTTTCTCTGTCTCCTTTTGTCTGCTTTTTGGTGGATTTGCTTTGGACAAGGTGGATGCGCGTGATCGTGGGAAGGGCTACAAATACGATGCCAGATACAGTAAAAACCCGCGTATAAGAACCTACAATTTTGCAACTCAGCCTGATTAGGTTCTTTCTTATACATTGAGTATTTAGTAGGATATAAGGCTGTTCAGGTTCTTAAATTGGTTCTTATTTCATTCAGGGCTTCCAGGTATTTCTTTTGTTCAGATTGAAACTTCAAGCCCATTATTTACTGTCAGCTAAGAGACACTTAGTTCATGAGGCCTTATTCAAAACATCAGTTCGTGGAAGAATCAGAAATTTTACAGAATACAATGAAAGCTTTCAAAGTATCTTTAGAGCTCTTTGCAATTTGCGCATATGACAGAATCAGTACCTATAGGCTCAATGACAAAGTAACTAGAGTTTGATTTAGTTTGATGATCTCCACAAATAAGAACCTATTTCCAATTTCAGGCTGAATGGGTTCTTATATATTGGGGGTCTAATTTGAGAATTTTCAGCCTGTAGGTTCTTAATCACTAGGTTCTTACACGCGGGTTTTTACTGTACAAGCAGAGGTTGAATGTGTTGTGGCGCCGTGTTGTCATCCACTGACTTTGCAGCCAGATCAGTCAGGCGGATGGGGTTCAAACCCCACCAGCACCTTTGAGCCGCATGACAAGAGGTCGCACAGTCATCCAGAGCAGGAAAAAATGTCAAAACAAAAAACCTTTCATACTCTCGAGTACCGAATTATCGTCCCCCCCCCCCGCTTATTAATTTTTCAAAAATTTTCCAACCACCCCGCTCTTATTCCAACCCCCCCCCATTTATCAATTTTTGGAAAAATGAAATGGTCGTAAACAAAATTTCTGAATAAACGCAAGAAAAAGTCTCAATAAGTGCATTCAACAGAACCAGAGTTCATAAGTAACTGTATCAGTAACATTGTTCACATGAATATATAAAAGATACGTGTTTACCTAAGAAAATGACTATTTTCTATTTCTCCAAGCACGCCCCCCCTCGATTATTCCAACCCCCTCGATTATTGCTATATCGAACCATTTCCAACCCCCCCCCGCTTATTCCCACCCCTCCCCGTTTATTCGGTACTCGAGAGTATGCAAAAATCGTTAAGCTCATCTTAAAGAGGACACTCTTGAGCTATTCAGAACAAAAATCTACTCTCCTCCGCGAGGTTTCTTTAATGTTTTTCTTTATTAGTTCCTTTGTTCTGTGGTCCGTGGTTCCGTGGTCCGTAATTTAGAAGAAACCTCGCGGAGGAGAGTAACTGGACTGATTGCATATTCGTAGTTATCGCTATTGATAGACTGATGGACGCTCAAACTACGACTTATGGACTTTGATACCAAAATTTGGGATGAAGTTTTCCCCGATCGATTTCATAACTAGATTTGGAAACCATAGCAACACTGTACGAACACCAGGCAATGGTGGATGGGCCTAAGTTGCCGGCTCGAAGCTCCAATGTTAAAACAGCTCAGAATTCAAGTTTACAGTGATATTAGCCATGAACAAAAGCCACAAGTATCCATACGAATGTTTGCTCAATCCAAGAATCAACAAACCTTTCACTGTGAATCAGGAGTTCCTCAGTTTTAAGGCCAATTAGCTTCCATGAACTTCACCGCAGCTTTGAGAATTTCCAAATGTCGAGGGTCACTTGCCTCGCTTCCGAGACTACACTGCAGCCTCGTTCCAAAGGGCACACGTAAACGTGTGCATCTCCGTCTCAAAAATTTGTATCAAAGTCCATAAGGCCCAGATTGAGCAAAAAAGGAAATGTTGTTGTTATTGTTGTTGTTGTCGTTGTTGCTATTTTGCGATATCTGGGACTATGTCGTGAGGCCAGAGAGTAACAAAAATCCGTATTAAAGCGGACCTACGAGTGCAGAGAAATTGCAGTTTGAAGTTGACCAAAATTGTTAGATCATGTTTTTGTTTACATTTCCGGTCTATCACTTTTGAATCGAATAATAATTCGAATAATGATATGACATGTGGTGTAAGGCCCTCGTACTGCTAAATACGTTGAATGCCTTGTTTTGTCTTCCTCAAGCGCGCACACACATCCACTGAACTATTGTCCAACTTAACACAGTGTAGGGGCTGTCAGTTGAATGAAAACATTATTATTATTATTTGATTCTTGAAAATCAATATTGAATTATTTTACGATTAATATTCGCATAATCTATTTCAATCGGTCACACTACTCTTGCCTCGACTGGTTTCATGAATTAACTTTGAGCTGAACTCAAGCGAAACCAAGAAAAACCATATTTTTCTGTTGTTCCGTTATTTACGTTCGAAGAAAAAAATATGCTGCACGAGACTAGGCCCTGTGGTCTTCACTTTAGCATACTGCCGAAATTGAATACCAGTTTGTGGAAACGACAAGCGGTTTCACACCTAGGACGTAAAACATGGAAAGAATGGAGCATATCTCTATCGCAACGTTTGTCGCTTTTTCAAGGATATCTCGAGCATTAGATTTTGGAAAATTCATAATTTGGAGGTTTTTTTTTGATGAGCAAAAATCGAAAAAAATAATTTGGATCAAAGTTGGCCTTGAGCAAGTGATTGCTATTTACATTGTTCAAAGCGAGACAATGGTCGTTTTTCTGGAACTGTTTAAACGGGAAAACATTTTCCATGAATAATCATAGTTTTTAAAGTTTCATATAAATTGTACGAATCAAATTGTTGATTCATCGATGTATGAATTAGAATTTTTCATATCGAAACCTCAAATTTTCAGCTGCAGTTCTTCAAACAAGGGAGTCATGTTTAGACTCGCCTGACATGCAGCTGTCTGTGTGAGTAGAAAAATAGTTTGGAGGTTTGGCGGGCTGTGGAACGAAATGTCTATGGCTATTCTTCAAAGCTCAAACATCAATCCATCTGTCAAAGGTTAACTTTGACGATAAATTGTGGTTGGTAAAGTTACTCATCTTTAAGACGCAAAAATTAGAAAAATGCTTTATGGGATTTATATGGGAATCGAGAATTCCAAGTTCCGTTCTGGTCCATGATTTATTTGGCACTGAAATTTGAATAAAACGTAATCGTCAGTTTCAGAAAAGAATTTTAATTTCAATAGCAAGTAAATCATGGACCAAATGAAATGTAGAATTCTGGCTCCCATACATGCGCCTTACAGACATTTTCCTAATTTTTGGGTCTTTGACATGAGTTTTTTTTGGAAAAAAATTTTCGCATCAGGGACAGTGCAAAGTTTATTTCATAACATGGCCAAGAAAGGCTGCTAATGGCAAGGAAGAGAAGTTAATGGCATTTCAAGGTAATTAATGCTACCTTCTAATTCTAGATTAACCTAATCTAATTTACTAGTGTCCCACCACTCATGGATATATAAATAAATAAAGGCCCTTTTCTCCTAACTTTCACAAAACTTTGAAATGAGGAAAGTCCGATCTTGAAATCTAGGTTTGGAGGAAGGTCAAGGACTCTTACTGAGTTTTACACCGACCTTTTTACAGACTTGGAACCTATGCTCCAAACGGCTTAAGTTATTTATGACTCACTTGGAACACTTATCGCTTACAATGCTTGAAACATACAACCTAATCAATGATTCGCGTAGTTAATTCTTGGAGCCTGTCCAGGCTGTTTACTGTCCAGTAGAGTGTCCAGAATGTTTACACCTCGTCCCGAACATGGTATTCAAAAACATGCTGTGATAATTAAACTATTTTCATCAAGATTTAAATAGAAGACAGTCACAAAGCAAGCCGAAGCTAGCAAAATTATGCCAACAGCTGAAAATTCCCCCTTTGGTAAAGAAATATCAATCAAATCCTTAGACAATCTTTGATAATTGTTTACTGCTTTTCTTATCAAAGAAATATATTAAAGTCTTCTGACAGCTACAAAAGTTCTTACTCATCGTCAACCCCTTACAACTTTTCGTCATTTCTACGAAACCATTCTAATTCGAAATCAAATGCACGAACTTCTTCACGGCAGGAACTCCATTAGACTTAGCATCCCTTGAGCTGTGGAAATCTTGAAATAGCTGGAAAAGAATAGAATTGAATGTAAATTACCCAGAGAAAGCCTGTAACGTTTCATGTTTTGGTTCTCGGCCAAAAATCTCGTTCATGTTTACATTGAGTCACAAAGAGTCACCAATGCTCTAATTCATACTCAATTTTTTTTGCTGGCGGAAGATGGACATTTCTGGGTTTCTTTGTAAAGATTACTCACCCCACAAAAATCATTCTTTATTGTGGGAAAATTTGAAAAAGGCAGAAGGTAAATAAATGCTTAGATCGGTGACTTGCCTATTTTTGAACTTTCTTCTTCGTAAGCGGATTTTTCAACTCCGTTCCCACGACCGACATCGATAATCTCTTTCTGTTTCCTCAAAGGCATATTACTCTTTCGACGAAAATTTTAGATAATGGTAGGAAAATACAAATATTACATTAACAGTTAAGTTCAATTCTTAAACACAGATTGTAAAGAAAACTACAAATGTGTCTATTACTGTAGGGAGAAAGATCCTTGCTGAGAGTTGCTGAATTGCAAGTTGCAGATGATTCTGTAGACTGTTTCTGTAGCACATTTCATCATTTTGATGGTTAAAATATTTTGCATGCTCCTTGTAAATGTTCCAGTTCTCCGAGACAAGCAGTGTTTCATTCGTAAGTTTCGAAGAAAGAGCCGCTAGAAGATTTAATGATCTAAAACTCGATATATTTCTCATAAAGAACCTTTTGAGCCAAGACCAAATGGGAGAAAACAGTTTGGTACACATTTCAGATTTGTTTCTCAAGAAACCTTTCCGCTTAGTTTCCTGATCAAACTTTGCTTTACAAGAACGATCACGCAGAATTTGTTTAATGAAGTTTCAAACACATTGTCTATCTGCCTCTCACAATAAATTGTTTTGTCAAGGAAGAGTTTTCTGCGTGGAAATGAACATGGTTTTCTTCGAAAGCATATCTGAAATTTTTGTGAAGCAAAGTTTTACTGGAAGAGAAAGATTCGCCTTCATGTGAAATGCTTCTAATTTTGAGATGAAGCATGAAAAGAGCTTGCAAAATGGTTAACTTAACTACTGTTTAACTAAGCAAAACACTGCCTCCAGTAAACATCAAATGCACGTTTCCATTCCCATCTTTACATTCTCTGTGTAATGATGCAATTTTCTGGGGGCCAAAAGAGCACTTGAGAAGAAAGTGTACAATTTCGTATCTACAAGTGATGCAAGTCTTGATGCAAGAAATTAGAAATTCATCAAAGCTCCGTGACGTTACGTTTTTGAGGGCCAGAAAGTGGGGAGAAATTTCTTGCTCTGTATCGTTACCAATGTGTACGTCTTTACTTAACAATGCAAAAAATCCCTCCAACAATATTTGCAAACAAAGAATGGATCGAGATGAAATTGCGTTTCAAACAGAGCTGAATGATGTGCAATGTAAACTATGCAGCAAAGAGGCATCATGATGCCTATGTTCAAAGTTCAGGGCAGTCATTTGACACGTCCAGTTAATTTTTCCACACGCACTTTGAAGCACATGGCATATGTTCTAGACATAAAGTAGATTACATAGACGACAAAGGCTCTCTTATGAAATAATGGTGATAATACATCACATGAAGATTATCAAGTCTTGCTTGAATTGCTTTCTCTGCGCACAAAGATGAATGTTGTCATATCTCTCCGCCTCCGATAAACATCAATGCACGTTTCCTTTCCCATCTTTACATTCTCTGTGAAATGATGCAATTTTCTGGGGGCCGAAAGAGCACTTGAGAAGAAAGTGTACCATTTCGTACCTACAAGTGATGCAAGTCATGATGAAAGAAATTAGAAATTCATCGAGGCTCCGTGACGCTACGTTTTTTGAGGGCTGCAAAAAGGGGAGAAATTTCTTGCTTTGTATCTTTACCAGTGTGAACAAGCGCTCGTTGTGCATTGCTCCCGGGCAATTTAAGCAATCTGCCTTGATTCCAATGAGGCATTTTGAACTTTGAAATCATTCCTGTAAAACTTCGTTGTTGCTGCTGTTGCTGTTTTCTTTGGAAAGAATTGCTCCAGGGAATTTTAGGGGGATTTTAGGCAATTTGCTTTGAATCCAATGAGCATTTTTGATAAATCAGTTCTGTGAAACTTCAGCATTTTTCGTTCCCGACAAAAGTTAGAGGTTGAGACGTCATCAAAGTTTTATATTGGAAACCATGAAAGCTGCAGACTTTTGCTTACCATCATGTTATAGAGTTCCATTAACTAGGGTGTTCTTGCACATTCTATTCATTGTTTTCAATCATCTTAGAATTTATTTTTGTCAAAGCTTTGATAGTCACTTTCATACTCCCGCTCATAAAAAGTAGGAAAGCTTAAACTCTGAAAATGGTGATGACATTACAAATGCTCTCCTTAAAATCATGCCAAGTTACCTTAGGCTCCCTTTGAGCAATTCTTGCGAAAGAAAAGGAAATTGATTTTTACGCGATGGAATTTTAATGCTTTGCAAAGATTGCCGTCTTGACCAAGGTGTGATTAATGCTTTCTTCAAGTATGTCGGCCACGCTTTATGACGAAAAATGTGATTTCTTATCAGCAAAAAGCCGCAGTACACTTGGTTTTAAATCACGAAGAAATAGCTGAACTCATGATTACAGAACATTCTAGGGGTTGGCTGCAAAGAGTTCTTGCATAAGGCACTATTGTTTCTTTCAAACAGTGATTCATTCTAACTGATATTGGACAGTTATCATTTGGTATACATTCAGACTTCGTACGTCCTATGAAGAGTCAACCGACATTCGTTCAGTTTGACGTTGCCATTTTCTGGGGCTACCAAGAACTCTTTTACATATCAAAATCTTTAATCTGCAGGAAAGGTTTATCAGCTAATTTATGATTCAAGATTTTCAAGCAATTAGAAATGCAGACAGTAAGCACCCAGCATCTATCTTTCTATTCAGCCTGACGTTGCAATTTTATGTGATTCTGCCAAAATCTCTTTTATCAAGCTCTTAAATCTGTAGGAACGGTCTATCAACCCATGATTCAAGTTTGTTATTCAAGCGATTTACAATTCTGAGATTCAACACATACGGTCTATGTGTTCAGCTTGACATCACGTTACGATATTTTGTAGCTGCAATGCATTCTTCTATCATTCTACAAGGTGTTTGAGAAAAAACGAGACCCACTTTCATTAGAAATTCTTCACGAGATCATAAGATTTGAATCAATTTGAGGCATACAATCTCAAAGTACAATCTATGTTCTTTCTAATGATATCCAGGTTTGGTGGATTAGTGGACTTTTTCATTGCTTAATTGACGTTGAAACATTGGTTGGAAAGCGCAGCTTTATTATAAATCGTAACATTAGGACCACGACGAACATCATTTTAAGAGTCATTTCAGAGAAGACAAACCGTAGTTAAGTCGATATTTCCAGTTGGTTAAGACGTAAACGTAGTTAAATCGACATTTCCAGTTGCTGGAAATGTCCCGCCAAAACCCACCGAGATGCAAGAAGACGGGGAAGACAGCTTTTTTAGCGGTGTCGATTTAACTACGGTTTGTCTTCTCTGAAATGACTCTCAAAATGATGTTCGTCGTGGTCCTAATCTTAATTGACGTTTTCGTAATTTTAAACAAACAAAACAGTTTGATGAAATCTTGGACCTGTTTGGCCACCTTGTTTGGTCACCAAACATGTGTTTGATGATGTTGGCGGAATTTTTGATGCAAATCAAAGACAAACTTTGATTTTATTGTTGTGTGAAATGTTTGATCTGTGTGATCACTCCAACAAGCATTTTGCCAAACATTCTTGCTTTCATCTTTCATCAATATGCTTTTGCGCATTGTCCGCAGCGTCTCGGTGACTGCACAGGCAGCGACCACTCACAAGTTTCGAACAAAATGTTTGGCGAAATGTTCGGCGAAATGTTAGTTTTGTTTTACCATCAACTGACAACATGGAAAAATTGAAATATGGATTTCAATAAATGTTAGGTGAAATGTTTGAACAGTTTGACTGGGGCTTGAACAGCAATAGATAACAATGTTGAATAGCCAAAAAAGCGTTTCATCACACCCTCGTCAGCTCGATTCATGCGAAGAGCAAGTGAATGATGCAAACATGTCGCGTTAACACCAGACAAACAAAAGAAATTTTGAAATTCTATTTAAAGGCTCTTATTCAACCATCATGCCTTGCACTTGTCGTCTCTTGGTCGGCCTTTGTTGTCGTCGTTTTCATGGGCCATGAAAATGGCGAGGACAAAGGTCAATCAAGAGATGAAACGTGCAAGGCATGATGGTTGAATAAGAGCCTTTAACATAGTGTGAATCATGTCTACTGTTTCAGAATTGGTACCAGTTACACACACCCTTTGACCTTCACTCGCATAGAAGTAGGAATCGGGGGGCACTGGGGGCACTGGGGGCACGTGCCCCCAAGATTTTGCAATAAACAAAGAAGTGCCCTTTTTATTTTTAGAAAGTGCCCCTTTCTCTAAGAAGAAAGAGGCCTTGAAGAGTCGTGCCCCTCCAAGTTTGAGATGCTTCCTGCGTCCCTGTTCACTCTTCAGACCGTAGGAAGTTACGTGAATGATCGAGGTCAGACATTCTTTTTTACTTCCTTCGCGCATTGATTATATATTCAAAGACCAAAATTTAAGCAGACAGACTTGACCAGACTCTTTTCTGACGCTGCTGGATGCTTAAAAGTGTTGCGCAAAACTTTGACGTCGAAGTTAATTTTTACTTCCTTTCGCTGGAAAGAGAGCGCGTGGCCGAGTGGTTAAGGCGTCTGACTCGTAAACCAGAAAGGCCGTAGGTTCAAATCTCGCGCTGGACAGTTTGGTCGCTAGGGAAATCTGGTAGCTGCGCCGGGTAGCTGCGGCGGACTGATGGTAAAACATCCGTGGCCCCTGCAGGAAATAAGTCTCTCAGACTTTCGCAGGCTAGCCACGTTAAATATAAATACCTACCGACCTACCTACTATATCGAAGGGCCTGAAGCAATTAGGGCTTGACCAACTGTGCAGATAACTTGACATCAGAAATTCATATTCACTCTTACTTCTAACTGTTTTTACACTTAGAGGCCAATCAGATTTGTTTGTAGGGTAGATTCATGTCTGTAGCACTTGGAAGCTTAAGATCTTGAGCAAAAGATCGACTTGAAAGTAAACTTTTACTTCATTTAGCGTTATCGAAATACCTAAGCCATTGAGAGTTAGAATCTTATGCAAACTTCAGCGTAGCAAATATTTTCTATTTTTATTGATAACAGGGAGATTCTAAAAATTTAGACACGTTTGAAAATTCACCAAAATTCGAGTACTAGATCAATCTTTAACATTTCTTCTGCACAAATACCGGGTGAGCCAGAAAAAAGTTCCAACCTTTGAAAACTTATATTACCAAGAGTATCTCACAGATTTGAATGATTCAAATTCTAGCTAAAAGCCGAAGAATCGAAGTACTTTTGTGATCTTCCTCTCTGTCTTACCAGCATTAGAAGTATAGGTAAATTCAACTTTATCAAAATTTCATGGTTGCAAAGTGACTGAAAAAGGGCCTAAAACATTGATCAAATCGTAAGGAATCTCCTCAAACAGAACAATACGCAATGGGCGTTTCACTTGTCTCAAGAGTTATCAGATATAGATTTTCAAACAAAAACGAAAGATTTTCAACCCCATGGCAATGAATGTGCAGAGGATATCTCCCACCCATGAGAAATTGTATTTTCTTTATTGTTCTGTGCGAGGAGTCCTTTATGATTTGATCGAGTGTTTAGGCTTTTTTACAGTCATATTCCAACTATGCAATTTTAACGTCGAATTTACCTATTCTTTCTAGTGCCCATAAGACAGTGAGAAAAATCACAATCTACTTTGATCATTCAGTTTTTAACTAGAAATTGAATCATTCAACTTTGTAAACTATTCTTCGTGCTATGAATTTTCATCAAAAGTGGAAGCTCTCAGCGGCGGCGCCAGCCGCCGCAAAGTGGGGGGGTAAGGAGAGATGGGGGTCCGGGGCGAAGCCCCCGGAAAATTTTTTGGGGCCACGCCCTTAAAGACTTTGGGAAACGCCTCTTTTGAAGATAGAAATACGCCCTTTTGAATATAAAGATAACCCTTTTTTGGATAAAAAACGACAGATGAAATCATTTGTGTATACGAGAAACTTTAATGCAAGTTTCGAATTGTATTACAACTGGTATCACAACTTGTCAAAGTTTAAATGAGTCATATAATAATGTTAAATGACAAAGACAAAATTAGAATGACTAAGGCAGAAAAAGATTTCAAAACAATAAGTTCATATTTTAGAGTAAGAAAGCGAGATTAAAAGCTGAAGGCAGACCTACCCATACCCTAAGATTTTTATGAGGTTTTTGGATGAATCTAAATTACCATCTTTTCAAAGAAGTGGGGGGGGGGGTATTTACCCCCCCCCCAAACCCCCCGTGGCTCCGCCACTGGAAGCTCTTGTCTGGCTCACCTGGTAGATAAAGATCCAACCATGTTTTCAGTTTTAGCATATCTTGTTGATAGATACGAACTTTAAAATATGTCAGTTTTGAGAGCTGCCTGGTTTTGAAGTACACTGAGAAAATGTACCAATAATTGTCAGATTGGGTTTAGTGTTTACATTTTAGAATATAGTAGTATATTGTAGTATATAAACGGTTTTCATAACAGCTTTGCTAGGAAGATTGGGACAATCGAACTATGGCCTAGTGTATTTGATTTTTGCAATAGATGACAAAGACATTATTTTGCTCTGTTCTTAGATTAGAACGCTTCTTGCATCTAAACTGGTCTTATTGCGACCGTTGGTCAAGAATTGTAATGTGCCTTAACAAGGATGGATCAAAATTGGGGTCTTCAACACAATAATGTATAACAACCTTTAAGAGATGGGAGCCAACACGGATTGACTTTCAAGAGCAACTTGATCATTTACGAGATGAGGGAAAATGAAACTTTAACTATAAGTAAACTTTAAAATGTTTAGTGAGCTTTTAGACGAACTTATTTTTGGTGACACTGGTATATGGCTTTAAAGGACCATCAAACGTTACCCAAGGTTACATTAGTTTACGAAACCTGGAAGTTGAAGATATTGTACATAGTTTTGACCTCAGAATTCAAGTTTTGCTTTTACTGTCTGTCTACCAAAATCTAGGACAATTTCATTCTTGATCATAGACGTAGGAACTGGGGGCATTGGGGGCACGGCCCCTCCCGAAGATTTTGCTCCTTCTTTCTTAATGCAAAAAGTTTCCCTGAAGTGTCGTGTTCCCAAGTTTGAGATGCTTCCTACGTCCCTGTTTTTGATGGCATTGGAAGTTGAAACTTTATGCAAATTTCGATACCTCAGCCACTCCTGTACCAAAGTTGACCTTCCATTGGTTGACCTTCCTTAATCTATTTTGAGATAGACGCATTTCCATTTGCAGTGATGTTATAATTGATAACAATAATGCTGAAGACTTCCAAGTAGTGAACTACACTCTTATGTCAAGCAAGATAATAACTAATTTAATGATTTATGAGAAAGCAAATTTTTATTGAATTTTTGCTCTGTTCTTCTTAGGCTACCTAACTGATAGCACTTAATAAATAATAGATTCCTACCACCCATAGCATTGAATTTGTCAAATCATCTGTTCTTCAAACTGCGATAATAAACATATTCGGACGTCATCTACTGACAAGTGTTCCTGTGAACAAAGACCTGTAAATCAATCATTTTAATATTCTTCCCATTGTTAACATGGGTATGGTTAATTCCCAGCCTCGTACTGCCGTTAGTGACGTAGGCCAGTTTCGGCGTTATCGTAAATTTCAATCTACATTAAGCGTGCCCATGCTTACTCATCCATGAAGTAACCGTAGTTTTACATCAGTTTTGTGACGTATAACTTTCTGACGTAGCATAGTCTGAGAAATACTAAATTCAGACTGAATATAAATTCATTCATGATTTTTCACTGAATGGAATCAAATGGCCAGCAGCAGGAATGTTGTTCATTTGCTTGTCGAAGAGACCAAGTGAGCATTATTGAGAAGAGTGAATAGCTTGTATGCAGTATAGAAGATTTTGATCCACATACAACAGATGCTTGAAGGTGGAGGCAAAAATTTCCCAACATTTTTCTAAGAAGGTCAGCTGACAAAGCAATGTAAAACTAAGTGACATATCATTTTCTATTCATTTTTCTTCAATAAAAAGGTTCAAGACGTAGATAGGCCTCTTAACATGTCTTCAGTTAATGCCTGAAGTTTTATATGAACGGTTTCATAATTTGAAACATGTCATTTCAAAAACTCATTCCATCAATATGAAGTACCAAACATTGAAAAAAACACCATTTAACAGCTAGAGAGCTACAAATAAACAAAATTCCTTTGTAAGTCCTAATTGCTAGTGCTGAACATAAGCCGGTAAGAACAGAAGGCACATTTTCCTCTGCAAGCTTTAATCCAAATCTCATTGACACCGAAACGGCTCAATCCACTGCACGAAATTTAGTTTAGATTATCAAAATTGGACGCTAACTTCTATGAATTAAAGTTAGAATAATCAATGAAAATGCTATGCTTCTAAATTTTCTGTTTTACACTTGCTTAAAACATGCTTCACAAGTAAGATTCTGAAAGAGAAGATTGAGATCACGCTCACCTTCTAATCAAGCAAATATAGCTTGTTCCAAATCATTTGAATCCTTTCATACCTTCCTTATCATCTTCACTTATCAACTATCTTCGTTTCCGAGAAATTCAATAACCTCAGCATGCCGCAAAACGACCGACCCGACAGCATATCCCGACAAATTGTTAGCGATTAGAACGCCCTCGAACGCACTGACGGTACGAAACAAATTGAATGGGGCCCTTTGTTTAGAAATTTGAGATATTTCGTGCATTTTTGACGTAGCTTATCGACGAAAATAGCCTTATTTGGGTGCAGCTCAGCGCACGAATACGAGACAATCATTTCCCCTGCACGCGCCGATGCTTCTTAATTCAGCGCATGTGTGACGTCACGCATTGATCTTGCTCAACAATCAATGCCCAATCATCGATCCAGTAAGAAGAGAACAAGGAAAGGGAGGGTAGAACTACTTCAGTTATACTCGAATATCGACGAGGAAAGTTAAAACTGAAAGCTGGCCTTTCAGTCAATTTTCTGCAACAAATTTATTTGAATACAGCGTAGTAAGGCCAATATGGCCTCTCGAAATCATAGCAGCTCGAGCTACGCTAGTTCTGAAGAAGTTCAAGACCAAAGACAAGGAGATTCGAATGAACAAACACAACTAGATTTCAACTCTAATGTAAGTTCGATGTCGTTTGATAGTGATGATGACTTGTTTGATCAACATACGTTAAATAACTTCTTGCAAATACTTCTTCAAGACCACGTGAATCATGGCTCTCCCACCTGGCAAAATCTTGGTCAAGAAACTAATGATGCGTGGCGACCCAACGACAAAGTTCAAGTCGACCCATTTCAAGGAGGACTTCGACAGCAATGGACTCAGTCATCGTTGAACCAAGAGGAGAGAAATCTATCAGAGGGACAAGGTTTTCAACAATCGCCAAGAGCTACTTATCCTCAAGCAGAGTGTAAAGGAAGTGGACAGGAAGTGCAACGCAGAGATCCGCTAGCTTTCAAACAATGTTTGTTTCAACAAGAAAATGCAGGCTTCACGCAAGGAGATCAGGGAGCAAAGGGCCAACAAGGTGAGGCAATATTACCTAGGCAGTGGCAACAGTCTTTGTTTCAAAAAGAATCAGAGCTTCCACCTTGCGAGAAACCTTATCGGCAAGATCTTATTTGTCTTCCTCCACAAAACCAGCAGGAGAAGCAGTTTATGCAGGGAGAAAGCGAAGCAAGATATGAATGGAAGCAATGCATGTTTGCAGAAGATCGTGAAACTGGAGAAATTCAGCAAAAACCACATCACAGGAATATTAACGTTAGCTCACACGCAGAGCAAACTGTGATAACTTATCAAGATCCTGACACCTTGAAACAACAATGGTCCCATCGCTTACCTCGAGAAATGAACGAAACTCCTGCTGTACCTCATCAAGGAAATGTCCCTGAAGGAGACAAACCTACGTACCAAGAGATACATGAATTGAGTGATCGTATAGATGAATTCTTGCAAACTTGGCAATTTCTTGAAGGGCAGCCTTCGAGTGCTAATACTACATTTGAACAAATCTCTCTTCAACAAGACAATCATGCTTGGCAGCAACAATTTCAACAAATTCCTGGACAAATGTTGTCATCTTCGAAAGCTCAACAACAATTTTTGGGTCAGCAGACACCCATTTACACATGGCAACAACCCCAGCATCAACTTCAATCCTTTGCTTCCGAACAACAGGAAATCCCTTGGAGTCTAATGCAAAATAGATGGGGTCAGAGCAGTGGAGCAAGCTGGCCTCAAAGCAATTCGGACTATTCTACTGACGTTAATAAAATCCCTGCGAGGCAAGCAAACCAGCAGGAAACGCAAGAAGGAACTGGTTATTTTGACAGACGACAAAGTGGCATGTCTCGGTAAGTAAAATGACATGGAAAACTCCTTTTTACTAAGAATACACTAAGTTAGTGAAAAAACTTCCACTTTTTCAAGATCACCAAATATTCTTTTATGTTGCCGATCATAAAAACTTTCTATATGTTTGTGTCAAGGATCAAATTCATTTTGGACATACTGCAAAGTCTTGAAATGAATCCAAATTTGCAGGAAATTGTACTTCCCAAGCTGCCTGGATTTGAAGCCTAATCAAAAAATCACTATGATTATCAAATTGAATTCAAAAATTTGAGAGAAAGGACCACTGCCACTTAATTAGTTTCTTATGTTCTTCAGTATTCGAACTTGTATATGAAATTCCAAATTATACCTTCTTCCCATAGAATACTGTTTCGTGTAATAAATTCCTCAAAACGAGACGTTTTACGTCATGATTTAAATTTTTCTCGTAAGAACAAAATAAGGATCACCAGTCAAATTTAGTTGGTCCTCGGCACAAATGCGCTGAGAGAAACATCGGAGAATGGTAACATAATCAACTTCATTGCCTCTCCAAAAGTTGCAAGTTCTTTCTTACTCACGCCATGCGATTCTTCCCATTGCCTCCAACTTTGCCTTACTTTTTATCTTAAAATCCATTTTAGATCCTGTTTTTCTTTCTACTGATGAACGGCTACACCCGAGGGTTTCGTATTCTAAAGTCAACGATTGTGTACTTCTAATGACCTCCAATCTTCTCGACCGTGAGGGCTTCACAGATCTCTTTGCTCTAATATTCTTCAAACATTCTTGTGTAAAAGAGAGGAAGTCTTTGTCGATGAAGTCTCTGTCAGCAAAGAAACTTACGCCAGCAAAGTATGTATCAGAGGTCTTCTAACCTGCAACTTTTTTTTATAAGAAACTGGTTTATAAGAAACTAGTACTAAGATGGTTGAAATCTTAAGAAACTCGAGTATTTTGTCTCAGAAGCATTAAGAAACTTTTAGAAGTTAAAGGCATGGGAATTATAGCAAATATATATTTGAACCTTTATTCTTGAGCAATATTAACTAACCATCTTTTTTTTCAACATAACAGAACATTGTTAATTCCTATATGATGTTTGAAATGTCAAGAAACATATCTGAAGCGGTGTTAGTGACCACATTGATAATTCTGCATTTTAAAAGTAAGAAACCAGTTAAGAAACTTTTAGTACTAAAATGGGCAAAATTTCATGTTAAATTAAGAAACTCTTTTTGGTATTATATGGTCTGAACCTGGTTTCTTATAAAAAATGTATATTTCCTTTCTCTCCTCTCGCATCTCTTCCATCAGCACAAAAATAGCCACACAAACACACAAACATGAGTTCTGCGAACTGTAAATGTTGCGTAAAAATTCTGTTTTGGATCTTATTGAGGCCTATTGATAACTATGATTCGAACATAGATCCATTAATGATAAAGTGTCTGAATATTTTTAAGTAAGAAGAAATACTTGACAGAATCTCTTGCAGCTAAAGAATCTTGGTACCTTTACAATGTCTCATAATTATTTTGTCTCATAATCACATTATTCGATCACAAAACAACAAAAATCAAAAGAAGAAGATACTTGACAGAATCTCTTGCAGCTAAAGAAGCTTGGTACCTTTACAATGTCTCATAATTATTTTGTCTCATAATCATATTATTCGATCACAAAACAACAAAAGTCAACAGAAGAAGATACTTGACAGAATCTCTTGCAGCTAAAGAATCTTGGTACCTTTACAATGTCTCATAATTATTTTGTCTCATCATATTATTCGATCACAAAACAACAAAAATCAGAAGAAGAAGATACTTGACAGAATCTCTTGCAGCTAAAGAATCTTGGTACCTTTACAATGTCTCATAATCATTTTGTCTCATAATCATATTATTCGATCACAAAACAACAAAAATCAGAAGAAGAAGATACTTGACAGAATCTCTTGCAGCTAAAGAATCTTGGTACCTTTACAATGTTTCATAATCATTTTGTCTCATAATCATATTATTCGATCACAAAACAACAAAAATCAAAAGAAGAAGATACTTTACAGAATCTCTTGCAGCTAAAGAATCTTGGTACCTTTACAATGTCTCATAATCATTTTGTCTCATAATCATATTATTCGATCACAAAACAACAAAAATCAAAAGAAGAAGATACTTGACAGAATCTCTTGCAGCTAAAGAAGCTTGGTACCTTTACAATGTCTCATAACCATTTTGTCTCATAATCATATAATTCGATCACAAAACAACAAAAATGAAAAGAAGAAGATACTTGACAGAATCTCTTGCAGCTAAAGAATCTTGGTACCTTTACAATGTCTCATAACCATTTTGTCTCATAATCATATTATTCGATCACAAAACAACAAAAATCAAAAGAAGAAGATACTTGACAGAATCTCTTGCAGCTAAAGAATCTTGGTACCTTTACAATGTCTCATAATCATTTTGTCTCATAATCATATTATTCGATCACAAAACAACAAAAGTCAACAGAAGAAGATACTTGACAGAATCTCTTGCAGCTAAAGAATCTTGGTACCTTTACAATGTCTCATAATCATTTTGTCTCATAATCATATTATTCGATCACAAAACAACAAAAATCAACAGAAGAAGATACTTGACAAAATTTTTTTTTTTTTTTTATTCATTAAAAGTAATACAACAAATCTTACATTCTACTATACGGATCTAATTACTATACAATACTACGGGGACGATACCATGGGGAGCGAACGACAATGACTACCCCATGGCCAATATGAAAAGACACGCAATGCTAACCTAAATACAACAAACACTACGGACAATTTAATATCTACTAAACTAGATTCGGTTCCACATCAGATGTAAAGTCAGGGTTGCGATAAGTTTACGTTCTTTGAAGTAATTTCAAATTCCTGACATCTGATGTGAAACAGAATTTACAAAGTAAAAGGACATTTACGTTAACGACGTGGTGGTTGCTTTGTGCATAGCTGAGGGTTGAATGATTTTAGTCAAAGCGACCAGTTTCGCGAATGAAACGTGAGGTCAATTCGAGTATATTTTTATTCAGGTCATAAGAACTTGACAAAATCTCTTCCAGCTAGAGAATCTTGGTACCTTTACAATTTTTCATAATCATTTTGTCTCATAATCATATTATTCGATCACAAAACAACAAAATGAAAAGAAGAAGACATTTGACAAAATCTCTTCCAGCTAAAGAATCTTGGTACCTTTACAATGTCTCATAACCATTTTGTCTCATAATCATATTATTCGATCACAAAACAACAAAAATCAAAAGAAGAAGATACTTGACAGAATCTCTTGCAGCTAAAGAATCTTGGTACCTTTACAATGTCTCATAACCATTTTGTCTCATAATCATATTATTCGATCACAAAACAACAAAAATCAAAAGAAGAAGATACTTGACAGAATCTCTTGCAGCTAAAGAATCTTGGTACCTTTACAATGTCTCATAACCATTTTGTCTCATAATCATATTATTCGATCACAAAACAACAAAAATCAAAAGAAGAAGATACTTGACAGAGTCTCTTGCAGCTAAAGAATCTTGGTACCTTTACAATGTCTCATAACCATTTTGTCTCATAATCATATTATTCGATCACAAAACAACAAAATGAAAAGAAGAAGACATTTGACAAAATCTCTTGCAGCTAAAGAATCTTGGTACCTTTACAATGTCTCATAACCATTTTGTCTCATAATCATATTATTCGATCACAAAACAACAAAATGAAAAGAAGAAGACATTTGACAAAATCTCTTCCAGCTAAAGAATCTTGGTACCTTTACAATGTCTCATAACCATTTTGTCTCATAAGCATATTATTCGATCACAAAACAACAAAAATCAAAAGAAGAAGATACTTGACAGAATCTCTTGCAACTAAAGAATCTTGGTACCGTTACAATGTCTCATAATCATTTTGTCTCATAATCATATTATTCGATCACAAAACAAAAAAACAAGAATGATATATAATCTTTGTCTCATGTCATATTAACTGTTCACATCAATTGCAGCGCTATTTTGCTATGATTACTGTTGAAAAATGCTCGACTTTTTAGCATTATTTCTTTGTTCCTTGTGCATAAATGCTTTTCAAAGGGGCAAGGTCACGTAACTGTAAACAAACCTGTTATCTCCATAATCTAAATTGTTGCCCACACGTCGTCATTGTGTTCTGCTAAGATTTCGGTAGATGGGGTGAATCCGCAATAAAGCTACTTCTAAAAATCTACCAATATCTTTGCAATCCTACAACATATGAGTGTTGGGTTTGTTTCTCTACAAAATTCAAGAGTCAGTCTTCAAGATACCACCTTTATTTTGAGAAAAGTAGTAGAAAATCTCTGTGATATGAACTATCAAAAAATACTGGAAAATTGTCGTTTCGAAGGAAGTTTGTTTACATTACGTAATCCAGCCCTTTTAACTTGGGGTGAAAATGTTTCAACGGGAAGAGTGATGCTAAGCAAGTTGATCTCTTGAATATGGAGGTATAGAAAACTTGAGATATTTATGTGTTTCATCGTACTTAACTGGTAAAACGCTGCGACAGTAGACTTTTTATATGACTCTCTAAGCTTCTTGCTTCAATAAGAGCAACAATAACCGAAACTGATTGAAAGGAACATTGAATATGAAATATGAAGTTTTGCCTCTTTATAACATCATATCACTGAAAAAATCAAGCTTATTTGTACTTATAGAACTCAAAAACTAAAATAACACATCAGGTGGAAGGTAAATCAAAAAGACTATCTGTCTACTTGATGACAGAATTGTTTTCATCAGCAACCAGTATCATAACTCCTACATGAACTGTAAGCTTCGTAATTCTTAGCAATCGTTTCAAAAAGTAACCACATCAGTCGATCATTTTCCTATGCATTGTGAGACAAAAAATTAACTACCTCTTTGAAACATCATGGCTCACAAAATATTCCAAGACTGAAAAATGTGGATAAGGTTCTTTGCCTGTTAAACCATGAGAAAGCCCTTCGTTTAGGTATGAAAAAGTCACATTGCAAATTCTAGACTGTTATCCAAAGGTTTCTTTCTCAAATTGAGCTAAGAATTTCGCCTTGCAGAGAAATGATTTTCTTTCGATTGAGACATGGCTTTCGAAACATAGATTGAAATTAAACAGCAGTGACCAATATTCTGGCAAAAACATCACTTTATTTCTCTTGAAGGTTTTCACCTTTTGAAGGATTTTCACATGGATTTTCATTTTTATTCAACCACCTTATCAATCAGATAACCTTGATTTTCATAAATTTGCAAAATTTTCTACTGGACCATTATTTCTCAATTTTCTGATCATGCAGCCCTTCCTAATTTTTTAATAAAACTATTTGTACGGCCACTCCCTTTCACGTCAGACATTCTCGAGACGTCACGGACAATCTAAATACATCGACCACCATCGTGAACTGGTGAGTCTTTAGCGCTGACGTCACTTAATGGAAAACCGGCCCAGGCTCGCTGAGATGTCTGCACGAACTTATCTGCCAGGGGCTCTCCAGCCAAACCTTTGAATTGGTTTAATGTAATTCAAGAGCGTCTGCCAATAAAAGCAGTGGCTATTTCGTACTGAAAAGTCTGCAAATGTGAATTTACCAGGGTTCCTTCAGACTATTACTTAAGTATATCTATTTAAGAGTTCAAAACGCAATGCAAAGCAGTAGGAAATGAACTAAAATGTCTGTCAGGACCATCTTGCATGGAGAGTCAGTTGAATAGTATTTAACTGAACTGCGTAAACCATATAATCAGCATTGGGTAACAATGATAAGTTTTAAAGGTCATTTTGCGCAGATTTGACCTGCGAAAACATTGCTGCAAGGCATCAGCATAAAGAAAGTGAAGAAAGAGACTGTCTTTTATTCAACGATAAATCATTCCGTCCACCCATTCATTCATTCATTCATTTATTCATTTATTTATTTATTCATTCATTTATTCATTCATCCATTCATTCATTCATTCATTCATCCGTTCATTCATTCATTCATTCATTCATTTATTCATTTATTTATTTATTCATTCATTTTTTCATTCATCCATTCATTCATTCATTCATTCATCCATTCATTCATTCATTCATTCATTCATTCATTTATTAATCAATGCCTTCATTCGCTCCTTCGTTCATCAGTTGAAAAGTCAAAGATTTTTGGAGGTACGGTAAGACCCCGAAACCACCTAAAAGAACTTTAAGCCTACTTAAAACGCTTAGCCCCTGTGCTTATAAGAAACTTTTGAGGCTCACATGCAAAATCAAGTTTGTTGTATTTTGATCAACAACATTAGGTCCTGGTCTGATAGTCTCGGAGCATGCCACTCAATGAAAGGTTCATGAGACATTGCTACCAAGATATCTTAGATTTTAAAGATCTTTACCTAAGTTTTGATTGATGTTCTGGACAACCATTGATAACATACAAACTCGGCTACCATAGCTATAAGTAACCCCCTTCCATTGAAACCTCTTTTTCAGGACTTTCCAGAACAGCCAATAGAAACTTAGGTGTGAGAAAAATTTTAGGCGAAGGTGTGAACACGAGGTTACTTTAATGCGTACTGGACTGGAGGTATCTGTAAACATTCCTTACTTTTGGAAGTATTCTAAGAGATATTTTTGAGGGTACTTTTTGAGGTATCCTACTTTTTGAGCTACAAGTACACATTTAACAGACGCTTACAGCTAACAATTTAAAACGAACACATCCCTCTATCTATTGGGTAACCAAATGAAAAGACACCCCCATCATTCAAATGTCAAGGAAGACATGTAAAGCAAAAGATTGCAAGGATTACCAAGGAACTAAACTCCAATCATTTACACTAAGATTAACAACGACGCGCAAGAAAAATTTTGCTTCAGTAATGCTTCCAATCAAGCCTCGCTGAGTGTTATCCCATGTGTCGAAAAATTCCATTCTTTCACGCTGGAGTGCCCATCTACTGGGTGTAGATTTAGCCTCTCATTCAAATAGACTGCATTTGTATACTTGAAGCCGATGATAGAAATTACAAGCAAATTTCATTTTACAGTAGACTATTACTTTCTGAAAACATAAAGTTCTTTAAGTTCAGACCAAAGTCGAGTTGCCACTTGGGAAAATGTTTACATCGTGAGTTCCAGGTTATGAGATCCTGCTGACTTAAAACTCATAGCTTCTTCAGGAAAACATCAAAACAGATAACTTCAATCTCACCAAGCAACAGTTTCTCAATTCGCAAAATTTCCGGCCCTCGTCTTTCAAACAAGTGCGGAGGGGGGGGGGGGGGGGCTTCAGCCCCTGCTAGCCCAATGACTGCGTGGACCCTGATTGTGAGTCGAGAGAAATATGACTGATTTCAACGAACGAAATTTTTAAATAAATTGACATTTCATTCACACAATGATAATCAGTTTCACTGAATGAGACAAGTATCTGGTATACTACTGGCTTGAAAAAAGTTTCATCTTTTCTTTACTCCCCCTCCCCTCTAGGTTTGTATACGGTAGTAGTTTGTAAAAACTTCTTGTATCTCCCTAAATTTCTCTTTCTAGTGGAATGAACCAACTGGAACAACAGTTAAGCTGGGAGCAAACTTTACAACAAGATAATACTAATATTGAGGTAATTCATTTTATCTATTTCACTCCTGTCACGGGACGTAGGAAGCATCCCAAACTTGGGGGGACGACATTTCGAGGAAGCTTTTTTCCAGAAAGGGGGCATTTTCTAAGAACAAAAAAGGCACTTTTTTATTGCTAAATCTTGGAGGCACGTGCCCCCAGGAGCCCCCCGGTACTTATGTCTAAGCCTGGCTACCAAACTTTATATTTGCAATGTAAAAACAGCTGGCTTCAAAATTTTCGTACTCATGCACAGCTCGAAGTATTCTGAATCATTTTGTCATTTGCTTTTCTTGCTTTATTCAGCCTTTTGTCATTATTTCAAAGGAACATTTGCTTCATTCAGCCTTGTCACTATTTCAACTTCTTCAAGGGATCTACTCCAGCTTATGCTAACGAAATATTCCATCCAGTCGACAAGTGTCGAGTAACACGAAGGTCTAACTTTAGACTAAACGTCCTTTTCTCCTTTACTGCCTCGATTCGCACAGCTAAATGGAATGCCCTGACCTCCTTTGTGCTCGTTACTTTGTTTGGTAATTCAGACAAATACGAGAGTCAAATAAAGGCATTGCTGTACAAATTTCTTCATGCAGAGTTTTTACTGTGGTCCTGGGTAGTCCTGTCTTGATTTTAGAATATCCAAGACAAGGTTCCTTCATCGAAACCTTTAGTAGTGCCAAGTCTAAAGGAAAAGTTGATGAATGAAATTTTTCTCTCTTCTCTGTTCAGGCTATGTATGAAGATCAAGGCAGAAGACTGAGTGGCAACTTCGTAGAAACGAGTGACCAAATTAGACAGTTCGAGGAAAATGTCATAAAGAAAACAAAACTTACAGAAACTACAAATGCTTTGAAAACAGAACTGAGATCGAAAAGAGGGAAGATGAAACCAGAAAAAGAGAAAATTCGATTACATGTTCTTAACAGATCTAAAAGCTTAGAGAAAAAACTAGACGTCGAAAGAAAATTACAAGGTAAACAGTTTGATATTAACAAAGGAATCTGTTACAGTCAAAAACCGGATTAAGAAAGTGATAACTATGATGGATACCTTTTTATGTTAATAGAGATCACAGTGAGATTATCAAGAAGAAATGTTTATTGCTGTCTGAGATGATAGACTTTCAAACTGAGCAACGTTGAAAAGGGACTTGATAGGAGAATTGCTAGAGTCAAAAATCTGACTGACGACGAAGCAAGACTTATGATGAGGCGTTGTCCTTGGATGCAAGATATGTAGATTGTTATTTCTGAGAAATTGTTACCAGATGACAGTGAGACAAACGTGGTAATGCAAAAGTTTGGGTTTTGGAGTTGCCAAATGTTGGTCTCGTTTTCAAGAAAAGACAGGCATTCAAAATTGAGGTATTTGTCTGACACATTTGACATCATGCATTTGACACAGTTTATTTGAAAAACATGAACTCTGAAGCAGGAAGAGATTGCATCGAATTGTAGATTAAGTTTTGCTACAACCCAAGTAAGAATGAAGCACGCTTCCTTGCAGAAAACAGTGATGTTAAGAATATGCATGGAAATGTGATTGACAAGAGAATGATTTTGGAATCAGGATAAAATTTGGCTTGGGGATAAGAAACCAGAGACTGATTCAGGAAGTAATGGCTGTGATAAAGGACCCTTCTTGCCATACGACATGAAAGGTGAAATTTTGAATTGGAGAAAATTTAATTATATAGAGAGATTGACAAGAATGGTTTTTAAAACTAAGACTGAATTAAGGAGAAACCACTATGGCGTGTGACTGTTTCTGTTCTCTGTTCTAGTTATAAGACATGACAGAAGAAATTTGAGGAATGCTGAGGAATTTCATGGAAAGGAAGTACAAATGTACAAGGAATGTGCTATTATGAAGAGATTGACAGAACAGCATTGCTTAATTACAACGAGAAAGAATTACCATAAAGAGACGTCTATTTGGCCCATGATTGAGAGAAACAGTGAGAACGTTTAAAGACTTGGAAGATAAAACTAAAAGATGAATAGGAAAGGAACCGAAAAATGGAGAATAAAGGTCTGCTTGAGATGTAAGCATGTGCTTGTTAGTGTCGTGCATTGTCTGGTGTTACAAGGTTTAAACTCTACAGAAAGATGTCTCTTTCTGGCCACATGATAAACAGAAACTTTGAGTAGATTAGAAGCTGGAAGCTAAGTCTAAAACAAGAGGAAAACGAAAGGAAGTGACACCAAAGTAGTTAAGTGGTCCATTTGGTTATTGAACATATACCTTCTGGTACCGCTTGGTCTGATATTGAAAATTTTGAAGGAGAAGACACATTAACTACACTAAAAGCATAACCATGAACAGTGGTGGCGCTATGGGAGGGATAGAGGGGACTAGAGACCCAGTCTGAAGCATCTAGTCCCGCGTCCGAGGAAATTTTGGGTTCTTAAATGACTTAAAAAACTGCATTTTTGCCATTTCAGCCCCATCGGAAGCTCCAGCCCCTCTGTCGGAAGATTTCTGGTGCCACTCCTGACCATAAATACGGTCACTCGCTGTCAAAGTCCCTTCAATATCCCTTACAGCTAAGAACAGAAAGTTGCTCCTGAGAGTACATCTTCTCGACCCCTTAAATAGGTTCATTAATTGCCAACCCTCTTTGAAAAACATGATCCTTTGATTTGATAGCTACTAATACAGTTCTGCCAACTTTAAACCCACCGGTAGAGGGACAATTTACTTTTCAAAAGTCTTAATTGTCAGATCACAGCCTAAAAAAGGGAACTTTTCAAGGTTCATAGTTTTAATGAGACTTTGACGTGATTGTTCTGTGGGTTGGCAAATTAGCAAAGACCTTTGTGAAGGTGATGGTGAAGTTGCGGTTTTTAGCGCCAAGCGCTGGGATCGCAGATCCAGCGAAGCGCTAATCGAGTCCGCGACCACTTGTCATGACGCTCAAGTGGCGAGGCTCTACCAAGGTATCGAACATCGAACCCACTACGCCTGACTGTTCTGACTGCAAAGTGAGAGGATTACACCACTGCACCACAACACCTTTCCATAAACTTGGTATCAAATCATCGCAAAAAAACATAGTTTTGATATTGTGAAAGTATTCTAAGTTATTGAAGCGTCTTGCAGATTATATTGACAGTTGTTTTTAGGCCATTTTATCATAGTGTATAGAGATACCTAGATGCTTGTAAATATAAATGTTTTATAAATGCTTTACATCGTATTCTTCTTTCATTAATACTGAAATCTTTACACTTTTCCCACTTCATAGGTTGCTACAACTGACAATTCTGTTCAGTCTTCTTGAGACTGGCGTAAAAGGTCACTAACGATCATTTGTCCTCTCTGGTAAAGCTATAGGGAAATATCAAGTAAGTTAACTATATTGCCGAAGATCTTTACTTAGAAATGCTATAAACTTTCAAGACATTTGACCAAAAATATTTCTCATACAGTTAAAATTCCGCGTATAAGAACCTTCATTTTTGCAAGTCACGCTGGCTTCTTAAACAATGAATAAAATTGATAGGTTCCTATAAAATGGTAGTCTAGTTGAAAAATTGCAGCCTGTAGGTTCTTAGCTCACTTGATCCTTCAGGGAGAGACTTTCAGGACATTTATGCGCAGAACTGCATAACTCCACAATGCAGTATTCTTCTGAAGGGATCTCACATTGCAAAAGATTAATTTATTTAGTTTCCAAGGGAAGCGTTGCATTTATAAGAAACTAATTCAGCCTGGCTCTCAAAAACGTAGGTTCTGTGTTGATTTCTTGTGCCAGAATGAACCATCAAGCCTAGATTACCAACGAATTGAGCAACTGATGGACAGTCTGAAAGACTCCTGGACCTATTTACTTGCAGAAGCCGAACAATTTGGTAGAATATCTGATCTGCTGAAAATGTCAACTGACAAGTTGATTAACAAAAAAGCTTAGCAAACAAACAAACTATTTAAATAACAAACTAACTGACTAACAAACTAACTAAGAACTTACTAAATAACAAATTGAATAACCAACAAAATAAGCAACTATCTAACAGCCAGGCCTGACTAGCTAAGTGAAAAGTAACTAATTTGAAAAAATGAGCACCTGAGTGATGACTTGCTGAACAGTAGGCTCAATTTTTCGAAAGTTAAGAAAGAGCCCTACCTGCATTTAAAAGCTAAGAAATTTTGTAAATTGCAGTTTTGATTTTACCATCCCAGGTCACTCAAAATTGTTTTGAAACTGTAAATAGCAACTGTTTGACCTTATTTTGAGCGCGAATTATGTTATCTACTTGTTTGAAGTCTTGCTATGTAATTCGGGAGCCCCCTTAACAAAACGGAATGAACTTTAGACTTTGGGTATTCAAAGTATAAGAAACGCGAAGGAAGCTTTTGGTAGCAAAACGGCCCTTAGTTTCTCATAAAAAATAAGTGTAAATTCCTATCTAACTGCATAGTGAACTAAGTGATTGAAACTAATGCACGATCTGAAAATGTGGCGAACTTGCTAGATGACTGAATTTGTGACTGTTTCATTGACGTGTTATCTTTGCTGAACAAAGCGCTCCAAAGTGGCTGATTTCTCTACAAATGAAAATCTGATAAGTTAATGAAATAAACATTTTAATTAACAAAACAAGTACTGAAACAAGGTTTATACCGAAGAGTATGTGCAAAATAACAGCTATACTTTCACAATTTATTTCTGTTTATTACCGAGGGTTGTCTAGTTCCTTCTAATTAAACTACTGTAGCTTAAAACCAAACTACTTGACTAGCTAACTAACTAAATAAACAGATAACCAACTAGGTAACTGAATAACTAATTAACTAGAATTGATAGCTAAATAGATAAACAAGATAACAAAAAAGCCATCTAACTAATTAAGAAACAAAGTGATAGCCAACTAGAGATAACTAATAGACTGCAATGATAAACAAATAGGTAAATAGGATAACAAACAAAATACAAAACAAGCTCACTAACCAAGGATCTACTAACTAACTAAGGAACTAAGTTATAAGCAATTAGAGATAATTTATTAACTAATTGATAACTAAATAGAAAAATAAGATAGCAAATAAAAAGCAAAAAACAAAACTAACTAGCAAATTAATTACATATATTAAGTAAATAGAACCAAATATGTAACTAGATATCTAATTTGATAGATATATAGATAAAGAAGATAACAAACAACCAAAATACTAAACTAACTAACTAACTAACTAACTAACTAACTGACTAACTAATTAGTTAAGAAAATAAATGATTAACATGTTAAGAAGCTTATAACTTAGCCGATCAAAATACGTGATTACTTTCTGCTCGGCTGCTGGACGTTACTGAAGAAAAATGAACAGACTTTGAAAGCGTTTAAAAATAAATTGATCCACACCCTTGTCCTTGGGCCTATGATTGATAAAGGTATTTCTTAAGTTTGCGTGCTAAAATTGGATGCGATCAGAGATCAAATTTGAAGAAAGATTTGTGTGGGAATTTGTCATAATATTTGTGAAACACATTTTCGGGGATAACTGGTCCCAACAAGTTAGAAGTTGTGTTGTTGTTATTTCTATTTGCACAAACAAACTTACTACTGTAAATAGAGTAATCAAGAATTCATTTCCTGGATTCTGATTCGTGCTTTAATAATTAACGCATCTGTCTGAAGCAAAATGGCGTCTGGAAATGACGGAAACTCGAGCTTTGCAAATGGTACAAGGTATACCAGTTTTAAAACATCTCAGGAGCTTGAAAAACATGATACGAATGCTGCAAAACATCAAGAATATGCTGCGAAACAAAGTAGTGCTGTCTTGGAGGAAAGAAATACGTTGCTTGAGCTTTACTCGCTAGAGCAGCTGTGTGAGACTTTCCTGTTTGAGGAAATGAATGAACCTTCTCCTTTGCAGCAAAATCTCGGGGAAGGAAAAAACGAACTCTGGCTTCAAACAGAACAGCGACGAGGAAGTCAAAATATGTTGGGACAACAGTGGCAAGAATGCTCCTTTCAACCGAATGATGACCTTTGTTGGACTCAACAAGAACCCCAAGGGGGAGAAGATGCTTTCAGAACACTTGAGAACTTGAGACCAGGTCTGGTTCTTCGTGAAAACGAAGGCTCTTCTCCCAAAGACTGCTTCGAGAAAAGATCACATAATAACAATTCTTTCCTTAAGAACAGTCACGAGAAACATGCAAAACACGGAGACGATAAACAGTGGAGCCAATGTTTATATGAGCAAAATAACGAACATTCTGCTTCTCTAACTGGTAGTAGCGGTTTTGAGTGGTCTCAAGCTGGAGAAGGAAGACAATATCTGAATCAACAAAGCAATTGCGAGGTGAACAGGAAAAGGAAGCAATGCTTATTTGAACAAGAGGAGGGTGTGGCTCAAGGAAAATTCATGAAGCAAGAGAAGGCTGCTGGTACTTTCTTGCAGGATGCCCGAGGGCTGCAGAGGCATCAAGACCAGGGAAGATTCAGAAGGCAGTGGAAACAATGTCTGTTTCAACAAGAAGAAAACAACGTTGCGCCATCTCAAGAGTGCTTCCAGCAAGAACATGAATATGATTACTTTCAAAGTGAGCAGAACATTTACAGCAGCCAGAAGCAGGAAGGCAAAACAGAGCAGGGATGGAGTCAAGCTTTGTTCAAGCAGGATAATGCAGCTCCTGATGCAGAAGTAAATCGTCAGCATATTCAAACAGATAGTAGCTGTCTACAAGGAGAACAGATAACGGAAGGCTCTCAGAATGAAGGAAGCCTGACACAACAGTGGCAAGAATATTTGTTTCAGAGTCTTGACGAAGTGCTTAATGGTCAGCTGAGGCCACTTCAGGATAGTAACATATCCACATACAAAGAAACACAGTCTGTTATGAAGCAACAAAGTGGTTGCGAAGCTGAGCAAGGCTTGTATCAAAGTCTGTCGTCGTATGATAGGAATGGTTATATCCAGAACAAAGTTCACCAAAATATAAGACATGGCTTAGGCCAACGCTATTGACACTGAAAACTGCTGATGTTATAAGGACGCAAATTTCTGCATTAGAACTATTGGTTGTTGAAGTAGAAAATAGCTTTGCTTTATAATATAAGATATAGATAAAGTAATAAATTTAGCTACTTTAAGTAGATCCAATCGGCTAAGATTTTTTCACACCCTTTCAAGTCATGTGATCAATCTCTTGATAAAATGCCCTTTGAGTTCTTTACCGTATTTCATGCCATGAAAGTTTGTGCGTTGAATGCCAAAAGTAGAATAAAACAGAAACTTCCCAAGAATATGGTCGCATGATTTGAAGCGGGTAAAGCAGACCTTAGTCGATTATATCTACTGCTTATGAACAAGTTGCATTCGAGATTTCCTTGGCACTCAATTAACAGTTAATAAAAGGACAAGGACAAAAATATCTGCACAGTGCACGAGGATCTTTGGTTGTAGAAGAAGTTGGTAATTTTACTTTTCAAAGAAACATTCCTTTTAGCTGCTGCTGTTAATTGCTGATAACAAAGATAAATTTAAGATATTTCTTGCTCTCGACATTATCAACATTTGATGAAGTTATAAGAGCAAGGCTTTCTTCACAAGAATCACTGGTTGCCAGAAATGTAGGAACTGGGGGGAGGGAAACACTGGAGGAATGGGCCCATAATAATTTGCAATTATGATGAGAAAGTACCCTTTGTGCTTCAAGGAGTGCCCCTCCAGTTGAAAGAAAAGTGCCCTCGAAGTTCCGTGCTTCTCTCAAGTACAAGATGGTTCCTGTGGAACTGCTCGTTGCTGAGGCAGTTGATTTTGCCATTTGAAGCAAATTAGCTTCTCTTATAAACTCTTTTAGAAACAATTCTAGACTTGAGATATTCTATTCATTGCCAGCTCAACTCAAGAACATATCTTGGCACTCAGAGAGATTTGAATGTTGCACTATAATCACCGAAGCAACATTGATAGTTTGTTGCTGGAAATTAATAACTTGATAAATGTTTATAATTTGCTGCTTTATTCGCAAAATAGTTATCCTGAAAAACAGAGAAAATAACTTAGTTTATATGTAAGTAAACTTGTATCATCATAGAATTAATAGATACTTTTGAAAAATTTCAGAAAATTATCAAATCGAATTCTTTGGTTTGCAGAACCCTCTCTTAGCCTAAACAAGGTGTGACCAAACTTGGAGTGTCCCAAACTTCTCAGATGTGCACATAAAATCCCCAAAAAGTCAACAAATCAGCCTTCTAGATTCTACCGGATAAGCCATAAAATACACTGAAGTTTGAAGAACTGCAGCTCTCAAAAAATTGTCAGATATTTTTTAACCGATTTTATCTGTGTAGCTAACATATCAAATTAAATGAAAAGATCAATTTGCAAAAATTAGCCACATGTTTCCCAAATACAAGCGATTTAATAAAACAATATTTCATCTCAAAAACTCCTCCAAAACGGGCCCGAAATCTTTGATCAAATTTGCCAGCAATCCATCCTCATGATAACAGAAAAAAGACGAGAAAAGGCTGCATGACGGTCCCAAGAGTATGCCAAAATGCAAAAGCCTCTTCTCTTGGTATAACTAGTAAACGAAACGTCTTAGTGACAAGATAGACCGATAGAAAATTTGACCATGACTGATCTTGGACTAATTTTGATCAAGCACTCCAGGGTTGTTTTTGAAGGATTTTGAGAAGAAGAATTTTTATCAAATTGCTTGTAATATGAGAGCGATAAGACAGATGTTGGCAAACTAAATTTTCTTGTCTAAGGTGATATGTTAGCTACACAAACATTACCAGTTTACAAAAATCTGATAAATGCGTTAAGAGCTACAAGCTTTCAAACATTGATAAGTTCCTTTAGTCATTCGGCAGAGTTACAAAGAAACTTACTACTGACAGAAACATGTACAACTCACAGAAACCTACCACTTTAGGTATGTCAAACTTGGACATATGCAAACAAATTATCCCTTTGGAATTTAAAGTCCAGAAAAACTTACCAAGCAGAAGACAGTATCTCCCCTCACTTTCTTTCATTCTTCGGTTATCACCAGTTGCTTTCAAAAGGTGGTCCATGCTTGGTAAAAATTGCCTGAAACTTCATTTCGTAACACATTTCCGAGCAACAATTCATCTTTTGATACAGTATCATTGAGGACTATACATCTTTTTCTATGTAGTTTTAACAATTTCTTGTAGACCTACGAATTTAGAACCTATGATCTGTCTGCTCAGAGAAATCATCAAAGAAAGAGAGGAGAGTGTTTTGGACTTTTTCGGACTTGGGAAATGTTGTTAAGATCATTTGTGACAATGCATAACACAAACCTGAGTCAAAATTTTTGCACTCAGATGCAAAAGATTTAAAATATGTTTTTACAGGATAAAATAGAACGTAAGTTTATTCAGCTACGTTAAAAAAATTCCTTGTGTGTTTGCTTTCAAGTTAGTCCCTGGAGAGCGAAGAACGTTTTAAAACACAATATAGTTAGAAATATAGATTTGAAAACTATATATACTTGATTAGAAATATAAGACCATTAGTTATCAAATTAGCTTATCAAATATTCCAGTCCTGGAGATTGAATTAGCATGTTTTTGGACAGCAATTTTGTTATCTTCTCTAATCTTCCTTCCACATATAATTAGATTCTATTTCTTGGAAGATTTTGGCATGTATGGTATTTCATTATGATATTGACGTCACGATGAAATATTTTCTTCCCAGAAGCATATAAGAATATGATTTATTTCTAAGCAAATTTATCATATCATAAGGAAAAAATCATTCATTCTTGGTATCTACAAACAAACAAATGCCGTGATATATCAGACTGTCAAATGATTGACATATTAATTTACTTTCTGTGGTCTAACATTGCACTCTGTTCTCAGAACCTTTATGTACTAAATATAAATGACTTACAAAGGTAAACCAATTAGGGTATCATAAGATACACGTAAGCAATTATTAAGTGAATGAATAGACATGCTGGGAAACTACTGAGTAAAAAATCGTGAGATGATTTGAATACCACTCAGTTCAGTTCAGTTCATTTTTTTATTTTAAATTCCACCACATACAAATACTCCAATATTAAACTACTCACAACAATTATAATTAATACATAAGACAATACATCAAGAATAAAAACAGAGATAAATTACAATACACTAGAGGACTTGTATGCAGGGGAATTCTTAAGGAGGAACTCTCTCAGTAGCTAAGCTAATCGAGGAGAGAGCACCCCCTTAAACCACGAGGAGAGAGCACCACTGACCACAGCGTTAGGCAACCGAACATATTACACAACAAGGAAACTGTGAAATAATTTGGATCCAGACTTGAAGATTAAGCAACCAGTTTCTCTTTCCATAACTTTTTAAGGCAGAAGCACTGCATATGGTTATTGAGGGAATCAAGAAATTCATGCAATATTTCAAAATAGTAAACAAGAGCTGTAAAATCAATCTGCAAGGTTACAAATCCGTTGTCTGGCTCAAGTTTTGACTTGATTTTTAGATTTGTTCAAAATTTACAATGCACAATATCATTTTTAATGAAAATTACCGAAAACTATCTTCCATGGGCTTTGACCTTGGAATGTGTAACTCAATGCAATCCAATTTTCAACTAACAAAATAGCACAACGATGTTCTCTTTACCTCAGTCACTGCCTTTCAGAGATACAGAAGTTGCTCAAATGTAATTATGCTCTCTCGTCAATAGTGAACGTGAAAAATTCAAAATTTACGTGATAGTACACAATCCAATTTGTTTTGACAAACTGAGAAACAAAACTTTCAGCTAAATCCTAATTTGAGAAGAAACACATAGGTCAACGATTACGAGAAAATTTCAAAAATTAAGTTGAAGCCTCAGAAAGATGGTGAGGGTAAAATTCATCAAATTTGTTGCATAGATAGTCTTATACGGTTTTTCAAACAGTGCATACATTTTTCTGACTTCCCCGGTATATAGAGTAGTGATTTTGGTATTTACCGCACGAAGTAGAATGAACCATATTCTTTATCTTATGAAAGCTATAAGCTATGCTTAGAGTTAGCTAAAATGCACAATAGTGTGAAACAAGGAATAAATTCTTAAGCTGGTATACAAATCTACGAAAACCCACGTTTCTGCCGAACTATATAAGGTAGAAATACCGTCTAAACTATTCCCAATAGCATGAATCAACTGTGTTTTGTTACAGGAAGGGAGAAACTTATAATCTCCTTGGAAAATTATGGAACGAGACAGTAATGCAAGGCAACGTGAATGGGATCTTTGCCTAACGTTAAACGCAGCTTGAAGCATTTGCAAACCCTTCTATCTCCAGTGTTATGTTAGAAAGGAATATAAAAAAACGCTTTATAGAGCCAAGGAATGAAAAGTTATCGATTAAAAAAAACAGCAAGAAATCAATCATCACCTTCCAAAACTAATTCTCATCTCTTTGCAAAAAATTTTGGTGTACTTTAGGCAACTAAGAGATAGAAGCGATGCAAGCAGAACGCAGTTGCTTTCGCCAAATATTCCTACAACATAAATTTAAAATGCTACACACCCCAGAGTTTCTGAAAAAAGCCCTTGATGAAAGAAAGCCGTACAAAAATAAAGAAACTTACAATTTCTGTTGCAATGAAAATTCCCAACGTTCTGAAATCCTTTCATTGCTCATGCAAAATCTTTGTGTGAACATGAAAATGTTCTCCAAAAATTTTCGAGTTCATCCTGGCAAAGGTACTTCTTTTATTTGACCCTCTGCTTTGCAGAGCCTCACCTCATAAAGGAGCAAGCAAAAACTTTGGGATGATAAATGGACACTATGAATGAATCGTTTCCAGAGTCTTTTATTATATTTACGTAAGCAAATCTTGATTTTCTTTCTTTTATGTGACACCATATAAAGAAGGTAGTCTTTGCAAAAAATATCAAATACCCAGAGTATGAATCATTAGGACGGTTGCGAAACATACGGAACTGCCCGTAGCCTTGATCATGCGGTCGGAATATGCCGGATTTTGACTGCGCTCACTGACGTAAAATGTGAAAATTCAGAAAAACCATTTCCGTGTTTCATGTATCAAACGAATTTTTGCAGAACCAATCAGAGTTAAAGATTTAGGTATGGGAATTTCATCAAAAGTGAATCCATGTTTTTGCCTTTCAGATGAAAAAAGTTCGAATTTGTTTCACAAAAAGAATATGGCGTGATGCATTGATATTGACATCTTCACTTTTTGTTTTGTTCATTTCAGCTGAGGATCAACTTTTCGTTCTATTCTTCATCAATGGTCTCATTCTCAAAGAAAGATTTCGTGCAACTGAAGGAGAGAAAATGAAAAATCTTCTTTACAAATTCGATTCGTCTTCAGAAGCCTGTCATGGGACCCTCAATCGAACGTATTTTTGTCTTCAATGAAAAGTAGCAAAGAGCTCAATGTTTGACAAATTAAGGACAAAATCCCTGTGGTAATACCAATGGCCATGGGAATCATTGCCCACCAAGGACGGTTCTCAAGGCTATCACGATATAAAAAGATGGAAGCACAGATATTCCGCCACATACTGTAAGGCATAGGACAAAATTCAAGGGTTAAAGATCATACGATGAGGGTCAAAGAATATCTTCGGCAACTTATGTCCCATCTTTTCTTTTGCAAAGAGAAACTGACTGAGTCGGCCATATTTCCATATTCTGAAGCGCTTTTCAAATTGTTTGTACCGGCTTGTGCGATACGAGGATCTGCAACAAACCAAGACAATCGAATGCACTTTCATATGAAAATAGAAACAGTCCTGGTTTATGCACACTATCGTACGTTCAGTAAGTTTTCAGTTCTGTTGTGACCTCTTTCAGGGGAAGATTCCAGGACTTTTTCTTGAAAAGTCATATAGGCCCAAACATTCATTCAAGTCTTGCGCTCAAAGCGGAATAAAAAGCAACTGATAAAGATTTACAATGAACTTACCAGCAAACTCTAATTCTCCCATACCAGTCTTAGACAATTCAGTGCACCGGATTTCGGCCTTGCTGCCACAGATGGGTCAAAAGAGGCGTTGAAGGGGGGTCAAGTGTTCAGTTACTTCGCAGAGGTTTGACATCTTGAACAAAGAGCTTTGTGTGTCAAGGCGGCAACTCGAAACACCTCTGTTACCTACCTCACTGTTCTTTTTACAAAGAGCCTCCACTCAATGGCGAGGCCCCTAATCACCTTGTGTTTTGAACAATGAACCAAACATGCGGTAGGCATGACGTATGTTCTAACAATAGCTCTTTGTATTCATTTCTAATCCTCAGCCAATTGCTCTGGAGGGATAGGCTTGATGATGCTGTGCGTATTTTCAAAAACGTGCGTTTGGGAGGATGTTTGCCAGCGCTTAATTTAATTGCCTGGTGAGCCCTGTGAGCCTTATTGAAACAACAATTGATTACCCGTATATTTGGTTGTTCTCTACCCTAAGGTATCAGAGCCAAAGAAAGAAACAAAAACTAAAATGTTTTGTTGTTCCCTACCCTGGGTAGATAGCAATTTAACTTTTTTTCATTTATAACTTTCTTCTTTGGCTCTGCTGCTCAAGGTATTACACACACACGGTAGTTGTTCTCCTGTTTGCCGTTCACATATCGCTAATCCTCGTAATGCCTTTCAAGGAGGATCTCATCCCATCTTTAAAACAGTAAAACGACATGAAATATGAGCTTTTCAAGGCAAAATACCATGTCCAGATAGGTAGACCAGATGACTTCCTCTCCAAGAAATATTTTGAAACGTGTATGTCCCTTTGGAAGCAACAAAATGTGAAATAATTCACCTTCCCGTACAAACGCGAGTTATTTCTCTTCCCGATATTCCATTTGCACAGCACATGGCCCAAAAGATGACCAACGGTTCCTACTTTTCCAACGATAACTTCAAACATAAGTTGGTCTTTTTGACTGATAGATTTTTGTTCAATTTTGACTTCGGATTTTCGGCCTCATAACTTTTATTCTGATATCCATCCAAAGTCCAACTTTCACTGCCATCACGGTAGACTTATCAAAGTTCTTGCATAGAACAGCAGCCAGAGATGAACATCTGTGTCACTTTTAGTCCCCCGGTGATTGACATACACAACCTGGGGGTGTGGACAGGGTCTGCTGCCAGGTTTCTAATGAATTTTAATTGCCAAAATCACATCTTGAACACATAGGCTCGTGCCTACTTTTACTATGAATTCTGGGGAAAAATCGCCCACTCTCTTCTACTTTCTTGGCAATTTCTGCTAAACGGACTCTAATTTATGTTTTAAATTTGCCAAAAGATTGGCTCTTGTTTAGAGAACTTTGGCTAAAAACCCACCAATCTTAGAGGCACCATACCCTCACAGTTGACTTGTTATGTACCCTCTCCGAATTTTGGTCCTTCTTTAACCATTGAGATGTATCACATTATGGTTCAAGAGCCTCATACTACAAATTTCATGTCGAGGATGCAAATTAGTACCTCTTTGGGACATGAATCAAAGTGTAGTAGGCCTAAAAATGGGCGTATGAGAAATTAAAAGAACCTTCACGCTGAAATTTTCCAATTAGAATACCATTTTATAAGAACCTATTCATGTTATTTGTGTTTAAATAGCCAGGCTGATTTACAATATTATAGGTCTTTACATGTGGATATTTACCTTAGTTCTGGCGAAATCATCCGTTTTATTTCATAGACAGGAGTTCTTTAGATGACCGTTTTCAGTGCTTAACAGGTTCGCATTTTTTTTATCTATGACTTCTGTTCTTTTGCAAAGATATGTAATGATTAGATTTGTCACTCGATTATCTTCTCGACATTTGATCCCAAAAAGTTCGGCGTAGTCGAGCTAGGGGGACCAAATAATTCGACTTTACACTTTTTACGATTTTACAAAAATGACAAGTTAACTGCGCATGGCTTTCACTCGACTGGCAAGGTGACCAAACCATTCGATTTTCACTCGACAACATTTCACTCAATTCTTTTGACTAAGATCGAACTTTACTCGACATCATCCGATTCCACTTGACTAGGTGGCGAAACGGTGCGATTTTCATTCGACAGCACCTTTTTCACTCGACTTTTTTATAACTAAGATCGAACTTCACTCGACATCACTCCACTTGATTCGCTCGACTAGATGGCCAGACCACTCGATTTTCTATTTTATTTTTTGTCGAGGGACAATCAACTGGCGAATCGAATCTTCTGACGCTGTGTGAAGCAGACACTGGCTATGGCTACTGGTATCTTTTTCATAAGAAATTAAGAAGTTTGGTTAGCACTGAAAGTTTCTTAAATTCATTGTATTATGAGTGCTCAGAGTTTCTTACGAGTTTCTGAAAGGTTAGCCTGCGTGCAGACTTTACTTGCCAAGTCTGCACGCAGGCTACTGAAAGGTTTCATAGCAGTGTTCGTGTTTACTTCCTGTGCCCTCGTGAACATTTGAAAACGCAGTTGTTTGAAGCCTTTCCGCTGAAAAATAAAGCGAAAAATGCGACAAGAATTCACCTTTTATTATGAATAGTTTCCTAAGTCAAATTTTTATCTTGCATCGGAGTTTCGTTCCCGGGGGGGGGGGGTGTTACTTGACCTAAATTTGTACGGGGATGTGCCCACGAAAAAAATGTTTTCACCCTACCCCAAATTTTGCCTTCAAACGATACCCTGTTCTTGAAAATATCGGTGAAAAGTGTACTCAAAAACACAAAAATTTGACTAAATGATAACCCGTTGTAACAAAATTTCCTCTTTTGACATGTTTTGACCTGCTCAAAAAATTTGCCTTCTTTTGATACCCTGTTCTAGAAAAAATAGGCTGAAACGATACCCTGAAAACGGCACATCCTCATAGGACTAATATACTAAAGTACCCCCCCCCCCGGGGGTTTCGTTATTTCATGAGATCTGAAAGTTGAGTCTCTTTAACCAGAGAACAAAAAGTTGAACTTGCAACCTGTTTTTCTTACACCTCATAAGAGATGTCATCGTGTATGTGCAACCACTAATTGAAGGTTGGAAGGAGGAAGGAAATTAAGATTTATTAGATGATGATGCATCTTGCCTCATGAACAAGCATTTATGCTCATCAAGAAGCGGCCGCCATCATGAAGACACATCGAACAACGTCATGAAAGATAATGTCAATTACGTGGGAGTCATTTATTGTTATAATTCGATGGCAAATTACTTACCTCAAGAATCTTAGCATCTCATGGTGGAACACTGATGTTTTTGCGGTGTCCTTTACCACTTGCGGAAGTAAAATATGTGTGTATAAACCACATTGACTCAGTACCAACATTGTTTTGGACTTTATCTATCAAAGTTTAGGGTAAGAAACAACTCCAAAGTTTCGAAAAATCTAGCTATTTAGACTCGATAACATGACGTAGATTCAAAGTGGCATGATATGACATCTTGTCTTCTGAGTTGTCATGTACGTCATGGAGATCATTTCCATGCAGTACCATTTGCACTCTGTTATGAGGAAGGAAATCAAGTGACAGTACAGTACAGGCATCATGAGAATAGGCTGTTTTAGCAGCAAGACGCGGACGTCTTCAAAAACGCAGCTACTTTATCATGTTTTTCGAACATTCTAGTTTCCAGCCTTTTCCATCCCAGAAAGCTGCTTACATTCAGACAAAATTCCCTAAGAACAGTTTGCATTCTCGTATCTCCATCATTTGTGAATGTGCTCATATTGCATTTTGCTTCCCTTCTCGACGTCCTATTTTTGGAGAGCGGCCTTCAAAAGTATACGTTTCAGGTTGTCAGTTTCAGAATAGAACGTACAATTCGTCTCTCGAGACTCGCAAAAATTTTTAAGTTGATTTCACTTTGTAATTTACATCCTCGAACAAAAGAATTATGCTGGCGTCTTCTTGACTCGCGTCTTCTTGCTAAAACAGCCTAATAGTCAAAGGAGCCGCCATGATTGCTGGAAGTCACGAAGAAACAAAATCGGTCAGGTTGATTCGTCGTGAATTCGTTGAGAATTATTCATCTTTACCTCATCCTACTAGGCTCTTCGCGAATATAATGTCGATATAATGTCGTTTTCTTGCCGGGAACAGTAATGACAGTAATCTGTCCTACTCCTTTTGCTGTGGGAATTTCCTAAGTCTTAATACTTTACAATCAAAAGGAGGTATATGATTTTTTGGACAAAACTTTAAATTTACGAAGTCAAATTGTCTCTATACATCCTTCGCATCTATCGAATATTAGATGTTTTTCGGTGTTGCAGATTATGTGTACAACACCTCTTACCTCTCAGATCTATCGAAAAGACAATTTTCGGTATCGCGACTGGACAAGTTTCTATGGGAAATTGAAGGGAAACGGAAATTTCCATTTCCCCTTTTGGAAATTATGGGAATTGAGTCCGTTTCCCCAAAATTTCCCCAGCAAAAATGTGGTGAAATTTCATCATTTTTTGCAGTATCATAACTTTAAGTTCTTTATGATATCTTGATAATATTCATTCTATGACACACACGTATTCTTTTACAAACTAAGAAATTTGGGCCTGTACTGAAAGTTTCGTAAAATTATCGTATTTTGAGTACTCAGAGTTTCTGATGAGTTTCTTAAAAGGTTCCATGATTCCATGACAATCTTCATGTTCACTAACTGTGCTTCCGTAAACTTTCAATGCAATGTTATTTGAAGTCTTTCTGGACGATTAGACATCACCTGAGCACCTGCACATTCCGAGTAAAAACTATGATACAGGAACCAAGTGAACAGTGAAGTAAAGTAAAAATGTGTTAACGATTTCCTTTGTCAAAATAAGTAGTTTCTGAAGTTATACTTTCCCAGTGCTAGTTTCTTAATTTTTGGCGATCTGAGAGTTGAGTTCTCATTGGCAGTGTCTTACAAAAAATACGTGCAACACACCGCAAGTATTGAGTGATGTCCCAAGAGGTCTGGACGCTACTGTTCTTGGAGGCAGTTTTCAAATATTTACAGAAGAATGCTGCTTGGAGACGAGGCAAGAAGGTCAAACTTTAACTTGGTTGAAGGTCAAGATTCACCTTCATTTCAACCCAGAGCTGGGGAAAAACAGATCGGAATTTCTGCTGCAAAAGCTGTGGTTATAAGAAGGTAAGTTTACTTCGAAATCAGTGATAAACTTATTCTGCTGTCTCATCAACTAAGCCCAGCACTTTCAAATTAACAAAGCACATCTTCGAAAGCTTAGTAGGCCTATCCCATCATCTCATCGTCATCAGATCGTCGTCTTTTTGCTTGTCAGTGTGCTTTGTTTGGTTTTGGCGCAAAATGTTGAATGCGAAATTGGTTTATTTTCAAAAGTATTTATAAATTCTGTCATTTTATTTTGCATGTTAAATATGTGAGTACAAATGTACACTTTGGAAATGCGGAAACAAAGTCAAAGAGAAAGATGTCTTTTTATTTAGTCCCATCGCCTCGCCAGTTATTTTATCTGGCTTTTCTGTGTTGGCGCAAAATATTATATCTGAAGGTCGGCGGGCTACCTGGAAGAACAAACACGAAACGAATTCTCAGTTTGGCTTACTGCGATATAACTAGGGAATTTTGCATTTTACTGGGAAGGTTAAGCAAGAAGTTCGTTTTGCAAACGGAGATTGAAACATGACTTTGTTTTGTATGAGATCTAATATCAATCAATTGACTCAATGGAATCGTATGTTCTTCTTTTCTTTGTGTGAACTGCAATCAACTGAAGTTTGTGATATGTTAATTCAAAATTGTCCTATAGAACTGGTTTGCTTGTCTGTTTCGTCAAAGTCTGCAAACTTTCTCTGATTTTTCCAAGGGATTACAGGATCTGCAAGAGTAAAGTTGGAGTGATTGTGAATGGAAAAATGTTTGAAAAGTCTTGATGCATGGATTTCCTGCCCTCATTGCCTGTTACAAATGTTTGATCTGTCCTCTTTGATGCTTGATGCTGCAAATGTTAATCTAGTGATTCATGATGTATCTTTTTTATGTCTGAAGAATGAAAACATTGTGGAAAGGGTTTTTGCTCAACCAGAAGGCATACACTTACCTACCAAGATAGGAATCAGGAACTTTGTAACAATAGGCATTGTTCCTGCATGCAATCCAGACAATCATTGAAGCATTTGAGGTATTTTTCTCCCTTGGATAGTACCCATGACCACTACCCATTTGACCCCACTTCCATTATGTGGTTACTATTTCCTCTCCAAGGATGACACCCATGACCAAAACTCATTTACCCCCGTTTATGTGTTGAAGAAAGACCTTTGAACAGAGTCAGGTGAAGATTAACGTTAAGTTGCAGTTTGTAGTGCCAAAGTGCTGGAATGGCAGAAATAGAGAAGACCTTAAGGGGCCTGTTTCATCCAGCATTCCTTGCACGTGTTGTCTCTTGGTTGACCTTTGTTTGTCGCCATTTTCATGGGCCATGAAAATGGCGACAACAAAGGCAAACCAAGAGATGACATGTGCAAAGCATGCTGGATGAAACAGAATCTTTAACCAAATCAGCAAGGGGTGGGGTTCCAGCTGGGGATCAAACCCTGTCCACCTTATTGTTTTGGTTGCAAAGGCAGAGGACACCTGGTGCCACAACACCTTTAACCTGAAAGTTTTCTTTACGGCCTGACAGCTTAGTCAATGTCTATCACTTCCGATTCTCCCTCATTACCCTGTTCATTTTGTCTTCCCCATATTTCTCATCCATTTTCCTTTGTTGCAGTTGTTATTATTTCTGCTGATTGTGTTTTTCCCAACAAAACAACACCCTCCCTCCCTATAAGGAAAACCACCAAATTTGTAAAATTCAAATTACCCTAGCAACTAATGAATCCCCAAAGGCCATTTCAATTCTGTCAAATTTTCCAAGTGAATTGGCAATCTATTGTTTATGAGAGAAATGGCTCCCAAGTCCATAGGAAGAGGAGGGGCAGGTAGGGCTCAAGCCCCCCAATAATTTTGAGAACAATAGTACTACATCACTAGGATTAATTAGATATATTGTTCTTTGCTGTTTTAAGAACAATTACCCCCGCAATCAGCAGCTGCTCTGAATTTGAATAGAAATTTATGGCTGAGTGACCTTTTATTTGGTGAAGTTCTGTCTGCTTGAAACATTCCACCCAGTGGAAACTAGCCTTAAAAGGCAGCATGGTAAACATTTGTATCAATAAAAATGCCCAATAGCTTTTGTCTCACAAGGTTTTCATTCAGTTAACACATTTTGATGTCAATTAAGCAAAACACATTACAAACAATACAGCTGTTGATATCCTGTTCAATTAATTTTGCTTAACCCTATTTTGGTTGGGGGGGGAGGCAAATTTGCCCCCCTAGTAGATTTTTTTGAATAACTCTGTGAGGAAGAATGTTATAGCCATGAAACTTCGTGACTTTTTGCAACTACTTATTTTGCAGCTTCTCAAAAAGTTTCATTGGAATATTATGAAAAATGAGGGGGCGGGAGACAATTTTCTGGGACTGACCCAGGAAAAATCGCAAATTCTCAAATCTCAATTATTGCGAAAAAAGGAGCAGAAGTGGAATATTTTGCGAATTTCTTTTGTAATATGCTATTTGATGTATTCTATCATAAATATCATGTTTGGATGGAAAATATGCTCCAAATTTAATTTTATCTCGATTTTCCTGATTTTGGCCAATTTTGCCGCTTTTCTTGACCACACAAAGGAAGATGCTGATGTAAGCAAAAATGGTGGCTATTTTAGGTTGATTTTTATATTTACAGAAAGTACATGCCTGAGGCTTTTAGCACACCAAATTTGGTTGCTCTACCTATTACCAGTCAAGAGTTAGGTAGGGGGGGGGGGGGGTTTTGCCCCCCAACCAAAATTGTACTACCAAATAGCCCAACCACTATAGGGTTAAAAAGTGTTGAATTAATGTTGGTTGAAGTTTCAAATAAAATTTGTCTGATCAAAGATTTGATAGGGTTTGCAGGGGCAAAGTGGGTAGGCTGGGGGTAAATTGTGTAACTTTGATTACCAGAGAACAGCAGAACCTGGACTGATAAATCAACATTTCACTAGGTCAAGGAAGGTAGTTCAAGTGGCCGTAGCTATGTGCACAAAGAATTTAGCAAAGGGCTTATCTGAACCTTTCACCCTAATCATTCCAGTCATAATTTACCCATCTTACCCCCCTCCCCCAGCATACCCTATATAAAGAAACAAGGTAGCATTCTACAAGATGTCTCCCTGAGCCTTCTTTGTGTTGACTGATTTGCAGACAGTTGTCATCAGGCATTATTTGCAGCATAAGGAATGAAGGAAACTTGTATCTGAAGCTAATTTTTTTGGTTTGCAGAATGTTCATAACAGCAGCAATCACACATGCAGAAAATGATTACCATGAGATGAAGAAAGGTAGGCAATTAATATTCCTAACTTCGGCTTATTTCCCTGGGTAATGCATCTAGTGTTATTCCACAGCTGACCTCCAGAATTTCCTTGGACCCAGGGGGTACTTTGGTGTATTTCAGATAGAGATGCTCATGTTACTTTTAGGTCTAAAATTTGTGTACAAGTTATTTTTAGAGTCAGCCATGTTTGCAGTTATCTTTTTGGGTTCCTGAAACTCTGGATTACTTTTTTTGGGTTTCAAACATGAGAAAAAGGAAAATGAATGGAGAAAACTATACTTTTTTACGAATAAAATGAAATCAAGCAACGTTACTAAGATCAATTCAATGCACTGTCATTTCTAACTGCATTACATGAAATCATAATTGATGAAATCAATCAGTCAGGGTGCTTTTCCAAAAATTTAAGATGCAGATCCGAGAAAAGTTATTTTTTGGGTCTATTTTGATGCTAGAAACTATTTTTTGGGTTGATGCTGTGTGATGCTGAGCACCCCCATCCTAATTAAACTAGAGTACACCCCCTGGGTCCTTGGAACATAGCAACTGACCTAAAGTTCCCAAAGAAAAACTCGAAAATGGATATAACTGTGTCTCTTATTGATGTGCCTAGCCTTGGGATGGCCTCTAATCAGAGCGCAAGCAGGCATCTTTCCTGAACAGTTTCAAATAATTGTTTTGTTCGCATTTTAAACAAATAATGTGTGGTACAAACTTTTGAAATAGCCTTGAAGAGCGTCATGACAAGGGGTTGCAGAATCGATTAGCTCTGCTCTACTTCTGTGATTCTGCTTCTGTGAGCTACCCCCTGGCGCTACAAAGCGCAAATCCGCCTTCACCTTCGCCTTCGTGGTGATTACTCTTATGCACAGGCTTTTAAGGTAGAAGGTGTGCAGTCATTAATTTCATGCTCGTGCAAAATCGTGCTGCGCAACATGAATCCAGAAAAGTTGTGAAGCTGAGTGAAGCTGAAGCCAATACTCTTTGAAAATCGATGATGAAATCTTCGCTCTAAATTATTCAAGAATAATTTACTTCTTTCTTTTTCAAGCTTTTAAGGTTTATTTCAGATAAACATATTTTTGAATATTTATACTTTTGGTCGGAAAGGTTTTAAAAATGCCCTTTTGGATTATCAGTTTTTCGTTTATTTCATCAACACATTGCAGTTCTGCTGCCTGACTTTGATTTTTGGCAAAGCTAAGGATTAAGATATTTGGATGACTTTCGGAGATAAATTCTCTGTAACAGATTTACGAATGATATGAGAGCTGTTTTTCAAATACCGGTTGCATGAAAGACAAACTCGTCATGAAAACACAGGGAACTGAAGACAGAAAGCGGAGAAAACGTAAGAGTAAAAAGGACAGTTTGTAACAATAACAACTGCATGCATTGCTGTTGGTTGCAATGCCAGTTCTTCTCTATGATCAGCTACGTCACTACGTAATCCCATGAGTCTGTAAGTCAATTTCCTGCTTTTTTACCTACGTTGCTTTCTTATTTACAAGGCAATAAAGGTCCGGAAGCGGACGAAACACACGTTCTACTTGACGAACTCGCCAAAGCCCTTGAGACACCGTCTAAGGTTGGTGAGGAAATTCACCCAAAACTGGCAGCCATAATAAATTCCCGTTGAGGAAAACCACTTGCGCCTGAAAAATTAAAACCGATTTTGGAAAAATATGGCCGCCCTTCAAACTGTACCGACTTTCCCCAAGTCAAAGTTAACAAAGAAGCTTGGTCCATTTTGAGTACTGACAGAAAACAACACGACCTTCGCCTCGCTAATTTACAGCAAACGTTGCAAATTGCATTTATTGTGTTGGCCTTTTAAAAGGCGACATGTAAGTGGGTGTTCACCTATAGGAAGCCCATTTTCACTAGTGAGAATTGTAGACAAAGCAGATCTAGCAGTGTTGATACAACTGTAACCCACACCCGAGTCGAAAAGTGACGTCAAGAATTCAATTGAAACAATTTTTCAAGTTACCAAAAACCACACAGCACTGTTTCATTACCCATAAGACACAATACACCTTTTCAACTAACGGCCTCGTTTTGGAAATTTTCGAAAATTTCTTGATACATAATTTTTGACAACGGATTTGGATTCAGCACCCCAATTTTAGTCTAATTGCAAATTTTCATATTCCTAGAGTATGCGATTTTGATTTTATGGCGATAATAAATTTGAGACTTTATAAGTGATTTGACCGTGAAAATCGTTTGGGGTGTAACTTTACACCCTCAGTCATTATTCACGGTCAAATCCCTTACAAATTTTCAAATTTATTATCCTTATAAAATCAAATTCGCTAACATTAAGATCATGAAAATTTGCATTCAGACTAAACTTAGGGTGCTGAATCTGAATATGGGGTCAGAAATTTCATATGACGCAAGCTAAAGAAATTTTGAAAAATTCCAAAACGAGGTCGCTTAGTTGAAAAGGTGTATATCTCCATGAGTAAAATCAACCATGAAATTGGCTGGCATACATACACGTGGTTTTACCAGTATATCATTTTTTACGCACATCGCTGCAGATCTGCCTCGACTTCAGCAGCAAAAGCATCTTGTCTCTCTTTGAGTGACATTTTCAAATCTGCTGGTTGGAGCAGTGCAACTGCTTTTGCCAGGTTTTATGATCAACTTTTAATGCTTTAGTTCTAGTTTTCGGAAAATTTGACAATCTGTATTTAGTATTGAAGGGCATGATTGAATTGTTTTCATTCATCAATATACCTTGCTATCAAAGTTTCGTTGGAACTGAATAAGTCTCGTTTAATTTTTAAATTACAAGTGAGTTTGTGGCCTGGAATTTATTCTTCATTCAGAAGTCAAGCATTAGCTATTTGAATTACGCAAAAATGCACAAGAATTTCATTGCTCTGCTCAGGTATTGAATACGGCAAATGAAACTGAGGTGGCCGATACCCAGCCTTCTACTTTGGATATAAAGTCATATTTTCTCTTAATTTCATAGCCTTTAATGACATACTAATCTCACTTGGAAGCTGCGAGTCCTATTTCAGCAGCGAATTTTCACAATATTTACATGAAGGTCGGTGCTTGAGTTCTGTGTGGTTATGTTATGAACGTAAAGATTAGTTTGTTTTGAACTGGCAGCCACCGCTACCGCTCTTCTCTGTTTCATATCTTTGAACAATGTGATATCACCTCTTTTTTGTAGAAATGAAGGCTCCGAAGATGACCCGGGTAAGTTGTATGCACATACTAACCGGTTTTGTGTTGTACAGCAAAATAAAAAGCCCAAGGTCTTAAAAGTGCATTAATTAAGACCGAGGGCTTTATATTATCATGTCTAACGACAAAACCGGTTAGTATAAGTTTTATTATCTGATAGCTTCTAATCTCGACTCGCATCAGTTAGTAAACACATTTTGTTACAGTCATGTCGCCTGAGTTTATTGGCCTAGAGCAGTTGCTGGAGAGAAAAACGCGTCCTTTTATCGTATTATACAAGGCTACGGGAAACTTGCGGGAAATGTGCGATTAACCAATAGGAATGGCGGGATTCTTTATTGCCTCGTTTTTGAGACTTCAGTCATGTAATTAACTGCTTGTGTTAAATAATTGATCTGCCAGTATCAGAACCTTGATATCCAGGGGACAGTCGTCTTTCAAATAGGGATAGGTTTTTTTGACTGAACCATAACCAATCTTGAGTTTTTCTCGTATTAGATAGACGCAAATATAAAAAGACCACGGCTACAGTAAATCTCCGCATATAAGAACCTACTTTTTTGAGAGTGTGGCTGAAATAGGTTCTTATTTCAAAGGTACTAACACTAATCTCAAGGTACAGAGGTTCTCATTTGAATGGTCCTTGTGTAGGCCCTTTGAGATCCTTACAAAAGATGTTCAGCCCCATAATTTTTTTGGAAGGGTTTTTATGGAGATGATAACTAATTGGGGAGGAGGATCAACTTTAACAGCGACTTGGGCCAAAATGAACTTCATAAAAACAATCAGAAAATCAACTTTGCTACTCCTGTAATAAGAATCTTTCATCAAACTGAAACTGGTTCTTAATTCCAAGGTGCATAATTCAAGAAAAACAGCCTCTAGGTTCTTATTACGGTAGGTTCTTATATCCGATGTTTTACTGTATGAGGATTTCTCTGATATACGAGTCTTTTTGAGCCTTCAGAATGAAGTAGTTCCATACAATTTGAAACGGTGAAAATTAGGCTTGGTAAGGCTTAGGGGTAGCTACCATGATAACTGGCTTCGTTTATAAAGTTGTAAGAAATAAGAAAAAACTGCAAGTATCTCGCAACTGAATTTATAATTGATATGATACTTCACAATCATATACTTTGGGGTATCTCGACCTGTCATCTGACGGAGACGTGCCATCTTGCCCGAAAGATCGGTGTCCGTAATTCCGTAAATTTTCAATGATTTTAGAGCTATGATTCCGCAAATCTAATAAAAATCTGGACCATATTTTCAGAAATTGTGAAAATTGCCTGCCATTCCTATACATTTGCGAAGTTTTCTCGACAACATGACCCTTGCAAAATTTCTGAGAATCTGAAGACGATACCTAGACTGATGCCTTTTCATCCTTTGTTTCCCTGCGTTCTTTGGTCAAGAGGGACTAATAACATTACTCTGAAATAGTGGGCCCACTTTAGGCCCGCGTTGGGTGGTTCCGTATTCATCAATCAAATCGCTAGAATTCAGTTTTTAACCAATCAGGGGCCGCTATTCAGGATGTTGTTGTTGTTGCTCTTAAAGAACGGTTGAAGAAGCCTGGAGTTCTCGCAGCTTCGATGGATCTATTTTGCTTCTACAGAGGAAGATTACTGCCTGAAAGGCATGCATTTTGCGCTTTGTAGGTCAACACAACATTATTCTTTGTACTAGAACTTCGCTTTTCAATGTTCAAGCTCTTTAAACCAGATTTTGAAGCGATTTTGTTGAGTGTACGAGAACTCCCACCATTTTAGGCCATTTTGAAAAGGTGGGCCCATTATATAAGCGTAACATTATGAGTCCCTATTGACCAAGTGATATCAGCAAATCAAAGAACGCAGGGAAACAAGGGACGAAAAGGCATAAGTCTAGACGATACCCATAGTTCCGTAACGTTTTGGAAAATATACCGTTGGCACGTTCCCGTACCACAAAATATGCTAAGATACCCTCTCCCGGAGTTTTAATCATCCCAAAGTCCCTAAAATTAGGATATACATAGTATGATACTCCACTAGACTAATTACATGGGTTCTTTGTTCACTCTACTACTCCCGTTACACCAATCAACTAAGATATGAAATTCTATACAATCAGTAACAACGTAATACAAATGACGCAAATAGATTTTTGATTGGACTTTTTTCCAAGGAGCGAAGGCAGATTTTGTGATATGATAATTTAGTGATAATTTCTTCACTCAAGGTTGGCAGCCCGGGGGGGGGGGTACTCCCATACTTGACTTGACGGGATGTGCCACTCAACAGGGTGTCCTTTTACGGTAAAACTTATGCGACAGGGTATTACAATTGATAAGAAAATTATGAGACAGGGTATCATGTGGAAGCACACCTTTTAGAGTTATCATGAAACAATGGATTTTGGGGAAATTTTTATGCGACAGGGTATACTTTTAGGCAATTTTGTATGCGACAGGGTACAGGGTGTTGAGCGGTTTGCCACACACCCACGTCACTTCCCTAGTCAAGTACCCCCCCCCCGGGGTTGGCAGTCCAGCTAGTATGCTGATTAACACTGATCAAAGCGCAAAATATGTTACTAATAAAATGAAATCTAGATTACGAAAAACGTGTATGGTTACGTAAGCAAAAAATATGGTGTCCCTAAAACATGTACGCCGTTTGAATGGCTACTGTTGAGGAGCCATAAATCCAAGTTTCCCATCATTCAAATTTTGAATGGATCATACTTCAGCTTAGAGTTTGGCACCGGGTTTGAGAAAATCTGATAAGTGGCTGTTGATATATCGAGAAAGAGAGTCAAAATCAGTGTTTGTTTCAAAACCAGAGGATTTTATCTCTGTACCGAACCTTATTGCTTGAAATTTAGTATAAAATGGACTTAAAGGGTCTGTTTCATCCAGCATTCCTTGCACGTGTCGTCTCTTGGCTAACCTTTGTTTGTCGCCATTTTCATGGGACAACAAAGGCAAACCAAGAGACGACACGTGCAAGGCATGCTGGATGAAACAGACCCTTAAAACTTTGCAGTTACGTCAGGAAACATATTTGGGTGTAATGAATGAAATGAATATTGACCAGACAGCCTGCTGAACGCAATATTGTTGGTTTAAAACGACTTTATTACTATTGAGAAGCAATGGATGCATGTCATGGCCTGCAGCACTTGTGTTCCAAATCACCATTTTTAGCAACTTAAATATGTTCCATATTCTTGATTATCACAAAATCGAATTCATGATCACAGTAAATCCCTGCATATAACAACCTACCAAAATGAGAACTTAGGGGCTGTTTCTCCTAAATTATGCACCTGGTAATTAAGAACTTCAGATTCCATATACTGCACACGTCACAAATGAGAGTATTAAAAATCAAATAGATGCAACAACTGGTAAATCAGAAAGGTTATTGGGAACTGTAAGGAAAAGGAAGCTCCAATGGTTTGGGCACCTTGTTAGGCAGGACAACAGCTTGGCCAAAATGATCATGGAAGGGATGGTAGAAGGAAAAAGAGGAAGAGGCAGACCAGAGAAATAGTGGATAGATAACATAAAAGAATGGACAATGCTGGAGATTAGTGAAATTATGAAGAAAGCGAGAGACAGAGAACAGTGGAGGCTGATTGTTCGGAAAGCATCTATATGCCCCTACGGTCGTGAGACTATGGGTTGATGATGATGATGAATTAAGAACTTGTTTCAGTTTGCTGAAACATAGGTTCTTATTGCAGGGGTAGCAAAGTGGATCTTTGATTGTATCACAAGTATCCTTATGAAGTTCATTTTGGTGCCATTTGGTTGTTAAAGTGTGATTCTCCTCCCCAATTAGTTATTAAGCCCATAAAAACCCTTCTAGAACAAATAATGGGACTGAACATCCTATGTAAGACTCTGAAAAGGCCTAAAAAAGATATCCTTCAAATAAGAATCTCTATACCTTCAAATTAATGTTAGTTCCTTTGAAAAAGTACCAAATTAATCTCTCAAAAAGTAGGTTCTTATGAACTGCAGTTTAAAACCGGGCTAAGTACAAATCCTCTGGTTTTAAGGCGGGCAATGATATTTTCTTTCTCCACAAATCCGCAAATCAGCAACTACCGACCAGATTTCGATGTCGACCTTTAAGTTTATGTCATTTCTATCAATAATCTTAAAAATGGCAAAATTGGATTTATGGCTGCTCCGCAGCAGCCATTCAAACAGTACGCATGTTTTTGGGACAAACTCAACGACTTTCAAATAAAGATAAAGAAATTAAAATGAGTATAGCTAGCATCGCACATTTTTCTATCACAATCCATCTCCATCTTATTAAGAGCAATGCAGGCAAGATTTCGAGACCCAATGGCATTTCTATTGGCGACTGCCCTTAGAATGATAACTTTCGTGTAGTTTTGCTCCATTGAATTGAATTGTTATTTACTGTTTTAGTTTGTGGGTATCGTTGGTAAATGGAGCGAAAACAAAGACTCACGTAGTAAGTCTAGACGGCTCTGGTAATTGGGTCTCGAAATCACGCCTATGTTTTGGGATTGAGTCGGAACAGAAATTCTTGGAACGTACACCCCTATTTGACCAAATGGTCAAGTGCCCCCCCCTGGGACTCTTTAGCCCTCTTCCGTTATTGCCAAATAATGCAAGCAATATTTGCCTCCACAGAATTGGTTCAATGAAATGCTTCACCAAGTAGAAACCGGAAGACATGATATCTCGACAGCTAACAAGTTATATGGGGTGCAGCCAGTAAGTAACGTTTGTAGTTTTCTCTCTTCATCTTGCGTTACAATAGTTAGATGATTGTGAGAGGGTAATATGTTTTGCCATAGTGTGCTAGCCTCACGACATAGTCCCAGATATCGCAAAATAGCAACAACGACAACAACAACAATAACAACAACAACAACATTTCCTTTATGCTCAATCTGGGCCTTATGGACTTTGATATAAATTTTTGAGACGGAGATGCGCACGTTTACGTGTGCCCTTTGGAACGAGGCTGCAATGTAGTCTCGGAAGCGAGGCAAGTGACCTTCGACAGTTGGAAATTCTCAATGCTGCGGTGAAGTTCATGGAAGCTAATTGGCCTTAAAACTGAGGAACTCCTGATTCACGGTGAAAGGTTTGTTGATTCTTGGATTGAGGAAACATTCGTATGGATACTTGTGGCTTTTGTTCATGGCTAATATCACCGTAAACTTGAATTCTGAGCTGTTTTAAAGGGTCTGTTTCATCCAGCATTCCTTGCACGTGTCGTCTCTTGGCTAACCTTTGTTTGCCGCCATTTTCATGGCCCATGAAAATGGCGACAACAAAGGGAAACCAAGAGACGACACGTGCAAGGAATGCTGGATGAAACAGACCCTTTAACATTGGAGGTTCGAGCCGGCAACTTAGGCCCATCCGCCATTGCCTGGTGTTCGTACCGTGTTGCTATGGTTTCCAAATCTAGTTATGAAATCGACAGGGAAAACTTCATCCCAAATTTTAGTATCAAAGTCCATAAGTCGTAGTTCGAGCGTCCATCAATCTATCAATAGCGATAACTACGAATATGCAATCAGTCTAATAGTGTGCTCGATTGTTTAAGATTACATTTTGATAAGGCTGTTTGCCTGAAAGGATTCTTCACATGGCATGTGCATACATCAAGTGCAACTGAATAAAAACACCAACAACAGAAGTGTTAAGTATTGCGCAATATGCAGGAATTTCAGATAAGAAATTAAGACTGAAATATATAGATTGATCTGTGGACTGTCAAACGAGGATACGGCGTATTCTTGGAAGCGAGGCAAGGATGCACGCTCCATTAAAGCGAATTGTAGAGACTGGTGGGTACGATTGCCGATGAACCGCACGAAAAGCGCTCCCCATTTGTTCGCTCAATTGGTAGCGTGACAATAGAAATTGAAATGCGAATTTAAAAATTTGAATCAAATTTTGAATCGTTCGCTGGTGATTGCAGACAAGTTCAAGCAACTTGAACTCCAGGGTGAACTGCAGTGAATGGCCTGAAGATGTGAAAAAGTGAAGTACGCATGCACAAAATGTGGCAATCGCTGGCGATCTTTGCGCTTCGTTTTATTAGAGATTGGCCTTGACAGTTTGAAATTCTCATTGCTGCGATGAAGCTCATGGAAGCTAGATGAGGAGAGCATAGGGCTCGAATCGTTGCAAAACTTTAAGATTAAATGTGTTCATAGTCAATAGAACAAACACTGGTCTGGAAGTCTATTGTTCTAACTTATTGTCTGGTTTTAAAGCTGTCACGTGACCAATGTGAGTGCACAACTCGACTGTGTGAGGCATGGCTGCAGACAAACCACGCCGTGAACTCATGTTTCTCAAGTTTTATCGGTCGTTTTATCTTCAAATCGTAAGTCACTGTCGTCGAAATTAAGATTAATAGTGTTATTGAAGCTGTCTTGGAAATATGCCAGGCGCTAACTGCGCGTTTCCCGACTGCGGAGTCACGAGAAGAGAGAAGTTTGCCTCGCTGGCGATTTTTCAAGTACCGAACAGAACAGGAGACTTCTACACGAAATGGCGAAAAGACATCCTGGACGTTTTGTTAAAGTATCGTGGAGTGGATTCCATTTTGAGAGAAAGATTGAAGAGTGGGAAAGTTTATGTTTGTGAACGTCATTTCCAGCCAGAGGATATTGTTCTAACAAGTAAGTTTTCGCGAGTTTACTGTATGTTGTTTTGTTTTGTTGCTGCTAGGCCGTGTGCCCTTTATTAGGCCTTTTGTCAGGCAATCCTTCACACTGTTGTGATATGTGGTGTGGGCAATTTTATTTCAATTCGATAATTTACAGTAGCTGTATCAAGCTCATATGAATTTTACGATATGCCTAACGAACGATTTACAATATTTCAAGGAAACCTTAAGGTCGTTCCTATTAAATAAACCAGAATCAATAAAACTCTGAATAATAAAGAGCACAATATTGCTTCGCTGTTTGATGAGGGGAAGATTGCCTGCCAAGAATGTAAAAAGTTCACAGAAAGAGGCTGTGAGGTTGATAAGGTCAAAACTTGTGTGTATTCCTTTTTACCACCTTTACCTAAGTGCTGCCTATATTTTTAATCAGATACACATATGTTTTACAAGAAACTAGGCCAATACTGAAAGTTTCTTAAAATTATCAGATTTTGAGTAGCCTACTCAGTTTCTTACGAGATTCTTAAAGGTTCCATAACAATCTTCATGTTCACTAACTGTGCCCTCATAAACTTTTCAAAAAAGTGTTTTTTGAAGCCTTTCCAATGCTTACACATCACTCAAGTACATTCCAAGTAATATATTACTGGAAACAAGTGAGATAAAGTAAAATATCATGAAAATTTCCTTTTAAAATAGATACAGTAGTTTCTTATGTTATTTTCTCCCAGTACTGGAGTTTCTTACTTTTTGGTGTCTTGAAATTGAGTTTGAGTTCTTATAGGCAGTTTCTTATAAAAAATATGTGTAAATGATGTTAATATGCATATTGATAGATATGTCTGTAACACCATTTTCATTGTTTTACATTTAGAAACTGGCAAGAAGAGTTTGAATGATGGTGCAATTCCAAAACTCAATCTGCCCGAGAAGTCTCATGAATCAAGGAAGTTTGCGGAAAGACAGCACAGAAATATTGTGCATGAGGGTAGCAATCTGTTATCCAAAGAGAAAGTTCCCTTGTACAAGTCATTCAATGAATTTGCAAATCGTGTGAGAAAGTTGAAGTTGAAAACATCTGGTTGGCATGTTGAAGAGCTTCCAAATAAAGTGACTTTCAAACTTATCGAAAAACCATACTTAGTGCCAAAATTTGAAGTTGTTGTTGATGAGACTTTGTCTTATACATGTGCTGCATATGGTTGGCTTTTGCCTGATGATCACAAGCTGTATAAATCTTACAAGAGATCTGTGAGAAATATTACGATATCAGGATTGCTTACCATCTTCAAAAGCACACATCTCTGTCCGGGTGCTGATGTTAATTCTGAAGAACTCTTGTCTCATTGTATCCCATGTGAGCTTGACTTAGACAAAACTTCAGAACACCCACAGCAAGCAATGAAGTGCTCCAGGTCCAAAGATTGTATGGTGCTTATGAATGATGAAGAAATTTGCTCTTCTTGTTGCAACTTTGTCAAAGAATTCAACAGAAAGGAGAGAGTAAAGGAAAAGAAGAGCAATGTGCCTGCACAATTAAATGCACCATTATCAAAGACAAACCCTCATCGTGTCAAACTGGCTTTACAAGAAGAGAGAATCAAAACATCCCAATTGAAAAAACAAGTTGAGCGCATGGAGCAAGAGATCAAGTCAAAAGGCATTAAACTTGACAATGAGCTTTCAAATGATATAGCCACAATTATGTCCAATAATATTGATACTGCATCCCCATTTATGAAGCTCTTCTGGGATCAGCAAAGATTGCTTTCAAACAATGGCTGCAAGAAATATCATCCAATGATTATCAGATTCTGCTTATCACTTGCTTCCAAGTCTGCATCAGCATATGATGAACTTCGCAATTCAAATGTGCTAACCCTTCCCAGTAGAAGAACACTACGGGACTATAAAAACGCCATTAGGCCCAAAGCTGGGTTCAATGCCGAAATTGTAGCTGAGCTTATCAACACAGCTTCCTCACTGAAAGGTGTTCAGAGATACGTGGTGTTGTCGTTTGATGAAGTAAAGATCCAAGAGAATCTTGTTTATGATAAGCACACAGGAGAACTCATTGGGTTTGTTGATCTAGGTGATGTGGAACTTAATTATTCCTGCTTTGAGAGTGGTGTTGATCAGTTGGCAACACATGCCATGGTCTATTATGTCAGAGGCCTGGCATCAGATCTAAAATTCAGTTTTGCGTACTTTGGTACCAAAGGAGTGGTGTCTTACCAAATCATGACAACATTCTGGGAAGCAGTAGCTATCCTGGAATTAACATGTGCTTTGCCTGTTATTGCTGCCGTGTCAGATGGAGCAACACCAAATAGGAAATTTTTCAAGATGCATTCATTGCTTGATAGAAAAGTAGATGCAGAAGTTGTCCATCGAAGCATCAACTTATTTGCACCAGAAGAACGCTTCATATGGTTCTTTGCAGATGCCCCACACTTGATGAAAACTACAAGAAATTGCCTTTTCCATTCTGGTATATATTCTTTGTTTATTTCCTTGGGGCTTTTTATGGGACTTTTTATCATCTATAAGAGTAAATGATATTGTCAAATTTCATGGTTTTAGGGCTCAATACACGAAATTGGTATTTCTTGTGTTATATATACTAAGTTTGTACATGCAGTTGATATTATGGGCCTTACAACAAACATTCTTCAAACTTTGCTAAGAGGAAAGTCCTGAGGTTATTATTTTAGGGAAATGTTTTTTGAAATTTTAAGCTCATGGAGTGTCTCAATCGTATTACGTTTGAGAAATATTTCAGCATTAATTCTGAATATGAACTACCTTACTTTTTGTCAGTTATATGCATATGCAAAATGTTGTCATGAGATTGTTTTTTCCATTCAGTGTACATATGTATCCTTTGTATCATTCTTCTGGTTTGCTTTAAATTCAAGTGGAATGAACTGAGTGGATTTTAAAAAATTTATTCAACATGAACTGGATGCATTTAATGCCAAATAAAGTGACATACTGACTGGTACTTTAGATACTGAAAAGCAAAATGTTTATTACTGTTTATTACAAATCTCATCTCTATCTACCAAGTACTGTTTTACTTCCAAAAACAAGATTCTGACAGATTCTGAAATTTCATTGTGTAAAAAGATGAATCTGCAGCTCATACAATATGTTGACATTCAAAGAGTTTTAAGGTACATCCTTTAATGAGGGGTATCATTTATAGGTGATGGCAAAGGAACAAGGAACATGTGGAATGATGGAAAGCAAATCCTTTGGAGCCATTTCTCCAGAATTGTACATGATGATCTGAATCATGGTCTAAAGATTGCCCCAAAACTAACACAAGAACATGCCCAATTAAACCCATATTCATGCATGAATGTAAGGCTTGCTGCCCAGACACTAAGTAGCACTGTTGCAAACATTTTAAAGGAATACTATCCAGCAGAGACTCATGGAACTTCACAATTATGTGAGAACATGGATAAATTTTTTGATTGCTTAAATGTTCGCAATCAGCTAGAAGGAGTAAAGAAACGCAAACCATTTCTTTTACCATACCGCAGTGTTGAAGATGAAAGATTCAAATGGCTTGAACACTGTTTGCTCAAGTATTTGTCAGATTGGAAGCAAAGTGTAGTGAACCGTCCTGGAAATTTTAGTCAAGCTAGCAGAGACAAAATGTTTTTGTCACGTCAAACACATGAAGGTATCCAGATTACTACGTATTCGGTCATTGAAGCAACTAAATTCCTCCTTTGTAGTGGAATGGAGTTTGTTTTGACAGAGAAGTTTAACCAGGATGTTGTTGAAGAATATTTTGGACGACAAAGAAGCTTTGGTAGAAGGAATGACAATCCTTCCATGTATCAATTTGGATACAATGCAAATACAATTAGAATGCAAAGAAGCATTGCTCCAGTTACAGGAAATACAAAGGGAGCACACAAACAGAAGCGAAGAGTGTCATGGTTCACAGTTGATGATCAGCCATTAAAAAAACGTCAATAGGATTCATTTGCTCTACTTGGTGTTTGTACATTGCTGACTTTTTGACATACTTACAGACGGCTATTAAGTGTTTTTTGTATATATATCTAACTTTTCTCACTGAGGTTGCCATTATTAAAATTAGACCAGAGCCTGATTAAACCCTATGCCGACATGGCACTTGATTCAATAAGGTTTGCATTCAAAATTTAGTGTTGGAAGACATTTCAGATGTTAACCCAAGTTTTGAAACAAATTATTGAAAAAAATATCAAAGCTGTCATTTCTTAGAATATTTTGCCATCATAAAATGTTTTGAAAGCTGTGGCATTGCATTTTTAGTGTCAGGTAGTCCAGGAAAGGTCAAAATTTGTTTTTTGGACTAAATATATGAATTTAAAACTGCAATATTTAATGCTAAAAATCATATCACAGTGAATGCTTGTAACACTCCATAATGGTTACCTTAGTGAAAAGAGGTGTTGAACAAATTTTGGATGCATCCAACTGTGTTTGTTGAAAATTTTTTTGAAATGAGTAGAGCAAAAAATTTTTTCATTCTACATGCATCCAAAATTTGTTTTAGCAGTCTGGTTTTAGTAGAATCATCAGAAAGGAGTTAGAATGTTGGTGCACTTTTTTTAATTACAAGCTGGATTTACTCTATAGATGGTTTGTCCATTGCCTTTTTGATGTCTTTTCGCAGGGCTTTGCTTTTCTTCTTTTTCAATGCAAACTTATGTTTGTTTGTCACATCCTTTGCATAGGAAAAACTTCTGACTCGCAAATACAAATTTAGCATGTTTTCCAACAAATTATCGTTTATTTCAGAATCAATAGCCACTCCAGAATCCTCACTTAGGGTGTTGAACAAACTCACAACTTCAGTATTCATCAGTAGGTTATTTGTCATTGACTTTGTGTCGATTTTGAAAACAGTGCTGGAAGAGGAGTGGACCTTGAACATTCCCTCAGCGTGTTCAAATATCTTTTGTACCTCTGTTTTAACTGCTGTCAACCCACCTCTGCTTTGTGTCTGAATTAATCTCTGCGATGTATCCTCCTCCTCTATGACATTCCCCAGTACCCTAATGATAGCCTGGTTTACGTCACTCTTGTATTTTGGACTATTTCTTGCCCGCTTCAAGAATTTGTGGACAACGTATCCTGACAAATATTGTAGGGCACCCAATTCTTTGTGGCTGATTGCTTCAGGTCTCCCTTGGGCTAGCTGCTGTGGTCTCTTGAAAGAATTCAACATTTTATCTCCCAGCTTTTTCAGCAGCAATGTGGAAGAAGGGCGCTTCAAATCCGGCACTAATACATTTGCAAATTGTATCACATTTCCGTAAAATGCAGAAAAAAATTTCTCGACGTCACCATTCTCGGATAAAACTGCATAGCATTTAATCAATTCATCTTTCAATGGATCAGTCAAACGAAACTGGTGCTGAAAGATTTCTTCTCGTAAAGCTTTGGGATAGCAGTCATTTTGGTGCAAATCAGTTTGTGAAGCTTTTACCAAATTCAGCATGTCGGGCACATCAATCTTGTCAGCTGTTTCCGCAATAACAGAATCATCGTGTTTCTTCGTGATGTGTCGAGTTAGGCCACCCTTCGTCTTATATTTTTTCTTGCAGTGCGTGCAATTAAACTTGCCAGAATTATTCTCTGACGATGTCATTTCTTCCACAGCATGAACAATCTCGTCGTTAAAAAGTTCATCTAGCGTTTCTTCATCTAATAAGTCTAAGATAACGTCCAATGTTTCTCCCCGCACAAAACCATCCGCGTCCTCCGCCATTTTGAGCTTCGGTTGTGCACTCGCTTTGATCACGTGACCTAGAATTTATATCGTTTCAACTTCTCGCGTGGAACAAAAGGATGAAACAATTGACTTCCAGACCAGTGTTTGTTCTATTGACTATGATGTGTTAAATGTTATTACCTTATTCTTACAACTAAATAGATTGAAGGGGATTTGAGAACGTTTGCCATGATGCCAGAAAGAGCATTTTTGATATTATCACTGTTTTCAGAGTAACAGCATTTTGAACACTTCTGCTGGTTTTGAAGTTGTGACGTCATCAAAATGCTAAATCGTAAACCATAAAAGCTACAGATTTTTGCTTGCTACCATCTTGTAGATCGACAAACACTGAGTATTTCTTGCATTAGTCATTTTGACTTTCCTCAATCAGTTTACAATTTATGGTACTTTTAATCTTTTCAAAACTTTTGATACCTCCTCTCATACATCCTTTCATAAATCTTAAAACGCTGCGATTCCAAGAATGATGATGATATCGAAAATGCTCTATCTGGAATTACGGCAAATGACCCGAAGTATCATTCGCTCTATTCAGTGGAAAGGATTAGGCAACAACATTTTACACACTCAATTTAAAAATTTTGCAAAGATTCGGGCCCTATGTTGATGAGGAGCTCCTGGCTCACAGTGAAAGATTTGTTGATTCTTGGGTTGAAACATTCATCTGGATACTTGCAGCTTTTGTCTATGGCTAGCATCACTGAAAAAAATTAATTTTGCGATGTTTTAACAACGGAGGCTCAAGGCGGTAGCTTAGGCCCATCCGCCATAGACCTTTTACCTCTTGAAGAAAGGTTTGGATCGAGCGTCCAAGTCTGGCAAATTTGCGAAGGACAACAAAAGCTTGACCCCCGTTCTCGGTATAAAACATGCTAGCTGCGGCAACAAGGTGCTGTGGATTTCAGAAGACTCTTCACAGAGTTTACTAGTGACAAATTTGCGCCAAGTGAGTTAGCAATGGTTTGTTTGTTTGTATTTCAATTTGTTTTGAGTGGGCTTGTCAGGATTTCTAGCTACTGAATCGCACTTTGGCCTTGTTTCTCGCTGTTTTCGTTCATTGTTAGCTGATTTGGTAGTGTATAAGTTATAGCTCAATCACTTTGCGAGTTGCAAATCGAAGTTTGCTGTTTTCAACCGTTGTTATTCAGTTGAAAAAGAAGTCAGGTAAGAGAAATAAAGCAAAAAGGCCAATAATACTTGCCTCTGTCTAAACTATGTGGATGAGTGGCCGAGTGGCTTGTACAGTCTTCGTCAGGTGACTGAAGTTAAGCTCGGTCGAGTGAGGTCAAACTCCGGATGGGTGACCTCGGAGGTCTGACGTGACAACTCACCTCGTCGTAGTTCGGAAGGGACGTTAAGCTAGGGGTACCATGCCTGAATGTGGCATGCACAGTGGGCTTAAATTAGCTATAAATTTGCCAGTGTATAAGCAGAAACATTCGTAACTGAATTTGAGCAAAGCAGTCGTTGATTAAATCTATCAAAAGTGCTCTGAAAACTTAAGCAACTTCTTGCTACTGCAAGCATTTGTTTTCTTTCACAAATTTAAGCGTTGCTATGGTTTCCATATGCAGGCATAAAATCGAGGAGAGGGACTTCGTCCTAATTTTTAATGCGGAAGTCCACGAGTCGTAGTTTGAGCGTCAAACAGTCTATCAATAGTGATAACTAAGAATCATAAAAAAGTGGCTACAGTTTATCTCAAGGCATTCAATTAAAAGGCATAAGTCATAAAATCATACACCCAACTTTCTAGACAGATTGAAAGATTTGAAACCTATGGGGAACTTATGCTGGTTGGGGCCCGACTGCGTTTGGTGTCAAACATGGAATATGTTGTTTAAGAAAGGCAATGTATCTTTTATCCATTTGAGCGTAGACCAACGGAAATACAATGAATGTCGTGTAGCCCGTGATGACAAGAAACTCCTTCAAAATAGATGCTGTTTTGATATCTACACGATATTGGATAAGGGATATGATTCCAAATGGGATCCAAATGAAATTGAACAGTATTCCTATGATACATGCAACCTTTACTCTTCTAGTCTCTAGCGGTGGGATCTGTTCACCAATTGGGCTTTGTGCAGCGATGGTGTTTATCTGGAAAAAGAAACATATGAAAAGTCAGAGTTGCCGGAAGTTTTGAAGGCACACTGTCGTGGTTGTGATTGGCTAGTTGTGATGTTGAAATCAAAAACAAAGCTCTGGCCTTTGAGTAATTACCAAGCCTTTATGCTCTTGGATCATGCTTTGTTTCGAGAACAAAGGGAACCAGATCATTATGATCCTTGTGAATTTCAATGTACAGCGAAATTACTGAATTTTGCCAAATTCTTTTCTTCTTGATTGTCCTGTTTATCCAATCAGCATCACGACAGTGTGCCTTTAAACTTCCTGCTGCTTGAGATATCCAAAAACCCTCCTTACCTTTGTGTGAATGAAAGAGCGTGGCCAAGTGGCAGTAATTGGAAGTCGAGGGGGGTAGCTCCTATAGGGGGCCTGGTATACATGTGCCTGCCCGGATTATGGGTCAATTTGCGATATTTTGCCTGGGTTATGGGTCATGTTTTGTGAAGTTGACCTTGGTTATGGGTCTGTTTTACAGAGATTTACCTTAGTTATGGGTAAATGTTAGAAAGAATTTAGCTCTCCAGTTGATACGAAGCATAGTCTTCCTGTCTGATGAAAGGAATGCTGGATGAAACAGACCCTTTAACAAGACCTTTCGCAATTTTATTTTTTGATAATCAGAGAGCAGTAGTTTTTCAATGCCAAGCAACACCGATTACTTAAATCCCTTGTATCACTTCGGCAAAGCTTGCTCTGTTGACCGAAGTGAAAGAGCCCCCGGGGGGGGGGGGGTACGCAGTATATTTTTCCGACGGGGATGTGCCGCTTTTCAGGGTATCGTTCTCGCCAATTTTTTCTAGAACAGGGTATCAAAAGAAGGCAAATTTTCTGGAGCAGGTTGTCAAAACGTGTCAAAAGAGGAAACTTTGTTACAACAGGTTATTATTCAGTCAAATTTTTGTGTTTTTGAGTATACTTTTCACCGATTTTTTCTAGAACAGGGTATCATTTGAAGGCAAAATCCTGGAGCAGGGTGATAAAATTTTTTTCGTTGGCACATTACCGTACAAATTTAGGTCAAGTACCCCCCCCCCCCCCCCGGGGAAAGAGCGCATCAAGTCATCGTGAGCACGTCAAGTCATCGTCAAGTCACACAAGAGCAAGCCAAAGAGCACGGGGAAACAAAGGACACCAAGTAATAAGGCTAAGTTTCAGGACCTTTGAAACGGACATTATAGCTTTATTAACAGCAAGTTTCTCATAAAAGCGTTCTTTACCTTGCAAATAGCCTTTAACGTTCTCCTTGTAAGCTCTGCAAAGCTTGTGTTACATGCTGCCATCCAAATCGCGATGATTAAGGTATCAACATAGGCCTCGTTTGCAGCTTCCTTCTGCAGCAAAAAGTGAACATACATTGGATAATAGCAGGCATTCAGTCCACGTTCCCCGTGCTTGTGAGCACCATCAATCCTCCTTATGACAAGCACTAACCAGAAGGCTGTTACGTAAATCACAATGCCAGCTAATACTGTCTTCATGTTATTCGCATGGATCTTGTACTTGAAGTTGGTTAGTGCAGCAAATCGATCGAATAGTATTGCAGAAATAAAGTGCACGATGAGCGAAGTGCCACCAAATAGGATGTTATACTGTGCGGAATTGATGTAGTCGCAGACTGTGTATGGTTGGAAGTCAATGGCCAACAGCAATATTTTCAGTGGTAAGCCTGTATTGCAGGAAATATGGAGAAATTAGGATGGGCTGCTTAAAAGGGGTGGAGGTAATATAGTGTAGGGAAAAAAGAGTGCCATAATGTGATTCGTGATACTGAGGGAAACAGATGTAATCGTAGACTGTATATGGTAGAAAGTCAATGACCAACAGCAATATTTTCAGTGGTAAGCCTGTATTGCAGGAAATATGGAGAAATTAGGATGGGCTGCTTAAAAGGGGGTGGAGGTAATATAGTGTAGGGTGAAATGGGTGCCATAATGTGATTCGTGATACTGAGGGAAAAAGATGTAATCGCAGACTGTGTATGGTTGAAAGTCAATGACCAACAGCAATATTTTCAATGGTAAGCCTGTATTGCGGGAAATATAGAGAAATTAGGATGGGCTGCTTAAAAGGGGTGGAGGTAATATAATGTAGGGTGAGATGGATGCCATAATGTGATTCGTGATACTGAGGGAAACAGATGTAATCGCAGACTGTGTATGGTTGAAAGTCAATGACCAACAGCAATATTTTCAGTGGTAAGCCTGTATTGCAGGAAATATAGAGAAATTAGGATGGGCTGCTTAAAAGGGGGTGGAGGTAATATAGTGTAGGGTGAAATGGGTGCCATAATGTGATTCGTGATACTGAGGAAACAGATGTAATCGCAGACTGTGTATGGTTGGAAGTCAATGACCAACAGCAATATTTTCAGTGCTAAGCCTGTATTGCGGGAAATATAGAGAAATTAGGATGGGCTGCTTAAAAGGGGTGGAGGTAATATAATGTAGGGTGAGATGGGTGCCATAATGTGATTCGTGATACTGAGGGAAACAGATGTAATCGCAGACTGTGTATGGTTGAAAGTCAATGACCAACAGCAATATTTTCAGTGCTAAGCCTGTATTGCAGGAAAGATAGAGAAATTAGGATGGGCTGCTTAAAAGGGGGTGGAGGTAATATAGTGTAGGGTGAAATGAGTGCCATAATGTGATTCGTGATACTGAGGAAACAGATGTAATCGCAGACTGTGTATGGTTGGAAGTCAATGACCAGCAGCAATAATTTCAGTGGTAAGCCCTGTATTGCGGGAAATATAGAGAATTTAGGAAGGGCTGCTTAAAGGGGGTGGAGGTAATATAGTGTAGGGTGAGATGGGTGCCATAATGTGATTCGTGATACTGAGGGAAACAGATGTAATCAGTTTTTTTCGTATTGTGGCGCTATATAAATTTTGCATTATTATTATAATCGCAGACTGTGTATGGTTGCAAGTCAACAGCTGGTACCAATAGTTTCAGTGGTGAACATCCATTGTGGCAAATATAGGGAATTTCGAAGCGCTGCTTTGAGGGAGCAAAATGGTGCATGCAGAAAGTGGGAGAGGTGCCATAAAACAGGATGTAGTACTGAGTTAGTTGATGGGTAGTGGTAACTTATCTTATGTTCTTTTGGCAATTGAAACTGCCATGATTGTAAAGTAGTTGGATTCGGCTGGTTGCATTTGAATGAAATCATAAGGCCCGAGCTACACGACTTCCGATTGGTTTTCACTTCGGAATGCCCACCCTATTCGAATTGATTACACAACTTTGGATAGACTTTACTCCGCTTTGCATCGTTGTTACACGATGTCAAATTGCTATGTACTGCGGAGACAAAAGCATCTCTGTCGTGTTATTGCGGAGGAGAATGCGTCAAAGCAAAGCAAAGTAATTAGGAACGAGGTTTCGGAGTGAAAATCACTTCGGATTCAGTGATTACACGAGATGGAATGCGAAGCGAAGTAGTTCATTTCATTTCATTTTTTCATTTCATTTTAAATTATTTATACACGGTGGCCCCATCAATCCAAGACTGCTTTACAGGGGGCCGTGTTAAAAACTTACAAAATTGATAATACGTTTCTAAGATAACTAAAGTATAAGAGTTAAAAGCTAAAATAACCTAATTACAAGTGCTAATACCTAAAAAGTCAAACTAAAATGCATATGATAAGAAATAAAAAGGATAAAAATCAAAACTGGTGAATGGAACGAAATGTTACATTCAAACAGTGGGCTGCAAGTGGTGTATTAGTTTGCATTTAAACGAATTAAGCGAATTTGCTTCTTTTATATCCGACGAAAGTTGATTCCAAGCTCTAGCCCCACGATAAGATATTGCTTTTTGTCCTTCGGGTTGATTTAAACTTCACCTCCAGAGCGGAGTGACTTTCACTCCGGTTATGCCCTCCGAAGTACTTCGGGTTGCCTCAGCGTCGTGTAACTATGAAGCCCCTATCCGAAGTGAAAAGCAATCCGAAGTGAACCCAATCCGGCGTCATTTAAGCTCAGCCGTCAAAGGAACGTAATGTTAGTGAAGGCTTACCTGTCAACGTCACAATGATTGCCACGACGCCGATGCAAAATATAAATGTACATGTTGATGCTGCACGTTGTCGAGGATTCGTATTTACCTTCCTCTTTTTCAAGTAAACCAATAAGAGGCTATTGAGTGTGACACTTGCAATTAGAATCGTCAATGCATGAGCGATTTGAAGAGCCCTGAACTTGAGCGCAATATTATACTTTGGGACTACGACAGTGATCAATGCGGTTGAGTTATTGCACTTGGTTTCTATCGCTGTTGTTACGTTGTTGCAATTGCCTTCCATCGTTCACGATAGCTTACTCCTGCAAGGTGAATTTTATGCTACGTGAATTTTATACTCAATATAAAAGTTTTCAATAACTAATTACCTAAAACACTACCTACGAGCTCTTCAAACATCCTCATCCTTATTTCTAAATTTGATTGAGGAAACATAGAACAATTTAAAGGAAAATCATAGTTTATAAATGCCTACAATATGGTACCAAGCATACACGTATGTTGTTATAAGAAACTAAGAATTTGGGCCAGGTTTCAGCTCTGGTTTCAGCTATCGCATATTTCTGATCTTCGAGAGCTCGTAACTCAGTGAATTTTCGACTGATTTGCACGATTTTAGTCTCTAAAATTATTTCATAATCTTAGAAACAAGGTTATCTTTCCATGAGCCTGTTCATGTTGTCCTTATTTATTTAATATTTAATCAAACGTCGAACAATTTTTTGAGACACCCTGTACCCTAATTGTTTCTGTTATCTGCTTGTTGTAACTTTCATTTGTCATAATTTTCATAGACATAGGAGCCGGGGGCACTGGGGGCACGTGCCCCCCAAGATTTTGCAATGAACAAAGAAGTGCCCTTTCTTTTTTAGAAAATGCCCCTGTTTTCTTAAGGAAAAAGTGCCCTCGAAGCGTCGTGCCCCCCAAGTTTGACATGCTTCCTACGTCCCTGATGATTTTTATTTGTTGTATCTCAGTTAATTATTTATATTTATAAAGGATGTATGCAGTGGAATTTTAAAATTGAACTGAACTGAACTGAGAGCTTTTACGGTACCACGTGATTTGAAAGAATATTGAAGATTTCATTTTTCATTTCATTTCATTTTAAATTTTTTATACACGGTGGCCCCATCAATCTAAGACTGCTTTACAGGGGGCCATGTTGAAAACTTACAAGATTAATGATACCTTATAGAATAACTTAAGAGCTAAAACCTAAAATAACCTAATTACAAGTGCTAATATCTAAAAATTCAAACTGAAGTACATATGATTAAAAATGAAAAGGATTAAAATCAAAACTGGTGAATGGAACGAAATACATTCAAACAGTAGGCTGCGAGTCAGTGGCGTAACGGAGACAGTCGAGGCCCTTATGGATTTTTTCACTTGAGGCCCCCCAGCTAAAGCATCGATATGATAGAAGCATAAAAATGCCATGCCTAGTTTAAACTTGGAGTAAATCAATTGCGCAGAGAAGATAAAACAATTGCAATGATGATTTACTGTCAACATATGCTGTGTCCGGAGCCTGGGGGCAAAACTCTAAGGAAAATTTTGAGGACAGGTCCGTTTTCACAAAACAGTAACTTTAAAAGTTTCACTCAAATGTAGATTGGGTAATAGACAACAAAGAAATTTATTGCTGGCGACCCCTTTCGGTCGGGGGCCCTTAGTTTTTGAACTAAGGTGCCCCTAAACTGCGTTACGCCACTGCTGCAAGTGCAAGTTTCAGAAAATATCAGAGGCAAAATGATAGCAAAAGTATCCAAAGTTTGCTTCAAATCATTCTATTCAAAGACATATGTCATGGAATTCTAGGCCAGCACCTTTAGGACTTAGAAATCTTTAGTTACCTTACCAATTCTAGACTCCGTTTATATAGACAAGCTCTGGTGTTTCATTGGCCTCACTCGTTTATCTTCTCTCTGAGAGATTTCTGTTAAAGCCAGCTGCAGTCGCTCTTATATCTGCCTTGTAGGTGAAATCATCATGGAATAAGAGTTATTATTTGTTGGAGAGGAGATACGCTTTGTCCGAGGAAACTTTATGTGTCCCTCCGTGCAGTAGGTTAAAGCTCATGCGCAGTAGCGTTTTGGGGTTGAAGCTCGGACGGGCCCATGAGTTTTAACACACTGCACGGGGGGACACATTAGTTTCCTCAAACAAAGCGTATCTTCATTATCATCATCATCATCATCATCATTTATTTGTTTTAAGTAGGCTATAAAACTAAAAAAGAAATAGCTAAATTACAGCTAATTGAGGCCTACTTTATGCAATTAAAAGATCAAGAAAAAAATAAGTAAATAAATTTACAATGTATATACATAAATATAAATTACAAGATAAAAACAACTATCCTGTTAGGAACCCAACTTGCGGAATATATGTTTTACAAAGTCTGCAGTTGCATTCACCACCTTTCCAACATTTAATTCGTTTTTTAAAGATAGGAAGGGTGTTTGATTGTTTTATTTCTTGCGGCAATAGTTGCCACAATCTGTTACCAAGATAGGCTATGGTCTCAATCCCAAAGGACGTGGTTCGCACCTTTGGCACTTGAGCATCATTGCCATGTCTAAGGCCCCGTTCACACTACTCCGTTTTTGTACAAAAACGGAGAGAAAAACCTCCGTTTTTGTGAAAGTGTTCACACTGATCCGCACAAAAACGCCACAAAAACGGAGGTTTTCGAAAACGCTATCAAAAGTGGATATCCACAAAAACGGAGGTTTTTGAAAACGCATTTGATCAATGTGAACGCACAAAAACGGAGGTTTTTGAAAACGCTCCAATGTGCAACAATGGGTTTCACAAAAACGGAGTAATGTGAACGCACAAAAACGGATGTTTTTCGCTGCGTTTTTGTTATCAGGCAGATCAGCGTGAACGTACAAAGACGGAGGTTTTTCTCACCGTTTTTGTACAAAAACGGAGAAGTGTGAACGGATAGCTTCGATGCAACAAAAACGGATACTAACAAAAACGGAGTAGTGTGAACGGGGCCTTAGATTGTAGTTCATAAACAATGGCATAAACATGTTTAAACAATTTCATAAACAATAAACATAAACAATTTCATAAACAATTTCATAAACAATGGCATAAACATGTTTAAATGGCATAAACATATAGTTCATAAACATGTCTTAAGGCTGATTTCCACTCAGTAGAATTTTCCGAGCGGACTGAATTTGACACAAAAAATTGTTACACACGCTGAACATTCTCTTCAAATCCAAAGCAACATTTTCACACGTAAACAAAGGATTTCCTGTCCAATCAGAAAATTCTACTGAGTGGAAATCAGCCTTTAGATTGTAGTTCTTAGATTGTAGTTCATTGTCTCCCCAACAATTACGCACTCGGGGGGTACTCGTACGGAAGCCTGACAGCTGGTTGAGAAACTGTTATGAAAATCGCAAGGAAATCTCGCCTGTCAGGGATATCTCGTCTTGCGGGGATGTTTGTTTTTTTTTTGCGTTTACATGAGAGCATGAGTGTCAGGACACAAATTATATGTTGAATTAGATCGTATTAGCTTCTTTGCTTACCTTGAAATGCAATAAAATTCTCTTCCCTTGCCATTAGCATCCTTTCTCACTCAACCAAACTTCCTCGCCTTGAACTGAAGAACTCCATCACATGTGCTTTCAAGTTCGATTTCAAGACCGCTGCTTAGGTACAGTAATGCGCAGGAGATTGCAAAGGTCATTTAGGCCCAAACATTTTGAAAGCACATGTGATGGAGCTCTTCACTTCAAGGCGAGGAAGTGTGGCCGAGAAAGGCTGCTTATGGCAAGGACGAGAATTTTATGGCATTTCTAGGTAGGCAAAGAATCTAATACAATCTAATTAAACATATATTTGGTGTCCTGAATCCTTTTATAGAATTGTTTATCACTTTTGTCGAGAATGTTTGAAACTTCCTTGGAAGTTAAACAATTATGGGCATATTCTATTCGCTGGACCCCAAGACCCCAGGACCCCAGACCCCAGGACCCCAGACCCCGGACCCCGGACCCCAAGACCCCAGAAGTAAATGTAAATGATTTTCATCATGCAACTTTTTATATCAAAGTGTTTGAAGATGGGTAAAATGAGAGGAAAATAGGAAAACTTTGTGAGATAATTTTTACTGCTAAAAGTTTTGTTTTGAAATGTTCACGAGGCCACCGGCAGCGAAAAATACTCTCCCACTGATTCAACAAGTAAGTACTTAAAATTTTGCCCCAGTTTAACATACCTGCTCAATGTTCAACGAGAAAAGTGGATTCGGCCTTGCATACCTTGGCCAGGCCGCATGGTAAACAAATCCCACAATGTCAAACTTCATTTGCACATCATCAACTCCAAACAATAAATTCATGGTCTTGTGAAGACCTCAATAAACGCTTGTTTGTTGATCAGTAGAATTACGATTGTCATGAAATTGATTGTCATTGAGCTCTGAAAACATAAGAACAAAGCCCTCAATTGTTTTACGTCATAATACATGGTGGTGGTAAATTTTTCTGATGCATTTTCATATCGATCTTTCAAACAGGCTTACTCTCCCGCGGCAGACTACAAACCCACAGAGTACCGAGATTGTTGACATCTTGAAAGAGGGCAGTGATAGTCCTTTCACAATGCTGGTCTGCATGAAGTGGTAATAGACATGAGAAATGGACAGATGTCTCGACACTTCTTCAAATCAGAATTGCATTTTTCGAGCTTAATCTTGGGTTTCTTGTAAAATAAAAGGCATGCATGCGTCATTTGGAATTATAACATACTATGAAATTAAGATTTTGCCTGGATATAACCCTGGGTACCAGAGGCAAAAAATATTGAAACTGGGCAATCCCAGGAAAGAAATTAGAGATTACTGTTAATCTGAAGTATTTGAAGCGTTGGTGGACAATAAAGCTTCACCTTTGTCGTGAACAGTTACGATCACCTGGTCAAAGAAATTGTTAGAATATGCGAAAAATAGGCCTATTGTTTTGTTATGAACGAGTGACGTTTTACTTCCGTTTTTATAGCACGTTTTTCATGCTGTGAACTGCAACATTATAGTTTCCTTAGTTTGAGTTATAATCGCAGTTATGTTGACGAAAATTTATCTCCATCGTTGGTAGTTGCGCGTAAAACTCCTGATTTTAATAGAATCATTGGAGACTTTGCAATGCTTCTAACTTTCTATTCTGTTGGTTTGCTTTCACAATATTCTGGTTTCATGTTGCGGCTACAGTTTATTCTGTATTGGTTTCCAAATGTATTGGTTTCCAATTCCAAATGACGCATGCATGCCTTTTATTTTACAAGAAACCCAAGATTAAGCTCGAAAAATGCAATTCTGATTTGAAGAAGTGTTGAGACATCTGTCCATTTCTCATGTCTATTACCACTTCATGCAGACCAGCATTGCGAAAGGACTATCACTGCCCTCTTTCAAGATGTCAACAATCTCAGTACTCAAATTATCTCACAAAGTTTTCCTATTTTCCTCTCATTTTACCCATCTTCAAACACTTTGATATAAAAAGTTGCATGATGAAAATCATTTACATTTACTTCTGGGGTCTTGGGGTCCGGGGTCTGGATCCTGGGGTCTGGGGTCCTGGGGTCTTGGGGTCCAGCGAATAGAATATGCCGTCATGAAAACGATAGGCGTTCACATTGCTCCAGCAAAACGGTGTTGTTAATCCCATTTTCAAAACAAAGTCTTTTGTTAATAGCTGTCCACAAGGCGCCAATCGCGACTTTGAATGGCGTTGTAATCAAAAGTCTATTAACAAAGGAATGTGCGGCGTTTTCAAATGTCTCCGTTTTTGGCGTTTAGTTCACACTGAAAACGGATCGTTTTCAAAACGCACCGTTTTCAAATTTATGCGTTTTCATTAGCGTTTTCGAAAAGCCCCGTTTTCACAGCGGAGCATTATGTGAACGCAAGGCAAAAACGGAGTAGTCTTACTCCGTCTTTGAGATTGTTTTCATGATGTTGACAATATTTTCCGCTATGGCGTGCCATGGAATGTCCTGACACTCATGATGAGAAACATAAGATCCTTTTGGATGATTACAAAGTCCGTCCTGAGCTAAACAAGCAAAAGAATATCCGAGAATATCTGATTATTGATTTCTTCATAACCCCAAATGATCGTTGATTCTGTTTTTTGCTACAGTCAGAGAGATGAGTGTTGCTGCTAAAGTCGCCTTCAATGGAAAATCGAGCGCCTAGTATAAGGACAAGAATCGCCTCAAGGTCAAAGGCAATATTTTGGTCTTTATGTCAAACGAGAATATGATACGCAAAAATCAAAAGTCATTACCCCTAGTTTGCTTATAGTTCGTGCACAAAACTATTGGTGCATCTGTGTCAAATGAGATGTCATGTGAGATTTACGATAACGCAAAATTACTTATGCAGAACCGTACAGAACGTTTCAGTTGTTGCTATTCGCGGGCATCTAATTTGAGACAAGCAGTCACGAAGATTCCTCTGTGCAGAATGATATGCATGAAGATGTTTTGGTTCAGTGTGATCACGTCCCTTCCCCCAGTCCATGGCGCCATTGCTTGCTGGGATTCTGCACCTTTCGTCTCAACTTCACCTGCGATGATTGCATCCGTTGCTGTGTAGGAGGGGGGTCCTTCTACCTTTGGTTATGCTGCAAATGCTAGCCTCTGTGCAGGCCGCCGGTTACATCATCCTCTAAAGTTGAGTTATTTGCATAATGAGTACTATCAATAAGTGGCTAATGATTCGTTCGTTCTAGAAAACGATTGTTTTGACATAATTAAGCTGCTAATGAAGTCAAGAACGTGCCAATTCTGGGTGAATTTGTTGCTGTGCCAGGGTAAACATCCTAGTAATTTATCCATCTTATGGTGTCAAATCTGTCTAACATGAAATAAGCCGACGTCAAATGTTGCTATAGGATCGCGGGAAACTTCTGTCTTGTATGCGCTTTATGTGCGCTTTCTTTATTTCAGTGCCAATTAGCAGAGATAAAACGTTAATCAATCGCATTAACGAGCGTGACTTACTTTCTTTCTTTCTTTCTTACTTACTTACTTACTGACATCGAGTCCCCCCTTAGATTACAAAGTTGGACTTTGTAATCAAAAAGAGGTGAGACGGGATGGGGATAAAAATTATCCACGCTTGTTAGGTTATCAGATTACCATAACAAAAGCCCTGCAAAAGACTGATCATTATCGCATGCGCATTGACGTCAATTTTATCCCGGCTGGACGCGATATCTCGCCATGCTGAGACGGGAAGAAAACGTCCCGGCAAGACGGGACGGGATGAAAATCCCATGGAAACGCAAAGTGAAAATTGTATGTGTTTCTATAGGCAGCTGGGATATGGCATCCGGGGTATCCCGGCAAGGCGAGTTATCCCGCCTAGGCGGGATCATGTAAACAGGCCCTCAATGCTGTCCGCTATTGACGTATTAAAAGTCATTGCCCACGCGGAATCGCGATAGCGATTCCGTGTGGGTTTGTAGTCTGCCGCGGGAGAGTAAGCCTGTTTGAAAGATCGATATGAAAATGCATCAGAAAAATTTACCACCACCATGTATTATGACGTAAAACAATTGAGGGCTTTGTTCTTATGTTTTCAGAGCTCAATGACAATCAATTTCATGACAATCGTAATTCTACTGATCAACAAACAAGCGTTTATTGAGGTCTTCACAAGACCATGAATTTATTGTTTGGAGTTGATGATGTGCAAATGAAGTTTGACATTGTGGGATTTGTTTACCATGCGGCCTGGCCAAGGTATGCAAGGCCGAATCCACTTTTCTCGTTGAACATTGAGCAGGTATGTTAAACTGGGGCAAAATTTTAAGTACTTACTTGTTGAATCAGTGGGAGAGTATTTTTCGCTGCCGGTGGCCTCGTGAACATTTCAAAACAAAACTTTTAGCAGCCGTTCCGTTCGAGGAGATTCAGAAAACAATTGACTCTGAGGTCAAAACATTTCAAGGTTTCCATTTTGTAAAATTTTGTGAAACGTTTCTCGTGTTGTAACTACACGATACTGGGGTTTCTGGCGATAAGAGAGTTAAGCTTCTTGTAGGAAGTTTCTTATCAAAAACTACATGTTTTTTTATAATTAATTCCTAAATGATGTTTTTAAATGTCAAGAAACACATATGCAGCAGTGTTAATGACTACATTGATAATTCTACATTCAAAGACATAAGAAACCAGTCAAGAAACTTTTAGTACTAAAATAAACAAAATTTCATGTTAGATTAAGGAACTTTTAGTACTATGGCCTGATCCCAGTTTCTTATTAAAAAACGTTTGCTGCGATTATTCATTCAAGTTTGGAGAGGGCCAGAGCCCAGAGTCCTTCATTCCCATTTGAATAGTAAGTGACTGCATGCCTTGTCCATTTTCTTCCTCAACTTTCTGTTCTGTTATGTTTCTTGCTTCCAACCAACGGGTGAAGCGCGGGCATTAATTAGCGATAGCTATTTCTAGTTCTGGACATTTAAGTTCACCTTTGGTTCAAGTTGAGTGGTGTTGAAGGTGTTGTGGTGCAGTGGTGTAATCCTCTGACTTTGCAGTCAGAACTGTCGGGCGGACTGGGCTCGATACCCGGTAGGGCCCCACCAGTTGAGCGTCATGACAAGGGGTCGCGGTCTCGATTTGCATAGACTTTTTTTAGTTTCAGAAAGACTGTCCTGGAAAGTTAATTAAATTGACCAGAGAATAGAATTCATCATAAACAGATGTCAGGTAACATCACAGACATTGCATATTGTGAAGTAAACTTGTGAAACTTTCTGATTAATAGCTACATACTTTTTGAGTCCTGTTCCCATAGTCCATACCGCGTGTGCAAAAAACATCATTGACAGCCATTTACAATTTGCACGGAAGTCATTAGGGCGCCTGTTTAAATGGTTTTGAGTTTGACACTCGACAGTGTTTCAAAACACTTTGAAATACAATTTGAGATTAAAATTTAAAATGCAGGTGCACGGTTCATCGCAAAGCTGAATTCACTGTTGAAGCGTGTTCCCATGTCTTGTAGCCTGTGTTCCAGACCCAACAAGTAAAGGGTCTGTGTAACCGTCGCAGATTTCTTGTTCAGCAGTTGACGCCATACTAGTGTGTAGTCCGGGTCATGGGAGGGTGGGATGGCGGAGTTCTTCCATATAAAATGCACCTGGGAAGGGGATGTGCTGCCCTCAAAGGTATTCTTTTTCTGACTTCTACCCTGGCCAAGCATATGCTTCTTTGGAATTCAGCCTGGCCAAGGATATACTTTTTGGAAAATCTTGGTCCAATGAAGGCCAATTTCTTTACGGTGTGGCCTAGATAAGGCCATATCATAACGATTTTTGTCCAGAAAACATCGAAGTTTGGCACTAATGATGAAAAAATCATTCTTGGCAAGGATATCATTTCTCAAAAATTGTTCCAGCCAATGGAACGGTACCATTTTAAAATGTTGGAGACACACCCCTACTCGAAACTTGGCAGAGAAGCCCCTTCCTTGTGGGTTAAGAACCTATGTGATGAAGTTGTCAAATTTTCATTTTTTTTATAAGGACCCATCCAGTGTATTTATTGTTTTAAGAATCCAAGCTGACTTTTTGAACTATAAATGAACTGACTTGTAAAATAGCAGGTTCTCATACGCGGGTCTTTACTGTACACAAGGATATAACAGTATGTTGGTTGCTCTTGAAAAAATGTGTTAGTTCAGGCAGGCTGCGGTTCCACTTCCACTGTGGGAGCTGTCAGACAAGGAATGTGTTGTCTAAGGAAGCCAAGGTATCTTTTATCCATTTGAGCGTAGACCAGGGGAAATACCAGGAACGAAGTATATGATGTAGCTACGAGAAACTCCTTCACAATGGAAGATGTTTGGACATCAACGCGAAACTGGATCACTGCTATCATTCCAAATGGAACCCACATGAGATCGTAAATAATTCCCAAGAGAAATGCAACTTTGATTCTTCGTGTTTCTATTGGCGCGATTTGATCACTGAGTGGGCTCTCTTTGGTTCTTTTGTTGATCTACAATAAGTTATGTTTTATGTGAATATTGGCTGATTGAAACTGAGAAATATTCCATCTTTTGGAATCCAGATTAACGGTTAATTTCTTTAAATATTTGTTAGTTGTTAATCTGTTCCATTTTTTATTCATTTTCCGTCACTTCTATTGTGCTGCTCAGTGAACTTCCCACTGCCGGGAGTGAGGGGGAGAGAAATTTCTAAGGAGGGTCCGAAGTCAGCTCCTCCTCTCCTTCGCTTCGCGCTCCTTTGCATTATTCCTCCCTCGTTCCGCGCTACTTCGCAGTTTCTTTCCCAATAGCAGTCCGCTGCACGGCACTATAGAAGTCACAGAAAATGAATGAAAAATTGAAGAAATAACCAAATAGCAAGATTGATGAAAAATATGATAGATAATCACGTATACAAAAATCAACAGTTAAACTGGTTTCCCTGTGGAGGAGGTGCAGTAATGTGGATGAAGAGGTTTGAAGCCTGCAACCCTCAAACTATATATCAGGTTCTTGTAAATTGTGTAGCCAACATATCAACTTAAATCACGGGTGAAAGGAAATAAGATAATTGTTATTTGGTATGCATGTGTCTTTATAGTGGTTTCTTCCTACCTTTCCTGGCTCTCCTCTGCATCGCTACCTCAGCTGAACTCGTTGATTCAAGTTTGTTATGGCCTAATTTAGTTTTTCTATAAAAGGCTTTTGCGACTGCTGGATAGAGCCTATCAAATGAATCTAGTTGTTGGATTGTTCAATTAGAACACAAAGTTTGGTAACCTGGAAAAGTTTTGGCTGGACCAAGTTGCCAGAGTTGCCAGTGTGAATGAAACATTAATCAACAGCTTGGATTTTGAAGAAAAGAAAAACATAAATAGAGAATTTCACCTTCTTGATATGGCTCAGAGCTTTTCTTGTACATCTGGAAAAACATACGTTGCATGCTGAAATCCAAATTGCTATCATGATGACGTCACCATATGCCTTAGTTTCAGCCTCTTGTCCAAGCAGATGCACATACATAGGGTTAAAGCAATGGTCAAACCCTAGTTCGCCATTTCCCTGAGCCTTATGCACCCTCATAACGATGAGCATTGACCAGAATATTGTCACGTAGATCACGATACCAGATATCACCGCCTTGATGTTATTTTCATTGATCTTGTATTTGTAGTTGGTGAGTACAGCGAATCGATCGAATAGTATGGCGGCAATAAAGTGCAGGATGAGAGAACTGCCATAAAAAAGGATGTGGTACTGAGCGAATTTCACATAATCGCAAACTGTATATGGCTGGAAGTCAACAGCCAAAAGGAAGATGAGTAGCGGTATACCTGTGAAGTAGAAAGTAGGAAAGACGTCAAATCTACCCACAGGAGGCCCAATCGCATACTATGAGGCTTACGTAGCTTTTCCACTGAAGCAATTTATGCTGCTGCTGCTGCTGTTGTTGTTGTTTCTAACAGCAAGACAGCAGTACTTTTTCTTTAAACTGAAGAAAATCGAACTTCATACCATCAATGGTTGAATGTGTATCTCTGTGTCTTTCCTCGTGCTCCCAAATCATTACAAATACAACAATGAAATGAAAACAATGAAATGAAATGAATGAAAACAATGAAAACAATGCCGCAATGAAAACATTGGATATTCTGTTGTTGTTGCTGTACTACAATGACGCAACATTATTGGCTGTTTGTGTATTGTACAGTCTTAGTATTAAGTAACTTAATGATATAGATTGTACAGTACACAAACAACCAATAACGTTGCGTCATTGCAGTACAGCAACAGCAACAGAATATCCGATGTTGGCATTGAGGCAGGATGCTGTATTTGTAACAATTATGGAGCATGAGGAACGACACAGAAATAATCAACCATTCCCTGGTATGAATTTCAATTTTGTTCAGTTCAAGGAAAAGGTACTGCTGTCTTTATGTTGCGGTTAGAAACAGCAGCAGAAATTGCTTCAGTGGAAAAGCTACGTAAGCCCCATAGTACGCGATTGGGCCTCCTATGATCTACCGGGCGAGTTAAAGGTAATCGACAAAGCTGTATCGATTAGCCTTCGTAATAGGCTGAAGAAACGCCCACAAACAACGGGCAATAGGAGACACAGAAGTTATTTGTGCGAATGATTGTTAAAGTATGAGTTAATCATTCTAACCTTGAGTCTAACCTTTGTCTTGTTTCTACGTCTGCAAATTGAGTTTTCGCTTCTGCATATCGACCAACCACTCATCAGTACTTAGGCCTATCGTAATGAAAGTGAGGCTTACAACAACAACAGCTTTCATTGCGGCAGACACAAAAAAGAAGAAAAGATTCAAGGTGAGAATGATATTAGCAACTATCATATATTAGCAACTATTCGCACGAATAACTTCTGTGTCTCCTATTGCGCGTGGTTAAAATTTATCAAAGATTTCGTTGGTTCATCCGTTGTGCTTCAAAAGTTTTTCAGGCCAAAATGCCAAAGCTCTGGTTCGGAGGTGACAGTAAACTTGACATTTCAACATATATATTTCAACACTGAAAGGCATTCAAGCACCAATAAGAAAACGAGCTCTATCGTTGTTCAAGTTAACTATTGAGGAACATTTTGAAATAGATTGATTGAAGCTATATTCTCATCGCTGCATCCAACCAAATCTATACCCTTTTATCTGAGTCGCCCTGTATACCGGGTGACCCAGAAAAAAGCTTCACGAGCTAGATCGCACATATTTTCTTGAAGGAAAATGTTATGGAGACAAACAAGGTATCAGCATATAACTGATAAGCCCCGTCTGTCTTTTGATACGTTGATTGGTCAGTTTAAGATATGCATACTGCCGAAAAAACAGTTTTAAAAATATTGAAATTCATCCATTTCTCAGGCCATCCCCTCGCTTTCCAGTCCATTTTTTGCAATATATGAACAACGCTGAATCCCAACTTTGCTTTGAAGCATGAAATTTGGATGAGGAACAGAAGCCAATCATTTTGCAAACAAAAAATTTCCCAGACGGCTTCTAATCCATCTCTATGTTGAGTTTTCATAAGGTGTTGACTGGAAAGTGATGGCGATTTTATTTCACTCAAAATGAGGAATCCTGGATTCGAAATTTTCTTTAAATATGGTTTTGGGCCTATTTTTTAATTCAAAAATCTGTCGGATGGACATTTGATACTTTGAAGCTTCTACCTGCCCAAACCTTAATGCGTATGGCTACCTCGGTTATGAACCTATCTAAAACACATGGTTGTCTATAAAATAGACTATCTGGATCTGCCTTTGACCCTCCCTGTTCTGCAGGAATCCAGGTTTTCCTTGTCTGTCGGACAGACTAGATAGAAAATGAAATTTTAATGCATGTTTTTCAATTGCATCTCTGTGCTGCTAAAAAGCACTTCTCTTTACACTCTTGGTATCTATGCATCGCTCAACTCTTCAAGATTGCATTTCGATGCATTTTTTTGCTTAAAATGATTAATTACATGGCATGTGAATACATTAAGTGTATGCAGTCTGTCTGTCGGACGGACACTGTCGGATGGACAAAATTTTCCTATCCTTTTGGCAACGCCTACTCCATACTGGAAGCCCCTATACCTGTGTGGCGCCATTTCGAGTAAAATTCAACGTAATCCCTTGCAAAATTTTTTCCTCAGCCCCATGTTGAATTAAAACTTCATGTCCATTCAGTACCATTAAGACAAGTTCAAAAATGGCATATTATTAGTCAAAAATCAGTTTTTATGCAGCAAAATTTTCACCTCATGATTTTTTTGTGAAAATGATGGTAAAATGAGTCACTATCTTCCGCCTACGGATACTGAAAACAGTTAAATTACTTTGGAACTCATGAAATTTCTGATATTCGCAGAAATACGATTTTATCCAAGTGTGACCAATTTCAAAATAGGCCCTTTTTCGGATGGTAATCTTTTCTTAAAATGAACATGCAGCATCTCAAAAGATACCTAAGCCTTTCAACTAGACTGTGATACAAAGCATTTGAAAATAGCTTTTGATTTCAGGGAGCCAGCTATGATCTAGCTCGTGAAGTTTTTTTTGGGTCACCCGGTATGTTCAAATCATTTCATACCTATTGACACCACCAAAATTGACACAACACTGATGCTGGATATCAAGGTATCTGTTGGCGGTGGACGGCGTTGTCTTGTACCTTCTTGCCTCTTTCTCATATGAGTTAATAAGAGGCCATTGAGGATGACGCTAGCAACGAGAATGATGGATGCTTCGATGATTTGCAACACCCTAAACTTGAGTGGTATGTTGTATAATGGGACACGAGCACTGGCCAGTGAGGTTGAATTTTTGCAGTGGTTTGCAATTGCTGTCAAGTTGTTGCAGTTGTCTCTCAGTTCCATCATTGGAGGTTTTTCGCAGTATTTAGTCCCCATTCACACGTTGAAGACCATGCTCGTCATCAAAGCAGTACAAACAAACATATTGTACTGCTAACCCTTTCACACTGAAAGTCAAACTTGGTCTGCAATAGTGAAGATGAAACAAGCTTTACTTAACGGGCGTTCACACACTGTTGGTTAAGCCCATACCCCCGTCAAAGTGCTCATGTGCGAGCCAAGGTCACAGTGATCGAAGAACATATACTTCTTTTGCGAAAGAAATCAAAGATTTTAGGACACTGATGTCTTCATTAAATATGTATTTACCTTGTCTTGATCATTTTTATCCTCCTTGTTTTGTCTCAACTTGTGTCTTCAGTTTGCTGAACTGTTTTCATGTTTGTATTCGGTATGTTTTCTTCCCAAAGTTTTTAGTTTCTCTGTTTTTCTTTGTTTTTATAGGGGGGGGGGGCTCTCTTTTGATTAGTTTACCTATTTAGAGAGCTCCTCCGTAACCCAATTAGTAATGGGCGATTTTTAGTTACTATGTACAAGGGGGCGTTTTTCGCCCCCCCCCCCTCTTATTCTCCGAAACTACAAAGGATATAACAATAAGAATTGCCCTTATTGTTCCTTAGACAATAGGCTCTTCGAATATAGCAATGGCAATTAATTAGACAAGTGATTCACTGCTAGGCAACCAAGAAACAAAGGAAAATTGGTAATTTTTGTACCTCCTTAGCAAGAAACATTCTATTTAATTAACTGCTCAACCGATTTTCTTCAAATGTGCTTTAAACTATTGGAAACACATCATTGTAGATTTAAAACTTACACGTTTGAGGTAATTCTACCTTCTATTTTTAGCACAATCAACTTTTTGTTAGCTTTTTGTTCCATGTGCAGATCTTCTTCGCAGTTTTTTCGAAGCCTTGTCCTTTCACCTAGTAAATATGGACTCAGAATGAATCAAATTAATAAGTTGATGCAAATAAGACAAATACGTTTCATAATTTGCATTTATTTCTTAGAACAATTACGTCATACACAGGGTGTCTCAAAAAATCGTTCGACGTTTGATTAAATATTGAAAAATAAGGAAAACATGAACAGGCTCTTGGAAAGACAATCCTGTTTCTCAGATTATGAAATAATTTTAGAGATTAAAATCTTGCGAATCGGTTGAAAATTCACTGAGTTACGAGCTCTCGAAGATCAAAAATATGCGATAGCTGAAACCAGAGACCCCGCAGATTACTTCTATTGCAAAAAGCTCGAAGACGGAGGTAAGAGAAGCTTATCCAATGTCATACCTCTCGTTGATATCAGAGCAAACCAAATACGACTTCTAAAGTAAATTATTTCTTACGATCATTCTCAAAATTTCCTTAACCATTGCATAAGTCCAAAAACAGTGGTTCAAAACAAAATCAGCAAGAGACTGAATCTGTTTCCTCAAAGCATCCATATGCTTGACAGTTAGGTTATCGAATACCTGTTTGAATCCCACTTGGCCCTGAAACAATTGAGAAATAACAGAAACGACGGCCTATGGGACTTTTACCAAAAATCCCATTTCGAGGCCTCTGGTTTCAGCTTTCGCACAAACTTGGAGCAAAGGATCAAGAAAATACACTGTAGTCCTGTCTGGGAGCAAAAATTTGAAAAAAGTATACCCTTTTGGGAGCATTTTTGCAGAAAACGATACCCGGCTCGGGAGCAAGAATGGTGAAAACTATACCCTGTCCAGCGGCACATAACCGGTACCGAAAACATCGAAGTGCCCCCCCCCCGGGACTGCACTAAAGCTCGTCACCCTATGATTTTTCATCGGATTGGTAAAATTCTTGTGTCAAAAATTGATTTAAAATCTCAGGAAAAGGGTTACTTGACCAAATGGCCATTTAGCGTATCGTCATTTTTTTAATACTTAATCAAACATCGAACATTTTTTTGAGACACCCTGTATGTGAATGAGGCCATAAATTTTGCTGATGTCGGCAAGTATCAAAAATATATCAAATGAGAGCATTCATCAAGTGCCATCGAATGGTGCATGTTTGAGATCAATCGGACAAACGAGACAAACTCTATTAATTTTAAAAGCATTTTATTTGTTGACCACGCTCCAAATATGGTATTGCTGTGATCACATGATCAGAGTCAAAACGATGAAATTCACAAAGATTGGCGGTTATGTTACTTTTCATTTTAGCGTAGTGCAGAAAAGTTTGGTAAGGGGGCAAAAATGCCCCCCCCCCCAAGTACTGATAGGGTTAATCCGCGGGTTCATCAGTCTATCCAAAATACAATCATGTAATGCCATTCCCTTTGCATTAGTTTTTAGTGCAGTCCCGGGGGGGGGGGCACTTCGATGTTTTCGGTACCGGGTATGTGCCGCTGGACAGGGTATAGTTTTCACCATTCTTGCTCCCGAGCCGGGTATCGTTTCCTGCAAAAATGCTCCCAAAAGGGTATACTTTTTTCAAATTTTTGCTCCCAGACAGGACTACAGTGTATTTTCTTGATCCTTTGCTCCCAGACAGGGTGTGGTTTTTTTGCCATTTTGCTCCTAGACCGGGGTATTTAAATTGAGGAAAATGCTCCCAGACAGGGTAAAAATCACAGTACCTCAAAGGCACACAACCGTAAATGTTAGGACCAAGTGCCCCCCGGGATTGCAGTATTGTATTAGTATTTAGATGTATTGTAAATGTATACCGGGTGAGTAAAAAAATACGCCCGGCGTTTGAAAGGCTACTGCTTCTTTACTATGTAAGCAATGATATTTTGCAGTATCTGATTTAATAGCTTACATGTTCAATTATTTTTAGAGTTTTTCTTGGCTAAAATCGGTCTCTTGATCTCTTCCTTCAGATTCTGTAAGCGATTTTCTAAAAAATATCCCTTTGAGAAACCTTGGAAAACGTGCTAAGCCAGTTTCCGAATGTGTTTATCCCGCAGCGATGACTTTCAGCACGTTTTAGCATGTGCTTTCGTCTTGGCGGGTTGAAAAGTCTTCCCCCTAGTGTGAATAACTTATTCGGGTGATTCCATTCTCCCGTGAGGAAAAATACATGAACACATCCAAGAGTCATTATTGCTAGGAAGGAGACCAACCGGGAAATCTTGCTTGGTGTTTTCACTTGTTTTTGCAGATTTTCTAAAGGGCTTTCTGCAGAAAATCTACTTTTCCCACGGGAAGAAATGACTAATTAAAGCTGGGTAAATTACTGAACCTAATTTGACATATCGGGAATAAAACTATACAGTTTTCAATATCATTGCTTTGATATTCAGGGAGCAGGATTTTTCCAAACGGCGGGCGTTTTTATTGACTCAATTGTTTATAGGATAGATTGATAATCAATTGAAACAATAAGGGCAGATTTTGTAATACAATAGCATCAGTCGCTTTGGTTCACACCTCAATTCAAAGTGATTAGCGAATGCAGACAAAAGAAATTCTCTCAAGCAGAAATTCAAAACAAAGGAAGCAGCAAAATTGCCCTGAAACCAGTACGGCAAACTCTCGTTTGGTGCGGGCGAGGGTAGGTTTTCAAGAGAAATCATGTGCTTCGGACGATACAAAAAGGGTAAATCTAAAGTTCTGTCTCTCGGATTTTGTTTATTTGATTCAGGAGCTGAGGATTGACTGCGTACATCTGAGCAACAAATATGCAAAAATTGTAATGCCCTCTGCTCGGTTTCTGAATCAAATAAACAAAATCCGCGAGACAGAACTTTAGATTTACCCTTCTTCTGTCGTAATAAGCACATACCTTCTCAAAGAAACCTCCCTTCGCCCGCACCAAACGAGAGTTTGCCGTACTGGTTTCAGGGCAACTTTGTGGCTTCGTTTGTTTTCAATTTCTGCTTGAGAGAATTTCTTTTGTCTGCATTCGCTAATCGCTTTGAATTGAGGTGTGAACCAAAGCGACTGATGCTATTGTACTACAAAATCTGCCCTTGTTCCTCTAAACTGGTTTAGTTGAAAACCCTCTACACAGCGAAAGGAGAGCTTGTTTTCAGCGTACGACACAGCAGCTTTCGGCACGGCAGATGTCATTCACTAAGAAGTAGCTTGAATTTGCTTACAGTAACAAACAAGTAACAAACGCGATTTGCATTTTCATTGTAAGGATTCATCTAAGTGGTGCATAATGGAAGATATTTGATGTATTCCGTCACCATTTCGCTCATTATTTTTTGGGATGTCAAGTTTCACACGAGTCAGCTGTTTATTTTCTCAAAACTGCACATCTCGAGTCTAGAATCCACGGAGTGGGTGGAAGATTACCCGAACCGGGGGATCCCAGCCGGATGGATATGAAGAAATTCTTGTAATCATGCGAATCGCACAAGTTATTTGACTGTATACAGTGGTGGAGCCAGCCCCATTTTCAAAGATCTGGCTAAAACTGTATTCAAAAATTGTAATAAAATTGCCTGGCACTGAGTCATTGGTTTGTAGATTATAACAAGGGTGTTAGGACATGGATGTTTCGCTTGATTATTTATTTACCTTGTTTTGATCTCTGTGTCTTATTTTGATGTCTCGTTTTGTTTTCTGTTCTGTTTCGTCTTCAACTGAGCATGGGTAGGCTCGTCTTCAACTGAGCATGGGTAGGCCCAACCGCTCTCAAGTTGATCGAATAGAGCTCCCTTGTATTTCCGTGTCTTAGTGCGCCTTCGCACAAGATAGGTTTTAAAACCGCAAAGCAACAATTTAAAAACCTATCTTGTGCGAAGGCACACTAAGACACAGAAATAATACAAGGGAGCTCTATTCGAACAACTTGATAGCGGTTGGGCCTAACCACGCTCAGTTGAAGACGAAACAGATCAGAAAACAAGACAGCAAAACAAGACACAGGGATCAAAACAAGGTAAATACGTAATCAAGCAAACATCCGTGTCCTAACACCCTTGATTATAATGCGGCCTGCTGGGCTGCTAGTTGAAGATGAATGCTGCAATCTCGCAACAATGTTTCAATGTGTTTAGCAAAGTGAATGATTTCACAGTAGTAACAAGTGGATTTCCTAAGGGGAACCCACAACAGATTATAAACAGAATGAATCCAGATTCTCAGGCACAATGGGCATTTCCGTGGTTCTACCTCAACTGTCCGGGGAGCGTTGAATATTTTAATGTTTGATGAAGTAAAACTAAGTCTTTTCGGAGTTGAGCTTAGGTTTTAGCGTAGGAACAAAGCCACAATTCAGTCGTCATGTTAACTGTAAGAGACCTGCTGCAGTTCAGATTTTGTAAGTATTTTTTAATGTTTCTGCAAGCATCGAAAATTTAAGAATTAAGTTTTTCACGAATCTAAAGACCACGTTTGCACTGTCATGATACAACTTTAAATCCTGCACTAAAGTGTAACGAATCAATCCTGTTTACACCGTTCCTGCAAATCCATAACATTTTTATTTATTCTTTCTCTTAAATAAAAATCTTGTGCTGGAGCTCTACAACGCTGTTTAACAGGAACAACTTCATATTGATCAAAGCTGTACACGCACTGTTCAAACGTGGTCCAAGAGTTTGAAATAGATAGAAGGCCCTTGTGTTTTTTTGAACTGTTACGACTGAGGAAGGGAAAAGGTCAAAGGTAAATATGTCTGTAGTTTTGCTTTTTTCTTCTTTTTTTCTCCCTCAAGCCACCTGGTAGACATGATATCTTGCTCCTCGTGGTTTTTATTTGTAGTATTGTAGAGTATTTTGTAAGTAGTGTAATAAGCATCGTGTATTGTAAATCTTTAATTGATGAAATATGTATATATATATAAATATGAAATATGAAATATATATGTTGTTTGAAAGTGGGAGACCAAGACGGAACAGGGTGAATCTTTTAAAGAACAGATCAGGAGACAAAACTTTCAAAGTGCCTGAATGCGCTGTTGTTGTTTCTGCAGAATGCTCTAACCAAGAAAGGAGAGAAAGGGAGGAAATAGGGACGCACAGGGAAAGTTGAATTAAAGCGAATAAGATAAGAGTGAAAATGAATAGATTGCAGAATCACTAAGTCTACCGGGTGATTCAACAAAAAGTTTTACAATAGCATCAGTTGCTTTGGTTCACACCTCAATTCAAAGCGATTAGCGAATGCAGACAAAAGAAATTCCCTCAAGCAGAAATTGAAAACAAACGAAGACGCAAAGTTGCCCTGAAACCAGTACGGCGAACTCTCGTTTGGTGCGGGTGAAAGGAGGTTTTTAAGAGATGTAATGTGCTCATAATGAAAGAAGAAGGGTAAATCTAAAGTTCTGTCTGGGGCATTTTGTTTATTTGACTCAAAAACCGAACAGAGGGCATTACAATTTTAGCACATTTATTGCTCAGATATACGCAGTCACTGCTCAGCTCCTGAATCAAGTAAACAAAATGCCCAAGACAGAACTTTAGATTTACCCTTCTTCTGTCGTTATAAGCACATACCTTCTCTTAAAAACCTCCCTTCGCCCGCACCAAACGAGAGTTTGCCGTACTGGTTTCAGGGCAACTTTGCGGCTTCGTTTGTTTTCAATTTCTGCTTGAGGGAATTTCTTTTGTCTGCATTCACTAATCGCTTTGAATTGAGGTGTGAACCAAAGCAACTGATGCTATTGTATTACAAAATCTGCCCTTGTTAACTAGTACATTAATCTAGCAGCCAAAGGCTAGCCTAAATGAGAAAAGTTTGTTTTGTAAAATCACTCATCTTTAAGACCCAGCAATTACCAAAATGTCTGTAAGGGGTTTGTAAGGGAATCGAGATTTTACCCTGGGTACCAGTGCCTCAAAAAATAAAAAAAATTTTTGAGGCTCTGGTACCCAGGGTATCGAGAATTCCACGTTCCATTCTGATCCATGATTTATGTGGCATTGTATTTTAATTTCAATGCCATGGTCAGTTTCAGAAATAGAATTTCAATTTCAATACCAAATAAGTCATGGACCAGAATTGCATATGGAATTCTTGTTTCTAAACATGCCTCTTACCAACATTTTCCACATTTCTGGGTCTAAATGATGTGTGACTTTACCAAACAAAATTTTTGACATTTTAGTTTTGAATAATAACAACCACATACTTTTTACTTTTTATTGCTCACCAAGCGCATAAACTTCTTTTTGACTCACCCGGTATATATAAAATGCCCACGGGGGGGGGGGGGTTCTCAGCAAAATTTCGGGTTTGGGTGTGCCGCCCACAGTTTCAAAATGGAACCGTTGGCTAGACCAATTTTTGCCCTTGGCTAGAGTAGAGGTCCAAAAAAGTATACCTTTGTGGGCGGCACATCCCCAGGTACCTTTAATATGGAAGACCCCCCCCCCCTCCGTGAAAATACCTTAGTTGTATACCTGACGCTTCACTTGAATGTACGTTGTCGTGGCGCCGATTGGTCAAATAAAACAAGTAAAGAAACAACTGGATAAGTTCGATCAGTGACTTCGATGTGCATTGAAATGCAGTAAGATGATGACAATCTGATTCCTTTTATTCTCAAGAACCAAGATACAACTTTTAGCTTGAGGGGTTTGTTTGTTGTTAATTGTTTTTGATTGAGCTTGTCAGGATTTCTAGCTACTGAAAGCTAATTTAGGCTCACTATGCCTGCCGCATCCAGGCATGGGACCCCTAGTTTAACTTCCCTTCCGAAGGACGACGAGATGAGGTGTGAAGTCAGGCCTCCCAAGGTCTACCCGACGAAAACTGTTTAAGCCATTCGGTCACTAACCCCATAAGAACCGGAATTCCACTTTTCGATTCTGGTCCATGATTTACATTCCACTGAAATTTAGATTCAATACAATTTCAGTTTCAGTAATAGAATTTGCATTTCAGGAGAGAGTACAGCATGGACCAGAATCGAATGTGGAATTCTCGCTCTCATCATGCGCAATAATGCTCCGTGCTTGTAGTTGAAAAATTAAAGTTTATTACCTCGATATTATTGTTTTTACTTTGTTACTTTGTCTTCGGCTGAAGCCTAACCAGTGCTAGGAATCAAATTCAAATGGCTCCTGCGCGTCTGAACAGCTAGTTCCTACACAGCGCTCATCCTTGTTTTAAACTTCCTCCCATTTGAATTTGATTTCTAGCACTGGTTAGGCTTGGGCCAAAGGGAAAACAACAAAGAAAACTATGGTAATATCGAGGTAAAAACTTTAATTCCCAAGCTACAAACACGGCGCATTATTGCCCATGCTCTCATACAAACCTCTTACCAGCATTTTCCTAATTTCTGGCTCTAACAGATGAAGGATTTTGCCACACAAAATTTACTCATCTAAGTTAGCCTTTGACTGACAGATCAACATTTTAGTTTGAATATATCGGCCACGTACTTTTTTTTCCACAGCCTGTCAAATTTGTTAACGTTTTCTACTTATCCAGTTCATCAGACCGGTCGCGTGCCCAGATTCTTACGGCCTCATGATTTGCATATAGCGTCATATAGCGTAAGAGCGTAAGATAGGAGATAGGCAAGGGTGTATAGTTGGTGGTCAATCTATATGCAATATTAGATTTGCAGATGACACAACGCTCATTGCAGCGTCTAAAGCAGAGTTAAAAAAGCAAGCTGAAGAACTTCAACGCGAGAGTTTGAGATTTGGCCTAAAAATTAATGCTGAGAAGACCCAAGCAATGGTAATAAATAGAAATGGTGAGCAACCTATTAGTGTTAATGGTAAGAAAATAAAGGTTGTAGAACAATTTAAATATCTGGGATCAATGATAAAGGATGATGATGACAGTTTGGAAGTCAGCAGACATCAGCAGAGAGCTTAAGGTAGTGCTAGCCAAAAGTCTGATATGGAGCAATTTGCTTTATGGCGCAGAAAGCTGGACTTTGAAAAAAAATGATGAAAAAGTGCTACAATCTTTTGAGATACGAGTGTGGAGAAGAGTTTTAAGGATTGTTTGGACTGAGAGGAAAACAAATAAATGGGTACGAGAAAGGATTGGGGTCAAGGAAGATGATGGAATTGTTAAACAGATAAAAAGGAGGAAGCTGGCAAAATATATGCATTGGAAACGGAGACCGGAAAGTACAGTCATGATGTCAATAGAGGGTGAAATAATGGGAAAAAATAAGAAAGGAAGAAGAAGAACAGCTTGGGTGGACAACATCAGAGAATGGTCTGGAGGAATGTCAATGGCTCATAATAATGCATGGGAACATAAGAGTGTTTTGACGGCTCCCACGGGGCTCTGGCGTTGAAGTAGTAGCGTAAGAACACCATGGAAACAGGAATGAAAGCAGCCAATTGTTAGGCCTTTCCACACGCGTCAAACCACGCATACCCCGCAGCTTTATTTTCCTTCACAGTAACAAACGTTACGATTGTCGTCAGTTACTTGCCAAATAACATTTGGACCTGGGAACTAAACTCGACGGCCATGTGCCTTCGATCTTAATCAAGGATTCCTAATCAACTAATTGCAGTTATATTCCATGTTGAGGTTTTCCACAATCTGATTTTTCGTGTAATTGTTGAAAGAAATTTGCGTAAATGGCGAGTTGTGTTATCTCGTTACTTCTTTGATAAGGCAAATAAGATAAACAATATTTATTATTTATAAAAATATATTTTCATGTTGATTGACTTAATATTGCAAAATGCCGAAGCGAAACTACTCGACAGGATTTGATGAGTTGCCAAAACTTCCTAATTTGGTGCAGACTAAAGTCAAATTGCAGCCAAGATCTAACATTCAGGTATTGCCTCTTGTTGTGTCTTTCATAGTTAAACTGGGCCTTCGGAGTAACCACAGAGGTGCAAAAACATCACAAAGCTACAAACCTGATTTGGAGGAACTTTCGAGCAAAAAATGAGGAAGGTTTTGAGGAAGGTCCTCCAAAAATTTATCAGGTGCAAAGACTGCTCCTTTCAGTGTCCATAGTAAATTTACCCTGGCTACGCCACTGTGTGATTCACTGAGACTATTGAAAAAATCATCCTCAAAATTGCTCGGGTTAAAGCTTTAAGACCCCGTTTACACGATGCCGGTAGAATCTGAAAACGGCAGAATTTGATTGCGCCTTGGAAAATGAGCTCCCGTTTACACGATGCCGGCAGAATTTGAAGATGGCATGAAAAAGTGCTTTTTTGGCCTCCCGTTTACACGATGCCGGTAGAATTTTATTGTTATTCCATAGACAATAACAAGTGACGTCGGCAGAATTACAAACTTTGCCGTTTTGCTAACCGAAACAAAATTCTGCCGGCATCGTGTAAACGGGAGACCGAAACAGCACTATTTTAAGCCGTTTTCAAATTCTACCGGCATCGTGTAAACGGGGTCTAAATGGGTGTGCGAGCCACTTTTGAATTTCTTTCCAAATTGCAGGTAAAAGTTTACAAGACATGTAACGGTCCTTATAGATGTATCATGGGATGACCAATCAATACCTTTCTTGATGTATATGTTCTTTTCTTCTTATTTTCACAAAATTGGAAATGAGAAAGCTGGGATCTTTCGGGATCTTTAAGGGTTTGTTTCATCCAGTTTGCCTTGCACGCGTCTTCTCTTGGTTTGCCTCATTTATAGTTCAATGGTTTGCTTTTGTTGTCGCCATTTTCATGGCCCATGAAAATAGCGACAAACAAAGCCCAACCAAGAGATGACACGTACAAGGAATGCTGGATGAAAAGTAAAAGTCAACTCTGAGCAATCATAGCTCATTCTACCGAAGCAACATCGCCTTGTGATGTTTCTTTTGGGTCACCCAGTATTGCGCTAGAATCCTATTTTGAAAATTTGCTTATTTTTGGCATTGCTGGACAACAACAGACGGACGAAGTGATTCCTTGTATTGGTTCAACTTTTTCAATCTGATGTTTCTATGTATGTTCACTCAAACATGAACTCACAGCCAAACGGATTCTAAATAGGGACTAAAATTAACATAAACATTAAAGTTATTGTGTCCATATAAGTACTTGAGAATTAACGCTCCTCTGAATTTTTGCTGACAAACCGCTGACGACTATTTGTTATCACACAATAGAAGCTAGAAACAAAGATTCATTAATCCTTGCATTTTCCTCACGAATTTCTTTTAGTTTCATTTCAATAACGATAAAATGACCGGTTTTGTGTGATGATTGAAAAGAAGTTGATATTGCTCATAAGTGGGATATTTCGTTTCCTTCTCCTTCGTTTTCCTTCGCAGCGTCCACTTCGTATTTTGCGCCCCGCAGAGGTAATTATTTTCCTCAGTGCTGATATACCACGGAATAGACTTGGAGCTAGTCTACTATAAGTGGACTAATAGAAACGTTTACACGCGCATTGTTTCCTTAGCTACCCCTTGACTACACAATGAAACTGCACGTGTTAAAATTATCAAATATAATAGATTATGCAGCACTTCAATACAGTGGACACCTCCAAACACCGGATAACTATTTCGTTGCAAAATACAGTGTGACGAAAGATAACACTCCATGCAGCAGACACCTCTCTACAACGGACAATAAAGTTGTCTTAAAGGTGTCTGTTATATTAAGGTTCCACTGTGTTTTTATCATGGCCCGGGCCACCTTTTTAACTACGTCAATTCCCATTAATGTCACAAATATGGCAAACATATGCTTAACCTAAAATGAAGATCTAGCGACAGATATAAGACCAGACGCTTTGCAACCCGCGGCTTATCAAACTAACCCTAACCTATTTTGACATGCTGAGATGACATTACAACTCACATCTACTTGATTGCAAACCCAATCCATCACCCTAGCCCCTACACTATGTTAAGGATAACAACGATCCACTCACATGGACTAATATCACACTTAGACTGCGTTCAGACGATGGCGGAACATTTTGGAAACGATGAAAAATGTGACGGTAGCAAAATTTGAGCTAGCGTTCACACGATGCCGGAAAAATTTGAAAACGGTCGGAAATTTGCCGGTCAAAAGCTCGTTGCAAGACTTTGATGCCAAATAAGTGTACCTAAACCCTAAGAATTGTTCATTCTCGTTCCAAAAGCGTCTGAAAATGTTCTATTTTCATCATTTTTAAGTGTTTACACGATGCCGTTTCAAAAATGTGCCGATTAGAGTTCCGTTTTCAAAATCTACCGTTTTCAAAATCTGCCGGCAAAAAATGTGCCGTTTTCGTGTGAACAGGAGGCCTATCCGTCGAATTTTTCACCGTTTTCAAAATGTGCCGGCATCGTGTGAATGCTGTCTTAGACTGCGTTCAGACGATGGCGGAACATTTTGAAAACGGTGAAAAATGTGACGGTAGCAAAATTTGAGCTAGCTTTCACACGAAGCCGTTTTCAAAATGTGCCGGTAAGAGTTCCATTTTTCAAAATCTACCGTTTTCAAAATCTACCGTTTTCAAAATCTGCCAGCAAAAAAATGTGCCGTTTTCGTGTTAACGGGAGGCCTTCCGTCACATTTTTCACCGTTTTCAAAATTTGCCGGCATCGTATGAACGCTGTCTTAACCAACTTTGTAAAGTTCTATTCTATGACACTACATAGTTTATCTTGCCTAAGAGCGTCCAAAGCCAATACAAATCTGCTTTAGAGAATGCCAAACATCAAAATGCAATATGCCAAGGCCATAAAGCTGGCAATGGTAGCAACTTTGCTTGTGACGTAACTCCCATAGTTGCCTGGTTTACATGAAGGTCCAGCCCAAGGACAATTCGTTGTATTCACTGCGGAAGATGACAAATTGTGGTAGCTTGTGGTCGTAAGGGTTGTTGTGTTGACGGCGGATGTTGTAATGTTAGTCTTTGGCGTAGGTTTCGGAGAAGAACAATTCACTGTTGTGCCATTAACAGACATAGTCCCATTGATGGACAATGTGCAGTTCATTTTGGTTCCATTAACAGCCATAGTCCCATTGATGCATGATGCACAATTCATTTTGGCTTCATCAACAACCATAGTCTCATTGATGCTCGATGCGACAGCAGTCTGAAAATACGTGATGGTGTAGAACGATATTGCTATCAAAATTCCTTGAGATAACTTCATATCAAATCGCTGTTTTGAAGTATTACTGAACGCCTGTTTTTGTTTTGAAATTCTGTGCTAGCTCTATAACTGAGCAATTAATTGTGAAACTCAATATGCATGTATTCTTCGGACATTTGGCTAATATTATAATGTAACTGGTAGTTACGCAAACTTTTCTAAATTAGTCTTATTCCAGTTCTTTGCCGACAACCTGCCAACGGATATTTTCGTCAATTGATTTGGTTCAATTTGACCGCGATCGATTGATTTTCGAGAGACTTGCACATACACAGAAATCCTTAGTTAAATGGAGAGATTTTCGATTTCATTTGCAGAACTCTGAAAACGAGGCGACTTTGCTCGCGTTGCTATGGTAATCGGTAACTTTACTCTCTGTTGCCGAACGCCAGACCCGTCTAGTCGTGTTTTTCAACTGGAAATCTTGTCTTCGCGTGAATAAATCTGGAATCTGCTGTTTTGAAGAATTTTGTGTTGGATTGGGAACTGTGTTTCTATATCTCGCACATTGATTGAAGGCTCCAATGTAAAGGACGGATGGACGTGCAATTGGCTCTCTGTCTCTAACCTTATCAAATATGACAAGGCTGTTATGGCATATAAGATAATGAATAATTTATGTCCGAACAGCCTTTAAGGAAAATTCACCATGAGATCTCAAGTATCTGCTTACGCAACGAGAAACTGCCGAGATATTGATATCCCAAAACGAAACCTAGGATTTTCAAAAAAAGAGTTCTCTTTACTCTGGTGCTAAACTGTGGAATGATATACCTCTTGATATAAGGAATAGCCCCACAGTTCTCACATTTAAAAAGAAACTGAAGGACTACTTGCTACACTAGCATTTAACCCAAAGCACGATCCCTAGGAAGAGCAGCCCCGGGGGGGGGGGGGGTACTTCGCTATAAATTCATACGGGGGTGTGCGCCGCAAGGATTTCTGTTACGACCCAATCCCAGAAATTTGGTCCGATATTGATACCCAATCCCAGAATATATGTCAGATATTGATACCCAATCGAAGACGTAACAAAAGCAATTCGACGTCAAAAGGATAAGGGATAGAGGGCTGGGAACTTATTTTGGTTCCAAGTGGCCATTGGAACGAGGTTCTGATCTGAGGACGTTTTTCAACACAAAAATACTTGAAATCAGTTCACTTGAAACTGACAACGTGTAACTTGAAAATTTATCCAGTTGTACTTTCATTCAACACCCATTACAGAATTTTGAGTAATCCCCAATCCCAGAAAATTCCGAGTGAAAGTATACCCCAATCACAGAAATTTTCCAGTAAAAGGATACCCCAATCCCAGAACTTTCAGGCCAAAAACTACCCAAAACTGGCGCACATCCCCGTCTTACCCAAAGTGAAGTACCCCCCCCCCCCGAGAGCAGCACTTACCACGGTTACATTCCATATTATTCTTTGTAGATATAATATACTACGTTGTTCTTTTTTTTTCTTTTTACTATTGTTATTTCTCAAACTATTATCTCGTTGTTGTATAAGCTGATAAGGATTTGTGGATAAATATGATTAAATGAAATGAAAAAAAATGAATATCGCAATATGACTGGGAAGTGGATGTACATGGGGTCAAAGAATTAACCCCTCCTCGCAACCTCGCATTTAACCCCTTCAGGACTCCTCGTAAATACGTTTTTCTAAAATGTTTTCCTCTTCGCATTTCAAAAGCTACCAAGTTGACTCCTCTCTCCTCGATTTCACAACGAAACAAATCTATCTACACGTTTTTTTCATAAGAAACTGGTTTATAGGAAACTAGTACTAAGATGGCCGAAATTTTAAGAAACTCTAGTACTATGTCTGAGAAGTGCTAAGAAACTTTTCACAGTTAAAAGCATGAATTTTATAGCAAATAGATCGTTGAACGTTTATTATTGGGAAATATTATCTAACCATTTGTGTTTTCAACATAACAGAACACTGTTTATTCCTATAGGATGTTTTGAATATCAATAAACATAGAGCCCTATCGCCCTTTTCCGATCACTGAAAAAGAAACCTTGTATTAATTGGCTTAGAAAAATTTTAGGGGAAAAGTTCTTGCTGTTGAATTATTCCTAATTTAATAGTTCAAAATATGAAAACCATTTATTATAACTTCAGCCACCCTCTTCCGTAAAATCGTCGTCGAAAGACACAGCGGTAAAATCGCGATATATTCATTTCATCGCCCTTTTCCGATCACGCAAGTTTACGCATGAATTTCGAGCAGCACCACCGCCGAGGGTTCAAGAAAGCGCAGTTTCCAGATGAAATGGGTGCCATACAGATAGCAGGAGATGTTTAGTTCCTGTTATCATTTGATAAGTGACATTTTGCCGCTTTATTCGTTCAATAGTACCATGGTCGAATCTACTATTGAAAATTACAGGCTTTTACAAGATAACTGGCAAAACTCTAGCATAGCAGCACCGCAAAATTTTTTATTGTTCTAGGAAGTATGGAGATATTTCATACGTTGGATCTGAAATTTCTATCAAATGTATATCTAAGCTGGATTTTGAATATCTAAGCTGGATTTGAAAAGCAGCAAATTATTTTTCGGCTGCTCTCTTTTGCCCATGAAAACGTCAATTCTCTTTGCCCCCCTCCCATTCTTCGACGCCCCCTGGAATTAATTCAGACCCTACCTCACGCACATCCAAAATCAACGGAACCCCCTGATGAGGTTTCTTTGTTTATTTCACCTTCCACACCATCTCTTCATTGAGAGAGAATCCATTCACTAGCAACCATTCACAGGATTCGAAGCATAAGCGTACGGGAAGAAAAGATCTAGGGGACTGCCCGACACAAAGCCCATCGTTTACTAACTTTTTTGCCCGACTAGGGGATAAGTTTTGCTCGAGTGGGGCTGACTTTTGAAAATCTTTCCAAAGTTGGGGGGACTACCGCCCCCCTGCCACGTACGCTTATGATTCGAAGCCAAACCTCGTGATCGGAAAAGGGCGATATGTAGCCTATCTGACTGCAGTGAGAAATTTACCGCTAGCTGGGAAGCCGGAGATATTATGTTCGAAATTTTTTTGTAAATATCCGTTTAGAGAGTTGGAGTAAAAGTTGAAATGTTTTGACTGCGGTTCTGATGAACAGCAGTAGAGGAACAAGGGAAAATATAATTGCGACAAGGAAACACGAAGGGAAAAATGGCGACTACTTACGATTCCATCACAGGTAGGCCTTTTTCAATCTCTCATATCGTTGGATTCACACACCAGAAAAAAGTAAACCACGTATGAACATGAAGCTCATGGTATTAGCAAAGTATTTTTTCGCGCACTTTTTTAATTAAAAGCCCCAGTCCTCTTGTAAACAAACATCGTGCGATTGTACACAAAAAGCGCTCACAGCAGCCTGTGATCGGAAAGGGGCGATGGGGCTCTATCTGTAGCAGTGTTAGCGACCACATTGACAATTCATGCATTCAAAAAATAAGAAACCAATTAAGAAACTTTTAGTACTAAAATGGACAAAATTTCTTGTTAAATTAAGAAACTTTTAGTACTATGGCCTGATCCTGGTTTCTTATAAAAAAAACGTGTACTCAAGGACACAGTAACTGGTTGGTGTAGACTGGTGTAGACTAGTCTTGTTTGATTTGAATTACTGATTGAGAGAATTCTTAAATCGCTAAAGTACGACCAAAAACTATGAGAGTTAAAACGGTTTTCGATGCCATTTCGGCTCTATTTGCTTAATAGTAAAAGTTAAGGTGTCTTTCGAAAGAGGAAGAGAAGCGTGATATCCTTAAGCAGCATTTTCGAAATTTAAACTTACAAAAGGGGGTTGAAATCAAGCCTCAAAAGAAGCAACTCTTAGCCCACGCATCCGTCGAGGCTGAAAAATATATGGCTAAAAAGCTCTATCTTAGCTGTATCCAAATCTATGCTCCGTTTAGTTGTCAACCCAATAGGTCTCTGTCTACAAACGAAGAAATGGCCAAAGGTTAGCAGATTTTGGAAAATCTAGTTTTCTCAATAACGGGGGAAGCACCAAGTCGCTACAACAACAAGTAACAGGGACTTTATCACTAAAGACTGTACCGAGCATGAAAGATTGTCTCAAGAGAGTTTAGTCGAAATTCACTTTTTCTTCCTAAATGTTGTTGATTTCTTTCAAACAATATTTTGTTTAGATTCTAAACAATTAAATTTGATACGCTTACAGTTTTTGAAAGAACCTTTGCAGCAGCGCAGTGTTTCTCATGTGTGAATCTAGCCGCTTGAGAGATTACAATCGATGCATTTCATGTGCTGTTGCAAGAAATGGTTGTTATCTAAGATGCTTGACCGAACAACTCAAAATTCAAATGGAATATTTTTTCAAAGAAATCACCAATGATCACGAGAAAGTGACTTTCGGTTAAATTACCTTAAGATAACCTTGCATGCTCGATACAGTCTTGCTTTGATAAATTCCGTGTTATTAGTTGCAGTAGCGACTTGTTGCTTCCCCCGATTTTGGGGAAACAAACTTTTCCAAAATCTGCTGACCCTTGGCCATTTCTTCGCATATGGACGAAAATGTACTTAGTTAACAAGTAAATGGAGCACAGATTTGGATACAGCTAAGATAGAGCTTTTCAGCCACATATTTTTCAACGTCGACGGATGCGTGGGATAAGAGTTGTTTTTTTTTTAGGCTTGATTTCAACCCCCTTCTGTAAGTTTAAATTTCGAAAATGCTGCTTAAGAATATTACGCTTCTCTTCCTCTTTCGAAAGAGACCTAAACTTTTACTATTAAGCAAATAGAGCCGAAATGGCATCGAAAAACGTTTTAACTCTACATAGTTTTTGGTCGTACTTTAGTCGCTTCGAACTGCGGTGTCAATCAATAGCAGCTGATACTATTGCGTTACAAAATGTGTCCTTGTCTCTTGTCACTCAACTGACTTTCTCCTCGGGGATTTCAGTGGTAGCGTAGCGTAAGCATATATACGCGATATTTGGCATGTCACTAAGAGCATCCACATAACTGAATTCTTTTCGAGGATCCCTTGAGATCCCAACATCTAGTTATGAACCGACCGGACCGAGTCATATTTCTATGGTAATTGCAACGTAACTAATCTTGATTTTGTCTTATCCCCAGAATGGCAGAATCTTTCCAGCATTTGACATTCATAGACACGGACTGGCAGCAGCATATCTGCTTGGAAAGCAGACGAAAGAAAAGATGTTGTCGAAAGCAAACGAAAGAGAGAATAGACTTTTGGATAAAGCAACGATACCATCGATAACAGGGTATGTGTAATTCTATTATTTGTTCTTTTCGGGCTATGAGAGCTCGTCATTCGACGGTGCGATCTGATCTGAAGCTTCTGTTTTATCGGGAAATACTTGAAAAACTCATTTACGACTCTCTATACTCTCATCTTATATTTCACATGCACTGCTTAACATAAATCAATCAGGTTTTTGTCTAGGAGGCTCTACCATCAACCAATTACTCTCAATAACACATACCATATTTAAAGGTTTTGACTGTAATCCTCCTCTCGATGTTCGTACCGTGTATTTAGGCATTTGCGGAGCATTTTATAGGGTGTGGCACGATGGTCAAATCTGTAAATTAAAACGATGCGGTGTCTCGGGACAACAAAACTAGACTTTCTCAAGAATCAGAAACAAAGGACTGCACTGATTGGACAGAGTTCTAATTGGGGAGATATCTCGGTGGGAGTGCCCCAGGGATCAATTCTGGGACCTTTGTTTTTCCTGGGGTGCATAAATGATCTAGCCGTAGGCTTAAAATGTAATGTTAAGTCATTTGCTGATGATACATCGTTGTTCACAGTGGTCGAAGATTCTAATACAGCAGCCAACGATATGAACCATGATTTAGATTCGACAAGTCAGTTGGCTCACGCTTGGAGGATGCCCTTTAATCCTGACCCGCAGAAACAAGCTGTCGAATTAACAATTTCATAGAAGAAAATTGATCCAGTGATCAGGTCATCCAGTGATCTGGTTTAACGACATACCTGTGAAGAAAGTAGATGAACATAAACATTTAGGAATGATCTTGGACTCAAAGCTATCCTTTTCAGCTCACATGGAATCAGCTATCTCTAAAACAAGAAAGGGCATTGGTTTGCTGAGATATCTCTGCCCAGGTATGCTCTAAAAGAATTACATAAGTTGACCCCACCTGGAATATGGTGATGTTATTTGCCATATTCCTGCTAAAGTATCTGAATTCAATCAAAATATAGTTCTCATTCCCATAAAAACCCGCTACCAGCATTTCCCATTTTCTGAGTCTAAAAGGCGAGTGATTTTGCCAAACAAGCTTTTCACACTTAAGTTACACTGCGTTCACACGATGCCGGCACATTTTGAAAACGGTGAAAAATTCGCCGGATAGGCCTCCCGTTCACACGAAAAAACACATGTTTTGCCAGCAGATTTTGAAAACGGTAGATTTTGAAAACGGAACTCTAACCGGCACATTTTGGAAACGGCATCGTGTAAACACGAAAACACGAAAACAGAACATTTTTAGCCGCTTTTGGTGATCGATTCTTAGGGTGTAGGTACACTTCTTTGGTATCAAAGTGTTGCAATGAGTTTTTGTCGTCTAATTTCCTACCGTTTTCATATTGTTCCGGCATCGTGTGAACGCTAGCTCAAGTTTTGCAGCCGTCACATTTTTCACCGTTTTCAAAATGTGCTGGCATCGTGTGAACGCAGTCTAAAACTTTGACAGATGATTCACATTTAGTTTTGAATGTCGGTCGTAACATTCCACAGCACGGAAATCTCTAAACATTGGCTGCGGTCACACTAGAATCTAATCCCGTTATAATCTGAATTGTTTCACTTTCTTGAAATTCATCTTCGATATAGGAAAGTACGGCATTATAACGATACAACGACATCCGGCCACACAGAGCCCGTCACGTCTTTTGCAAAGTTGCCTCTGCTATGGCTAATCATTTTGGCGTGAAAGTAATCGTCACGTGATGGCGTTGGTAAATCATGATTGGTTAATTTTGCTTAAACAACGCTGTAATGTAGGTCGGCACCTTGTTTATACTGTTGTTTTGGATACTATGGTTTTTAGAGACGGTTGCCCCAAGAACAAACCGTTATAACAGCGTTGTATGTGAACAAGGAGAGCGATCACATACAACAGCGTTATAAGCCCATTGTTTCGAAAGGAAACAACGGGATAAACCGCCTAGTGTGACCGCAGCCATTGTTTCACGTTCCTGGTATACGTCAGTCCTTTGTTGTTGTTCTGCTTTCTTTATACCGAGTGAGTCAACAACATTTTTAGAGATTTGAATGTTCGGTAGAAAATAGCCCGGTCATGTCATTTATCTGTTCTTCGCATGAGCCAAACTGAAGAGTGTGCGACGAAACGCGTAATTGTTTTGATAATTTCGTATGACAACGTTGTTGGTAAGTGATTACTTAATTTTCTTGCAGGTATAACAGTTTTCTCTCTTGTTACAGGTTTATCTTATATTTTGATCATTGTTCTTTTACAGGAGTTGACAGTGTTTGCCTGCAGTTTACAAGTGTATTGTACGTCCATGGGTTTATTATGATGGTTCCACTATTTTAAGATCTTCTAAATGGTTTGAGAGCTACAGGCTTTCAAACGTCAATACATTGTTTGGCTAACCCGATAAAGTGGATTTATTCTCTTCTTTCTAGAATAAATGAACGGCTATCAAACCTAACGATCTGTAACAGTTTTTGGAGACCCTCACAGCGGCCTGAGAGAACCAGAAAACTTTCCAGTGATGATTTGACTCCGGTTGTAAAACCAGACATCAACAAACCAACCCAGACTTCGACCGCGAGAACTGTTTCTGAGAACCAAATTGGTGCAAATATTATTCCCGATAAATTGGAAATGGAAAAGGCTACTGCGGAAAATGATCTTGCTGCTAAAAAGTCTATTGAGAGTTGTGCCGAGTTCAAGTTATTATTTGTTCCGGGTTACGAGGTCGGTGAACCGGATGAGTTTTATGAAGATCCCGTTCCGCATAGTCTGATGAACCTAATGTCCGGAGATTATGGGGAAGCGTACGAGAAGCGAATATTTGCTTGCAAGAAGTTGGAAGAAGAAACTGTGGCGAACGAAGACAGGCAAAAACGATTCGAATCATTCTTAAATGTTTCAAGGTATAGTAGAACGTATTGTGAGAGAAGGGGGTCGAATAATGCTCTGAGGTCCCAGACAGCTAAACCATTGCAGCAAAGGCCCAAGTCAGAGCGGACAGCGAGAAGAGTTAGCTCACCTAGAACTTCTCGAGGAAATCCCAAAATCGTTATCGCAAAGACAAAGATTCATAATTGTAAGAATACGTTCAATAATGCAAAGAACTCCCATACGATACTCCTGTCAGAATGCCAATCATTAACGGACAGACAGGAAATGCCGGACACCGCATCTAGTGAGGAGGCTGAAAGCCTTAACAGCAACGGGAGGCTTGATTTACTTGCTCCTGTGGAGTCAAAACTGACAAAGATCGATAAATCAGAGGTAGAGGAGAGGCCTAGAACTGCTCAAAGTATACGCAAAGGAAAGTCAGTTCAAGCTGTGAAGAAAAATCGGCGGCTTAAAAGTACTCCAACCCAGCGAGAATTGAGACCTGCAAAATTTTATGACGTTACTGAAATTGCGGCAACTTATGCTGTACCTTGTGATGAGAAAATCAAGGCTGCTGCTGTGAAAAAGAAGCAAAGTCTTGTGCCAGGAAAGAGTTACTTTTCGCAAAGGAAGAATTCGTTGACAAAGAGCACAACTAAAAGACCTGCCACAGCTGTAGTGAGGAAGAAACCCCTTGTCAATAGAACTAAAAGACCCAACACAGCTCTTGTTTATAGCGAAAAAGGAGTTGCTAAGATTGCGTAGTATATGTTAGATGTAAGTAAAGCATAGGTTGCGAAATTCTAAAAAGTTTGATGTAAAATTCTATGACCTATTTCTTTGAACTGAATGGCTTGAACGAAACATAGCTAATTTCCCAAACAAGGGCAGATTTTGTAATACAATAGCATCAGTTGCTTTAGTTCACACCTTAATTCAAAGCGATTAGCGAATGCAGACAAAAGACATTCTCTCAAGCAGAAATTCAAAACAAACGAAGCCGCAAACTTGCCCTGAAACCAGTACGCCGAACTCTCGTTTGGTGCCGGTGAAGGGAGGTTTTTAAGAGAAGTTATGTGCCTAAGACGAAAGAAGAAGGGTAAATCTAAAGTTCTGTCTCGAGGATTTTGTTTATTTGATTCAGGAGCTGAGGAGTGACTGCATACATCTGAGCAAAGTGCCCTCTTCCCGGCTTCTGAATCAATCAAACAAAATCCGCAAGATTTCGCCTCAACTGACCCAAACGAAGTGCCCCCGGAGTGATGAGTACCTGAGTTCGTTTGGGTTAGTTTCATTCAGGATTTGATCTGTTTGCCTAAACACACATTTTTTGCCAGTTGCAACGACATAACAAGCAAGCGAACATGCAAATGCAGAAAATATATGGCTTGATTTGGCTTGGTAACTGATAAGTAAACCATCTCATGGGCAATTCGGAAATCACAACAACAGTTTCCAAACTGCACTGCCCATAAATAGCCATACCTTTCCGCGAGAATAGCAACTGACCAAAGTCGCAAATAAGTGTGGACGGAAATGATCGTCGATTTTTTAAAGAACTAAATTTACATAACTAAGTCAAATCCTTCTCCTTCAATGTAAAGTTTCAACAAACCTGATTTTACTATTTTGCCAAAATTTAGCTTTTTTAGCTCGCCACTTTTCAGATTCAGCTTGATATCGAGAAGTTCAAGTTAAAATAGAACAAATTTCATTCGTGCGTTCTTCAGCTTTACCACAAGAAAATTCAAGTTTCATTCATGCATGCACCTGATCACGAACCAATCTGGAATTGTTATCTTTAAAAAATATGTGAATAATATTTAACTGCTTTATATTTATTAGATAGAGTAATATATTAATGACGAAATAGCCCTTTTCCGAGGTATGCTGTTGATATTCTGTTCATTTAAAAGTTCAACATCTTGACACATGCTTCTTCATATTGACTAGTTCATGCATTGTTCACTTGTTTATGTTGAGTCTTATTGCCACCAAGGGCATACATTTAATTTTATAAAATTCTGTTTTCCGTACAATCAGCAGCTTTGGTTTTTTTGGCTCTGATTTCGCATAGATTCGAAAAATGACTGATTTGTACGCAGCATTTCTTTAAACTGTTTTGTTTTCAAAAATCGCCGATATTGTAATTTTAACTTATTTTCTTGACAAATTCAGTCAATTTTCTTGTGCCACTTTAAATCGATACTCTTATCTCCATTTTAAGAAAATAAAAAGAGCCCCAAACTCCATAAAGATGCTCCAACAACTTTTTCACCTATGTTTTCAAAAGCAATTTTCCTATGCTTTCAAAAAAGCAATTTTCCCGTTCTGAAAACTAGATCTTTTGTGATAAGACTTCTTGCTTTCAAATGCAAAAAGTGTTGGAGATTTCGATCATTCGATCCCCTTATGCACGGAGTTGAGTTCCGCCGCATTCACACGTGAAATTATCGGCACTCTTTTTTATAAGAATATTATTTATAAGAATATTCTTATGAAATATTATCAGAATATTATTGTAAGAATCATCCAATTTTTAAGAATATCATAAGAATATTGCTCAGCCTCATCTCGCATATTTGTGTATCATTTTTCAACAGTTGCCTGTTTTGTGATGTTCATAACAAAATCGAATTACTGACATATCTTGCTTTTTCAAAAGGCGTGGTTTCTATTCGAGATTTGGCTATGTTCCCATGAAATTGTATCAGATTTGAAAATAGATATGGATACTTAGAGATCAGGTTTAAAACGAAAATTTCTTAAGATTAGCGAGGCTAGACAAAATTTATGGTATTGTTATAAAAGAGTGCATTTCCTTTCATTTGTTTTCAGATTTGCTGCCAGAAATCGTTAGTCTGTAAATTTTTTTGTTTCATTCGCTCCAGAAACGGAGAACGCATTTGTTCATATCTCAAGAAATTTGTTGTAGAAGTATTATCGAAACTTTGCTGCACATTGAATAAAGATGATGAATCTAGCAGTCTTGCACTGCACAAAATAATGAAGTTTCCCCATGTTCTTTGTGCTGGAAATTTTGGGAAAACGGACACTTCCCTAACAGTTTCCTTCGAGGGAAATGAAAATTTCCGTTTCCCTTCAATTTCCGAGAGAAAACGGTACGTTTCCCCTAAATTTCTATGCAAAAACTATTGGGAAATTTAAATATTTCTTGCTGTGTTGTAAATAGTCAAAGTTTGATGAGAAATTTATGACTTATAGTACTTTGTTATCGATTTTGGTACGTTTGAAAATTGTGTATTTATGACGAAAGATGCAATTTTAAATGCTCTTGATAACTGATCTGGAGATTTTTGTCCTGTTGTTTTCTGTCTGGATCTGATATCCTGCAAGAATAGGAATTGAATTTTTGCGACACTTTAAAGTTTAATGTGACAGATCTTATTGCCCTATTCTTTCCACTGATTATTTTTGGCATTACTGTGTTTTGTTCATGAAAGGATGTATCTAAATATCCCGCATTTTGTGCTAAGCATTGGTCATATTGAAGTCAAATGACCAATGCAAAAAAGACTCAATTTTTTAAAGTCTATAAGATGGTAACGAGGAAAAGTATGTAGCTGAGCGATTTGATGACGTGACAACCAGAAATTTCAAAGGCACTGTAATTATGAAAATAATTGTAATATTAAAAATGACTTTCTGGGATTGTGAGAGTCACAGTATCCGAATCCTTGCAATGCAAAATGAAAAAGGGAACGTCTACATTGCCTAGGAGAGTTGGAAAAGTTACCTAAGCTTTCCTTGGATCAATTCACCTGAATGTTGTAAACAACAAACCTTGGCCTAATCTGTCTATTGGGAAAACGTTCCTAAAGAACAAGATGAACCAGTTTAAGTGCAAATGGAACACCAATAAATGGTCCAAAAATTAAACAAAGGGCTATTCTGCACCTTAGCGGGCCAAGTTTCGAGTAAAACTAGTGAGGTACGAAGGATTGCGGAAAGCACAGACTCCCTTGTTCTCACCCCATGCGCCCACTGATCTGAACAGTGCATGCCCTTTCTCTAATCCAAACTCTTGTCCACTTTTCGTTTTTGGTTTTTGGTTCCCTTTTGAAAGCCTCCATTTGGTATAACGCTGACCTCGTTCTGGTATAAATAATGCAGTAAACTTTTCTGGCGTCGATTTGAGTTGCTGTGGTGAAGAAAGAACTCTTGCGAAAACTGGAGAAGCACTTTATTGGAAGGTTGTTTAGCTGATAAAGCAGTTTTAATCAAAAACAGAAAAGCTATAATACGAGAAGACGTACTAGACAGTGCTTCAAAGCCTCAAGAAACAATTATTTTAGATTGAAGAAGAGAGAAAGGAATTTGGGCCTAACTTGTTGGTCGAACGAAAATAGAAGTCAAAATGATCAGTCACATAACATCTGGGCAGCAAGTGATTATACTTTGGGCATCAGCGCATCCACCAACAAACATAGAAACCATAGTTGGAGCTTTGCGAAATCAAACTGGAAGTGAAGGAAGAGTGCAAGTTGAACATGTTGATATTCTACAATCATGTGAGTAGAGTACTTTCGCCCTAAATGGGTCTAATGCCGTTTTTCGTCAGAATCACACGCTCTTCCTTTAACGTAAAATACAAAGCTCCTGGATTTGATATTTTGCAAAACCCCAATGAAAATGTTTTGCTGGCACTTTTCTTTATGATATTATTTGCCTTGTGTTTTGTTGAAGGCGATATTTCCAAAAATATGAAGCTTTTCAGCAAGAAGGCTATCTTTTGTGGACTTTAAGATTTGTCAAATCTTCCCTTCGCGTTGATATTGGGTTTAATGGGTCAGCCTGTATGTTTTCCACTTTTGTGCATTTGATGTCCAGTTAACCTGTTTCACAGTTCATATCCACCTTTTAAGAGTTAATTCTAGCATTCATCGAAACATCTTGCTAATTTTTGTTGCCGATATATGAGTATTTTCAAGTGGCAAATAGATCGGGAAAAATTCGCCCTGAATGGGTCTATTTTTTTCAATCGACTCCACGTAGCGATCCAAGTTTACATGTGCCGGTTTTGCATCAATTTAGAAAGGAAGGGTGCTTCTGTACTTATTTTGATACATTTTGAGAGTTTCATCAACTTTGGTGTCTCTTCACTTTGAGAATTACCACAACGGTTGAGTTTTACGTAAGTTTGAGCTTCATCGGCGCAGGAAAAGCCGGATCTGTTTTTAAACTCTTGTGTTGTCAAGAATGTTAATGCCATACACATTTTCTTAAAGTCCATTCAATGTAGAAACTGTAGCAATGTAGAAACTGATCCGAAAAGCTTCTGGAACTTGATTTCAAACATTAAGAAAGAAAGTAAAGACGATGATGACGAAATGACCCCAAATGAGTTCTCTAAAGCTGCAAAAAAATATCATGAATATTTTACCAGCCTCTACTCCTGCTCTGATAACAGTACGGATAGCAACGCTACTATCTTCAAATCTCATCTGAAACCTGTTTACAGAGACAAGGATGTTATGCAGCTACTTAACACCCCTTTTACGAAGGAAGAGATCATTTGTGGTATCAAAAAACTCAAGTCCAACAAAGCCCCGGGAATTGATAGAGTTTTAAATGAGTTCTTGAAAACAGGGAAAGAAGTTTTGTCCGGGGCGATTACAGTGCTCTTCAATAAAATTCTAGAATCAGGAAAGTACCCAGAGCAATGGTCAGTAAATATCCTCTCAACGATCCACAAAGGTGGATGCAAAGACAACCTAGACAATTACAGAGGAATAAGTGTGAGTTCATGCTTCGGCAAGTTATATGGATCTCTGTTGTCAAATAGACTTGAGCAAACTATTAATAAATTTGAATTAATAGGTCCACATCAAATCGGCTTTTTAAAGGGGCATAGAACGGCAGACCATGTTTTTGTAGTAAATACGCTCATAAACAAAATAGTAAAGAAGGAGGGAAAAAGTTTGTACACAGCTTTCATAGACCTTCGAAAAGCATATGATTCTGTGGAAAGAAAACTGCTTTTTAACAAGCTATGGTCCCTTGGGTTTGAAGGCAAATTTTTCCTGAGCCTTCTAGCTATGTATAAGTCCGTTTATCAAAGTGTAAAACTTAATGGTGTGCTGCTTGAGCCCATCCCTGCAACCAGGGGTCTCAAGCAGGGTTGTAATCTTTCCCCATTATTATTCAACTTGTTTATTGAAGATATAGATTTACAGTTTGGTGGGGAATGTGACCAGATCAATGTAGATGGTATGAATGTGTCGCATCTTCTGTATGCAGATGATCTAATGATACTTTCATCCACCCCCTCGGGATTGCAGTCATGTCTCGATAAAGTCGAATCTTACTTTTCGGAGTGGAATCTGACTATGAATTTGAGCAAAAGTAATATAATGGTTTTTAACAAAACGGGTAAAATTCCGAAAAATTTGACTTTTCATGTTGGAAATGAAATAATGGAAATAACTAACAGGTACAAATATCTTGGTACATTAATGTCTTCTTCGGGTTCTTACAACCCAGCCATTGAACAATTAAGTGAAAAGGCTTCTAAAGCATATTTTGCGGTAAGAAATGTTTTACAAAAAGTTGATTTCGATACAAATATTACATTGAAAATTTTTGACACAGCTATACAACCAATTTTAACATACAACAGTGAAATTTGGTCACAACTCAGCCCAAGTCAGTTCAAAGTAATGAAGACAATAAGCCACCCGAATGAACGTATTAAGTTCATATTTGAATCCCTCCTAAAGGAAACCGAAACCCAACATCTCAAAATATGTAAAAGCATACTTGGTGTTAACAGAAGTTGTTCAAATTTGGCGGTTTTAGGAGATTTGGGAAGAATGCCCATGATAATCTATTGTCTTCAAAAACAGTTTTTATTTTTTCATCGTTTGATAAATCTCACTGGGAACAATCTTGTTAATCGAGCATTCAACGAAAGTTACCACTTAAAAGAAAATGGCCATTTTAGTTGGGTCAGCTCCTGCTGCCTATACCTCGAGGCGTTTGGAATTGATTCAAACCCCAATAAACTAAGAAACATGAAAATGAAGCAGTTTAAACTGCTTGTGAGCCGAATCTTAACCAACAGTTATGAACGTTATTGGTTGTCAAAAATCAAATCAACAGCTGGTCCTTCAAATACAGGAGGTAATAAATTAAGGACCTATGCAACATTTAAAACACGCATTCAACGTGAGCCCTATACTAAAATAAAAGACAAATCTTTGAGAAGGTGCTTGGCAAAATTTCGATGTAGTGACCACAGACTGCGAATTGAAGTCGGCAGAAGAGAGAAAATCCTTGTAGAGGAGAGAAAATGTCTCACGTGCAACGAGAACGTCATTGAAGATGAGCAACATTTTTTAACTACCTGTCCAAAATATGGGACACTACGCACCCAACTCTACGAAAAAATTGGACATGCAGTTCCAAATTTCAACTCTCTCTCGGCAGAACAAAAATTCATCTATATGATGTCAAGTGAAAGCCCACATACAGTCCAATGGGTTACGTGCTTTATTAAATGTGCCTTTGAAACACGATCCACTTCAAGTACGACTTGATCTGATCACATTTCCTGCACCATTATCGGTGTCATTAGTGATCTTTCACTATGATTCGTTTACCATAATTCGTTTATTTCTTTTTCGATCGTGCTATTTAGTATATCGTAGTTTAGCTTTCTTTTGTTTTGTTTTTCCTTGCTGTTAGTATCGATGCTAGTAACGACGCTCCTTATAAAAGTGTAGCAAGTTATGTTTATGTAATTGAATTGAATTGAATTGAATTAGTACAAAGGCGCTATAGAGCCTTTAAGGAAGTCGTGGGGAACTCCGAGCACTCTGTAGCGAGATTCCTGGCTTCTCTGCTAGCAAAGTTTCACTGCTGAGGCCCCGACAATATTTAGACCCATTCAGGGCGAGAATTGAGGCAAGCTGTTGTTTTGACTGCTGCTGATGTTAGCCACTGTTTTGAGAGGAAACGTGAATGAAAATGTTTTTGGCTTAGAAATAACAATTGGCAAGGAAATGTAATCTACATCCAAGAAGAAAAACTTTTGAAGAGTCATGTACTTTAGTAAGAAGATCAGTTCGTTTTGTGATTAGACCCATTCAGGGCGACAGTACTCTAGCACTTGTTGTCGCCCTTGCCCCCAAAAGTATGGCAGATGCACACCCGAGATTTTGCTTGAGTTGCTGGTTGCATACCTGAGTGATTTACAACAAAAACAACAGAACAGTATTCCCAACTTTGAAAATTCCCAACTTTTGAGCCCCTTTAGCTCAACTGATCATGATCACGGGAAACACAAGAATATTAGCATAGATCTACCAAAGATTTGAGCAAAAAGGAGAACAATACTGATCTGGAAGGAGAAATTTGCCAATCGCTTGAAAGACTTTTAAAGCACTTTTTATTGAAAAGTTTCAAGATGTGTACACTTGCTAACCGTTGCACACAGAACACTTGAATCTTTTCCATGCACTCCCAAACTCTTGTCAAAACTAACCATACTTTGCATAGTTCTAATCACCACTTTAATTGACATTCATGGGAAAGTGCATGCCTCAAAGAAAAGAAATACTTTCTTCATGGATGCCAACTTCATTTCCTTGCCAACGGTCATTTCTAAGCCAGTAATATTCTCACTCATGTTTCTTCTCAAAATTGTTCGTGGCTAACATCAGCAGCAGTCAAAACAACTGCTTTCCCCAATTTTCGCGTTTTTGCATGGAAAAATAGGGGAAACGGACAGTTTTCTCAGGGAAATCTAAGGGAAATGGATATTTCCATTTCCCACTTAGGAAACTGTTAGGAAAGTGTCCATTCTCGCAAAATTTCCAACACAAAGAACAGGAAAACCAGGCATCTTTCTACAATTACTCCACTCAGTTGACTTTAAATAAAAGTTTATGATATTTGAATTTTGGCATTCTTGCCAATGCAAATCTCTAATTGAGCAAATGTCACTTTTCCTACACCAATGAAGTCAAATTTATGTAAAACTGAACCTTTGTGCAGGGCTTTCACGTTCAGAAATTAAGACGCCCAACCAAAAAGGGAAAATTAATTTTACCACAAATTTTTCCAGCGTGAATTCCAGAATGGGACATCGCCCTCTTCAATGGAAATAGTTTATTACGGGGTGCGCAATCAGTGGCTCTTAAACAAGCATTTGAGCGCGAGCCTGCCTGCGCGCGCTATCACACTGCCCCACTGAAAGCCATGTTGTGGTAATTATCAAAGCTGATGTGGCTCAAGAGTTGATGAAACCTCCCAATTCATCAAAATACTGTAACTGTGGTACCATCCTTCCTTTCTAAATTGACAAAAAACAGGAACAAAAAACTTGAATCCATTGCCAGTGTCCTTGGCCTAGAAGAAGCAAATGTTGCTGTGCCTGGCAAGATGAAATTGTGAAAACCAGTTTTCCGTGGTGGATACTTGGGGGCAAGGATGTGTAATCACCCCTAATAGTGAATAGAACAAATATTTTTGTTAAAAAAATAATAGATAAAAGCAGCTCATTTTAAGTGAAACAACAGCTTTACCTCTGCAATTCTTGGTTGTCCACCCATGAACTCATATTTGGATACAATTTATGGTTTTATGGGAGATTCTGTATGCAAAGAATTGAAATGAGAGAGATGTTGTAAATTATTTTTCTGTCACCCTTCCAAAAAGGTTTTTTTTGAGCTATCCTCTGAAAGCAAAATGTAAGTTTCACATGCAAAGAATAATTCCATCTTCAAGGTATAATTCATATTCTCTTCTTATTGTAGCTGCTCATCCAAGCTCATCATTTGACGTAGCAATATCAGGACTTCTCTCTCCATCAACTTACATCCACAACACAGATATCTTAGCAGAAATTGCAAGGATTTTAAAACCAAATGGAAAGTTCCTGGTAAGAGAACCTGCAGGTAATTATGATGTTTCTCGTTTGTTTTAATTTGAACCCTCCACTTTTCCACCAATTATCTTGAGCAAATTCAAATTTCCTTCTTTTTCCATATAGGGATTTGTCTAGAAACACCATTGGCTATCTTGTTGAACAAAAACTCACTTTGAAACATCTTTTTGTCATTAGAATTTCTCCTGTTTAGTTCTATTACTTGGAATTTTTCACAGAATGCAAACTTTTTATCAGAGAAAGTTAATTTTCACCTGGATCTGGGCATAATCACAAAGAGCTTGTGAAAGCTAAAATTACTTCTTTTCTCTTTTTTTTTGTACATCTAGAGGTATTCTTAACTTACACCTGTGTAACCAAAATTGATATTTTCTGAACTAATTTTTCATCAGTTTTGCTGTTAAATAGTGCTTTGATAACTTGTTTCAGGAGGAAGATCTGCTGGAAAACTCCTGTCAACTTTGAAACTTTCTGG